>BSBN01000351.1:4800000-6122372 GCA_027924645.1 Cunninghamia lanceolata | reverse complement strand
GATTATTAGCACTAGTCCAAAAATACTTTCCCTCACCATTGGTGTTGGCAAATGGATGCAACATATCAAGATTGAGGAAGATAGACCATTCTACCTGAATTGTCGCACAAGAAACCACAACACCCAAGCATGTGGAAAGAAGTATCCAACACAGGAAAAATGGGTTCCAATACGTAAAATGAAGAAGAAGTTGCTACAACAAAGGATAACATGAACATTCTCCCCTCCAACGATGATCTTGAGGGTGAAGGCCACAAACAATTATCGTGTCCTACCTCTGGTAGCACCAAAGAAGACAACCCTGAGATGCTCTCAAAGATGGATGAACAAGAAGCAAGTGATGTTGCATCCTATTAGACATGAGAAGATTTGGAGGAGGAGAATGAGTTTGAAATCCTTGATCCAAGATTCACCAAACCCACTGCTTCCTCAATCAAAAAACCAAATGTTCATGTAAGCCGATAAAGAGGCAAGAAAACTAACAGGCAAAGGAGAGAAGTAGATGCAGGGGCCCAAGGGTAAAAGTTGATCAATGATTTTCTAAAACATGAGGGAGGGAAACCCTCCCTTGTGGCACCATGAGAATCTCTACCTGGAATGTTAGGGGCCGCTTGGTCAAGTGTCAACTTCAAAATATAAATTTTGACATTGTTTTACTGGAAGAAACCAAGCTTAAGGATGAGGAGACAAAAACCTTCATATCCCATTGTTCTAGATGGAGTGGATACTTTGTTTCAGTGCAAGGGGCCTCTAGTGGCCTAGGACTTCTATGGAGGTCTAATAGAGCTCAAATTGAAATACTCTTGGAGGATCCAAAATGGATGGTGGCAGACGTCAGATCCCTTCAATCCAGACTCAACTTCCAGATCTTCAACATTTATGACCCAATAAAAAACAATGACAAAGCAGATGTATGGGAGAATATTCTCAAGTGTTTAACCAACTTCACACCAAAGCTGTATATTTTAGGAAGCGATTTCAATATCATTTTATCTAACCTAGAGAAGCAGGGTCATAGATCACATGTAAGTAGAGTGTAGAAAGACTTCCAGGAACTTGTCAATTTCCTTAGTCTTGTGGACTCCGTCCCTAAAAATGGTTTCTATACTTGGACTAACCGGTGGTCGGAATTCACAAATATAGCGGAGAGACTCAATTGCTTCATGTTTTTTCCTAAATGGCTTAATGAATCAGTGTTTTTAGAATATTCAATTGCCCCAGTCTCTAGCTTAGACCATTACCTGGTTGTTTTTTCAATATCTAATGATCAAGCCCCTGCCAAATACCCATTCAAAGTTGAGAAGATGTGGTTAATACATGAGTCTCTACAAGGACTGATGGAAAATGATGGTCAAATGCACACATTTAGAAGGATACAAAAATGTTTATGATGACAAAGAGACTAATTTCTATCAAAAACCACCTCAAAGAATGGAACAAGATGACCTTCAAAAATATGTTTGAAGAAAAAGAAAGAATTGAAACAGAACAGGCTGCTCTTAATGAGACTATCCTAAAAAAAGGCATGACACATGAAGAATATGCGAAACAAAAAGAACCACTAATGGAATATAATGAAAATTTAAGGAGGAAATCTATTGGAAAGCAAAGTCTAGGGAAACATGGCTTATGGAGGGTGACATAAACATAAAGTTCTTCCACAATTCCACTAAATCTCAGGGATCCCAAAATAAAATTTCTTCTCTAAGTTTGAAGGATGGTCCAATCATAATGGATATGATGGACTTCAAAATGAAGCAGTTAAACACTTCCACAGGCTACTAGAAAGCACAGAGGCTTCCAATGGGCTAAGTTGAAAATGTTTTATTGATCTGATTCCTGAGGCAATTAGTGATGTGAACAACCAAATGCTTTGTAGCCCCACCACTCTAGAAGAAGTTAAAGTTGTGATGTTCTAGATGCAACCAGACAAGTCCACTGGGCTGAATGGGTTCTCAATGAGTTTCTTTCAGCACTTCTGGGATATCCTTGGTAAAGATGTATGGGATATGATGGAAGAATCCAGAATCTCTATGTGCATAGTGAAGGATTTGAACTCGACATTGATGGCATTAATTCCCAAAAAGAATAATGCAGATTCCCTATTAGACTTTAGGCCAATCTACTTTTGTAATGTTGCATACAAAATCATTTATAAGGTTATGGTGAACCATCTGAAGAAGGTCATGCCAGATATCATTTCTGAAGACTGGAGTGGTTTCAACTCGAGGTGCATGATCACAAATGGTATCATTATCACTCATGAAGTGATCCATTCTATCATAACCTCTAACCAATCATGTATGGAAATCAATCTTGACATCATCAAGGCCAACAATCACGTCGACTGGTTATATCTGATGTCCATCCTCAAGAAACTTGGTTTTTATGCTCAATAGCTGCAACAAATTTTTAATACATTTCAATTGTTTAATACTCAGTCTTGGTAAATGGCAATCCAGTGGGATTCTTTGAACCTACTCGAGGCCTCCGACAGGGTGATCTATTGTCACCTTTTCTTTTTGTTATAATGGCATAAGCTTTAGGTAAGGCCATCCATGCTCAAAATATAATGGGGCGTTGGGTTGATGTCCACATCACTGATAATTACTCCCCAATTACCCATCACCAATTTGTTGATGACACTATTCTATATGGTCAAGCATGCTAGGAAGAAGTTAAATCAATAAAAGAGACCTTGGATAAATACATCCACGCCTCTGGATAGAGTATCAACAAAGACAAGTCATGTATCTACTTCTTCAACACCAAGAGAAGTGTTAAGAGAAGGATTGAGACTCTACTGGGATATAAAACAGAAATGCAACTAGGCAAATATCTTAGTGTCCCATTGTTCAAAGGAGCTATGTGAACATGCTTGTGGGAGGAAATGATTGAGAAGTGCAAATACAAGGCTACCTCTTAGAAGGGCAAATGTCTAACCATGGCAGGGAAGATAACCATGGTCAAAGTCATCCTATTGGACATCCCTATCTATCTTCCATCTACCACACAAATTATAAGAAAGGCAAATGGACTAATTGAAGTAATTCTCAAAAACATTCTTTGGGAGGGCTTAGAAGAAATTAGGATAATTCCCCTCATAAGTTGGGAGACTACTTGCCAAGGCAAGAGTGAAGGTGGATTGGGGATTAGGAAAATAAGATTGTAGAATGACATGTTGGGGGCCAAGTTAATATGGAGGATGTATTCGAAACCCACTGCTAGATGGTGTAGAATGTTACAAAGCAAATATCAAGACAACATGGACCCGTGCTGAATTCTCACTACTCCTAATCCTCCTCGCAGTTCACATATTTGGAACTTCCTCCTATAGTGCAGACCCATTAAAATTAATCACTTGTCATGGATCATAAACAATGGGAGAGGTAATTCATTTTGGGATGATTCATGGAACACACATCCTCGCTTTGTGAAGATCCAAGACTGCAGGAGATTAGATATATACTTTTGGAAACATGGGGACAAAAAGTAATCAATTACCTCACACCCCTATCATAGAATTCTAATGCTTGGAAATGGAAATGCTTTGATGAGGTTCAGGCACTAGAGGATAAAAATTAGTTATTAGCACAGATGCTTGCCACAAGGAGCATTCATATCAACCATAAGATCGATCACATTATATCGATAGGAGCCAATTCAGGAGTCTATACAGTGAAGTTGGGCTACAAAATTAAAAAAACTCACATTAATTGCAAATATTGGCCCATGGAGCTCTATTGGAGTCAATGGTCCCTCCCAAAAGTGGGAGCCTTTTCTTGGACAACTCTGTACAACACATTTTGATAGGGGATAGATTACAAAGCATTGGTTTTTTGGGTCCTTCAAGGTGCATGTTGCAAGTATGTGCCTAATCAGTGTTGTAATTGATGTCAACATATCCATGTTGTCATTGGTGTCAATTGTGCCCTTATTTTGTTACTTTCTTATAGATGTTGAGGATATTAAGAAAATTAGCTCATCTGGTAAAAACAGTAAATTGTAGTAGAAACAGTGCATTACATGCAGAAGAATAGTCCAGAAGAATGCTCCGCATTTCTTGTAGAATAAATATCTTTTCCTATGGATTGGAAGTTATTTAGAAACCTGTCTAAAGATGTTATATTCCAAGGATGAGCCTTCGTAATGAAGATTTGAGTAAGTTGTGTTCACCAATGTGAAAACTGCTTTTTTTGTATGTTTGGTGGTGACAGGGAGAAAGTGTTTTGCTCCACATTAAAGCATTTTGGTCTATGGTTCTGGAATCAAGTATGTGATGATGTTAAGTGCCTTCAACTACAATGGTTTGTGATTTGGTGGTCCACAAGCTATCATTTACTTATGACAGTGGTTGTTAGTGTTGTTCTTGTGCTCTGGTTTGAAGAATCTTCTTAACAAAGTTGTTAGAGATTGTGTCATTGTTCCTGGTGATTACAATGTGCTTGTGGATGTCTCCTAATCATGTTCCTACCTTTGGATTGGTCTGCAAAGAGAAAATTGGATTATTCTTGGCATACCTAATGCTCTCATCAGTCTTGGCCGACCTGGTTGAATTCATTATTTGTGGAGATGCATTGAAGATTATAGAAGCGTGTCGTGGCATGGAGGATTGTGTTTGAGTCCCAGCTAAGGTGTAGCGTGATCTGCATACATTCTTACATCTTTTCCTTAGCTAAATTTGTATTAGGTCCAGACCTATTTTATGTATGTTTGTAATGCTGACCTATTGATCCAACGGTTGATGAATGTAATTCCAACCTTGATGTACATTCCAAGGTTGATGAATTGTATAAAAATATGTAGTGAAGTTGCGAAAGAGAGTGTGTGTTGCGAATATGAAGAGATAAGTGTGAAAGTGTGAAGGAGCAGAGCAGAGGAGTCATTTTGTACTTCAATGGAACTGAACCCTGGCATGAAGTAGATGCTATTCAATCAATTCAACATCTTGGCAGTAAGCCACCCTTTGGCAGTGAGCCATCCTTAGGTAGTGAGCTATTCTTTGCAGTGAGCATTTTGGGCAGTGAACCTTGTAGGCAGTGAGCCTCTATTTTTTGGTATTGCTATAACTTATATATTTTTGTGGGCTAACACCCACCGTGGTTTTTCCCTTTTAGGGTTTTCCATGTAAAAATATAGTGTCTACTGTGTTGAATGTGTGATTGTGATTAAGTTAATGGTTTCATGCTTTCATGGTTAAATTTGATTATGAATAATTAAGTTGTTGATGGTTTAGCTAAGTATTTGTGACAACTGATTCACCCCCCTCTCATTTGTTCGATGTATTTCAACAATTGGTATCAGATCCAGGTTCCTCTGAAGAAAGCCTAATAGCTTGAGGAAGATCCAACATGTCTTATAAGAAGGAAGCTCCACATTTTGATGGAACAAATTATGCTCTTTGGAAGGTACAAATGAAAAGCCATCTTCTTTGTCTTAGTTATAAAGTATGGAAGGATGTAGAAACACAATATACCATGCCTCAAAATGGTTTGATGACTGAAGATGAAATCAAAGAATATGAGTTGGATGTCAAAGCAAAGGATGCTCTATTAAGTTCCTTAAGTGACTTAGTGTTAACAAAAGTTGTGGACCTTGAATCTAAAAATGAGGTATGGGCGAAGCTAAAAAATCTGTATGAAGGGGATGATTTTGTAAAAGAAGCCATGCTACAAAGCCTGAAATTGAAATATGAGGGTTTGAAGATGAAAACATAATAGCCTTTATGCAAAGAGTTGATGAACTTGTCACTGGAATAAAGGGTATGGGAGGAACTCTTGGAGAGAAGGAAGTTGTGATGAAAATTCTTAGATCACTACCAAAGTCATATAGTCACAAGGTAGCTGCTATTGAAGAATTCATGACTATGAAAACTATTGACAAAGATTAGTTACTTGGAAAGCTTATAGCCTTTGAGATGAGAGAATTTGATGATGCCCTACCTAAAGTTGAATCAACTTTTAAAGCCAATACTTCAGAAAAGATCTCCAGAGCTAAGAAATACAAGGTGGATGATGACTTTGATGAAATTGAAGCTAACTTTTTTGACAGGGCGCAAAGAGGCTATGGTAAGTTCAAAGGTAAATTACCTTTCAAATGTTTCTCTTGTGGTAAAGTAGGTCATTATGCTTCCAGATGTCCTAAAAGTATTGAAAGAAATAAGAAAAAATATGAGAGTAGGACTAGAGTTCCAAAGAAATGCTACTATGTCAGAAATTTTGATGATGAAGGTGTGACTAATGATGAATCTGATGATGCTAGTATTAGTGCAAATGAATGCATTTTTATTGCTATTAAAGAAGATCTTATGTTTACTAATTTTGCTAGCTATGTGAAGGAAGAAAAACCAGTGTAAGAAAGTGCTTTGGATGTTCAGGTTGAGAAAGATAAGGATCAATGGATCATTGATAGTGGATGCTCATATCACACGACCAGTGACAAAGTAAGTTTGTAAGTTTGGAAAAGTATGATGGGGGACTTGTTAGGTTTGGAGATAATGCAGCTGGTAAGATTTGTGGAAAAGGATCTATTTCATTTGATGGAAAGCATAACACTGACAATGTTCTATATGTGAAGGGTTTGAAGCATAATCTTTTGAGTGTTGGTCAGATGTGTGACAAAGGATATGATCTAAGATTCAAAGACAATGGGTGCAAGATCATGGAAAGCTCCAAAACTGTGATTGCCACTGGTAAGAAGATAAAAGGTAACATCTATCAATTAAGAGGAACTAATGATTATTGTTTACTCGCCTAGGCAGATGAAAGTTGGCTATGGCATAGAAGGATGTGTCATATAAACTTTGACAATCTAGTAAAGATAAGTTTAGGTAAGACTGTGAGAGATTTACCAAAACTTGTGAAACCCTCCAATATAATTTGTAAGGAATGTCAGTTGGGAAAGCAGACAAGGACAAGTTTCAAGAGCAAAGATCAATTTTCTACCAGTTTGCTGGATCTAGTTGTTGCAAGTATGGGTTTAACTAGTGTTATCATTGATGTCAACATACTCATGTTGCATTAATAAGAAGGATTGGATGAGCTGTGTGCTAAGGATATTGAGAAAATTAGTCTCAATCAGGAACAGTGAAGAACAGTGATGACAACAAGGTAAAAGTCCAAGTTAGGTTGAGGATCAGAGGATGCAGTTTAAAGGGTTTGTAGATATAAGTCTTGAGATGCTCCAGTCAAGTTTTTAGAGGTCCGTATGAAGATCTGAAGAAGTTATGGTCATTCAAGTAGAACCAGCTCCGGTAGGTGTCCAGAGGTGACAGAGTGACACAGATAGGTCTGGTGAGGTCTAGTAATGTATTATCCCATTCTATGGATCTAAGGGAGTGTTGAGGACGTCCCTGTGAAGTATCAAATAGATTGGTTCATGGTTTGAAGGTCTGGAAGAGCCTATTCATTTATGACAGTGATGACAGATTGTGTTCTTGAAGCTCTGGATGAAGGAGAGAAGAATTCCAGTAGGATGATGAAGTGCAGATGTTCTTGGTGATTCAGGGAAGGTTATGATGATTGTTGGATCATGTCTAGTTCATATTGGTGGTCCGCATTGAAATTAGAGTTTGCATTTGAAGAATAACCACCAGATATTGGTGTTCTTCTTGAGACTGGCCGACCGGATATATTACACGTCTTGTGAATGTTCTTGTAGGTGTTTGCCAACTTAGATGATTGTTCCTAAGTCAATGCCTTGTATAAATAAGGGATTGTGAAGTCATTTTGAAGTGTGTCTTGTTGTGATGAGTGTGTGGTAGCGAAGAGAAGTGCAAAAGGCAGAGCAGAAGTTTTTGGGCTTTAATGGAATTGATTCAAGCATGGTGAAGATGCTATTTTCCAGTTCATAAAGGTGATACTTATTTCTTTGTAGACAGTGTGTCTCTTGTAGGCAGTGAGCCTCTTGTGAGTAGTGTGCTCAGGTAGTGAGCCCTAATTGGCATGTGCCATTTGTTCTTTTCTATTCTTCTAACAGAGAATACATTCTTGGGTTAATCACCCCGTGGTTTTTCCCTTAACCGGGTTTTCCACATCAAAATCTTGGTGTCTTATGTGTTGATATGTTTCTGCTTTTGATTTGAATGCATTATGGTTCATGATTAATACTCTGCTAATCACTAAAGAAGATTCAAGTGTTTAATTTGAGAAAGTTTCACACAACTGATTCACCCCCCCTCTCAGTTGTATGCCCTAAGTCTAACACTAGTGCATACAGATCTTTGTGGTCCTACAAGGGTGAGAAGTCTACAAGGTGACAAGTACTTCATGTTGCTTATTGATGATTATTCTAGAATGACTTGGGTTACCTTTCTAAGAGATAAATCAGAAGCCCTAGAGAAATTTAAATCTTTTAAGGCAATGGTTGAGAATGAAATATAATTGAAGATCAAATGCTTGAGGACTGATAGAAGAGGTGAGTTCACATCAAATGAATTCAACATTTTCTATGAAGAGCATGGGATAAAGAGACAGTTGTCTGCACCTAGGACTCCTCAGCAGAATGGAGTTGTGGAAAGGAAAAATAGGATGGTTCAAGAAGCTGCTAGGACTATGATGAAGGAAGCAGATTTACGAGAAGTATTTTGGAAAGAGGCTATTCATACTGTTGTTTACATCCAAAATAGAGTTCAAGTGAAAGGTAATGGTACTCAAACTCCTTATGAATTATGGTATGGAAAGATTCCTACAGTAAAATATTTCAAAGTCTTTGGAAGCAAATGCTATATCAGAAGAGATGAAGATCTAGGAAATTTTGATGCAAGGTGTGATGAAGGAATCTTCCTTGGATACTCTACCAAGAGTAAGGCTTACTGGTGCTACAACAAAAGGCTCAAAAATATTGTTGAGAGTGCAAATGTGAAGGTAGATGAAGGCAAAGAAAGAATATCAGACCTGAGTTGTTATGAACCAGATGAACATGTGACTATAGTAAATGAAGAGAAAGATAAGCAAGAAAATAGTCAGGATGAAGAAGAGGCTCCAGAAGGTGTTGTCAAGACTTCTAGGTATGTAAGGATCAATCATTCTGAAGATCAGATTATAGGTGACAAGAATAAAGGTGTGTTGACAAGAAAAAAGGTTTCAGGAGAACAAGTGAATTACTGTCTATTTTCAAAGGCTGAACCAAAGATTGTAAATGAAGCATTTAATGATGAAAGCTAGGTAAAAGCCATGGAGGAAGAGCTAATGTAGATAGAAAAGAATGATACTTGGTAATTAATTCCCAAACCTACTGACAAAAATGTTATTGGAACCAAATGGGTTTTCAGGAATAAGATGAATGAGAATGGAGAAGTTGTAAGGAATAAGGAAAGGCTTGTATGCAAGGGGTATGCTCAAATTGAAGGAATAGATTTTGAAGAGATTTTTGCTTCAGTAGCCCAGATTGAAGAAATCAGAATATTCCTGGCATTTGTAGCCCACAAAGATTTTAAAGTATATTAGATGGATGTAAAGTCTACATTCTTGAATGGTAAGTTGGAAGAGGAAGTCTACATTGAGCAACTGAAAGGATTTAAGTTATCAAACCAAAGAGATGTTGTGTGCAGATTAAAGAAAGCCTTGTATTGACTCAAGCAAGCCCCTAGAGCATGGTATGCAAGGTTGGATAACTACTTACTACAATTAGGGTTCAATAAAGGTACTGCTGACAGTAATCTTTATTTCAAGTTAATGAAGATCAAATACTAATTGTTGAAGTCTTTGTTGATGATATCATTTTTGGAGGCAATGAAGGTATGTGTATGAAATTTGTTGGTGAAATGCAAAAAGAGTTTGACATGTCCATGTTTGGTGTGATGAATTTCTTTCTAGGTCTGCAAATAAATCAATCAGAAAAAGGAATCTTCATATCTCAGTCTAAGTATGTGAAAGAGTTTTTGAAGAAGTTTGGGATGGAAGACTCTAAATCTGTGTGTACTCCCATGGTGACTAGCTGCAAGTTGAAAAAAACTAATGAATCACCTAAGGATGATCAGAAAAAATACAGATCCATGATTGGAAGATTGCTTTATCTAACTCAAACCAGACCTGATATTATGCATGCAGTCTTTCTTGTTGCAAGGTTTCAATCTGATCCAAGCGAATCACATGTGATGGCAGTCAAGAGAATCCTGAGGCATTTAAAAGGCACTCCGAATCATGGCTTATGGTATCCAAAGAACAATGAATTCACTCTCAGTGCTTATACAGATGCAGATTGGGCCGGAGATGTTGATGACAGAAAGAGCACAAGTGGAGGTGCTTTTTTCTTGGGTAATAGATTAGTTTCATGGCTGAGCAAGAAACAAGATTTAATCTCTTTGTCAATTGTAGAAGCAGAGTACATTGCAGCAACATGTTGTTGCACTCAAGTGTTATGGATGAAGCAGACATTGAAGGATATAAGAGTTATATATGAAGATCCAATTGCAATCTTTTGTGACAATACAAGTGCCATAAACATTTCAAAAAATCTAGTGATGCATTCAAGAACAAAGCACATATCAATAAGGTATCACTTTTTGAGAGAGAAGGTGACAAAGAATGAAGTAAATTTGGAATATGTGCCCACAAAGAATCAAATTGTAGACATCTTCACTAAGCCTCTGCCTAAAGACACCTTTGAGTATCTCAGAGAAAAGTTAGGGGTCATTACCCCTCCTACCCTGAACTAAGATGCATAGGAATGCATCAATCCAGTGGAGCTCAAAGTGTGATTCCTTGATCTGGATTGATGATTTGAAGGCTACTTCTCAGGGGGAGTAGCTAGATGCTTATGATAAAGTAAATGGATCAGAGTAGCAGCATGCAAGTATGTGCCCTTTTCCATTGATGTTAAAGGGGGAGAGAAATCATGTGAAAAACTCAGGGGGAGAATCTTGTCTTGATGGTGTTTTTAGTTTTTCACATCATATGTTGCCATCAATGACAAAGGGGGAGATTGTTGCAAGTATGTGCCTAATTGGTGTTGTCATTGATGTCAACATATCTATGTTGTCATTGGTGTCAATTGTGCCCTTATTTTGTTACTTTCTTATAGATGTTGAGGATATTGAGAAAATTAACTCATCTGGTAAAAATAGTGAATTGCAGTAGAAACAGTGCATTACATGCAGAAGAATAGTCCAGAAGAATGCTCTGCATTTCCTAGAGAATAAATATCTTTGCATGCAGATTGGAATTTATTTAGAAGCCTGTATGAAGATGTTATATTCCAAGGTTGAGCCTCTGGAATGAAGATTTGAGTAAGTTGTGTTCACCAGTGTGAAAACTACTTTTTCTGTATGTTTGGTGGTGATAGGGAGAAAGTGTTTTGCTCTGCATTCCTATGCATTAAAGCATTTTGGTTTGCGGTTCTAGAATCAAGTCTATGATGATGTTAAGTTCCTTCAACTGCAATGGTTCATGATTTGGTGGTCCATAAGCTATCTTTTACTTATGACAATGGTTGTTAGTGTTGTTCTTGTGCTCCGGTTTGAAGAATCTTCTTGACAAAGTTGTTAGAGATTGTGCGGTTGTTCCTAGTGATTACAATGTGCTTGTGGATGTCTCCTGATCATGTTCCTACCTTTGGATTGGTCCACAAAGAGAAAATTGGATTGTTCTTGGCAAACCTAATGCTCTCATCAGTCTTGGCTGACCTGGTTGAATTCATTATTTGCGAAGATGCATTGAAGATTATAGAAGCGTGTCGTGGCATGGAGGATTGTGTTCAAGTCCCAGCTAAGGCATGGCATGATCTGCATACATTCTTACATATTTTTCTTAGCTAAATTTGTATTAGGTCCAAACCTATTTTATGTATGTTTGTAATGCCGACCTTAGAGATTGATCCAACGGTTGATGAATGTAATGCCAACCTTGATGTACATTCCAAGGTTGATGAATTGTATAAAAATATGTAATGAAGTTGTGAAAGAGAGTGTGTATTGTAAATATGAAGAGATAAGTGCAAAAGTGTGAATGTGCAGAGCAGAGGAGTCATTTTGTGCTTCAATGGAACTAAACCATGGCATGAAGTAGATGTTATTCAATCAGTTCAACATCTTGGCAGTGAGACACCCTTCGGTAGTGAGCCATCCTTAGGCAGTGAGCCATTCCTTGCAGTGAGCATTTTGGGCAGTGAGCCTACGTTTTTTGGTATTGCTATAATTTATATATTTTGTAGGCTAACACCCACCATGGTTTTTCCCTTTTAGGGTTTTCCACGTAAAAATCTGGTGTCTACTGTGTTGAATGTGTGATTGTGATTAAGTTAATGGTTTCATGCTTTCATGGTTAAATTTGATTATGAATAATTAAGTTGTTGATGGTTTAGGTAAGTTTTTGTGACAACTGATTCACCCCCCTTCTTAGTTGTCTAGTGTATTTCAACAGTGCATACTCTATACAGACAAAGGTAGGAAATAAAAAATCATCTTCTATTGCAATGTGATTTTGCTCAGGCTTGTTGGAAGTGGATTTTTAATTTCCTCGGCTAGTTTAGGGATCTCCCAAATGATCTAGCCGAGATTTTCAAAAGCTAGCCTAAACTTAGGAATTCACTTTGTGAATGGATTTGGGTCACAGCCCTTTCCTTAGTCATTTGGCATTTATAGAGAGAAAGGAATGGGAGGACCTTTAGAGATGAAGAATCATTAGTGGACCAGGTGATAAAAAATATTGAAAAGAACATCTATGACACAATTACAACTAAGCAGAGATCCTCAAAAATGAGACCCAAGCTGTTCACCTCATGGGATGAGAGAATAATGAAGTGGGGATTCCTCAAGGCCTCACCTTCTTACGTAGCTGGAAGCCCATACACTCCTAAAATAACCAAACACAAAAACATCAAATGGTTTTTGTCCCCAAAAGGAAGAATGAAGTTGAATTTTGTTGGGGCAACGAAAGGCAACCCTGGAATCTCTGGAATAGGTTGCATCTTAAGTGACATCGATGGGAAGATAATAAGGGCCATGTCCATGAAGCTGGTACCTAGAACCAATAATGAGGTAAAGTTCCAGGACCTCCTGGCAGGACTCTGTATGTGCAGAGAAATGGGTATTTACAAGCTTGATATTGAAGGTGATTCACAGATCTATGTCAATGTAATCTCAAGTCATAATATTCAAAATTGGAAACTTAAGAATATCACAAAGGCCATCTGGAAAGTGCTAGAGGAGATGGAAGACTTTAGACTAATGCATTGCTATCACAAAGGTAACCAAATGGTAGATCACCTCGCCAACTTTGCCTGCAATCAAGGTGTGCCCATTATCACAAACAACAGCCCACTTGCATGGGGAGAGGTGACAGATTGAATACTATTTGGGTGTTTAGTTCAGAGGACGAGCTGGTCTCATGTAATGAAAATGAAGGCATGGGGAGAAATTGAGTGAAGACCAATAGGGACACAAAGTGAACATTGTTCAAAATGAATATACTATCTCCATTGATCAGGTCTTGTGTTGGGGTATCTACAAATCCCCAATTGGTCCATTGGAAATGTAATTTCTCTATTTGGCATTATAATGGGAATTGCCCCCTTGGTAGTAATTTACACATAAAAAAACATATAAATGCTTAAACATAAATATATATACATACATATATGTATAGACATCTCCATACATACATACACATATATATGTATATATATACATATGCATATATAAATATATGTACATACATACACACATAGATATATATATATATATGACAGTGGTGTTCATGGTTGAAAACAGAAGGTTCTTTTGGTTTTATGTGTGGTTGTAATCATGAGGGTTCTATATTTAAATGGGGTTCTTGTTTATCCATGGGTATTAAAATATTTTTTACTATTTGCAATGGGATTTCTTCCATCCATTATTGTCTCTGGTCATAAATGGAAGGTTGTTTTGATTTTATGTGTCTACACACACATATATGTAAATGTGTGTGTGTCTATAGATATAGGAGATCAGTCTCATCCACTAGTAACCATGATGCAGGAGCATCCCAGGTTGAAGAAAAATCTTGCATCAACCAAAAATATTTTGATTCTTTTCTTTTCTAGCATTTCAGTTGTATTTTAGCGAGTTGCAGTTTCAGCATTTTCCACTACATTTTACCGCATCATCATTTCATATCTCACTGAGCATGATTAGATTCTACACTGTGTTATCTACATCATATTTAGATTTCATGAGCTTTGGAATTGTCTGAGGAGAGTTATCTCTATCAGAACATCATCAGAACTCACAGAATAGAGCATTCATTAGTCAGTATGAGCATACAAGGATTGCAGAGCATTCCCATGACTTGCAGAGCCAAATGGAACATCACATAAGGTAATTTGGGACTAGATAGACCTTCATTGAGAACCGCAACACATTTCATCCATTTGTGTAGCATTATCACATGTTGTAGACTGACCTACATGTTTCATCATGCATTGGAGTTTGAAACCCCTTGATGCTAATGTAGAGCATTCTTTGAGCTTGGGATTGATATATATTCATGTTTTAGATGCATTACGAAGTCATTCATTGATAGTCATTGATATCTAGTGATAGAGTAGAAAGAAAGTTGTTTTTTAGAGGCACTTCAATGCCACATCATTCATGTATGTTGTATTCTGGAAGGTAGGTCTGTGAGCCATACTGTAGCCCACATGTTGCCAGCATATGAGTATTATAACTATCTAAGATATTGAATCTATAAATCTTCCATTACAATATATTCTTGTGTTGTTTCCATTGTGTTTAGTCTAGATACATGGTTGGATAGTCCATTATCTAGACCCTCCATCCGTGACTACACCAAGTGGTATCAGAGTGAAGTTTGTGAATCCTTTGGGAGAGAAGGCATTCTAGAAGATCTTGAAGTGAATAGATCACCAAGCTGAGAAAGTCTACTTGTGTTTATCATCAGAGCGTTGATTGTGAGGTAGTTGTACCAGATCTGAGGAAGAGATGCCACCAAGGAGGATGCCTAGTATGACCAATGTTTCCAGAAGAATGGAATAAATGATAGAGATGATGAGAACAATGAAAGTTAGATTGGATATTGTAGAAGAGGATAGAAGGAGAGGACTAAACCCTAGACATGAGGATGAAAGTGATGATGATGAATTTCAAGCTGCTGACCAAAATGAAGAATCCATAGAAGAAGAAGAATTAGATCAGGTAAAGATGTTGAGAGCTATTTCTAAGATTGGTAAGAGATCTAGAATCAAAATTTCAAACTATACCAGAAATTTAAATCCTGAGGAATTGATTGATTGGATAAATGATATGGAGGAATACTTTGAATATGAGAAAATTAAAGATCTGGAAAGAGTAAGATTTTTAGAAACTAAGTTGAAAGGACATGTTACTATTTGGTGGAAATAAGTTCAACTGGATATAAATAGGAGAGAAAAAGAGAAAATCATAAAATGAGATAGGATGGTGACAAAATTGATGAATCACTTCATACCTATTGACTATATGAGTTGGAATTGTTGAAGAGATTGCAAATCCTAAGGCAAAAGGAGAAGACAGTGAAGGAGTCTACTGAAGAGTTTCACAAGATGATTATCAAGACTAGACATAGTGAAGAAAACAAGGAGAAAGTGGCGCATTACATAAATGGACTAAGGATAAACATTCAAGAAGAACTAAGTCTAGTGAGGATGACAACAATGGAAGTGACATATCAATTTGCACTAAAAGTTGAAGAAAAGTTGAACAAGAGACATGAGAAAAGATAGAGAGGTAGAGGACAAAAAACTCAGAGAGGTAGAACATATTCTAGAGAAGGAAGATCATATGTGGAGAAAAACAAGGAGAGTAGCCCATACTGCAAAGAAGAAAGAGACAACAATTCATACCACTGGAGAGATGACATAAGTTTCTACCAAAACAATAGAGGGAATCATAATTCTTACCACAATGAAGGATACCAGAGAGATGAAAGAGGATTTGACAAGAGATCATTCAAAGGAACTTGCTTCAATTGTGGAGGCAAAGGACACCGAGCATTTGAATGTCATCAAGGGAGTACTAGAAAAAGGACAAAGAATAATGTAAGAGAAGCATATGCAGAGAAAGAACTGGTTGGATCACCTAGTTCAATGGGAAAGCCAGAGAAAGGAGAGTCATTAGTCATGAGGAGAGCTTTATTCCAAGCAAAAACAACTGAGGAGCCACCTCAAAGGAAAATTTTATTCTGAACAAGATGCAAATCAGGAGGTAAATGTTGTAAGGTTATCATTAATAGTGGTAGTGCTATGATTGATAAGTTGAAACAACTGTAAGAACCTAATAAGATACCACAATTACTCTAAATTCCTACTCAAATTCAATTCACCAATGAAACTAGGAAAAATACATAAAACATGAATTATACCTTTCAAACTAATTTATCCTTTGTGTTCCATTGTCTCCTATCTTCTCAAGATCTTGTTGATAGTGATGTTACTCTTAGAATTGACTTCTTTTCTTTTCAAGATGACAATGAGATGAATGGAATTGTAGATTCAAATACAATGTGAATGAACCTACAATGCAAGACTAATGATAATGATAATGATGATTCTGATAAAACTATTGCAATGTTATGGATAATGATTGATATGCAGATAATGATATGGAACTAAATGATACTATGAAGCTAATTCAACAATGGAGATAATGATATTGGTATGCAAATGGGAGCCAAAGGCACGCTTGGATACTCGATGGAATTTCTGTAGCATGTAGGTGTGATAGCTCCTATGATTCCCAAAATGAGGGTGAAAAGCTTGCTTTTATAGGCCAAGGAGGGCTCAAATCCAAGTGTCAAAATATCCACAATTGGAGAATAAGTCTTGTGACATGTACAGTTGAGATCAAATTGGTTGGATGAGGGGAGATAAAGGTGGAAGATGTTCCTACTATGATGACAAGGTGGAGGAATAGGAGGGACAAGGAGCCACATGGCGTGATGCTCACAAGGACCAATGAGATAAAGGTGGAAGACCATGAGAAGAACATGGAGGATGGAGTCTTTGGTTGTTGGAATGTGAGAGGGAATATAGGATTTAGAAGACAAGTGTCTCCAAGTCATCATTGACCATGGGGATGGTTGAGAGGAAATAGGGCACATGTTTGAGGGGATAAATGACTAATTAAATATTAAGAATATTTAATTATTGGTGCAACATGATGAGGTACCCAATGATGTGGAAGATGACATGGATGAGTGATGTGGATTTTAGACATAGGACTTTGTCTTAGAGGAATTAATTAAATAATTAGGATTATTTAATTAGAGATGACTTTAGAGGAATTTAGATATTTAATTGTTAGAAGAATATGATGAACGTAACCCAAATAAATAAATTAGTGTATTTATTTATTGATAGAGGAATAAGAATAAAATAAATATAAAATATTTATTTAATTCATCTCAAGCCATTTTTAGGTGTATACATTTTGCCCCTCTTTGAGACAATGTGTTTTATCATGTTGTTTCAAAGAATAAAAAATTTATGAGTATGATACATGCCCCAATTTTCCCCTGGTATAGGTTTGATGATGGTAGGATGCCCCCTTGGGAGATTGGTTGGGATGAATTTTGCAAAAGCATAACGGATGATCTCACGATGAACAAGAATGAACAACATGATACGCGGGTGAAAAATACAAGTGATGGAGAATGAAAAATGATGAAAAGTATGGCATGCATGTGTAAGGTCAAAACACATCTAGTTAGGGTCGATTTGGCTATAAATAAGGATGTGGCGTCTCTTTTCTATTCATTTGCACACTTGGCTTTAGAAGAGAAATTATAGGGAGCCCTAGAGCATAGCAGAGCAAAGTAGTCAGTGAAGATGCAATAGATTCTGATAGCTAACCACAGGTTTGAGAGGATTTGGTGATTTAGGCGGCCATCAGATTATGGACCCCCAGTATGTGTGCCTTGAATTTTGCTCGAAGTGCATTTATTAGGGTCAAAATCTAGGTCAAAAGTTAACATTTTTACATGCATGGTAGAATTGTTTCTGCACATTTGATAATTATTTCTGCACATCCATCCTGATTCTGCGCATAGAAGCTTTGAATCGGCACATCCGCAATATTTTTGCATCTGATAAATAGTGATGCACATGTATTACAATGTTGCACATCTGATTAGGGGTTCTACACATCTAATATGATCTTGCACATCCATGTTAAAGTTGCACATATAGTGCTTGTTTCTGTGCATCTGAATGAAATGGTGCATATAATTAGGGTTTTGACACATTTGTGATAAAGCTGTGCTTTTGAGAGATAAAGTTGTGCATTTGATTTTACTTGTCAAATTACTTAGCTGATAGATTGAGTCAGCATCGTGATCCATGTTGGCCAACTGATAGGTCATCTTCGAGATTGATAGAATCTCATAAGAGATGATAGGATAGATTTATTGATAGGATAGCTAAGTAACTGGTTTGATAGATTTGATAGATAGGCAGCTTACTTAAATGCTTGATTAGCGTGCTTGTGTTATTGATTGCAGGATGAAATAGATGTGATGATGTCGTAGGAGAGGTTTCCTATGACACAGCTGTTATGACCTTATTTGACTGAGACTGATCACTTGGTTCTTGGATCCGTTGGACTATGGTACGTGACCTTCATGCCTGAGATTCAAGCAATCCTTGGGATGTTGACTGCTTTGGCAGAGAGATGGCATAGTGAGCACTGGACATTTCTCTTGCCGACCAGAGAGACGATAGTGACTCTTGAGGATGTACAATGGATTCTTAGGATTTTGATATTTAGAGAGATTGTAGAGTATGATCAACATGCAGGAGAGGGATTGGAGGAGTGTTGATGAGTTTTTGATGATGAGGACATTTGGGGGACTGAGATCAGCTAGGCTGACATGGTTGATTATTATGAGCCCCTGTCATAGATACTAGCAGGGTTAATAGGAGGCATGATCTGCCCTAACAACAGATCACATGGATTTGGAGTAGGATTTGGGAGGACTTTGGAGAGGATGGTGACTAAGGGGACACACTTTTCTTGGGGTGTTTGCTTACTTTCTCATTTATACCATGATCTTCATCAATTTGTTTATGATGGATTTGCAATTCTATTGGCTGGAGTTTCTCTGTTATAGATTTGGGCATGGGGCCACATAGCTATTACATGGCCTATAGGGATGGGATTCAGAGGTAGAGATAGACCTTACTCTTACATGTTTTAGGAGAGCCTTTCCCAGCCCAAGTTGGGAAAGCTTGAGTATTGGAGACATGAATTTGACAACATAGATGTAGTTGAGTGGTGGACTTACCTAGACTATGAGGCATGGGATGATGATGTTGTCGAGCTACCAATTTGCTTTTAGACGTGGTGGTTGATAGGGAGGACCCCTTATATACTTGAGCGTCATATTGTTTCTCATGTGTACCGATAGTTTAGCAGGGTCCAGGGGATGCCCCAGGGTACTGCTATGTTTGCTCAGATGCACAAGGAGCATCCATGGTGGGGACTTGTGGCATCATATGAGCAAGCAAGAGCTGATTTCCTATAGATTCCATACCAGGCCTGGGATTTGCAACAAGACGTGGATGCAGGTATGACTGAAGATTATTCAACACATTTCACAGCCCATCCCTTTCCTAGATACGCTGGACCTGGGGAGCTAGCTCCTAGACTGGAGGATGGAGATGAGGATGACGACACTCCATGACAGAGGATGAGGCAACGATGAGGTGGGAGGGGTGGTAGAGGTGGCTGAGGTGGAGGGGATGATGGATGGGATGATGGAGGAGATGGAGGGCAAAGGATAGTTAGATAGAGACTGGAGAGGGTGCCCCAAGTATAGGCTCAACCTTAGGTGCAAGCACATTATCAGGCTCCAGTGTAGGGGCAGGCACAAGGTCAGGATGATGGGGTGGTGGCAACATTGTGAGCTAGGGTGGCTCAGCTATAGGGACATCTTGGCTAGATATAGGGCCAGATTATGCAGTTACAGGGCCAGGTCACAGAGCTGTAGGGAGCTGTGAAGGTAGCGACTTTGGAGCAGGATACTTCTATTCAGAGGTATACTAGGGTAGAGGACCTACTACAGAAGGTACAATAGGCTACAACATAGGGTCCTAGCAGACATACCATAGCATAGATGGTGTGCGCAGGACAAGAGTATTCTATTGGTGATCTCTGTATGAGCAGGTTGTGCTCCCAAAGCAGAGAGCAGGTAGCTTCCATCTGGGTTCACATAGAAGATCTAGGCGGACACAGTCTGAGACTGGAGGAGTTATGGGACCACCACCTCCATGAGGGCCACCAAGGACAGGTCCTTCACGTCCTCAGCCTCATCAACCAACACCTTCTGGAGGGAGTACTTCAGAGAGTTTTTTTGGACATGTACCATTTTGCATCATTTTGTATACACATTATTTTTGGCAGCTTGAGATACACTTTCATGATATCATTGTATACTTGGACATTTATTTTTTGATGATGATATATATATGAGTTCAATGGACTATATGTATGTGTACTTATAGATGGATGTTATCTATATGATAGATGTTATGATTATGCTTATATTTGATGATTCTAACTTGTTGATTCTATGATGTGTATGGCATTTTATGATATAATGTTTCTATGGTTCCCATGATGACTTATATCTATGTGTAATGTTATGAGTAATGATCCTATATTCGTATAGTTTATGATGACCTAATGCATACTTTGATGATTCTTAAATGTAATACATGATGTTTAATTTTTCTAAGTATGATGACATAATATGGATAGTTTATGACAATGATACCTATGTTTTTGATTTTTGATGATAAAGTAATGTATGAAACCTATGTTGACATGTGACATCACTATATGAATGATCTAAATGTTTTTGGATAATGCACCTAAATGACATGATTATATGGTTGACATGCCTATGTTATGCACAATGATAATAATGATTTGTTTTTATTATGCCAAGTATACTCACTCATGAATAAAAGATCACTTAGAAGAATTAGAGGAAAAATAGATGAAAGAAATGAGTTGGATGAATGAAATTGACTTGGATAAATGGATCTTAAAACACTTGGAAAATGATAATTATGGAATGATAATAAAAAATATAATGAAATGCAACCCTAATATGTACAAATGAGATTTATTCATCTTGTATACAAATATTTGAAGTACTTTTTTCATCATCGAGCTTTTAAAATGTTGTAAGGAAATACAAGCATCTAGGTATAATTGAACTGAGATGACCTGAGTATCACTTACATGGATTTTGATTTAGCAAGTGAACACAAGCATCTAGGTATAATTAAACCAAGATGACCTAGGTATTGCTTGCATGTATCAACAGACAAGGATTGTACCCTTTTCATGCTTAGACCCATAACGTCCTTGATGATTATTAGGTAATCATGTCATTAGACAAGTCTTCACATTACTAAAGATAAACCCACAAAATAGCAAACAACTAAAATAATCATGCCCAATCATAACTCCTCTAGTCTTGGACATCCTCGAGCAGCATAGGAAACATGATAACAAAAATCAAGACATAAGACTAACAGCCATAAAACTTTCTTGCCATAGATATGTTTTCTTTCCATAACAGATAAAATGATCCTGATAGTTTCAGCAAATTGTTGTTGTCTGGTATAGGTTAATGTCTTCTACCAATATTCTGTCTAAAAGCTTGTTGTAGTGTTGTGTGTTGTCTGGAGATAATATGGTGATCCTGATTGTTATCCTCTAGATTGTGGCATTCAAGAATCCAATTCAATAATGAGGTCGAGGATTATTCCCCTAGTCACTTGTAAAGGATCAACTTATTATGGATAAAATAATATGAATGAATAGATGGGAAACTCTATGTGATGGGCCCTAAGGGACCGACCTAGTGCCTTGGGGGCTCATCGATGATGGCCCTACCTACGTGACAGTACAGAGGTAATGTAGTTCGACTATGTGGACCATGTGGACCTAAGACCTAGGGGGTGGGAAGCCTCGAGGGCTCATCGATGATGGCCTTGCCTGCGTGAAAGCTTAGAGGTGACATAGTTCAACCATGGAAATTGACATTGGTGATGGATGAACAGATGGAGTGTAATCATTATGATAAGATGAGAGGTATGGATGGATGGGAAGCCTCGGGGGCTCATCGATGATGGCCTTGCCTACGTGAAGTCGTAGAGGCAACATAGTTTGATATTGATACTGACAAGGGAGTTGCGATGGATGACATGATGGATGAAGGATTAGATGGATAACCTTATTTGATAAGGTGTTACAGACGATCGAGCAACAAGCCATGATAAGTATCTTTATGTGTTTTGATGGATGCGGAAGAAAGGATGGATGGAAACTAAAATCCTACAAGATGGAGGAAGCGGTTTATCACAAATAGTGCATGTTTCCAGGTTTTCACCACTTGTTCTTATTGCATCATCATTTTTTTTAATGTTTTTTTATTCCCTTGCATTGGGGTTTTAGGTATAAAACTTTGAAGATGCATACTGTTGATGGGATCATCAAACAACTCACCTTCTGATGTTGCTAATTGGTACACTCCTAATCCATAAGTAGCACTGATTACATAAGGACCAAGCCAATTGGGTTCAAACTTGCCTTTCTTTTTCCTGTCCTGCTAATTTCTAGGATTTTCCTTGAGAACTAGGTCACCAACTTGAAAGACTCTAGGTTTCACTCTATGATTGTAGCTTCTTGACATCCATTGCTGATAGGATTTGAGATGATTAAAAGCATTTTGCCATCTTTCTTCTAACAACTCTAACTCTTGAAGTCTGGAAACTTGATACTCTTCATCAATTATTAAGCCTTTTAAAGACACTCATAGAGATGGTAACTCGACCTCGATAGGCAAGATTGCTTCTGAGCCATAGACAAGGGCGTAGGGTGTTGCACTTGTGGGTGTGTAGATACTAGCATGGTAGGCCCATAGAGTGGGATTTATCTATACATGCCAATCACATCTGGCATCATTGACAGTCTTCTTTAAGATTTTCAAGATTATTTTATTTGACGCATCCACTTGGCCATTTCCTTGGGGATAGTATGGTGTGGAGAAACGGTGTTGGATATGGAACTTGTCATAAAGATCTTTGACATCCTAATTTTTGAAAGGTCTTCCATTATAAGTGATAATGGATAAAGGAATGCCATAATGACAAATGATATAATTTAGGATAAATGAGGCAATTTGCTTGCCTATGATATTGGTTAAGGGTATGGCTTTGATCCACTTAGTAAAATAATCAGTGACAATTATTATGAATTTATGGTCATTAGATGATGGGGGATGAATCTTGCCCACAAGGTTGAGTCCCCATTGGCAAAAAGGCCAAGGAGTCGTTAAAGGATGTAGTTCTTGTGTCGGTGCATGTATGAGATTTCCATGGATTTGATATTTCTTGCACTTTTTCACAAAATGATAAGAATCCGTTTCCATACTTGGCCAATAGTATCCCATACGTATAATTTTCTTAGCCAAGGTAGGACCACTAGAGTGCATTCTGTAAATACCTTCATGAACTTCCCTTAAGGCGGTTTGATATTCCTCACTTTCTAGACATCTAAGGAGAGTACTGTTGGCAAGAGGCACTGCCTAGCATTGATAGGTGTTGTCATTGATGGCAACTAAGATTGTTCCACACATCCGCAATACAATATCTGATCTTACCGAAAGTCAAAATGATAATCTATCCAAGTCTAGGAGCCTGAAACATAGCATATAACAGAGTCCAGTATTTTGGTCAGCGGATCTCTCCAGTCAATCATTGTGTTGCAGATCTGGAGGAGTGTAGCGGGACACCAGGAAAATCTAAATCCAAGTATTTATCCTCTGGTGATAATGGGATTAGAAGTTATGAGCATCTAAATACCGGGTCCTATTATGACAGAACAGTCCAGTGAAGAACAGGCAGACTTATGTAAATCCTTGTGCGGACCCAATAGAAGTGTTTTGATGAACTGTGTATGAGATAAGATGTTAGTGGACAACATGTATGATGTTCTACATGTGTTATTTGTGGTATGCATCAATAATTTTGTATGGATCTAGCCAACCGAGAAGAGCTCTTAAAAAGTTCTAAGTGTTGTTTATTGTTTCCGACTGGCAAGTGATTGAAATTCCAAGATAAGTATATATAGCCGATGATTGTGGATATTGTGGATGCATACAATTGCGAAGATGAAGTAAGAGTAAAAGGAGAAGAATTCTAATATCTGAATGAGGGCAGAATAAGGAGAAGAGCAGAATAAAGATGAAGTGTACAAAGTCAGTATTTGTAATTAACCAGAACTGATCTCTAGCATTGGCAGATGCATCTTACCAGTTCTTAATCTTTGTAAATCTCTTGTAAACTTTTCTAGGTAGTGAGCCTCCACTTGAGTAGTGAGCTTGGGGTAGTAATCCTGAATGCATGTGCATTCCCATTGGTATAATACTTTTAACAGGGAATTAATTTTTGTGGGTTAACCCTTTAACCAAGTTTCAACGTCAAAATCTTGGTGTCAAATGTGTCATTCATGTTTTCTGTTCATATGCTATTGTCTAATGCTAGATTGTTTATATCATTGATTTAATCTTAAGTTGTAAAAAGGAATAACAATAGAAAAAGTGATAGAAGAGTAGCAATTGATTCACCCCCCTCTTAGTTGTCTGGACCTATTCCAACAATTGGTATCAGAGCCAAGTTCCTCAGAAAAGCCTAACAGCTTAAGGAAAAGATCTTGGAAGAAGTTTCCAATGGGCTCATTAAGAGATCTTCAGTCAGCCCTAGAAGAGCTTGCTCAATCTAGAACATAAATTACTAATCTGAGAGGTGAACTTAAAGATGTTGATGACACCATTGAAGTGTTAAAAGATAAACTAAAGAAATCCTTGCAAAGAAAAAAGGAGCTACTTCTACAGCTATCCAGTTTACCTAAATAAAATAGCTTGAATGAGGCTTTGGAAGAAAAAATAAAGGAATGTGAGAAGTTGTCCAAAGAAGTTGTTGTCCTAAAAATTGAAATGGAATCTGGGGTGATGAGGCAAACCCAAAGAAAGTGAAGATAGGAAGAAAATTGAAGAAGATCTGAAACAAAAACTAAAAGAAAGATCTGAAGAATGTTACAAATTGGATGGAATAGCTAGCCATCTAGAGTCTGATCTACAAGAAAAAATAGACAATGAGAGAGAACTTGAAAGGCAATTAGTCACTCTCAAACATGACCTAGATATTGCAAATGATTATAAGGAGAAATTCAAAATAAGTTCAGCAAAACTTGAAGGACAGAAAGGGGCTAATGATAAGCATGGTATTGGATATGAGAAAGGTGAAAGCTCCAGATTCGGATAGAAAAATTTTTAGTCTAAGAATCGGAGAAACAGATCTAGAAAACCTTCGATGAGATATCCAAATGCTCAAAGATACCCATCATTCAATGGAAATTGCTTCAACTACAACAAATTTGGTCACAAAGCTACTCAGTGTAGAAGTAGAGTAAATCAAAGAGGTCCATCCTTCTTCGGTCAATGCTTCAAGTGTAACAGGTATGGTCATAGATCAAATGAATGTAGAAGTATGCAAATGAATAATTCCAATAACAGAAGAATTAGCAATTCTTTCAATGGTTACTGCTTTGTTTACAATGCATTTGGACATATGGCTAATCAATGCAAATCAAGAGAAAATCAAGCCTATAGGAAAAGAAATGTTATATGCTTCAACTGCAATAAATCTGGTCATATTGCAAGACTCTGCAGAAGTAAAGACAATGGAAGAAGAGGTCCGGTAAATAGAAAACCGGATGAACAAAGACAAGACAAAGGCAAGGAGAAAATTGATATGAATGAGACTCAAGATGAATCAAACAAGATATGGGTCAGGAAAGTCACTATGAATGATAGCAATGGATCCGCACTGCAATCTGGTGCTGATAATTCCTCTGAGAATTAAGCTAGAAGTCTTGGCTCAGAGGAGCGACATTACAAATCAAATTCCCCCAGCCAACAAGTAAGTGCCTATATCTGGCACAGTAAGAAAAGAGATCTTGGATTGTTTCAGACCATGTGGAAGGGTTTCTGAAAGAAAAGAGATGGCAGATTGCAGAGCAATACATGAAAAACTACTCAAAATAGAACAATCAGATGTGCTAGGACAGGGCATTTATTACAAAGGCAAATTAAGTAATGTGAACCTTAAAAAGGTTATTCACTCCTCATTTCAAACACTTTGTATCAAGAGAAATCAAGAAGAAAGAAGTGGACAAGCTTAGAGCTGAAAAATTCCCAAGAGCTGGAAGCGAGAAAAGGATTTCTAAGCAAAAACCCTAATCTGCGTAGCAAGGTATTTTCTATTTTTTGTGAAATCTCTTGAATTCTTAATTTCTACAAATGGCTACACCTCTAGTAGTAGATGTTACTGAGAGACCTCATCCCAAATTCAAAAAGCATCCATCCAAATTTGTAGAGGTTGAGCCACTAGGTGCTTTTTCTGGAGTTCCGTACAGGGTTTTACATGTTGAAGATATTAGGGCTTACATTCACCGCAATATAGAGGAATTTGGAAATCTAAAACTACTAGATTTGTTTGAAAACCACTTGAAGAATGACAGTCACCATTTGAAACTAGAATATAAAACCCTAGAGAGAAAACACTTCATACAAGTTATTGAATTTTTGTCTTTTGATGAAAGTGAATGGGTTAGATATGTATTGAGTCAGATACATGATGAGTTTATGGTTATTAAAGCCATTCAAGATCACAAAAGATATAATCCAAATTGTGACTGGACTGAATGTAATTGGTGGGCAACCCATGCACAAAGTTGTGAAAAATCAAACAGTAACTGATGCTACCGGAGAAAAATTTGACAGAAGAGTTATGACTATCAATGACATCACTAATCCAGATGTCAAGTTTGCATCGATGGTAGTTGGGTATAAGATTTACCACTCCATTAGGGAGAACTCAATTTCTGGAACAATTATTTATGCCGCATATCAGATGATAAAAGAGAATGTGGATTATGATTTGTGTGAGCTACTACAAACCAACTAATAGAAAATCTGAACAAAATAAAAAAGGACAAGAAAAATTCCTTCAAGTATGGTTCCTTGGTGATATGTATATTCTTATACTTCATGAATGAAGTGCCGGGAGTTCCAAGTATACAATGGACATCAGACAGGCCAATGGCATGGCAAATTAGGGATCATCTACACAGTCTTGGCAATTCCTAGACTCAAAAGACTGCTCTCTGGGGTTACTTCAAAAACTTCTAGAACTTGATGCATGCAAGGGAAATAATTCCTAGTTCAGTTGTTGAAAAGTATGAAAATGAAATATGTTTTATGGTAGATACAGATAAATGTTTGATGGAAGCTGTAGAACCAAGGATAGTGTGGATAATGCCCATAGGCTATGAAGTGGATGAGGAAATTCTGGACATGTATGCTCAACATCTCCTGAGCAAACCTAAAGACACCTCTATTGAAAGGTTCGGTACATACAAGGAACTAAGCTTAAAGATGCAAGTGGAACTTAGACAGCTAGAAACAAAAAGAAAGGTACACAAGCAAGTAGAGATGTATGCAGAAAGCATTGAGATTACAAAAGAAGCAGTGAAAGAAAATAGACAAAGGATTGAAAAGATAAAGAAGAACACGGAGCAGGCAAAAAGTGAACCTATAGTTCCCACGGAAGCCCCAAGGAAGACAAGGAGCTCTGCAACTCCTACTAAACCTCTCAAGACCACTTCCACTAAGAAACTGAAAGCCACTCCATCCGGTGAAGTAGGGAAAAGAAAGAAAAACAAGGCAACAATAACCTACAAGATCTCACAAGATGATGAGGAGACAGAAACAAATGAAGAAGTGAAAGAAATAAGATCTAAAAAGATCAAAACCTCAAAGACTTCTGAAAATCAATCGTCCGGAAGCATGAGGGCCAATAAAAAGAAAGTATCTAGTAAGGTTGCCATGACTATTAATAAAATTGTGAAAATAGTCACTGTTCATGGAAACTTAAAACCTATCAGTGTTTACTATAATAACCTTGATCCGGAGAATAAGAAAATTTTAGAAGATGCCATTATCATATATCTAAATAAATTCAATAGAGCCTTGTTGGAAATCTTACAAGAACTTCCTAAAAGTTTGAGGAAAGTAATGGAAATGAGGAAAGAAGCAACCAAGGAAAAAGATATAGAACTCAGAGAGTGTGTTCTCTCCTCTTTGTGCCCTGTGATGTCCAGAAAAGAAGCAGATGAAATCCTTAGAGAAGTTAGAGATAAATTTAGAAGCAAAGTCTGAATGAACAAACTAATGCTTGGTGAGACTGAAGAAATTCTAAAGGAAACTAAGGAAATTCTGAGAAAGGCTTTGGACAAAAATAAATACTACATTGTTTTAGAAAAGCAAGTTGAAGAAGACAATCCTTCTGATCCAAAACAAAAAGCTCCAGAAGAAGAAACTAACAAAACAATTAATGACCGAAGTATTACTCTAGATCCTCTAGAACTTGATTCATCAAATCTAAATATTGGAGAAGTTCAGGAAGAGGAACAAGTCAATTATGAAGACATAGAAATGATAAATAGAATAATTGATGAAGTGATAACTCCTTCACTTGATCACTTTGAGAAGGAAAAGAATATTGCTACCACTCAGAGCCCTTTGGATCAAGCAGTAAGTGGTGAGCAAGCAAAAATGAATCTCTCAGAAGAGAACACAGAAAAGATTAATATAGAGAAAGAGGAGGAAAAAGGAAAGAAAGATAAAGCAGAAGAAGATGGTGCAAATGTTGAAGCACCTAAAGCAAATTTAGAAAAATCTAATGATCAAAAGAATGGTTCAGAAAATGTAGCAAGAGACACTACAAATGTTGTAAAAGGCTCTCTTGAAAAGGAAGTGATTGAGCTTGATGAGTCTGAACTACTCCAAGGGCTAACCAATTCGGATGCGCTCTCTCCATTTCAATTGATGAAAATAGCATCTTTCACCTAAGTGAAAGCTAGAGAAAAGTTGATAAAATCCCACTCAGAGGACAATGAGCTGTTGGGGCTAACAACCAAAGTTCTAGAGAAATTAATGCCAACCTATCAGAAGAATCAAAGTGATTCTCCCTCCGGTCATCTAAAAAATCTTGTAAGTTCAATAAGCTCACAATTTGAATCTTTTGAAAAATTTGTTGAGACAAAAGTTCAAAAAGAGTTCTTGAATAAGAAGTTCAACCAAGTCACGAAATTGATAGGGAATGATAGGCTAATCTTAGGCATTAGTATAAAGAGCATTCAGAATGCTCTAAATGATGGAGGAGACATATATAAGTTTTGTCTATCTTGGTCTAAAGTAATTAAAGATATTGAGAAGAAGATAAAAGAAAAGAACAGAAAATATTAGTTCTATCTCAAAATTTTGATCCTCTAACTATCTCTCCTATAAGCCAGGATTGTCAAGTTATTAGCTTGATAGATGAAATAAAGGCACTTGTAAAAGAGAAAAGCAACACTATCAAGAGGATGCGTGAACTCAGGGGATTGACTGCTCCCAAATTGGAATCCATGTACAATGCCTTATCTGAAGCTCATAATGTACTTCAGGCAAGCAATCCTCCAAATCTGGCAAAGGCAGAAGCATATGCATTCTCACTGAGTGGGCACATTTCCATTTTGGATGGAATAAAGAATGCTTGGGCCTCCAAACTTACTCAATTAAAAACCAGTTTTGTAGACGTCCTCAAGTTCATGTGAATGGAACTTAATGGTTACTTGTACATATGCGGCAATGTATATAGAAATTTTGGAGAATTTTGATTTGCAGATCCCATCCTTTGCCATTGATGTCAAAGGGGGAGTGAAGGGCAGTGAAAGAATGAAGTATTCAGCAAAGGGGGAGCACTGAAATAAGTGAAGTACATGAATGCACAGACAAAGGGGGAGTTGTACAAAGACACTTAGTCATTTTTCAGTGTTGCCATCAATGCCAAAGGGGGAGATTGTTGGTGAGGGACATTGTATAGCATTGATAGGTGTTGTCATTGATGGCAACTAAGATTGTTCCACACATCTGTAGTACAGTATCTAATCTTACCAGTAGTTAGAATGATAATCTATCCAAGTCTGGGAGCCTGAAACAAAGCATATAGCAGAGTCCAGTATTTTGGTTAGCAGATCTCTCCAATCAATCATTATGTGTTACGGATCTAAAGGAGTGTAGAGGGACACCAGGAAAATCTAAATCCAAGTTTTTAGCCTCCAGTGATAATGGGATCAGAAGTTATGAGCATCTAAATACTGGGTCCTATTATGACAGAATAGTCCAGTGAAGAACATGCAGACTTATGTAAATCCTTGTGCGGACCCAATAGAAGTGTTTTGATGAACTATGTATGAGATAGGATGTTAGTGGCTGACATGTATGATGATCTACATGTGTTATTTGTGGTATGCATCAATAATTTTGTATGGATCTAGCCGACAGAGCAGAGCTCTTATAAAGTTCTAAGTGTTGTTTGTTGTTGCCAACTGGCAAGTGATTGAAATTCCAAGATAAGTATATATAGCCAATGATTGTGGATATTGGATGCATGCAATTGTGAAGATGAAGTAAGAGTAAAAAGGAGCAGAATTCTAATATTTGAATGAGGGCGAAATAAGAAGAAGAGTAGAATAAAGATGAAGTGTACAAAGTCAGTATTTGTAATTAACCAGAACTGATCTCTAGCATTGGAAGATGCATCTTACTAGTTCTTAATCTCTGTAAATCTCTTGTAAACTTTTCTAGGCAGTGAGCCTCCACTTGAGCAGTGAGCTCAGGGCAGTGATCCTGAATGCATGTGCATTCCCATTTGTAAAATACTTTTAATAGGGTATTAATTTTTGTGGGTTAACCCCCACCGTGGTTTTTCCCTTAACCGGGTTTCCACGTCAAAATCTTGGTGTCAAATGTGTCATTCATGTTTTCTACTCATATGCTATTGTCTAATGTTGGATTATTTATATCATTGATTTAATCTTAAGTTGTAAAAAGGAATAACAATAGAAAAAGTGATAGAAGAGCAGCAACTGATTCACCCCCCCTCTTATTTGTCTGGACCTATTCCAACAAGTACCATCAAGCCCTTGACAATATAGGGTATTGGAAATTATGGTATAGCAAGTGGCTTGATGAATGAAGGTTCTTCGTTGATTATTGGATAGACCAGGTGGAAAGGTGTTCTCTTTCAGATAAGTATAGATGTTCCCATACAAGGGGGAATCAGAACCTACTATGTGACATATGATTCTTGTTTTAGGGATATCATACGCAGGATTAGACACTGGCTCCACTAAGAACTCATAACATGACTAATTTTTTGATATATCTAGGAGTGATGCAATGGTTTCCATGGCATTTGTAGCTTTGTTCTCCAGTCTTGGTATTTGTTCAAAAGAAATCACAACAAAATATTCTTTAAAGTCATCTACCATACGCTTGTAAGGTATTAACTTATGGCAATTGGTTTGATAATCATCATTTACTTGATTGATGACTAGTTGTGAATCTTCGTAAACCTGAAGCTCTCAAACATTCCATTCTACAGCCATCTTGAGACCAATGACCAATGCTTCATATTCTGCCACGTTGTTGGTACAAGGGAAGAGTAGTCTATATGATTTTAGGATTGTTTCCCCTTGAGGTGTGACCAACAAAATGCCTGCTCCCGATCCATGCTGTGTATAAGACTCATCAAAATAAAGCTTCCATGCTAGTCTTGTTATGTTGAAGATGGCTTCATATGGAAACTCAAAACTTAATGGATTCTCATCATTCAATAGTGTATTTGTTAACTGATCCACAATCACTTGACCTTTTATAGATCTTTTGTCCACATATTCAATGTCAAATTCACTAAGAATCATTACCCACTTTGATAATCTACCTATCACGGTTGCCTTACTAAGAAAATACTTCAATGAATCTATTTTTGCTACCAACTTGATTGAATGAGTGATCATATAATGTCTTAGCTTTTGGGATGCAAAAACTACGGCAAGACATGCTCATTCAATAGGCATGTATTGTAGCTCATAGCCTACAAATGTCTGACTGATGTAGTAAATAGCCCATTCCTTTCCTTCATAATCTTGTTGTGCCAGTAGAGCCCCTAGAGCTGTTGGTGTAGTTGAAATATAAAACAAAAGTGGTTTGCCTTGGATTGGTGGCATCAATATTGGTGGATTCATTAGATACTCTTTTAGGAGTTGAAAGGATTTTTCACACATCTTATCCCATCTAAAAGGAATGTTCTTGTGAAGGAGATGAGTGAAAGGATGACATTTGTCGGCTAATTATGAGATAAACTGACGGATGGACTATAATTTTCCTTGCAATGACCTCAGTTGACTGATATTTTTAGGTGGTGGAATTTCCATTATAGCTTTCATTTTGTTGGATCCACCTCGATTTCATTCACTAAAATTGTGTATCCTAAAAGCTTACCGGATGTGACTCCAAACACACACTCCTTTGGATTCAAACAAACGTTGAATTGCTCCAGTCTCTGAAAGATCTTGTCTAATACCTGCAGGTGTTCTTCCCGTGTGAGTGATTTGCCTAGAATGTCATCCACATAATCTTCCATAATAGTGTGCATCATATCATGGAAAATTGTGGTCATTGCTCTCTGGTATGTTGCTCCTACGTTTTTCAATCCAAATGGCATCACATTCCAGCAATATGTACCCCATTGACATGTAAAAGAAGTCTTGTGTTGGTCTTCTGGTGCTATTTTGATCTGATTGTAGCAAGAAAATCCATCCATGAGAGATAGCATAGTATGCCCTTCTATCAAGTCCACAATGATGTCTATATTTGGTAAAGGAAAATCATCCTTGGGGCACGCTTTATTCAAATCCTTGAAATCATTACAAGTCTGATTCTCTTGTCTAGTTTTGAAATAGGAACAATATTAGAAATCCATTCTAGATAGTTAATTGATCTGATAAACCCAACATCTAACAGCTTCTTCAATTTTTCTTTTACTAACAGTGCTATTTGTGGATGCATCTTTCTTAGCTTTTGTTTCACTAGTTTAGCTCCTAGAGCTAGTGATAAGTGATGTATGATGAGATCTGGATCAAGTCCAAGCATATCCACATAGGACCAAGCAAAATTAATCTGTCTCTGTTTGAAGAATTTGATAAATTTTGTCTTTTCTTGCTTAGATAAAGATTCTGTTAGATGGGTTATCTTTGGATTGTCTTCTGTACCAATGTTGACAGGTTCTATTGGTTCTATTAAAACTAAGGATCTCTCTTGATGTGTAGGGTTGGGAGAGTGTCAATCCTTTCATCCTTTGGCACCTCAGAGGGGTTTTCACCATCAGATTCATCCTTTATTTTTTTTTACCTTTTTCATGATCTAATACTGCCACAAAGCAGTTTTCACCATTAGATCTATTTTTTATTTTTATGTTTTTATGACTAAAAGGCTTGGCACTCTCTCCAAAATAAGACACATCATTAAGTTCTATAGTGAAGCCAACTTTATGATCCCCTGAAGGTAGATGATCCCATAGTTCTCGATAGTCAATAATAGCATCGTCATTTTGAAAGGTATCTAGTTTAGGGGCCTCTTGTAGTTCCCAATCTATAAGTTGGGATGCACTAGTTGGAGAGGATCATCGGGTTGGTCTGACACAAGGGAAATGATGGTTAGGATGAAAGAGTTGTCTAGGTTTGTGGGGGTATGTACAAGGTCTAAAATAATACTCTCCTCAGTATTATCTATCAAGTGTGACATTCGACCTTCCTCGTGAGACTCACTCTCGATATTATGCGAATCTAACTCTAGAGGTCTAGACCTCAAACTTTGTCCCTCATGGTATGTATTTGTTGAGCTAAATGATTGAACTACATCAATACCTTTATCTTCACAAGATAACTCATAAATACTTTCCCATTCCCATTCGTTAGAGTCTGTTTCACTCCCCTCTTGCAATTTGTGAATTTACTCAACTAGATTGGTAGTAACCTTTTCCTTGCCTTTTCCTTTATATCCTAGCCCTGTAGTGTCTCAGGCCAATAAGGAAGAAGGTTGTCACTAGTACAAAAAGAGAAATATATTACTAAAAAAACTACTAAAAATTGCTTATAAATGATCAAACATGGTCACGTGATCATTAGTAGTTTATTGCCAGTCATTTATAATGTGACTAAATTGATGACTAAACCATTTTTAGTCATTTATTGTTTGTTTTGATTGATCAATTTGGTAGTATATTTAGTCATTGATTTAGTCTTTGATTGTTGTAATATGGTCGCTTATTTAGTCATTTTTTATTCACTAATATATTTAGTCATTGATTGTTGTTAACTGGTCACTTATTTAGTCATTTTTATTCACTGATTTCTGTCCATTGGTAGTGTATTTAGTCATTAATTTTAATCATCATTTTGATCAATTTGGTAGTATATTTAGTCATTTTTATTCACTGATTTAAAACTGGTCATATATTTAGTCATATTTATTCACTGTTCAGTGATTTCTATCAATTGATAGTATATTTAGTCAATTTAATTATTAATTGACATCAATTAGTAGTATATTTAGTCATTTTGAAGCTTGCATTTAGTCATTAGTATATTTAGTAGTATATTTTGAAGCTTGCACAATGAAACAACTAAATGAGAAGGTAAAAACAACTTGTTTTATTGATAAAAAATACTTACAAACAACATACAGATCTGAAAATAAGTTACAATGCTTTCTCTTTGCTAAAAAAACCTTCATGGTTACAATACATAGCTCAAAGAATGAGCAAGAAATTGATTTTTTGAGTATCACTGAGCATAGAAGCACAAAGACATTCATAGATGTCTTCTTCACAAACCCATGATTGTCCCATGATGCTCACTGTCCTAGTTCAAGATCACACTGTCATCTCTATAGAGATCCTATCTCATGCTCCCAACTTGATCCAGTTCATAAGCTGCCACTGTGAATTGTTACCTAGCAATAAACTGTCCTTATCTCTGATGATTATGCCTCTGATGACTGTCATCTTTGGTACGATGCCTCAATTGTCATGGACTATTATTCAACAATATTGCCTTATGACTAGGCTATGCATTGTCCTAATCAAACTTGTAGCTTCTTGAAATGCATTGTCCAATCACTTGTCAACCTACTATCATGCATTTTCCCTTTACAAAATAAAATGCCTCATGACTGCCACTACCTAGCTCATTATTCTAGAATGCTTTCGCTTGTACTCTGCCTCCCATCAACGTATAACACTATCCCTCTATTGAATTCCTTGACTACCTCTGACATCACTGTATCTTTTCCAAATTCCTTGAAAATAGTTCATCACTTCTACTGTTACTTAGGTATGCACTCGATGTCATCTGCCAGACTGTTACAAGTTCACATAGTCCATCATTGGTCATGTCACTTATCACATCACTATCATGAACAATTGTCATATCATATCATCACCTCTAATATAGAAATCAATATCCCATTGTGATACTGTCATTGCAAAATATCTATGTCTTGGTAGATAGCTCTTGATAACCTTCAACCTTGTGGCTGCTCACTTGTACTAACTCTATGGTATTGTCCTAGGTGTTCATGCATCTAACATGAAGTCTCTTGACTATCATGAGATTTGGCACTGTCAAATGCATACTAGAAGGTTGTCTCCTTACCCCTATAAATGCCTCTTGAGACATTAACAAGATTGTAACCTTTGCATAGTTCTTCTCATTGACTCTAAGATTATCTTTTAATGTTTGCATGATCACTATCTTTTGCATGAATCTCTACCCCTTGACAGTCACTTGTAGGTTTTCTTCATGCATAGCTAGAAGTTCCTTCACAGATTGTCCTTTCAAATAACAAACAGAGGACCTGCAAAGAAAAAATACAGTTTTCAGTACTCGATCAATGATTTTTTTTTAAGTTTTCCCAATTGGACCATAATGAAAAATCTATAGAACAATATCAATAAAAAACTAACAACCTTTTCCAGCATGTGTAAAGTCAGACTCCACAACATTTACCAGCATCTTCCCTGCCTGTGTCAAAATGGGAACATTGGAACACGGTATGGACCTCTATCAAAGCATAATGAAATGGAGATTTTTGTCCAATACTGTAGTTGGAAATACTCTAGTAGACATGTATGCAAAATGTGGAAGCATAGAAAAAACTCATGAACTGTTTGACAGAATGCCTCAAAGAGATGTAATTTCATGGAATGCAATAATTTTAGGATATTCACAAAATGGATTTGTTGAAAGGGATTTAAAAACTTTCAAGCAAATGCAATTAGCAATTCTAAAGCCAAATTCTACAACCTTTGCCAGCATCCTCCCAGCCTGTGACAAAATCAGAGCTTTACAATAGGGTATAGAAATCCATCAAAGTATAAAGGATAGAGAAATTTTGTCAGATGTTGTAGTGGCAACTACCGTGGTAGACATGTATGGAAAATGTGGAAACATAGACAAAGCATCTGAACTGCTTGACAAAATGCCTCAAAGAAATGTGGTCTCATGGACTAAAATGATTGCAGGATATGTACAAATTAAACTTTTTTAGAAGACTTTATAAACTTTAAAGCAAATGCAATTGGCAGGTGTAAAGCCAAACTCCACAACCTTTTCCAGCATCCTCCTTGCCTATGCTAAAGTGGGAGCTTTGGAACAGGGTATGGACATCCATCAAAGCATGAAGGATAGAGGAATTTTGTCAAATGTTGTAGTTGCAACTGCCCTAGTAGACATGTATGCAAAATGTGGAACCATGGACAAGGCACATGAACTATTTGATAGAATGCCTAAAAAAAAAGTGGTCTCATGGACTACATAGAGAGAGCCTCCTGATCGACTACAATATAAAGGAGGAAAGAAGAATGAAGAGAGGTGTAAGTAATGCAGCTGTGTAGGATGAACCTACTTAGAAATTCAAGGAAGACATCTATTGGGTATTTTATTTGGCGTGATTGCTGCCTCAGCTACTTATTTCTATGTAGTCTAGGCTCCCCCGCAGCCCCACAAGGACTAGGACATGAGAGCGCGGGATGGTGGGCTCTCCCCGCATCCCTGCAAAGGAATTTTTGTGTGTACATGGGGATGCAGGAAGAGCAAAAATGTAGTTTCATGGACTGCATAGAGAGAGATCATATGATTGAGAAGGTGGCATGAAACTTTCATGGTATGTATAATGATTTGAATGGTAGTGTGTTCATATTGTTAGCCTCCTGGTTGAATGCAATATAAAGGAGGAAAGAAGAATGAAGAGAGGTGTAAGTAATGCAGCCGTGTAGGATGAACTTGCTTAAAAATTCAGGGAAGACATTTGTTGGGTATTTCATTTGGCATGATTGTTGCCTCACCTACTTATTTCTATACAGTCTAGGCTCCCCCACAACCCTGCAAGGACCAGGGCATGAGGGCGCGGGATGGCGGGCTCTCCCCGCCTCCCCATGAAGGAACTTTTGTGTGTGCGCAGGGATGTGGGAAGAGAAAAAATGTGGTCTCATGGATTGCATAAAGAGAGCTTAGAGAGAGCTCATATGATTGAGAAGGCGGCATGCAACTTTCATGTTATGTACAATGATTTGAATGGTAGTGTGTTCATATTGTTAGCCTCCTGATCGACTGTAATATAAAGGAGGAAAGAAGAATGGAGAGAGGTGTAAGTAATGTAGCCATGTAGGATGAACCTGCTTAGAAATTTAGGGAAGACATCTATTGGGTATTTCATTTGGGGTGATTGCTGCCTCACCTACTTATCTCTATGCAGTCCAGGCTCCCCCACATCCCTACAAGGACCAAGGCATGAGGGCGTGGAATGGTGGGCTCTCCCCGCATCCCTGCGAAGGAACTTTTGTGTGTGCATGGGATGCGAGGAGAGCAATTATTGTTTGATATGCACAAAATGGATTTGTTGGAAAGACTTTACAAACTTTCAAGCAAATGCAATTGGTAGGTGTAAAGCCAAATTCCACAACCTTTGCTAGCATCCTTCCTGCCTGCGCCAAAATGGTAGCATTGGAACAAGGTATGGACATCCATAAAAAAGTAATGGATAGAGGAATTTTGTCAAATGTTGTAGTTTCAACTGCCTTGGTAGACATGTATGCAAAATGTGGAAGCATTGACAAGGCATGTGAATTGTTTGGCAGAATGCCTCAAAGAGATGCCATCTCATGGAATGCAATGATTACAGAATATGCCCAAAATGGATTTTTTGAAAAGGCTTTAGAAACTTTCAAGCAAATGCAATTAGCAGGTGTAAAGACAAATTTGACAACCTTTGCTAGCATCCTCCCTGCCTATGCCAAAATGGGAGCTTTGGAATAGGGTATGGACATCCATCATAACATAATGGAAGGGGGATTTTTGTCAAATATTATAGTTGGAAATGGTCTGGTAGACATGTATGCAAAATGTGGAAGTGTAGATAAGGCACGTGAATTGTTTGATGGAATGACTCAAAGAGATGTCATCTCTTGGAATGCAACGATTGTAGGATATGCACAAAATGGATTTTTTGAAAAGGCTTTAGAAACTTTCAAGAAAATGCAATTAGTAGGTGTAAATCCAAATTCGACAACCTTTTTAGCATCCTACCTATGATATCATGGATACTCTCTCTCCTGCAAGCACTTCAAGTCATACCTGCGGTGATGCGGGGCTTTCCTACATCACCGTAGGCATGACTTGAAGTGCTTGCAGGAGAGCGGGTGATGTGGGGGTATCTAATTCCTAAGATAAATGAAGAAGAAAGCCAAATTTATGTAATATATTTGTGCAAAGCCACATTTTTTGGGAAATCCCCGCATCACCCGCTCTCCCGCAAGCACTTCAAGTCATGCATGTGTTGATGTGGGAAAGCCCTGCATTACCGCAGGCATGATGAGTTGAGGTGCTTGCGGGAGAGTGTGTACCCATGATATCACATTTCTTTGAGGCATTTTTTGAAACAGTTCGCTTTCCTTGTCTATGCTTCCACATTTTCATGTATGTCTAGCAAGGCACTTGTAACTACAACATATGACAAAAAACAAGGATTGTCGAGTCTGATACACTTACTTGGGACTGTGCATTCTCAGTGTATCTTATTTTTGTGGCTATGAGGTGGAAGTTTTGACTATCCAAGTGATGGGTTCATAATTTTCACATCACGATATGGTGGTCATTGTGAGAGGACTGTCATGGTACAGTAAAATGCCAAACAAAGATGATGAAAGGGCAGTGACCGATTTGATTAAGGCAATGACTTCACAAATGTTGAAGGGATAGTCCTAGTATCTTTGTTTTGAAGGTCAGTGATTTCAATGTTGGAAGACAATGCTACAGATTCTTCCATGCCATCAACTTCAGGAAACAACACAATTGGTTGAAGGAGCTTCTCATTTTACACAATGTAGTTCGCCAAGCTCATTAGAAGCTGCACATAAATATAACAAATTGAAATATGAACCTAAGAATGAATGCATATGAGATTATTCTTTACCTCCAAGTGGGACCCTTAGTCCTCAAGACATTATCAATACAATGGTATGTTTTCAAGGGCAATACTTTCAACCTACAAGGACCTTGCATTGAGACATGAATGGAGGAAGTTGTCTAACAGTCTAGGGTGGTGATCTTCAGGAGTTTTGTGTCAATAGTGATTTCAATAAGCTATGTTTCATATGCTCTATATGGTTGTTAAAAGCTAAGGAATGAATGGAAATTTCTTCAAGTTCTATGCAAGGCCATTGAAATCAAAGATCTGTCCTCTAAGTCATTTGCACATGGTGATTGAGAACACAGTGAGTAAGAAGCAAAAGAGTACTGGATCATAGCACTACAAAATGGTCATGAGTTATGCAATGAACTTCACTATTCTTTTGATCACAAAGGAGATCAAGATAATAACCAACATACTAATGTGCATAGAGAATGTTCATGGAGGAGTGCAAACTTCCTTACAAAGTAATTACCACAGTAGAGTTTGAGGTGAATTGTACCTGCTATTTTATGCTGATATGGATATGTTCTAACATGTAGTTAATTGTTTTAGCATAACAGATAGGCTAAATAGTTGTTCATATACCATTGTTTCTAATTCAAAATTGCTATACCTTATTCTAGGAGCAAATCATAGGGGGAGTCTATACATAAGACACCATTGTTTCAAATTCAAAATTGTTGGCTCTTTCACAATTGTTTGCTTCATTTATTTGATCTAAGATAGCCTATTGTATAGAAGATACTCTAAAAATCACAGTAAAATTCTTTATTCTGGGATGACTATTAAGAATCTTCCCATCATAACAATGAACAAAAGCATCAGTCATTAACCTAAACTTTGCAAGAGTTTCATCAATTCTACTTTTCCACTCTCTTTCCATTTTGAATTTTATTCCCAATTTCATCCATGAAGAACTTCCTCAACTATAGATCCTGCTGTTAGCCATAACTTTACCAGGTGTCGAGGATAACTTCGAGTTTTTACCCAAGCAGTAATTGACAAAATTCTACCTTACTAGATACAATGTGTTGAAAAGCTCTTTGAAGTTATTATGGAAAAGAGTTCCTAAGAGTATAATGTGTAGTTTTGAATTAACCTTTTTGCATGAATTCCATTGTATCTAGTAAGGCTGAATTTTGTCAATTGCTATTTTTTGTCAAAATTTGGCCTTACCAGATACAATGGAATTCATGCAAAAAGGTTAATTCAAAATTGCGCATTATACTCTTAGGAACTCTTTTCCAGAATAACTTCAAAGAGCTTTTCAACACATTGTATCTGGTAAGGCCAAATTTTGTCAATTGTTGCTTGGGTAAAAACTCAAAGCTATCCTCGACACCTGGTAAAGTTATGGCCAACAGTAGGATCTACAGACTGAGGAAGTTCTTCATGGATGAAATTGGGAATAAAATTCAGAATGGAAAAGAGAGTGGAAAAGTAGAATTTGATGAAACTAGATAGCAAAGTTCAAGTTAATGACTGATGCTTTTGTTCATTGTTATGATGGGAAGATTCTAACTAGTCTTCCTAGGATAGAGGATTTTACTATGATTTTGAGAGCATCTTCTATATAGTAGGTTGTCTTAGATCAAATAAATGAAGAAAACAATTGTGAAAGAGCCAGCAATTTTGAATTTGAAACAACGGTGTCTTATGTATAGACCCCCCCTATGATTTTATCCTAGAATAAGATATAGCAATTTTGAATTAGAAACAGTGGTATATGAACAACTATTTAGCCTATCTGTTATGCTACAACAATTAACTACATGTTAGAACATATCCATATCAGCATAAAATAGTAGGTGCAATTCACCTCAAACTCTACTATGGTAATTGCTTTGTAAGGAAGTTTGCACTTCATGAACATTCTCTGTGCACATAGCCAAATATTTAAAGTTCTTAACCAAAGCTCCAAAAATGAGTATCTTGTCATGGCATGACTCCTACTTTTTCTCTAAGTATGACAGTACCTGAGCTTCTGGTGTTTCTATATGAAACCTGTAGCAGAAAAGTGTAGTCTCCATCTAAAGGAACCATCTTCAGAGCTCTTCCCTGAAATGAGGGTTAAAAACATTAGAAGAAAAGCAATACCATAATTCTAAAGTAACAATTTATACCAAGACAAATGTCAGAAAGTACAATTAAAAAGACAAATCCTTACAATTGGACCTCAAATTGGACCAAGCAGATTTATGATTTTATCTTTAGAATGTAGGAACTTTCTTTGTTAGAGCTTCACGACCTCAAATTGGACCAACAGATTTATGATTTTATCTTTAAAAAGTAGGAACTTTGTATTGAAATGAACCAGACAACTAAGAGGGAAGGGGTGAATCAGTTGTCTCAAATCTTTAATTAATTCTCTACCTTAAAACATTAAACACTTGTCCACTATTTGTTATGATTAAATCATGAAAGCATAAACTTAGAAATATAAACACAATTGCAAGTTCATAGACAAGTGACACCAGATTTTTATGTGGAAAACCCTGTTAAGGGAAAAACCATGGTGGATGTTAGTCCACAAGATAAATAAGTTATAACAATACTTAAAATCAGAGGCTCACTACCGTTAGGGCTCACTGCCCAAATTGCTCACTGCGAAGAAAGGCTCACTACTAAAGGGTTGAACTAAGATAACAACATCTCCTCCATGCCAAGGTTCAATTTCATTGAAGCATAAAACACTTCTGCTCTGCTCTACTACTTTACTTCCCCTTTATCTTTGCATCTTTGTACAAGGACACATTTTCACAACTCAATTACAAGTATTTATACACTTCATCAACCTTAGAATGAACATCAAGGTCGCCATCACAAACATCAACCGTTGGAACAATCTCCAAGGTCGGTATTACAAACATTTACAAAATAGGTCTTGACCTAATACAAAATTATGCTAAGGAAATGTAGTAAAGATGTATCCGGATCACTCAATTCCTTAGCTGGGACTCAAACATGATCTTCCACGCCATGACATGCTTGTATAATCTTCAATATATCTCTGCAATCACTGGAATTAACCAAGTCGGCTAAGACTGGTTACACGCTACGTTATCTAGGAATAAACTTCAAACATGATCTCAATTCCTTAATGCAGACCAATGTAGATGTAGGAACACGATCAGGAGGCATCCATAAGCACGTTGTAATCACCAGGAGAAACCGCACAAACTCTAACCACTTCATCAATGAGATTCTTCACATCGGAGCACATGAACGTCACTATCTTCAACTGTCATGAAAGAAAGATAGCTTGAGAACCACCAAATCATGAACCATTATAGTTGTAGGCACTTACCATCATCCCAGACTTCCCTGTAGAACCGTAGAGTAAAATACTTCAATGCGGAGGAATGTGGAGAAAAATACTTTCTCCCTGTCACTAGAGAATAATTAGAAAAAGCAAGTTTTACTCTGGTGAAAGTAACTCACTCAAATCTTCATACCGGAGGTCAAAAATTAGGATTTAGCATTTTCAGACATGCTTCTAAAAAAATTTCAATCCGCAAACCAAGATCTTTAATCTATAGGAAATGCAGAGCAATCTTTTGGACTATTCTTCAGTATGCAACTCACTGTCTCTACTATGATTCACTATTTCCTTTCTGATTCTTTCAGAGGGGATAATTTTCTTAATATCCTTAACATATAAGGCTTCTAATCAATCAAAAGATAAGGATATAGTTGACACCAATGATAACACAAATATGTTGACATCAATGACAACATCGATTAGGCACATACTTGCAACAATCTCCCCCTTTGTCATTGATGGCAACATATGATGTGAAAAACCACAACAGCCATCAAGACAAGATTCTCCCCCTTTCTCTTTACACATCTACACTCTTCCTCTCTAAGTTTTTCACATGAATTCTCTCTCCCTTTGACATCAATGGCAAAGGGCACATACTTGCATTCTGCTGCTCTGATCCAACTCTCCCTGAACTCTCTGACTACTCCCCCTGAGAAGTAGCCCATAAAACATCAATCTGAATCTGAAGGTGGGACTCTGAGCACCACTAGACTGATGCACTCTTGTGCATCTTAGTTTAGAGCATGAGGGGTGATAACCCCTAACTTTTCCTTGAGATATTCAAAACTATCCTTAGGTAGAGGTTTGGTGAAAATGTCTGCAATCTAATCTTTTGTAGATACTTACTCCAACGTGACTTTATTCTCTACCATTTTTCTCTCAGAAAGTGATATCTTATGGATATATGTTTTGTCCTTGAATGCATCATCGAATTCTTGGATATGTTTATGGCACTTGTCTTGTCACAAAGGATTGCAACTAGATCTACATACACAACTCTGATATCTCTTAATGTTTGTTTCATCCATAACACTTGAGTGTAACTACATGTTGCTGCAATGTACTCTACTTCTATAGTGGACAAGGAGATTGATTCTTGCTTCTTTCTCAACCATGAAACCAATCTATTATCTAAGAAGAAGGCACCTCCTCTTGTACTCCTTTTGTGATCAACTTCTGCATCTGTTCTTGAAACAATTCTACTTTATCAATCCTAAACTCCAGTTACTCATCATTCTCAAGCTAATCATCAATGATCTGCCAATCAGATCACTATAGCTTGATCTTGGAAAAATCTCATAGCATATTTTTGTTGATAACTGAGAGGGGGGGGGTGAATCAGTTATCCTAATTATTTCCCTTATTGAACTTTCTTTTTAATTGATGCAGCATAATCAAACACAAAAACATTAATCATGAAATAAGAAACACATGACAGTATTTTTGACGTGGAAACCCTGTTAAGGGAGAAAACCACGGGGTGATTAACCCAAAATTATTCTCTGTTAGAAGAATAGGAAATTATAAAATGGCACTTGCCAATTAGGGCTCACTGCCCGAGCACACTGCTCACAAGAGGCCCACTGCCTACAAGAAGACACACTATCTACAAAGTGATAAGAATCACAGTCTTGAACTGATTGGAAGCATCTGCATATGCTGGAGTTCAGTTCCGGTTAGGCTCAGTACACTGATCTGCTGCACTTCATCTTTCCTCTGTTCTTTATTCTGCTATCTTTCACATACCGGATCCTTTTTGCTACCTCTGCTCTGTTCTAGACTTATTCGCATATATCTTCACATCATCACACCCTTCACAACTAAATCCATCCTCTATATATATCCGCACAAGTAATTTCATCACCTTTCTAGTCGGCATCTGGAACAGTCTAGTTTCTTACAAACTCTTGTTCTGTCAGCTGAATCCTTCCTCACCAAGCAATGCGGATCAAGCATATACTTGTAGATATCATTAATCATGTCGGCCAAACATGATTCATGCCTTCACAACCTCTATCATCAATAGTAACACATCCGGAAAGTAGTCTGATACTCTGTCAGTCAGTTCTTCCTCTGTTTTCACTGTCTCTCAGGAATCCGGTACTCAGCTATTCATATCTTTTTCCTTGTCCATCACCGGAGGCTAAATCCTTGCAATATACTACTCAAGGTAGTCCTCTTGACTTCCCCAAATCCGCACTGCACCAAGACACTTCCTCTGAGAGATCCGGACCAATCTGTCGGACCTTGCCACATGCTCTGTTCTTGTTCACCGGACCACAACATTCTTTATTCTGACTTCCGGTAGAGACACATCATGACTTGCGGATATGTGGGATGACCTTTGTTGCCATCAATGACAACAACCATGAATCCATATAGTGTCTCTTGCCAACAATCTCCCCCTTTGGCATTGATGGCAACACTTAGTGAAAAATGACTAAGTGTTTTCACTATGCTCCCCCTTTGCTGATGCTCTGTCTTTATATACAATTTCCGGAACTCCCCCTTAGTTGGATTCCTCATTTTTCACTGCTCCTCACTCCCCCTTTGACATCAATGGCAAAGGGTAGGGTCCGCACACCAAAATTTTCAAAAATTTTCTATATATAGCCGCATATTTACATACTCACATGTACTGAAGAATGTCTGCAAAGGATGTCTGCAATTGGATCATTTCTGTAGCCCAACTTTGCTTCATTCTATCCAAAATTGAAATGTGACCACTTAACAAAAATGCAAAAGCTTCTGCCCGCTTGAGATCTGTCGGATCTTTTGTTTGGGCGGTGGTCTGAGCATCACTGATGGCCTCATGCATAGTTTCCAACTTAGGGATTATAATCCTTCTAAGTTCTCCCATCCGGTTAGTGATGTTCTTCCTTTCCTTCTCAAGATTCTTTATTTCATTCAAGACTGCAATAGTCTGACATTCTTGATTTATTATAGAGGAAGAGAGAGGATCAAAACTTTGAGATAAGCTTTGTAGCTTATCCTGTTCCTCTTTTATTTTCTTGTCAAATGCTGCTGTTGCCTTTGACCAGGATATACAAAATTTGTAGATGTCACCGCCATCCTTAAGAGCATTCTCTAAGCTCTTTATTCCAATGCTTACAATCTTCCTATCTTTAGAGATTAATTCTAATATTTCTAAAAATCTCTTATCCAAAAATTCCTTCCGGACCTTTTCTTCAGCTGATTTTTCTAGAGAATCAAAATGTGTATCAACACTGCTGACTAAGGTTTTTAGATTACCGGAAGTGGAGGCTGTCGGATCTATCTGGATTGATGGCATAATCTTTACAAGTACTCCGGAAGCAGCCTCTATCAACTCACAGTCTTCCATATGAGACTTCAGGAGTTTTTCATTTGCCTTGGCATTTGCAAATGAAGCTATCTTCATTGTTTGTACCGGAGAGAGAGAGTCAAAGTCGAATGGGCCTTTTAGAAGCTCCGGTTCATCAATCTCTAAAGTTTCTTTGCTCAAAAATTGTTGAACAGTTTGTGCAGTGTCTCTTGCCGGAGACAGATGTTTCTTTTCTTCTGCAGTCTTGGAACTGTCAACCTCTTTGTCTTTCACCACTGCTTCCTTCTCCTGTAATTGCTCTTCTTCTTTGGATCCGGAGACTGTAGGGGAAACCGGAGGAGAGATGCTAGCTTGTTCATGGGCCACTTCTTCTGGAGCAGAGGGTCCCAAGTCCTCAGTTGTTTCTGTACCTAAGTCCTCTACAACAGGAAGATTGAACCTTTTGAAGGCCTTCTGGAGGATCTCTTCTGTTTCTTGGGCCACTTTGTCAGTCTCACCAAGCATGAGTTGATTCATCCTGGCTTTGCTTCTGAACTCATCTTTGCAGTCCTTGAAGATAATGTTCATTGTCTTGGGATCAATTTGAGGATATAGCTGAATAGCTATCTGCTCCCGGATCTCAAGATCTTTAGCATGAGCATTATTCTTTCTTACTTCCAATTCCTTTTCTAGGCTTTTAGGAATAAGAGATATGATCTCAATGAAAGCCTTATTATATATGTTCAGATATTTAACTGTGGCTTCCTGCAGAGTCTTTTGGTCAGCCTCACTGAAGTCATCATAGGATTCAGTCATTGGTTGAAGGTTTCCATCCACCGTGACCGACTTGATTATGCTCTCTAGAGACAGAGTGGGCTTTTCAACAGATACCTCTGCCATTTCATCCTTGTCTTGGCCTGTGGAGGGCTTACCGGATCCTTTCTTCTTCTGTTTCTTTATTTCTTTTACTCCCTCATCTGACTCTGTTTCCTCTTCATCCTTTTGGCTTCCATAAGCCCTTGTGGCTTTTGTCTTGGATCTCTTACCGGATGCCTGGACTTCCGGTTTAGAACTTTTGGTTGTGGGAGGTGCAGATCTCTTTGATGATCTGGTCCGGGTGGGAGCTTCAACCGGAGCACTTTCTTTACTTTTCTCTTCTTCCTCAGCCTTCCTCCTCTTTTCCCGGCTGGCATCAAGTGCCTCCTTTGAGATGCCTAGGCCTTGAGCAATGTGCTCTACTTCTTTTCTCACCTTTCTTTTAATCTCAGGTTCCCTGAGTTCTACATGTATTTTTACACTCAGCTCCTCAAAGGTTCCAAACCTTTCTGCCTTAGGATCTTTGGGCTGACTTAGCATGTGTTGAACATGCAGCTCCACTATCTGTTCATCCACTTCATACCCCATGGGCATGATCCAGACAGTCCTTGGCTCCACTGCCTCCATTAGGCACTGATCAGTGTCAACCATAAAGCACACTGAGTCTTTGTATTTTTCAACAAGAGACTGGGGAATTCTCTCTCTTGCTTGCATCATGCTCTGAAAGTTTTTGAAGTATCCCCATAGAGCTGTATTTCTCGCTTTTGCATCCCCAAGTCCATGCAAATAGTCTCTTATCTGGACTGCAACAGGTTTGTCATTCTGCCATACCCATCCACTTGTTCCGGGTAGCTCATTCATGAAGTAGAAGAATAGACATACAATAAGAGTACCATACTTAAAGGAATTCTTCTTATCCTTCTTGATTTTCTATATATTTTCCATTAATTGGCTTAGCAGTAGTTCGCAGAGATCATATTCTGCATTCTTTCTTAGCATTTCATAGGCAGTGTATACTGCAGTTCGGGATACAGAATTCTCCCTGCTGGAGTGATAGATCTTGTATCCTATTATCATGGATGCATATTTGATATCCGGATCTGAAATATCTTCAATGGTCATTGCCCTCTTATCAAATTTTGATCCGGTGGCCTCAGTTACAATGTTGTTCTTGACAGATTTGAGGATAGGTATCCCTCCGGAAGAGTATAGACCAGTTACTGCTCTGATTGCCTCTTTTGTGATCTTGCAGGGTCTATCCAGCCATAGAAAGTTGTCATGCATCCTGCTCAGTACATACCGGACCCATTCATCTTCTTCAAAGCAGGGGAAATGAATAAATTGCTCAAACTGTTTCTTCTAGATATCCTTATACTCTGGTTTAAGCTCAAAAGCATTGTCTATCAGTTGCTTGTGATAGAGGTCTCTTAATTTGAATTCCCCAAATTCCTCAATGCTTGCATGTATGTAAACCCTAATGTCTTCAGTATGTAAAACTCCGTGAGGAACACTAGAGAAGGCTCCTAGTGGATCTACCTCCAATGATTTGTAGGGATGTTTCTTGAATGAGGGGCGAGGTCTATCAGAGATCTTAACTATGTTTGGAGTAGCCATTCTTCAAAGATTTGCAGTGAGGTAATGAAAAACGGAGAATACCTTATGCGCCTTCGACTTGCACGGAGTGATTAGATTGATTTCTTTATGTAATGACTTCGGCAGGAGATCCTTGGTGTGCTTGATGAATCTTGTTGCAGAGCTCCACTATTCGCTTCTTCTTGAGTGCAGAATGAGCAAATGACTTTTGAGAAATCCCTTATATTGCTCCGACACCCTAATATCTGTCTGCAATAAATGCTTCACCTACATTATTCCGGTTCGCCTTGTCTGGATAGCTTGGAGTATCCCGGATTAGTCCTGATCTGTGAATATCATCCGGATCTTTCAATCATGAATAAATAGAGGTAACATATTGCAAGAACATCCCAAACATTCTGTCCAATCCGCAGAACAAGATAGTGCACTTCCGGATCTCTCCGGACCCTTTTGTAATCCTTTGTCATACCGGAGCATCTCCCTGAACAGGTCTTATTTGATCGATCACAGCTTCTCCATAACTCCATGCGGACCTCTGAAAACTTGACTGAAGCATCTCAAGACTCATATCTGCAAACCCTTTAATCCGCATCTTGTGCCACATTCGGCACCACTTGTTTGGCTGGGGGAACAGGATTTTCTTTGAGTCTCCCCCTGAGCCTGAGCTCACTTTTTAATTTCTGGAAGAAATATCAGCACCAGAGTCTGGTGCGGATCCAACCTCTACATTCTCTGAACTTTTCTTCACCCAAATCTTGCCCATCTGATTCCTAACTTCATCCGCATTCATCTTTTGTTTACCCTTGTCTTGATTCTGATTATACACCGGACCTCTTTTGTCCTGATACTTGTTTCTGCAGACTTTAGCATTATGACCGGACCTATTGCAGATTTGGCAAATAACATTTCTTTGCATATTTGACTGATATCCTCTTGATCTGCATTGATTAGCCATATGACCTACTCTATTGCATGTGAAGCATCTACCTTTGAATGATTTGTTTACTTGCATAATTCTGCATTCATGGGATTTGTGTCCATACCTTTTGCAGTTGAAGCACTGTCCGGAGAAGGATGAATTAATCTGATTCATTCTCATTCTGCACTGATTAGCTTTGTGACCAAAGTGGTTGCAGCTGTGGCAGTATCCATTGAAGGATGGATATCTTTGAGCATTTGGCTGTCTTACCGGAGGTCTTCTAGGCCTGCTCCTTGGATTTTCTGATCCAAGATTCTTCTGACCGGATCCGGAGCTTTCTCCTTTCTCATATCCCAAACCATACTTGTCATCTGTCCTCTTTTGACTTCCAAGAAGAACTTCAAGTTGAGCAGAACTTATCTTGAATTTCTCTTTATATTCATTTGCTGTTTGAAGGTCTCTTTTGAGAGAGGCAATTTGATCCTCAAGTTTTTCTTCATTATCTTTGGCATCTTCAAGATCAGATTCAAGATGTCTGATAATCCTGTCCATCTGGTGGCATTCTTCTGATTTTTCTTTAAGAGATTGTCTTAGATTGTCTTCAGCCTTTCTTTTTTCTTCAATCTCTTGAGTAAACTTTATAGTTCCTGATTCCATTTCATGTCTTAACATAATGACTTCTTTTGATAACTTTTCACATAACTTGGTTTGCTCAGTCAATTCTTCATTTGTATTGCTTTCTTCACTTTGTCTTGCCAATTGTTGGAGCAGCTCCTTTCTCTTTTTCATAGAGAGACTTAATTTGTCTTTTAATTCTCTCATGAATTCATCAGCCTGTTTGAGTCTTTCCTTTAATTCACTGACTTCAGAGTTTGACTGTTCAAGATCCTCAAGAGCAGTCTTGAGTTGCTCCCTTAAACCATATGCATCCATTTGAAATCCCAGATCTTCCTCAAGCTGTTAGGCTCTATTTGGAGGAACTTAGCTCTGATACCAATTGTTGATAACTGAGAGGGGGGGGTGAATCAGTTATCCTAATTATTTCCCTTATTGAACTTTCTTTTTAATTGATGCAGCATAATCAAACACAAAAACATTAATCATGAAATAAGAAACACATGACACAATATTTTTGACGTGGAAACCCTGTTAAGGGAGAAAACCACGGGGTGATTAACCCAAAATTATTCTCTGTTAGAAGAATAGGAAATTACAAAATGGCACTTGCCAATTAGGGCTCACTGCCCGAGCACACTGCTCACAAGAGGCCCACTGCCTACAAGAAGACACACTGTCTACAAAGTGATAAGAATCACAGTCTTGAACTGATTGGAAGCATATGCATATGCTGGAGTTCAGTTCCGGTTAGGCTCAGTACACTGATCTGCTGCACTTCATCTTTCCTCTGTTCTTTATTCTGCTATCTTTCACATACCGGATCCTTTTTGCTACCTCTGCTCTGTTCTAGACTTATTCGCATATATCTTCACATCATCACACCCTTCACAACTAAATCCATCCTCTATATATATCCGCACAAGTAATTTCATCACCTTTCTAGTCGGCATCCGGAACAGTCTAGTTTCTTACAAACTCTTGTTCTGTCGGCTGAATCCTTCCTCACCAAGCAATGCGGATCAAGCATATACTTGTAGATATCATTAATCATGTCGGCCAAACATGATTCATGCCTTCACAACCTCTATCATCAATAGTAACACATCCGGAAAGTAGTCTGATACTCTGTCAGTCAGTTCTTCCTCTATTTTCACTGTCTCTCAGGAATCCGGTACTCAACTATTCATATCTTTTTCCTTGTCCATCACCGGAGGCTAAATCCTTGCAATATACTACTCAAGGTAGTCCTCTTGAATTCCCCAAATCCGCACTGCACCAAGACACTTCCTCTGAGAGATCCAGACCAATCTGTCGGACCTTGCCACATGCTCTGTTCTTGTTCACCGGACCACAACATTCTTTATTCTGACTTCCGGTAGAGACACATCATGACTTGCGGATATGTGGGATGACCTTTGTTGCCATCAATGACAACAACCATGAATCCATATAGTGTCTCTTGCCAACAATTTTCTTCCTTGATGCATAGGAGATCTCCTACTTTATGTGGCTCTTTCTCTATCCGTTAAGAACATAATCTTTGTCCCATCTTGAACATTTTTTGCTAATCTTGCCTTTTCATGTTGGGGAAATTAGCACCAATCTTTTGGCAGGGGAGTAAAGATTTTTAATAAGGTTCCCCTTGAGTCAAAGCTCTAATTTTAGTTTTTGGAGGGAGCATCTGTACTTGATATCAGTACAGGCTCATTCTTGACTTCTGTTACATCCCTTTTCATCCAAATCTTGCTCATTTCCCTTTGGGTTTCTGCCAGACAAACTTTGTTCTTTCCCTTATCCTCTCTTTACTATGTTTTCTTCTCTTCTACAGGATAGTTTATGTTGCTTCTGCAAAATTTTGCAACATGTCCAGGTCTATTGCAATTGTAACAAACAACATTCCTTTGTCCTGAGTTCCTTCCATTATTTGGATTGACTCTTGATCTGCATTGGTTGGCTATATGCCCAAATCTATTGCATGTAAAGCACTTTCCATGAAAGAATTGAGTGTTTCTTTGAACCATTCCTTATCTGACTTCTACATTCATTTGCTCTATGACCAATTTTCTTGCAATTTAAACACTGATTGAAGAATGATAAAGCATTTTGATTCATTCTACTCCTACATTGAGTAGCTCTATGACCAAACTTACTGCAATTAAGACAATAACCATAATCTATTAGAATTCCTGACTAGAGGTCTTCTTGATCTATTCCTTTGATCCTAAATCTATTTGCCTTTGTCCTTCTTGACCTTAGAATTCTTCTCTTGACATGTTCTGGAATTTTCACCTTTCTCATGTCTCATACCTTCTTTGTTGTCAGGATTATTCTCCCTTTCCATTAAGCTATTATATCTAGCAACACTCTCACTGAGTTTTTCTTATTGAGCCCATGCATGCTTCAGATCAGTTTTTCAGATTCACAACTTCTTCAAGCTTTATGCAGTCTTTGATTTTGCCCTTCAGACACTCCTCAATTCTTGATTTCTCTTCATTTGCCAATCTCAATTCTTCACTATTCTCTTTAAGACTTTGTTTGAGTTCCTTGATTTCCTTACTTAACTCTTTGGTGTAATCATTTACTTCTACTATATTCTCTTTTAAGTCCATGTTTTCTTCTTCAGGTTTCTCAATGTTTTTAAGAGCAATTTTGTGTCCTTCACTGTTAGTGGACTAAAATTTATCTCTAGAGGATCTCACAGTATTACAGGTCTCAACCACTGATTTAGATTCAACATTGGCAATTAAACATAGATTCATTTGATCTGCAACAGCTCTATGTCCTTTCACATCACATTTTTCTTTATCACTGATGCTCTGAAAATTCCCTTGTACTTCATCCTGCAATCCCTTTTCTTTAGCCTCAATTTTTTCTTTGCAAGGAGAACTAATTGAATTAGAGTACTTTTGAATGTTCTCATCAACCTTGGCATTTGTACTTTCAACAATCTTTCCCAATCTATTGGTATAACAGTGGTAAGCTTTGTTCCAAGATGAATATCAAAGGAAAATGCCTTCATCATATTTAGCATCATCCTTTTCTATTTCTTCCTTTCTTTCTATGTGGCATTTGATTCCAAAGATTTTGAAGTATTACACAGTGGGTATCATTCCATACCATAATTCAAAGGGAGTCTTTTCATTTCTATCTTTTACCTGAACTCTGTTTAGTGTGTAGATAGTAGTTTGAATTGCCTCCTTCCAAAATGCTTCTAATAGATTTGCTTCTTCCATCATCGATTTTGCAGTTTCTTGAATAGTTCTGCTTGTTTCTTCCATTACCTTATTCTTTGTAGAGAGCTACTTTTCTATCCCATGCGTATCACAGAACATATTGAAATTGTTGGAAGTAAACTCTTCTTCTTTGCCAGTCCTCAAACACTTGATTTTCATATTGAGCTCATTTTCAACCATTGCTTTAAAAGCTTTGAGTCCATCCAGAGCTTTTGATTTTTTTTTGAAAAAGCTAACCCAAGTCATTCTAGAATAATCATCAATGAAAAACATAAAGTACCTGTCATCATGAAAGCTTCATATTCTTGTAGGACCACAAAGGCTTGTATGGGCCAATTCTAATCGTTTAGTGGAAGAATTTTCTTTACCTTGTAGAATTCTTCTTGCCTACTTTTTATCTTGACATATCCTACAAGTGATGTTATTTGAGTAATCAATTTCTAGCAGATCTTTCACAATTTGGGTTGAGCCTATCTTTACTAAATCATTAAGATTGATATGACACAGTCTTCTATGCCAAAGCCAGCTTTCATTGGTCTAAGTTGTGAGCCCAAGAATGTCACTTTTTCTAAGATGATAGCTGTCCTTTTACCAATGGCCATTGTAGATCTAGACTTCTCTTTGATTTCAAAAGTATCATTCTTGAATACAAGACTAAATCCCCTTTTACATAATTGTCCAATCCTTAAGAGACTTTGCTTTAGATTCTTAACATAAAAAACATCATCAATAATTTGATTGTTACCAAGATTGATTGATCCTTTTCCACATATTTCAGCAGTGCAGTCATCTTCAAATCTAACTAGTCCTCCATCACATCTTTCCAAACTTACAAACTTGCTCTTGTCACCAGTCATGTCATTTGAACAACTACTATCAATAATCCAATAGTTCTTTGTTTGAAACATAGCTTCATCACTAGTGCTAACCTCTGAATCAACTTCACATTTGGTTTTATCATTTTTTAGTGAACATTTAGGTGCATCAGAATTAGTATGTAGATGTTCATCTTTTAGCTTCATTTAGGATCTTCCTCAAGTTGTTAGACTCTCTTTAGAGGAACTTGGCTTTGATACCAATTGTTGAAATGAACCAGACAACTAAGAGGGGGATGAATCAGTTATCTCAAATCTTTAATTAATTCTGCACCTTAAAACATTAAACACTTGTCCACTGTTTGTTATGATTAAATCATGAAAGCATAAACTCAGAAATATAAACACAATTACAAGTTCATACACAAGTGACACCAGATTTTACATGGAAAACCTTGTTAAGGGAAAAACCATGGTGGATGTTAGTCCACAAGATAAATAAGTTATAACAATACCAAATATCAGAGGCTCACTGTTGAAGGGTGGCTTACTGCCAAAGGGTTGAACTAAGATAACAACATCTACTCCATGCTAAGGTTCAGTTCCATTGAAACACAAAACATTTTTTCTCTGCTCTGCTACCTTACTTCCCCTTTATCTTCGTATCTTGGCACAATGACACATTTTCATGACTCAATTACAAGTATTTATACAATTCATCAACCTTGGAATGAACATCAAGGTCGCCATCACAAACATCAGCCATTGGAACAATCTCCAAGGTTGGCATTACAAACATTTAAAAAATAGGTCTTGACCTAATACAAAATTATGCTAAGGAATTGTAGTAAAGATGTATGTGGATCACTCAATTCCTTAGCTGGGACTCAAACACGATCTTCCATGCCATGGTATGCTTCTATAATCTTCAATATATCTCTACAATCATTGGAATTAACCAAGTCGGCTAAGACTGGTTACACGCTACGTTATCTGGGAATAAACTTCAAACACAATCTCAATTCCTTAATGCGGACCAATATAGATGTAGGAACACGATCAGGAGGCATCCACAAGCATGTTGTAATCACTAGGAGAAACTACACAAAATCTAACCACTTTATCCATGAGATTCTTCACACTAGAGCACATGAACTTCACTGTCTTAACTGTCATGAAAGAAAGATAGCTTGCAGACCACCAAATCATGAACCATTGTAGTTGTACGAACTTACCATCATCCCAGACTTCCCTCTAGAATTGCAGAGAAAAATACTTCAATGCGGAGGAATGCAGAGCAAAATACTTTCTCCCTATCACCAGAGAATAATCAGAAAAAGCAAGTTGTACTCTGGTGAAAGTAACTCACTCAAATCTTCATACCGAAGGCCCAAACTCAGAATTTAGCATCTTCAGACATGCTTCTAAATAAATTTCAATCTGCAGACCAAGATCTTTAATTTGTAGGAAATGCGAAGCAATCTTTTAGACTGTACTTTAGTATGCAACTCACTGTCTTTACTGTGATTCACTGTTTCTTTTTTGATTCTTCCAGAGGGGCTAATTTTCTCAATATCCTCAACATATAAGGCTTCTAATCAATCAAAAGATATGGATATAGTTGACACCAATGAAAACACAGATATGTTGACATCAATGACAACACCGATTAGGCACATACTTGTAACACTTTCTCTGTTTGATATTCACAACCTCAAATCGGATCCAAAATTGGACTAGTAGATTTATGATTTTCTCTATCCACCGACGTTTGTATTCCTATACTCAGGTTCTACTTCTGAGCGAAAACACCCGGAAGTGTTTTAGAGTGGCTCAAGGTACTCTCCAACCTAGTTATGTCACTGATAGCAATCCAAGTTTGCCTTAACTATCCAACCCGAATGTTGCATCACAATCTATTCTTCCTACACATAAGAATGCCATATATTAACCCCTTCTAAATAAAACATTTAATCATCATAAAACCATAGTTAATAAATCATTTCAATTTCAGAAAGAATCCAATGTCATTTACTATCAAAACAAAAGCTGTATAAATCACAAAAAATCCATGAAGCCTCCTAAATGTATATTAAAGAAAGTTTACATGATGGGTTTCAGCATAAGAAGCTTTCTACTATAGTTCTCAATGAATGTATTATAACCAGAAAACAAAATTCTTTACACTCGAAGTAATGCAGTCAAACATTTACTCCAAAATTATGTTAGCAGGAGTTAACTAAAAACAAAATGATTTTTTGCTTGGTTTCTTTTATCAATATGCCACATGGAAATGGAATAATCACTAAGAAACCCTAACAATAAAAAATGAAGTAAATGTTAAAGAAAGGAAATTCCAATGTACTATTGTGTAATGGTGACGGAGGCACTTATATGAGCATGACCTGCATAAAAATCCCTGCCATTGAATTGCCATCCATCCAAGGAGAAAATAAGAAATGTAAGGATTTGAGCAATATAAGTCCAAATGGTTATGTTGTAGCGGTAATGAAATCACCATAAGAGTACAACCGAGAAACAAATTCTTGTGACTGTAGTTATGTGATCCATAACTCTATTGTTCATGTGGCACAGTTGTGCTATAACAAATATAGGATGCATCCATGTGTGACCCAAGCTTAATGTGGCTATGTTGTGATAGAAATGGAGGCACTCATATGAGCACAATTCATGTACAAATTAATCACTGTCATCACAATTAGGTGTCAACATCATTGGGTGCATTCAGGTTGACTCAAGTTTAATAGGTTATAATGTAATGATAACATGATCCAAGAGTGATTACCTCTTGCTACAATAAAGAGCCTATAACTTTGGTTCATATGTACAATGGTTGTGTTATATCAATTATGTAGTGCATTCAAGCACAACCCATGTTTAATGGGCTATTCTAGAGAGTGATCAAGATTTTACAAACCTTATGAATGTTACTTAAAAGTGTATAGATTAAACTATAGACCAAGTTTGTTACATACTTGAATGCAATCTTGGGTTACCACAAACTAGAATAATGTGATATGCTAATAACCATTATGGGAAGTATTAATTCAAGACTCATGCTATATAGGATACATTTCCCTGATCAGGTTTACATACCTTAATGATCAAAAACAAGCTTCCCACACACTCTAGGATACAATCCAAGATCATACCACACCCTGTCAAGACAGCTAACTTTCTAACCCAAGATTTAAGGTTGTTTTTTAATACCAACAAAAGCATTGGTAAGAGCATGACTAGGGTACAAACCCTAGGCCTCAATAGAAACATAAACCATAACTCTAGCAAATTAGTGAGGTTGCAATAACAGAAAGATTGAGACATTGTAGCCAATAAAAAAATCTTGCAATCTAAAGATTGTATCCAATAACAAGCACACTATGTAGCTCAGTGACATTTGTAAATGCAATCTATTGTAAGAAGAATGATAATCACTTGAGGTGTGATAGTCAAAAAGAGGCTGAGCAGTGACAAGATAATAAAGCTCAAACCTTGCATAGTAAAGTGGAGATTTTAACAGTGAGTTTCCTTACCCCCTTGCTGACCTTAAGGGTTTTTCAAATGCTATTGATAGTGTTAGACAAGGTAAATGCAATCAAGGAATGACTGTCCAAATGAACTAACAGTGGTAATCACAGGTTCAATGTTTCTTCTTATCCATTGTATAATGGAGGTAGTGGATTGCATGTTTGAGCAGTGTTTTGTGACTCATCAAAGATGGGAGAATAGTGAATAATACCTTGTGGACTGTGAAGTAGTGACAATAAGGTTGAATGATCTTTAGACCCACAATACCATGAATCAATGAGTCCCCTTTAGTAAGTAGGCAGTCTATAGGGCATGGTTTGATTATATAGAAGGATGCTCATGAAAGGAATCTTCAAGTGACAGTGAGTGAGTTGTTTGAGATTGCAGCTGAGGGTACAATATCCAGTCTTAAAGGTAGTTAGCAAAGTAGTAAATACACAAGAAAATTAAACCCTGCACAACAAACAATTCACAATGTTATCTTGCATAATGCCTTGAGTTTGAAGACAAAAATCTCATTGTATCTTGATGAAAGTAGTGACCTTAATGGTCAATCACTGGCAACCATGATTTTAAAACATGTTATTGTGCTTATGGAGGCAACATTTTAAGCAAGGCAGTGAGTGGTGGTTTGGAACAATGGTAGGTATGAAGGAGTTGCTTTATATGCATACTATACAGTCTAGCTTAAGAAAACATTTTTAGAAGATATTGAAGGTGGATTATGGAACTCAAGGGTTACTATGATAAAGATTAAAGAAAAGACTGAGATCTATTTAAAAGCCATTGCCATGAAGATATTAAAGATGTCACATGCAAAACCCTAGCAGCTAGAGTAATAATACAGTGCCAAAGAGGACAGTGAGCTGGGGCAGATTTAGGAGATCTCCACATTATTTAATCACATGCAAATACATCATTTATTTATTTTTTTAAATTAAAAGAAATCATTCTAAACCCTATATAGGATACATTCTAAACCCTATATAGGATACATCGATACTTCAAAAGCATCTGAATTAGGAATTTGAGATTATGCAAATATATGTCAATTAAATACTTGGATTACAAACAGTAGCGCGAACAATGTAACCCTTGTTGAGCAGAGCAAGAATGAGATAAGTAGCAATGAATCCTATGCCTCCTGTCACACACATCTCCTTACCATTCTCTGTCATTCTTTACTAAAACACTTCTCCATTTTGGTGGGCTATGTCTGAAAATAAGGTTTGGACGAAGGTTGTAGAGTATGTTTATTAAAATGAAAACTCTATTTTGGCGGGCTATGCCTGAAAATAAGATTTCGATGAGTATGTTTTATAGTATTTTGGCGGGCTATTGATTTTTGATTCCTTAAATGATTTATTCAAATTGATTGTGATAAATAAATGACTAACTATTTAGTCATTTTTATTTGTGTGACTAAATAATTTTTTAGTCAATGACCAAATTAGTCATTTATTTACTCATTTATAGCTGAGTTGCAAAAAATTAGTAGAATTTAGTCATTTTTAGTTGTTGTGACTAAAAGTTTGTCACTTAGTCATTTATTTTCCAAAATTCTACTAGTGTGTATGGGTTCAATGATATCATCTTTTCTCAAGCCTATGGGACTATGATCATCATATCCCATTCTTTGCAAGATAGTGAAACCTGGGCCATACTATTCAATTTGTAATTGGGGTTGTTGATCTTGTGGCTTGGATTCATTATCTTCTTCTTTATATAGCTTTTGAAGGACATCTTTCTCATCACTTTCATCTGATAGATTACCCCATTTGATAAAAGGACCTTTAGGAGTCTTCAATGAATATTGTTTCTTCATAGATGGTTTTCCATAAGACTTTTTTATAGGGATAGTTGTGCAAGACAAAAGGTTTGTTCAATGGAATACTTTCCTACACCTTTGTCCTTGAGCTTGAGTTTTAGTTCAGTGTTTGTGGATGTAGAAGGTATTGAGCTTGGGTCAACATGGGCTATAGAGGATGAGGCTGCACAATTGGTAGGTATGACAACTTCAAGCTTTGGTTTGATGGTATTGTAGTACTGAAATGGGTTGGGATCACCTTGGATAGTAATCTATTGTCCGTTGTATGGAAACTTTATGTACTGATGATAGGTGGATGGTATGACTTTCATTGCATGTATCCAAGGTCGGCCAAGGAGAATATTATAGGCTAGCTCCATGTTAAGGACTTGGCAAACCACGTCTTTCTCTACCGGTCCAATTTGTATTGGCAAGACAATAGCGCCTTTAGATGTTGTTTCTTCTTCATCATATGCCTTGATTGTGATCTTCTTCTTTGGATCAACAACATTTTCAGAGAACACCAATGCAAGGATTAATTTTAGTGTGCATATATTTAAACCTGCCCCTCCATCTATAAGGACCCACTTTATTCTATGTTTATGAATGAGGGCTTCGATGTGAAGAGATGCATTGTGAGGTTGAGTAATGGACATGTCATCTTTTTCAGTAAAAGATAGGAAATGGGGTGTAGTGAGATGTCCTACCATGGCTTGAAATTGCTCTTGGTCAAGATTTGTTGGCACGGTGGTTTCCAATAGATCTTTTTCTAGGATAGCCTTATGGGATGGTGAAAGACGCAAAAGCTCCAATATAGATATATGTGCGGTTGTCTTTTGGAGTTGGTCTAGGACATTATACTGATTGGATACAGAAGATGGTTTAGGTGGAGCCCCTTGGAGAGTAATCTTTCCACGATGAGTGGTAACATTACAATGATGCTTGATATTTATAGTGATCACATGTACATGTGAGTCACTTTCTGATATGTGGTTAATGGTGTATTCATATGATACATTCATGTAATTGGCATTGTTACCACCGTTATTGTTTTGTTTAGAGGGACCTCTCTTCTCATAGTTAGGGAGCAGATTCTTGAATGCCACATGTTCATCATTGGATGTATGTCCATCAATTGATATATCTCCTCAATCTATCAAGTCTTGGATGGTGTTTTTCAGTCATTGGCAATTGTTGGTTTTATGGACTTTGCTTCTATAGAATTCACAAAAGTTAGAATCTTTCCACCAAGGGGGTTTGAACTTGGGTTCATATTCTCTTACCATAGGAAGTGTTATGAGGTTGTTTACGATAAGCTTCCTTAGGGTAGATTCAATTGATTCTCCCAATGGTGTAAATTTTCTACGAGGAGGAAAGTTTGTTCTTGGTTCATTGTTTGTGGGTTTGTTTGAAGATGTATTGTTGTGTCGACTTGATAGATTTAGAATGGCTTGTTTTGGTGTCACACGTTTTGCATCTACAACTCCATCATTTACAATATTCTTGTTCTTAGTCCAAAACCTTGATTTATCTGTGTTGTTACTTGAACTAGGGACATCCTTATAGATTTTTATTTGTCCTTTAGCTATCAAATCTTTCTCAATAAGTAATCCCATCTCAATGATCTTACTAAAAGAAGTAGGACATTAAATTTGATTTTGATAGGTTAACTCTGTGTTCAAGTTATGGACAAACATTTCAATCATTTGCTTTTTGGGGATGTGGTAAGGACATTTGCTTGCAAGTTGTATCCATCTTTGCAAGAAAGTGGCGAAGGATTCTCCACCCTTTTGTTTGTTGTTTCATAGATCTAACATTGAAATTTCATGTGCAATGTTATTGGAGAAGTGTGTCACAAACTTGTCCACTAGTTCATTAAATGTTTGGATTCTAGGAGGTAGACAGGAGAACCATTCCATTGCTTGACCTCCTAGGCTGCGTGAGAAGAGTCACATTAGATATGTCTCATTATGGGAGACTTCTAAGCATGCAACACTGAATTCTCTAATGTGGTCACGTGGATCACCTTTCCCCCTATATTTGTCAAATTTAGGGACTTCAAATCTTGAAGGGAAAGGTACCATGACCAAGCTTTTGTCAAAAGGATATGGAGAAATATCCTCTAATGAGTAATGTTTTGTGGAAGTTCCAGTTTGTAAGTCCATAAATTGTTGTTGTAAGGCTTGGATTTGTTGCGTGAGTCTATCTAAAGGATTTGACATATCCTTAGCCTTTTCATTCTTGGGAGCTTCTTTTTCATTTTTGGGAGCCTCTGTTTCATTTGATGGGGTTGTTTCTCTCAATTTTGAAATGTCAAAATCAGTGGGTAGCTTGGCTCCTTGTTGCGCAAGTAAGAGGAAGTATTTGTGAGGGTCTGTTGTTATGACCTTATCCATCAATTTTTAAAATTTTGGATCTTATAAGTATTTAACAAGTTCTTTTTGGTCGATCTCTTCCTCTCCATCACTAGAAGAGTGTACACTATTGTTTGTGTAATCCATTTCTTTTCTTCTTTTGGCTTGAGATCTAGTTTCAACCATACAAAATTTGATATGAATGGAGTTGGATGAGAGACTTGTAGATATGAGTGATGTTTTTGCTAGGGTGTAGTTTGGGCTGATAGATTGGATTGAATGTGTTGGTAGTAAGATTTTCTAAGGGTTGTTTTGGTCTTTGTTCAAACAATGGTCTTGAGCTATGATGTATAGCTATCAACGTGTTGATCCAAAGTTAAGTCAAATAGGGATGATAGGAATCACTATTGTTGTAGACTAACCTTGTCAAGATGTTTAGTGTAGTCCTAGATATAGGATGATTGATCCTGATAGGGAATCTAACCAGATTGTTTGTTTGAATAGGAAGATCTCAATAGCACCTTTGGGAAAATCTTGTTTTTGTTTTGCTTTTCAGAAGACTAGATATGGGATGCAAGTGAAATGTTTTGAAAATGGGTATGAGATGTATTTGTATGGTTCAAATGACTTCTTAAGTAAATTCTAAGAAGAAATGGGTATCCAAAACTAATTTTGTTATTTTCTCAAAACCTCAGGAATAGCCCACTGTTATGGATGTACAAGTTCAGATGCGTAGGAACAAGGTGTAAATGCGCAGCAATAAATGGTATATGCACAGTTCTGAATGCATAGTAATAGTTGATAGATACGAAATAGTAATGTATGCACAGTAGGATTGTTTATATGCACATCAAGATGTTTTATATGCATGACAGAAGTATATGTGCAACAAAAAGTGTCATATGCGCAGCAAGATTTGGCAGATGTGTAGTTTTGTTCATAGTGTCTAAATTTGATCCAGTTTTTGCTTGTTTTTCTCTTGGCATATTTTTCTAGGTAACCTATTGTTTTTGTGATGATTTTCTCTATTTTTAGGCAAGAAAACACAGCAGACAGTAAGTACAATGGTTGTTTGTGACATTTAGTGTTTAACACAGATTTGAAGACATGTACAATCTTAGGCTAGAAAGGATACTTGTTGAATCCCAACTTGGATTTCTCCAAGGTAGATAGTTAGAGTTGTTGGTGACACTGGCTCTCCCTTACATGGCATGGGCACACCAACTTCTCTTACCCTTCGATCCTAGGGACTAAGGGAATTTTTGTCTCTACAATGAATAGTACATGTATGGGTAGCTTCGGAGGTCTGACCTCCTACGTCAACAAGTAAAGGGATTTTGGCCTCTAAAACAAATGGTTCTTAGTAACTTTAAGGGACCAATGCCTTGAGAGCATGCAGCAAGCTACTAAAAGCTTTAACCAATCCTACTAAGAGTCTCATATACCTCACACAATGCAAAAATTGTTTTCACAAAGTTTTGGTACACCTCTTTTTGATTTGGCACTGTAAGGCAAGGCTGACACTGGTTAGGAATTGGATTTCACCTTATCCCATTTATATAGTGGGTCAAAGGAAAATTCTGCTTAAGGTCATCCCTTTTGGATGAAGCACAATCCAAAAGCAAACCTTTCTAAAGGATAAACAAGAAATGATAGATGAGTTTGGCTTTTTGATCACCCAAGATGTTGCAAGGGGAGAGCATATACCTATCACCTTTCTAACCATGGCAAACACTTGTTTATTAACCACCTAGATTAAGCGAAGTGTGACTAATCTAACAACACAAGATGCCATATTTGTATGATAACATAAAAGAAAAAGATTGTCAAATTCAGCCTCTAAATTAAACTATGTTATGATTGCATGCAAGATTAGATGAAATTACTTCCCCCTATTTATGCTATGTTTGGGTTGTATGAAAGATTGTATGCAAGATTGTCCAATTAAACCTTCTAATTTAGGCTATGTTGTGATTTGCATTGCAAGATTATATGCAAGATTGTCCAATTAAACCTTCTAATTTAGACTATGTTTGTGAATTTGCATGCAAGATAGAATTACCCCTCCTAATTTAGACTAAGTTATGATTGTATGCAAGATTGTATGATTACTCATCCTATTTTAAACTAGATGCCACTAGATTATCAATGTATGAGTTAATGTAACAATTATGTCTAAACCAAAGCTCTAAACCTGCAAAAACAATTTATCAGTAGTTTGAGCACCCTTCTTTGACAATCGATGACAATTGCAGCCAGGTTAGTATCAAAGAGTAGTAAAAAATATACTAAAACTTGACAGAATTTCAGATGCGCATGAACAAACAATAGATGCACAGCAGAATTCATCAAATGCGCAAGAGTTTTATATGCGTAGTAGGATTTATCATATGCGCAGGACTACAAATTTCTTCCTGTAGTCTCTATTTTTTATATGTATGCGCAGGTCTAGAACTCAAATGCGTAGAAACGACCTGTTACGATTGTAAGGACACCAAAAACTCAAAGTTGGATATTAAATTCAGGGCAAGGCCCCATGGTGGGTGCCAAAATGTGATTGATAATTTGAAACAACTATAAGAACCTAATAAGATACCACAATTACTCTAAATTCCTACTCAAATTTAATTCACAATGAAACTAGGAAAAATATAGAAAACATGAATTATACCTTGCAAACTAATTTATCCTTTGTGTTCCATTGTCTCCTATCTTCTCAAGATCTTGTTGATAGTGATGTTGCTCTCAAAATTGTACTTCTTTACTTTTCAAGATGACAATGAGATGAATGGAATTGTGGATTCAAATGCAATATGAATAAACCTACAATGCAAGACTAATGATAATGATAATGATGATGATTTTGATAAAACTATTGCAATGTTATGGATAATGATTGATATGAGGATAATGATATGGAACTAAATGATACTATGAAGCTAATGCAACAATGGAGATAATGATATTGGTATGCAAATGGGGGCCAAAGGCATGCTTGGATACTCGATGGAATTTCTATAGCATGTAGGTATGATAGCTCTTGTGATTCCCAAAATGAGGGTGAGAGCTTGCTTTTATAGGCCAAGGCGGGCTCAAATCCAAGTGTCAAAAGATCCATTGTTGGAGAATAATTCTTTCTACATGTATGGTTGAGATCAAATTGGTTGGATGAGGGGAGATAAAGGTGGAATATGTTCCTACTATGATGACAAGGTGGAGGAATAGGAGGGACAAGGAGCCACATGGCGTGATGCTCACAAGGACCAATGAGATAAAGGTGGAAGACCATGAGAAGAACATGGAGGAAGGAGTCTTTGGTTGTTGGAATGTGAGAGGGAATATAGCATTTAGAAGACAAGTGTCTCCAAGTCAACATTGACCATGGGGATGGTTGAGAGGAAATAGGGCACACGTTTGAGGGGATAAATAGCTAATTAAATATTAAGAATATTTAATTATTAGTGCAACATGATGAGGTGTCTAATGATGGGGAAGATGACATGGATCAGTGATGTGGATTTTAGACATGGGACTTTGTCTTAGAGGAATTAATTAAATAATTAGGATTATTTAATTAGAGATGACTTTAGAGGAATTTAGATATTTAATTGTTAGAAGAATATGATGAACGTGAACCAAATAAATAAATTAGTATATTTATTTATTGATAGTATATTTACTTATTGATAGAGGAATAAGAATAAAATAAATATAAAATATTTATTTAATTCATCTTGAGCTATTTTTAGGTGTATGAAAGTACAGATAATTTAGTTTCAGAAGAGATGGTGACAAAGTTAAATCTAGAGAGGTTGAAACATTTGAAGCCCTACAAGATAGCATGGATTCAAGATGAGTACAAGGTACTGGTGAGTGAACAATGTTTGGTGAAATTTCACATAGGATCTTATGTTGATGAGGTATTGTGTGATATTATGTCGATCGATGTATGTCATATATTGTTGTGAAGACCATGGCAGTATGATAGAAAGGCAATACATGATGGAAGAAAGAATACATATACTATAACATCAAATGGGAAAAAACATATCTTGATACCTTTGGAAGAAGAGCCTAAAAGTGAAGTATGCAGCAATGATAGAATCTTTTTAGTGGATGGGAGGAAATTTTTGGATGGATTGAGACATGAGAACATGTGTTTTGCATTGATTTCGAAGAAGTGCAGTACCCTAAGTGCAGAAACTGACATAAAAAAAGAAAAAGAACCACCGCCGAAGGAGATAACTGAGTTTTTGATAGAATACCAAGATATTATATCAAAGAATGTGCCAGAAGGATTGCCACCAATATGGAGTATGTCATCATATGGATCTCATACGTGGAGCCAGTTTGCCAAACAAAAGTGGCACATAGGATGAAAATAATAGAAAATGCAGAGCTAAGTAGACAAGTACAGGAGCTGTTGAGGAAAGGGTTGATTAGAGAATGTTTAAGCCCATGTGCGGTACTTGTAGTACTAGCACTGAAGAAAGATGGAGAATGGAGGATGTGTACAGACTGTAGAGAAATCAATAAGATCACAGTCAAGTATAGATTTCCATTGCCACGGATGGATGACACCATGGATTGTTTGAGTGGAGCAAAATATTTCACAAAGATTGACCTAAATAGTGGATACCATTAGATCAGGATCAGAGAAGGAGATGAGTGGAACACTACATTCAAAACAAATGAAGGATTGTATGAGTGGTTAGTCATGCCTTTTGGATTAACTAATACACCAAGTGCTTTCATGAGATTTATGAATAAGGTTTTGAAGAAATTCTTGGGTAAGTTTGTTATTGCCTACTTGGATGATATTCTGGTTTTCAGTACTTCAAAGGAAGAACATTTGTAGCATACTAGACAAGTACTTCAGAGGTTGAGAGAAGAGAAATTGTTGATAAACATCAAGATATGTAGTTTCATGAATACAAAACTAGTATACTTGGGATTTGTGATTTTTGCGGAAGGATTGAAGATGGACTCAAAGAAAGTCAGAGCAATTGTTGAATGGCCAACACTTGTGAACATTGGAGAGGTAAGATCTTTTCATGGACTAGCAAGTTTTTATGGAAACTTCATTAGGAATTTTAGTACTGTATGTAAACCAATGACAAAGACAATGAGGGGTAATCAAAAGGATTTTAAGTGGACATCAGGAGCACATAAGATTTTTGAATTGTTGAAACAAAAAGTGACAAAGCAACCAGTGTTAGCATTACCAAATTTTGACAAAGTATTTCAAGTTGATTGTGATGCCAGTGGAAATGTAATAGGAGCAGTGTTAAGTCAAGAAGGGAGACCAGTAGCATATTGTAGGGAAAAGTTGAATGATGCAAGGAGAAGATATTCAATTTATGATCATGAGTTATATGCCATAATTCAAGCCTTGAAGAAGTGGAGACATTACCTGTTGCCAAAAGAATTTGTGTTGTATATTAACCATCAAGATTTGCATTATTTGAATAGTTAGGGTAAGTTGAATCAGAGACACATGAGATGGGTAGAGTTCATGTAGAGTTACACATTTGTATTGAAGAATTGGAGTGGAAAGTCAAATAAAGTTGTAGATGCATTGAGCAGAAGAAGGAACTTGTTGATAGAGATGAGGGTAGAAGTACTAGGTTTTGAAGAACTTAAGCACATGTATGAAGATGATATTTATTTTGAGGAAGCATGTAGAGAGCCTATTGTGATAGACAAAAGCAAGTGGTTGGATTATTTCATTCAGGAGGATATGTTGTTCAAAGGGAATCAGTTGTGTATACCTAGGAGTTCAATGAGAGATAATTTTGTTGAACACCTAGAATATTGAGGGGGGGGTGAATCAATATTCTCTGAAACCACTTAAGCATTTAAACATTCATTCTACATGCTACATTTAAATTGCAATAAGAAAGGAAGGCATGAATTCAACCATTAAAAAACATAACACGTGAACACTAGTTTTTTACATAGAAAACCCAAAGAGGGAAAAACCACGGTGAGGATTAGCTCACATATATATATGAATGACAATACCAATTACAATTAGGCTCACTGCCAAAATGAATCACTATCTATTATAGAGAATGCTCACTACAGGTGGTTCACTGCCTAAGGAGTCACTATCCTGAATAGAAAGAGATAGAAGAAGGGATGGCTTACTGCCAAAATGAACTACTAATACTGCATCTAATTTATACTAGAGATACAGTTCCACTGAAGCTCAGAATACTGACTTTGTACACTTCATATTCATCACAATCTCAACTTATCATTCTTTACATCATATTTATCTTACATATAATCACTTCACACCTACGCTTCACACACTTGCCTCTGCACAAGAATTCAATCTTGTATATAGACCACACTATGGAAAAACATTAATTAGGTGAGCACAATATATGTACCATGTGACTTCCTGTCCTATCAGCCCAAAACACAATCCAATATGCTTTGCAGAGAGAACCAAAGCATGTAGCACATTCATATAGGTCAGCACAACCTATAATTACTCCCATGACATTATTTCATACATGTCTTAGCTCCACACAACCTCAACACCATCGAGTACACCTAACTGATGAAGCAGTAATAGCATGAACTAACTGTTAGTTCATAATTTAGTGTGCGGACCACCAAAATGCTTACCATTTGAATCATACACACTTCTAACATCCATAACCTCTTCCTCAAAATAGCATGGCAAGATATTCATCTACGGTGGGATGCAGAGCATTCCAATATATCACTAGCACTATCATTACAGAGTCCGACACTCTGTCAACTCTATCTTTCACTCTGGAGGATTTCAAGACTTGAATCTTTGGATTTAGGCTCCCTTGATATGAACCATCATTACCTTACAACTGTAGAGAAAAACTCTTTATAGCGGAGAAATGTAGATTGAAATACAATGACCATGTCTTAGGTTCTAGTCAGTAAATGTCTTAGGGAAATCTTCGACATATTATACCTGATTGTGGAGCACCAAAATGAAGGCATGTCATTCTTGGATGTATTATTCATCATACTACACTTAGTAGCTTCTCCAGATCAATACTTACGATATCATACTTAACCAGACCAACATAATTGTGTTTGTATACCTTACTGAACCTCTTTGGACCAACACCACTATGTCTTTACCCTATGTTACCATCATTGACAACACTGCTTACTACCATGCACATCATTCTCTTCATCATCATGCTTATGTTGCCAACAAATTTGATCAAGGAGAAGCATAGTGGTAGATTAGCAGGCCATTTTGGTATTGATAAGACAATAGCTTTGGTGAATGAACATTATTTTTGGCCTCAGATATATAAGGATGTAAGGAAATTTGTTCCGAGTTGCAAAGTTTGTCAAGTTGAAAAAGGGAATAGTTAGAATACAGGATTATACAAACCTTTGACAATACCGAAGAGACCTTGTGATGACATAAGCATGGATTTCATATTAGGTTTTCCAAAAACATGGAGGGGACATGATTCTATATTTGTGGTAGTGGACATATTTTCAAAAATGGCACATTTCATTCCTTGTAAGAAGACAAATGATGTTGTACATGTTGCTGACCTATTTTTCAAGGAGATTGTGAGATTGCATGGATTACCAAAGAGTATAGTTTCTGACAGGGATACAAGATTCATAGGATATTTTTGGAGAACATTGTGGAAGAAGATGAAGACAGACCTAAATTTCAGTTCAGCATTTCACCCATAGACAAATGGACAAACATAAGTGGTAAATAGGAGTTTGGGTAACTTTTTGAGATGCTTAATATGAGATAAGATAGGCAATTGGGATATAATTCTATTGCAAGCAGAATTTGCATACAATAACCCAATGAGAAGAAGTACAAGGAAGACACCATTTGAAGTTGTGATTGGAATACAACCTAGAGGAGTTGCATAGCTAAGAGACATTAGTATGGACAACAAAAGGAGTGCAGAGGTAGAAGAATTTGTAGGATACATGGAAATATTACACACTTAGGTCTAGAAGCATTTGGAGGAGATGAACATCAAGTATAAGGGACAATCAGATGAAAAGAGGAGACATAAGGAATTTTATATTGGAGATGAAGTCATGGTGTATCTTAGAAAGGAAAGATTTCTAGTGGGGACATTAAACAAGCTGAGGATGAAGAAGTTTGGACCATGTAGGATTCTTTAGAAGTTTGATTCAAGAAATGCATATGAAGTGGAGTTACCAGAGACATTTGGTATATCACCTATATTCAACATTGCAAATCTATATCAGTATCATGAGGGAGAATCAAGTGATAGCATTGAAGTTGGATTAAAGGAGTAGTTACCACAACAACAACCGGAGCAGATAGAGTAGATTTTGGATAGGAAAATTGGACACAACACTAGAGGCAAGCAATATAAAGGAAGATTCATTGTGGATTTATTAGGTTGAGGTAGATCGCATTTGTTTTCCTCTAGCCCGAGTAAAGTGAGGGACTCACTTTTCAACAACCCCAGGTGTTTGATGCAGGAGCATCTGAGGTTGAAGAGCAATCTTGCATCAACCAAAAATATTTTGATTCTTTTGTTTTCTGTCATTTCAGTTGCATTTCAGCTAGTTGCAGTTTTAGTATTTTCCACCGCATTTTACCGCATCATCATTTCATAGCTCATGGAGCAGGATTTAGATTCTACACTATAGTAAGCACGAGCTTTCCACAGTCCATGACAATATTAAGTGAACTTTTGGATTCAATTGTGTGTGTTTTGGCATCGACATTTCGGATCATACACAATGATCCATCATTAGAAAGAGGAGAGTTATGGTTTAGATGGCAGACACGACCTTTTTAAGGGGATAAGAGGAGAAGAAATGAAAGGAACAAAATATGAGGGGATTATTGAAAGGAAGCTAGGTGTGCAGAAATTGCTTCTACACTAATCTAATGAGGAGAGATGAGTGCAAATTTTTTTTAATCTTTACAATTACAACAATGCTAACCCAACAATAGAGATATTGTAGCAAACACATACACAAGAATGTAAGACAAAAGAAGAGAGAGACAAGATATAACATGGGGAAAACCCTTATCGGGTGAAAAACCCCACACTCCACAACCTGCACAATGTATTATCAAAACTATAATGTTTACAATACACTTGCAATGCAAGCTCTTAGGAGTCTTCGACACTCGTATCTAGAGACAATCCGACAACATAATAGTACCTGTCAATCACATAATACATCTCCTCTCCAAAGCACCTATTTATATAGAAGATATAAGGAAAAAATGGCTCTATCTTGAGATGGGTGTCCAACATGGCCTTATGGCCCAAAACCCATGCCTATGGACACTTGTCCAACACTGTAGGATGTTCCTAACACTTGTCAAGTCACCCCATCCCAAAGAGGTCTCCTATTCCCAAGTTGGGTAATGACAGATACTCTTACGACACTTACGACCGTCATAGCTATCATATCTTACAACTATAAGAGAATCTGTCATAAATAGGCTATAAATAGCATATTCTCTTACAACAAGTCATAACCCTCCTTGGGGTGCCCAAAGATGCCTTCTTTCAAGATGCCTTGTGACACATGTCTTCACCTGTCATAGAATCTTCCATTTACAACTCTTACGCGTCATAGATTTGTCATAGGAATATGTCATGACCGTTTCGGTCAATATTCCCTTACACACTATCCAAGGTGCCAACACATGGCAAAATATTCCTACCACTAAGTGGGATGCCTATCTCCTCATGTGAGGACAAATTTACAACTTGTCACCTTCCACATAAGATGACACATCACCATGCCAACTCCCACAAGATGACAATAAGGATTTGCATCCTAATTACAATAATAGACAATAATTAAATAAATACAATGAAATAATACAAGGAATTACCAAGGTTGAGACACCTTAATTCCCAACAATTATATGTTTAGATCATGTTAATATATTCAAAATGAAGAACATTTGTTGTTGTCCAATATTATGCATGGAGAATGAAGATTGTGACTAGAGGGTGTAGATTGCTAAAGCAAGGGCATGAACAATAGAAACACTAATTGCTACATGGAGTTGAGATAGAAGAAACATTTGTGTATGAAAACATGCTACATGAATGTCTTGATTGATTGTTAAATAAGACCATGTTCAAATAATTTCTCACACCTAAGAGTAACTAAAGCATGGTACATGAGGGTTATGACAAGTATAACCTAATAAAATCTTATTTGGTGAGCATGGCAATGAAGAGAACACTTAAATGAAGATTTACATATGAATATGTATGAAAAGAGGACATAAAGCTTATTCCAATAAAGATGGTCAATGGCCCCGATTGTTTTGTTAGGATATTGATCTATTTGGTGGATATTTTATTTTATTAGAAAATCTTACTTGGTGAGCATAGCAATGAAGAGAAGTCTTAAAAGGAGATTTATATATGAATATGTATCAAAAGAGGACATAAAGCTTATGATAAAGTTGTTTGAACATGAAAGAGAAAATCTTTCAAGTTCTTTGTTTTGGGTTTGTGCTATAGAGGACCTTGGACCAGTAAATTGACCTAGAAGGATCTGTCATTCATTATGAGATAGCGATGTTAGGCCCTGTTTGAAGGTGAATTATGACGTTAACATGCTTTTACAAGGAATTAATATGATATGTGAAAAACTAGCTGCCTTGGGAAATTTTTCAAACCAATTGCGACATGAAGAAATAGTTTAGAAAGGGATTGCTATGAAAAACTTATTGTCACATGAATTAAGTTATGCCTTATTGACTTACAATTTTCTTTTAGATCATGTAATTAGGCTTAAATTTCAATTGGCAGATCAATATAAACATTACAAATAGAGTTATGTACATCTGAATCAGTAAATATGAAATTAATATTAAATCATGAGTAAATGTAGTTCTAAGAAAACCTTTTGTAACCAATAAAACATTTGTCAACCCATTTCTACAATTAAAAATTGCAAACTAAAATTTGTAACTTAAATTTGAGAGGTCACATTGATGCCCGAACATAAGATTTTAATTTCCACAACCAATAAATGTGTTACAAAACACAACAGATGACCTTTAAGTTGTGTTGATAAACACTACTTGAAATAAACATAAAGTGTTCCAACAAACACCATTGAACACCAATTTTGATATTTGGAATCTTTTGAATCTCTACAGTACAAAGTTAAAGAAACAAGAAGATTTGACCATTGCACTACACATTCCACCACAAAAGAACCCTGTTTAAATACAAAACCCTTATGATTACAAACACACAGAAAACCAAAACAACCTTCCATTTATGACCACAGATAACAATAGATGGAAGAAATCCCATTGCAAATGGTAAAAACTTTTTAATACCCATGGATAAACAAGAACCCCATTTAAATACAGAACCCTCATGATTACCACCTTCACCAAAGACAACAATAGATGGATGAAATCTCATTGCAAACAGTAAGAAATATTTTAATATGCATGGATAAACAATAACCCCATTTAAATACTGAACCCTCAAGATTACAACCAAACAGAAAACCAAACGAACCTTCACTAGAGATAGCAATAGATGGAAGAAATACCATTGCAAAAAGTAAGAAATATTTTAATACGTGTGGATAAACAAGAACCCCATTTAAATATTGAACCCTCATGATTATAACTATATAGAAAACCAAAAGAACCTTCCATTTACAATCAACGACAACAATAGATGGAAGAAATCCCATTGCAAACAGTAAAAAATATTTTAATACACATGGATAAACAAGAAACCCATTTAAATATTGAACCCTCATGATTACAACCACACAAAAAACCAAAAGAACCTTCCGTTTATGACTAGAGACAACAATAGATGGAAGAAATTCCATTACAAACATATTTTTTTAAAAGCATGGATAAACAAGAACCCCATTTAAATGCAGAACCCTTATGATTACAACCATAGAGAAAACCAAACAAACCTTCTGTTTATGACCAGAGACAACAATAGGTGGAATAAATCCCATTGCAAATAGTAAAAAAATATTTTAAAAAGCATGGATAAACAAGAACCTCATTTAAATATTGAACCCTCATGATTACAACCACATAGAAAACCAAAAGAACCTTCTGTTTACACCCAGAGACAACAATAGGTGGAAGAAAGCCCATTGCAAACAGTAAAAAAATATTTTAAAAAGCATAGATAAACAGAAACCCCATTTAAATACATAACCCTCATGATTACAACCACACAAAAAACCAAAAGAACCTTCCGTTTACGACTAGATATAGCAATAGATGGGAAAAATCCCATTGCAAACAACAAAAAATATTTTAATACGCATGCATAAACAAGAAATCCATTTAAATACATAACCGTCATGATTACAACCATAGAGAAAACCAAAAGAATGTTATGTTTACGACCAAAGACATCAATAGATGGAAGAAATTCCATTGCAAATAGTAAAAAATATTTTTATACGCATGCATAAACAAGAACACCATTTAAATATAGAACCGTCATGGTTAGAAGCACACAAAAAACCAAAAGAACACATTTAAAGACATAAAGGAACCCCATTTGAAGACAAGAAAAAAAACACCTCAAAATTTTTGAGCTTACTAGTTCATTGCCTTAACAGGGTTTGAAATCCTTCCCTGGGTCGTGTGGGAAGCTATCAACGAACAACGTCGAAGGAGCAAGGAGCCTATGTTTCTGAACAATGTCAAACTTCATGTGAGCCATCTCCAAAGTGTAAGTGACCATCTTCTGGTGCAATTTGCAACGACCATAATTGAATACAAGTGTCGGTAGTGGGGTGCCGACAATTCATAAATGATGAGTACCAGAGAATTGAAGGCTCCATTGCTTTGAAAAGATGTGGCACAAAGACCAGGGAAATGCAGAGTGCAGCGAAGTTAATGTAGCCAGTGGAAATGGAAAGAGCCAGAGTTGTAGTGTTTAATGTGAGAGTGTGGCAATAAAAGGTGGCGCTCTGCTCGCATGCCACACAGCACGTTGAGCACTATCCACAATGTTTAGTACTTGGATTGGGGGTCCTCATGCCCGACTGTCGGTCAACGTTAAAAAATGCTTGGAATTTGGATCCCGCCAACTTGCCTCATCTTCCACGTGGCAAAAAAACCCTAAACCCCTCCAAACAAAATATTTTGCCTCTCCACCTCATCGTTGACGTGGAGGAAGTAATTTTTTTTTAATTAAGTTGACATGGCACTCTAGGTGGATCCGTCAAGTTGGGTGACCCAGTATGGGGCTCTCTCCCCTATTGCTTTAAGACATTCTTCATGGTCAATTTTTTTAAATACATCTCTAAAAGTATAGGGTATACGTTTAATTTATTTTGAATGGATAGGTGTTTTATAGTATGCAACGATGCAACAAAGTTAAAATGTTACAGTTTGTGTTCTTCATGACTAATTTTTTAAAATATATTTCTAAAAGTACAAGTATATAAATATTCTTATATTTAAAAATACACTCGTATACATAAATCATAATATTTGATAAAACCTTCTATTCTATTCTATTCTTTAAATAAGTTATTCCCATATTATAAGAATTTAAATGGCAATTCAAAACGAATAACCATCATACATGTAATGATGTAAAGCAACGCGTTTTCTAAGTGGATCTCCACTCATTTGCATTCAAAGGCGTGATGAGTGTATTTGTGATTTGACGCTTTTATACTAATGATACTTTAAAATAATCCTACACGTGTAGTGGGCATCAAGTCTGTGAAAGACCAGATAATTATTTATTAAGCATACTAAAATGCACCGAACAATGGAGGTCATAATGCTGATTTTGACAATGAGTATGATACGAGATAGGTATTTGATTTTTGCTTGAAATTAAAGGGGGGGGAACACTTTTCCATGTGAGTTACTTTGGAAAAAGTGGGGAATCCTCTGAGATTCTCACAGCTTAACGACAGGGGAAGCAGAAAAAAGACGAAGGATAGAGAAACTAGAATCTCAGTTGGATCTCCCTTTCAATGTTGCCATCATGTAATTCTCCACCCACATAAAATCCCCATGATTTATATTAAGTAATGTGGTAATAAGTCAAGAAAACAATAGATGGACTATACTTTCAAATAAGGAAAAGGTAAAAGGTAAGGTCAGAGTTTTGATAGTTTGATGTTGGGCTATTTAGTTTGGCTCTAGAGGTAGTTTATAGTATATGGTATTCCTTCGTATTTTTATTATGTAAGAGGGTACTTAATTGTGCTTCAATTGTGAGACGTGTGTACCCTCTCCTCTATACGACTTGGACTTGTGACATCTTTTTCAAGAGAACATGTTCTTCACCATTAAGCTAACCATTAAAACGAACATTAAGACGCACAATCCCCCTTTAAATAAATAAATAACATCTCTACATAAATGATTTAGAGTGATTAAATAAATAAAATAGTAATTAAGTTTATCTTACAAACAAGAGTTGTTATAAGTAACTAATTGAAATAAATGTATGAAAATGAAATAAATAAATAAAGGTATTTAACTTTTAGATTGATGTTGAATTGATTCTACTAGATATATCTAGATCCACCTCTGCACCTAAAAATTAGGATATGTCAAATGAATGTGTCAACATCAATGAAACTTTTGTTTAATAGCAGGGTTATTTTTGTAATTGCGAAAGTGATCTCTACAACTACAAATCAATTATGTGATTGTGAATCCGATCCTTTTGCACATTTCTAATCTCTATGAATTATTATATGTTCGTCTTTAATTCACCTCAATGTTTTTATCATGTTGTTTGCATACAAACTTCTTTATGGGGTTAGGAGTTTGCTAATGATAGAATATGACTCCCCTTGATCAATCTCCTAGTATACTAATTTAACAACTTTGTCCAAAGATTGAAGACAACAAGCAATCACGTAGTATGCCCTAAAATGTTGATGTAGTGTTGATGTCACATGAAAAATACTCCAGTGATCTTTGATGTGTGCAAGACGTACTTTTTAATACACTCTTAATTCTATATGCTCAAATGAATTGGAGTTAGTCCTTAAGTACCATGACAACGGCGCAAGTAATATGCTTCATGCTTTAAGTTGACATACATCGACTAAATAGAAGGAGAGAAAAGTGGGCCCAAATTTTACAATTTAAAATTTAAAAACTAGGTTCACTTCTGCAAATCACAAAAATGACCTAGCTCAATTCCAAACATTGTGAGTTTGAACTTGGGTAGGAAAAGAGGAAATTGAGGGTTGGAACTAGTTCCTAGGAATGAGCGTAAATGGGGATAGGTAGGGTTTGGGTTATGTGTCATCTCTTAATAGAAAATGTGCCTCTTATACACTTGTCATTGTATAAAGGAACAATTGAGCCAAAATGAGTCTAAAACAAAGGGAGAAAGTGCAAGGTATGTAATTTTCACCATTACAACCCTTAACCTCTAAAAACACTTTCACACTCTCTTTTAGAATAAGATGTTAAAGATGATAAAAAATTACGCTCTTTGAATATATCTAGGCTAATCAATTAATTAAGTAATTAGCATCACAAATTAACTTAAATAAATGAGTTGAGCCTAGATAAAGCATTGAAACATGTACTAAAATTGACAAAGAGGGAAAGAGGTAATTAGCTCTATGTGCAACAAGGAATATTGTATTTTAACATGTACACAATGCTTTATCTTGAGATTTTGATATAAAATTTGTATCAATCAAGATCTAATAGACTAAAAATTGGCATGTTCCATGTCAAGGTTCAAACATACTCTTGTGACCCTATCCCCACATGATCATAGCCTTGAACCTAGGGTCTTGTTTCTTCAAAAAAAATTACTTGTATATCTAGACTGGGTGGTACTAAAAGGCATTGATAGAGCATGTTATTTGTTGGTTCCCAAAAATGCAGGTCCAAAACCCTAGAGTGTTTCCTGACCTCCTAGGATAGGGATGTCATCAAGGAGGTGGGAAAATGACTCATCAACAAGTTGAGGATGATTTTGGGCCAATTGTTAGGATTGGGTAATCTCCTCTTCACTTTTGGTTCAACTAGACCAAGGAGGGTGTTCCTAGAGGTATCCCTAAAAAGGGGTTAATTACAACACAAAGTATATGCTAAATGATAATAAGGCAGTAATACCCAAAGATCAGTTTTAACCCCTACAACTGTCACTAGGTTAAGACTAGCTTACTGCATCATATGACCTCTTATTAAGTTGATGATGGCATCATTGCAACAGTGCAAGATGTAAGTATGTGAATATGGATCGATGAGATATGAACTGGGTTAGTTTGCTGGAGATATTCACTGGTTAAAATACAAAGCCATAAGGATGCATACAGAGTAATATCTACTAATTTAATACTAAGGAAAGATTTGTTTGTTTTGAAAGATGGGTGATCAGCATTTACCAGACTGGTGCCTATCCATTGGGCTATAGAGTCACTAGCTCAATAAAGGAGAATAACAACCACAAAAATATGATATCCTAGCTGAATACTCAGGCACATAAAACATGAAAATTAATAATGAGTATACTTAGTGATCCTTTGTCACAATGCATTCATTCAAATGTAATCTTGAAATGATCATCACAAAGCTTATAATATTTTTAGAACTTGTCATATTCATCAAATCAGCAGTTACATTTATACCACAAAATGTGGCAAGAGGAAACCCTAGCTATGATTAGGGATTTCCCTAAAAAATACACATGAAAAGAGGAGAAGTTCGTACACTAATATCAGTTACAAATTTAAAAGCTTCATACAAGCCTGACTGTTTCCCTTTTGAAGAATTGGACATGTCATGTATTGAAGCCCTAAAAATCTCTACACTTTGGTCTGAAGAGAAAATTCCAAAATGTTCAACCCTTTAAAATGAATACAACACTTACTTTTATAGCCTTGAGATGTTGTGCACTAAACTACATTGAATGATCCTCTACATCTACAACATTCCTGCTCAAAAAGAAAGGCCCAGATGTTGCACAAGTACAGATGGTAGTTGAGGCATACCTACTTCATTCATGACATCCTTGGGAATTTATTGTAGTGTACAAGGGTAGTTGGAACGTTGGAATGCGCATAGGTGCCAAAATTGTTTGCGTGTTTTCATTTTTGCGACCTTTTCCTTCACTATCTAACTGTTCAATCATTTTCAAATTTAGTGAAACTTTCAGGTGGTTTGCAAGTTTGTGAACCACCTGAATCACCAAAATTCCTTCCCTTGTTCTTTTTATATTTGTTCTTTCTCTTTTCTATTTCAGTGTTTCAGCAAGTTCATGAACCGATGAACTTGTTGAAAGCCATTTGCTTTCTTTGTTTTCTCTAACCCTTCCTCTGCCTTGTCTTTTCTTCGATGATATGGTGACCTCACAAACTAATTTCAACATTTTTGCGAGTTGGCAAACCTTTTAACTCGTCAAAACCTTTTTTCCTTTTCTTCATTCGCCTTCTTTTCTTTTTGATTTGGCGATTCAACAAGTTCGTGAATTGATGAACTTGTTAAAAATCTTGTCTTTTGGCCATCTATTTTGCTCTTCTTTTCATTTTCGGTGATTCATCAAGTTCACAAACTCGTGAACTTGCTGAAACATTCCTTCTTGTTGGATTTTCAATGAAATAGAGAACTTAAGAACCATTTTCGATAGGTTTGTGAATTTGCCGACATGTCGAAACACATTTCATTTCCTTGTAACTTTCACCAATTTCCTTCTCTTTTTTCATTATTTTCAGCCTTCCATCCAAATGGGGAACTTACAAACACTTTCAGCAAGTTTGCAAACTTTTTGAACCGCCAAAAAGCAAATCTCTCAGGCTTTTGACAAGTTCGCAAACCTATGAACTTTTCGAAAGGCTTTGACACTTAGTAAAATTTGAAGGCTTTTGAGAATTTTAAAGGATTTCTAAGGACTTAAAGGCCTTTATGAGGGTTTTAAAACATAGGCAAACACATGAAAGAGGAAACAAGAGGGGCCCAACACTTAAGATTTTTGTAATTTTAGGACCAGAAATTTCAAGCACTAACAATGGCTTTAGTTGGGGACATGTGCCTTATAGGGACAATGAGAATCTATAAGATCTCTAGGAGTAGACCACAAAAGGGGACGAGACAAAAAATACAACATCTATACATATGGAAAAACACAAAAGGAAAACTAAGAAAAATAGAAAAGTACCTCATTACTTAGAAGTAATGCTTCAAATGCTAACCATGGACTGGAAACTCCATGAACTCTCCATTCAGATTCTTGAGATGAAATACATTGTAGTCAAGCTCATCAGTAACTTCATATGGCCTAAGCCATAAAAGATCAAACTTCCCATGTTTTCCTTTATCTTCTAATCTAACACTCTACATGAGAACCATGTTCCAACTTGAAAGTTTCTCTGAAGTGCCCTCTTGTCAAACAGGCGTTTCACTGTTTTCTTCTATGATAAGACCTTGCCATGTGCAACTCTCCTACTTTCATCTAACTCTTCCAACTCTAGTAATCTTTGAGAGACTGCACTACCTTCTTCTTCTTCAATATCATGCAACAACTTATACACTGGAAAATCCAAATTGAATGGAATTTTAGCCTCTAATCCATACACAAGTTCAAATGGACTCTTACCAGTAGCATGTTTGTAAGTTATCCTATCAGCCCAAACTGCGTATTTTAACTTATCATCCCATCTTTTCTTATTCGCATCTAGAGTTCTTCTAACAATCTTCATGAGGCTTTTATTAATGGACTCAGCCTATCCATTTCTTTGGGCATGATAAGGATATGAGTGGATTAGATTAATCCCATACTAAAAACATAGACTTGAGATCTCTTGGGATCTAAAACACATGGCATTATTAGCAATGATTCTATGTGGCACACCAAACTTGGTTATAATATTATTTATTAGGAATTCCACCACCACATTAGATGTTGCATTACAAGTTGGAATAGCCTCAACCCACTTGGTGAAGTATTATGTTGCCATAGGAATCCATTTGTATCCATTACTGGATTTTTCTTGAATCTCTCCTATGAAATCAAACCCCCATTGTTGAAATGGTGCCTCAACTGTAGCTATCATAAGAGGGAGATTGCCAACATATTTTAGTTTTCCTAAGAACCTTTGGCAAGCATCACATTTTTTAATTTCATTAGAAACATCCCTAAATAAAGTTGGCCACCAATACCCCTCTCTAATGATCTTATGTGCTATGGTTTTAGCATGAAAGTGTCCTCCACATATACCTTGATGACATTCTTCCATAACTTTCATTGACTAATTTTGATCCAAACATTTGAGTAGTAGCCCCTCATGATTCCTCCACATTAGATCACCATGAATCAACACATATCTTTGGGATTGTATTTTGAGTGTCCTTTGTTGATTTTCACTCATTCCTAGAGGACAATGCATGTTTACTAAATAGAAGATAATATCCTTATACCAAGGATTATCCATTAACTGGCAAGGGCTAATAGTTGGAGTTGAATCTACATTGTTTACCTTAGTTGCATCTAAATTTGCATCTACCATCATCTTTGCTAGACCTTGGCCTCTAACCAATTTGGTGACCTACACCTCTATATCATATTCCTGGATTTTGTTGATCCATCTACATATTCTTCTAGAGGCCTCCTGCTGAGTGAAGATGTCCTTCACAACTGTATGTGGTACATATGCAATAGTTTTTGCACCCATGAGATAAGATTTGAAGTTTTTTATAGCTTTAACAAGGGCATATGCATGATTTTCCATTGTAGAATACTTTAGCTCAATAGCTTGCCAAGATTTACTAAAAAATGCAATGGGCTACTCATACCCATCTTTGTTCTTCTGCAATAAGAAAACAACTATTGTGTAATAGGAAGAGAAATAAAAGAGCTGGAAAGGCCTAGAGTAGTCTGGGCTTACCAAGACCGGATCATCCTTGAGAGCCTCCTTTATGTCAGTAAATGCCTCAGTTGATTCCTTACTCCATGCGACTGACTACCTTGTCTTGAGCATCTTGGATATGGCCTTAGTCTTCTCAACGAAGTTTAGGACAAACCTCCTTACAAAGTTAATTTGTCCAAAGAAAGATTGGACACCTTTGACTAATTTAGGTTGGGGAATGAGATCAATTTCCATCACTCTTTCTAGGTCAATTCTTACCCAATCCCTTGATACAATATGTCCCAGCAGCTTTCCTTCCTTAATTTTGAAGTGACACTTCTTTGGATTCAAAGAAATCACATACTCAAGGCATCTTTTGAATATCAACTCTAGGTGTTTGCAATAATCTTTTCTTTCTTTAGAGAAAGCAATTAGACCATCTTGGTAAACTACTATGATCTCATCTATAAGGCCTGCAAAGGAAACATTCATTTCTATTTGAAATGTTGAACCTGCATTCCTTAAACCAAATGGCATTCTCACATAAACATAAGTACCCGAAGGAGTGGTGAATGTTGTTTTGTACTGATCTGACTCCTTGACCAATACTTGGTTATACCTTGAGAATCCATCCATCATTGATATTATCTCTAAACTGGTCACCCTCTATAGTAAATGATCCATGCTTGGGAGGGGTTAATTGTCTTTAAGAGATTTGATGTTCAAATTTCTAAAGCCCACACACAATCTGATTTCCTCAGTCTTCTTTCTTACTGGGACAATATTGGACACCCATTCTGAATGTCAAATAGACCTAATGATACCACCTTATTTCAGCTTCATTAATTCTTTCTATATTTGAGGAGCAAGAGTGGGATTGATTGGTCTTTGCTTTTGTTTGAAGGGCTTTGCATCAGGTTGGAGGGGAATGGTGTGCTGAAATAAGTCCTCCCTATAAGCCTTGAGCTCATCATAAGACCATGAAAAACACTTCTTAAATCTTTTCAACAATGCAATCAACATTTTCTTCTCATTGGGTTTTAGCTTCTTATCGATGTAAACCATTTTTGAGGTAGCTTCAGTTCCTAGGCTAACACCTTTGACGATATCTTCTTCAATTGGCTTTCTTTTGCTCTTCCATCAATCTACATTAAGAAACATTATTTCCAGTGCTACAATCCCTTTATGAATAGTATTAGTCTTCAGCTATACCACTTCATTACCAAATAAGGTCTCCCTACCATATTATATTTCTATCATGGTCTTCCAGTCTATCAGCTGACTATCAAATTCTTCCATCCAATTTAGAAACCTATATATCTGATTACTATCATCAAACACCTGCCAGCTATAGATGTTGTCAGGTATGGTGGGTATTGTGAGAACCTCTACAAAAAACTAACTTTGAGAAGGGGTTGACTGTAAGTTAACCTTAGAAGCTGCAACTTCCAAAGCATCAACTTCTACATTCTCTGTCCTTTCTATCCACTCAATGCCAACAACATCAAATAATTTCAAACTATCCTGATAGCATTCCTATATGATCTCAACCTTTTACCCTTGGCTATGTATACATCTTTGACCTACTGCACCACAAGTTTAGAATCACCATATATTTTCAAAAACTTGATTCCATGCCTGTGAGCAATGTTCAAGCCTAATATAAGAGATTCATATTCAAAAATATTATTTGTGCATTAGAAATCAAGCCTAAAAGGAAATCTAGAATGTTCCCCATCTGGTGAGATCAAAATGATGCCTACACCTAAACCATCTCTAAAACATGCACCATCAAAGTGCATTATCTACAAATCATATACATCACAAACAGAGGGAGCACAATGGGGAGGTTCAGCAATGACATGTCATAATTATCATTGTTACAATACCCAATGAAGTAATCAATCTTAGTATCAAAGAAGTTTATTTCTTCATTGGTTTTGTAATGATCCTATATACCATCTTTCATTCTCTTCTCCCTATGCAACTTCACTTCTACTCCATATATCGGTATGGTTGCATATGATAAGAACATTTGGATACTAACCCCCATAGAAGCTTCCCACTTTACAGATAGCAACATGCCCCATTTACCAGGGCAATCCACAATAATTATGTCCATCAAAAATGATTTATCAGGGTAAGCAGCAAGTTGGACCTCAACATCTTTCACAAGGCCAATCACATTCACCTCTCTTGAGTCCATGGTAAAACATTTTCTATAGGCTTTGGATACTTTCAAACCCAAGTCATTCATTACCTCTAACGGCATGACATTACTAGAGGCCCCAGAATCAAGCATGCAATTGTGCAACAACCATCCATTAATAATCAATGTTGTATACGAAGGATCAACATCTAACCTACTATTAACTATGGATGACCCTAAATAAACCTCTACAGTCTCTTCTTCACTTTTACCTTTATCATTATCACTAGAAATAACAATAGGCTATTTTGGTGCATCAACATAGTGATATATGATAAAACCCTATCTCTATGCTTAGGAATTCTAAGAACTTCCCCTACTGGTAATGATATCCTAAATTGACTAAGAATTTGAGCCATATCTATAGGGTTATAATTTGGTAGAGGTGTGTCACCTAAGAGAGTAATATCATTTGCATCAGGAATGAAAGGCATTAACTGGTTGGATTAAGTATCCTTACCTTTCAACTCTTTCTTTTTCTTCTTTCTATTTTCTTGTTCTTTGACATCTGGGGCTAATCTAGCTTAGCATCATTCTTTGCATTCTAAATTTCTAGGGCTGGTGGAGTAGCTGGTTGCACTACATGTGTTGGAGATTTTTGTACATATTTCTTTTTTGTTGTTGGTTATTACATTGGAACCTTCTTATTTTCAGTCACCTTTCTTTGAAAATTGTCTCTCTTTCTTTCAATATCCACTTTCTATTTTTCTTTTTCAACTTTTACTTCATTTCTACTCAATTTTATAGTAGAGTTACTTTGTGTAGGTACATATCTATTTCTTAATTGATACCCACCCTGGACCTGCATTATGACTGAATCAATAAGGGCCTTAATATCTTCCTTTTATGGTTTGGACTGCTGATACTTTGTATGCATGAGCCCCCTCAAATGCTCAAAGTCGTGAGCTGGTAGTTCATACCTCTTAGGACCTACACTATGATCATATTAAAGAACAAGATCATCCTCAACATAGCCATCATAATCAACATCCTCATTCATTTTCTTGTAATCCTCAGTATCAAACTAATTGATCTCATCCTCATAATACTCGGCACCACCCTCTTCAATAGGAAATTCTTCTTCTTTATTTATTGAACGAGCCACTCCACAATTGGCTAAATTATGTGGAAGATAGTAGGCCTTGCACCATGATGTGACCTCTTGAAAGTTGACTTGATCCATCCTCAATGGATATATTGTGTCTTTCGTAGGTTGCTTGAAATTCACTTGCTTGGGGGCTACCTGCCTATCATTATGTTGTGGCCTCTTTGACCACTCAATGTTATAAGGCCTATTATGTAACCTTTGGCCTTCATTGAAATGTTTTGTTGGACCTTGAGGTGATAGCCCCTTTTCATTTCTTGCTACTTTATAGGATAAATCCTTCATAACTCCCATGAGCTTATTCAATTTATCTTTAGTTTTGAGAGGCTTATTCAGAGTTTCCCTATTCGATTGGGAGATCTTTACATCTAACCTCTTAACATGTTTGTCTGATGCTCTCATGCTAATTTCAATGTTTATGGTTGTAGCATAAGCATCCATCAATGTTTGAGGCTTCTTGTCCCTTAGACAATACCCAATCTTAGAATCAAATGCACCACAATACAACATCAAGCACATTGATTCATTGGGTCTAAGGTTTGGAGGTACCTTCCTCATAGTCATGATGAACCTACTATTGAAGTCCACGACTATTTCATTTTTTCCCTTCTTGATGGCTATAAGTTCATGTATAGCAAACTTGGGATAAATCCTATCCCATACTAAAATCTAAATAACCTCATAAACTCCCCCCATGAATCTACATTGTTATCAAGAAGGCTCTTGTACCATTCCTTGGCACTCTCTTCTAATGAGTGCACAAATTTTTTTATCATAATGTCTTCATGGTCAATCTCATATTCATCGGTGACATTATGAAATGCCTCAAATTTTCTTCTCTAGTAACTGTAATGTTGCCTTAAAATCTAGGTATCTTCCCCCTTATCTCATTTAGAATTGCATTAGGGAAATCTGGGATACCAAAGAAATCCAACTGTTTACACCTGTCCACTCCTAAAGGATGCCTAGCTGGAGGGAACCTTTGAGTATGTCTTTGAAATACAACTCAAGGATTTGGATTGTTTCCAAATTGTTGACCAATTTGTTGTTGTTGGTGGTGCTGATATTGGTGTTGATATTGTTGTTGATTGGGAGGAATTTGATCATGATATCGGTTTCTAACTTATTGTTGGGTTGCTTGGGCCTGAGCTTGTTCTTGCTGGGTAAGTTGAGCTTGCAACAACTCATTTTTTTCTCTAAGCTCTTGTCTTCTTTGTCTAACATGATCCAATAATTCTAAATCCTCATACAAGTTCCTTTCCCTTTCTTCAATTTCTGAATGTGTTTTTGCTTTGTCATTATAGGGAATATTTCCATGCTCATTCCTTAGTGACCTAGTGGGTGAAGTAGGATGTTGGGCTGCTTGATGTGCTTCTTCATCTTGATTTGGCATGCTGAATGTTCACATGTTTATCTTTTGAGATCTATCCCTACTTCGCCTACCAATTATAAGATTTTCATTTCTTCAAACCTCATACTCATTTATATTCGTTCTTCTATTTTTTATGAGCATGTTATCAATAGAATCCTCTAAAGTATACTAGTATTAGTTTCTAGAATATGCAAATGTATCATTTCTTCTTGATGTTCCTACTTGATCAAGTGAGCATTTGGTCTAGAAGACTCACTAGCATTTCTCACTCTCCATCTACTTCTTTGGTTTCTTGTGCCATTTGAGGAATCTTCATGTCCTGAGTGATCTTGGTATTGTCTTCTTCATTCCATTGTAAATTCTTTCAATTGCAAACTAATTTCTAGGTTGACTAAAATAGAGTTGCCACTCTTCACTTTGAAGAGACTACTTTGCAAGATTTTCAAAATGGCACTATTGTAACTACATTAACTTAACTAAATTGTAGAGTAGTGAAAAATATAACCAAAATTAAATAGTCCCTAATAATGATGCCATTATGTTGGTTCTAAAAAATGTATGTCCAAAACCCTAGAGTGTTTCTTGACCTCCTAGGCCAAGGATGTCATCAAGGAGGTAGGAAGAGGACTCATAAATAGGTTGAAGATGATTCTAGTCCAATTGCTAGTAGTGGGTAATCTCCTATTCACTTTTGGTTTAGCTAGATCAAGGAAGGTGTTCCTAGAGGTATCCATAAAAAGGGGTTAATTATAACACAAAGTATATGCTAAATGATAACAAGGCAATAATACTCAAAGAGAAATTTTAACCCCTATGACTCACTAGGTTAAAACTAGCTTACTTCATCATATGACCTCTCATTAAGCTGATAATTTCATCGTTGCAACAGTGCAAGATGCAAGTATGCAAATATGGCTCGGTGAGATATGAACTGGGCTAGTTTGTTGGAGCTATTCACTAGTTAAAATACAAAGCCAAAAGGATGCATACAGAGTAATACCTACTAATGTGATACTAATGAAATATTTGTTCATTTTGAAAGAAGATGGGTGATCATTATTTACCAAATCGGTGCCTATCCATTGGGCTATAGAGTCACTAGCTCAACAAAGGAGAATAACAGTCATAGAAAATATGATATCCTAGCTGAATACTTAGACACATAAAACATAAAAATTAGTAATAAGTATAATTATTAATCCTTTGTCACGATGTGTTCATCCACACGTAACCCTGAAATTATCATCACAAAGCTTGTAATGTTCTCAAAACTTGTCATATTCATCAAATCAACAGTTACATTCATACCACAAAATATGGCAAGAGGAAACCCTAGCTGCGATTTAGGGATTTCCCTAAAAAAATACACATGAAAAGAGAAGAAGTTCATACACTGATATTAGTTACAAATTTAAAACCTTCATACAAGCCTGATTGTTGCCCTCTTGAAGAATTGGACCTATCATCTATTGAAACCCTTAAAATCACTAAACTTTGTTCTAAAGAGAAAATACCAGAATGACCAACCCTTTAAAATGAAGACAACACTTGCTTTTATAGCCTTAAGATGTGCCCTAAATTTCATTGAATGATCCTCTGCATTTGTGACATTCTTGCTCAAAATGAAAGGCCCAAATGTTGCGCAAGTATTGATAGTAGTTGAGGCATACCTACTTCATTCATGGCATCCATGGGAATTTATTGCAGTGTACAAGGGTATCTGGGATGTTCAAATGTGCACAAGTGCCAAAATCATTCATGTGTTTTCATTTTCATGACCTTTTCCTTCACTATCTAACTATTTGGTGATTTTCAAATTTGGTGAACCTTTCAAGTGGTTCGCAAGTTTGTGAACCACCCAAATCACCAAAAATCCTTCCCTTTTTCTTTTTATATTTGTTCTTTCTCTTTTCTATTTTGACATTTCGACAAGTTTGCAAACTGATGAACTTGCTAAAAGACATTTTATTTCTTCTTTTTCTCTAACTCTTCCTCTACCTTGTCTTTTCTTAGACGAGATGGTGAAATCACAAACTACTTTGAGTATTTTGATGAATTAGTGAACTTTTGAACTCATCGAAACCTTTCTTCCTTTTCTTCATTCACCTTCTTTTCTTTATGTTTCAGTGATTCGGCAAGTTCGTAAACTAACGAACTTGTCGAAAAGCTTGTCTTTTGGCCATCTCTTTTACTCTTCTTTCCATTTTTGGTGATTTGGAAAGTTCATGAACTCGTTGAAACATTCCTTCTTGTTGGGTTTTTGGACAAACAAAGAAATTGAGAACCATTTTTGGTAGGTTCGCAAGTTTGCAAACCTATCAAAATGTCAAAACACATCATTTCCTTGTAACTTTCACCAATTGCCTTCTCTTTTTTCATTATTTTCAGCCTTTCAATCAAATGGGGAACTTAAAAACACTTTCGGTAGGTTTGTGAACCTGTCTAATTATCGAAAAGCAAAGCTTTTGGGCTTTCAACAAGTTTGTGAACCTGTAAACTTGTCGAAAGTATTTGACACTTAGCAAAATTTGAAGGATTTATAAGGACTTGAAGGCCTTTATGAGGGTTTTCAAACATAGGCAAACACATGAAAGTGGAAATAAGAGGAGCCCAACAATTAAGATTTTTACAATTTTAGGACCAAAAATTTCAAGAACTAACATTATCAAGAAGGGAATCTACATATTGTCTTGATGGTAGTGAGGTCCTATGTACTAACTTAATGGTGTTTGGACAAGTTTGAAAACATGCCAAGAGTGTAAATGCATGTATATATATCCTTGTGTATGCAAATGTTGATGCAATTATTGCTCTATGATCAAATAGTGCTTTGTATGTTCTCTTATATTTAATTTCTAGATAATTAATTGACCTAGGACTTTGTCCTTTTATACCACAACCTAGCATTCAAATTTAAATATTCTCTGTGTGATTTAGTGAGTAATGACTAGTTGAGATAATGTCATCTTAAACCCATGATTAATTTTTAATTTGGAGATTTGGGGATGAACATCACACTTATAGTCCTAAGGTTTAGGGCTACACAAGAAGGCTTGGCCTAGGACTGGGAATAGGAAGTTTAGGGCTCAAAATCTAGATTTTTTAGTAATGGGGACTTGAATTTAGCTTAGGTTTAGGATGAATGCCAAATATTGCATAAAAATATATCATATTGGTAGTTCAAGGATAAAAACAAGTCCAAAATCAGTGGGGAAAAGTACTAAGGATGCACTTTTCACCTCTACATTGTTCGTGCACTTGTGCATGTGAACTACCACATGAATCATGCATGTCAAAGTAACAAGAAACCAACATGAAAGTAAATGACAATCATATGTAAAAGGATATGGACATGGATGATATTTCATTCATGCTCCATTAATGATAGCTCAATCTTTAGACCTACATGCACTAAATTCTATTAGTAGCATTTGGTAGAAATACTAAAATCAGCATAAACAACTTATTAGCAATGTCAACAACCAATATTTAAAAGTAAAAAGAGAGGTCACAAAGGATCTTTGAATGGACCAATATAACCCCAAAGAGATAGAGTGAGAAAGATGTGGGTTTAGGATCCCTAAATGGACCACTATAACTATTAAAGGAGCCACTAAAGGATCCCTAAATGCACCATTTTAACCAATAAAGGAGATGGTGTGGAATCCATGAATAGACCACTAGAACTATGCTCCAAATGAGGAAGATGGTGTAGGGCTTCTAGCATGCCACTTTAACCATACAAGCTCAATGTAGGACTCTTGATGATCAGTTATAATCATGAGTGCATGGTTTAGGATCCTAGGAGAGCCACTGATATAATATGCCCCCTCAAATGGATTGCATACATAATGATGCAATGGATTAAATAATGAGAGAAAAAAGAATACGTGAAAATATATACTCATGTAAGCTCCATAAACATGTAATATTGTCATAGATATCATCATGTGGAAAGCATCAAATAACGTATCAAGATGTGATCATGAGATAATATGTAGAAAGAGGCAATGATATGTCCCCACCCCAAGTGTGAAGATAATTAATAATCAATCATAGCCAATGTGCTAGGTATGGGCATGTAAGCATAGTTATAAAAATATATCTAATGAGATGTAATCATCAAAGCACCTAGTATGCATGTGAAATATCACCTACTGTAAATGATATGAAAATAAAGGAATGTAGGTGTCAAACATGTATCATAGAGGGTATTTGAATGAATAAAGGGTCCATGATTCATGAAGGGGGTAAATATCAAAACACACAAGAATAGAAATTGCACACAGAAAATAGAATGTTCTTTTTTTGATTTGGACAACTCATTGCATTACAAAAGCTCAAATATAATTAAAGGATGAATCCTCCATAGGCTGCAACACAATACAACGTCCAATCTCAAGACTCTAGAATCTTCTACCTTCTGTAACCCCAAATCTACTAGGGTTTTAGTTTTCCCATCTATTCTTGACTCTACAGTTTCCCCCTTATCTCTACTACTGCCAAGGGTTCCCAAAAATGGTTATTAATAGCCCGTTTTGGCAGCCAACAACCAAACTTCAAAATTTGTCTCTCCCTCCAAAAATAGGTCAACTTCCGGGAGCCATAACTTTTGATTCGGGTGTCTGATTGACAAACCGTTTGAAGCACCAGAAAGCTCGTGGAGTACTCTACATGCTAAGAACTAGCTCTTCTAGTTCTGCCCATCTTCAGGCCCATACAGGGCCGTTTAGTGTCACAAACCTAAATTTGAATAATTTTCAAGCTTTTTTCAGGAAATAGAAACTTTAATATCTTTCAACTCACAAATGATCTTTGTGTGATTCATTTGCCAAATGTCTTATTTTTCATTTACGAAGCTTCCTATAAATTTTTACTTCAATCTGTGCCCAAATGTAAACTTTCCAAAAATAGCAGTTTGTTATTTTTAGCAGTTTGGAAAAACTGAAAGTTCTACATCATTATTCAAGCAATTATGGAACCAGAACTACTAATTATGAAAATAAATGAAAACAACATCAATGATTTTGAAACATCATCTTTATTTGGGTGATGCAAGATTGCTCTTACACCTCTGGATGCTCCTGCATCAGACACCCAGGGTAATTTTGAGAAGTGACCTTGTCACATCTCAAGTGTTTGAGGAAAACCCCAAATGGTCCACTTCTACCTTAGATAACCAGGAAGAATCTTCAACATGCCTTCTTTTCCACTTCACCAAATATTCTCCATATTGCCTATTTTGAGTACTCCTTCCCACACAGCTATCCAATATCTCTCCTATCTCCTCCTTTGAAGTAGATGCCAGAATACTCCACTGTTCTTCTGTTGGTCCATCCTCTGTTCCACCTTCATGATATTCTAATAAATCAACAATGTTGAAAATAGGGGAAATGTTGATCCCACTCCACATCTCTACCTCATATGCATTTCCTGAATTGTGCTTCTTCAGAATTCTGCATGGTCCAAATTTCTTCATTTTCAACTTATTATATGTTCCAACTGGAAACCTCTCTTTTCTCAGGTGAACCATTACTTCATTTCCTACCTGAAACTCCTTATATCTCCTCTTCTGATCTGCCTTAGCCTTGTACTGAATATTCATCTTATTAATGTGCTTTCTCACCTCTTCATGCAAATTCTTCATGTGTTTTGCAAAGACTTTAGCTTCGGCACTTGTCTATTCTCCCTTGTCCATCTTCCTAACTCTGAAGCATTTCTTGGACTACTCCCATATACAATCTGGAATAGTGAATTACCTATACTCCTATTGACAGAATTGTTGTATGAAAATTTTGTCTGTGGTAAAATCAAATTCCATCCCTTTGGCTTATCCCCTAGTAAGCATCGTAGCAGGTTACCCAAACTCCTATTCACCACTTCTGTCTGTCCATTAGTCCATGGATGGTGTGCAAAACTGAACTTCAAATTTGTCTTCAACTTCTTCCACAATGTCCTCTAGAATTAACCAATGAAATTAGTATCTCGATCTGAAACTATGCTCTTAGGTAGACTTTGTAGTCTTACCACCTCTCTAAAAAATAACTCAGCAATATGAATAGCATCATTGGTCTTCTTACAAGGAATAAAATGTGTCATCTTTGAGAATCTTTCCACCACCACAAAAATGGAATCATGTCTTCTTTGTGTCCTCAGTAAACCAAGAACAAAATCCATACTAATATCATCCAATGGCTTCTTTGGTACAAGTAATGGCTGATATAGCCCTATATTCTGACTTGCTCCTTTTCCCATCTGACACACTCTGCAACTCTACACAAATTTTCTCACATCCTACTACAACTGTGGCCAATAATAATTCTCACCAATAATAGTAATGGTCTTATCTCGACCAAAGTGTCCAGCTAATCCCCCACTATGCTTCTCCTTAATCAGGTTCTCTCTCATGGAACTCCTTGGAATGCACAACTGGCTTCCTCTAAACAACATGCCATCTTGGATTGTGAAATCCAACCATTTTTTCCTATTCAAAGTAACAGGTTCCAAAGAAGCTTTCTAAGCCTCTGCAAATCTGGATCTTCAGGATACAAAATTTTGAGCTCATCAAACCCAACAACCTCTATGTTCATTTTTGTCAACAAATTTTGGCTTTTGCTCAAGGCATTTGCAACTCTGTTGGACTTCCCACTCCCGTGCTTCAAAATAAAAGTATAACTCTACAAAAACTCAACCCGTTTTAAGTACCTTTCATTTAACTTTCCTTGACTATTAAGGTACTGCAAAGCCTGACGATCAGTATATAAAACAAACTCTTTTGGAAACAAATAATGTCTCCATTTCTTCAAAGCCTGAACTATTGCATAAAACTCCTGATCATAAACATAATACTTTTTCTTGGCATCATTAAGCTTCTCACTAAAATAGGCAATGGGCTTACCTTCTTGGCTCAAAATAGCTCCTATAGCACTGCCAGTAGCATCACAATGTACCTGAAATACCTTATTAAAATCTAGAAGTGCCAAAACAGGTTGCTCTGTGACTTTCTACTTCAATGTATCAAAACTCTTATTTGCTCATGTAGTCCATTTAAACTCTTTTCTTTCTCCTCTCATTGTCTCAGTTAGGGATGCACAAATGCTACTAAAATTCTTGATAAATTTTCTATAAAAACTTGCCAAACCATGAAAAGATCGTACCTCTGTAGCACTCCTTAGTGTAGGCCATTCAATGATAGCCCTCACCTTCTCTGGGTCCATCTTAAGACCTTCCTCTGAGACAACAAATCCTAGGTATACCAACTCCTTCTTTGCAAAACTACATTTCTTTAGATTAATCAACAACTTCTCCTCCCTCAGCTTCTCTAAAACTCTTCTGATATGCAATAGATACTCATCCCAAGTCTTGCTAAAAATTAAAATGTCATCCAAATAAACAATAACAAAACTTCCCAAAAACTCTTTCAATAACTCGTTCATGAGCCACATGAATGTTCTCGGTGCATTGGTTAACCCAAATGGCATGACTAACCACTCATACAAACCTTCCTTTGTCTTGAAGGTTGTCTTCCATTCATTTCCTTCTCTGATTCAGATCTAGTGATACCCACTCTTTAGGTCAATCTTCATGAAGTACTTGGCTCCACTCAAACAATCCATTATGTCATCCATTCTAGGCAATGGAAATCTATACTTGATAGTGATCTTATTGATGGCTCCAGAATCTGTACACATTCTCCACTTTCCATCTTTCTTTGGTGCTAGTACTGCAGGTACCGCACATGGACTTAGGCTCTCTCTTATCAATACCTTCCTTAACAACTCATGAACTTGTCTATTCATCTCTTCATTCTCTACAGGAGTCGTTCTGTGGGCTGCCTTATTTGGCAAACTGGCTCCTAGTATCAAATCCATTTGATGACTTATCTTCCTCACCGGTGGCAAACCTTCTGGTACATTATCAGAGACAATGTCCTAAAATTCTTCCAACATATCTGAGACTTTTGCTTGTACATCTTCACATTTCTCTTGACTAATCTTAGGAATCAATCCAAAGCAATGACACTCATGCTTCACACCATCTGAAATTCCCTACCATCTACCAACTAAATTCTGGCAGTACTACATACCTTTTCTTCCACCTCCTTCAAGGGCTTCAACTTATGACGAACTCCATCCTTTGTTAGGGAATATGTGTTTGCATGGCCATCATGGGTAGCGCACCTATCATACTGCCATGGCCTCCCCAATAGCATATGACATGCATCCATCAATATGACATCACACAACACCTCATCATGATAGTATCCAATCTTGAACTTGACTAAACATTGTTCATGACCAAAGCTTTATGGTCCTTCTACAACCATGCAATCTGATATGGATGTGGATGCTTTCTTCTTATCAACTTCAACTTGTTAACCATCTCCTTTGAAACTAAAACAAGATTGTCAGTGCTTCCACTGCCAATAATAATATCACAACATTACCTTCACATTTGCACCTAGTGTGGAATAAGCTCTTCCTCTGATTTGGTTCTTTCTCCTCATTCAACAAGGTTCTTCTGACAGCTAGGGTTTCTCTCCTTTCAGCATCTTCAGAAAGCTCATACTGTGTATTTTCATCTACATGTACAACTCTTGCATTACCTTCAGGTCTTCTATTTGTCCTTCCTTGATGTTGTGGAAACTCGTATGCTCGATGCCCTTCTTCTCCACATTGGAAATAGGTTCCTCTAAAACCTCCTCTTCCAGGTCCTTGCCCAAGTTATCCTCTTTCTCTTTCTCTTTGCTCACCATTGTTCTGGTCACGAGGGCGGTACGCATTATCTCCTCTCTGATTCCGACTGGTGCCAGCTTCTTCACTTTTCTTTTGATCTTTATTTCGGCCTCCATAGGATCTTCCACTAGTCCTTCTACCTTGACCTCTTCCTCTTTGCTTTCTTTCGAATATTTTATGCAGCTTCTCTTCCACCTTCAAAGAAAATTGGTACGCATCTTCTATGGTGGTTATTCTAACCAGACTCGACTCTTTTTGAATACTTGGTCTCAACCCATTAATGTAACCAGCTACCTTCTCCTTGTTGGCCTTTGCATGGCCTATCCTGATAGTAATCTTATAAGAATCTTCTATATACTCCATGACAGACTTGTTACCTTGCTTCAATCCTTACAACTTCTTCAGCAACTCCATCTCATAGTCCACAGGAATGAACTGCTTCTTCAGTTTGTCTGCCATCCTATCCCATCTGGTGATCTTTCCTTTTCCTCTTCTATTTCTCTCTAACTAGACCTCCTTCCACCAAATACTGGCATGGCCCTTCAACTTTGTTTTTGCAAACTTGACCCATTCTGGATCCTCCACATCTTCGTACTCAAAATATTCTTCCATATCATTGATCCAATCAATAAGTTATTCCGGATTCAAATCTCCAGAATAGGTAGAAACTTAAATCCTGGGCCTCTTTTCAATCATTGAAATGGCCCTCAACAACCTAACCTTTGCAGGATCTCCTGCAACTTCTTGTTCTTCCTCAGATAGATCTTCTTCAACTTCATCTTCACTTTCTTCTCTTGTTCTTGGTTCAAACCCTCTTTGCAGCTTCTCTTGTAATGCATCAATCTTCCTTTGCAAGGCCCTAAAACCCTCTTTCATTAAAGCATTTATCCCAACACAGTTTCTTTGTGGAGGCATTTTGATCTCTGTAGCAAACACACAACCTCAGGTCTTGGTGCAAACTACCTCACGGTCGGCGATTTGTCTACACACTCAAGAACCCTTGCTCTGATACCACTTGATGAAGGGGGTAAATCTCAAAACACACAAAAGAAATTGCACATAGAAAATAGAATGTTTTTTTATTGATTTGAGCAACTTATTACATTACAAAAGCTCAAATACAATCAAAGGATGAATCCTCCACAGGCTACAACACAATACAACTTCCAATCTCAAGACTCTGGAATCTTCTACCTTCTGTAACCCCAAATCTACTAGGGTTTCAGTTTTCCCTCCTATTCTTGACTCTACACTTTTCCCCTTATCTCTACTAATGCCAAGGGTTCCCAAAAATAGTTATTAATAGCCTTTTTTGGTGGCTAACAACAAAATTTCAAAATTTGCCTCTCCCTCCAAAAATATGTCAACTTCCGGGAGCCATAACTTTTGATTCGGGTGTCTGATTGACAAACCGTTTGAAGCAGCGGAAAGCTCATGGAATGCTCTATGCACTAAGAACCCGCTCTTCTAGTTCTGCCCATTTTTAGGCTCGTACGGGTCTGTTTAGTGCCTTAAACCTGAATTTGAATAATTTTTAGGCATTTTTTGGGAAACAAAAATTTTAATATCTTTCAGCTCACAAATGATCTTTGCGTGATTCCTTCACCAAAGGTCTTAGTTTTCATTTACGAAGCTTTTTGTAAATTTTTGCTTCAATCCGTGCCCAAATGTAAACATTCCAAAAATAGCAGTTTGGAAAAATTGAAAGTTCTACAACATTATTAAAGCGATTATAGAACCAGAACTACTAATTATGAAAAGAAGTGAAAACAACATCAAAGATGTTGAAACATCATCTTTTTTTTGGGTGATGCAAGATTGCTCGTACACCTCTGGATGCTCCTACATCAATTCATCTCAAAGATGAAGACCCAACTAAAATTATATCACCAAAATTAAATACCAGGTGTAAGATATAAATTACTAAAATAGACCCAACTAAAATGATATTAGATTTGATATAAATTATTGCAGCACATCATTTTAAAATCATTTGCATTACATTTTCATGATTAAATTTTTAAAATTTGCTTGAAATTGTCTATTTTTCATATAATCTAGCTTTTCCAAAAGCTAGGGTTTGTAGCTAAAATCTTGTTTCAGATTTTACTACTCTTTTAAACACTATTTTAGGATGGATTTCTAATTGTAGTGTTTCATCATAGTGTGTTTTGCATAATTTCATGCCTTAATTTCACAATTAGGGTGTTGTGATCTAGGTGTGTTGTGAAGGATATTGCTACATTAGTGGACTGATATTAAGGCTATAATTCGCTGCCCCTCATCAATTTCCTTACAACACTTCATCTTTTAGTCATTTCCATTGAAAAAAAGGTGAAAAAGTGAACATTTTGGGTGCATAAACAAGCATAATTTGTGTTGTTTCATTGCATTCAATCTAAATATACAAAATCATCAATTGGGCCTTGTTGTGTTGTACTAGTTTCCTCCTATCCATTTTGTTTGTTGTGGACTTTGTGTGTCCTTTTAGCCCTTTTCCTCAAACAAGTGTTTAGGAGTGAAATAGTCACATATCTAGGGTACCTTAATCATCATAAAACTTTGCATGTCTTGTTTTACTAGATCTCATTGGATATTAATGTTACAACGCATTTGAAGATGACATCTTCATGGAAATAGTTGCATGAGTATATCTATGAGGCCCACCCTTGTGCGTCTAGATTAGTTGCGTTTGTAGACCCCATAGATGCAGACTTTCTTGACTCTATCCCTATATTTTGATTTGGTTAGATTAGTATGTTGTGGTGTAACTATATCCTGATTTTAGATTTCACTGATGATTATTTGACATGTGACATTCATTTTGATTCTATTAGAGTTATTAGTTGTGAAATTAATAAATAGAATTGTTATGCGATTTTGATCTTGAGTTAGTGTTTAGAAATGCAGTTAAATTATAAATCTTATTAATGATGCTATGCGATTTTAATAATGTTTTAAATGATTATGCGATATCATGAGTGTATGCATTTTCCTTGCTTTATTTATGATGTATATGTTGGATTAATCTATTTGTTCAATTGCGCAGGTGATTTTCCATGCCACAGAAAATCAGAGATTGATCCCACACCTAATGTGATTCCCATGTTAGACCGATCTAGTCCCAAGAGGGACCAAGGTCATGTGTGAAGTGTATGATGCTTTCGTAAATGTCTACATTTTAATTATTTGGTTTAGGTTCCACCTCTTTTATATTATTTACTTGAAGTGTTGTAAAAATATGTGATTTAATATACACCACTTGGTGTCTTTTATTTTGATGGCCATTTTATGTGATTTTCTACTTCCTAAAGTGTTTATTATGGGCTAAAATTAATCCTAGGTGGTGCCACTAGGGTCTAGGGCCCATTTGAGCATGTCAAACCCTAGGGTAATCTCTGTCTAGTCACTTTAACTTCAACCTGAAATAAAGTGATGAAATTTAAATTTGAAATGGAGTGGTGAGTGAGTCATGCCTTGAAACATGACCCACTCCTCTTTCCAAGGCATGGATTGCCATTACCTTGAAGACTTGGGGAGTCTTTAAGACCCCCAAGTGTGTGGGACCTTCCTCCAATGCTCTCACACATATGTGAGAGCATCTTGGAGTGATTGGGCCTCCCTTAGAGAATAGGGTAATGACATGTGTCATTCCTTATCCTCTTAGAGCCATCTTGAGAGATGCCACATCTCCACCTTTGCTCTCATACATGTGTGAGAGCACATGTGGAGAGGGGGAGACTTGGATGGATGGGAGAGTGACACATGTCACCTCCACATTCCATGATCCTTGCAAGTGGGTTGGGAAGAGGAAGGAGAAGGTGACGTGTCACCTTCTCATTCCTCAAGGCTTTGGAATGGAGCCTATATTACTTCCTCTTTGTGAGAGGAAGGGGGTTCTTTCATTTTACTAGTGTTTGCTATTTTTGGAGGTGTTTTTGGAGAGTGAGTTTGGAGATCTTGGAAGGAAGCTTGAAGGAGGAGGTTGGAGAGCTCTTCTACAACTTTCTTCCATTATTGGGCTATCATAGGTAATCTTCAAGGCTTGAAGCCTTTTCCATGTATTTAATTTTCTATGTGTGTTTGAGAGCTTTTTGTGTGTTTGTATTTGTTGGTGTTGTTGGGTTTTTATCTTATGGGTGTTTGAATGAGACTACCATTCTTGATATGTCCATTCATGTGAGGGGTGGAAGAGGAGTGAACCTCCTCAAGGTCACCCTCTTTGTATTGGCATATTGTGGCATTGAGGGCAATTTGGAGAAGTATGGTGATTATTTTTATGGCATGAGTGCCTTGGAGTGATATATATTGTTCTTTGGGGTATTTTGGGCTTGAGGCCTTGTTTTGGAGTATCATGAGATTTGGTTGTAGGAGTGAACCTCTTGAGTAGAGAGAGTCCACTCTCCTACTCCCTCAAATCCATTTTTATGGATTTTGTGTTGTTAAACCTTGGTGGGTGTTTTCTCTTCATGTTGAGTGTTTGCATTTGTTGTGTTGTGGTGTGCACCCGTGTGTGAATCAACCTCCAAGCTCTGGGGTGACCCTCTTGCAGGTCTATGGTAGGGTGGAGAGCGTTTTGGTGGCTTGGAGTTTTTTCCTTATTGTTTATTGCAGTTTTGTATTAGAGACATTTGGAGTTTGGAGAACATCTTGCCATTATAGGTGTTGTGTATTTTTTTGGTTTGGCTATTGAGAACCATGGTCATTCTACCTCTTGTAAAATCATTGTGAGAGAGCCCTCTTGGGTTATTTGTATATTGAAGTCATCATTGTCGACATGTTTATTGCAATGTGATGTAGTTGTTTTTCCTAGGTTAATAATGTTGTTCAAAAGAAAAATATTGTCTCCTTCCTCTAATGTGGTTGCAATTAAAAATGTATGTTGATGTTTACTTTTTACCATGTTAGGTGCTCAAAAGAAAATGTGAGGTTGTTGTTTGATAAATCCAAATGTTACAAAAAAAAAAATATTATCGCCTTACTTTAATTTGTTGTTGTTGAAAAGTTTATTTATTGTGTATTTGGAAAGGAAATAAATTATAATGTTTACTTTGGAAAGTTTTGTTGGTGGAATGTATATTCTATATAAAAAAAATTTACAGCAGAGAAAAATAAATAAATAGATAGATTTAAAGTTGTAGTAATAGTTGCAAAAAAAAGGGTTGCATGCATTTGAATATATGTATATATATACATACAATACATATATAACAAATGCATTTATTATATAATAGAGTAAGTATATATATATATATATATATATATATATATATATATATATATATATATATATATATATATATATATATATGTCATAAAACAAAGAAATCTACCCCCCCCATCCGTTTCTTTTTTTTGCTTGTTTTTTCTTCACTCAGGTAGGTCGTCCATGACACGGCTGCAACTTCCCTTCTGTCGCCATTAATGGCATCCCTACATCTCAGCCGCTCTCGACCCTTATTTAATCTACTTGCTCCGTATGTATTTTATATGCTAATATATGTGTGTGTGTGTACCTACTGTAGAATTTACAGGTGCACATAAATAAATTTTTACCTCAGAGTTATTTTTTTTATAAACTCTCTGTCTGGTTTTTCCTGTGGATTTTTTTCCTCATCCTCTTTTCTTAACTTGATTATAATATTAATGTTATTCTTTTGGAGTTATTTTTATGAGAGTGGATGTTGATTTTTACGCCGAAGGCGTTCCCTATGTGAGAGGACGACGTCGATCAGCGGATCCACGGTCACAAATTAGCTAGAGGACAAGGAAGACGATTGAAATCATCGTCACCGTCCATTATTTCGTGCCGCAGTTGAAAAATTCACGCCGGAAAATTTTCTGAACTTGTCCGTTATTCACACGCCAGCAAAAAAAAAATCATGTCAGAAGAAGTCTCATGTCATTTAAATGTCCCCCAAAAGAAGTCTCACGTCGTTTAAATGTCCCCCATATACCTTGCGATTTTATTTTTAAAAGGAAAAGGAAAGGGAAAACGATTAAAAGCAAATAACTTAGACGAGTTTCTTACCGTCGTGTCTCCGGCAATCTTTTTTTCGCGTGCATTTTTTAGGTAATAGAACTACTGTCATCTCTTTACAGCGTCTCATTGGCACTTTTAGTGGGTATTTTTTTATTAAATAAATTTTAACTTTTGTATGACTTTGCATTGATTTATTTTAATTATTTTTTGAAAATAAAATTTAATTTTTAAATTTTTATTCTAGATTGTAAAATATAGTTTATTGAAATATTTTTAATATATTATGATATTTTAACCTTCTATATTTAGATCAAAATATATTGTATATATATTTATTACTTAATCATATTTATTTTATATATCAAATTGAATTATATTTATTATTATATTTAATATTTTATATAATAATAAAATAATATTATATATTTCTAATGTAATATTATATTATAAATTCGTATATTTATATTAAAAAATATATTTACTATTATATATTTAATTTTTAAATTTTTATTTAATATTGTAAAATATAGTTTAGTGAATAGTTCTCAATATAATATTACTAGCATATCTATATTTAAAAATATATATCTAAAATAGGTGGAGAGATATCCTTCTCATCGTGAATAGATATATATTAATATTGCATTATATCAAACTAGGCCTCTTGTAATAAGTTATTTTTCAAAAGAAATTTGTATTCCTTAAAGGTTGTAGCAAAACATTTTAATGCTTTTAATGTAGTAGTGAGTCAACTGGCTTCCATAGATGTATAAATGCAAGAAGAGGGAAGATCATTGTAGTTACTTGGATGAACATTCACTTCATTACCTCTAAATTACAAAGAGATGGAACGTGGCTAAAACTTAAATGTTATGAGACTATCAAGGTAATCTTAGTTGGACATGTATCTAACTTTCATTTTCTCGGGCATCTATGCGAATGGTGTGAATCTCTTTGTCCATATGGCCCAATTTTGTTTCCATACAAGCCTCTTTAAAAACAATTTTCATAAACAAAATGAACTTTTGTTGTTTTCTACTCTTTGTAGGTGAGTATTTATAGTGGGAACCTCACATGGTATTATATATATTTTTATATTTATAAGTATACTGTAATATTATAAAATTATATATTTAGATTTAATATATTATATATTTAATATTAATTTTTTTATAACTTAATTATATTTATTGTTATATAGTATATTTTATACAATGTAAATTATTTAATATATTTGTATAATAATATTAAATTATAAAAGGGAATATTAATATTAAATATTTATTTAAAATTTAATTATATTTATTTTAAATACAATATACAATATATAATATCTAATATAATATAATATAATTATATTTATTTAAAGTCAAGCATTAAAAAACTATGCCATAGTTAATTTAATTAAAGTATAATCATTATTGATAAAATTTGGGTCCCCTATTCTTTGGGGTATAATCATTATTGATAAAAAATTTACTTGTTACACATTTTATGTTTACTATGATTTGCCTATACATGTTATGGGTGTTATTGTTTACTATGATTTGCCTATACATGTTATGTATGTTATCATACTTATACCCAAGGCATTCACCTCACTATGATGTTTAGATTTGCCCATTGATTACTTGTATTGCTCCTATATTGGCATACTATTCTTTTAGAGTTTACACATTGAGCCTACATTAATATATTACACTCCTTATATTACATACTAAGATTGTATTAACATATCATACATTTAGAGTCATCACACTAGACTTGAGGGCATTATGATTTCCCCTTTACCATTTATGCCTTCATTGTAATATCCTTACACTAGGATGTATCATTATTTCCCCCACCTTTTGAATTTCTCTTGCCACATCTTTAGCATTTGTATCGACATTGGGGGTATCATGGTTTCCCCATATCATATTGTTCCTACCTAGATTTATATTACTACTAAACTCGCATTACAGACATATACCTTTACTAATACCCTATATGCTTATATCTATAGTGTTCTAGAACACCACTAATCATTTATCAATCTAAACTAATTAATCTATATAAATTATTTATAAATATGCTATGTAATTTATTTGATTAGCTAAATTAAAGTCTATTTTGACTTACAAATTTAAAATGTTGGAGTGGAGAAATCATAGGAGAAGCCCATATAAAAGGTTTGTAATAGTGGATGATAAGTCACCCTCTAGCTACACACACAAGCTATAATGTTTTGCTTGTAGGTTGCTTCTTACTACTTTTTATCATATTATAGACCTTTGAACTATTACACACTTGTTATATGAAAAAATATTTATAAAAATGTAACATCACTCTCTTAATATACTTTATTACAATATGATATTATATAGATAACTATCATTTCTATAATTTCACTATTTTTTTTTAATATTACTACATCCTATTATTATATTAATATATCTATTCACTTAAATTTTCTTCTAATAATTTTCAAATATTAAAATCATTTGAATAAATACTTTCCTACCAAGCCTATTCTTAAATTAAAAAGATTTTATTGAAAAGGGTCAAACAAGCCATTATTACAAGAATACAAGACAAAATTTAGTTGTATTGACAATTGTCCTTATCGCCGTTAAACCTCGATGTGAAAGCAATCTAAAATTTTCAAAAGGACTTCTAAGCTAATTGATTATATATTTATTTTATATATAAATTCAAAATTATAATTATATTTATTATTGTATATTATATTATTATTATAAAAATAGTATAATAATAAAATGCATCTTGTTATATATTATTATATTATATTTATGTTTAATAATTTATATTGTTTAAAATATATTAATTTAAATATAATTATAGTATTAGATTTTATATATGAAATAAATATATAATTGAACTACAAAATATTTAAATATACAATTATATTATACTATATCATATTTAAATTTTATTTAATAATTAAAATTATATAAAATGTATATATAATAAAAATATAGATGCCAAGGGTGTTATTCTTAAATGGCAAGGTCATAAGGTTCCCAAGATGGAGATCCAAGTTCATCTATAGTTGGAATTCTAAGTTGTGGCTCTTGGACTTCCAAAGTGGCTCCTATGTTGAATAAGTAATCTAAGTTGAATATGTGGATGAGGAGGAGGTCCCCCTTGTGACCTTTGTTGGAGTGGGACCAACCTAAATATCCCCCACAACTCACTGATTAAAAAAACAATATAGATTTTAATGAAAAAAGAAGACCATTTTGAGAATAAGAAGGCTTCAAATTAAGATAAGTAATTGTATTCTATGTAATTAAAAGGTTTGCACATTGTGAATGTGCATCTAACTAGTGGAACTAAGTTTTTCTGTAAGGAATTTTATCAAACACTTCCCTATGTACCAACACTACAAACTCTTTGTCACAGGGAAACAAAGCACTGGTACACAAAAATAGCTTACAAAATATATTTCAACAAGTGAAAGGAAATATTGCATGTGGCTTTATGCAATACAAGCATGAGACTATCAAAATACAAATTGACCCAATCATCAAACCTCCTTAAAACGTAACAATGCAATTGCAAACCAAGAGTCAAAACCTACCAAATGTCCATAGAAAGTTTTGTTAAGTGTATCATGCCATATGCTTTATGGATCAATAATAAGGTAGGTGGAGTGAGGTTCAAAGCACATGTCTCTCACAAACATGTTCAACATGTTGGATTTACTTTCATGGCCATTGCTTGCCTATGATTTTCTTTGATATTAGTAATTTGTAGTCTGTGCATATTGTGTATTTCATAAATAGATAATAATTCTTCCAATACATATCTCTTGAGACACCAATGGACCAAAAGTATGAAAATCAAGTCTCTCATATGCCTTGCAATGTTTTGTGAAGAGTGACATTTCTCTCTTCCTTCTTATTGAATCTACTTCATCCATCAGAGTCTACTTCCTCTTCCCAAAAAATGGATGTATTTCATCATCTATTAGCATTAAAGTGGTCAAAATCCATCATATTGGTCAAACATAACCTAAAGAGATGCTGCCTCATGAATTGCAATGATTGTAAGATGTACACAAAATGGAGGTCTAATATCATCAACCCCCATAGTTAATTTTCCCCTGATCAAGTTTCTTTGTTTTAGATTATCTCTCTCTCTCTCTCTCTCATGGGTAATAAACTATTCATATAAATATTCAAATAATTCAAATACCCTATTTTCAAATGTATATAGGTTTTATTTAAAAACACATGTTATATCTCTTTCTTTCGCTCTTTGTCACTATGTTATATTTTTAGGAAATTTCTCTTCAAATATAAAAAATGTATGACATTAATATTTAAAATGGTCAAGAAGTTTCCATGGAATTCTCCACATGCAAGATCGAAGTTTTTTAACAATTAAATGAGCAACCAAAAAGGTTGTATATAAACAGTTAAAAATAAACTTATATGAATAAATTTTTTAAGAGCAAAAATTAATTATAAAGATTACATACTTACATCGATAAATAGAAAAATTGTTGACTACAAGATTAATGCATTTTTGTAACAAGAATTCATCGTTTTGATGGCCTTTTAATACAAATTAGGTTGATCTTAAGGAACCTACGAATTTATGATCATAGATGTCCATAGGCTAAAACTTCAGGTATAGGAATCCTATTTATCTCCAAGTGTTACATGATTAATTCCCTTGCCTCTCTCTCTCTCTCTCTCTCTCTCTCTCTCTCTCTCTCTCTCTCTCTCTCTCTCTCTCTCTCTCTCTCTCTCTCTCTCTCTCTCTCTCTCTCTCTCTCTCTCTCTCTCCCCTTTAGGTAGGACCTTGATTGCTTAGGTACTTGGTGTGAATGTGCCCTCTTCATAGTCGATTTGTGTTGAGGTAGCATTGTGTTTCTATAATGACATTAGAACATAACATAGAGGAAGAAAGAAGGGGAGATAGAGAGAGATAGGGAGATGAGAGAGATAAAGAGATGCAAGTGACCCCTTGTGCAATGCATGAACAAGAATCTAGAAAGGGGATGTATGCAAATAAAGACTACACACCAAACATGAAAGCTCACACATTTGAAGGACCTACTAAACAAAACATAGGGATCTAGAAATCCATTAAGATTACAAAAAAATTACATATACCATAGGCATACAAGATAATCATCATTCACTTAAAGACATGACAATTGAACTTCCACAACTCCCCGGCATACCCATTGCACACCAAGGTGTGATTGCTAGTTATAAAAGCTATACTCCCTTATTTCTCTGGTGGGATATAATTTTTAAATGAAAGGTTTGGTGGGGATTTTTAATTAGATTGCTTTAAGGGAAATTTTACTTTTAATTCTCTCTCCTCATGCTTTTTTGCCTTTATAAGTGAGTAGGATATTTTTTTGGAGCTTTTTATTTTTCTAAGTGGTTTATTATTTATTGAGGGAATTTTTTTATGGGGAATTAAATTAGTGCTTTTAGGAAAATAATTTAGGTGTTAGATTTTGTTATTTTTAATTTAATGTCTTCTATGGTGTTTTTTTTTTTTTTTTTTTAAAAGTGGTAGAAAACCACTAAAATATATTAGTAAAAAAAGAGATTACAAAATGCCAGATTTGGAAAGGCATACCGGCAAGAAAGAATCCGGCCAAGAAAACCTCTGGTTATAGCCTGATTGTGAACAGATACAACAAAAATCAACTCAAAAAAGAGTCAAACCAGTAACAACATCTGTAGCTTAATTCATAACAAAGTTCATACAATATTACATACAATAACAGCTGACTAGACCAACCAATAGTCAGGGCAAAAAACTAAGAACTGAATACAAAATAAAAAAGTGACTCAACGCCCAGTCAATCGGTAATCTCAATGATCTGTAAGGCACGACCCGCTTCAGGACCATCCACATCTGCTTGCTGGGGAGGCGGAGGAGGTGAACGGGGAGGGATGTAGTTAAGTAAGAAATGTAAATCATTAAAAACTTCTATAGCTTTTGCTGCCACTCGATTCCCCAACTCCCTCTGGTGATAGTGGATGGCATTTTCGAAGGAAACCACACAATTGCTTTGAAGCCCATGCATAAAGGCGTTGAAAAGGCAGTGGAGTGCAGGCATTCGAAACAATAACCTACAGTCAAATAAACCTCCCACGAGAGCAGATCCTTCATGTAAGTCATAATCCTCTAATGCAGAATTAAAAGATTCAACAGAAAAATGAACATTCTGTATCAACGTAACACCCAAAGCCCTTACGCTTTCACCGTTTTCCAAAAGATCCATCGCATTAGAAAGAAAATGTGATGCAGCTTGAGAGGGATAAATAGCCACTGGAGAAAAAAGGAAAGTAGAATCACAAACCTAAACAATCGCTCTGCCAACAGAAGCCTCATATACCTTAAAGACTTCCTGCAGAGAGTTTAGATTAGAAAGACCAAGGAGGGGCCGTTTCCAGTTCCTAATTGGCCACGAAATTCTAGAATTCTGCTGAACAGAGCCCATACTAAAAAACTGTAGAAAATTGAAGAGTACCAAAAATAGCAAATAAAATAAACTTTTGGAGCCAGAGCAGAACTTAATCATCGAAAAACAACAAGGAGAGGAGTAAATAACAATCATAACATTGGATTTAAAGAAAGGATTGAAATGCCAGCTCCCTCACATAACAAGGTACATCACATCCACCAAAAGGATAAGCGAAAATAAATAAATGACGTCAAGTAATACGCACGGAAAACTGGAAGAAAAAGAATAGAAAGATGATAAATATCTAACAAAATTTGCCAAAATTGCTAGAACTAATTCAAAATATCCTTCTCCAAAATAGCGCTAACTCCAGGAATCCTAGCAAAAGATTCAGAATCCCATTCAAGGATATCAACGTTTGAACTGAAAGCAAGGTTAGCCAAAAAATCTGCTAAAACATTACCTTCACGATAAATATGCATAATTTGAAAAGACTGAAAACGTTTCAAAAGATCCCTACCAAAATTTAAAATGTAATCGATTTTCCAACTTGGAGAAAAATTATTAGAGAAAGCTCTAACAATATTTAGAGAGTCACCTTCCACGATAAGGTTTGTGAAACCACTTTTGATAGCTAAATTCAGACCAGCTATTAAAGCCAAAGCCTCAGCCTCATTATTTGATATTATACCCAGCTTGACTGACAAGGCTCTAGGAACTATTCCCTGATGATTTCTAATAACACAACCAACACTTGAAATTTCTGGATTACCTCTGCTTGCGCCATCAAAATTAAGCTTAACAAATGATTCAGGCGGAGGTATCCATTTGACAGAAGAACGATCAATCTTAACATCAGACATAAAGCAATTAGAATTAGGCAACTTTAACTGTTTCCAATTTTTTAAAATCATATCATACCAATTTGTAAAGATTAGAGAGCCCTCCTTCTTTGAAAGGAAGGAAGCCAGAATCACTTCTGAAATGGATTTTTCAACTTTGCCCAAAATTACATGGAGAGGATTGCTTTTTTTCCTAAACAATCTGTTATTTCTTTCTAACCATAAAGACTAGATAATAATACTTGGTGAAACAACCCATAAAACAGAAAAGGTAGACTTGGGGAACAACAAAGGCCAACTTTGGAAAACTTGAAGTAAAGAAAACGGAAGGGGGCCCGACCAATTTAGTTTAGAGAGGAGCCAATGCCAGACTTGAGAGGAGAAGCTACAGTTTAATAATAAATGATCCACCGACTCCTCCACCTCAAGATAGAAAGGGCAAAAAAAAGAGGTTGTAATCCCAAGTTTAGGTAGTCTATCACTTGTTAGAATACGGTAGTTTAGTGCTAACCAAGAAAAAGCTCTTGCTTTGGGGAGACAAGGCTCACTCCAACATAGCTTATAGGGCCAATTCGAGTTTGAATTAGAATCCTTACTAGTAAGACTTAAATAACCAAGTTTTACTATGTAACAACCAGATTTTGAAGGGGCCCAGACAAGTTTTACTGTGTTATTCTAATTAATTTTATTTAATTTAATGGGCCAGGCAAATGGTGTTTTGTGACTATAATTAATTTAATGGGGCATATTTAATATTTAATTATTTTTAGTTAAAAGGTTATGAGTATGTTTAAATATTTCATACTATGCTTTAATTTTTTTTACTAGAGGGATAACTTTTTAGTTTGTATTTTGGTGGGTTGTTAATTAAATTTCCTAGGGAAAATTTAATGAAGAATATAGTGTTTGCATTTGAATTTTAATTTAGTTGTTAAAATTTATCATTTTCCTTAGATGTCTTTTATGACGCAGTGCTTTAATTAATTTTATTTAATCTAAATGATTAGGATTAAATTTGTTAAGGTAACAATGATTAATTTATAGGGAGTATTTAATTTTTGGTTAATTTTAATTGAATGCTTAACAGGAGTTATTTTAAATTATTTTCTATGTAGGCCAATAAGGTGTTATGCTGCCAGATTTTTTTCAGATTTAGGAATAATGAATTAAATGTTTTATTTATGCATTTAATTAATGTTTAGATTTTGCATAGCAATTAGTTGTTAGAAGAAATTGTATTTTTATCTATTTTAGCTATAGTGTAGGGTTTTGGATTTCGACACATGTTGAAATCCCTCCTTTTCACTTAGGAATCTTAGGGTTAGTTTCAAATTCAATCCTAACCCTATTGGCAATGCTCCTTGCGTCGCATAACCCCCTAGATGGCTAACATCTCGCAGGGGTTGCGAAAGGTGTTCGCATTACCCTGTCGATCGATTGACCTTTATGTGCGTTTGTGTGTATGCCACCGAGCACGCTAATGTGTGCAAGGGGGTTTCTAGGGATGCATGGAAAAGTTTTTGGTATTTCGTGTTATGACCACATGACAAATGTGGACATGACACGTGTGTTGTGTGTTGTGACCACATGGGAAATGTGGGCATGACAATATCTTGGATGTTGAAAATTTCTATAATTTCACTAATGAGAATCCTCATGTTCTGGAACACATAGCATGTGTACATAATATTGATGTTTCTAAATGTTCTACACATGAGCTTAAATTACTTTGTTATATACATGATTTTGATAGCTTCACATTACTCATAGGAGCATATCCATTGATATTAAAAGATTTAACCAAATTCATCTCTAAGAACTCTCATGAGAAGGATAAGTGTGAAAATTCCTCTTCTGGTAATGCCTTGGAATTGATAGCTAAAGAATGTGATGATGTTGATGATTCCATAAGTTATCCTACTTCTCCTATAGTTGAATGTCGAAGAACCTTAGATGAGAAGACTGTAAATAGGTCTATTGTGGTTGCAGTAAATTCAAGCCCCTTAAACATCATTAATGATACAACACCTTACCTTTCTTTCATTCCAATTCTCTCCCTGGCTAAGATGAAGCATTAGTGGATGAGAAAAGGTCTCTCACATTAAATCCTTTAGGGATGGATGTTGGGTATAATCGAAAGGAAAACAATGTTAATTCAATCTTTAGGAATAGACTTATTCCACCCACCAAGGGGTTACTAGATAAGTGTAGCAATATTCCTAAGATGGTTGTGCGGGAATCACCTAATGCACCTTTTTGCTTCAAACAAGTGATTATGGTTCAAGGTGATCGAAAACCACCTCGACACCTAGATTACATTCTAATCTATGCACGACAAATCACTCAAAGAAATCAAGGTGTTCAAAATGTGATTGCTCACACATACAACACCCGTAATAACAACAAAAGTAACCAAGCACCTCATGTGCCTGTCCCTCTTCCATGTTCTCAACTTATGCTCCCTTTGCCGCCTCATCTTACTCATAAAAGTTGTCAAGAATATGAACTTGTCGAACAGCTTCGTGCTACTCCAGCTAAGATCTCTCTTTGGGATTTAATACAAACATCACCTACATACCATGGAATGCTCCAAGAAGCTTTACAAAAGGTGATTGTACCACCTGCTGATAAGCTAAATGATGTAGCATCTCTTTTAGATTATATGAATGTGACAAAAAATGGATATTTTGTTTCAACCACATGAATTGCCATCAATTGAATTTCAAAACCAATATGATCATCTTATAATCTTTGTCACGGTAAATAAAAAGTTGATAAAGTGGGTTATGATTGGCAATGGATTGGCTCTTAATGTTTGTGGCATAGACTTACTACACAAAATCAAGATTGACACATCTTTAATCAAATCGGATAGGATTAGCATTGTGGCTTTGATAATGTTGGTATACAATCCATGGGCACCATTACTTTACCCATAAAGGTTGGACCCTTGACATTATCTACCCTTTTTCATGTCATGCCCAGTTTTCTTTCATTTAATATGATTCTTGGTAGACCATGGATTCATGCCATGGGGGCAGTCCCGTCTACCCTTCATCGATCAATAAAGTTTATTTATCAAGACAAGCTCTACACAGTGGAAGTTGATCATGAGCTGGATAGTTGTTTACATATAGAAACACAAAAACAAGTTAACAATCATACGAGTCTAAACAACTTACGAGTGGATTCATCAGAGCCTCTTGCCACATATAATGTTGTGCAAGACTCTAAAACATCCAACGCACTTTTTGGTGATGATTGGGGTTCATTAGATTTTAATCCTTGCAGTGTAGGGAAATATAAACTTAATAACCCTGACACTCAAAAGTTGCATCGATCTCATCCAAGAAATCTTTTGAAACACCTAAGAAAAATAAAGCCTCCTCGGTAGAAAACAAAGACAATACCCTTATACTATAGATTATGACACCTACGAGGCTTCACCGTCTTCTAAAGAAATGACATCCCTCTATGGTTGAGGATTTAGAATCCTTTATAACAACTATGACTATGTAGGTAATGGATGTGGTGTAAGTCAACAAGGAATCAGAGTACCTTTACAAGTTGTTGGAATTAACTACACAGCCGATATTGGATACTGTTCTATAAAACCCACTAAAGCTTCTCATCATCCTAAACTTAATGTTAATACAATCTCAACAAGACCAAAACAACATGCGAGATATCCTAGGCTAACAGACAATAATTATCCACTAGGAAATATCCCATTGAAGCAAGGAAGTATTTATCCCTCTTTAAGTCACACTCATTGTAGCAACTATTATAGTTGCTCTCAAGGATGGCCTCCTCCTAGATATGTATGTTCTTAACATTGGGTTGTATCAGGTAAGTATTTATAACCCTTTCTCCCTCGTGTTGTAATTCCCCCATGATGTGTTATGTATTTTTTAGGCCTCCTTGGATGACCCTTGACACTCTTGTAAGGTCAAGGATATCAGGAGACTGCCTCTATTGTGACCCTTCTTCTATTTGTACCATCATTCTTTTATCTTGCTTCTCCTCTATTTTCATTGTTGTGTGTTGTGTCCTAGGGGCATAGCATTACGGTTGGTGACCTCGAGGCATATTCCTACGTGACGACCCTAAGGCACTTGTTCTCCTCTCTTGATTTATTGTTTACCTTCTTCTAGTGGTTCTATCTAGCTGGAGGATGATGAAAAATAAATAATACTAATACAGACCACATGTCCCTTCAGCAAGTAAGCAAAATGGACCTAGTCCATACATGACGATGGGGTTGATATATATTATCCGACGCTTAGCTAGTAGAATCACTGCGTGTGATCTTGTGATGATGCCTTATATTTACTAACAAGCCATAACAATATAGCTACTTCGTACACTTTGTTTATCTTGGGTCTCACCTTGGTTACACTCAGTTCTAAGATCTCTGTAGTATAGCCTCATGGTTATACTCAGTTTCTGAATTTGTATTATAACCTTGGATCTTGATGTGATTATGTTTATGCATTGCTTTTATCATGTGATGTGTCTATTATCTTAGAGAAAGATTTCTAACCTCTCTTTTTGTAGGAAATTGTGTGTTTGTGGGAACATTTGGTAATCGTAAAGTGCATGTCACCTTTGGGGGCATGGGCTTTGTGTGAGCTCTTGTTCCCTTGTGTGTTTTCTCTCTACCTTAAAGTGCTTGATATTGGTACACGATATCAACCACCTTAAGGTGGGGGCATATAAGGTAAGCTATCAGATGATTTTGGTACTAACAAAGCATGTTTGTAAGCCCTCTGTGGAGGCAGGATGTTGTATCTCCTCACAAGTGCACATCTTTATTTTATATTGCAATGAGAAATCCCTCTCCAGAGGCAGGATATCGTGCATATCCTTTTATTTTAATCCCTCTATGGAGGTGAGATATCGTATCTCTTGAGCTAGTGTGTATCCTTTTATTTAAAGCCCTCTGCGGAGGTGGGGATGGTGTATCTCTTGAGCTAGTGCACATCCTTTTTATTCTAAAAGTCCTCCGAGTAGGTGAGGTTGGTGTATCCTCCCTTAAGTGTGTTTTTGGCGGTTGTGGCATAAGTACAACCATTAGGTGTGCCTATAATGTGCCTAAGATGGTGGGGGCTTAGTAATAAATTCCTTTCATTGCCTTGTTTGTCATGTTTTAGACGTATAGTATGTCTTTGGCATGCTATACGACACTCATTCTTTCGCGTGTTTTTTCCCAAGTATAGTCCAAAGAGCATGGGGAAATGACCCTCCTATGCTTTGGGATTTGTATGGCATGTTTGTTCTCAAGTGTAGTCCAAAGAGCGTGGCGAAATACCCCTACTGCACTCTATCAAGTCTCGTTTTTATGAACAATATGATTATTCTAGTTTAGTGAACAATTACTGTGATTGACTTTTACCTTAAGTAATATTCCATGCGTGAAGGTATTATTATGAGTTATATTAATGAAAATTAGAAATTGTTTTAAATGTTAAAGATTGTACACATGATTACAATGATTTTCCTAGGCTATGTTTCGGAGACACTAACTTATTGACGTCAAGTTGAGTGCAAATGGATGCAGGTACTTGTCGAAGATGAGAGCATGGTTGAGGTAGAGGTGTTATAGCCACTTGGCAAGAACTGATGGATGGATTATCTTGATACAATCACACACATCACGTACTTGCATATGCATTATTGGATGGCTTTTATTGAATTAATGTGTGGTTATTAATCATTTTTAAATGCATGATGTGATTACTTAAATTTAATGTCTTTTCGAATTGTGTTTGAATGGTGTATTATATTTAAATAAGGAAATATAAATGATTGTATTTTAAATTAAATAAATATATTGTCTTTATTTTTCATAATTATAGATGTTGGGAAGACAATATGTCCATTAGATTAAATAATTATATCAAAGTATGATAGATATATTTCACTTCTTGATTATTTAAAGTGATTATGTTTAATTAAAATAGTTAAATAATATTAAAAATAACATTATTATATTTAGAGATTTGATAAATAATTAAAAGATTAGTTACTGTCATTTATGTGATAGTAAGCTAATTAAATTAGCTATTATTTATTTTAAATAGAATTATGAGCCTTTTTTATTGGAGGAATTTCATGCACACTGAAAATGAACTTCAGTTCTAAAAACCTAAGGAGTTCGTAAAAAATAAGAGTTGGGGAATTTTATTAAAAAGAGGGAGATCACTCAGTAGAAAGACATCCACATTTTTTTGCAGCAGAAGGAAGTTATTTTTTTGAGCAATGGTAGCACAGAAGAAAGAGAGAGCTTCAGGCCACGACAAGAGAAAGAGCAGGGCAATGACAGTAGCTGCAAACTCATCTTGGACCAATGAATTCTTCCAGGTTTTCTTCATAAAATTGTTTACAATAATTTAAAAGTCAATTAAAATGATAGAACATAAGAAATCTGCCTCTGTCTTACTGGTGTTGGCCTGCAATTCTGAACCGTCATTTTTCTGTAATTCTTGATGGGCGGCTTACCTTTCTTCCTACCATTGCTTCTACCTCCAGATCAACCTGCTCACTTGGTTGTGTTCTCCTTATTTCTTTTTGCATTCTTTACTTTAGGCCATTATCTACTTTTCTGGCCGCCTAGTCTTATGTTGGTCGTCCCTTATTTTTCTTATGGTCGTCTCTCCATTTTGGGTCATTTCACCTTGTGCCTGGCTGATCCTCTTCTTCCTAGACGTTGACTCTCTAATTGCCATCCCACTTAGTTTGGCTGATCGACCTTCTTAGATGATCTTGCATAAATAGATTATTCCTTGTTAGATTGTATTCTTTCCTTGTGCTGGATGTCTAAACTTTTTACTGGCAATCTGAAATTTCCTTTTTGTGCTGGGTAAAACGCCTTTTCTTGATCTTGAATTTTGACTGAATGAAAACTCTTAATAGAATTTCCAGATCATTATTGGTCAATTCCTATCAATCATTATTATGACTGTATTCTTCTTATGCTGGTTGAAATTAGTGTTTGATTAGCAATCGATCTCTTTATTGATGGACAAACCTTTTAAAAGTAGACAAAACTATCTTCTTGTAGCTTTGTTTTTTCCATATTATTTGGTTGTAGGAAATCCATTGTTGTCTTTGTGGACTTATAAATCAGATCCTATAGCTACCTTCATGATTGCAAACTTCATATCTTCCTATAGCAGTATATACGATCTTCCTATAGCTAAACAAGTTAAGCATGTAGCTCTGTTTAAAAATTTGTTAAAATCAATGTGTTAACTCAAAACAGAGATAGTAGATTACTATATTATTTTCCTGTCAATGTTGATACTGAAAACCATTTATATTTATATTCATGATCAAAAACTGAAGTAAACTATGTTCTCTATTCAGCTTCTTTATTTCTGCAACAGCTCTTGTCGCAGTTGTGATAGGAAAACTGTTTTTATTGTTTTAGACTTCCTGTCACTGTTATGATAGCAAGATGAAATTATACTTTAGTATGACTTTTGTATGAAGATTATGATCAAATATTGGATTAGATAATATATCTATTTGACATACTTATGAGTGCAATTGTGTGAGCAAAGATGAATGATTTGATTGGAAAAATGTAATTTCTTGAATGTCATTTGGGAAAAGGGAAATTTTAATGATTTATTGGTGAACTTGACTTTTATTTTATTTTATTGTTATTTTCTTGCTTCTTTGGGAAAGAAGTAGATTTTTCATCTAAGAATGTTATTGGGTTACTTTTGGGACTAGGATGCTGAATGTGGATATTCAGAGATGGCTTTTCCTCTTTTTGGGAATTGAACCAGGTTACTATTTAAGGATTAGATCTAATCAAGATGACATTGAAATAGATGTTTTATTGTCTAGAAAACTTATTTATTGATATCTCTACCACATCCTATTGTGATACAATTTGCTTTTCATTATTTAGAATTGCACATTTAGACATCAAGGTTGCATCGAGTGTTCCCTCCTGCCATTTGTTACTAGGTAGCTAGACATTTCGTGCAGGGTTGGGTTTCCTTCATTTCATAAAGGGATCCAGGGAAGTGTAAATACTTCATGGTTGGGTGGAAAAGCACATGTTCCATGTTCTCGTCTCTCAGCTTGCAGGTGGTGGACTACTTGGTTTGTGCGGTTGAAGAGTGTATTGATTTATTTATAGTTGTTGTACATGTTGATTGTACCCTATATTGGACTTATTATGGCATGCTTGCCAATGGATTTATGTATATTATTTTATAGTGCTTATTACTTGGATTAAGCATGTGATTATGTAAGATTTAATGGCATTGAGATTCATATTTATGTGATTATCTTTATTTGAGATATTGTGATTAAGCGAATGAATTACACCTTTTATATTTGAAATGTTGTACCTAAATGGATTATTTACATCTTTTTATTTTGGGATATTGCAATGATGTATTTAAGTGGATTATTTACTTCATTTACTTTTGAGTTGGTTTAATAGATTTTACATGTCCTTGTGAGGCTTTACATTTGGTATCAGAGCTCTAGGTTTAACACTAAGGCCTTTGTTTTTGGGACTATTGTGTTAAAGTTGCGAACTTGATACAGATTATCCATCATGAATACTAGAACCACTGATTGTAGTGACGGATTAGGAAGTGGTCATGGTAGAGGATCACGTGGAGGTGCTCATGGTGGTCGAACTACAGGAGATCGTGGAGATGCCAGTAATGACCAAGATGGAAGATTTGAATGTATTCTTGATCTCTTGACCCGATAGGACACGAGGATGAATACTCTTGAGCAGGAGATCAGAGGAATTCCTAGAGGTCAAAATGCTAACGAAACCCCAAGGGTTGAGGCACAAAATGAGAACCCAAGGATAGAAGTTCCAATTCCTGAAGTTGGAGCTATTGCTGATAATCAAGCAAAGATAGCAGAAGAATTGGGGAAGGATCTCAAGAAAGTACCACCACCAAAATTTGATGGAAAGACAATTGGAGATGGAGCCGAGTCCTAGATAATAGAAATGGAGAAATACTTTGGACTCTAAAACCTTTCAGATCACACTAAGTCAATGTGGGGATCTTACCAATTGACTGGTGAAGTAACAACTTGGTGGGATAATGAGAAGGCAAATAAGAAGCTGTTACCTGGTGAAATAACTTGGGAGATTTTCTTGCAACTATTTAGAAAAAGATGGTTACCACAGTTATTCTTCAACAAGAAGATGACAAAGTTTTAGAATTTGATTCAAGGAGGTATGTTCGTAACCAGTTATTGGGAAAGTTTTTCTCATCTACTTAAGTATGTTCCACAGTATCAAACAGATGAGAGATTTCAGATCAGAAAGTTTATTCTGGGATTGAGGCCATAGATTGGAGCTAAGGTAGACATTCATAATCCACTCACTATGGATGTCGCCTTTGAGAAAGAAATAAAGTAAGAGCAGAGGTTGCAGCAGACAGCCAATTACCATAAGCAAAGAGATGCCAAGCTTTCAAACAAGAAACCACAGAATAACAACCAAGGCAATAATAGACAAATTAGGAATTTGAAGAGAGGTAATAATTCTCAGAATGGAAATGGTGGAAACAAAAGAGGTGGCCATAACAATAGAAATAACAATCAGAGGAAAAGAGTTGAAGGACCGAGAGCACCTAAGGGTGGATGTTACAACTGTGGAGGAGAGCATTATGCAAATGCATGTCCACATAAAAGAGGAAACAAGAATTAGCAAGGAGCACCACAGCATCAGATTCATGCTGTAGTGGATAATCGGCAAGTAGATTTTCAAGAAGCACCTATTCAGTTCCAAGGTAAGCTCTATGGACTACTCGTTTTTATTTTAATTGATACTGGTGCCACAGAATGTTTTGTAGATCCTAGAATAGTACCTAAGTTATCTATTAGGCCTGGACATATGGAAAAATCTTAGATGGTACAATATGGCAATAGTGCAAAAAAGGGGGTAGACTCATATCTAGCATGCAATGAGTTAGAGCTTCCTAGTTTTCAAATGTAAGTAAATTTGTATGTAGCACCTTTAGGCTCTTATGATGCTATTCTGGGAATCAACTGGTTAACTGAACATAAGTCTCTAGTACACTATGAAGACAAGGTTGTTAGATGTTTGGATGACCTAGGGAATCAAGTGGAAATTAATGGATCTAAGAGACCTTTACAGCTTAGACAAATCTCGGCTATGCAATTAAAGAAAGCAAAGAGGAAAGGATGTTCCATTTATGTTGTCCAAGTAAAGGACCTTGATAAAGAAGAACCAGTGTTCAATGACTATCTAATCCTAAGAGATTTGAGAGATGTATTCCCTATAGAGTTGATAGAGTTACCACCGAAGAGAGAATTTGACTTGCTACTAGGGACTGAGCCACAATCCAAGGAACCCTACAGGATGACTACTACAAAATTATATGAGCTTAAGGCACAATTGTAGGAGTTACTAAATCAAGGGTTCATTAGGCCTAGTGTGTCACCGTGGGGCGCATCGGTTATCTTTGTAAAGAAGGATGGTAATTTAAGATTATGCATTGATTATAGGATGCTTAACAAAGCTACTATAAAGAACAACTACCCACTCCCAAAAATAGATGAGCTCTTTGATCAGATGAAAGGACCAACAGTGTTCTTGAAGATAGACCTTCGATCCGGCTATCACCAATTGTGGATTAAGGATGAGGACATCTCTTAAATAGCTTTTAGAACTTGATATGGTCACTACAAGTTCACAGTAGTACCATTTGGGTTGACTAATGCTCCAGCAGCTTTCATGAATTTGATGACTAGCATTTTCAGAGATTGTTTAGATGATTTTGTGTTGATCTTCCTTGATGACATATTGATATACTCTAAATCAGTGGAAGAGCATGAAAGGCATTTGAGGATTGTTTTGCAACATTTGAGAGAAAGAATGCTTTATGGTAAATTATCTAAGTGTATATTCTTTTAAGATAAAGTGCACTATCTTGGTCATGTGATCTCAGCAGAAGGGATTGCAGTTGATCTTGAGAAGATTAAAGCAATAATGGAATGGCCAGCACCGTAGAGTCTGATAGAAGTCATAAGTTTTATGGGACTTGCAGGTTATTATAGAAAGTTTGTGGGAGGTTTCTCAACCATAGCAACACCGATTACCGCACTACAAAAGAAGGGTAAGAAGTTTGAATGGATAGAAAGGTGTGAGCAAGCTTTCCAAGTGTTAAAGGAAAAGCTCACAACTGCTCCTATCCTGACCATACAAGATCCTAATGGGCACTTTACAATTATAACAGATGCTTTGGGAGAAGGATTAGGAGGAGTGTTGATGCAGAATGAGCAAGTTGTTGCATATGAGTCAAGAAAGTTAAAGCAACATGAGCTCAACTATGCACCGCATGATCTTGAGTTAGCTTCCATAGTTCACGCACTTCAGATGTGGAGGCATTATCTTCTAGGTAAGCCCTTTGAGTTAAAAATAGATCATCTAGGGCTCAAGTATATATTTACTCAACCTAACCTTAATGCATGACAGAGAAGATGGTTAGAATTCCTTAGTGAGTATGACTTTGAATTTGAGTATATAAAAGGAAAGGAGAATAGATTAGCAAATGCTCTTAGTAGGAGAAGACATCTGGCTGCCATTGTTACCATGAGATCCAATTTGAAAAAGCAAGTGATTTAGAATCTTCAAGGGGATGAGCATTATGAAAGAATAAAGAAAGCTTTGGAAGTAGACCCCTTAGATCATAGGTTTGATGGTTATGTGATTGAATCAGATGGACTTTTGAGATTTTAGGGAAGGATGTATATTCCTAACTTAGGAGAGTTAAGGAAGTTAGTGCTCGAAGAGATTCACAATGCACCTTATTCAGGTCACCTTGGAGTGACAAAGATGGTTGAAGGTTTGAAGCCTTTATACTTTTCGCCTAGACTTAAGAGGGATGTGACAGAATTTGTCGCCCAATGTTTGGAATGCCAGCGAGTCAAGGCTGAGCATGTGCATCCAGCAGGATTGTTGTACCCACACAGTATACCTGAGCACAAGTGGCAAGTGATAAGCATGGATTTTATTCAAGGGTTACCTATGTCTAAGAATAGGCATGATGTCATCTTAGTGGTTGTGGACAAGTTGACAAAGGTAGCCCATTTTATTCCAGGGAATCATTCATATGGTTCTATGATCTTAGCTAAGAAGTTTGTTCAGGAGATTTTTAAATTACATGGAGTGCCTGAGATGATCATTTCAGATAGAGACACTCGCATGGCATCTAGATTTTGGAAAACTCTTAATGTATCTTTGGGTACAAAGTTGAATTTCAGTTCGGCTTATCATCCTCAAATGGATGGTCAAACATAAAGAGTCAATCAGGTGGTACAAGACCTTCTTAGAATGTATTGTATGGATCAACAGTATAAATGGGAGGAGTATCTTCCATTGGTAGAGTTTGTATACAGCAATTCATACCATGCATCTTTGGGAATGGCACCTTTCGAAGCTCTTTATGGGCGTAGGTGTCCAACACCTATCAGTTGGGATAAGGTGGAGGACAGAATTGTGATTGGTCCTGAAATGTTACGAGAAATGTATGATCAGATGAAGTTGATCAAGGAGAAGTTGAAACAAGCTTTAGATCATCACAAGAGTTATGCAGATAAGAATAGAACTCCTAGACAGTTCTCAGTTGGTGACAAAGTCTTTTTGAGGGTCAAACCTCATTGGAGTTCAATATCATTTAGCAAAGCGTCCAAACTTGCTCCTCGTTTTGTAGGACCGTTCGAAGTTCTAGAAGTGATCGATCCTGTAGCTTATAGACTTGCGCTACCACCTGCACTTGCTAGAATCCATAATGTTTTTCATGTGTCTTTACTTAAGCTTTATCATCCTGACGCGTCACATATTCTTGATTGGTGTGCTTTACAGGTTCAGGATCCAGGAGTGGTGTTGGTGGAGCCCACTCAAATTCTAGGGAAGCACAACATTAAGTTGTGTAGTAGAGATGTGGTGCAATATAAGGTCCAATGGGATCAATACTTAGAGGACAGTGCCACATGGGAGGATGCATAGGAGATTGGTAGATCTTTTCCTCATTTGAGGATATAGCATTGATTTCTTATTCATGCATGGATTAGGATACTTCATGTTCAGTTATTGCTTTGATACTTTGAGTTGTTATTATGATCTTTTGATATAATGAGTTGATGTTATTATTTTATGAAACCTTGATACTTTATTGGTGGTTGATGGACACTTTATTATTTTGATGTTTAATAAGACATCGAGACAATGTCTCTTCCAAGTGGGGAAGGATGTCACGTCTCATTTTTATGAACAATATGATTATTCTAGTTTAGTGAACAATTACTGTGATTGACTTTTACCTTAAGTAATATTGCATGCGTGAAGGTAATTATTATGAGCTATATTGATGAAAATTGGAAATTGTTTTAAATGTTAAAGATTGTAGACATGATTACAATGATTTGCCTCGGCTATGTTTTGGAGATACTAACCTATTGACATCGAGTTGAGTGCAAATGGATGCAGGTACTCATCGAAGACGAGAGAATGGTTGAGGTAGAGGTGTTCTAGCCACTTGGCAATAACTGATGGATAGATTACTCTGATGCAATCAGACACATCACGTAGTTGCATATGTATTATTGAATGGCTTTTATTGCATTAATGCGTGGTTATTAATCATTTTTGAATGCATGATGTGATTACTTAATTTTAATGTCTTTTTGAATTGTGTTTGAATGGTATATTATATTTAAATAAGGAAATATAAATGATTGTATTTTAAATTAAATAATAAATATTGTCTTTATTTTCATAATTATAGATGTTTGGAAGACAATATTTCCATTAGATTAAATAATTATATCGAAGTATGATAGATATATTTCACTTCTTGATTATTTAAAGTGATTATATTTAATTAAAATAGTTAAATAATATTAAAAATAGCATTATTATACTTAAATATTTGATAAAGAATTAAAAGATTAGTTATTATCATTTATGTGACAGTAAACTAATTAAATTAGCTATTATTTATTTTAAATAGAATTATGAGCCTTTTCTATTGGAGGAATTTCATGCAAACTGAAAATGAACTTTAGTTCTAAAAACCCAAGGAGTTTGCAAAAAATAAGAGTTGGGAAATTTTATTAAAAAGAGGGAGATCGCTCAGTAGAAAGACAACCACATTTTTTTGTAGTAGAAGGAAGTTATTTTTCTGAGCGACAGTAGCACGGAAGAAAGAGAGAGCTTCAGGCCATGATAGGAGAAAGAGCAGGGTAGCGACAATAGCTGCAAACTCATCTTGGACCAGCGAATTCTTCCAGGTTTTCTTCTTAAAATTGTTTGTAATGATTTAAAAGTCGGTTAAAATGACAGAAGAACATAAGAAATTTGCCTATGTCTGACTGGTGTTGGCCTGCAATTTTGAACCATCATTATTCTATAATTCTTGATGGGCGACTTACCTTTCTTACTACCACAGCTTCTACCTCCAGATTAACCTGCTCACTTGGTTGTTTTCTCCATATTTCTGGCTGCATTCTTTACTTCAAGCAATTGTCTACTGTTTTGGCTGCCTAGTCTTATGATGGATGTCCCTTATTTTTCTTATGGTCATCACTCCATTTTGGGCCATTTCACCTTGTGCCTAGCTGACCCTCTTCTTCCTAGCCATTGACTCTCTGATTGCCATCCCACTTAGTTTGGTTGATCAGCCTTCTTAGGCAATCTTGCATAAATAGATTATTCCCTGTTAGATTGTATTCTTTCCTTGTGCTGGTTGTCTAAACTTTCTACTGGCAATCTGAACTTTCCTTGTTGTGCTGGGTAAAACACCTTTTTATGATCTTGAATTTTGACTGAATGAAAACTCTTAATAGAATCTCTAGATCATTATTGGTTAATTCCTGTCAATCATTATTATGACTGTATTCTTCTTATTCTAGTTGAAATCAGTGTTCGATTAGCAATTGACCTCTTTATTGGTGGACAAACCTCTTAAAAGTAGACAAAACTATCTTTCTGTAGCTTTGTTTTTCCATATTATTTGGTTGTAGGCAATCCATTGTTGTCTCTATGGACTGAGAAATCAGAACATGTAGCTACCTTCATGACTGCAAACTTCATATCTTCCTATAGCAGTATATATGATCTTCCTGTAGCTAAACAAGTTAAGCCTGTAGCTCTGTTTAAAAATTTGATAAAATTAATGTGTTAACTCAAAACAGAGATAGTAGATTACTATATTATTTTCCTATCAATGTTGATACTGAAAACCATTTATATTTATATTCATGATCAAAAATTGAAGTAAACTATGTTCTCTGTTCACCTTCTTTATTTCTGCAACAGCTCCTGTCGCAGTTGCGACATGAAGACTATTTTTATTGTTTTAGACTTCTTGTCACTGTTATGATAGCAAGATGAAATTATACTTTCGTATGAATTTTGTATGAAGATTATGATCAAATCTTGGATTAGATAATATATCTATTTGACGTACTTATGAGTGCAATTGTGGGAGCAAAGATGAATGATTTGATTGGAAAAGTGTAATTCCTTGAATGTCGTTTGGGAAAAGGGAAATTTTAATGATTTATTGGTGAACTTGACTTTTATTTTATTTTATTGTTATTTTCTTGCTTCTTTGGGAAAGAAGTAGATTTTTCATCTAAGAATGTTATTGGGTTACTTTTGGGACTAGGATGTCGAATGTGAATATTCAGAGATGGCTTTTTCTCTTTTTAGGAATTGAACCAGGTTACTATTTAAGGATTAGATCCAATCGAGATGACATTGAAATAGATGTTTTATTGTCTAGCAAACTTATTTATTGATATCTCTACCACATCATGTTGTGATACAATTTACTTTTCATTATTTAGAATTGCATGTTCAGACATCAGGGTTGCATTAGGTGTTCCCTCCTGCCAGTTGTTACCAGGTAGCTAGACATTTCATGTAGGGCTAGGTTTCCTTCGTTTCATGAAGGGATCCAAGGAAGTGTAAATACTTTATGGTTGGGTGGAAAAGCACCTGGGCCATGTTCCCGTCTCTCAGCTTGTAGGTGGTGGACCACTTGGTTCGTGCGGCTGAAGAGTGTATTGATTTATTTATAATTGTTGTACATGTTGATTGTACCCCATATTAGATGTATTATGGCATGCTTGCCAATGGATTTATTTATATTATTTTATAGTGCTTGTTACCTGGATTAAGCATGTGATTATGTAAGATTTAATGGCATTGAGATTCATATTTATGTGATTATCTTTTATTTCAGATATTGTGATTAAGTGGATGAATTACACCATTTATCTTTGAAATGTTGTATCTAAGTGGATTATTTACATCTTTTTATTTTGGGATATTGTGATGATGTATTTAACTAGATTATTTACTTCATTTACTTTTGAGTTGGTTTAATGGCTTTTACATGTCCTTGTGAGGCTTTACACACTCTGAGATTTTTATTGCATGTCTGTTGCCCCATATGTAGTCCAAAGAGCATGGTGAAATTCCCCTCCTACATTTTGGGTTGTGTGTTGCATTTTTACTTTCCATGCATCTGCATCTGCATGCATTTATATATGAAAATGAAAAATAAATAATCACTGCATTCATTGTGTTTTGCATGTCTTCATATTGTCTTCTTCGTGTCTTGCATGCCTGTTACTATCTTCTCCATGTTTTGTGTGCCTATTACTGTCTTCACTATGTTTGGCATGTTTTTAATGTGTTTTCTTTAATGTCTACCTGAGACTGGGGGCTAGAAATAGTTTCTCAAACTTTGTGTATGCATTAGCTTCGAGTGCCTGGTGTGTTTGTTGTGTTTTGACTGTACTTTAATGCATGTATGGGCCTTGCGTTCATGCATACATTAAAGTGGGGGCTAAATGTTATGTCGTAAAATATCCCCTAGGACTTTTACCTCCTAAGTTTAGCTCCTAAGGTCATTGTTTTGCATCTTGCATGTTCATTTTGACTCCCAGAAGAAAATGGCCTGAAACCCATGTCATATGGGGCTTGAGGAACATTGTTGCATTTGATCCTACCTTGAAATAGGACCTAAGGACATAGGCGTTCACGCCCTTGTCCTACCCTATTTCAGGCAGGTCTCCAAATTTGAATGTCGGTTATGTGAGCGTTAGAAGGTTCTGTTGCCAACATCTTTAGTTTGAATTACAAAATTTGTAGTGGGAATGCATATATAAGCATGTTTAGGGTTTCATTTGTAAACTAGAAGATGATTATGAACTTTTGGTGACTTGTGATTTTAGATCATTCAAGGTATTCATTGTTGTAGAGCAAAATATTGTTGTTGTGTTTGTGATTGCAGATTTGGCTTCATCTTCTCATGTGTTGAAAGATTTTCATCTACATGTGAGCTACACCTCCGGGGAGATATCTATTTGTGTTTCAATCATTTATCAATTTGTTTTTGCCCCTATCCCACAAGGATATGCACTCTCTATCTAACAACGATGTTCAGAAGACTTGAATGTCCTTCTGGGGCTTGATTGAGGCAAGCTCCTAAACACCACAACCCCCAACCACACTCCTTGTGATTGCAGGTTACAAGTATCGTATTTTGCAGAGTCGAGTTGTAGAGGAGGGTTGCAGAAGATAAGGATTCCAGATCTGACAGAAATAAGCTACCTAGAGCACTTTTGGGGCAAGGGCGCTAGTGCCGATGTCCTCTGAGGTTACAGACACATAAATCTCTTTGACAATGATAATTAGTATCAAAAGAAGTCCCAACATCCTGAGGAATATCATGCCTTGGACTACAGTGCGAGTGCCAGTGTCCTCCATGTTGTTATATGGAGCCTAATCAGAATCGAAGATTAAATTTACCCCACTTTTATCAGCGCCCCCAAGACGAGGTCAAGGGGTAGTGCCCCTTGCGGGGGTTTGGGGGCAGCGCCGCCAAGACGGGGTCAAGGGGCAGCACCCCTTGCGCGCTCCCTATCGTGATACAGGGCGGGGTCGAGGGGCAGCGCCCCCATGGGGGCTCGAGGGCAATGCCCCCGAAACCTCACACAATTTTTTATTATTTTATAAAGGCACTGGGAGTTATTTTTTTATTGACCGACATAAAAAAACCTAATTTTGTAACTGACATAAGGCTTGATAAAAGCGGCTAAGGGTTAGGGTTTCTAATGATTTATTGTAGCATTTTACAATGGTATTGAGTTGCAGGGATTGCTGGTTGTAATCAGTTTGATTTACTAGATAATAATAGTGGACTCTTTGTTGGTGGATGTAGCCCGAGTTTGGGTGAACCACGTTAAAACTTGTCTCTCGCTATTATTATTTCTATGTATTTTTATTCCTCTGTTTAATCTTTATTTGCATTTAATTGATATCTTCTATCAGCTAACCCTAACACTTCACATCTTCCGCGACAGAAACGAACAAAACAGTGATCATCAGTGTCATAAGGAGTCCGAAAACCCCTGAAGAAAAGACTGCATTGGACTAGGGCATGAGTGCCAATGTCCTTGAGTATTCTGCATCACGAACTTCAAAAAATAGTCAGTAACTAATCTCTATCTACTGTCTTGGTCTACAAGCATTTGTCATAATTTATCAGTTTGCTTCTAATTTGGCATAATTAGGGTTTTAAACATATTCTAGCATTAAATTAATACATTAATTGATAATTTTTGAGTTTCCACAACATTACAAGTGACACCCAACCTGTAGGAGAATCCTCTTGCAAAAGGTGTGATTCAACTCAGTTGAAATGTCCTTGAATGTTTGTAGTGAAAGGAGGATTTAACCCACACATCCATTGAAATTGAAACCCCTCCTTTTCCCATAAAACAACCATCTAAATCTATAAAAATGAGACCCAAATTTGTATATCAGTATGTACTTGAAAAAAAGAGCCTAAAATATGTATAGCAAATATGTATTAATAAAAGAGAAATCAAAAATTTGTATAAAAAATTATATTGGTGAAAGCAAAGCCAAAAAATTGAATAACAACTTGTGTTGGTTAAAAAAGAAAGCTTGAAAGGTATATAATAATTTGTACCCATAATATGTATATCGTCCCAAGGAATAAGAACTGTAATAAATGCCCTTGTTAAAATGCTAATAAAATATGAAAATAAGTAAATGTCATGGCCAATAAGGCATATCATCATAAAATACAATATCTCGTGTCATACATACTAGGATTGGGGTTTTGGGATTAGGTTTCATAGACCTTGCAAATCCAAATGTTTGTATTTATTAATTAATTTATAATATTAAGGTGCCCACATGGAAAAGGATGTCCTACTTGAGGTGCCACTATTTGCCACTTGTAAAATGTAATATGATGTGTTGTATGAAGTACCTTGTCACCTAAAATATGTATGAGTACATATGACCTTGTAAGATGCACAATAGATAATATGGCATGTAAGAGCATGTAAGACGGAGTTACAAGATGGAATAAAAAAGTCATGGATGACTTTTGACTAGTTTATTACACATAAGAGCATCTTACTATGGGGGGAATAAGTTCAAAATGGAACACTCTATATTGGTGGGTGGTTATGACATGGAGAGTTACATTTATTATTGGGAATGTTGACCCATTAGAACTTGGGTGTTGGCATTTATGCCCTAGAATTTGGGTGCCATGTTTGCCCATGGTATTTACACTTGGTTTTGGAAAACCATAGTTTTAGGCTTTGTATATTTAATAGAAGCTTGGGATGGAGATGCTGATGCACTTGTATTTGTAGGAGCTATGATGCAAAAATTTCTCTAGACATGGTTGAAGGTTGTACTAGAGTGGATGCTCAATGAATGTCTTGTAATCCAGATTGTGATAATACATTGAGTGCTCTTTTGTTGTCAAGTTTTTCTTAAAAGGGTTGTTGATGGTATCTACTATGTTATGTATATTTTTCTTGTGTTACACATATTGCATGTTTATGTAATTATTTTTACAATTCTCAAATCTATTTCTTTTTAGCAATTCTCCTATTAAGATTAAGCATGAAGTTTTTAGTTGTATTTTTCTTCCATTCATTTGGTGTCAAATCCTAGCCACCTCATGTGATCCTTAGTTAGGAAAAATGGTTCTTTTCTATTAATCTTGGTTTGAGTAGGAGCTATGAGTAGGGGTGATCTCGTTTTAGGTGAAAGATGGTGGACACATAAAGGTTAGAGATGGATATATTTAATAGCACAAAATTTGAGCTATGAGGACCTACTCATAGACAAAGATCTATGAGCTGTCTTATCTAGACATAAACCTTCAAGTATGAAGGATGAAGATTGGGTTTTATTTGATCAGTAAGCTAGAAGCCTGGTTAGACTTTTTTTGGTGCATTTATTGACCCTAAATGTATTAGAAGAGATCACCATGGCGAACCTCTAGAAGAAGTTGGGAAATCTATATCAAGCTAAGTTCCCATCAAGATTTTTTATGGATGTGTAGAGTTGGAAATTTCACACCTTACAATTTCTACTCTATAAATTGCACTCATTTTAGTATCCACTCCCATTATGTGTTTTAGGTTTCATTTCATCCCTATCCTTCACCTTTTCCCAATCCAAATACCATTTATGTGTTTTTTTATGCTTTTGTTTTAAAAAAAATTGTGTTTTAGCTTATTCCTAATGTTTTTACTATTACTATCATTTTTATTATTTTTTGTGAGATGTTGGACTATACCACAATTATAGAGATGCATCCATAATTGTAGAATCATCCCCTACAAAAATAAAACTTATGACTATTTTCTTAACATGTTCAACTAAATATCCCCACATTTTTCAATAGCCCTTTCATTGTGTCTTTAATTTGTGTTTTCTGAAGATAAGCTTTTATTGGTGGATATAGAAGCACCCATTCAAAATAAAATGAGATTTATTTTCCTCCATATTAAGTTTTTCTCACCATCTATTTCTCATTCTAAGACTTCTTGAATCTTCTTATAATTCTCCCACATTCTTCCTTTATTTTTGAAAAACTATTTTTTATAGTTTGTCACAGTCTTTTAGTTTTGGCATTAAAGAGTTTGGATATTCTCTTGTGGCTTTCATTCTCCATGGTATATCCATTGAAGTTGTTTCTATTGCATTATAAAAATCACTCCCTCAAGTAAAACAAAACAAGCAAGGAAACAAGAGAGTTTTCATTGTAACCTCTCATTTGATGGTGAAATTCTCTCCATTCCATTTGTAGGTTGAAGAAGTCCCTTAATGGTTTAAAACAATCCCTTTGGACATGGTATCAAAAATTTGATTCATATATTTTTAAGTTCGTATTTTTTAGGGCTAAATCAAATTACTATGTTTATTATAAGAAAATAGATGATCAATTTATTGTTATCATTCTTTATTTTGATTACATGTTGATCAACAATATTAAGGAAGTGATCAACGTTTTGAAATCTTAGCTTTCATTATAATTTGAAATGAAAAATTTAGGGGTTGTTAAGTTTATCTTAGGGATAGAGATTAGGAGTGATAAAGCTAATAGAAAATTATGGTTAATTCAGAGGAAATATGTTGACTTTATTTTGTAGAGATTTAAGATGCATGATTGTAAACTAGTGAGTGTTCCTGTTTGTATGTGAATGAAGCTTTGAGTTGAGTAGTTTCTTTTGAAACCTATTAAGATTAAGGAATGATCTATGTCCCTTATGTGGATATAGTTGGTAGCCTTATGTATCTTATGGTTTTCACTAAACCAAACATTGTCCAAGTGGTGGAAATCCTAAGCAAGTATATGTCTAGTCTAGGCAAAGAACATTGGTCTATAATGAAGAGGGTCTTTAGATATCTTTATGGCACTTTAGAGTATTATATTTTCTTCTAGGTAAGACCTAATTTAAGTAGGACAAATAATATAGATGGATTTGTGTATTTGAATTAGGTAGGAGATAAAGGGTTATGTTCAACCTATTTGATGGTGCAGTGAGTTGGATGAGAAAAAATATAGGGTGTGGTTGCTCTTTTATTTATAGCGGTAGAGTACATGGAAACTACTCATGCTTGTAAAGAGACAATTTGGATTTGGAGATTGTTTTTAGATATTAGGTTAATTAAGAATATAATGCAAATTTAGTGTGATGGTCACAATACATTAGCTTGGTAAAGAACCTTACTTTCCATGCACTAACTAAGCACATTGATATGTAGTACCATTATGTTCATGACATGGTGGAGGATAAGAGGTTTATTGAGAAGGTGGATACTTCGGTGAATGTTGTGAATAAATTGAATAATCTTAGGAGCATAGAAAAGTATATATGATGTATGATGGATATGGTAGTTTCATCCCCTAGAAGTTAGTTCACTTTATTGAATCTCCCTTATGATTATTTATAATGTATACAACAAGTGGGAGATTGTTAGGACTAGGTATTGTACACCTTTTGAGTTCTAATTTATTATAATTATTTAATAATTTTAATATGTAAATGTTTATCCCTCATGGAATATGGAACCACATAAGAAGAGAATCTCAATATTCCTCAATTGGCACTCTTTGCCACTTTTCATTAGTCTTATAATGATTGTAAGAAGTCACTGAAAATGGAGGTTACTATTGGACTAATCAAGGCATTTTAGATCAACTACTTTTTGCCATTTATAAGAGGTGTGCAAGAGGTGTTATTTCACCCACATAGAATTCTTGGGGGTTACAATTGACTCCCTTGGTCATAGGGATCAATGGGCTTCACAAGAAGAGTAACTTACTATTCTAGAAGAAATTACACTTGGAGGGGGAAATGGGGAGGTTACTATTGGACTAGTCAATGCAATTTAGATCAACTATTTTTTTTCCATTTATAAGAGAGGTGTAAGAGATGTTATTTCACCCACATAGAGTTATTGGGGGTTACAATTGACTTCCTTGGTCATAGGGATCAATGGGCTTCATGATAAGAGTAATTTACTATTCTTAGAGGAATTACACTTGGAGGGGTGAAAGGGCTCAACTTGGACTAGTTGGACCAAGACAACTCATTATTTAAGACAATAGCTTTGGGAAACCATTTGTGGTTTCCAATATCTCCTTGTCTTATAAATTGATGGCTTGGGATGGATATTGTATGGTCAATTTTTTGTAGGATTGTATTGCTAAATTGCCTCCAAGATTTAGTGTTAAATATCTCCTTTGAAGCTTAGATACTCTGAGTGTATTGTAACCTATTATTTTAGTGTAATAAATTTAGTGTGCTTTTTAATGTGTTTTTCCTTCATGGGTTTTTGTTAGAAATTAGGATCTTAGGATACTAATCATTATGAACAAGATATAAAATAAATATAAATGAGAATTATACAAGCATGAGTTTAACACATTATACAAGATATACATGGGGAAAACCCTTTCGGGTAAAAAACCCCATAAAGCATAATTTTATTTAAACACTTACAAAAAATAGTCTATTAAAATATAGACTGAACTTGGTGTTATTCTCCTCTACATACTTCCACATGGACAATAATACCTTCTATGCATAGTGATATAATTCACTATAAAACTCCAAATTCACTTACCTCTCAAATGAGAGAGAACCTCCTTAAATAAAGGAGAAGGGGTGGAAAAATGCCTGAAGGGGTATTAATCACACCCATTCAAAGTAACCATTTGTAAATAATTAATAATCTAATAATTATTAGATTATTAATTATTAAATGGTATATGCTTTATAACATAAGGTTTAATAACCTTACTTAGAACAATATATAAATGTTATAAGGGTATGACCCCTAATAACATTATGTTCTAATAGTTTTCCTAGGGTATATCTTATGTCTCTTGTCTTTACTTTACTAATTTTTTGTAGATATGTTCTATTTTCTATGGTCTAGTCTAGTTTCCTTTCACTTTTCACCACCATCCATGTACTTTCTCATCTCTTCTAATAATAGGGTAGCCACCTCTTCCTTAAGTTGTAACTTTGTAGAAGTATTGCTAATTGTCATGACAAGGTTATCTCATGAATCTAGAAGGGAATAAAGAAATGTTACACATTTATTCTCTTCATCCATCCTTATATTTAATGATTCTAATTGACTTACAATGATTTTAAATGCATTTAAATGATTATTAATTGGGTCTTCATCACCCATTTTTGAGAAATATAATTTCTTCCTCAAAAAAAGTTTGTTTTACAAGGAACTTTTCTTAATACAAATTCCCCAATTTCTCCCAAAATTTTGGTGATGTCTATTCATTAGAGATATTTACTAGCACCAAATTATAAAGACACAATCTAATGGTTCTCCCTACTTTCCTATCAAATTTTCATTAATCATCACTAGTCATACCAAAGGGTTTTTCCCTATAATTGCCACCCATTGATCTATATCAACCAAGATATCTTACATATTTAGCTCCCACATTTCAAAGTTATGTCCATTAATATTTTCACCCTCTATTCTAGATATACTTACCATGATTCACACCAAATTTAAAATAAGAACAAAAATACTCCCATTAAAACCATAAATTTCCTATTAGAACTAGTTGTTGAAATACATGGAAATAACATAATAGAAATAATGAACAATATAGAGTTTAATCCAATTACGATGTGGTTTAGCCAATAAAATTTTATCAATGAAATATTGGACAAGCAATATAACAAATTAGCAATCCATAAAATGCAAACCATTACACTAGATATCATGGAGAAACCCTTGTGAAAAAACTCCACCCCAAAGAGACCCAAGTTTGTATTATTCTTAAAATATGAAGCACAATAATACAATCCACTTATCCATCTAATAGTAGACCAACTAAATAAAAGTACTTTCAAAGAACCATACAATCTACTATCACATGCCTCGAATATACAGGGAAATAAAAAACAAGAAACCATCAAGTGGTATCCGAAACCATGAGTTAAATCCATGAGCCATGGAAAAATTCCAATGCCCCTATGGTCATGGTTAGGCATCTCAGAATACTATGTAACTCTTCTTACACCTCTTACACACTCCTTACACATTATAGATGTCATATATTTGGTCATAATGGTCAAAAATTGACCAAGATCCCAATCCTAGGTGATCATGAGGGCATCGATTGCCTTGCCATAGCACCAAATATGAAAGATCTTACAAATTTCAATCTTGACCAATTCTTTGTAACCTCCCTATTAAATGCCCTTTTACATAATATCACTAGTATCCTAGGGAATAAAAAAATCCTCTCCCCCACATGGGAATCCAACTTGGCCCATTCCATGATCTTTGGGGACTAGACACATGATTTATTGTCTACATAATTAAATTACAATTACAAGTCTTAGGACTTGCAAGGTGAATGGAACACCTAGTACTAACATTCTCCTACTTGTTATTTATATTGCAAGACATAATAAGAAACTAAAAAGTAAATTAAGCTTTAGAAGAGGCAAGGCCTAGTGGTCTTTTTGCACCAACTAAACTTCTTTGTGTTCATGGCTTAATAAGAGAATCTATAACATCAACCAAAGTATCAATCTTCTGTATCATGACTCTACCACCCTCAACCATCTCATGGAAAAAGTTATACTAAACATCAATATGCTTCATACAAGCATGGTACATCAAGTTAATTTCCAAACAAATGACACTCTAACTCTCACATCTAATGCTAACCTGTTTAAACTCAAATCCAATAGCTAAACACAATATATGTAACCACACTACCTCTTTACAGGCATGTGTTGCAGATATATACTCTACTTCTGTAGTAGACAATGCAACTATAGGTCATCACTTTCTCATCTAACTAACAGCGCCTCTAAATAGAGTGAACATATAACTACTAGTGGACCTCCTATTGTCTAAATTACTAGCCCAATCTAAATAAACAAAGCCTTGTATATTAGGCATCTTACACACATCATTAGTCCCATGATAATAGATACAATAATCAAAAGTCCCACACAAATATCTAAAAACCATTTTCACATAAGTCTAATGCTCTCTACCAGGGTTAGACATAAACCTACTAAGAACTCTCACTACTTGGGTAATGTCTCATCTTTTATAGACCATACTCATAGCATACATAAGGCTTCCTACAACACTAGCATAAGGAGCATTAAACATATCCTCTAAATCAATATGTGACTTAGGACACTGATTTAATGATAGCTTAGTATTGAAAGGTGATGGAATATTAATTGGCTTACAATCATGCATCATGAAACTTTACAAAATAGTCTGAACATACTTATTGTAACTAAGCCAAAGCTTTCTACCAACTCAATTCCATACCCAAAATGTGTTAGAGTGAATAAATTATCTATTCACTATAGCTTAAGTGTACTTAGGTTGATGAGATTAGACAATATCTTGTCTAACTAAATGTACAACCTTTTAGAGGTTAGAGGTTACTTAGTTGTTTAGTATACCTCATGTGCATACCTTTTGAGGTTGGAAGACTTTCCATCTCACCTCAAAAGGCACTTTGTAGTCATCCAACACTTGTCACACAAGGTTGTTGGTTACCACATTCCAAGTGATCCAAAGGTTGACACCTTAATAGGACACTTGTCTACATGCATGTGCCACATCATGGAGCACTTGTCAATCCACATGCAAGGTGGATTACCTCATCTGTGCCTATATAATAAGGGAATTCTTATGTAAATTATCAAGTCAAATCAATATAAGTTTATGCTCAATTAGGTTCATCGATTTCTTATCTTGTATTGTTGATTTCCATATTGTGAGAGTGTAGATCAAGTTGCAAAGTATCCTTGGCTATTCCAACATGGTATCAGAGCCATGCTACAGACATGCTCTTCTATTTGAGGGAATTCAGAGGTGAGGCAAAAGTTGATGTGTCCTCGAGCGAAACGGATTTCACCAGAAAACTATAAAAAGAATGATTTTTTTTTGCAGAGGTCACTTTGACCCCTACAATTTTTTGTCTAGATCTTGATTGCAAATTAAAAATTTGCATGCATTTTTAATTTCTCTATTTTAGAGATTGTTTTCTATATTTTCTAGTTTGTGGGTGATTTGGTGTGGATCGACCACATTTCTAGTTCATGGTATTAGAATCTTGTTGACATTCGGTTGCAAGGAGACATTTTCTAGTTGGTGTGCGTCTTTTATCAGTTTTTAGGGCTCCTTGCAGGTTTTTGCAAGGGTCTTAAGCCCTTCCTAACCTCTGCACACATCAGCGGCCTAGCAAGAAGGTTGCAGCCTATACCAAGAGGTCACACCTGTGAAGAGGCTCGATGCCATTGAAGGTAGCCATTTCTATTTTTTAAGCATTCAAATCTACTCTAGATTTGGAGCCATTGCACCCATAGTCAACCACGGCTTAGCCTCTTGCCATCCATTTGGACCCCTGTTCTTCAATCATTGGGATCTGAACTCCTTGCTTGGCCTGCACCTCTTGTTTGGAGTATTCTATCGGCCTCCATCTCCTATGTCGATCATGCACACCTAGGATGAGTCTCTATTCTACAATGGGCTCTTTTATTGTCAGTGGTTACATATTTGTAAGCTATAGTCTACTCTTGAAAGGCCAGTTCGACCTCATATTCAACACATTCACCATTTGTGTTTACAAGTCCGAAGCCTACTTTCAATCAAGGTTCCATTGCTTAGTCGCCAAGCAAATTGTAGGTCGTTGATTTACAAAGTTTGGGGTCACTGCTTTAAAGGGTCAACTTCCATTGGCAAGTGGTCGCCACTTCACAATTTCTTGCTCACTGTTTGCACTTCAGTCAAGGTTTTGTTATTGAAGATCACCTTCAAAATCATAGATTCCCAACAGTCTTCATTCTCCTACATGGTAGTTGTTGTTTAAAGCTTCAACAACATCTTTGGTCTTCCCAACATAGTCGCCTCTTTCAACACCATCATAGTTGCTTGGTCACCTAAAAACTTGGGATGCTTGGACACTAACTACTGTGAGTGGAAGGGAAAACAATGCTATAATATAGCTGGTTCATGGTTTCTTCTGGTCGAAGCATTTGTTGTTAACTGTGTACTTGACTTTTTCCATATCATTTACTGTTAGGGTCAATGTTATCTAATTATTTGTTGTTAGGAAAACAAAACTATTAGATATTCATTGTAAATTATTTTTTAGTTAGCCTTTTTGGTTAATCTTGTATCTTAGCCAGTCAAAAATGAAGGGAGAGGTCCGATTTGGCAGTCCAAGCCAATACCCCCTCTCAAGTTAACACCATTGTATTGTACATTTCTTTCTGATTCCAACGAGTTGTTGGAAGGCTAGTTTTTTTCTCTCCACCTAGGCATTTTTTGCTTCTTTAAGTGTTGTTTTTAACAATAGGCCATATTTACAGGAATTTGTTATTGTAATCACTTTTTCTCTGTAGCTTAGAATTGAGCACCATTTTTTGAAAAAGTGCATGTTTTTCAATTTCTCATGCATTAGTCATATCTATTTTGTAAAACACACTAAGTTATAAAGTGCCAAAATTTGGGGGGTCACATAATCAAGGGGACAAATTTCATAGTTTTAGGGGGTCTTCGTTGTCTTCTTTCTTGAAATGGCTAACCTATTAACTCCTTTTAATTACTATTCATGGAAACATGCAATGGATTTACAACTTAAGCAAAAGGGTTTACATAGAGCATCTATAGGATTGGAACCTAAACCCACCGTGGCTTCTGAAAAGAGGAAGTGGTTTAATAGACTTGATGTAACCTATGGCACTCTTTGTATGGCCATTTCTCTAGACCTGTTATTTCATATAAATGATTCTAAAACACCTAGTGAAGTATTAACAACATTAGAAACATTGTTTGGCAAGCAAGATATAATGTAGGGTCATCATTTGGAGAATAAATTAATAAGTCTTAATCCTTGAGATTTTGTGACAATTCAAGATTTCTTCACCAAGTTAAACTCATTAAGATCACAATTGAAGGTATGTAAGATTGACAAAGAAGATGACCAATTGATCCTCGGTGTCTTATCAAGGTTGGGCCCAAATTATTCAGTGTTTGTTTCAACTTTTTATGCCACAAAACGCTCATTAGGAAGTCACCTCACTATGCCTTCATGTGTTGAGTTTGTTGTTTCTCTAACACAAGAGCAAGATAAATTAATTCAAATGGGCACACTAAAGTCTTCATCAAATCATGCTCTATTTGCTAGTGGTGAAATTAATTCAACTCCTAAGGTGAAGAAAGCAAACAAGGACCTATCTAAGGGATCAAAATCAAAATCAAAACCTCAAATTGAAGAAACTACCCCATCCAAAGAAGAGAAGTCTAAGGAAAGGCCCACTTGTAGTTATTGTAACAAACTTGGGCATGAAGAGCACTATTGTTTTGAAAAGGAAAGAGATAACCTTAACCTATGAATAGTTGAGTTAGAACTTCTTACTAAGAAGAATCAAATCAACTCCTCAGGTGGCTCTTCCTCTCCATCATCTTCAAATGTGAGTAAGAACAAAGGAATTGCATTGGTTGCCTCTACTATTAATGCATCATCTAAGTGGCTTGTAAATTCAAGGGCTTCATATCACATGGAAAATTCAAAAGATATGTTTTCCACCAATGAACCAGGTTCATATCCACCTACACTCATGGGAAATAACACCAACATGATAACATTTGGAAAAAGGCACTATAGAAATTGGTGAAGGCACAATCAATGATGTTTTGTATGTCCCTTCTTTATCCAATAATCTCCTTTCCATTTATCAAATCACTCATAGTGGGATAGGGAAAATATTTGAATTCACACCTAATTCAATGATCATAAGGGAGTTGCAGAGTAGAGATATTGTTGCAATGGGAAAAGAAAATCATGGGTCTCGCTTATACTCTTTCTATTGCTTTGGTTCTTCACATATTGCAGACTTGCATGATGATCTTCATGCATTCAACTTGGATAAGGACATTCAATATGGATATTTGAACCTTGGAGTTGTTTCTTCCACATCAATTCTTCCTGAGATCACATCTCCTTGTGAACCTACATCTTTGGTTCCCACTGACTACCATCAGCAGGCTACTTCCATCAATCTTCTAGCACTAATTTTTTGGGATGAATACTTGACAGACATTGCATGTTTCTTTGATGATTCTCACTATGCATATTTGGTAGACCCTTTTGATCATAGCCATCTCAATGCTATTTTACATCCATCTTCCTCCTTGGCATAAGTTCTTATGGAGCAAGTTTTAGAGGATTTCAGTACTATCATAGAGGCCCATCATCACTTTGTGGAGGCTTCATACTTATCTTTGGATTTTTTGCAACATCCAAAGACTAATCATCTTCTTCCTCCATGGGAAGATTCATTGCACCTATTTGTAGTTCTCTTTCTTCCTAAGGGGAGAAACATTGTTCGACATTCATAGAGTAGCTTCAGCATACTTCATCGAGCATCTACGAGCACTGCAGCATATCTTATGGGGGGCTTCCAAGTCTCTCTTTGTATCTCCTATTTTGGAGAAATATATTGTACACATGTGATAGATGTTCTCCTAGGAGGGTAATGATATAAGTCCTCCTTCTTCACTTGTTTTCTTTTCATGCATTTTGTTTCTCCTTTTGGAGAGGAGTTTTGTTCCCACAGGGTTTTCTCCTTTACTCCACTTTATGAGAAACTTTGCACATGGGTACTTGTTGGTCATGATGTTATTCATAAACAAGCATAGAATAAAAGTACACATTAACCTTTATTCATCTTGAAAGATACTGTGAATTCAAGGAATTCAGGATCCCAAGTCTCCAGTGATTAGGTCTTAATCATCTGACGTTACTCAAAGGTTAATGTGTCTTGCTGTTTCCATTTCGGGGCCTTACGTGAAATTGTGCCATCATCATGACATTCCTGCGGAAATTCTTTACAGAGAAGTCATATTATGCAGTTATTAGATGAAAAGATGTAGAAATACCTCAATCTTTGCATGATATTTTCTATTGTGCATGCTTTGCATTCAAATATGCTAAATATTTGCGATTACCTACGAGATGTCTGCATATTTGTGCGCTATTTACTTAAGATTATCAATTATTTGCAATTGTGGTAGTGGAATGTTCTGAAATTGAAAGAAATTAAAGGAATACTACAATTTAAAGTTGAATCTTCAGCTATTGATCCACATACATACTCGATACTGTCATGACAAGAAGAAATCAAACCATATGTTCACCAGGATGTTCCACAGCTAGATACAGTTGATGCAAACTTCAGAGGATGATGAATGGAAACAATACATGCAACATGATGAGCACTCCAAGGGACGCAGCAAATCAAAGCACATATCCATAATTCAGACACAGATTACTCAAGATTTACGAAGATTTGTAATCGAAATACTCTTCTCTTTCATTAAGTATGCAAAAGACATGTACATATGCAATAACTTTGAAATAAGCCCTGAATATTTCAGCAAACAGATTTCAATTAAGTTTCGAATGTTTCAACAAGGTATTCCACCACCTTTTATAGAATAAGATGAGGAATCAGTTACAAAAGATCTACGATCTAGATTTATCAATACACATCTATGGTCCTGATTCACTTCATTTCGTAAATCTTTACAAAAATGGCACAAGCTGCCAGCTGGCAACTATCTATACTACTTATGTTATTATCCCCTTCATGATGTATCTTCATCATGCTCTTTAGCTAATTCATGCGGGTCATCATCATGTGCCTCACTTTCTGAACTTTCACTATCCTAATGATGACGTGGCTGCATATGGGGCTGCATACTACTGCAGACCTGCTCATATGAATGCACAACTTGATCTATCCCTCCGCCATCCTGAGTCTTTACCTTGATAATGGCATGCTTATGTGCTTCATACTTATCTCTGCTATTGTTGAGCTTATTTTTCCTGTCCTGCAGTGTTTCTTTGTATTTCTCCATCTGGACCTTGATCCTCATTATTTTATCTATCAATTCCTCTGTCAAAGGGACAGGTGGACCATCTGTCTCTACTTGGAAGTTGCTGTGTACAGCCTTAATGGCGGACTCTTCATCTTGATTCTCTATTTTTCCTTCCACCTTGCCTTCCAAAGCCTCCAGTATCACTGCCTCTTCAGCCATTAAATCTCGCAGCCTCATGCTGACATCCCTCAGCTTATTATTACACCTTTTGAGGACCGCACACTCAAACTGAGTGTCCTTATACCAAATATCAATTAATAATGCTGTATTATTATTCAGTACCTGCTTACTGATAAGCAGTTGTGGATTTATATTTCTTATTTCCCCTAACAGGGTCAGGACTCTCTCCAGCTTGTAAGACCTCTTTCCAGTCTGCATCTACAATCTATCCACTTTGGCCTTAGAGTCACTTAGGGTGCTCCACCTCTTCAAAGAGGCCTTCATTATTTCTACAGCGTCATCCAATGTGGATGACATCCATCTCCTTATTACGGACGCCTCATGCTTCATGATGTCCAATTTATTTACCTCCTCCTGAGAAATGGCAGTCAATGGGACTGCATGTTCAGTTGCGGTATCAACAGGATTGGTCAGCCCTTTGATATAGGCGTGCAACTGAGCAATGTGCTCTTTATGTTGCTTATTTTTCTCCTTCTCTCTTTTCACTTTCTGAATTAGAGAGTCAATGATATATTTGCCCTCCTGACCTTCTTGGTCCTCATTGGCAAAGCCCAAATCTACTGTACTGATCTAAAATTCATCGACAGTGATTTTACCTTTTTCCTTCTCCACCGCAGGTATGGCAATTTGCGCGGTCCTTCTCCCTGTTGCCGGATCTCTCTTGATGGTCGAAGTCATTCTGGCCTTCCTCCTTGGCTTCATTATGTCCGCAGAAAACAGGGTGGAGACGTCGAATTCCTGAATTTCAATCTCCTCCTCAGCACTTACCTCTTTTGCCAAGCACGGAGGTACCTGATCATGTTTTTCAACATCATCCTGATGTTCACCTATATCTCCCGTTTTTGTCAACAAGTGTTGTGGAGATGGTGACTTCCTCAGTTCTTCTTCTTGATGTTCCTTTTGTTGTTGATCTTGCGGCACCTCCTCCTGTTGAGGGATTTCCTTTTCCAGAGGAGCATCTTCATGCTGTGGGGAACCTTGAGGCGCAGCTATATGCTGATCATGATGATCATGACCCGCATCTGTCATTATTTCATCTGTTCCCACTTTTTATTCTTCTTGTGGTTTATCCACTGCACCAGATATTGGGGACTCTGCCTGATGTGCTGGCGATTGCTCTGCAGCTACTACTTCTTCTGAGCTTGTACCACCCACTTCTTGTACTTTGGCAGCTAGGTACTCTAGTGTTTCTTTTTCACCAGCCTTCGCTTCCTGAACCTCTACTATAGCAGGTTCCTTCGTTGTATCCTTTGGACTTTGTTGGCCAGTTTCAAGAGCATGGCCTTCTGTCTCTGCCATCTCTATCTCTTCTGTTAGGTGACCCTTATCAGGTGGTCCTGCTGGCTGTTCAGGACTTGCATCCTGCTTCTCTGTCAGATCTACCACTACAGGACCGGTCACCTTTGTGATCAATGTGTCTAGCCCTATTTCCTGAGCTATTTGCTCTGGGCTCTTTTCTTGCTCTTCTTCTGCTTGTTTCATCTCCTCAAGCACTGTTTGAACCATTGGAAGCTTGTGAGGAGTCACACTTACATCAGCAGCAAGTGTTTCCATCTCCTGTGCAACCACATCCTGCACCACCTCATCATCAGACAAATTTATTGTCTTGTCTAGCGAGACATGCCCTTCCGCTTGTGTCTGGGAGGTCTCTTTCAACTGCTCCTCAGCAAGTTCTGTTTTGAACTTGACAATGGTAGGAAGTGGAACATTATGTTGAAGTTCCTTGTGCACTTCACTACCCTCCCCTTGTGATGAAGTAGGGGGCAGGCTTATTCCACCTCTCATGGAGGTTCTTTGTTTCTTTGGTCGGGAAGACACCAGCACCTGCGGAGCTCTCCTCTTCCTTCTTATTATCAACGGAGTCTCCTCCTCCTCAGGCTCCTCTTCTATGAGGGTACCCTCTACTCCTGGTTGTTTAGAGGACTGACCCACTTCTTGGGTCTCAGTGATTCCAGCTTCCGCTGTCTTACTTTTCTTGGGCCTGTCTTTCTCTGGAGGGGAGGCTGATTCTGATCCTGACCCTGTGGCCTGCTCAGCTGCAAACACTGCCCTTTCAATCAGAATCCCCTTTGGTCCCTGTTCCACCTTCTTGCCCCTTGGGGGTCTTTTGCTCTGCTGTTGTGGTGGAGGGACCCTATCTCCCTTGGTCTTCCTCTTCTCCAACAAGAAGTCATCATATTCATCTGCGGGGATATCCTGCCCCTTCTTCTTGTTGTCCACCATAATGGCAACACCCTTCTTCTTCAATGCCTCTACCTGTTCATCAACCCAAGCTTGGGTTAGGCGTAGGGTCCTGGCAATGAACGGGTCCAAGGATATATCCTCCTGCATAGTGAGGTCAGGCGCAGAGATGGTGTCATTATATATCTTTTTCTCCTCATACTCGTCTGCCATTGTCCTGCCATCATCCTTCTTTAATTGTTGAGGAAGGGAGATGCAATCAAATGTTCTAACTTGGTTCAGAGTTAACCTCTAATACCTCCTCCTCCTGGCTTCTGCCTCATCCTCACAGTCAGCCCAAAAATCCTCTAGGTGCCTCTGGTGAACAGGCTTTCCTAGCACCTTCTGTATTCTGCCGTAAGGATCATATGGTCTTGTTATTGGAAAGGGCTGCAAGTTCATCTTATTCAGGGTGACCATCACCTTCTTGATGTTATCAGAGTCAGGGCACATGTAATTGCCAATGCTGACTGGGAACAAAATTGGTGGCAGCTTCTTGGCATCCTTGTACATCTGTATCATGGTGGAGCCCTGCCTGATAAATTCCATTAATACCACGGCGTCGGTAGGATACCTTGGCAGCATCAGGGGATGTCCCTCGAAACCTTCAACCCTGATATAGGAAAAGGTTGCGAATTGTATGTACCAGGCCCCATACCTATAGACTGCCTCTTGAGCCTCCAAGCTCAATCTTTTTGTTCTGTCTTCTTCCATGGTCCTTACCAGATGCATAGAGAATGCATCATTGACCAGTTTGTAATCTTTCAGGTAGTTGGTCCTCTGCAGCTGGGGATGATGATCCCAGATATATGCCGCATTTGTGCCTGTGAGTTTCCCATCTGTAACCAAAGCATCAAAAGTGCCTCTATAGGCACAAGAATAAACAATATATGAGGACATGAAAAAAGCACAATTCGAACCTCCCAGGTTCATCAGTTGCTCATGCAGAGCATCACTTATAATTTGGCCCCACAGTGGCTTGGTGTTTGAATATAGACACATCATTATTATCCCGTACATCCAGTCCCTGAAACTGCCAGTATCAAGTTGGCCAGTTACTCTGTTCAGGAGTGCGATCATGTACTGATACTCCTCATTAAAATCATACTTGAATAGGTGCACAGGAAGCTTGGCGACTGCGTTATAGGTGTTGTTCTCAGCCCGCCACAGATACATGTTCTTCCTGGCCGATTTCTTATTGGCCTCGTACTCCCTCTCAGACTTCTTCAAGTCCACACTTTTGACCTTACTTCCCAGTGGCAATTCGAAAGTCTGGGAGAGACCCTTGATGGAGAGGTCTGCATATATCCTCCCATGCTTCACTACTTGCCTGGTTTGAGGGTTGTAATTCCGGGCACACTCAATGACGAGCTCCGGAGATTCCATGGAGTATGGAAAACCAGCGGCATTCCACAATCCAGATATGAACACTGCATCTAGCACAGGACTCTTGTCATGCCCATTGTTTAGCTTGGCTGACCAGGCTTCCAAATTAGTGCTTCCCTGATGGGTGTCTGTGATTGCTCCGTATTTAAACAGGACCCCCCTCTGAGCAGAAAACATGGGCTTGCTGAACTCTTCCTGACATTTGACCAATCGCTTCTCAGCCATGAGTACCTGCAATTATCGACAATCCTATCTCATAACAAGGTACATATATGCATGCATACTGCAGTTGAATTTATAAATCATTATGCCTACTGCATGAATTCCAGCATTACTTGATCATACGGGTGCATAAACCAGAACTTACATCATCGCACTAGAATAGAAACAATATGATGAGGGTTTATTCACTTACCTGGTTGTGCAGATTTCCCTTTTATACCAGTAGATTGCCGAGACGTTCTTAATTCAACTGGTGATCACCTCTTCTTTCTGCCTGTGAGCTCAAATCGCGCAAAGGTAGCTGGTATGCAGATATGGAAGCTGGTGCTCTGTAAAACAAGTTTATCATAAGGTAAATGTAAAAATGGCGGTTGAATTACCTTTTAACCTCGCATTTAGGGTGCATTTAGGGCAACTCTGATAGATTAGATCATGTTCCTTGCTTATCGTGCGAAAAATGCAGGATCTCGCCAGGTGTTTCATTGGGTTCCGGGGTCGGCAGGAACCACCTACCATGGCTGCACGCATTAAATGATAATGGCGGCAACGGGAGCAGGAGAATATCCCTATGACAGGATATTATGAGGGTAGGATGATATTCACAAATATCAAGTTGAGTTTCAATATCATCCTCCCTCGTATTGTCATTGTTATCGCGACAAGATTCGAGTGACAAAAGCACCTTTTATTTCTACGTAGTACATCAGGAGGATATTTCGGTGTATCGGGTGATGTTTCAAAATATGATGATGACGAGACAAACTTACATCTCTCTCTCTCTTTTGGAATATCAGGATGATGTCATCCTGATATTCGATCTCCGTATCAGGAGTGCATCATGATGTCATCATCATATTAGGCTAACATGATCATGTTTTAGAGAAAATCCTGCGGCAGTGTAAATGTGATGATGATGTCATCAGGATGTATGTTCCTTCGTTTATCATATTAGGATGATGTCATCAGGATATTTACTAAGGGTGATATTTGAGTCAGGAGGATATAAAGACACATCGGGTTATATGCGAAGTATGATGCTCGCGATAGACAAAACTGTTGACGGGAAGGGTTTGCTACCATTTAAAGTTGACGTCCGGATATTTGAACCGCATGACATATCAGAGGGAGTGTTTCAAATATGATGATGAACTTCAACAATATGACCTTCCTCTTATGAATATCAGGTTTGACCGAAACTTTGACTGTTCATAACTCTTATATCCTGCCTGATATCAAGGTGATGTAAAAGGCAAACCTGCCTGAATTTCAATGCTCTTTCAAAATATAAGGTCACAGAGATGAAATACGAACTTTCACAAACTAACCTCATGGTGACTTATCTCATCATGGTTTTGCAGGATGATGCACTCGACTTACTTTTACCAAACTGCCCAGAAGCAAATGCACAAGCCAAACCAAAATTGGGTCCCTGTTTTGCCAAGTCAAAATGGGGTGTGTTGTGTAACCACATAACAGTACCTAATATGGCTTAGTAGTCAGGACCCATATTTATGTATCTCTTGCACTTTTGTGATCTCCCCAAGTATCACTTAAGTTTATGCTCAATTAGGTTCATCAATATCATTGATTTCTTATCTTGTATTGTTGATTTCCATATTGTGAGAATGTAGATCAAGTTGCAGAGTATCCTTGGCTATTCCAACAAAATGTACTTCATAACCCCTAATCCTTCATGTCAAAGGCACCAGACAACTAATTTTTAAGTTCTTTATTCATCTCCTTACTATTTATAAAGAACAACATATTATCAACTTACAAGACAATGAGTAGCAATTGATCATCAATTAGTTTAAAATAAACACAATGATCACATTCACTTTTAACAAACCCAAGGTTGAAGGAAAAACATCAAAATTTTGATACCACATCCACAATGACTACCTTAGACCATATAATGACCATTTTAACCTACAAACCAAGTTCTGTTTCCCTTTACCACAAAACTATTAGGCTATTTCATATAAATTTCTTCCCCAAGATCCCCATGTAAGAAAGTAGTTTTAACATCCATTTTCTCTACTTATAGATCATAAGTAGTAGTAATAGAAAGTGGGAATCTAATAGAATTTATTTTTGCAACAGGAAAGAAAATTTCACCAAAGTCAACTCACTCCACCTAGGAATACCCTTTTGCCACTAGTCTTACCTTGTACCTTTCCAACTATTTATCTACATGAAACTTCTTAAGAACCCACTTACAACCAATGGGTTTCCTTCCCTTGATTAGCTCAACTATATCCCAAGTCTCACATTTGTCTAGGGCCATCATCTCATCCTACATGGCCTCCATCCAAAACTTGTGCTCCCTCAAAGAAAGAGATTCCTTCATAAAGTTAGGTTAATTGTTAGTACAATATAAAGAAAATACACAATGGAAATTTGATGATTTATAACTACCAATTGGTTTCTATTTCCTTATGGACCTACGCAAGGGTGTAGTAAGACATTCTTTGTATTCTTACTCTAAACTCTCTAATTAGAACCTTCTTCTTCCTCTACATCCTCCTATCCAACTCGTTGTTCTTCCACTTGTGCATCTTCTTACTGCTCAATTTTAGTTTCAAAATGCATAGTTTTATTTTTCCTTTCTTTTAGCTATACCTGATTAGACTTAACTCTAAGTTACTTAAAAATTACATCTCTAGAATATACCATTTTCAAGGTTAGAAGATTCCCAAGCTTATAACCCTTAAAATTATCACCATAACTAATCAAAATACTTTTGTTATCTTTGAAATCCAACTTAGACTATTTTTCTTTAGACATGTGAATAAAAGCTTCATAGCCAAATACTCTAATTAATGTGTGAAATAGAGGGCTTCTTATCTATCCACACTTCATATGGTGTTTTATCATTCAAAGTTGAACAAGGTGATCTATTAATCAAATAACAACCAATACTTATAGGCTTAACCTAGAAACATTGATCCAACTAAGTACTACTTAACATACTTTTAGATTTGTCCAATAATTTCCTAGTCATCCTTTCTATGATGTCATTTTGTTGTGGTGTATATGAAGTTATTTTCTTCCTTACAATATCTGCATGTTTACACAAGTCATCAAATTTTCTAGAACAATATTTCCTCCATTATTTACCTTAATACTTTTATTTTTTGATCCATAGGATTTTAAATAAGAACTTTAAAATCCTTAAACTTGTTAAAAACTTCAAGTTCATACCTCAAAAAATAAATCCAAGTATAACGTGAGTAGTCCTCGATAAAGGAAACATATTAACATGATTTTACAATAGAAACAACATCAATAGGATCAAATCATTACTATGAATTACTTCTAGTAATCCTTTTTCTCTAGTACTACTAGAATAAAACATTTTTTTATTTAACAAACATGGTGGCCACAAAAATCAAAATCCGTAAAATAACTAGACAAACCATCCACCATAATTTTATTAACAAGGGCCTTAAGCCCTTTTTCACCAATGTGACCCATCTTGTGGTGCCAGAACAAACATGAATATAGGTTTTCAATTACATAGGTGGAGTTACAATACTTAGATGCATCAATCTTAAACAAAGTCCCACATTAGGATCCTTTATCTATCACTAGATTTCCTCTCACTAACCTATAACCACTCCTATCAAGTGTGACATGCAATCCAGCATCATTCATTTTAGAAACCAAAAGTAATTTTTTTGTTAATCTTGGAATGCACAACACATCTATGAGAGATCTAACTCTCCCATCACTAAATATAAGTTTTACCTTCCCTTTGCCAACAATCAGATATGATTTTTTGTCAAAATGGAACACCTCACTACCATCATATGCTCTATATGAAGAGAACCACTCCTTGTGAGGAGTCATGATACAAGGAACTTGAATCAACAAGCTATGAATCATCGCTAGCAATGTTAGCACAAATAATCAAAGCATCATTCTCATCATCAAAGAATTTATCATTAGAGGAAAAGGATTCTTCTTGTTCTAAATTCCTTATTTACATGTCCCTATTCCAATATTTTACTCTACTCTTACCAAGGGTTTCAGATCATCCTTTTGACTTAGACCTCTTCTAGTCCCCTTTTTCTTACCACTTTTTTCCTTTGGTCTACCTTGTACATGTAGTGCATCCTTGCAATCCTCATCCATGAATTTCTATATCATTTCTTCACTAAGAAAAGTAGCAAAAAGACCATCCATCTTAGGCTCTACAATGCCACCACTGATTGTAACTATTAGATTCTCTCAGCATTCTAGTAAAGAGAAGAATAGTAAAATACATTTATCCTCATCTAACTTAACATTAATGCTTCCTAGCTAACTCAACATAAGGTTAAACATATTTAAGTGCTTGGCTATAGAGCCTCCTTCCATCATTTTTAAGGAATATGATTTTATTTTAAATAAAGCTTATTTCTCAAACTCTTTGTTTGATAAATCTCACCAATCATTCTTCATAGACTATGTGTAGTATTCTCCCTAGAGACATTTAGAAGGATTGAATTAGAGAGACATAGTCGCATTATCCCTTGAGCCTTTTTATCCATCTTTTTCCAATCTACATTAGACATATTTGTATTCTTATCCTTCTATGTCACATCTCTCCATTTATTTCTCTCCTCCAAGAGATCCTCCCTTTTTAGTTTCCATAACTTGTAACTAGAGCAATTGAACTTTTCAATCTCTGATCATGATGTGCTTTCCATGGCTTCTCTAACCATACTTAGATTTGTAAGACCACTAGAACAATACTCCCACTACAACCATAAAAAACCCAAAAACACTATAAGAAAGGTATCCCCTTCTATTATATATATCTAAAGATCTAATACCAAATGTTGAAATATAGGGTAAAGAACATAATGAACAATAATGAACTATAAAAATTTTAATCTAATTAAGATGTGATTAAGCCAATAAACTTATATCAATGAAAGATGGAGAAGTAATATTTAACAAAATGAAAAATTCATAAAATATAAACCATTACAGTGGATATACTTGGAGAAGCCCTTGTGGAAAAACTCCACCCCAAAGAGATCCAAGCCTATATTATTCTAAAAAGATGAATTACAATAATTTAATCCACTTATCCCTCTAATAGTAGACTGACTATATAAGAGTACCTACAAAGAACCATATACTCAACTAACCCATGCCTCAAATATATAGTAAAATAAAAAAAGAAGAAACTATAAAGTGGTATCCAAAACCATGAATCAAAACCATGAGCCATGAGAAAAATCCAATGCCCCTATGATCATGATCAAGCATGTCAAAATAGTATGTAACTCCTCTTCCACCTCTTACAAACTCCTTACATATCATAGATGTCATAGATTTAGTCATAACAATTAAATTGACCAAGATTCCAATCTTAGGCACTCCATGAGGGCATTAATTATCTTTTCATAGCACAAAATATGAAAGATCTTCTTACAACTTACATTGTTGACCATTTTTGTAACCTTTCTATTAAATATCTTTTTAAAAAATATCCCAAGTATCCTAGAGAATAAATAAATGATAAATAAATCCCCTCCTTCACATGGGCATCCAACTTGGCCCCATTCCATGACATTTGGAGACCAGACATTATTTATCATCTACATATTTTAAGTACAATTAAAATACTTAGGAATTTCAAGGTGAATGATACACCTAGTCCTAACACTAATATGCTTTCTCAAGAACTAGTTACAACCAAGATCTACTACCAATTGTTGAGAAACATGGATTGTTAATATGATTTAGCATTATATTTGTTATTTTATATCAAACTTACATCAGATATATTATCACCATGTTCGGTGAATATTTTGTCGTTAACTCGCTAACGGCAAAATGGATATATCAGCCACAGCTATGATGAGACAAAGTCTCTCCTCTCAGCAAGGGGAGGTTCCCTCTAATTATTTAACTTTTGCAAATCAAACAACTTATCAAATTTATGTACACTAAAAAACTATGTTGGTGGTGGTTCCATCTCATCTCATTCTCTTTTTTCAGAATAGATGTATATATTTCAAACTCTTGATATAAAACTTTCAATTTATAACAAAAACGCAAAGTTTTCTGTTACCTCACTGATTACTTGTAAACAGAACTATTTGAAGTAGAATGCAGCCCAAAGTCTTCACTCCTCTTCAAGATGATAAAAGTAAATCGAATAGAACAACTTGCAGCACAAAGTCTCCAAACTATTGTATTCTCACAAACATGAACATATAACCCACAACTGATTTGATAACACAAAGTTTACCAGAATCAAATTAAGAGCGCTCTTCAATCACTTGTAATAAACTCCACACTTCAATTATTATCAAATAAGATTAAGATAGCAAGATGTAAGAACAAAACTATCACAACACAAATAATTCCAAGACAAAGATTGGAATTGAAATTTGCTTTCTTGTATTGATAAATATTTGAATATTGATTTTCACAAAAAGCACAAAGTCTTGATTTGCTTCTCAATTCGCCAGAGTTTTCTTGCAATAGACCAAAGATAGTATTTACAAAAGAGGTCCCCTTTATTTATAGGGAAAGACCTTGAGAAAAACTAGGAAATCTACAACTAATTTGACTTATTCAACAAGAGAGAGTCCTATTTGACTTATGACTTCTCTTGTCTCACATGTAATTACATTTTGGAAAATTACATGTGTAGATGTCCAAAACAAAATTCCATTTACATAAAATTTAAGAAAAATAAGCTAAGGCATTAGCTTCCTCCATCCTTGTTCCTTAGGAAGTTCTGATACATGGTTTGAACAACTGACATCTCGCATGCATCTGGTTTTGCTGTGTTTTCAGAGATGGTGCAAGCTCGGAGGATTGAATCTTTCACTGCCTTTATTGCCTTTTCATGCTTTTCTAAATTATCCTTCAGGTTCTCCAGAGTCGAATGTTGATCATACAGGTTGTCCATTGAGAGCACAGAGGGAGCTTCCTCTTCAAATTTCTTTTGTACCATTTCTTCAAAAGAATTTATCATTTCCTGTGCTGTGAGGAAGCTATGATCTTCCCTTGTCAAGGTGCAAGGAAGTTCTTCCAACCGATGTAGGAGTGTGACATCACTATCTTCGCTGGCTTCTCGAGCTTGGCACAGATCTTCAAGCAGATTCTTTATTATGAAAATACGATGCGCTAGAGTCTCCTTGGTCTTGAGATATGATTCCCTGTTGGTGATGACCCCAATGGTGATCAAATTCTTTATCTTGATCTTCTTCATATCTGTCCACTCTTCTAGACTCTCTTCTTGATCTTGCAACTCTTGTGAAAGTAGGTCCACCAGATTATCCAGCTCAGCTTTGGCCTTGTCCATTTTCTCCTTTCTTTCCACAGCCGTTTTCAACAGAACTCGTCCTTGGGCCAACAACCGCTCCACTACATCCCCCACTATTTTGCCTCTAGCTTAGGCTTTTTCAACCTTCTGTATCAGGGGATCTTCCACTGTCACTGCCATTGGTTCCACTATCTCTGATGACTTTACTATTTTTTGAAGGACAGCAGCCAGTTGTTCTGCTTTTGCTTTGTATTGCTCTTTTTCCCTTTTGGCTTCATCATACTTTTCCAGTAGAGTGGTGGCCGTGGTTTGGAAATCTGCTTTGACCCCTTCATGAGTTACTTTACCAAGTTCAACCCTTGAAATGACATAGCTGCTCACGTCAAAAGTATCAACTGTGGCATCTTCAGGAAGTTTGGCAATTTCGGCATAGATGATTCCTTTTTTAGTGACTAGCCTAGAAACAGTCTTAGGCTTCTTCTTTTGATTCTTAGCTTTCAAGGGCAACAGCTTTTCAATGTCAATCTCATCAGGTGAGATAGCTTGTTTCTTCCTCTTTGGAGTGTAGGCAGATAGCCATGGAGGAAGTATAGATGCATCGACAGCTGGAGGGGGATCCACTACTTGCTTGGTTGGCTCCGTGCTTATACCCGTGATGGTGACAATTGGACTTGTGTTGGTAAACACAACACCTGTATCGATCACCTTTTGTGAAGCATCAAGAAGGTTCTCCAAAACAGTCTGTTCCCTGAGATCAAAAGAAGGGGAAGATAAACTTGGAATGGAATCAGAAGAATCAAAAACAGTCCCAAGACTAGCCCTCATGGATTGAGGAGTATTGTCAGAAGAAACAACAAAAATGGGGGAAAGAGGAACATTAGAAATCACTGGCAAACTATCAGAAAATGGAACATGAGGAGGGGGTGTAAGAACTTGTGTATCAGAAGGAAGGTTTTTCACAGGAGTCTGCAGAGAACCATCAAGTCACTCTACCTCTGTACCTTCATCTTCACCTTGTTCAGCTTCATCAGATACCTTATCTTTAGACTTTTAAACATTTTGTTCTTCAGTCTCAACACCCTCAATTTCCATATGGTCATCATCGATGTCTTCAACATCTGACTTAGTGGCATCTGAAACCTCTGTGGTCTCCTTCTTCTTTCCTCCCTTAGATACGAATTTGATCTTTGGTTTGTGTACCTTGGAGGAAGAAGGGGTATCACTCTTCTTCTTGGTTCGGTTCTCAACCTTCTTACCTGTTTGCTCCTGTGTCCCCTCTTCGGATCCTGTAAGGAACTCTTTCAACTTGATCCCTTTACCTTCCAACCACAAGTTGGTGTTTGCTAATATAGGTTGGAATCTTTTCCTGATGGATGTCTCTTCCTTGACTGACCATTTCACCTCTGGGAGAGGTGAAGCTTCCACATTCTTTGCCTCGTATTCATGATCTAGGACATCTCCATCATCCTCCATTCCTTCTGGAATATCAGCCAGTCCCAGTTCTTCAATTTGGCTCAGATGAAGCCTACAGAAATCCAGTTTTCTGATCTCATTTTGGGTCCTGAGATCTGACCATATGTCTTCCACCATTGGCTCATGAAAATTTGACTTCCTCTTGATCTTGTCTTGGACTCTTCTGAAGTCGAAATGATTTCTCTTCTTGTAGGTCTTCATGGTGACTAACTGCAACTCGGAGTCAATTATCTTAGCTTTGTTGGCAGACTGAACCGAATACCTCCCAATTTCAATAGGAAACTTTATTCCTGACTTCTTGAGCTCCATCTGTTTATTATGAACCACAATCAGTTGTCTGCAAAGCTCCATAAGAACAATGCGATCACTGGGATACCGTGGCAGCATGTAAGGGTAACCAGGATAGTATCCCACCCAAAGATAAGTGAAGGTGGGGAATTGTAGGAACAAACAACCAAAAGAATTTACAACTTGCCATGCTTCATCAGAAACTCTTCTCTGAACCAGTTCACCATTCCACAAGCACATGAAAACTGAGAAGAACGCATCATTAACTCTTCTGAAATGATGAATTGACCCCTTTAGAGTGATTTGGGGATAGTATTCATATACTTGGACCAATCTCCTGTCCCCTACCTGGGTCAAACCTGGAAAGTTCCTCATACTTCCAGCGGCATATACAAGGTAAGAGGTCATGTAGAATTTGAAGGAAGTATTGACCCTTACCAGCTGCTCGTGCAAAGCATTACTAATCTGTTCACCCCAAAATATCTTCTGATTACCCCGTAGAATCACCTTGATGTAAGTGTACATCCATTCTTGGAATTTGGAGGCAGAAGGGAGTCCTCTGACGCGACTCAAGAGTGTAATCAAGTCACACACTTCCTCCACAAAATCACTCCTGTGAAGGTCTTTTGGCCATCTGGTCAAAGTTGCCCTAGGAATCTTTAACCATTTGTTGTTTATGTGCCTCCTAGCAGATTCCAAATCATTGTCATAATCTTGCTGACCTTGAGCAAAATCAATTTGCCCGACATTTTCAAGTGGTGGACACAAGAAGATTTTGTCCATGAACTCTGCATCCAATCTCATGATAACATTCCCTTGTGAGTCTGTCACGGCTCTAGTGTCCCTATTGTAGTGGTTAGCCACTTGTAGAACAAATTCTGGATTATGAGCACTGACAGGAAAGGATGCTACCAAATGGATATTGCTGTCAATGATTTTCTACATATGCCGGGAGGGGTTTGCTTGTTTAGTTCTATCTATGAATTCAGCCATATCCACGTGTCCAATCTCAGTGTCTCTGATTTCATCGACATTCGACTGAACTGCCGTTACCAGAAAGACACCCTGGTACTTGTACTTCATGGCTTTGGACTTTGAAGGAGATGATTCTGACATGAGCCCTGAGAAAACTGTGAATTCAAACACCACCAAGAACGCTGACAAAGAACTGCAAAAAGCCATGATCTCGCGGTTAGGGGAAAATTGGAAAAACTGGGTCAACTGCGTTTTGACGATCATGGCTGGGAAAGCATACGTTAAAAGGGCTTGAGTGCGCAAATCGAGGTGAGGGTGAAAGCGGGCTTTCGGCTTTGAAAAATGAATTTTCTAGTGTTAGGGAAAAATCAGGGAAATATGCTTGGGCGGGTGATTTGACCGCTCTTGCAAGTTGGAAGGACTCATAAGTGTAAAAGCGGTGAAAACAGCAGCTTCTACATGCACTTTGGAAAATTTGATGTTTAACATGTTAGAGCGGTTAAAACGGCCGCTCTCGCAAGTTGGGGCGATTTGTTTAACATGCACAGGCGGTCAAAATGACTGCTCTTGCATCCAATGGGGAGTTCGAAACTTCAAATGCTAGGGCGGGGTTTTCTACCGCTTTCGCAGGTTAGAAGAGATTTCGGGTTTTGGTGTAAAGGCGGATGGAAACACTGCTCAGGCAAGTTGGAAACTTCAAGGGTTTTTTGTTTGATGCAGGGGCGGCGGAAATGACCGCTATTGTAGGTAGCAAGTTTACCAAATGGCGTGAGCAGCAGAAATCTCCGTCGAAGCATGTTTTCTAGTTTTAGTTTGGTGTTTCCGCACGGGTATAGGCACGTAGGTAATTTCGGGAGGATCCAGCGGCGAACTTGGCCGCTTCTACATGCAATGGGAGGGTTGGTAGATTCGGTGAGGGTTCGACTGACGAGAGACAAAAGTCTCCAAAATGAGAACACAAAAACCCTTATCCGAAATGAAACTTAAAACACAGAAAAATCTAACAAAAACCTTAAAAACTAACAAGGAGTTTAACGAGTAACAACGGTAAAAAGGAAAGAAACTTACCCGTTAACACTTGAAACCCTAGGTCGAACCTGCAGTGCGAGATCCGTCACAAACTCAGAAGTATACGATCAAGCGGTCGAGGAGGACGTCGGCGAGTCAACTAAATGGCTTTAGCATGAGAAATGACAATACTGGGAGCGAAAATGCATTTTAAGAGGTTGAGATTGAGTTTTAAAAGCCTGGCACGAGTGGCCATTAATGGCACTCCAATCGAAAGATTTGAAGATCTTGAATGGGCGGGCGTTTCAGCCACTCTGGCAAGTTCAGTAGTTTTAACTTATGCGACAGTGGGGGATTTGACCGCTCAGACAAAACAAAACAAAAATTTGAATATATGTAAAAGCGGTGTTTATAACCGCTTTTACATATGATTAGACAAACTTTTAAATATTGCAATAGTGGTGTTAATAACCGCTTTTACATGTGTTCAAACCTGAACATGTAAGGGCGGCTGAAATAACGGCCTTTACATGTCAAAAATCAAAAAATTCTCTAACACTTGAAAATGACTAAAACTTGACCTCTCAACCAGTTTACGACTTAAACAATTCTCACGAATATCAAGAAATCAATTCAAGGGAATGTCGCAAACGATTTTAGAATGTCAAATGACTTCGCACGAGACCAAGGAAATCTTTTCTTGATTTGCGATCTTAGAGTGTAGATTCAGGAAATGGACAAGTTTCCTGGGGTCATCTACAAAACAAGCGTAGCTAATTTTGAGGACAACAGCTAGCTCTAACTGGGGAACTTCCTTCAACTGAACTTCGAAACGATTGAGGGGAGTAGAATCCATTCTCTAAGTTCCTTCATCCATGCCATTGGGCTATAGAGTCAAGCTAAAAAGAAAGAGACACAAAAGACTAAAAGAAAACACAAATAAAACACAAAACTATACAAATGTACAATTTAACTTATCTGAAACTTCATGGATTGAAGTGCTTCAGATGTTGTCCACTGTGCAGTAACAAGAATGGCGTACCATCTTGATACTCCAGCAAGAAACTGTTTTCACCACAAAACTGATGAATGGTGAATGGACCTCTCCACAAGGAATCAAATTTTCCGTGCATTCCTTTTGGTTCTCTCCTCTTGTCCCACAACAAGACTTGATCTCCAACCCAAAACTCACGAGCCTTTGTCTTCTTGTCGAAGAGTTTCTTTACTTGATTCTGGTGCTCAGCAGTACGGTCTACCACAATAGTATGCTGTTCCTCAAGTTCGGTCAAATACATGATCCTTTTATCAATAGAACTATCAAAAGTTCTATCTTCCAATGCCTTTACCAACTTCAATGCTGGCAACTCCAAGGTAATTGGTATTTCTGCATTCAGACCATATAGAAGCTGAAATGGCGACATGCCTATCGCCCTTTTGGGTGTAATTCTATCTGCCCATAAAGCATCAAACAATGCCTTATGCCAAGTTCTCTGATTCTCATCTACCAGTTTCCTGATGATAGTGACCAGATTCTTATTGCTTGATTCTGCTTGACCATTCCCTTGCGGATAATAGTCTGAAGAATGGGAAAGAGTGATCCCATGTTCGTAGCAAAACTTAGTAATCTCATAAGAGGAAAAACACGTAGCATTGTCTGCTACAATCTTGTTTGGAACTCTAAACCTGGAAATAATGTTCTCTTTAAGAAAACCGCATACCACCTCTGAAGTAGCGTGCTTGACTGGAATAGCTTCCACCCATTTGGTAAAATAGTCTATTGCAGTGAGAAGATAGGTATGTCCTGCACTTGATGATGGATTCACTACGCCAATGAAGTCAATACCCCATTGCTGAAAAGGCTCTTCAATCACCACTGGTTTTAGAGGTAAGGCTGCCAATTTTGGTTTCCCAACAAACTGTTGGCATAACTCACACCTACGTACCCAATTGTACGCATCTTGGAATAGTGTGGGCCAATAGTATCGAGCTCGCAGAATCTTGTGAGCTGTTACAGGTGCTGAAAAATGCCCTCCACAAGCCAAATTGTGGAAAGACTCCAAAGGTTTACCTTGTTGCGCTTTATCCACGCAACGGAGAAATACACCGTCAAGACTTCTCTTGTACAAACCATTGTCCCAAAGGACGTAGTTAGCAGCTTTTAACTTGACAGTTCTCTTTTCCTTATAAGACAAGTGAGAAGGGCACTCACCATAGGTAAGGAAATGAGCGATATTGGAATACCACTCGTTAGTTGTAGTAACAAAAAGGACAGTTGGCGTGTCCACAACTTCTTCTTCTTCGTCCCCTGTCTCTTTTGGAACATTATCTGCGATCAATTGACACAAACCTTGACCGCGCACAAGCTTGGTAGGTTTGATATCCAGATCAAATTCTTGGATCTTAGCGATCCAATTACCTCTCTTTTTTCTGAACTCTTGTTGAGTTAGGATAGATTTGACTGTTGTATCAGGTACCATGACAACAGTGTGTGAGTTTAGAATATAGAACCTAAAATGCTTAACCGCTTTGACTACGGCATAGGCATGCTTCTCCATATTCAAATACTTCAATTCATGAGCTTTGAGAGGACAACTCATAAATGATATGGGGGATTCAACGCCTTCTTCATTCTGCTGAACCAGAATAGCTGAAAGTGTGTGTTCTGAAGCGTAGCTATAGACTACAAAATCCTTAGTGTAGTCGGGACAAACAAGAACTGGAGCATGAGCAATAGCTCTCTTGATATCCTCGAATGCTTCCTTACCTTTCGTGGTCCAACAGAAAGTGGCCTTACCCTTCATCATATTAACAATGTGATGGGTTTTTTCTGTAAATTCAGGAATGAACCTTCGCAAAAAATTCACCTTTCCAAAGAAAGAGTGAACAGCAGTCTTACTTGCTGGTAGAGTGAGACTTTGAATAGATTTAACCCTCTCCGGGTCAATCTTAGTACCTTCCCGGGATACAATGTGCCCAAGAAGCTTACCTTCCGTCACCCCAAAAACTGACTTCTTGGGATTGAGGGAAATACCATTTTGCCGACAACGTTCCAGCACTTGTCGCAAATGATGCGCATGATCATGACAGTTTTTGGAGAAAACAGTCAAATCATCAAGATACACCACGATAAACTTACCCATTTCATCTCTGAAGGCAAGATCCATCGCTCTCTGAAATGTTGCGCCAGCATTGATCAGACCGAAAGGCATTCTGCGATATGCAAATGTGCCCCGTGGTGTGGTGAAGGCAGTTTTGAACTGATCAGCTTCGTTTACCTCCACTTGGTTATACCCCGAAAAACCATCTAACATAGATAGCATTTCTGAACCTGTCACTATTTGCAATACTTGGTCCATGATGGGCAAAGGGTAGTTATCTTTCAAGGAAGACTGGTTGAGATTTCTAAAATCAACACAGATACGGATTTCTCCGTTCTTCTTCCTTACAGGTACTATGTTCGAAACCCACGTGGAATGATGAATTGGAAAAATTATCCTTGCATTCAGCATCTTCTGAATTTTAGAAAGAATCATACCTGATATCTTTGGATTGTATTGCCTCTGCTTCTGTTTGTAAGGCAACGATCCAGCCTTGAGGGGAATTTCGTGTCGAACCTCCTTAGGCCTGAAAGACTTCAGGTCATCATAGGAGTAAGCCAAAACATCAATGTAATGGCGGAGGAGGGTAATGAATTTGAATCTTTCATCAGCAGTGCAACATTTTCTGATGTTGATCATCTTAGGATCTGTTTCTGTGCCCAAATTGACCTGCTCGAATTCCATGGAAGAACTCAAATCCTGTTGTTGTTGCCGCTGCTTGATATACCTGTCATGTTTATCAAAGAGTCTCTTAAGGGAAACCAAACCTTTTGGGATTTTATTTCCTTTCAACTGTAGAAATTCTTCACCAGTCTGCGAATCTACCTCAGAAACATATTCACGAGGTGGTGATTCACTTCCTTCAAAGTAAAGCTCATCAAAACCATCCATCTTTTCTAGGAAAGCGATGATTTGATTATCGCCATTGAACACCTGCCAATGGTCAGCGTTATCAGGTACACTTGGTCTGAACACCAGCTCAATAGTGTACTTGCTTCCTTTGAAATCTTTGTGAGGCACCATGAGAGTGGCAGAAACAGCCAATGAATCTGCTTGGTCATTGAACTCTCTTGGCACTGCTGAAATATTGAAAGCATCGAAATCTTCAATGCAATCCCATACGCGATTGCGATAGTGTCTCAATCTTTCATTTTTTGTTTGGTACAAATTTCTTACTTGACAAACTACCAATTCGGCATCCCCTTGAGCATGAAGGATCTTAACACCTCTGGCACGCGCCGCTTCCAATCTGAGCAATAAGGACTCGTATTCGGCGGTGTTATTGGTATTGTCAAATTGTAGCTTGTATGAAAAAGGTAAAATATCACCTTGTGGCGATATCAAGACCACTCTGGCTCCAGAACCAGTAGAGGAACAGCTGCCATCAAATTCTAAAATCTAGACTCCATCAGAATTTGATCTCTTGGACTTCCTCTGGTCAGAAGATTCCTCTTCATCGGTGAGGGAAGAATCTGGAATTGCTATACCCTTACCTGAACTTTCATCTGAAAACTCTTCTGTGTCTCCATCTGACATATCGGAGCTATCACCCGATGTAGCCTCATCTGATGAATCAGAAAAATCTTCAGTAGATAGAAAATAGTTACCCATTCCCCAGGACTCAAACAAAATTTGAGCTTTGGGGTTTGATGTTTGAGTAACAATGTATTTCGCCTCCTTTTCGGGAAGCAGTTTCTGCATGACACCTTTAACAGGTATCCTAGCTTCAGACAAATCCATGTTCAACTCTCCACCCACATCTTTGCAGAAATTACGTCCAAGGAGGATGCCATATGAAGCTGGAACATCAGCTACCAAGACTGTCATCTTGATTCTCTTATCTAGAAAAGTTGCAAATGCAAATTGGGCGTCCTTGATTTGACCCAAAAGTGGAACTTGCTTATTCTCCATAGAGAAACACCTCCCAAAAGTTTTGGTTAAGGTGAGGCCAAGGGCATCTGCTACCTTAGCAGGCATAACGTTGTCTGAGGCTCCAGAATCTATTACGCAATTGCTCAATTTATGACCATTTACTAATAGAGAAACATAGAAAGGTTCAATTTTCCCAGAGGCTTCAGGGGGAGTCATAACAAGATTGTTTTGGGTAGGTTTACTTTTGGAGGAGTCATGAGTGTCTTTGGGAAACTCTTGTCCTACAGGGACGGCCTTATTTTTGACATATTTGGCTAATCTATCAAATTGTTCAGGATTGGCCTGTAAATATTCAACTTCAGACATTTGTATCTTAGTTCTCCTAGTATGGTCTATTATATCGAACTGCTGAAAAGAATTAGATATGGAGGAAGAAAAACCATCATTTTGATTTTTGGTAGAAACAACACTAGTCTGAGGAGTGGAAGTGGAAGGTACAAATTCATTAGAAGCACTTACTTGTTTATTGACCACCGGGTCTTTTGACTGGAAAGGTAGCGGAGTCCCCCGTTTAGCGATTGAAATCGCCGGTTGAGATTCTTCCCTGGCCTTCCCTTTATCAGCTTGAAGAGATAACTGATTTTGAGACCTAGTGAAAACAGCATATGCTCCTTCACTCACTTCTCCTTTTTCAGCTTCGTCCTGGTAGTTCAGAAAGCTGATGGTAGAGTCGCCAACTAACTCTTCTTCTCCTTCTGTGAAGAGATTAGCACCATTTTCATATTCCAACTTGGGTTGGAAAGAAAGTTCATTCTCAGCTTCATAGTAGCCAACAGCAGAGTTGACCAGCGTTGCCTCAATAGCAAGCTTCCCCTGTGTAGGAGGAAGACGGTTTTGCTGTCCTTGATTCCTAGCAGCATTGCCTTGATATGAATTATTTGGAAATGTCCTCCTTGGTATATCTCGGTAAGAAGGAGGCGCAGATATACCTTGGGACATTTGTCTCTTGAGAGCTAGCAATTCATTTGCTAGCTTTTGCACCATGGGATCAATGGTGCTTGTGGAAACGTTCTCGGCAGAGGAGGAACTTTTATTTCTATTAGTGTCCCTTCTTATCTTACCTGCAAGGATAAGATCGTCTTCTACCTCAGTTGCCAGAATTTGAGCTGCAGCAAGATCAGTAGGAGTAGCTCGCCTCAATAGGAAACTCACCTCCGCAAGCTGTGTATTGATAAAGAAACATTTGAGGTTTTCCGCTGTGGGCTCAGCAGTGGTGGGAATCCTGTTTCTCAATTTGTTGAACTTAGCGATGAAATCTCGCATTGGTTCATGAGGTTCCTTTTTCATCTGTGTCAGCTGTGCCAACAATGCATGAGCATCTTCCGCAGGTTTGAACCTGGCTTCAAACTTGGTTTTGAGAGTAGCCCAGTTTGTTATGGTCTAGGCTTGGAGGTGGTAGAACCAATCTGCGGCAGCGCCTTGTAGTGTTTCTACAAAGAGTCGCACAGCCACGTCTTCGTGCTCGACACCTATCACACCGCAGGCTATACAGAAAGCCGCAATGTGCTCATCAGGATGAACTTTTCCATCACCATAGAATTTGGGGAAATTCTTTCTTGAACTACAAGGTAGTTCATGTAATGGTGGGGTCAAATTTAGAGGACCAAAGGTATTACCCCAAGGACCTTGGGCTGCCATGACGCACTGATTGAAAGGTGGTATAACAAACCTTGGTGGCGTATGAACGACCAAAACTCTGTTAGCACTAGCAATAGAAACTTCACCTGGTATTGGGGACCTGGTGTTTGTAGGGGGAAAACTCCTGGTGCGCTGAAGACGAGGCCGTGGAGTTAAGAATCCAAAATTATTCTGCTGCATCAACTCAAATGTAGGATCAATAATACCCCGAGCCCTTTTACTTCTGGTGTACCGGGAATCTGCCAGACTGTATTATACTAAACACAATATTGCAAGAAAATGGAAAAGAACTGAAAATGTTGCGCGTTCTTCCCCAGCGGAGTCGCCAAAAAATTGTTGGGTGAATATTTTGTCGTTAACTCGCTAACGACAAAATGGATATATCAGCCACAGCTATGATGAGACAAAGTCTCTCCTCTCAGCAAGGGGAGGTTCCCTCTAAATATTTAACTTTTGCAAATCAAACAACTTATCAAATTTATGTACACTAAAAAACTATGTTGGTGGTGGTTCCATCTCATCTCATTCTCTTTTTTCAGAATAGATGTATATATTTCAAACTCTTGATATAAAACTTTCAATTTATAACAAAAACGCAAAGTTTTCTGTTACCTCACTGATTACTTGTAAACAGAACTATTTGAAGTAGAATGCAGCCCAAAGTCTTCACTCCTCTTCAAGATGATAAAAGTAAATCGAATAGAACAACTTGCAGCACAAAGTCTCCAAACTATTGTATTCTCACAAACATGAACATATAACCCACAACTGATTTGATAACACAAAGTTTACCAGAATCAAATTAAGAGTGCTCTTCAATCACTTGTAATAAACTCCACACTTCAATTATTATCAAATAAGATTACGATAGCAAGACGTAAGAACAAAACTATCACAACACAAATAATTCCAAGACAAAGATTGGAATTAAAATTTGCTTTCTTGTATTGATAAATATTTGAATATTGATTTTCACAAAAAGCACAAAGTCTTGATTTGCTTCTCAATTCGCCAGACTTTTCTTGCAATAGACCAAAGCTAGAATTTACAAAAGAGGTCCCCTTTATTTATAGGGAAAGACCTTGAGAAAAACTAGGAAATCTACAACTAATTTGACTTATTCAACAAGAGAGTCCTATTTGACTTATGACTTCTCTTGTCTCACATATAATTACATTTTGGAAAATTACATGTGTAGATGTCCAAAACAAAATTCCATTTACATAAAATTTAAGAAAAATAAGCTAAGGCATTAGCTTCCTCCATCCTTGTTCCTTAGGAAGTTCTGATACATGGTTTGAACAACTGACATCTCGCAAGCATCTAGTTTTGCTGTGTTTTCAGAGATGGTGCGAGCTCGGAGGATTGAATCTTTCACTGCCTTTATTGCCTTTTCATGCTTTTCTAAATTATCCTTCAGGTTCTCCAGAGTCGAATGTTGATCATACAGGTTGTCCATTGAGAGCACAGAGGGAGCTTCCTCTTCAAATTTCTTTTGTACCATTTCTTCAAAAGAATTTATCATTTCCTGTGCTGTGAGGAAGCTATGATCTTCCCTTGTCAAGGTGCAAGGAAGTTCTTCCAACCGATGTAGGAGTGTGACATCACTATCTTCACTGGCTTCTCGAGCTTGGCACAAATCTTCAAGCAGATTCTTTATTATGAAAATACGATGCGCTAGAGTCTCCTTGGTCTTGAGATATTATTCCCTGTTGGTGACGACCCCAATGGTGATCAAATTCTTTATCTTGATCTTCTTCATATCTGTCCACTCTTCTAGACTCTCTTCTTGATCTTGCAACTCTTGTGAAAGTAGGTCCACCAGATTATCCAGCTCAGCTTTGGCCTTGTCCATTTTCTCCTTTCTTTCCACAGCCGTTTTCAACAGAACTAGTCCTTGGGCCAACAACCGCTCCACTACATCCCCCACTATTTTGCCTCTAGCTTGGGCTTTTTCAACCTTCTGTATTAGGGGATCTTCCACTGTCACTACCATTGGTTCCACTATCTCTGATGACTTTACTATTTTCTGAAGGACAGCAGCCAGTTGTTCTACTTTTGCTTTGTATTGCTCTTTTTCCCTTTTGGCTTCATCATACTTTTCCAGTAGAGTGGTGGCCGTGGTTTGGAAATCTGCTTTGACCCCTTCATGAGTTACTTTACCAAGTTCAACCCTTGAAATGACATAGCTGCTCACGTCAAAAGTATCAACTGTGGCATCTTCAGGAAGTTTGGCAATTTCGGCATATCTGATTCCTTTTTCAGTGACTAGCCTAGAAACAGTCTTATGCTTCTTCTTTTGATTCTTAGCTTTCAAGGGCAACAGCTTTTCAATGTCAATCTCATCAGGTGAGATAGCTTGTTTCTTCCTCTTTGGAGTGTAGGCAGATAGCCATGGAGGAAGTATAGATGCATCGACAGCTGGAGGGGCACCCACTACTTGCTTGGTTGGCTCCGTGCTTATACCCGTGATGGTGACAATTGGACTTGTGTTGGTAAACACAACACCTGTATCGATCACCTTTTGTGAAGCATCAAGAAGGTTCTCCAAAACAGTCTGTTCCCCGAGATCAAAAGAAGGGGAAGATAAACTTGGAATGGAACTAGAAGAATAAAAAATGGTCCCAAGACTAGCCCTCATGGATTGAGGAGTATTGTCAGAAGAAACAACAAAAATGGGGGAAAGAGGAACATTAGAAATCACTGGCAAACTATCAAAAAACGGAACATGAGGAGGGGGTGTAAGAACTTGTGTATCAGAAGGAAGGTTTTTCACAGGAGTCTGCGGAGAACCATCAAGTCACTCTACCTCTGTACCTTCATCTTCACCTTGTTCAGCTTCATCAGATACCTTATCTTTAGACTTTTAAACATTTTGTTCTTCAGTCTCAACACCCTCAATTTCCATATGGTCATCATCAATGTCTTCAACATCTGACTTAGTGGCATCTGAAACCTCTGTGGTCTCCTTCTTCTTTCCTCCCTTGGATACGAATTTGATCTTTGGTTTGTGTACCTTGGAGGAAGAAGGGGTATCACTCTTCTTCTTGGTTCGGTTCTCAACCTTCTTACCTGTTTGCTCCTATGTCCCCTCTTCGGATCCTGTAAGGAACTCTTTCAACTTGATCCCTTTACCTTCCAACCACAAGTTGGTGTTTGCTAATATAGGTTGGAATCTTTTCCTGATGGATGTCTCTTCCTTGACTGACCATTTCACCTCTGGGAGAGGTGAAGCTTCCACATTCTTTGCCTCATATTCATGATCTGGGACATCTCTATCATCCTCCATTCCTTCTGGAATATTAGCCAATCCTAGTTCTTCAATTTGGCTCAGATGAAGCCTACAGAAATCTAGTTTTCTGATCTCATTTTGGGTCATGAGATCTGCCCATATGTCTTCCACCATTGGCTCATGAAAATTTGACTTCCTCTTGATCTTGTCTTGGACTCTTCTGAAGTCGAAATGATTTCTCTTCTTGTAGGTCTTCATGGTGACTAACTGCAACTCGGAGTCAATTATCTTAGCTTTGTTGGCAGACTGAACCGAATACCTCCCAATTTCAATAGGAAACTTTATTCCTGACTTCTTGAGCTCCATCTGTTTATTATGAACCACAATCAGTTGTCTGCAAAGCTCCATAAGAACAATGTGATCACTGGGATACCGTGGCAGCATGTAAGGGTAACCAGGATAGTATCCCACTCGAAGATAAGTGAAGGTGGGGAATTGTAGGAACAAACAACCAAAAGAATTTACAACTTGCCATGCTTCATCAGAAACTCTTCTCTGAACCAGTTCACCATACCACAAGCACATGAAAACTGAGAAGAACGCATCATTAACTCTTCTGAAATGATGAATTGACCCCTTCAGAGTGATTTGGGGATAGTATTCATATACTGGGACCAATCTCCTATCCCCTACCTGGGTCAAACCTGGAAAGTTCCTCATACTTGCAGCGGCATATACAAGGTAAGAGGTCATGTAGAATTTGAAGGAAGTATTGACCCTTACCAGCTGCTCGTGCAAAGCATTACTAATCTGTTCACCCCAAAATATCTTCTGATTACCCCGTAGAATCACCTTGATGTAAGTGTACATCCATTCTTGGAATTTGGAGGCAGAAGGGAGTCCTCTGACGCGACTCAAGAGTGTAATCAAGTCACACACTTCCTCCACAAAATCACTCCTGTGAAGGTCTTTTGGCCATCTGGTCAAAGTTGCCCTAGGAATCTTTAACCATTTGCTGTTTATGTGCCTCCTAGCAGATTCCAAATCATTGTCATAATCTTGCTGACCTTGAGCAAAATCAATTTGCCTGACATTTTCAAGTGGTGGACACATGAAGATTTTGTCCATGAACTCTGCATCCAATCTCATGATAACATTCCCTTGTGAGTCTGTCACGGCTCTAGTGTCCCTATTGTAGTGGTTAGCCACTTGTAGAACAAATTTTGGATTATGAGCACTGACAGGAAAGGATGCTACCAAATGGATATTGCTGTCAATGATTTTCTGCATATGCCGAGAGGGGTTTGCTTGTTTAGTTCTATCTAGGAACTCAGCCATATCCACGTGTCCAATCTCAATGTCTCTGATTTCATCGACATTCGACTGAACTGCCGTTACCGGAAAGACACCCTAGTACTTGTACTTCATGGCTTTGGACTTTGAAGGAGATGATTCTGACATGGGCCCTGAGAAAACTTTGAATTCAAACACCACCAAGAACGCTGACAGAGAACTGCAAAAAGCCATGATCTCGCGGTTAGGGGAAAATTGGAAAAACTGGGTCAACTGCGTTTTGACGATCATGGCTGGGAAAGCATACGTTAAAAGGGCTTGAGTGCGCAAATCGAGGTGAGGGTGAAAGCGGGCTTTCGGCTTTGAAAAATGAATTTTCTAGTGTTAGGGAAAAATCAAGGAAATATGCTTGGGCGGGTGATTTGACCGCTCTTGCAAGTTGGAAGGACTCATAAGTGTAAAAGCGGTGAAAACAGCCGCTTCTACATGCACTTTGGAAAATTTGATGTTTAACATGTTAGAGCGGTTAAAATGGCTGCTCTCGCAAGTTGGGGCGATTTGTTTAACATGCACAGGCGGTCAAAATGACCGCTCTTGCATCCAATGGGGAGTTCGGAACTTCAAATGCTAGGGCGGGGTTTTCTACCGCTTTCGCAAGTTAGAAGAGATTTCGGGTTTTGGTGTAAAGGCGGATGGAAACACCGCTCAGGCAAGTTGGAAACTTCAAAGGTTTTTTGTTTGATGCAGGGGCGGCGGAAACGACCGCTATTGCAGGTAGCAAGTTTACCAAACGGCGTGAGCGGCGGAAATCTCCGTCGAAGCATGTTTTCTAGTTTTAGTTCGGTGTTTCCGCACGGGTATAGGCACGTAGGTAATTTCGGGAGGATCCAGCGGCGAACTTGGCCGCTTCTACATGCAACGGGAGGGTTGGTAGATTCGGTGAGGGTTCGACTGACGAAAGACAGAAGTCTCCAAAATGAGAACACAAAAACCCTTATCCGAAATGAAACTTAAAACACAGAAAAATCTAACAAAAACCTTAAAAACTAACAAGGAGTTTAACGAGTAACAATGGTAAAAATGAAAGAAACTTACCTGTTAACACTTGAAACCCTAGGTCGAACCTGCAGCGCGAGATCCGTCACAAACTCGGAAGTATACGATCAAGCGGTCGAGGAGGACGTCGGCGAGTCAACTAAACAGCTTTAGCATGAGAAATGACAATACTGGGAGCGAAAATGCATTTTAAAAGGTTGAGATTGAGTTTTAAAAGCCTGGCATGAGTGGCCATTAATGGCACTCCAGTCGAAAGATTTGAAGATCTTGAATGGGCGGGTGTTTCAGCCGCTCTGGCAAGTTCAGTAGTTTTAACTTATGCGACAGTGGGGGATTTGACCGCTCAAACAAAACAAAACAAAAATTCGAATATATGTAAAAGCGGTGTTTATAATCGCTTTTACATATGATTAGACAAACTTTTAAATATTGCAATAGCAGTGTTAATAACTGCTTTTACATGTGTTCAAACCTGAACATGTAAGGGCGGCTGAAATAATCGCCTTTACATGTCAAAAATCAAAAAATTCTCTAACACTTGAAAATGACTAAAACTTGACCTCTCAACCAGTTTACGACTTAAATGATTCTCGTGAATATCGAGAAATCAATTCAAGGGAATGTCGCAGACGATTTTAGAATGTCAAATGACTTCACACGAGACCAAGGAAATCTTTTCTCGATTTGCGATCTTAGAGTGTAGATTCACGAAACGGACAAGTTTCGTGGGGTCGTCTACAAAACAAGCGTAGCTGATTTTGAGGACAACACACCACAAATTTAAAACTTGTATGCAAGTCACTGACAACAAAAATAGAGACAATCGCACTAGAGTTCACATAACACCAAATTTACCTAGGAACACCCTTTCAAGAAAAAAAACCCAAAACTAAATCAATAACACTCACTATCTTATAGTTGAAATAGGATTACAATGTAATGAGAAAATTGATTGAAGTGTTTTTGTTGTATCATCCAACTCTATCAAAAATCTGACAACACCTCCTTACTCCAAAGAAACTCATACAAAATAACTACCCCAAGCCTTTTCTTTATAGAGTTGGGAGATACAAGAAACCAAAAATGGTATCTAAAACTAGAAACCCTAAAGTGGCACCCAAGAATGTCATTTCATGTGCCTTTATGACCCTTCATTTACCCATGGTGACTTTTCACATTCTAGGGGTTGTTTTGTCCAAGATGATGGCACCCACTTTGTGACTCTTCATATTCCATCTTGAGATGGTCCTATTTTTTCTTTTTGCAACCCCTTTATGTGTCCTCTTAATTAAATACATTTTTTAATTCAACATTACATAATAATTACCAAGGAGAAATTTTGTCTAGCCTAGTGTAGTGTCCCACACATACCATTAGAAACATTAAATCTATGTTATGCAAGGTGTGCAACACCTATCCCAACATGAGGCATGACAATAGAAAGCATCATATTCCTTTTTAGGAGAAGGATTAAAGCGACCAATGATAAAGTATTAGTTCTTCCTAGAAAATATTTATTTATATCTTGCAATAAAAATGGCCATTGATCACTATCGTACTAATCATCCTTACCATAGGCCCCTAAAAGGAAATATGACTAATTCCTACTTAATCTAAAGAGAGAAACAATTTAAGTAAGTTAGATTTAAAACAATTTCAATAGAGTAATGGTAAGAGACACAAGACATACCCTAGGAAAACAATAAAAAGAAAAAAATCCAACCTCTAGAGCATACCCAATGTATTAATCTTCAACTAAGTTTACATTATACTTCCTAGTTTATAGTGTATCAATCAAGATCAACACTTTGTATTTGGAGCAATTTTAATACTTGTTATGTGGAAAATGAGATCTAGCCTAATTGATGAATTAATCTAGGTCAATCATTCTCCACATTACATTGGAACACGAACCCACGAAGACTTTGTGCTTGGCTACTGTCCTTAAGGGAGATCCAAGTTGTCTGAGCTCTATTCCTTTGTTGCAAAGATGAAATATTGATAACTAATGGATTGGTTAAACTAAGCAATGTGAAGACTAAATGGATTAATGGAGAAAATGTGCAGACTACTGCTACAGTTTTTAGAAAATATGAGTAGAACATAAATGAGTAGATCAGATGGAACCTGGCACCAGAAGCAGGAGCTGACTAGTCAGGACACTAGCACGAGGCGCTAGAGTCCTTAGGGTTCTGTATGGATATAGCTTCTATTCAACAATGTATATATATGTTCCTTCCATCTTCCTATTGCTCCTCGATCTTTGAAACCACATATTACGATCTGCATACATACAAAAGAGGGAAAATGTTTGTGGCTATATAGGAGTTTGCCTCAGTCAAACCCCTGTTTCGGTATTCCTACCTCATGGATAGCTAGATAGATAACAACAAATAGTGTGTGCTCAGAATCTTAAGTGTGTCTAAGATTGTGGTGAGTAGTGACAAATAAATCAAATCAAAACCTACTCAAATGTGTTAGAGTGAATTTCTATATGTCACAATCAATAGGATGTGATATTCAACCCAAGAGAGATGTGTTACTCAAGGGAAATAAGTCTCAGATCTGCAACTTCACCTCAATGAACTAGAGAGTGACCAAATCTTAGAGGTGAGAACAAGATGGAACCATTCCAAACCGCGATGAAGAGGTACAAGTCGATCATCAGTCAGTGATCCCAACCATCCTTCAATCCTCATGAAGCTCCAATCAAAGGTAGCAAGTAGAAAAATAACTAAAAATCAATTGTAACAAGGCTTTTCCAAAATTCAGAGCCAAGGAGCATTCCTGTAGAGCTTCGCTGTAGAATTCACATAATGTATCATAATGGAAAAACCACTTTTTTAAATAGGGAACAATAGGAATGATTTAGGGTAGAGGCCGACATGTATTTTTACTTTAAGAGTTGTTTTAGCGCGCTCATGAATGCCGAAATTGAGGTTGCATCATCCAAGGCAAAGGCTATCCTTAAGAGAATTCTATCATTCTAAAATGAATGAACATGATGCTAGTGTGGGGCATTAGTGTCCTGACAGAATCAACCCAAAAAGTGTCTGTTGATTTGGGACTTAACCAAGACCTAAACATCGTTCACGGTTTCGACATGTGATCGTCAGTAAGGGTTTAGGTAGCACAAAGCATATCTCTTGAGTTGAGTGTAAGGACAAGACTAGAAATGATCCTAAAATGGACTAGGGGGGTGGACACTAAAGTGGGTGTCAAATAGAGCTTAAAATTGTGCTTGCACCATCAAGGAGCAAAATTTACTACGCTACAACAACATATCCCAGATAAAACTAACCATACAATATCCATCATAAGCCCTAAATATATAGGCCTATAAGACTTATTAAACCTAAGTAATGGTGTCACATCCCTAATTTTGACTAAGTTTTACTTTTTACATGTATGCAATTAAAATATAATTTTGCATGGTTTAATGATTTGACGTTTAGTGAAAATGTCAGGATAAATCAATGATTTTATGAGTTTGAGTTTATATGCATAGAATTAGACATGTAATTATATGATGTCATGATTATTTATTCATAAGATATATGAAGTGACTAATGGTGCACTAATCCTAGTTTGGTTGGTTGCAAGATGTAACCAGGAAAATAGGTTTTTTGCCCTCTAGAAAAGAGAGGGAGAGTATCATCAAAGAGAAGTGAATAGACTAATGGATATGGATAGGTTGTTGCCATCTAAGTCTTTTGCCTGTACCATTAGTGAACCCTCATCAAGTTTGGTATGTTAAGTTCATCTCTTTTGGTCTAAGATGGTTTTGATTCAACAATCGTCGATTTGTTGTCAAGATCTTTTGGCTTAGGTTTTGTCGAAAAACTAAGTAGGATAGAATGACCATCGACATGATATGTTTGATAGTCATTATTCTTCTTTATATGATTTGCATATAGTTTATTATTATAACTAATTAATATTAGAGGTAAACTATTTCATTAATGATGTTTTCCGATAAGTTTCCATTTGATAATATATCTTTGTTGATGTTTATGTGAATTAGAGAGGGGGAGAATATCTTGACCCCATTCTTGTATTTTATCAAGTATTTGGAACAATGAGATAATACATTGTTTATTACTGCACTATGATGATGTTTTATTATTTTTTTAAATATTATTTATAAGTTATACTTATAATACTATGTCGAATATATTCTTTTACATCATGGAATGATAGCATTTATGTAACTAAAACCTATCCATGTAATTATGGAGTATTCAACTTCCATCTCCACATCATTGGAGAAGTTAGAAAGGAGTATGGGAGAGTGGTCATAAAGGACCAACTACTCCACTTCATTGCATTCTATTGAAGCACGTTCAAATGCATAGAATCTGCCTTAAGCTCCACAGAAAAGTGGAGTGGTGGAGTCTTTTGAAGACTACATTATCTAGTAGTGAGGATATTGGGGGATATAGTTATTCACAGAGAGTGATATCTTTGCATAAAAACAAAGATTGGTAGGAGTGTAGTAGCAATAGATAGGGTGTAGTAAATAGAGAGAAGGAGCTTCGTAATAGAAGCAACAGTCTGGAAAAGGTCATGGATATATCAGTAAGCTAATACTTACTTAGAGATCTATGAAGATAGACTGGTAAACAAAACAAGATAGCAGTGTCATGTCATCTTTTGTTCTTATAACTGAACAGATCGTTATTTTTGTTATATTCTCTTAGTAATGTATATAAAGAAGAGCATTCTTGGTATAAGAACGTAGTTGAAAGATTGGAGTCAAGATTCTTTCATAGTATTATAAGTTCATAGAAGTTTAGCTAAATCGTGTTGTAATAAAGTAGAAACTTTAGTATAGAACAACTCTTGTATACTTTTGTATAGTCGTTGATCCCATAGGATCTTAAGTTAGCAACTTAGTAGAAGGAGGTTATTGATTTGTGGGAAACAAAATGAGTTTGTTAAACTCTGTTTGCATAGAGAATGTCAAAACTGAGAAAGACATCTCTTAACTAAGTATACACCTGATCAAACATAGTGTCTCAGTAGTTAACAATCATTATTTGGGAAGTAGAAAGTTAGCCTGTTCATTTCGAGTTAAACTAAACTTTTCTTGTCTTTGAGAGCACACTTTTAAAGTTGTATTTCTTTATGGTTGCAATGTATCACAAAGCTATGAATACAATGGAAAAAATTGAGCCTATTTTGAATGATGAATTTAACCAAGGAATGGATATGAGTAGGAATGATTAAGTTTTATTATTTATCATTTAATTGATTTTGAGTTTGATCTATTCTTATAATAGAATATATATATATATATATATATATATATATATATATATATATATATAGAGAGAGAGAGAGAGAGATGTTTAATATTGTTTGAAACCTCTAGGAAAGAGATTTTTCATCATATGTAGTCTACAATAAAGACACGTATTATCATGATATTTGAAAGATAATATGTGAGATCAAATCTATTTTGTGAAGATAGTTCAAGATATAAATAGGTTTGCATATCACAATGAGATGAAAGATTTTTGGAATTGTTATTATTATATGATAGAAACTAAGATAATAATCTTTAATTCTTAGTCTCTTCTTTATTGAAATTCTTTTGACTTGAGAATACAAAGAGGTCAAAAGTATTATAAAGAGTCGAAGACTCAAAACCTATTTTAGATTATAAGATTAAACTTAGTTAAAATTATTAATGATAGTGATAGTATACATTAAGGTATTATGTGAAGACAGAAATTCATGTTTTTATAGAAATATGGATTTTTTTCAATGCCTAAGTGGTCTAGGAAGGACTAGAGGGTATTACATTCATATTTTATTACTTTACTTTCTTATCATTAGATAACAAAAGTTTAGATAGGGTTGGAGGAATTAGAAACCCTAGATTCAACCCAAGAAGAGATTTAGAGAGCTTAGAATTTTAAGTCAATTATGACTTTGTCTTGATCTATTGTAGTTCATGGTCAACAATAAAGGAGTCAAGAAATTATAGACCAAGATATTATAATTTAGATAGAATCTAAGAAGCTATAGATAAAGTTTATTGATATTTTGTTGAAGCTGAAATATGACTTATAGCACAAGAGTGCTTAATCTTGAGTTGATGAGTAAAATGACAGGAAGTCTTATACTTTGATGTGTGGAAGAATGCCACAAGGGAATCTCTAAGAGGTTAATTATTTTAAACCTATACAAGTTGATATTCTAAGATTCAGCATTAAATGCTAAGTCAATTGACTAAGAGTAGTTCAATCAAGACAATTATGCCTAAAGATACTAGCCAAACAAGTTAAATTGTAGGATGAGATAGTCTCCAAGTCAAGTTAGAGGTGTGTGAACATACAACTACGTTTATTACAAATGACTGTTTATATAGAAACTTTGTCCAAAGTGATGCATTTGTCTCTGCATGCATTAGTTGGTTCACAGTGTCTAGATAGAGTAACCTGTTAGAATGATCATATTTAGCTAGAAGATCATCTAGAGTTGTATGGTCGATTGAGTTACGTAGGACACAACATTAGGACTCATATGGAAACTAGTTAGATCCATATGTCTATCCTCTTCTTGAAGGGTAGGGCCACTTCCAAGAAGGAAGGTGTGTGGGGACCGTCGAGTTGTGGTTGGAGGTAAAGCACTCGGATGATGCTCTCCCTTTGCAGCAGAAGACTCGCCAAGACTTGAACAATAGATATCAAGATTCTAGAGACAATATTCTTAATGTTAAACTTCATGTTATGATGTAAAACTATTCTTTGCAAAGTGCAATGTATTTGTAAATGTAAAGTGAAATGTTATCACTATAATTTATCTTTGAATATATTGAATTTCAAAGTTGAAAAATATTCAGAAAAGATATGTTTTTATTTCCTTGAAATATTGCAATGTTAAAAAAAATATTTCACTCATGATATCATGTTCTTTTACTTTCTTAGTAATTTGTGGGGTGAAAGTTCATAACTGTGTCACACTTTTATAAAGGGAACGACCCACACAAACATATTTTTCCAACTTAAATGTCAGAAAAGTCATATGTATGTTTGAATTTTAAAATGACATAAACTAATGAAAAGTAGAATTTTTAATTTAGTTTATCCTTATAATTTTTAATTTTTTTTTTTAAATAAGTGGATTTTTTTTTATAAATTTAATTGATGAATTTTAAATATTGATATTTTTCGAAAAAAGTGACATCGATGGGACGTCAAGAAAAATGTAGCAAAATTAATTTTTTTCTTTAATTTTTTTTCCTAATTAACCAACTCAAATATCTAGTGCATGGTAAAAAAAAATTAATTTTTGATAAAAAAATTTTAAAATTTTTTTAAAGTCAATTTTAATTAGAACATGGTACTTTCCATGGGACGTCAACTTTTTTACATTATATAATTTTTTTTTAAAATACCCTCTTGGAGAGGATTCCATTCTCTAGTGAACCATATATTTTTCAAATTTTTTGAATATGTTTTGCCTATTAATATCTACTTTCTAATCCACGTCATGTTCGATGGGAAAAACCTACTTACAATAAATATAAAAAAATATATAATAAAAATAATCTGAATATGAAAAAATATATATTTATAGAATCTACGTTTCGAGTACTACAAAAGGGTATTTGTCAAATTTTTTAAAATGTATTTTAATGATAAAAATTACTAGCAGAAGATGAAAATTTCTAAAAATTGTGGGGAAGGGGGGATGGAGTGCCACATAGGATGCCACATAGATAGTTCTGGGCAGAATTGTCCGAGGCAAATTCTATAGGGGTGAGACCTTATTGACCGATAAGGTTCCACCCGGAACTATTTTATATAATTAATTTTTTGAAATAATTATTTTTTAATGCAAATTCCATATAGAGTACAACAAAGATAGGACAACAACAGGGCAGCAACAAGATTAAAAAAATTTACAGAGGCAGACAATGTAAGAGGTAATTTTTTTTTAATGAACAATATTAAAGTTTATATTTTTAGAATTGATTTAATTTAATTAGGGTTTAATTTTTTATTTAAGTAAGATTTAATTTTTTAAAAATTATATTTTAGGATTTAATTTTTTATTTAAGTAGGGTTTAATTTTTTTAAAATTATATTTCAGGGTTTAATTGAATTTTTATTAGGGTTTAATTGATGGGTTTAATTTTTGAAAGTAGGGTTTAATTTTTTTAAAATTATATTTTAGGGTTTAATTGAATTTTTTTATTAGGGTCTAATTGATTTAAAGTAGGGTTTAATTTTTTTTAAATTATATTTTAGGGTTTAACTAAATTTTTTAATTAGGGTATAATTGATTTAAAGTAGGGTTTAATTGAATTTGTTTATTAGGGTTTAATTGATTTAAAGTGGGATTTAATTTTTTTAAGTAGGGTTTGATTGATTTTTGTTAATTAGGGTTTATAGAAATTGATAAATACTATACAAAAAGACTCCTAGATTAATAATAAAAAAAATGCAATACAAATTAACAAAAAATAGACTTAATAATATAATTAACAATCTTAGATCTACATAATCCATGTGTGTTTATGTGAACTTCCCCAGTCCATATCTGTGTATACTCTTTCCTCATGTCGTAAGACAATCTTGGAAATAAAAAACGATGTGGTTTATGTGAACTTCTCCAATCCATATCCACATATGCTCTTTCCTCGCATCATAAGATGATCTTGGAAATCAGAAACAGTGTCATTTATGTGAACTTCCCCAGTCCATATCTGTGTATGCTCTTTCCTCGCGTTGTAAGACGATCTTGGAAATCAGAAATGGTGTGGATTTTTATTTTTTATTTTTTAGGGGTTTAAGCGAATTGGATTTCATCACCAAGCGCTTGGCCAAAGCGCGTGTTCCGGCGGGCTATATAAATTCCAAGGAGGAGCTATCATTTTTTGGCTAAGCGGGTGTGTGTTTTAAGCGCATCGTGAAGTGAGGTGGTTTCATCCCACCAATACCTAGGTGGTGTAGGAGCACCTTCTCTATGGTGCAGGAGTCATGTTTTGTTTTTGTTTTCAATAAGGCTTTTTAAGCCCCCTCATGTTTGTAATAAGGTTTTTTGTGTCAATTTGGTCACTAGACCTATGTAGACCATGTTTGGTCAAGTTTGATGTAATCACACAAGGAAAACATGTAGTTTTCTTTTGATAGGAGAAAACCAACAGCTAACTATCTTTCAAATCAGTTTTGCATGGTTGGAGGAATGTAACTGATGTCTCAAGCCTTCTATAGGTGAAGCATGATGTAACTTGAGACACGGAGGGGAATGAATGAATGAATGAAGATCTAGATTTTTTGGGTGTGTGGAAACATTATTTTTTTTGAGTAATTCTCTGTAACAATCACTCTGTATGGATAGATGTTCATCTGAAACTGGTTGGAGATGTTCAGGCATTGAAGTAGTTTCCATTTGATAGTAGTCTGGTGTCTAGAAGTGTTGTAGTTTGTGAGTTTTTTTTTGTTCTTTTTACATAGACTGTTCTGAAAACCTAGAAACTAGGGTTTTGGTGAATAAATGGACTGTATCTCCTCTGTCCACTGAAACCAAGATTCTCATGTTCAGTGTGATGGAGGAATACACTGTAAATTTTGTGTTTTCTATTGTTTTGGGTCGACACCCAAGGATCCAAGGAGTTTGGGCATGAATTGACTAGGCATCTCTATGTGACTAGTCATTAAAAAGCGTTGTTGTGTGAACAGTCAGTAGAGTGGCCAAATTGACAGTGATCAAGTGTTTGTAGAGGAGTGTAGACCCCTTCTGTTCAGTTGAGTTCTTGTTTCTGTGTACTTGTTGAATGTCTATGAGTTGTGGAGTTACAGAGTTGCAATCGGCGTAACATAACCCTCGGGGAAGCTTTTGAAAGTCTCACCGAAGAAACATACATCGGCGCCAGTTTTGTATTGATTCATTGAATGTATGTTGAGAATGCATATCACAAATGTATATCACAAATGTATATTGAGAATGTATATTGAGATTGTATGTTGAGAATATACATTCCGTCGGATACAAAAGGTGACCAGCCATAACAGTGGAATAGAATGTATGTTGAGAATGTATCCTTTGTCGGATACAAAAGGTGACCGATTGTAATGGGTAGAGATACATTAAGTCTACCGGTAATAGCAAGTCAAGTAAAGCATATGTTGAGTTAGTATATCGACGAATCGAGAGGACATACAAGGAGTTCACCGACGGTCAAAGTCTGGCCAAGAAGGTTGCGACTAACTACCACGGTTAAGTTGAGTGGAAACGTACCTGCCATTGAGTATCGGCAGGAGGTTAGAAGACACCGCCAATAACAGAAGTCTCTCCAAAGACAAGGAAGTTGAACTATTGGGGAGAGTTGGGAGATCGTACAGAGAGTTTGCAAGGTGGCCGATGGGGTATGTTTGGCCGACAAGGTTTGGTCACCAAGACATAAGCCACATCTCGCCGATCAAGTAAGTTGATCAATTGAATGCTTCCACTGAGTGCTCTGCATCACTAGGCCTTAGACAATACCCTTGTATCACAGATTTGGGCCTCACGTACCGCAAGGTATATCAAGGACTCCCTTAGTTGAGCCTTGTTTAAACCTAGATTAGGAAGCCATCGATTGTTTGTAACCTGTGATGCATCAGTAAATAGTTAGCCCTGGGAAGTTACTCACCTTGTGCATTCTTGGAGATGGTATAGTGGGCTACAAGTGCGATCCCAATCCTCCGTAGTTAGTGCTCTGAAACATTGGGCCCCAACACTATATACAAATGGGATTAGCATATTGGTGAGCTCACAAACCAAACACTCCCACCTGAGTAGTATAGGTTATTTTTCTTGTCTCTCCCTTTGTGTAAAAGAGTTATATATACCTAATTGAGAAACCAAAACCTAAATATAATACATATTCCTCATCCAATCCTATCATTCATCCTTATCCTAAAAATCTTTCATGGAAATTTCTCACCCATAATCCACATCAAAATCCACTATCCTAATACAATCCTATTCATCTCTCATCCATTTAATCCACATCATAATCCATCCTCTATCCATTTTCCATTCATAATCCATATTTTAATCCACTATTCCAATCCAATTTCATGGACATCATCCTATATATATAAATCAAACTCCATCCACATCCAATCAAAATCCCCATCCAAGACATCACCTAATCCTAGATCTAACACCCACATACAAACATCAAAGCTAGTTTGATAAATTTATTACGAAACCTACAACATCTATGTCCCATCCTTTGTGCACAAAGTTCATCCCAAACCTAAATTTATACTGAAAGGAGCTCTTCTAATTGACAATCCCAATCTCAATATTAGAGACCTCTCCTAAGTTTAATTTGTCATTACATGCACCAGTGCAACATTCAAGAAGTTTATTACAACTTAGATAAAGACCATTCATTAAATACTTAAAACTATATATGTCAAATCAAGCAACGTGTCGACCAAAAATGACTATTTATTCATCTAATTTAGACTTTCCTTGCATGAAGTAAAGTGCAACCATTCCACCTAACAACAAGAATCATGTAGGAATATTAGAACTAGATCCTAAGTTTAAATTGTCCTTACACATGAGTGTGTAACATTCAAATAGTTTATTCAAACTCTTAAGCTATAAGTTTACCACTTGGACACTAGTTGACCTTGCCCTCACATATACATATTTGTGTAGACATGAATTAAAAGGTAATTTGTGATGGGGAACAAAAGGAATAGGTCAAGGATTTTTTATCGAAGAAGGTCTAACAAAGATAAAAATCTAAGAAGAAGAATTGAGAGAAATTCAACCTTAGAAGGATTGGTTTTGAACATAGTCAAGAAGCACAAGATCAAATTACTAATGAACAAGAGGAAGAACATCTTGGGTTTGAACAAATCGAAGAAGAAATTGAATAAGGTGCAGAAAACATTATGACCGGGGAGGAAATTGACATCAAAACTTATTTTAAGGATATGGAAAATCTAGTGGATTTAGATGAAGATGTTCTTTTCAGTAAGATTTCACCCCAGGACATGTTACCTAATAGTACAATAAAATTTCATTCCAAAAGAATTTGGGTTAATTTTTTTGAAGATAAATCTCTAATTGGAAGAGCACAATTATGTGCTAAATTATTAAGGCGAAAAGAAATGACCCCTGTTTTGGAGTTGCTAGGGGTTGATAATAAGGAGAAAAAAACAAATCTAGCAAAACAGATAATAGTTGAAAAATTGTAAGAAGATTTGACCTCTATTCAAAGTACAAGTAGAACAAGTGATTTAAGTGCGGCATGCAAGGCATTGATGACTGTGATTTCAAGTAAAAAACTATCATTGATGAGACAGGTCAAAGTAATTGGAAAGTTACTGCATGTATCCAGGAGAACTATTCACAGATAAAATTGGGTAAATATTGTCAGGGTTCCCAGAAAAGATAGAATCCCAGAAGATGTGAAGAAACAAGTCATTGAATATTGGATCAACCACTCTCGTGTTTCCTCTAATAGAAGGGATACTATAAAAGTAATAGGTGAAGATGGTAAAAAGTATCCTCATCCAAAACATTTTGTAGATACAACACATAGTGAATGTTTTGAAGCATTCAAACAAGAATCTTGACAGGTAAAGATATCTCAAAGGGTGTTTGAAAAGTTGTGTCCATGTTTTGTACGCATAAATAAAGTGTGTGAAACTTGTTCTTTTCATAATCATGTTGAATTTCATCTACACCTTCAATCGTATAAAAAATTTATGGCAATGATTCATCCAAATGTTATCATCCATGCAAGTACAACACAATTTATGAAGTCCCTCTTATGTGAAAAAATAGAAGGTTCTGATGAATTTAGTGTGCAATATATCAAAAATAATTGTGTAAATTGTGGAGATTTGAAGAAGCTTCCTCTGATCAAAAATATTGATCAAACAATGGAAATTATGTGGAAGAGATTTGAATATGAGAAATACACAACTAGGTCAGGAGTTGAATCGAAAAAAATTATTCTAAAAGAAAGTGAATTGCCTTACAATGAGTTTTTGAACAAATTTTATAGTCTCATATATCCACACATCCAATATTGTCATGGTGCAAGATGGCAAACAAATCAGTTTCGTGAGTCAAAGAATTTTTTCCACAAGGTTGTATTCTTTCGTTTGTGGATTTCGCTAAGAACTATACATTCAATCCTCAAATAGAGATTCAGAGTCAATAGTATCATTCAGAGCAGGTTACATTCTTCGTACATGTTTGTTATAGACATGTTGAGTTGCAACTACAAAGTAGACCACATGAATGAAATATCATCAAAGAGGTTCATTTTTAAATCAATAATGATACTGGGCAAGACAGAAGCTATGTAGCCCATTGTTTTGGAATGTTTTTTGATGATCTGAGACAACGTGGCATACATGCTTCAAGTCACTGGATTTGGTCAAATGGATGTGTTGGTTAGTGTTGAATTTATTAAATCTTTCAAATTTTTTAAATTATTTCTAGCTTTTAAACAACTTTTAATGCTTATTTGTTTACTTTATAGGACAATTCAAATCCTGTAAAGCATTTAATTGGTTAAGCCAAAAACATGTGAGACGTACCATAAAATTTGTGCGGAATTTTTTTGAAAGTGGACATGGAAGAGGTGAGCATGACAGAGCTGGTGCATGTGTGAAGCATGCACTTGGCCAACATGAACTTGCTGGTAACACCAGACGTAGTGCAAAAGAAATTGATGAATGGTGTAAGACTCATTTTCGGGCTCATGAAGGAAAAGTGGCTCAATAAGTACCAAATGCTATTTTTGGGAAGTCAAAGGTATTTCTTGTAATTCTTGCATCTACATTTATTTATGTTTAGTACATGTACTTTTGTTTGAATACAAATTTAAATTTCCATGATTGTAGATATCGATTGATCCAATCCTTATAATTGTTAAAAAATTATTGGTATTAGAAGACTTCATCAAGTGATGACGACTAGACATAGCAAACCACTTGTAATCCAAATTAGAGAAAAATCATGTTTTTTTGTGTTGACTACATTGAGAACAATGCAAATGTTCTACAATGTCAACATATTATTGATGGATATGTTTCAGAATGGGAGATGAAACAATTAGTTTCAATGTCTCCTTATGAAGATGATAATATAGATCTCCATGATCCTTTATATTTAGCTAATTTTGAATGTGTATCTGATCTAGTTGTTGCAGGTAAATGAACTATTTACATGTATATTGATTATCTTAGTGAAATTGTCTAAATTATCTAAGTAGCTACTTGTATTTGAATTGAATTTTGAATCTGTGTATTTGTTGTAGGAGATATCTTTGCTATGATTGCAGATCTTGAAGGTGTAGATTACTATCTACTCAGATGCATGCAACCAAAATGCAAGTTGACAAAATCTGTGATAGATGGTGAGACAAGAGTATCGCATTGGATCTGTAGTGGTTGAAGGTACTTATTATCAACAAATGAAGATAGATAAAAGTGGTATTATATTTGTTGATTATTTGTCAGGACAAAAGTTTCTACATTAATCACTTAGTTATAGCAACACAGTTAAATTTGGAAACTTTGTGAAAAATAGGACGTAGCCAACAAAAATGGAAGTTGAGTATTGAAGACCATTAAAAGATTTTAGAGATAATAAAGGATAGAGAGGATCCAGATTTTATGTACCAAGAGCTAAGTTAAATGTATGTAAATTACATGTTGCATGCATTAATGTATTAATTATGTAACTCACAATTTAAAATGTTACAATTTGTAGAGATTCCTACATGCACTTTCATTGAAGCTTTTTGATCATTGTACAATAGTTGTATTAATTAGCATGTAATTGAATTTTCCATGTACTTTGAGGGACTATGTTATACAATAGTTTCATTATTTACTATATTGGTTGCAGTAATTATTTTTTCTAAGTTGGCCAAATCTTTTCTTAATCATTTCTATGTCAATATGGGTTTGAAGGCTATATTTTAAAACATATCAACAAATTAACATTTTTGTACTATGTACCAACCACCCAAGTACTACTCATGTTTGTAGTTGTGGTTTTGAAATGTTTTGTATTTGTCACTTGAAGCTCCATACTTGGTGGCTACTACTCTATTTATGGGGATTACATTCACTTACTTAAGACATTAGATCATTTTTACACTATTATATTGAATGTGAAAAATGTACAAAGATTAAGTGAATTATGGGGATAAATTAGACAAGAGATGTGTTATATATTTGACTTGCTATATATTCTTGGAAACACCTTTAATTTTTCCAAATATGTTGTTGCTATATATTCTTGGAAGCACCTTTAATTTTTCCAATTATGTTGCTCTATATTCTTGGAAGCACCTTTAATTTTTCCATAAAACTTAAGATCTTTGTGTTGCACACCCAACTCAATGATTTTCCTTGTTCCTAATGTAAAAAAAGCCCTTCTAAGTTCTTTATTTTTACCAAATTATTTTGAGCATTAAGTTGATCTTCCATTTCTAAAGGTTCAAAATTATATAATTGTAATATTTTACAAGTATCTTTTCATGTTTAAGAGAAGGGAAGTTGAGAGCTTAAACAATAATAAATCTAATTAGTATTTCAAATTAATTAAAGTTGCTTCATTAGAATCTTTTTGTTTGAATAAGAGAGCTAAAAAAAAGTTATAAATTGTAAGGAAATTTTATTTTTAAAATATATATTTTTCATTTTATTAATATGAATTGATTAAAATAAAAATATCACAATTTATTTCAAAACTATTAACAAATTAACATGTTTGTACTATGTACCATCCAAGAGATGTGTTATATATTTGACTTGCTATATATTCTTGGAAGCACCTTTAATTTTTTCAATTATGTTGTTGCTATATATTCTTGGAAGCACCTTTAATTTTTCCAATTATGTTGTTGCTATATATTTCCAATTATGTTGTTGCTATATATTTCCAAAGGTTCATAATTATATAATTGTAATACTTTACAAGTATCTTTTCATGTTTAAGAGAAGGGAAGTTGAGAGCTTAAACAATAATAAATCTAATTAGTATTTCAATTTAATTAAATTTGCTTCATTAGAATTTTTTTGTTTGAATAAGAGGGCTAAAAAAAGTTATAAATTGTCAGGAAATTTTATTTTTAAAATATATAATTTTTCATTTTATTAATATGGATTGATTAAAATAAAAATATCATAATTTACTTCAAAACCTTTTGTAATGGTGAAATTTATATAGCATGCCAATTACTATTTAGTTTTACACTCATTTTGATAGAATGAATTAATGCAATTACATAACAAGTAACATACTCTTGCACATTTAGTTTGACTCTTTTTTAGTTTTTATGTCTTTATTTATCTACAATTAGTAAAATAATATTGTAAAAGAAAATAATGTTTTGTAAGATTAACCTATGCTAATTTAGTAAATGCAATCAATTAAGCACATCCAACCTAGATATATAAATGTAAAACATATATATTAAAATTATCAAATAAAAAGTCATTTGCATAACTCTATAACTAAACATCTAAATGTGCATATGTATCATATATGAAGAAATACTAGAGATGCTACATATATTATATAGAACATATGTGATAAATAACAAACAAAGTTCATAACATAGCTATATAACTAAACATGTAAATGCAAGTGTGTATGTGATATAAAGAGATGTCATGTATGCTACATAATATAAATAAGTATGGAACTCAAACATAAGCACGATCATAAATAACAAACAACATCAAATCTAGCTGAAACATCATGAGCGCCTCCTATGGGCAGTATGGGCCTCACTCAACCTAGGACTAGAATGATGAGTTGATCCCTGTCCTAAACCCTATGTATCTAATCTCATCCATCTATGAATATCTGAGTCATGTAGATCCCTGAACATAAAAATTATCTCTATTCAATTAAATTTATATATTAAAAAATATGGAATCTCAAGTACATGTTCAAATTTTATACAATTAAATAATTTACCTCGCATCCAGCCTCAACCACATCCGGTGTCTACTGCACAGTGTCATGTCTTGGTACCACTCTAGTCAATCCCTGATGTAAGATTAATTTTAAGAGTCAACACACATGATGCACAAAACTAAATTTTATAATTTAAATATATTATTTATAACAAATAAATTACACTAAGATTAAACATACAATTTAATATATACCTCGTCATCAGCAACCTATGTAGCTCCATGGATGACCCTCCCAATGCCACTAAGGTCAGATGAATTGAGGGTCATCCCAACATCATTAAACAAAAGTCCACAGAATGATCCTGGTGGGTAAGGTGGCATAGTAACAGTATCAGGATATGGTGGAATCTATTGTGAAGGTGTTGTGTCACTCATATGTGTAGCTCAACGATCACTCTATTGCTTGACATGTGCAGCCACAGAGTCAATAGGGATCCTGTAGTCTAAACTGATAAACTCATATGTAGCTAATAGATCTTGTGCTAGACATGTACTCAATCTGTGTAGTGCACCCTCTCTAGTAGTCTGTGCCATATCACATGGTGAAACTATGTCAGCACGGATGTAAGGATCATAACTGGTGGAAGTCGAATCAACTGATCCTATGTTGGTGCGTGGATGTAAGATATATCTACTGACACAGTCAGATGCCAAGTGGTCAATCTCACTGGCAATAGAACATAAACTCTAAAAAATGCACTGTCTCGATGATGCAACTATCGGCTCAGCTAATCATCCTAGATTCAACCTTTTGGGAAGTACCAAAAGGTTGGGACCCACTATTGCCCTCTTATCAGTGGGCATATCCTAATCAGGACGTATGAATTGAGGTTTATCAGAAAACCTCCCAAGATGTGAAATCAACATCAAGTCATAAATGAACTACCACATATAATTATTTGCAAAACATAATGGCAACTCATCATTATGTGGCCATCGATGATGTGTTTCCAACCACTTAGGGTATATAAGTGGTCCAACAACAACATCTATGCACCTGGTGATGGGATAGACTCAAACTCTATCATGTCCAGCATAATGTGGAAACATAGTATGAACCATATCTAATGAAACGACCCTATTAACTGTTGGACATTTCACTATCCTAGTAACAGTACTAGCAAGTGACACATAGAAATCCTCAATACTCACATCGTCATATGGGTTATATGATTTGATAGTGTCAATCATATGGGTAAATTGTGCTCGGATTTCCACCAACCTGTCTCTATTAGACAAGTTTGGTGTACTATGGATCATCTGATCCAAATGTGTCAAAGCATTATTTAGTCTATCAAGAGTGACTGCATACAAGTCACTCCTAGCACTATGTGCATCACCAGTATCAACATTATGTGTATGATCAACACTATGATGAGAAGCCTGATCATCCATGATCTATGAAAAAAATATGTATGTGCGTGTATGCAAATCTGCATTTAAAAAAATGTGCATACATTTAATTTATAAAATGACAATTTAATAAAATTTAATTAAAAACATAAGTAAAATTTAAAATTTATTTATACATTCAATTTACACATTTAAATTAACAAAACTAAAAACATTTAAAATCTAACAATTAAATACATGAACAATCTACACATTTAAATTAGTTACAAAACTAAAAGCCACTTTAAGGTTAAATGAAATAAAATTTTACACAATTGGAGGGACCTCCTAGATCAACCTACCTAGATCTATTTGTATGGTCTATTTGTATCTTACCATGTATAGCATCTCATCTAAACAAGAAAAAATGGATAAACTATTAGAAGATAATGAAAGTGTGTTTTCCCTCTTTCATATGTGTATGAAAGTCACATGTTTTCATTCTAAGAGATATGTATATTGTTGTCATATTTTCTACATAAACAAGAGTGTATTATCAACTAAATTAGAGGCTTTATTAGTAGCTAGTATGTCCTAAAATCAGTGATAGAATTTTGGGTTTATCATGCATTTGGGTATAAAAACTCATTGGTGGTAGTCTTTAGGATTAGTGTAGATACATACATTTGAGAGCCAACATGACACATAAATTAATGTTGCATTCTAAGATATGTACTACCTAGAAAAATTTAGAAGCATAAAGGAACTAGTTAGCTCAATGGAATTTGTTTGGACAAGATAACATTGATGAACACATATATTCTAAATCTAAAGAAGAAAAACTAAAGAAAACATAGTGGGTTATGGTTTCAATGCAGGTTTTGAAATTTTTTCTCAACCCTATGTTTAAGTTAAAATGTATTTCATAAACTATTTCATAGTGTGTATATTGCTGCTAAATTTTTTTTGGCATTTTAAATTAATCTTATGTTTATGTATAATTACTTTTCTTGTTTCAAATATTACATTAAGTATGTTGGTTAAAACTATACATTTGATTGGCAATAAATTATTGAAACATGGTCTTTAGTTATTTATTTTCTACACACATAAGTCTATGAAAGAATCGTGCTTCTAAAACATGGTCTCTAAGATATAAGTAGTGATGTTGTCCATAAATTCCTTCATAATTTCTATATATATGAGGTGATAGTGCATTTTTCTTAATATAGATTCATAGCATAAGATAACTTGTCACTAACCTTTTCTCGGGGACTTTTCTTGAAATGTATGAGGTGAGTGAAGCTTACTTTGAGTGAAATCAATATTTTGAAATGGATGATAAAGGCTTTTGTAATCATGTCAAATGTGTAGATGGACCAACAAGGAGTTGAATAAAATTGCTCAGTTGCATGTTCTTTGAATGAACATGAAAACAATTTGCATAGGATGTGATTGTCATATACATACTCTAGGCATAAGTAATAGAATGTTCATGTGTTGTAGGTCTCCCTTTTTTCCATAAAGAGGAAGGTAGGGTGCCTTGAAGTTGGGTGGAAATGTATGTGAAGAATATCATAAGACAAGGGATTGTGGTGTAAGTCAATTGTGATTTCCCTAGAAAAATAATAGGAAGGGCATCCGGTTTTTGTTGCATTTGTTGGAGTTTATGTAGGACATAAGACATGGAAAGATCCAAGGGAGAAGATAAAAGAGGAGGTGGTGGATGGATACATGAAGAATATTGGTGAGATAAGCAAGGTGATGGCACTTGGTAAGGTGAGAAATAAGATGGGATTTGTTACGATGAAATGGAGAAGGGAGGAAAAATGAATTAGGTGTGGTAGACATCAGGATAGAAGAAGGAACATGGGGATATAATGAGGTATTCCAGTGGTGTTGGAGAAGTAGAGGATAAGTTAAAAGATAATGTCATAGAGATAGTAGGTGGGGATGTAGTGGTATTCAAGAGCACATGAATATATCAAGGGATGTGGATATGATGATAAGTAGGTGGAGGAGTTGGCATAGAGACATGGTATATCAAGCTAGAGGAGAGATTGTATGGTGGTGGGAGGCACACTATATGGGATAGGACTCATAGATGATGTGATTCCAACATGCATAGTATTAGGTGTCATAGTTTCAGGTGGTTCAAAAATGTTAGATGAGGGAGCATGTGCATGCACAATATGCCCAATGTGTTGTACCATATATTATAACTTAATTGTATTGTTAAGATAAGGTTATTGAAAGAATCAATCAAAATTATGGGACCAAGGCAACATCTAGTTTAATGATGTTTCTAAATTCTTGTAATTGGGAGAAAATTTTCATTTGATTTTAAAGGTCAAGTTAAGCTTATTGATTGAAGTTTTCCATAGAATTAAAGAAAGGGGTGGTATCTTTAATAGAAGTAAATGAGGATGTTGAACTATTTATAGATAGGCTTAAGTGGGGACTATGACGAGGAATAATTCTAGGGCAAGGTCTCACTCTTCAAGAAGGATGGATATGGGGCATGAACTAGGCTTTCTATCAAATTAAAAGAAAAAGAAGCTATTGCTAATGCAAAGATAATAAAGTTAATGCAAAAGACACTCTATTTGAAGTAAATAAAAATGGATTATACTTTGTAAGAAATAGTTGGGTTCACCAAATGAAAGAGCCTTAAATAATAAATTAAAGGTGTCTTCTTAGAGCGTTGTTAAGTGATTATGCAAATAGATAGTGTAAATTTAGATTTTTAACACTATAACATAAGAAGTGAGTTGAGATTGATAACCAATAAGAAAAAAACACAACATAATGATGAAACTAAGAAATATTCATGTGCTAAATTAGGGAATCATAAACAACAAAAATATAGACTCAAGTGCACTTGTATGAAGTGGTAACCACTAAAAATGGACATAGAACTATTCAAGTAAGTCACCGGTAAATTTTTAGCCAATTTTGATGAAAGGACATGTATGCAACAAAGAGTTGTAGCCAAGGGAGTGGCCTTGTTCTAGGTTTATATCCTAGTAGACCATATGTCATAAAGCTTTGAAAATTTCAAGAAAGGATGGAAATAGCCTACTGATCAATTCTTTGTACATGGTAATATGTCATGGAAATCAATAGAAAAGTGGAGTAAAATGGTAAAATAAGCTTGAAGTTGGTGGGCAATAGTTTACTTGTGATAGTCGACCTTGCCTATCAAGCAATCTTTTTATGACAGTTATCTATTCAATGGTGCCTTTAAAATACTATGACATACCTTAATATAAGTAAATTATATAATATATATATATATATATCAGCATAATCCTATATAAATTTTGATGGTTTGTCGAAATCTCTCCTTTCATATGATATTATAATATGTATTAAGTGCTTGCAAAAAAGAGTCACAGGATTATTTGTGCCTTCCATATGTTGCCACATTTTGCATACATGTGTACCAATGCAGTCACAATGACAATATCTCACAAAAATTTGTTTTCTAGGGCCTAAATTTGATGGTCGTATCATTGTATTTAGACATTTTTGCCGTAAAATATAATCAAAATTTTAAAAAGATTGTATCACATGAAAGGAGAAATTTTGAATAGACTGTCAAAATTTATATAGAATTATGATGATATATATATTTGATTTATATATAATTTTACTTATACTAAGGTATATCATAGTATTTAAGGGCACCTTTGAATAGATAATCGTCATTAAAAAATTGATTGACAGGCAAGGTCAACTATCACAAGTTTTGAACAGGCTGAGAGTTCGCTAGCAAAGGTTGAGTTTGGCCTCAACGAGTCCATTTTGTGCATATCCACCCATGAAACCACATCTCGCTGAGGCATTTTGTCAAACAATTTATGTGCCTTTTGCATGGTTTATCATTTTAAAACCTTTTTTTTTTTAAAAAGGGGTAAAAATTTATTAATAAAATAAATCAATAGTACATAACCAGGAGGGCAACCGCCTCCAGAAACAATAGAAGTCCAGAACAAAGCACCATCATAATAACCAACCAAACCAGAACAAGGGGGACATCTATAAACCCAAAGGTCCAAACAGGAGCCTCAACTATCCATCCATATCCACTAAGATCAACCTTTCCAAATTTTGAACACCTTCATGGGACAACTGGTCCCAACTATTAACATTCCAAGCTCCCTCCTGCTCCGAACCCCACTTAGCCAAGCAATCAGCCACACAGTTCCATTCCCTAGGGACATGGACAAATGAAATAAACTCCATCGAGTGACTCAACAGACTAATTTGTCAAACCATAGATGCCAATTGCCATTGCACCCCATCCACTACCTGCTCATTCAAAAGATTAATCACCACCTGGGAATCAAATTCACAGATAACCCTGTGCCATCCAAAATCACACCCTTTTTCTAGAGCATAGAGAATAGCAAGAGCTCCCATCAAATTATTAGTTTGATGTCCCTTATAGATAGAGAAGAAAAAAGGATAGCACCATGGCTATCTCTTCCTATCCCCCTAATCCCAGCATTACCAAGATTCCCCCTAAAAGAACCATCTGTATTGATCTTAATATTACCTGGAGGTGGAGGGGACCACCGACCATCTCTCTGAATCTTGCTCTTAAGTTGACCCCTTTTTTTCTGGACCAAGTAGAGCATGAACCTCCAACAACTAGACTTATATTTTATGCAATCTGCAACTCCCCAATGTCTAACTAAGTAGAGAGATCACACTTAGCCGCAAGGGTTTCCTGAAGCATACTAAGAATCCTTAGCCACACCTGCTAGACCACCAACTTCCTCCCTTGAAAAATCCTCTGATTCCTTTCCAACCAAAGCTACCATAAAATAAAAGGACCAATATTCCAAGCCACTTGGCAAAAAGAAGCTTTAGCCGGGGGTCTACCCAAACTTCTCCAAAAATCAACTAAAGAAGAAGCATGAACACAGGCCTGCTTCCAAGCACCCCACCAAAAGTGCCAAATCTATTGGGCATGAGGACACTGAAAGAACAAATGAGCCTGAGACTCCTCCCCCCATTGCAAAGGAAACAAATAGACAGCCCCTGAAAACCCCTTTTCTGAAGATTATCCCAAGTGAGACAACGATTCTAAGAAACCAACCAAAGGAAGTAATTACATTTAGGCCACCCAAATTTATTCCACACAAACTTCCACCAAGGAGATTCCATCTCCCCAAACTTCTGCCTATCCAACAATCGATATCCAAAAGCAACAGAATACAAACCTTTCAGGTTCGAACTCCAGGCTAGAGAATCATTCTCCTTCAGGGAACTACAAACTCTACCAGCTAGAATATGAACTAACTCCTCCTGATCTGCCAGTAAACCCCCCTGCGGCCACTCGGTAGAATCCTTCCATCTACAAACCTCCACCTAACCCAAAGACTGAACTGATTTGAAATGACCCACATGACTCCAACCAGCATCAAGAAAGAGGTTACACAAAAGTTGTAAAACCTTTTAATCAACATGGTGAGGAAGAGATCAAAACCTACTTGGAGCACTGTTGTCAAGTCAACAGGCTTTTAGGGTCGCTGGCTGCTGTGGGCTCCAAGTGGAAATCTTTGTGGCGACAGGAATCTGGGTGAAAATGACATTTTCGGTCTTTTTTTTCTTTTTTTTTAATAGTCCCACCCGAAACCCTATTGGGCAGAACCTTATTGCCTAATACCTTTCTGCTCGGAAAGGTACAACCACGTAGATGCCACATAGGTGTCACATGGTTTCAGGCGGAACAATATCGGGTGGAACCTTACCGCCTGAAAACTTTCTGCTCAAAACTATTTTATTGGCTGAAAGTGGGACACAACTCTCAACTTTCACCCCATATTCTTTATCTTATAATATTTCTTCCATTATCTCCTTAAATGGATCTAGATGTACCTCTTGTTTTGCAGTTCCAAGGGTTCCAACTCTTCTATGTCTATATATTTTCTTTTATGATTTCAACATATCATTCGTTAAGTTTCTCTTAACTCTCTTAATAATCTATTTTTGTAAGAATTTATTTCCTCCATATATCTATCTTCTAATTCATATGTCTTCTCCCCATGTTGTGCTCCTAGAATTCATTGCCACTCCTACTATATTTTTTATGATTCTATTTTTTTGTGTTTTTGATTTGTTAATGTTTTGAATTATTTTAACTTGTATGATCTAACTCATTATTTTATTTATCTCACAAATTCCCACATTTGTATCCTACCTCTAATTCCCTTTTAATTTTTCTCTAAATATAGTTTAATTTATTTTTCTTATTAGTTGTCTTCCATCATGCATCCCTCTTTCCTCATGCTATTCCTTAGGTGTTTAGTCCCCTAATATTTTTTTTATGATCAATGGATAACCCTTTATCCATAAATAAAGTGTGGAATAACACTAAAAAAATTGCTTTTAAACCAACCACTTTCTCCTTGCAAGGAATTTACATTTTTACATCAAAGCTCATTAAACATTGAATAGCCCAATATACACCAAAATAATCAAAATTAGTCTCAAATAGTAGTCAGTGGCTCAAATCCAAGGTTTATCAATATTTTATATCTCTTTCAAGTCTTCTCTTAGATCACTTGATAGTCATCTCTATTTGGCATCTACAAGATTTGATATCTTATTCTCTTCTTAGTACTCATGGAAACAATAAGTGGAGAAATGAGTGCCAAAATTCCTCATTCCATGTTCTAGAAATTCTTGATCTTACAATTCAATATGATTTACTAGTTCTTTATGCCTCTTCCTTAAAAATATTACTTACCAACTAGCTTGTTATCTCTATTAGTGCACAACTTTGAAAATATAGTGGGTAATATCTTGTATGAATTAGGTCACGAGGGTCTTGGAAATATAACCACATGTCAAGACAAGTCAATTGTTTGAGAACATGCACTAACAAAGAAGGGGTGGGTAAGTGCAAAAAGTTGGGGGGCCAAAAAGTGGCCAACATTTTTTCAAAAACAATTAAGACATAACACAAGTGCGTTATAACGCTCTTGTGTTATGGTTTGGTAATGACGAGCCTAAGGCTTGGCAAAACCAAACCATAACGCGCTTGTGTTATGGTTTGTTAATGATGAGCCCAAGGCTCAGCAAAACCAAACCATAACGCACTTGCGTTATAACGCAAGCACATTCTGTTTAATTATATATAAAAAAAAGAGCATTTCTACTCATTCATTTCTTTTATTCTCTACACCCGCGGCCTGCAAACCCTAAGGAGCACGCTCGTGTTTTTGAAGACCCAATTTGACACCAAAATCTCATTGATTCATTGCCAAAATGCTGCCACGACATCGAGCAAGCCAAAGGAGTGAGTTTTATTTATTTTTTTGTCTGAATTTGTTTCTAAATAGGTAGGTTTGAGTTGATTTTTGATGTAAATTTCCTTAATTGTTAGGAAATGTTAATGCACCTCTTCCTCAAAATCCATAAAATCTTGAACAAGAAATACCTGCCAAAGAACAACTTGAACAACAAACTCCTCCATCCATTCCTCAACATGCCCCTGGAACACAAGAAAATCTAATGGGGAAAATTGAAAACAATAAAAAAGAAATTGAAGACATAATTGCAAGGTTGAAAGATCCTTCAACTTCAACCTTGCATAGATCCACGCTTGCTCAATCTCTTGAATCTATGTTATCAAATGTAGATTCAATTAGCAAGAAAATATCTAGTTGGTCGGATAAGAGGAGAGAATTTAGAGAGTATTATACAGACAAGCTATCATATGAAGAAGTTAAAAAGTTACAAATTACAAAATTGGACTTGTGTTCCGTTTTCACAAACCCACAAACAAATCAACCTCCACCCATTACATGCAAGAGGTTCCCTATCCATTGGTGCAACAACCAAGTGATAAGGGACAATTTTGGGTAGAGGTGGTGGATGGTTTTTGACCATCCTCCATGCAACAATAATGAGGTCCTGTAATACTTTTTGAGGAAACTCTATTGTGAGTTTGTCCTCAATAAAGTGTCAAACTATTTTGATATGTGGGAGTTTCAGGGTAGAGGTGGGGGGTCAGTACAAGATAGACCAGGGTCACGTGTTGACCCACAACAGCCAGTGAAATGAGTAATCAGTAGACCAGCCCATGAGCATGTGTCTATCCCTTCCATTGTGAAGGAGAGTGTTGAGGTCGAGACACTTCAGTCCATTAGTGCCTTGACCCAGAGCATCATAGAGCATGCCAGTCCTGTAGCATAGTGTGGGTTGGGAGATAGTGTGAGGAGTAGGGTTCCACCCCATACTTGTCAGACTTGCAAGTCAGCCTGTGGTTATGACACCATGGATAGTCAGGACGCAGGTGCTCAGGCTACATCTGTAGCTGAGCAGATGGCGATGACAGATACCCTCCTGAGTGAGACTCTCGGCCTTGATACTCAGGTAAATATTAGCAAGTTCATTGAATTTAATTTATTAAATTTCATTTTTGAAATGCAAGATTAACTAATTTAGTTTGATGACTTTGATGAAATTTCAGGGTCATAGCATTGATGCAGTTCTCAGTAGTACTCCACCTGCATTTTACACTACGACATCTACTACCAGGGTATGTAACTAGTAAATAATTATAAATATTACATGTGAATAGCATTGTTATATGAATGGTATTTTAATATCTGATTTTGGATGTTGAATAGGTTAATCTTAGAGATTTCATGGTAACACCTGCCAATGGTGGTGTAGTTCAAAGCTTCACTGAGGTAATAAAATAAATAGTTTAACTAATGAATTGTACTTATTAGATTTTTGTATTTTATATTCATATCATTGATTGCATTGCATTGCACATCTTTCAAACTCAAAGCATTATTAGACATTGCATAACTAATAGCTAGATGTTGACAGATGACAAAATTTCAATTACAATATAGTTAAATTTGAAAAAATTCCTCAAAGAAATGTGCTCTCATGGAATGCCATGAGAATCAGATGCATAGATAAGGACATCACCATGAGACCACTTTTCTTTGAGGCATCTTTTCAAACAGCTCACTGCCTCGTCTATGCTACCACATTTTCCATACATGTCTACCAAAGCTTGCTGATCCCCTCCACACTATTCTTCGACAAATTCTCTCTAATAATCTCATTCAATTACCACCAATTAGACCCCATGACATGACACCAGAGAGGGGCATCATCCTATGACATCTTATATAGCATATGATTGACTTGAACATCATCTAGGTTTTAGGTATTAATTATGGGGGCAACAAGTCACCCCTAACCAAAATCTTCAAATCTACACTAACCCTTTCCCCTACAAACTTATGTCAATCCTATTGGCTCAATTTCTTCCATCCCTACATCTATAAGAAAGAGCTATAGTATATCACCAAGAGAGCAAAATCTTCACTGTGATTATGTGTATTATGTGTCTAGTTGTATCATAGTGATGCATTGTTGATAATGAATATCATAGTGTGCTTTATTGTGTGTACTTCCATGTTTAGGTGAACGTGTGTATGTTAGGAACCATGAATTGCATCACTCTTCTAGTTTCATAATTGAATAATGTTGTTTTATTTTCAGATGATGCAGGCTGCAGAGACACATCCCGAAGTTCATAGAGCAATGGAGCATGGTGTGTCCACTGCGATTCATAGCTCCATGCCATTGACAGGGGTATGAGGCAGATTAGTAAATTTTAATTTACATTCATTGTTATAGTTGTTTATTTTTGAAAAATAAATGATTATTGATTTGAATTTTAATTTCTATCTGGATGGTTTCTATAGGAGATGACATCACCACAACCTAATTTTGCTACTAAGGCAAATGAGGAGGTAGATTATATGGTAGCGGTAAGTGATTATTTTGTTAAATGTTTCATTTTTTATAACATGTAATTTCTATATATAAATGTCTATACTTTTTATTGTAATAGCTATAGATCCATGAAGAACTAAATAGGAGGAGTAGCCCTCGGGGTTTGTAGTAGACCGCCCTCATACACATCTCCATCCTCCTGAAGATCAAAGGCTACTCGTGATCTTTCCCTTCACTGAACAGAGGGGAATGAATGCTTATTGGGGTCCTTTGTTGTATGCCTATATGGCATTTGTGGATATATATTTTGTATTGCATATAGTAGACATTGTATGCCTATATGGTTATTTTGTATATATGTTATACTTATATCGACAGATATTGATGTATGCCTATATGGATATTTGGTTAATACAAATCTTTTTTATTGATGGCGTCCATATTCGCATTATAAATCCACGTTTCAATGGATATTTGTAGATGGTTACTTCAAATATTTAAAGTCCAATTGTATTACATAGGATGTTTGTTGATCCAATAAGCTAGCTATTGTTATTCAAGTATCACCTAAACCTCATTCTGAGACTAAAAGATAAAAGTTGTATTTAAAATAAAAATGAATCATCATGTTGAATAGAAAATATTCATATTCTTTATGAGTTTCTCAATTGAAAATATTCAAATGAGTATACTGATCCATATTCTTTATGAGTTGCTCAATTGAAAATATTTCTTAATTTCTTGTTATTATACCATATTGGGATGCAAAGAGTATGTTGTTTTGAATAATATAGTCAAAATTATATGCTTATGAGCACCTGATGACCATTGTGGTTATTAAATGTAATTCCTCTTGCATATAATGCGAGGTTATGAGAGTACATTGAGTTTTACCTAATTTTAGTATGCAACATAACATTGGGGCTATAGGCTTCCATAAGTCATCAACAATCAAGGTTCAAGGTTGTCATTGAAGTCAAAGGGTCAAGGTTGTTTGTCATTGATGTTAAGGTTGATGCCATGATGTTGATAAGGTGATATGGCGATTCAAGGTAGGTGATGGTCATGAGGTGCATGATGTTGTGAATATGGTTTTCATGATAAGGTCTCTTAGTTCATGTTGATGCTGCACAAGACAAACATGGTTCATATGATGCAAGGTTCATGTTCATGGTGGATGTGGTTTTGTTCATGCAAGGTTTTGTTGTGAATATAGTTTTCATGATAAGGTCTATATTGGAAGGTTGATATGATGCAAGTTTCAAGTTCATGGTGGATGTGGTTTTGTTCATACAATAAGAAGTCAGAGAAGACACAAGCTTTCATAATCATAATTCAATGTCATCATCAAGGAGAGTTATATTTATCAAGGGGAGTCACGAGTTTGATTCGAATGTGAAGTTGTTCATGTCTTAGAACCCTAAGCCTATGATAAGTGTCATATCTAATGTCTTTCTTCTGATGTCCCTGAGGTCTCTAAAATGTCCTAGATATCTCTTGATGAAAGTTAGAATGTTTAAGTCTTTCTTATTGATAGTTAGGGTTTGCATATTGGGCATTAAACCCTAAAAAGAATCTACTTTTCTTAAGATTTTAAAACCCTCAATTGCCTGTCGTGTGTAAAGTGCACTTATGTTTTAATTTAATATTGACTTATAATCACAGGTTACTATCACTTAAGTCAACCTACTATTGGTCATGATGTTAGTCATAAACAAGCATAGAATAAAAGTACACATTAACCTTTATTCATCTTGAAAGATACGATGAATTCAGAGAATTCATGATCCCAAGTCTCTGGTGATTAGGTCTTAATCTTCTGACGTTACTCAGAGGTTGATGTGTGTTGCTGTTTCCATTTTGGGGCCTTACAAAAAGTTCATCATCATGACACTATTTCTGCAAAGATTCTTCACAGAAAGGTCATTTTATACAGTTATTTGATTAAATGATGCAGTTATATTCAAATCTTTGCATGATATTTTCAATTATACATGCTTGAGCTTCAAATATGCTAAATATTTTCAATTATCTACGAGATGTCAGCATATTTTGTGTTATTTGCTTAAGATTATCAGTTATTTGCAATTGTGATAGTGAAATGTTCTGAAATTTAAAAGAATTGAAAGAAATACTTCAAATTAAGGTTGAACCTTTAGCTTTTGAACCACATGCACATCAGATACAGTCATGAAGAGAAGAAACCAAACCATATGTTCACCAAGACATTCCACAGCTAGATACAGTTGATGCTAACTTCAAAGGAACTTGTATGAAAGCAACATATGCAAGTAGACATGCACTCCAAGGGACGCAGCAAATCACAACAAATATCTAGAATTCACACACTGATTACTCAAGATTTACTATGAATTGTAATCAAACAAGTCTTCTCATTCATTAAGTATGCAAAGATATAGATGTATACAAAAAGCTTTGAAATAAGCCCTGAATGTTTCAGCAGATGGATTTCAATTAAGTTTTGAATAATAGAAAAGAGGCATTCCAGCACCTTTTATAGAATAAGGTGAGGAATCCGTTACAAAAAGATCAATGATCTTGATTTGTCTATGAATATCTACGGTCAAGATTTCCCTTTGACTATGTCAACCTTATCAAAAAGGCACAAGTTGCCAGCTGGCAACTATCTAAAAAAACTTATTTTCACCAAGTATCTGATGCTAATATTTACTTTATGCTACATCATCATCTACCTTATCTGATTCATGTGCATCATCATCATGTGTATCACTCCCTGAACTTTCATCATCCTGATGATGATGACTTCGCATATGAGGCTGCATGCTGCTCCAGATCTGCTCATATAACTGCACAATTCTATCTATTTCTCTGCCATCTTGAGTCTTTGCTTTGATGATGGCGTGCTTGTGTGCCTCGTACTTGTGTCTACTGCTGTCCAGTTTGTCTTTCCTGCCTTGCAGTGTCTCATTGTAATTTTCCATCTTGACTTTGACTCTCATCATTTTGTCTATAACTTCTTCTGTCAAGTGGACAAGTGGATCATCAGCTACTGATTGGAAGTTACCATGTAAAGCTTTGATGGAAAACTCTTCATCTTGATTTTCTACTTTCCCTTCCACTTTTCTTTCCAGTGTTTCCAACATTTCTGCCTCAATGGACATTAAGTCATGCAACTTTGTGCTGATATCTCTCAGTTTATTATTGCATCTTCTAAGTACTCCACATTCAAATTGAATGTCCTTATACCATATATCAACCAACAAGGCATTATTATTGTTCAATACCTGCTTGTTGATAAGCAACTGAGGATTTATCCTCCTTATTTCTCCCAGGATGTCCAATATCTTTTCCAATCTATAAGACCTTTTGCCTGTCTGCATCTGCAATTTATCTACCTTTGACCTAGAGTCACTAAGAGTATTCCACCTCTTCAAAGAGGCCTTTATCATTTCTTCTACATTATCCAATGTGGATAACATCCATCTCCTTAGTACAGATGCCTCATGTTTCATGAGATCTAATTTATTCACCTCCTCTTGAGAAATAGCAGTCAATGGGACTGCATGTTCAGTTGAAGTATCTTCAGTATTAGTCAGCCTTCCTATGTAGGCATGCAACTGAGCAATGTGCTCTTTGTGTTGCTTATTTTTCTCCTTCTCTCTTTTCCTTCTGAATTAAGGAATCAATAATATCTTTGCCCTCTTGACCCTCTTGGTCTTCATTGGCAAATCCTAAGTCCACTGTGCTGATCTGAAACTCATCTAAGGTAATTTTACCTTTTTCTTTCTCTACAGTAGGTACTGCAATCTGTGTAGTCCTTCTCCCAGTTGTTGGATCTCTTTTTATGGGCGAAGTCATTCTGGCCTTCCTCTTAGGTTTTATTATATTCTCAGAAAATAAGGTAGATACATCAAATTCTTGAATTTCAAACTCTTCCTCTATATTTACCTCTTTCTCCAACCACGGAGGTACCTGATCATGTTTCTCTGCATCATCATGATGTTCACCTTTATCTCCTATTTCAGTCAACAGATGTGATGGAGAAGGTGATTTCCTTAGTTTTTCTTCATGATGCTCGCTTTGATGTTGATCCTGTGGCACATCCTCCTGTTGAGAAACTTCTTTCTCTGGAGGAGCATTTTCCTGAGGTGGAAGATCTGGTGATGTATCTATATGTTGATCATGATGATCATGATCCCTTTCTGTCATTACCTCATCCACTTTTGACTTTTCCTCCTGTTGAGGAACATTCTCAGTCGTGGATACTTGGGAAGTCTTTTTAGGTGCTGGTGCTGGTTCTGAAGTCATTATCTCTTCTGCACCTATGCTACTTTCTTCCTGAACCTTGGTGGCAAGATCTTCTACCACATCTTTCTCATCAGCTTTCTTTTCTTGAACCTCTACTATAGTAGGCTCTGCTGACGTATCCTATTGGCTTTGTTGGCTCAGTTCTAAAGTATGGCCCTCTGGTTCTGCCATCTTTACTTCTTCTGCAGGGTGCCCTTTGTCAGGTGATCCTACTGGATGTTCAGGATTCACATCCTATTTCTCTGTTACGTCTATCACCGTAGGATTTGTCACCTCTGCAATCAGTGTATCTAACCCCATTTCTTGGGCTATCTGCTCTGGGCTCTTTTCTTTCTCAGTTTCCACTTGCTTTATCTCCTCCAGTATAGTTTAAACTGGTGGAGTCTTGTGAGGGGTCATGTGTGTACCTGCAGCAAGGGTTTCCATCTTTTGTGAAGCCACTTCCTGCACAACTTCACCATCAGACAAATTTATTGTCTCGTCCAGCAAGATGTGACCTTTTGCATGTGTCTGGGGGGTTTCTTTCATCTGCTCTTCTGCGAGCTCGGTCTTAAACTTGACGATGGTAGGAAGTGGAACATTGTGCTGAAGTTCCCTATGCACTTCACTACCTGCCCCTTGTAACAATGTAGGGGGTTGTCTTATTTCACCTCTAATGGAGGTTCTTTGATTCTTAGGTGGGGTAGACACCACCACCTGTGGAGACCTCCTCTTCCTTTTGAATAATAAAGGTGCCTCTTCTTCCTCAGGTTCTTCCTCCATGAGGATATCCTCTTCATCTGGTTTCTTTGAGGATTGACCCTCTTCTTGGGTCTCAGTAATTCCAACCTCTACTGTCTTTCCTTTCTTGGACTTTCTTTTACTTGTCCGTGGAGGTGATGCAGATCCTGATCCTGATCCTGATGCTACTGCCTCCTCAGCTATGAACACTGCCCGTTCAATAATAACCCCTTTGGGTTCATTATCTATTTTCTTGCCCCTTGGGGGTCTTTTGCTCTGTTATTGTTGTGAAGGGAGCCTATCTCCCTTAGACTTTCTTTTCTCATTTATGAAGTCATCATATTCCCCATCAGGAATATCCTGCCCCTTCTTTTTGTTGTCCATAGTAATGGCAACACCTTTCTTCTTCAAAGCCTCTATCTGTTCATCAACCCAGGCTTGGGTTAGTTGTATGGTCCTGGCAATGAAGGGGTCCAAGGATATGTCCTCTTGTATGGTGAGGTCAGGCGCAGAGATGGTATCATTATATATCTTCTTCTCCTCATACTCATCTGCAATTATCCTGTCGTCATCTTTCTTCAATTGTTGAGGGATGGGGATGCAATCAAAGGTTCTGATTTGATTCAGTGTTAGTCTTTGATATCTTCTTCTTCTTGCTTCTGCTTCATCTTCACAGTCAGCCCAAAAGTCTTCTAGGTGCCTCTGGTGAATAGGCCTTCCTATTATTTTCTGCATCCTGCTATAAGGATCATATGGTCTTATCAATGGAAAAGGCTGTAACTTCATTTTATTTAAGGTGACCATCACCTTCTTGATGTTCTCTAAATCTGGGCACATGTACCAGCCAATGGTGACTGGAAACAAAATTGGAGGCAGATTCTTTGCATCCTTGTATGTTTTTAACATTGTGGAGCTCTGCCTTATGAACTCCATCAGTATCACTACATCAGTGGGATACCTTGGCAGCATGAGGGGAGGTCCTTCAAAACCCTCAATCCTCATGTAGGAAAATGTGGCAAATTGTATATACCAGGCTCCATGCCTGTAGATTATCTCTTGAGCTTCCATGCTCAATCTCTTTGTTCTATCCTCCTCCATGGTTCTGACCAGATGCATAGAAAATGCATCATTTACCAGTTTGTAATCTTGGAGGTAATTGGCTCTTTGCAGCTGGGGATGATGATCCCAAATATGCACATCATTAACTGTGCCTGTAAGCTTTCCATCTGTAACTAATGCATCAAATGTGCCTTTATAAGAACAGGAGTAAACAATGTATGATGTCATATAGAAAGCACAATTTGAACCTCCTAGGTTCATCAGCTGCTCATGCAGAGCATCACTTATTAGTTGGCCCCACAATGGCTTGATATCTGAATATATGCACATCATGATCACACCATACATCCAATCCTTAAAACTACCAACATTAGGTTGGCCTGTGACTCTACTCAATAGTGCAATCATGTACTGGTACTCCTCACTAAAATCATATTTGAATAAGTGCACAGGAAGTTTGGCAGCTGCAGGATATGTGTTGTTCTTAGCCCTCCATTGGTACATGTTTTTCCTGGCTTATTTCTTGTTATTTTCATATTCTTTCTCTAATTTCTTCAGGTCCACACTATTGACCTTCCTGCCCAATGGCAGTCCAAATGTCTCGGAGAGACCCTTGATGGATAGGTCCGCATATATCCTCCCATGCTTCATCACCTGCCGGGTCTCTGGGTTGTAGTTTCGGGCACACTCGATAACCAGCTCCGGGGATTCCATAGAGTATGGGAAACCGGCGGCATTCCACATTCCGGACACGAATACGGCATCCAGCACAGGACTTCTATTCTTCTCATCATTTAGCTTAGCTGACTAGGCTTCCAAATTGGTATTCCCCTGATGGGTATCTGTAATTGCGCCATATTTGAACAGGACACCCCTCTGAGATGAAAACATAGGCTTACTAAATTCAGCCTCACACTTAGCCAACCTCTTAACAGCCATGGATGCCTGCAATTAACAAAATTTTGTCTTACAATGGGTTCTCACATGCATGCATATAGCAATTAACTCTACTAATCATCATGCCTACTGTATCCATTTAACATTAACTAATCATGTGGATGCATAAACTAGAACTTCAGATTAACAACCCATACCTGATTATCATAGAAACAACATGATGAAGGTTTCATTTACTTACCTGGATATGCAAATCTCCTTTTATACCAGTGGACTTCTGAAAAAATGCTCTTAATTCTATTGATGATCACGCACTTCCTCCTATCTGTTAGCTCGATTCATACAACTATCGCCTGTATGAGGATATGGAAGCCGGTGCTCTGTAAAAACAATTTTATTGCAAGGTAAGAGCTAAAATGATGGTGAACTCACCTTTTAACCATGCACTTAGGGTAAATTTAGGGCAAACCCTGACAGATTGGATTTGGTTCGTTAATTTTCTGCATGGAAAGTCAGGATTTCACCAGCTGTTTCATCGAGTCTTGTGTTCGGTAGGAACTACCTACCATGTCTGCGTGCATTAAATGTTAATGGCGACAACGGGAGCAGGGCGATATCTAAACGGCAGGATGATATTTGAAAATATTGGGTGATGTTTCAAAGATGATGATGACCGGAGTCATTCTTTCCTCTCGAGATATTGAGATGACGTCATCCAGATATTCATTTATTATATCGCTAAGGCATGATGACGTCATCGTCATGTTATGGGAACAGGATCATGCCGACGAAATATCCTGCCGAGAGGTAAATGTGATGATGACATCATCGTCATGTTAGTTTCTTTATTTATTGGACTTGAATGACATCATCAGGATATTAGCTTAGGGGGATATTTCACGGCAGGAGGATATTAAGAAATATCGGGTTACATTGAAAAATATGATCCTCGCGAAATGCATAAGGCTATTGACGGGTAAAGGCTACTATTACCTAAAATTGACATCCGGATATTCGGACCGCATGATTTATCGGGTGATAAATTAGATCAGGGTGATCTTTTGAAATATGACTAATGTTATGAAATATGATCCTCCCCTTGGAAATATCAGGTTTGACTCAAACTTTGACCATTCATAACTTTCACATCCTAATGAATATTAGGGTGATGTAAAAGGCAAACCTGCATGGAATTTGATACTCTATTCAAACATGAGGTTTATGGAATGAAATACAAACTTTGACAAACTGACCTCATGATGATGACCTACCCAGCCTTTCTTGCATGATGATCTGCATGACTTACTTTTACCAAACCGCCAGAAAGCACAGAACAAGCCAAACAAAAGTTGGGTCCCTATTTTGCCAAGTCAAAATGGGGCATGTTGTGTAACCACACAACACCTACTAAAGGGTCTTTAAGTCATTAGTTCACTGGCCCTTCAACCGAACTCAACCGGCCTCTCCGGTAAACTCTCATAAGCTCGAGCGCCAAATCATAATTGAAGGTCATATTTAATTGATATGAGGGTAGGAAAAAGGATTGGAAGGTCAGTATTTAAAAGAAATTTGGAATACAAATAGTCATCTCTATGCAGTTGAATTTGATGGGCATGCCTTTATAAAAGGCTAAAAGACAGCTTTATGTAGGATATCATGGTATTTGTAGTGTTTGAAGATTGAAGACTAGTTAGTGTTTGTAGCTCGGACTGTTTTGGCATGTTTGGGTATGAAACAGGACCATGCCTAGCCTAAATGTAACCATTTAGATGCATTGGAATTGTCAGTTTGGCCGCACGAGGAGAAGAACAAAAGTTACACCCCTTTGCAACTTTGCACTACCTCATTTTGATAATTTTTGGGGTAGCAAAAAACCTTTCACCACAAGCAAATGCCTCAAAGATATAAAAAACTGAGAGAGGTTATTGTAGAGGGACCCTACATGATCATGTTTCCTTAGATGGAATGTCTCTAAGTGACACATTTTTTGAGTAACAGCTCGTCAAAGATTGCTGCCTTTTTGCACTTTGGACTCTTCAGGGATATCGCTGGTACAATGTAGCTCGGACTATTTTAGCATGTTTGGGTGAAAAATAGGACCATGCCTAGCCTAAATGTACCCATCCAGACACATTGGAACTGTCAATTTGGCCACACGAGGAGAAGAACAAAAGTTACACCCCTTTACAACTTTACATTGCCTCCTTCTGGCAATTTTTGGGGCAGCAAAAAACCTTTCACCATGAGCAAACGCCTCAGAGATATAAAAAACTAAGAGAGGTTATTATAGAGGGACCCTACATGATCGTGTTGCCTCAAAAAGAATGTCTCTAAGTGATACAATTTTTGAGTAACATCTCATCAAAGATTGCTGCATTTTTGCACTTTAGACTCTTCAGGAATATCGTCGGTACAATGTAGCTCGAACTGTTTCGGCATGTTTGGGTGAAAAACAAGACCATTCCTAGCCTAAATGTACCCATACAGATGTGTTTGAATAGTCATTTTTGTTGCATTAGGAGTAGGATGAAAGTTACACCCCTTTGCAACTTTACACTGCCTCCTTCTGATGATTTTTGGGGCAGCAGAAAACCTTTCACCCCGGGCAAACGTCTCAAAGATATAAAAAAATGAGAGAGGTTATTGTAGAGGGACCCTATGTGATCACGTTGCCTTAGACATAATGTCTCTAAATGACACAGTTTTTGAGTAACATCTCGTCAAAGATTGCTTCCTTTTTGCACTTTGGACTCTTTAGGGATATCATCGGTATAATGTAGCTCAGACTGTTGCGGCATGTTTGGGTAAAAATCAGGACCATTCCTAGCCTAAATGTACCCATCTAGATGCGTTGGAATAGTCATTTTGGTCGCATTAGGAGTAGGACGAAAGTTACACCCCTTTGCAACTTTACACTGCCTCCTTCTAACGTTTTTGGAGCAGCAAAAAACTTTTCACCATAGGCAAACGCCTCAAAGATATAAAAAATTGAGAGAGGTTATTGTAGAGGGACCCTATGTGATCACATTGCCTTAGATGAAATGTCTCTAAGTGACACTGTTTCTGAGTAACATCTTGTCAAAGATTGTTGCCTTTTTGTACTTTGGACTCTTCAGGGATATTGTTGGTACAATGTAGCTCGGACTGTTTCGGCATGTTTGGGTGAAAAATAGGACCATGCCTAGCCTAAATGTACCCATCCGAATGTGTTGGAATAGTCAGTTTGGTCACATCAAGAGCAAGACGAAAGTTACACCCCTTTGCAACTTTACACTACCTCCTTCTGGCAATTTTTAGGGCAGAAGAAAACCTTTCACCACGGGAAAACGCCCCAGAGATATAAAAACTGAGAGAGGTTATTGTAGAGGAACCCTACGTGATCACGTTGCCTTAGACAAAATGTTTCTAAGTGATATGGTTTCCGAGTAACATCTCATCAAAGATTGCTGCCTTTTTGGACTTTGGACTCTTTAGTAATATCATCGGTACAATGTAGCTCAGATTGTTTCGGCATGTTTGGGTGAAAAACAGGACCATGCCTAGCCTAAACGTACCCATCTGGATGCATTGGAATAGTCAGTTTGGTCGCATCAGGAGCAGGATGAAAGTTACACTCCTTTGCAACTTTACACTACCTCCTTATGATGATTTTTAAGGTAGCAGAAAACCTTTCACCACGGGAAAATGCCTCAAAGATATAAAAAACTGAGAGAGGTTTTTATAGAGGATGTTGATAACTAAGAGGGGGGTGAATCAGTTATCTTTAATTAATTGACTTTCTTTTCTCCTTTAACAATTAGTGCAATATCAAATCATATAAGCATACATAACCATGGAAGCAGAAATAAACTCAACACACATGACACAATAATTTTGATGTGGAAAACCCTATTAAGGGGAAAAACCACGAGGTGATTAACCCAAGATTGTATTCTTTGTTAAAAGAATAAGGTGGTACAAAATGGCACTTGCTAATTAGGGCTCACTGCCCGACCATACTGCTCACAAGAGGCTCACTACCTACAATAGTTTATATAAGGAAACCAGGTACTTGAACTAATGAGAAGCATCCACCTATGCTTAGGTTCAATTTTGGTTAAGCTCAATATACTGATCTACTACACTTCATTCTTCCTCTGCCTTAGTGCTACTGTTCTGTCACATATCGGACCTCTATCTCTAATTCTAGAGTGTTCTCTGCTCTTCTTCGCACTCCACAACACACCACACACACCTTCATACCGAAATCAATCAGGTCTATATATCCACATCAATGATTTCAATCATCCTTTTAGTCAGCATCCAGAATACTCAACATTTTCCCAAACTCTAGTCTGTCGGCTAAATCCTTGCTTATTAAGTGATGTGTATCAAAAAGATGCTTATAGAAGTCGTCAATCATGTCGGCCAACCATGAATGATCCCTCAAGAAACTTGATCACCACCAATAACTCATCCGAAAAAAGGTCTGATGCTCTATTGGTCAGTTCTTCCTCCGTCTACTCTGCCAAACAAGAACCTAACACTTAGGTGTTCATATCTTCTCACTCTTTCATCACTGAAGGCTCAATCTCTAGAATGTGTTAGTCATGGTACTCCTCTTGACTTCCCCAAGTCTGCGCTTTACTGAGATACTTCCTCTGAGAGATCCAGACCTGACTGTCGGACCTTGCTGCATGCTCTGTTCTTGGTCACCAGACCAAAATACTCTTCAATCTGACTTCCGGTATAGATATACCATGTCCTGCGGATGTGTGGGATGGACTTTGTTGCCATCAATGACAACACTCATGAACCCACACAGTGTCTCTTGCCAACAATCTCCCCCTTTGGCATTGATGGCAACACTTAGTGAAAAATGACTAAGTGTCACACTACACTCCCCCTTCGCTGATGCTCTGTTCTAATGTACACTTTACCGAAGCTCCCCCTTAGCTAGATTCCACATTTTTCACTGCTCCTCACTCCCCCTTTGACATCAATGGCAAAGGGTAGGGTCCGCACACCAAAATTTCCCAAAAAAAATCTATACTTGGCCGCATAAACATATATACATGTTTTACTTACATATACTGAATTATATTTGCAAAAGTTGCCTTCAACTGGACAAATTATGTTGCCCAATTGTGCTTCATCCTGTCCAAAACTGAGATGTGACCACTCAACAAGAATGCAAAAGCTTTTGCCCTCTTTAGATCTGTCGGATCACTGGTCCAGACTGTGGTCTGAGCATCAGATAGGGCCTCATGCATGGCCTCTAATTGAGGAATAATTATCCCTCTAAGTTCACTTAACCTGCTTATTCTATTTTTCTTCTCCTTCTCAAGCTTCTTTATTTCATTTATGACTGCAATAGGCTAACATTCTTGATTTATTATGGAAGAAGTGAGAGGATCAAAACCTTGAGATAAATTTGATAGTTTGCTCTCTTGATCTTTCACTTTCTTGGTGATGTCTGCTGTTACGGTGGACCAAGATAGACAAAATTTGTATAGATCACCACCATCTTTAAGAGCATTCTCTAGGCTCTTCATTCCAATATCCAAATTTCTTCTATCATTTGTTATTAGTCCTTGTATTTTGGAGAATCTCTTTCCCAAAAACACCTTTCAAACCTTTTCTTCTGCTGACTTCTCTAAGGAATCAAAATGTGTATGAATAGAATTTACAAGAGATTTTAGATTACCGGATGAGGAGGCTGAGAGATCCTTCTGAAAGGATGGCATGATCTTCTCCAATACACCAGATGCAGTTTCTATGAGCTACAGTCTTCCATGTGAGACTTCAAAAGTTTTTCTTTTGCCTTTGCTTGAATAAAGGATGCTATCTTCATGGTTTGAACTGGGGAGAGGGAATCAAAGTTGAATGGTCCTTGAAGCAGTTTTGGTTCATCAAATTCCATCATCTCTTTGGTCAAGAAATCTTTGACAGTTTCTGCAGTGTCTCTTGCTGGAGATAGAGTCTTCTTCCCTTCTGCAGTCTCAGAACTGTCTCCTGGGGTCTTCTTTGTTTGGTCTTTTCCCCTTTCCTTTACTTCTTTTTCTTGACTGGTTTGCTCCTCTATATTTTCTTCTCCTTTAGATTCGGAGTCTACAGGGGAAACCGGATGAGAGATATTTTCTTCTTTAAGGACCTCCTCTTCAGAACAGAGGAATCTAGATTCTTAGTTTTCTCCTCACCTTCCTTAGTCTCTTCTGCAACTGTCTCAGTAGATTCTCCTTTGTCATCCATGGTAGAGGGTTCATCACCTAAGTCCTCTATAACAGGAAGATTGAATCTTTTAAAAGCATTCTGAAGGAGATCTTCTGTTTCTTTTGCCACTTTGTCAGTTTCTCCAAGCATAAGCTGATTCATTCTAGCTTTGCTCTAGAACTCATCCTTGCAATCTTTGAAGACCATGTTTATTTGCTTTGGAGTGATGGAGGGATAAAGTTGGATAGCAATCTGCTCCCGAATTTCTAGGTCTTTTGCCATGGCATTATTCTTTCTTATTTCAAGTTCCTTTTCTAGACTTTTAGGAATTAGAGATAATTTCAATGAATGCTTTGTTGTAGATGTTTAAATAACTGATTGTAGCTTCTTGCAGGATCTTCTATTCAGTTTCACTATAATCATCATAAAACTCAGTCATTGGTTTCAAGTTCCCATCCACAGTGACTGATTTGATTATATCATCAATGCGAAGAGTAGGCTTTTCAACAAATTCTTCTGCCTTCTCTTCCTTGTCTTGACCGGTAGAGGGTTCATCGGATGTTTTCTTCTTCTTCTTCATTTTCTTGACTTCCTCATCGGTTTCAGTTTCTTCATCATCCTTCTGACTTGTATAGGATCTTGTTGCCTTTTTCTTTGTTCTTTTCTCTCCCTTTCCGGATGTATGGGCTTCCAATTTTGATGCCTTTTGGCTCTTATAGGTGGCAGGTGCAGAGCTCTTGGAGGATCTGGTCTGGGAAGGGGCTTGCACCGGATCACTTTCCTTTTCTGCATCTTGTTTCTCTTTATTTGCCATTTCCATCTTCTCTCTGTTGGCATCAAATGCCTCTTTTGATATTCCATGCCTCTTGGCAAATTCTTCTACTTCCCTTCTTACTTTTCTCTTGATCTCTGGCTGTCTAAGTTCAACATGAACTTTTACACTCAGCTCTTGGTAGGTTCCAAACCTTTCTGCCTTAGGATCCTTGGGTTGACTCAGCAGGTGTTGGATGTGTAGCTCTAGGATTTTCTCATCAACTTCATACCCCATTGGCATGATCCACACTATTCTAAGTTCCACTGCCTCCATCAGGCATTGATCAGTGTCCACCATAAAGCACACTGTATCCTTGTACTTTTCAACTAATGATTGAGGGATTCTTTCTCTAGCTTGCATCATACTCTAAAAATTCTTGAAGTAGCCCCAGAGTACTGTATTTTGTGCCTTGGCATCACCAATTCCATGCAAATAATCTCTTATTTGTATGGCTACTGGTCTGTTATTTTTCCATATCCAACCACTGGATCCAGGTAACTCAATCATAAAGTAAAAGAAGAGACATAATATCAGACCACCATATTTGAATGAGTTTTTCTTGTCCTTCTTGATCCTTTATAAGTTTTCTAACAGTTGGCTCAGAAGAAGTTTGCAGAGATCATAGTCAACATTTTTCCTTAGCATTTCATAAGCAGTATACACAGCAGTTCTAGATACTGAATTCTCCCTGCTGGAGTGATATATCTTATAACCAATTATCATAGATGCAAACTTGATATCTGGATCAGTGATATCTTCTATAGTCATTGCTCTCTCGTCAAATTTTGATCCGGTTGCCTCACTCATTGTCTGATTCTTGACAAATTTGAGAGCAGGTAACCCATCGGATGAGTGCAATCTGGTAACTGCACTAATGGCATCCTTGGTTATCTTAAATGGCCTCATCAACCACATAAAAGTTGTCATGCATTCTACTTAGAACATATCAGACCCATTCATCTTTTGCAAAATAGGGGAAATGAATGCAATGTCCAAAATGCTTGTCCCGGATAGCCTTGTACTGCGGTTTGAGTTCAAAAGCATCATCTATTAACTGATTATGATAGATATCCATTAACTTGGATTCCCCAAATTCCTCAATGTTTGCATGAATATATGCCCTAACATCTTCTACATGCAAAACCCCATGCGGAATGCTTGAAAAGGCGCCTAGGGGATCAACTTCTAGGGATTTGTAGGGATGTTTCTTGAATTTAGGATGCAGCCTATCAATGATCTTCACAACATTCAGAGTAGCCATCTTTCAAAAGATTCAGAGAGAGATTTCAAGAGCCGAAAATACCTCTTACGCTTCTAGGGTTCACGATATGAGCTGGATCGAGTTGCTTGGATGAATCGACTTCTGCGGTTGATCTTTGTGAGGTTTGAGATAACTTGTTGCAGAGCTCCTTCTCTCTTCTTTTTGAATGCAAATCTGCAAATGATGAACCAAAGAAACCTTTTATTTCTGTGCAAACCCTAATTTTATTTTGCAATAAATGCACAACCTAAGTTATTCCAGTTGCCTTGTTTTCCTTGTTCTGAGAGAGATCTTTCTGGATCACTGGTATGCGCTATTAGCTGTCTATCTATCTTTCCCCAATCATTCCACTTATCCACAAATCAAGATATCTTAAATTTGAGTGACGGATCTAATTGTGAGAATCTTGTTCTTACCGGATGACTGTTAAACCGGATCAATCTAGGAAGATTAACCTCTTCTAAACTTCTTGCGGATCTTCCATATCTTTACCAAGGCTCATTTAGATGTTTCTCTGAGAACCCTTTAATCTGCAACTTTCCATGTGCCAATTTCAGGCACCAATTGACTAGTTGGGGGAACTTGTTTTCTTTTGAGACTCCCCTTGAGCTAGAGCTCATCTATTTAGTTTTCGGAAGGAATATCAACACCAGATTCTGGTGCGGATCCATCCACAACATTTTCTATACTCCTCTTCACCCAAATCTTGTTCATCTCCCTTTGAATTTCATCCGCATTCGCTTTTCCCTTTCCTTTGTCTTGGTTTTAATTATGATGCACCGGACCCTTTTTGTCCTGATTCTTGCTTCTGCAGAATTTGACAATATGAACGGATCTATTGCAATTGTAGCAAACAACATTTCTTCACATATTTGATTGATGTCCTCTTGATCTACACTGATTAGCCATATGTCCCATTCTATTGCATGCAAAGCATCTACCATTGAATGAATTGTTCATTTGCATATTTCTACACTCATGGGATTTGTGACCATACCTTTTGCAGTTAAAACACTGTCTGGAGAAGGATGAATTAGTCTGATTCATTCTTCTTCTACACTGATTTGCTTTTTGACCAAAGTTATTGCAATTGTGGCAGTATCCATTGAAGGATGGATATCTTTGAGGATTTGGTTTCCTTACCGGAGGTCTTCTAGGCCTGTTTCTTAGATTTCCTGATCCAGAGTTCTTCTGACTAGATCCGGAGCTTTCACCTTTCTCATACCCCAAGCCTTGCTTGTCATCTACCCTCTTTTGGCTTTTAAGAAGAACTTCAAGTTGAGCAGAGCTTATCTTGAATTTCTCTTTGTATTCATTTGTTGTTTGAAGATCTCTTTTTAGAGTGTCAATCTGATTCTCAAGTTGTTCTTCATTGTCTCTAGCTTCTTCGAGATCAGATTCTAAATGCCAAATTATTCTATCCATTTTGTGGCAGTCTTCTGATTTCTCCTTGAGAGATTGTTTTAGATTATCTTTAGTCTTTCTTTTCTCTTCAATTTCTTAGGTGAATTTCATAACTCCTGATTCCATTTCATGTCTTACCATAATGACCTCTTTTGATAACTTCTCACATAACTTGGTTTTCTCATTTAGATCTTCATTAGTATCATTGGCTTCATTTTGACTTGCTAATTGTTGAAGAAGTTCCTTTCTTTTCTTCATTGAGATACTTAGTTTTTCTTTGAGTTCATTTATGAAATCATCAGCTTGTTTGAGTCTTTCCCTTAGCTCATTAACTTCAGAGTGAGATTGATCAAGATCATCTAGAGTAGACTGAAGTTGTTCCCTCATACCATACATATCCATTGAGATTCCCAGATCTTCCTCAAGCTGTTAGGCTCTGTCTAGAGGAACTTAGCTCTGATACCAATTGTTGATAACTAAGAGGGGGTGTGAATCAGTTATCTTTAATTAATTGACTTTCTTTTCTCCTTTAACAATTAGTGCAATATCAAATCATATAAGCATACATAACCATGGAAGCAGAAATAAACTCAACACACATGACACAATATTTTTGACGTGGAAAACCCTATTAAGGGGAAAAACCATAGGGTGATTAACCCAAGCTTGTATTCTCTGTTAAAAGAATAAGGTGGTACAAGGCTCACTGCCTAAGCATATTGCTCACAAGAGGCTCACTACCTACAATAGTTTATATAAGGAAACCAGGTACTTGAACTGATGAGAAGCATCCACCTATGCTTAGGTTTAATTCTAGTTAAGCTCAATATACTGATCTACTACACTTCATTCTTCCTCTGCCTTAGTGCTATTGTTCTGTCACATACCGGACCTCTATCTCTAATTCCACAATGTTCTCTACTCTTCTTCGCACTCCACAACACACCACACACACCTTCATAGTGAAATTAATCGGGTATATATATCCACATCAATGATTTCAATCATCCTTTTAGTCAGCATCCGGAATACTCAACATTTTCCCAAACTTTGGTCTGTCAGCTGAATCCTTGCTTATTAAGTGATGCGTATCAAAAAGATGCTTATAGAAGTCATCAATCATGTTGGACAACCATGAATGATCCCTCAAGAAGCTTGATCACCATCGATAACTCATCCAGAAAAAGGTCTGATGCTCTGTCGGTCAGTTCTTCCTCAGTCTACTCTGCCAAACAGGAACCCAACACTTAGGTGTTCATATCTTCTCACTCTTTCATCACCAGAGGCTCAATCTCTGGAATGTGTTAGTCATGGTACTCCTCTTGACTTCCCCAAGTCTGCGCTTTACTAAGATACTTCCTCTGAGAGATCTGGACCTGACTGTTAGACCTTGCTGCATGCTCTATTTTTGGTCACCAGACCAAAACACTCTTCAATCTGACTTCCAGTATAGATACACCATGTCCTGCGGATGTGTGGGATGGACTTTGTTGCCATAAATGACAACACTCATGAAGCCACACAGTGTCTCTTGCCAATAGAGGATATGTATACCATGAACTAATTTAAAACATAGTCTATTATATAAACACAAGATATGTATACATAATCTTTTATTATGCATACTAGATACAAGTGATATAAACATGAATGATAAAGCATGATAAAGTAATTCAAATAGAATTAAGGAAAGTGTAAAGAACATGCATGTAAAGATGACATACCTAAAAAATGGAGATTCGAATGAAGAGTGTACCCAATTATGTAGTGTTTTTTCTTCTTGCATCAAACTCCTCAACAATTTGAGTTTTTCACCACTTGCTTACTTTTCAATGTTAAATTGAATAACACTCAAATATAATTAGTAACAACAATACTATTAACCAATCTATAATGTTAAATTCCTAAAATTCAATCACAATTAACATTGCAACACTACAAAAATTGAAACTTAAATAGATATATATCAAATTTGATGTGAAAACTATGTTATTTCCTCCTTCTCAAGTTGGCAAAGCAGAAAAGGTGGTGGAAAGATCATGCAAAGGTGGTAGAATGTGTAAAATGTGCATGTGAACTTCCCAACAACATGAAAACACTTTTTTTTGTCAGAACACGCGCATAATCAACATGAAAATAGAGCATGTGGGCCTGGATCACTGGGGTCCAGGCCTTTTTACCATTTCTATAGCAGGACAAAACATGAGCGTGTTATAACGCACTCACGTTTTGTCCTACTAGAGATTGATCCATAAATATTTGTGCCTATCTCACCTTTGATAACACCTTTGCAATATCTCACCTCTAGTTCCATTAGCTCATGTTCTATCTCTCACCTCTCTATATCTCACTTATCTCTCCCCCTCACCTCTCTACCTCTCCCCTCTCTATGTCTCTCAGTCGCTCCTTGTCTACCTCTCCATCCTTCCTTAGCCATCTAGGTCTCACTTAACCCTAAAGCCTAAAGCCTCAACCCTTAACCCTTAAACCTTAAATCCTAAACCCTATCCCTAAACCCTCAACACTTTACCTTAGACCCTATTCCCTCAACCATAAACCCTAATCCCTTAACCCTAAACCCTACACCCTATCACTAAACCCTACATCCTATCACTAAACCCTAATCCCTTAACCCTTAGCCCTAAAGCCTCAACCCTCAATCATTAAACCTTCAAACCTAAACCCTATCCCTAATCCCTATACTCTCGACACTCTACTTTAACCCTAATCCCTCGACCCTCAACCCTATCCCTAAACCCTCAACCCTCGAACCTCAACCCTCAACCCTCAACGTCAAACCCTAATCCCTCAACCCTAAACCCTAATCCCTAAACCCTCAACCCTAATCCCTTAAACCCTAAACCATAATCCCTCGATACTATACCTTAAACCCTAATCCCTTATCCCTAAACCCTCCAACCCTATCCCTAATCCCTATACCCTTGACACTCTACTTTAACCCTAATCCCTCGACCCTGAAGCCTATCCCTAAACCCTCAACCCTTGAATCTCAACCCTCAACGTCAAACCCTAATCCCTCAACCCTTAACCCTAATCCCTCAACTCTAAACCCTATCCCTAAAGCCTCTCTCATTTTATTATATCTTTCCCCTCACCTCTCTACCTATCTATAAACCCTAAACCCTATCCATGAACCCTCTACCCTTGACACTATATATTAAACCATAATCCCTTAACCCTCAGCCCTAAAGCCTCAACCCTTAATCCTTAAACCTTCAACCCTAAACCCTATCCCTAATGCCTCTACCCTAAACTCTATCCCTATTCCTAAACCCTCAACCCTCGACACTATACCTTAAACCCTAATCCCTTATCCCTAAACCCTAAACCCTATCCCTCAATCCTTAACCCTTAAAACTTAAACCCTAAAACCTATCCCTAAACCCTTGACGCTCAACACTATATCTTAAACCCCAATCCCTTAACCCTCAGCCCTAAAGCCTCAACCCTCAATCATTAAAACTTCAACCCTAAACCCTATCCCTAATCCCTCTACCCTCAACACTCTATTTTAACCCTAATCCCTTGACCATCAACCCTATCCCTAAACCAACTCTACTTTAGATTTAATACTCTACTATTGCATTGATTTAATACTCTACTATTAAAGCTTATCATTCACACAAATGCATATGTTCATATTATAGAAGACTGCATTATATTAGACTATTAGGGATCCCTCAGAAAAATGTAATAACAAAATTGCTTTGCCTTATGTTAGTTTACAATTAAATCCATTCTTTTTGACACTCTTCTCTTAATAAAGTAAGAGTAATAAGAATAGAAGGCAAAGAATTTGATCTTACTAGTATGCATGGTCGGTTTACATTCTGTGACTTCATTTTCATTGAATAAAAAGATTTATCTGATTTGAAAGGTGGGGCAGAGTTCACTGTCATGTGCTTTTCTAGATGATAGGGTCCATAATGTCCAGGTTTCTTCAAAGAAAGGCATGTAACATAATTAAGTTTTTGTTATACCAATCCTCCTGGTAAAGCTACAATTCAAATGTCTGCTTTGAAAGTTGAAATAAATTAAATTAGACTTACAATTTTGATTTTCTTCCATTGCTTCAACAACATCATTGTTTTCTTCATCAGAAACCAATTCAATTAGCAACTTGCTGCCCATTGGTTGACTTGAACTACATCCTCTGTTAGAAGAAGGGCATTTTTTATCTGTATCAATGTTGGTATTCATAAGCTGAAGAGCATTGATATTTTTCACACACCCTGTTCTTTGAAATATCTTAACCTTAAAATATGACTTGGATATGTACTTGAACACAATGAAATCTCCAATTTCCAGCCCATGATGATTCACAAAATTTTCCCAACCCTGTCGAAATTCTAGTTTATTTATGGTACCCCCTAATTGTACATCCCACTCCTGCCCACTTGGACCTTGCAACACCGTATGTTTGTCTATGTTGTCTATAAACTATGAAAAATGCAGGAGGAATGTGTTGCCATAAACACATTACACAATTAGATTTTACAAGTTCTTAACAGTGTACAGGAAATAAAAGAATGAAAAATAATGTATAGAGTTACAAGTTTTTGTGTAAAGTCTCCAAGCATAATTTTGAAGGAGGCACACCCATTAAACCAATTCATTCAGCAACTTGCTGCCCATTGGTTGACTTGAACTGCATACTATGTTAGAAGAAGGGCATCTTTTATCTGTATCAATGTTGGTATTCATAAGCTAAAGAGCATTGATATTTTTCACACACCCTGTTCTTTGAAATATCTTAACCTTAAAATATGACTTGGATATGTACTTGAACACAACAAAATCTCCAATCTCTAGCCCATGATGATTCACAAAATTTTCTCAACCCTACCTAAATTCTAGTTTATTTATGGTACCCCCTAATTGCACATCTCACTCCTGCCCACCTGGGCCTTGCAACACCATATGTTCATCTGTGTTGTTTATAAATTGTGAAACAAATGCAAGAGGAATGCACTACCATGAACACATTACACAATTAGATTTTACAAGTTCTTAACAGTGTACAGGAAATAAAAGAATGAAAAATAATGTATAGAGTTACCAATTTTTGTGTAAAGTCTCCAAGCATAACTTTGAAGAAGGAGGCACGCCCATTATACCAATTCATTCAACAACTTGTTGCCCATTGGTTGACTTGAACTGCATACTCTGTTAGAAGAAGGGCATTTTTATCTGTATCAATGTTGGTATTCATAAGTTGAAGAGCATTGATGTTTTTCACACACCTTGTTCTTTGAAATATCTTAACTTTAAAATATGACTTGGATATGTACTTGAACACAACAAAATCTCCAATCTCCAGCCCATGATGATTCACAAAATTTTCCCAACCCTGCCTAAATTCCAGTTTATTTATGGTACCCCTTAAGTGTACATCCCTAAACCCTAATCCCTTAACCCTAAACCCTAATCCCTAATCCCTAAACCATAAACCCTAATCCCTAATTATAATTTATGGTACCCTAATCCCTAAACCCTAATCCCTTATCCCTAAACCATAAACCCTATCCCTAAATCCTCAACCCTCAACACTTAAACCTTAAATCAAAAACCCTATCCCTAATGCCTCCACCCTAAACACTATCCCTATTCCTAAACCCTCAACCCTCGACACTATACCTTAAACCCTAATCCCTTATCCCTAAACCATAATCCCTATCCCTTAACCCTTAACCCTTAAAACTTGAACCCTAAAACCTACCCGTACACCCTCGACACTCGACACTATATCTTAAACCCTAATCCCTTAACCCTCATCCTTAAAGCCTCAACCCTAAATCCTTAAACCTTCAACCCTAAACCCTATCCCTAATCCCTCTACCCTCGACACTCTACTTTAACCCTAATCCCTTGACCATCAACCCTATCCCTAAACCCTAAACCCTAAACCCTCAACCCTCAACCCTCAACTCTCAACATTAAACCCTAATCTGTCAACCCTAAACCCTCAACCCTCAACACTATACCTTAAACCTTAATCCCTATCCCTCAACCCTTAACCCCTAAAACTTAAACCTATCCCCACACCCTCAACACTCGACACTATATCTTAAGCCTTAAACCCTCATCCCTAAAGCCTCAACCCTCAATCCTTAAACCTTCAATCCTAAACCCTATCCTTAATCCCTCTACCCTCGACACTCTAACCCTAATCCCTTGACCATCAACCCTATCCCTAAACCCTCAACCCTCAACTCTCAACATTAAACCCTAATTTGTCAACCCTAAACCCTAATCCCTCAACCCTAAACCCTATCCCTAAACCCTCAACCCTCAACACTATACCTTAAACCCTAATCCATCAACCCTAAAACCTAATCCCTCAACCCTCAACCCTAATCCCTCATCCCTAAACCCTAAACTCTATCCCTATTCCTAAACCCTCAACCCTCGACACTATACCTTAAACCATAATCCCTTATCCCTAAACCCTAAACCCTATCCCTCAACCCTTAACCCTTAAAACTTAAACCCTAAAACCCATCCCTAAACCCTCGACGCTCAACACTATATCTTAGACCCCAATCCCTTAACCCTCAACCCTAAAGCCTCAACCCTCAATTGTTAAACCTTCAACCCTAAACCCTATCCCTAATCCCTCTACCCTCAACACTCTACTTTAACCCTAATCCCTTGACCATCAACCCTATCCCTAAACCCTCAACCCTCAACCTCAACTCTCAACATTAAACCCTAATTTGTCAACCCTAAACCCTAATCCATCAACCCTAAACCCTATCCCTAAACCCTCAACCCTCAACACTATTCCTTAAACCCTAATCCCTCAACTCTAAACCCTAATCCCTCAACCCTAAATCCTAAACCATATCCCTAAACACTCAACCCTCAACACTATACCTTAAACCTTAATCCCTCAACCCTCAACCCTAATCCCTCATCCCTAAACCCTAAATACTATCCCTATTCCTAAACCCTCAACCCAAGACACTATACCTAAACCCTAATCCCTTACCCCTAAACCTTAAACCCTATCCCTCAACCCTTAAACCTTAAACCCTAAAACCTATCCCTAAACCCTCAACCCTATACCCTCAACCATATACTTAAGCCCTAATCCCTCAATCATCAACCCTATACATTAAACCATAAGTCTACACCCACAAACCCTCATCCCTGAACCATATAACCTCACCCTTATATCCTAAACCTTGAATATTGTGCCTCAACCCTATACTTAAATTAAACCTAAACCATACATGCTCTCAACCCAAGTCACCCTATGCCTTATATACCCTCAATCCATATCGTAAACCCTAAACCCAATATCCTAAACCCTAATCCCTGCGCCTTACACACTTAATCTTATACACTCAACAACCTGAATATTAACCCTCAACTGTAACCCTCAAACCTCTAATCTCTACCCTCTACCCTCTACCTATTACTTAAGCCCTAATCCCTCAACCCTCAACCCTCAAAACTATACAGGCTCAGGTCCTTATATACCCTAAACCCAAAACACTTACATACATACATACATACATACATGCATACATACAAACATACATACATACATACATACAAGCATGCATACATGTACGTGCATAAATACCTACAAGCATACATATATACATCCATGACACATACTTATGAAACTTGAACATAAATCATTCAAAGGAAGACATAACGTGGGCGCGTTATAACACGCTCGCATTATGTCGAACTAGGAAAACACTGGCAAACATGCAAAAAAGGAAAAAAGCACAATATAACGCGAGCGCATTATAATGTACTCACGTTATATTGTGCTTTGGGAATCCCAAGCCTTAAGCTTGGGATTTGCTTTGGATTTCCAACCCAAAGGCTTGGAGTGCCTTCTCAACATCCACAGACATGTTTTTGCAAATTCTACAAGATTTCACATAATTTTGTTCGTGCTAACCCTCATATTTGTACATGTTTCAAGGTCAAACAAATTGAACACCTAGGTAATGTTAGGCTTTCTCTTAGCTATTTAACAATGTAATTTTTTTCATATTTTGACAATGTTAAGCCTTTTATCTTTAATTTCTTTTGTTTGTGTGTCTGTTTTTGGGCAAAAACCACTGTTTGGTCTTTTTTTCATTGTAAATTAACCATTCATTGAAATTGCATATTTAGAAACTAGACTCCATTCTACACATATTAAAAAAAAGATTTTCAATTAGTTTTCAAAATTTATAGGGATAGCACGGCCAAAATTTTATTTTTTAGGATATGTCCACTTTGAAAATTAGTAAAAAATCAAATATTCATAAAAAAATATCAGAAAAATTGGGCATAAACTACATGATGTTAGCTAATTTCTCACTGAAATGATTTTAAAAATACAAAAAAAAAGTTAACCTTTTGAGGGAGCCACAAAATATGCTATGTTATATTTTTTTGACAGAAACAACACCAATTTCTGTGGCTCCCTCTTTTGAACCCCTTAATCTATACCCTTTTTTAAAAAAAATAGTAGTCTAGAAAGTAGATTCGGACCACTACGAACATTGTTTTGGTTGCATCTCCAAATTTTGAGTGTAACTATGCTCAATTTCTCATCCAAGACCAACATTTCCTGATTTCATAAAAAAAAAAGTGGCCACTTAAGACCCCTTTTTGGCCCCCCATCTTCTTACACTTACCCGAGTACTAGATTCCATACCTATAACATTTATGAACACTTTAACAATAGTATCTCATACTCTAACACTTCATTTTTGTTCAATAGAAAAGTAAATTACATTCTATGATATATTCATTCCCTCTATCTTCTCTTCTATCCATTGCCCTCTTGTCTCATAAATTATATGTCATTATAAGTTATAGGGGCATATACATTGCCGTAACTCATTTCAAATAAATAGTGGTGTGACTGGTTATCATGTCTCTCTTCATCCCTACTAGAATGCCATCAAGTGTGATATGATGCTAAATAGGTCTTAAGATGCCATTACAAATGGCACCCCATGTTTGATGACACTATGGTATACATTGATAATTGCGAAACTTAGATGAATAACCCTACCAACATACATAGCATTATGAAGGAGAGGATAATTCCTTTAAAATTACCTTGATTATGACAAAGTGATAATGGAACAACACTTATTCATAATCAATAGAATGTTCCAAGAGATATGTGTCTCATTAAGAAATGATTTTCTTTGACAATGATTAATGCATACTGATGATGACATAAACTCATACAAATACACCATTATCGTTATTTTTAACTACTCTAAATAAAGCAATAAATTTAACCAACAAATTCATTTCACTCTATAACCACATAAACCAGTCAAACAAAACCCAATACTAATTAGGCACGGCCTTAATAAACTCCTCCTAATTCAGTTAAACTTTTAAAAAAACTCATTAAATCTTTTCTTTAAAATTTTAATACTCACTACTATTACTTCGAATGTGTCACTATTATGTATGTAGCTTCAAATGAACATAAATCCATATTTACATAACTCGTATATACCATTAAAATTTTACTTCGTGACTTACGTCAATATGCACTCAACTCATTTTTTAGTTGCATACAATTGTGAACTTTCGGTTATGAATGTATTATGCTTGAGCTTACAAGCAAAGCAATAGTCAAATGAAGAACCTTCTTGGTAGTCAACTTCTACTCATTGTTTTCTCACTCGTGTCTGTCTCTCTCCCAAGGATATACTCAGAATTAACTAGATACCTAACGTAGACTTACAAAAAGTTACACAATCTTTCCCCCCATGCATTTAACTTTATGAGATTTTGTTTAAGGCTCTATCTTGCTTGGGCGTTTGGGTGTGACTTAATTTTGTCGTTTTTAAATGTACTTGTAAAAAATATTTCCTTATATAAGTAATATATATGACACTTATTCATAAAAAAAAATTAGTACAATAAACTTTATTAAGAAAAAGATTATGCATTTTAATGATCGTACTTGGAAAAAACCATACACGTATAGTAGCCAGCACAAGATTGGAAATATCTTCTCATTATGAGTATAAGAGAGTAATTTATTATGATAAGGATTGCTAAGAAAACACTCATTAACACTTTATGGAAAATAAATGTTTGCTATACAACTAATCTAAGGTAAAGTACTTAATTTAAAATGATATAAAAATAATCTTAGAATAATGATTTGAGATTGAAATAACTAGCATGTGTACCGTTAAGAGGTGCAATGGTTATGACAATAGGAAAATGATGATATTATTGACATAGACACATCATACAACTAGTGATGTAATACAAAAGTCTCTTTTTTTTACTTGAAAATAAATATCAACTGAGATTCATAGAAGAAGGAAAACTAGAGGAAAAGTATGAAGATGATGCAATTAATAGTCCAAGACTTTTTCTTTCCCAACTAAGAGGCTCTCGTAAGGATTTGGGAGTCTTGTCGGAGTAATAGTGCAATGGCACAAGGTTTAGCTACTTCAAAGCAAGAGAATGCATGGGATTATAAAGATTTGAGGGGAAATTGAGAAACCATTGAACAAAAATTATGTTGATTTCATGTATTTTGACTAGGAAAGAAAAATTGAAGTGAACTTAGGAAAAAAGCTTGTCTTGGCTAGCACCCAATCACAACCAACTTATAGACAAAACCTAAGGGTTGAACAAGTCAATTGACAACCAATTTCCTCGTGCTTCTCAAGGTGGTTGTACTAGAAAGAAACTAGACCACTTGGAGACTCTTAAGAGAAAGTATGTTCATCTTTGGAGCTGCAAAGTATGGGGTTTGGCAAAGGGCTCGGAAAGGAAATTCACCATGAGTTGGCAGTTCTAGATGACATGCATGAATGGAATAAAAGGAGTAAGAAGTTACTCTCCTTTTTGAAACTTGGAAATAATCCTTCAACAACATTATGTATCCCTACAATTCAAGGGAGAGGAAGAAGACCGTTGTGGAAGATTATGCATCTCAAAACCTTAACTGTAGATAACCCTAATTAGTCTTTTGCATTAGTATATACACATTGGTTTCCTCATAAGCATACTCCATAAACAAATACTCGCAAGAAATCTTCTCAACACAAAAATGTGGGACAAATCTCCAAAAAAAGGTGATGGGCTTCTGGGGATCAATTCTAATACCCTAGCAAATGGCAACAAAAGGCCCAACTAGAGCATTCATAGTAAAGATCAATGGCTCCATAATCTTCTCCAAATAAAAGATATTCATAGAAATAATGAAATCAAAGGGAGGCTTGAGTACCTAAATCTACTTCTCTTTGTTCCAATACAATTGTGAGATTTTATTCGATGCAACTTGGCTTTCCAATAAAATGTTATTCTGCATAGGAAAAAGATAAGCAGAGTGGTGCAATCCAATACAATAAACTTTGAAAGCCAATGATATTTAAATAAAGTGTTCATTAAAGGAGCTCAATTTGCTAGACATATAAGGTGTAGATTCATTCCAAGGAATTTGCAGACGTGTAAGGTGTAAATTCATTTAAGGAGAAAATAAGAAATGAAGGTGAAAATCTAGTATTTTATTTACAATTTTCATATATAGAATCACATTGGTATGGAATTCTACCACTATCATTTCCATTTGTTTTTAATCTATTGAATGTATTTTTAAAAGTGAATCATGGAGTTTCTTTTCAACCTTTTTTCATTTTTTTTTTTAAATTTAATTAGAGTATTTTTATCAAAAAGGTTGTGTATATAGTCACTAAAGGAGGGAGAAAGGGAGGAGATTGATGACAATCTTTCTATTTAATGTTAAATGCCTCCAACTATTTAACAATTTATTTCAAAACTCTAAAATTTATATTTATTCATGTGTCTATGGTGAATATTCTTAAACATCATGTGCTTCAATGATCAAAGGTAATTTTATGACAACTATTTAGCATTTTTGCATATAGATGAGGTCTAAAATTGTCATTAAATGTTTGACTATTGAACCATTTAAGATTTAAAAACAATGCCTTATAATTGAAATGTGACTTACCCTCTTCCCCAAAATTAACTTATAAATTAAATCGACAAATCTATTTAGAAGACTAAGGATAAACTTAGTTACCTCGACACATGACCTAGTTCAACCTTAAGACATTTGGGATTATTGTAGTTTTAAGAAGGTCTAAATTGGGATCCAACCTGAGTCTTAGGTCATTCAAGTGTAGGAGAAAAACCTATGTTTTTTACAAAAAATTCTTTGAGCATAAATGATCATAAATTTTATGGCTATATTAGATAGAATACTACAAATGCTTCCCAATTTTTCAGTTCAATCTCCTCCATTTCACGACTAAGCTACACACTTGCTTTTAGTTATTTCGTTCTATTTTCCAATCCAATGAGACACATTTTTATCCCATCTCATAAATTTAAAACAATCTATTTATTATTACTTATTTGCATTTATTATCCATAAATATTCATGTAAAGATGATTTATATCATCACACTTAAATATATCCATAACAATGTATCACATGTCTTACCTATACCAAGCTTAATGAGCATGACACTTTATTTCTTAACCTCAAGAGAATGAACAATCTCTTATGCCATAAACAATCTGATCCAATTTTTGATGTTTCAAAATAAAATGACCTTACTAATCAAAGATTAAAGAAAGAAAACGAACCTACAAAATATATTTTAACACACAAAACAAACAAATGATAGATTTCAAAATTAAAAAAACATCTACTTTTGTTTGCATGTTCTAATCAAAAGATATATATAATCAAAAGAAAGATATATATGAATGATAATGCAACCTTTCGCATGCTTCTTTATTGTTTCCTTGAAATCAAATATGTATGTGTATACATAACTTTTCCCCCACAAAAGGAGTGTATATACACCTAGAGCAAAGGACAAAGCTAAAGAATAGATTTTTAGTATGAGAAAAGCCAAGACCAAGTAGATAATGATATCTGTGATGGATGTAATAAGCATTAAGAAATACATAAGACAAAAGGGTATGTTTCAACATAGAAGAGAATTTAAAAATGGTGGTAAACTGAAAAGGCCCTTCACATGCTACAATGATCTCCTCTTGGAAGGAAGTTGGCAGGAAGCACTGAGTGGTCAACTAGGGGTGCAAATGGTAAACGGACAATCAACACAAGGTCAATTTAAAGGCAAACAGGAATGATGTAAGGATGGCAGACTGGAGGTAATGTGAAGGGAATTAAGGGGACATGGTGGGAGTAAAAACTTTATGTAACAACAAGGTGCAAAAGGTGGGTCCCTTTCAAATGCTGTGATGGGAAGGAGGTGAGTGTTAGCAGGGTCCATGCGTAAAAAGGAAAAGAATGGTGGTGTGGAACAGGCATCATAAATGGTCCAGGGATAATCATGGCGGGAGACTCCTACAGAACACTACGTAATAACAACTGTAGCCTTGTTTTTTATCTTGTACTCTTACTATTTAGATGTATCAGCCTTTTTGAGACCCTTGGGCTAGCTGTATAAAAACTGTTCTGAACTCTAGCATAGCATCTTGCTGTCTCAAATTAACATGATCTGGGTTAGAACAGAATGGCCAATGTGGCCTTGAGCATTAGGCATAACTATGTTGTTAAGAGTGTTTTTAGATTGGTGGTGTTTTCGGTATCAATGTTTTGGATTATATGTCGTGATTCATTATAGCTTTCTTTGTCTTGATGATGGATTATAGAGTGTGATCCGAAGCGTTGACGCCAAAAATTACTACATAGTTAAACTCGGAAGCATTCCTGATCACTATCATGGATTGTGAAAATATTGTGTCTCTTAATAACTACATTGATGATAACTAATGCAAACTAAAGAGAAATGAGGACATCGACAAATAAGTTGGTTAATAAGAAGGGTGTTTGTGTGTGTAATGGAGAAAAATGCACACCCTGCACTTTTCTTCTTCGTTTGATACTTATTTTGATCAATTTGTAGATCTTGTTCAATGACTAGTGTTTAATATGGTATTTTTTTATGGAAGTCGGCAAATACCTTGGTCTGAACTTGGTTTCATCTTCATACATCTCAAGGATATGAATCTACTATCTTGGTTATTCATCACCTGGGTCACATTCATGATGCATAACTAAATTTTGTTCATTTTTGTGGGTGTGGATTTGATCCTCGAACTTTCGAATTTAAATTTAAAACTAGGCCCATGTCCCTCCTTTCCAACTAGCCGTTATGAGCCAACTAAAGTGCTAACTATTTCAAATTTCATGCTAGGCCATTATATAAAAGGACAAAACCTAATTCTTTTAAACATAGCAAGGATCAAGATACATCCATTGTATCACTACTAAAGAGCATCTCAATGCATCATCTACTAGCATTTGCATTTAGCACGACAATTGGGGGATTATTGGATACTTGTTTGTTATCTTCAATCGTTGTACCAAATTGTTGAATCAACAATAGGGGTTTGACTAAAGGAGAGCATTCCTTACCTAATAAACTCATAAATGATGTTTATTGACACCACCCCTTTCAGGGAATACATTCTAGACATCAAGGCAAGTAGGTTTCAAATATCAATTTTAGCATAATTTAGATCCACATGTATTGTTCAAATCCGCAAGTATGAAAGTGAAGTTGACCCAGAGCATTAGATAAAAAATTTCTCAATCTCAAGTTGATTGTTTGGCGTGTTCTAGTCTTTTGACACATTGGCAACATATATCATAGTCAAATCTCCATTGAACCTAGAACTTAGTGCCCTTATTTTATTCATTTAAATTTCAATTGCATAATAGATATCCTGACTCCTTATCTTAGGTTACAATTGTTTAGTTGTTATTATTTAATTCATTTGCCTAGGATATTTATGTGAGGTGTGTTATATCCCTTATATTTATTGGTGAATTCAACATACACTCCCTACGGCTTTGTCCCTAGGATTTATTCTTTCTATATTAGAGTTTTAGAACTAATATTGTTGATTGTTCATCTTTCATTTGAAATTTGATTAGGGTCTAGATCCACCCTTTTATTCATATTTTATTGGTATATCTTGGTTAGGGTATTGGGCCTTTGTTGTTGATATCTATTTGATTTCGATCCACCCACCCTTAGATATTTTTGCCTTATTGTTGAATTTTTTTATCATGGATTCTCATACACATTTACCTTTAGCCTATATTCATGCATGCCTTAGTGATTTTGATGAGTTCCTATGCTTTGTGTCATTTGATCCTTTCATCCTTGATATGGCCATGTCTTTCTATCTTATGGATGGGGATCTCTTTTCTATAGAGGTATTGTTTTGTCATTTTTATGCTTTTTCCTCCTTTATAGAGGTGGTTATTGTTCACCATTCTCTTTTGGATAACTCACTTCACTTGTTTGTGAGATTCATCTTGATCATACACCATGATGTTTTACCTTTGAGCACTTTTTCTTCATTCTGTGGTGATGAGATATGTGATCATTACTTATGTGATACACATCACTTGTTTTCTCCTTCGAATGCATTGTTTCATGATCATTATACTTCTTGTGTGATGGATGATGATGACGTAGCCCCACCTTTTACCAACACATGTAGGGATAATACTTTATGTGATGAGGTTACACCTACTTTAGCTATTTGTGGTGTATTTGATCCTTGTGATGCTATTTCTTCATGTCATGATAGCCCTATTTTCTTACCCTTAGATTCATGTTCCTTTGATGATGCATCTTACAAGGAGTCTAAAGACAATGATTTATGTGAGCCACCTTCTTTGACCATGATGATGATGTGCCTTATGATGATCAATCCTTAGCACCTCATATTGCTTCTATATATATACATGATGACACATTGCATTATGATTCATTACATAATGATGTTGTGTTATATGATGATAATTCTTTAACACCTCATAGTGCTTCTATGGATATATCTAGGTTTGATTATTCATGTGATACTAATGGTACCACTGATGATGATGCTTTACCTCCTTTATCACATGATGATCATGCTTCACAATTAACACATGTTAGTAATATGCATGTTGAAAATGCACCTATATCTCACATTGTTTTGGATCTTGCAGTTTATAGTGCTCATATTATTAGAGATCCATTAATTGATGCATTTTGTGGAGATAAAAAGGATATCATAAAGATGCATACATGTTAAACATGTTTTCTTAATATATCATGTACTTGTTGAGGATGAGATGTTTATAATGCATGCATTTAGAGAAACATTAATTGATGAAGCTTTATTGTGGTTTGATTCATCTCATGCTTCTTACTATTCATTCATGAATCTTATATACATTTCCATTGAACATTTAATTTTTAGTCCTTATGAGTGTTGAAGTAAATACCCATCTTTCAACATTAAGTGGCTATTCTTATCAAGTGGTTTCATTTACTTATCCTACTATCCCACTTGAGCAACAACACATGAGCATGAAGATGCAATACAAGGAAATTCAAAGGTTGAGTATAAGGACATCAAGGTTCGCATTTTTTTAATCTCATGGGTGTAGATTCCTCCAACATAATTGGGTGAGATCTCTTCCTTGTCCTTTGTTTTATTTTCTTAATTTATATACTTGTGATGTTTTCATAGTCTTAGTTAGCATGTGGATGATGCGAAGACACCTTTAGTGGTGAATGTTGACACAAGTGAATTTGAGAATATGTTGTGTGGTTCATTATTACTTATTCTTTGTGTTGTTTATGTATTTCCTTTTGTATTATTGCATATGGTTTGGGAGGATGCAAAACATGAACTAATTGGCAACCATTCTCATTATGTTAACCAAACACATAGCTTGTTTTCTTTGTGTTCTTGATTCGGTCTTTTGATTGAATGTCATGTATGTTGTGCCCTCCATCACATCTTCCATTATCTTATGTTACCTTCTCATTTTCATCTCTTTCTTATGTCATGTTTTTTGTGAGCTTCCTCTTCATATGTCTTTCATTATCATTTCACCTTTTATATTATGTCTTGTGTCTTGTTGCATGTTCTAAACATGTGATGTATTCCCCACTTGGGGGAATCCCCTTTGTGCTAGTTGTTTTGTTCCACATTGATGATGTTATATTCATTTTTATCATATAGGGGTGCCTTGCTTCCTCTAAGTTCACAAATGCCTTTATGGTCACATCTTACTAGATGTTGTTACATGTTTGTCACATGATGATAACTTCACATTTTTATCTAATTCTCCTCTCCTCCAATTCCTTTCATCCCTTGCATGTAATTAAATGGAGAAAGCATAATGTCACTAGTGATCCTTTGGTGAGTATGGTTGCAGTGACTATTTCATGATCACTTCCATTCCATATGAAATCACATTGCTTCTTCTTCTCTAGTAATATTCACATTTTTGTTCCAAGTGCAATCCCTTATCCTTTTTTACTTCTTTTTTTATCATTGAAATGTTAAGTAATTCTAGTTAGTTCCTATTTTAAATTCTTGGCAAATGTTTCTCATTGGAATTATCTATTTTTGTAGGTTTCAAGATGGAGCACTCATTGCAAGGAGAATGTACTAAATTGATATCCTTATTCATATCATTTTATGAGTGTCTAACAATTTACTTTCATGTTGACTATGTGTTCTACTTTGACATACATCTTCATAACAATTCACATGTAAGTCAAAGTGGGGGCAAAATGTAATGGTGAAAAATGCACACCTTACATTTTCCCCCTTGTCTTGGACTCACTTTGACCCATTTGCCCCTGGTATAATGACTAGTGTCCAAAATGACATATTTTTGCATGGAAGTTAGAAAATAACCCAATCTTAACCTAATTTCATCTTCACACATCCCAAGGATCTAGATATGATCTTTTGTCTTAACCATATTTCATCACCCTAGGTCAATTTTGTAGTGTAGAAATGAACTTGGTTCAATTTCACGATGTAGAAGTAAACCTAGTTCATTTCCACAAGTAGGGATTTGATCCCTAAACTTTCATATTCAAATTTTAAATTTGAGCCCATGTCTCCCCTTTCCAACTAGTTGTTATGAGTCAAATAAAGCACAAAACATTTTAAATTGCACACTAGGGTATTATATAAAATGACAAATCCTTATTCATTTGAACACATTGAGGATAAAGATACATCCATCGTGTCACCACTAAAGAGTATCTCATCACATCATCTACTAGCACCTACATTAGTGATAGTTAGGGCATTATTGTATGACTTCTTGTCTTTGATCATTATACCAAACTATTAAATCAACAAGGGAATGACCAAAGGACAATATTACTTTCCTAGCAAACTCCTAAATGGTGTATGTCGACATCATCTCTTTCATGTAATACATCTAGACATCAAGGTGGGCAAGTTTTGGATATCAACTTTAGCATAGTTTAGATCCATGTGTATGGTTCAAATTTGCATATGGGGTTAATATCTATGGATGTGGAGATCAATTCCATAAGCATAGATTTGAACCAAGCATCAAACTAAAAAAATTAGTCTTGTGGCAATTGTCTAACAATTTGTAGTCTTCTGAGACATTAGCATCATAATTAGTGACATCTATCACAGACAAATCTCCATCAAACCTAATGTTAAGTAACCTTAATTTATTCATTTAAATTTCAAGCATTTATTTCAATATCATAATATGTCTTGGCTCTTTATCCTATGTCATATTTTTACTTATTGTGATTTAACTAATTTACCTGAGATATTTATGTAGGTGTAGTTTATTCCCCTACCATTAACAATAGACATTGTTGAAATGAATGTTTATTTTATCTTTATAATTAAGTCTACCAAATTGTCCATGTCATTGCCAACACTCAAGATCACAATTATCATCCATCTTAAATGAGTGTATTAATAGAACTACCATCTTCCATAATTAGGTCTATCAACCACAATGTCTTGAATCATAACTTCAATAGGGATGGAGTGTACCTAGAATTAAAAATTGCATCTACCTTAGTAGTGTTAAATCCCAAAATTCGTAATTTTTTTTTAAAAAATGGACTCATGTGAAATTTTCTATTTGAGGTTTCTTATCATGTCAAGGTTATGTGAGTAAAAGAGGTACATGGACCCTCAATAGTGCTGCACTTTTTTCAAAAAATGTGTGTAAAAAGGTACATGGACCCTCAATAGTGCCACACTTTTTTCAAAAAAATGTGAGTAAAAGAGGTACATGGACCCTCAATAGTGCCACACTTTTTTGAATTTTTGAAGAGATAACAAAGTGGTAGAATAAAGAGTTACTAGGCTTTTAATGTACCTCCACTAGATCCCTCAAAACCTAGCACCGCACTTCCCTTTCCTTCAAAACTTATAACACACAAGTACCTAAAGATTTATGTTTAGTCTTAAAAATGTGTATGACATTTCTTTCTTTAATATTTTAAGAATAAAATTTAATTGTCAATATTTCATATGTAATCATTATGTATTTGTAGATGTAGTCAATTTATTATAGATAGGTTGTAACTTGTGAGGACCATAAGGATGTCAATGTTAGAAGAATAATCCAAACTCTAAAATAAAAGTTTGTATATATATTAATGATAAAGTGCCCAACATACTAATGGTAAATTTTAAATTCAAGTTGTAGTTAAACTCTAAAAAACAATAGAGTATTAAAACAAGATATAAGAATCATGGACAAACAAAGAAGCTAGGTGTAGAGGATAAAAATACACACTTCTCCCTTTTACTCTCTTGTCTAACACCTACTTTTGGTATTGTCCTAAATGCAACATCATAATTCTCAGTTTGTCTTATTTTGTGTATACATTAACCGTAACCCTACACTTACCCCTTTGAATATGATTATCCTAGACATAGAACTTGAATGGTCTAAATCATCAAGGCTTTTCCCCTTTTGGACTATACCACAAATGCTCTATTACCCTCTTAAAATTCCACTTTTACTACTCTCAAGGTCAATAATCCTTGAAATTAACTATTATCTACTGGCTTGTGTGCCAAAACACTTTGGATTAAGCATCTAAGATCTTGCATTTAAAGGATAGTCCTAGGTCATTATTTCATGATGATCCAAAAATCCAAGAATAGAAGAGACTTGATTCATATCACTATAAAGAATCATAAATCTTGCATCAACATTGCATCATTAGATACTACACATCATCATCTAGACATCTTGCATCTTTACTTCATGTGTCTTTAAACTTGTTCATTGGTATAAGGTGTTTGATCATTATCTTTGAAGTTGTATCTTTGTCTATAGCATGCTCCTAAATGTAATTTTAGCACCGAGCCAATTTTCAAACATAGGTGTGAGCACTAGTAAACAAGTTCTAGACTTGTCAACAAGAGCAAAGGAAAAATTCACACTAATAAGACACAACTTCACTAAGAGGATTGTATTTTGGATGCAGATTCATCCCAGACAAAAAAAAATTGTGTCAATCATTTACTATAGCCTAAGCATTATTCTAGTATCAAATTTTGTTTATGTCACATTAATCACAATATATCAGCTACTCCAAGGACAAAATTGATAGTCACACTTAAAATATTGAAGGATTCTTTAAATCCCTCTAACTTAGTTACCTTTACATATTTCTATCTTATCTCATTTTAATCTAGGTTTGAATGCTTAGTGATTTTTTTATAATTAGTTAGACCTAGATAAATTACCGTAGGGTCACTTTATTTCTCTACATTTTGGTGAACCCAACATCCAAACCCACTAAGGGCTTTTCTTAAGATTATCCTTCTTCTCACAATCCATAGTTCACTAATTATTGTTATTTCATTCACTACATGGATTTTCATTAATCCTTATCATTGTCTTCAATTCATTCTTATATCAAGGATTGCAATGTGTGCTCACAACTTATTGCACTCAATCCATTGATCCTTGATGATATCATCTCCATTTACAAAAAGGATGGTGGTGTATTTTGTTCCAATGTGTATATGATTTTTCATATTTCATGGAACTTTTTGTTGCTTTTCCTTCTATTTTGGATGCTTACACTTCACTTTTTTATGAGCTTCACAATGACTATATTCTTTCTATGACAAGTGATAGACATTTACCTTTTATTTCATTCAATTCATTACAAGATATATATTACCTTCTATCAAGAATATGCATAATGAGGAAGTTCATGATGCTTGCTTAAATTATGTACCTTGTTTGTTCCCCCCTCACATGATATTGCTAGGCCCATCAATGATGTCTCATGCAACTCATGACAACCCCATGAATGTTATGGATGCTTCATTATTTCATTATATACTTTGGTTCATGTTGAATCAAAGACACCTATTAGTATAGAACCAATGCTCTATGTATTTAATGGGAATGACTTGATGCAATTTTACACACTATGTGTTTATCTTCATATTATGAGAATATACATGATGCCATTTTTCTAATAAACGCATTTAGGAATACTTTAATTGATAGGGAATTGCAATAATTTTTTCATGCCATGTTTATTATACTTAATTTAATGTTTTATCATGTAGTTTTATATATTACTTTACTCTAATATCCTTAAAGTGTGACTTCATGATGCCTCTAATATTTCAACATGTAGTGGTCATCTCTTAGGATGTGTTAAGGATCCATCTAGGTTTCCTAATGATACAAAATCTATAGATGTACAGAATTCATCACATGATGCTAACATGGCCTACTTAGTGCAACAATTATTACATGATTCAACAAGCTCTACTTTGATTAATATTTCCAAAAAACCTAAGGCCATGCACAACAATGTCTCTACTTCTAGTTTCAAACCACTTGTATTATGCATAGCTTTTTGTAAAAGATGTCTTACTTCTTCCACGTCTTCATCTTGTACACCTTTTATGTTGAAAGGAGCACCATTTAGCCAATGCAAAATCCTTTTGTGTTGTAAGCAACATCCAATAACAATGATTTTCATGTCATAGATCATACTTACAAGAGAATGGAGAGAAGCTAAAGGAGACAACATATCAACTGACCTTACAAATTATAATCTTAACTTTCCTCCTCTTAGATTATCTACTAAAGCACACAAACTCTATGATATTATTGATCAACTACAAAATACTCAAGATAAGATATCTCTATGGGACTTAACTTATAAATCTCAAATACATAGGAATATCTTACAAAATGGATTTGAAAAGTATCACTATTAAATCAAATGCCAAACCTATGGAAGTTGTTACAATGTTAGAGTCCATTTGTGACAATGACAACTACTTTTAAAAACACACACACACACATATCAGGCCAAAAATGGGAGTACAAAAAAGTTGACTAGGGAGGTAGCCTAGAAGAACCCTCTCTTTACATAACCTTTCCCTATCTCACTGATGATATAATTCTAGTCCTAGAGGAGGGCTACTATATATATGAAACTCACTTTCCCTATAATATCCTTATTTGCTTCCTAAATGAGTGTTCTCCTCTTATGAGATTGTTAGTTTCTATAGTGTCAAAACTAGAATATACTAATTGATAAGGATGGGGGAATTTGTTTGCTATGTCTTAGCTCCTCAAGCTCTCTTCACTATTCATCCCTCTCTCACTAGATATCCACAATAAGTCCCATATATATGGCATGTGTTTGTCTCATTAGATTAAATAATTGTGCAAAATGACCTACATTGGCATGTGTTTGTCTCACTAGATTAAATAATTGTGCAAAATGACCTACATTGGCATGTGCTTGCTCTATTTTGTGAGTTGATCCATAGTCGATGAGATCACGTTCATCCACACTACAATGCTCCTTATAAAGTAATTAAATAGACATGGTATCCTTACATAGATGATAAGCATAAATCATAAGTACAAAACTAAACTAATGATAAACTTGGATCACTCAACTCCTATTACTTGATGCCAATCTACCTAAGGGGAATGTCATCATGGGTTCCCATACATTATGTCCCTCATCTCCCTCTCTACCCATGGGGGCATCCTATCCCACAATTAATCCATCCTCTTCCTCCCCACCAATTGGGACAACCTCTCCATCATCTCCACCTCTTATACCTAGGGGATATTCAATGGTGTTGGGAACGCTATGACCCACCACTACGTCCATGTATTTGTCAACTCACACAATCATTTACTCACTCATCAATCACCTCCTCCTCCTCCTCCTATAGGATCCTATGTTTCAAAATAGTGCATGAGAATATTCCTTGTTCTAAGTATAGACCTTACATGACAATGGAACATAAGACATTTTAGGGTACACTCTACTGAATAAAAAATGTCATAATACATGCTCATGAAGAACCTCTCCAATACTAAGGTGTGTTGACCCGCATGCCATCTTGTCTTCCTCACCTATCATAGATATAATTTATCGTTGAACCATGCCACCATAAACATGTATGGACCCCATATGACGTCTCTAGCTAGTAATTGATCAAAAAAATTATGTTAGTCATCCAGTGGTGGCACCCTCCAATCTTGAAAATTTTATGTTCCACTATTAGCCATGAGGAACATCATCTCATACCTCCATGGGAATTCCTATTGATCTCACCATTATAATGTGCTCATATGCCTAGTATTGGAGTAGGTTACTTGCCATAATACATCCTCTATGTCTACATACAAAATATGCATATAATGGTATAAGTTGGAGAGCATGCATCTACTCTAAGAGAACATTGTCCCATCTTCCTCCATATTCTATACCATGTGCACCATACCATAACCAAGGGCCACAAACTTTAAACTACTATTACTATAATCACCAACATCTATTTGTGCATATTCAACACATCATCTTGCAAGATATCCTAGAGTAGAATCTCCTCTCCCCATCTATGCCTCAACCTACCTCCTCAATATTCATATGCCTTGGCCTCAATATCTAATCTTGTCTCTATTATAGGTGGCTTGTTGGCCACGTACTAACAACTTCCATACATCCTTTAGAATGATAGTCATCTCTCTAGTTAGGAGATGGAATGCACATGTATCTAAGTCCCATCTCTCTACTAGGGTAGTCAACATTTCCCCATAGTACAAATTATGGTAGCTCCTACATATATTGCATTCCCATACCATCTAATAGTTCATGCTTCTCATTTATGCCCATGCTCAATGCATGTAATGTTTGGAGCACTATGTTCTACTCTCACTCCTTGACTTGTAGTATACTCCATATAAAACAATGCCATGAAACCACAAAAAATTAGCCCCATTTTGTGAAATCATAAGCATAAAGTATACTAGATTCATAAAATCAAGAACAATTGTACTTCCCTAAGCCCTGGATGTGCCTATGGCACTAAGGACATAACCACACAAAATAAGACAAGACTACTTCAAATGGGTTGTGACCTTGCCAAATAGGACACAATTTTGTAGAGGAAGGACATGACCACACAATGCAAAAATTACATGAAAAATTTCTCTTCTTTATTTTGAAAATTTTGTGAAAAACAAGAAAATTACTCATCAAATCTACCCTCACTGTGACTATGACAGCCTGCTGTAACTAGTCTGCCATATGGTCCATGAATGCATATCATTGAGGCATCATGATAGCGATAAAATTTACTTTGATTGTAAAAGTGAATGATGAAAATTTAAAAATGATTTTTTAACTATTTCTATTTATAGTAAATAGAATATTCTTTTTGAAATAAAACCTTTATCATGCTTTAACACAAGATCTTTGGAAAAAAATAATAAAGTAATTACGTAATCACTTCTTCTTGGCAATGGTTCTAACCCATCATAAATTTCTCTCACCAATTTTATCTAGCTTCCCCATTGGAGGAGTTTATTACACAATATTTTACAAGCCAACAATTATTTACTCTAGCTATCCATCTACATGTGTCATGGTTATTTTCATGATTACATTCTGTTGAGGCACACTTAATATTTCATTTTCATAGACCACAATATTTTTTGTAATAGTTTTTCTATTCATTCTCTCATGATAATATCTTACACAATATGCCTAGTCTTACTTTTACACGAAAAAATCTTATGCAATGTCATTTTTGCACCCATGCTCATATGCACTATCCTTATTTTACTATTACATGCACATATTTTATAAGATACAAGTAGTATAATGTCTCCTAAATGCATATTTTCATGGTACATTCTACATGTCACACTAAACATTATATATAGCTCTCTCAAGATGATACCTTACACCATCTTTATCATATGGATCTTTCAACATATATCTTTATATGGTAGTTATCATATTGATTGGCTTCCCCACTTAGGGGCATCTTTTGATATTATTACTTAAGGTGTAAATATTTCTTACACTCTCTTTCAAGAGACATACATGCAAATTTTGCTAAATACTCTATGATACCTGCTACATTTACATGATTACATCTTACAAGGAATAATTTTTCATTACCCCTTCATGTTTGTCAATTTTTACATGGCATTTTTTCCTATGGTACTCTCACAATCATATCTTACACCATTGTGATTATGTCATTCTCACATGATCACATCATACATGACATGTTCTACACTTACATGATTACATCGAACAGATGGTCATCTTACATTTTATCATGACTTTTTCTCACAATGGCAAATTTGGGGAATTTTTTTATCTCCCACTACACCAGGTCAACACATTGATATCTATGGCCAAGTTACACTTTTTCTTCTCTTCAAATAGATTCCATAATGATGTATGCACTTAATTTGAGGGGGTTAAATTATACACTTTACATGATCTCATGGATGCATAGATTGTGTGGGCCACACTAGTTCCAACTCCATAACCCTATGCATAATGACCTCATTCTTCGCTTTTACATGATCTCATATTTATGCAGATTGTGGGGTCCACACCAGTTCCAACTCCATGACAACCCTATACATCATGGCATATTTTCATAATTTTTTACACGGTTTCATGGAGGGCCAACTCAGTAACATCTCTACATCACCATCTCAAACTTAGACTCATTCTTATTCTCAGACTTGGTGATGCAACATATTATTATCATTGTACTTCACTGATCTCATGGTTAGTAAAGTGCAAAGATTGATGATTGTATTCTTATGTTACTTACGCAGTTATGTAGGATCCACTAATGATTTGTGTGTAGCTTGGAAGAGGTTGCTCTACTAAAACATGAAGAAATCACAAAACATCATCCTACCACATAACCTTTAATTTGCTTGCTTCTTTTATTTACTTTAGCATGCATGATTCGTAGTTCCACACCAAAGTGGGGGCAAAATGTAGAGGATAAAAGTGCATACCTTACCCTTTTACTCTCTTGTTTTACACCTACTTACGATATTATCATAAATGCATTGTCATAGTGCTCAATTTGTCATATAAATTATGCACTTACCTCTCCAAATACCATTATCCTAGTCATAGAACTAGACCAACCCAAATCCTTAGGGCTTTCTTCCTCTTGGCCTATATTGCGCACATGGATATATCCCTTGGATAGATCCATGCACATCCCTGTCCCCTTCTTTTTAAATTCCACTTTTATTACACCCAAGACTAACAAATCAAAAAATTGACAGTTGTCTGCCAAACCGCATACCAAAAACACTTTGAATTGAGCATCTAGGATCTTATATTTAAAGGATAGTCTTAGGTCATAATTAATACATGCTGATCTTGGAACAAGATTTCCAATAATTAAAGAGACTTGATTCGCACCACTACAAAGCATCATGAATTTTGCATTAGCATGACATTATTAGATAAAACACATCATCATCATCATCATCATCATCTAGGCATCTTACATATTTTCTTAGCATGTATTTAAACACATGTACGTTGGCATAAGGGGCTTAAGTGTTATCAAGGAAGTCGAAAGGACGTCCCTAAATCTGATCTCTCAACTAGACTGGATACGTTGTCTACTACAATTGTTATGTCTCTCCCTCAGAGGCAGGGGGCCCTGGCAGGTTGGGTCTAATGATCTTATCCCTTCATGTCTTCTATCCCTCCCTCTCGGTTCAACACTATTGGGTTTCCAATACAAGTGAGTGTAGGCAAATAGGTTTTAAAGCTCAATAGGTGCAAAGGATATATCTGCACTAATAGGTTATGACAATGCCAAGGGGAACTGTACTGCACATGTAGATTTGTCCTAAACATTAGAAAAAAATGCATCAATCGTCTTCTACCATCTGAGCATTCTTCTATTATTAGATTTGAGTTTCTATTGCATCAATCACAATATATCAACCAATCCGAAGACAAAATAGAAAGCTACACTTAAAACAACTAAATATTCCTTATTCTTTTCATTCACTTATTTCACATAGCTAAATCTCAACTCATATATCCTTATGCTTTACACTGACATCAGAGTAAAGTATGCAGATATCTTGACAACGACTTCTTGGCGTGGTCTTTTTGTTGAAGGGTCTTTGGATAAGGTTGGAGAGCTCATTCTATCTTTGAACAAAAGTTGAATGGAAAGGCAAAAACAAATTTCACTGGGTTAGTTGTCTCATAGGCTATTTTTAAGCTCGTGGACGTTAAAAGCTATTCTATTCTATATTTAAGTCTTGGCAATTGTTTTATTATTAGTTATGGTTTCTAAGGATCCCATACAAATGGCTTGTTGGTAACCGGAACTTGTTAGGGTTTGAAGTAGAAAAATTTGAAATGAAGTAGTATTAATAAAAAGTAAAAGATAGTGTATTTTATGGAAGGCTTGGTGGGATCCTTTAGTGTTGTTCAAGTGTGTTGCACAGTGGGGAGTGGGTGGGACCGGGGTCGGGCCATGCACGCAGCAGGAGGGGCAGGAATGCGAGAGAAAGAAAAAAAGGCCCAGTATTTGTAATGAAGTGCTCTCATTAAAGGTGGTGGTGGTGTTGATGACTATGGAGAGCCCATTCGTGGATAAAAGGCAATGCTTTGCCATTTAGAACACCAAGGGAAGGGAAAATGAAGCACAGGATGATGAGAATGGAGAAGAACAAGTTAGATTTTGTGCTTCACACTCTCATACTCTGTTGTTGTTGCTGTTTCTGCTGCTATGGAGAATTTGTAGCTATGGAGAAGGAGATGTCTGAGGTTCAAATCCTCATGGCTATCAAGTCTGGGATTGTAGATAGTTCTGGTAGGCTGAGTGACTGGACAGAGAAGAAGAATACTAGTGGTGGTATTGCTTCTTCTCACTGTTCATGGTCGGGGGTGTTGTGTGATCCTTATATAGGAAAGGTGACGAGTTTGAATCTTTCTTGCATGAATCTCACGGGAAGCATTTCCTCTGAGATTCAGGGTCTGGTGCATTTGCAAGTTTTGAATATCAGTCATAATGTGTTTGGGGGAGTTTTGCCGCTTGTAATCTTCAATCTTACCAGGCTTCGCCGCCTGGACATTAATCACAACTCGTTTGAAGGCCCAATTCCGGCGGGGATTTCAAAGTTGAAGAATCTGGTGAGCTTCATGGCGTTCAGCAACTCTTTCACTGGTCCTTTGCCGCTGGAGTTTACTGAGCTTCCATTTCTGGAGCAGCTGAACCTGGGCGGGAGCTATTTTAATGGCTGTATTCCGCCACAATATGGGTTTTTCAGAAACCTGAGGTACCTTCACTTGGCCGGAAATGCCCTTTCGGGGGAAATACCTGCGGAGCTGGGACTTCTGCAGGAACTCCGGCACCTGGAAATCGGCTACAATGGTTTCAGCGGCGGGGTTCCATGGCAGCTTGGAAATATGACTGAGTTGGAGTATTTGGACATTGCGCAGGCTAATTTGAGCGGAGGTTTGCCCTGGGAGTTGGGCAAGTTGAAGAAGCTGAACTCATTGTTTCTGTTCAAGAACAATTTGGTGGGCTCGATTCCGGGGTTTTTCGGCAATCTTCGCAGCCTGGTGTCGCTGGATTTGTCCAATAACTCGATCGCGGGTTCGATTCCGAGGAATTTCTGGCGCCTGAAAAAGCTCGAACTGCTGTGTCTCATGTATAACAACATGAGCGGAAGCGTGCCGAGAGGAATCGGTGAGCTGCCAAAACTGGAAGTTTTCCGCATTTGGAGCAATTCTTTCACGGGAATTTTGCCTCAGGGGCTTGGCAGTAAGTGCCGGCTTAAGGAGCTTGATGTTTCTTCGAACAAATTTACGGGCCCCATTCCGCCCAATCTCTGTGCCGGAGGCGAGCTTTTCAAGCTTATCATGTTTTCCAACCGTTTCAGTGGCGAAATTCCTGCTGGACTAGCGACCTGCTCACGGCTATGGCGTTTTAGGGTTGCAGACAATATGCTCAACGGTCGAATTCCTCCAGCTTGGGGTTTTCTGCACAATTTGACGTTTGTGGACCTGTCCAGGAACAATTTTAGCCTTGGATTAGCTGCAGACATTTTCAATGCGCCCAGATTGCAGTATATCAATGTCTCGTATAATTCTCATCTGGGCGGGAGACTTCCTGATAAGGTTTGGGGTTCCCCCAGTCTGCAGATTTTCTCAGCTGCTTTCTCTAACATTTCAGGAAGGCTTCCTTCATTCAAGGACTGTAATTTTCTCTACAAGCTGGAGCTTCAGGGGAATGTCTTGTCTGGTTCCATTCCCAGAGACATTACTCACTGTCAAAAGCTCTTGAATTTCCAGGTCAGTGGAAATCGGCTGACGGGCTCCATTATGCCGGAGCTCGCAATGCTGCCGGAGATAAACGAAATCGATCTTTCCCACAATGCTTTAACAGGGATGATTCCTCAAGGCTTTGATAATTGTACTACTCTGGAGATTTTCAATGTTTCCTTCAATCGGCTCACTGGGCCTGTTCCCTCGGACGGCCCTGTGTTTAGGAATATCAGTAAGAGTGTATTTGCTGGCAATCCTGGGCTCTGTGGAGGTGTTCTGGTACCATGTTTGGAGTTCCCTGCGCCAGATTTGTATTCCCCCAGGGCTAAAAAACCTGGTCCTCTGGTTTGGGTCATGGGGGGAGTTTTTGCATTAGCCCTTTTCATTCTCATTGTGGGAACCCGATGCTTTTACAAGCAATACAAGGGCTACATTTTGGGCAACCGCTACAGGTCTGAACATGATGAAGGCCCCTGGAAGATGACTGCCTTCCAGCGCCTTAACTTCACTGTGGAAGCCATTCTTGAGTGCCTTAAGAGCTCAAATATCCTTGGCATGGGATCGGCTGGAACTGTTTACAAGGCCCAGATGCCCAATGGTGAAACCATTGCTGTCAAGAAGCTGTGGACTAACCCTAAGGAAGCTCATCGGCGCCGAAGAGGCGTTCTGGCTGAAGTTGATGTGCTTGGAAATGTTAGACACAGGAATATAGTGCGTCTTCTGGGTTGCTGTTCCAACAATGAAACAACTCTTCTGCTCTATGAGTATATGCCCAATGGAAGCCTGGCGGATCTTCTGCACGGCAACAAGGAAACCAACATGCTTGCAGACTGGATGACCAGATATAAGGTTGCTGTGGGAGTGGCTCAAGGGCTTATGTATCTGCACCATGATTGTTACCCTGTTGTGGTGCATAGAGATGTTAAGCCCAGTAATATATTGCTGGACGCTGATATGGAGGCCCGCGTGGCAGATTTTGGGGTTGCTAAGCTCATTCAGTCGGACGAATCCATGTCTGTCATTGCAGGCTCCTACGGCTACATTGCACCAGGTACCTCCGCCCTCATTTTTTGCTTCATTTCCGCCGTGTTTTTTTAAAGATATTGTAGGTGATTCTGTCTGTATTCCTTACATGATCATACCTTGAAAAAGCTTTGAAACGGGATTTGGGTTGCTGATGGGCCTTCTGACTGTTTTTGGGCTTTCATTTTAACTGCATTCTGTTGCGAATGACAATAGATTAGATTAATTACTCTCTATGGTGTTTAAAGTGAACATAAATATTTTACTGTACAGGCAGAGAAGATCAGTCAAGTCTCATCAACTGTGTATAGTGTTTATTATTATTACTGTTTAGTATATGTTTTGGCTCCTTTGATCTGGATCTTATCCAGATGGCTTTGCTTCAAGTACACATTAAAGCATTTTATTTACGGATAGATTTTTAATTAACTACTTTTAAAAATTGAAAGAAAATGTGAAAAAGGTTGATAAAGTTTGCTTTTCTTTTGAGTAAATCATACTAAATATGAAGTTTTTATTCATAGAATCAATTTCAAATGGCACATTTTTTAAGCCCCTCTTGACTTGAATATTATGTACAGTGTGAAAAGACCCTCTTAGTGATAAACAGGGAATAAGTCATAATTTGGAACACCCCTATAACAGATATCACTATGCTAAAGGTTGGTAGCACAAATAGGCATATTTTGTGTTTGATTGTGAGTTCAATTTCATAATCTGACAAGCAAGTTTGATGGTGTTCTTAATGCGAAAATAAATATTGTTAAACTTTACGGTAGACCAGTTAGGAGTGAACTTAGTACCTTCTATTTGTTTGTTGGGGTGCAAACCACTGAGCTACCCGCCCTCTTCATGACTAGTCCATTTTTTGTTAGGATGGCTCATTTTCCAACACCCCCCTTGAGCCACACTGCAGGTGCTCTAGGGATCCTAGCTTGGCCTGGCTCTGCGGACCTGGGCTCTGATACCATGTTAAACTTTTCATAGACCAGCTAAGAGTTGAACCTAGGATCTCCTCTTTACTGTAGGAGTAACGACTGACCCCTTTGTGATTGGTCCATCTTCGATTCAAATATGACTCATTTTCCGATTTTGAAGTGAAAGGCTGTTGCCAAATTTCATTCTCAGACTAGACTGGGACAGCAAAAGCCTGTGAGCCTGGATAAATCCGAGTTCACAATCCGATGTGTCTGAAATTTTTCTTTTCGTCTTCATGTGCACTACTCGGTTGAGTAAAAACCATTTTATCGAATCCCAAGCACAAGCAATGTTACAAAAGTAGTTTAGAAATCCCTGTCCGGACATCGCCGGAAAGACTTCAGAAGTCGTTGTTTTGTGTCAGACAGTCGTATGTTTGGATAAACATTTGCAGCAGTATACCAAGCTTTACCCAGTATATGCAAGCTACAAAAGTGGGTATTTCCGTATTTCCCCACACTTGTCGTACAAAAAGGCAAAACATATTTGTCTGTAGCCAATCAAAGGTATCTCTTGTGCTTCGAGTCCAGTCAAAACTGTAACGCGTTACCTACCACCTTCCACCGAATAAGAATAAGAATGACTTAGATAGCAATCATCACACGTCTGATCAATGTTTTACTTTTGCCGTTCCCTGTGCAGAATATGCCTACACTCTACAAGTTGACGAAAAAAGTGACATCTACAGTTTTGGAGTGGTTTTGCTGGAGATTTTGACAGGCAGGAGGTCGGTGGATTCAGAATTCGGAGACGCCATTAATATAGTGGACTGGGTGCGCGCCAAAATTCAAACCAAAGAGGGCATTTTGGAAGTTCTGGACCCAAATGTGGGAGCCTCCTGCAGCTCTGTACAGGAAGAAATGATGTTGGTTTTACGAGTAGCTCTGCTCTGCACAGCCAGATGCCCTGCAGACCGCCCCTCCATGAGAGATGTTGTCTCCATGCTCTCAGAGGCAAAACCCCGCAGAAAATCTCTACTCAATCTTCACTGCCTTCAGCAGCAACAGCACCATCTTCTTCGCACTTCCAGTTCTAAATCAAATCCCTCTTCTCAAGAAAGCAGCCCTGCAGCATCCAGAATAGTTGTCTGAAGATAAAAGAGCTGTAATCTTTTCTATATATAGTTATACACATATATATATAAGTAGGCACTAGGCAGACAATATTGTTGCTTGGTACTCTCATGCATGATGTTTCTAAACGCCTAGACATTTAAAATGGGGTAGATCTAGATAAAGTTTTGCAGTAAGTGCTGTTTGAATTAAGCTGCTGCATAGAGTAGTTTTTCTTTTTCAATTTGGAAAATGATTTTTCGGAGAGTCTTAAGCATGATGAGTGATCAGGCTTCTTCTGTACATAAACATATTTTTAGTCAATGCATCAGCATTCCTTCAGAAAACTATTTTTTACCGTTGTGTCTCAGGCTATGGTGGAATTTTCTCTTGTTTGCTGTGCATGACATAACTTTAATATGATTGAAATTCTAATGCATGGGTTTCAAGTGAAGAGAACTAATTCATAATGCAGAGCGCTCATCATACCAGCAAAGTCCTATGAAGATGGGTAAAATAACGAATTTTATTCCTAAGACGCTGAAAACTGAACAATTCCCAGAAGCAAACTTTCAGCTGCTATAAACTATCAGTTTCAGTGCCAAATGTACTGTAATTTTTTTAAAAATAATTTACTGGAATTATTACGAGGCTGCTGCTCAGAAATATTAGGAAAAGTTACCACGTCAAGTTATATTCTCTGTTCCACAACTGTATTTTGGGAGCTTTTTTTAAGCTAAAAATTAAAATGAACCCATGTCTTGAAAGTTATATTTCCTGTTCCAAACTTCCACCACTGTATTTTGGGAGGTTTTATAAAAAAATGCAAACACTGCATAAGTTTTGCTTTACAAAATTAGGCGCCTCAAATTTATCGGCCAAGATTTTGAATTTTCCTTCAATTTGCCGGATATTTTTCAAATAGTTACAAAACAGAGCAGAAATAAGTGCAGCAGTTCCCTCCATGGAACCCCGCCCTCACTATTGTTGGAGGCATTTTTCAGCTAAGAAAACTTAGTAATAATTTTAACCTTGGGGTGAGCCGTTGTAATGGTCAAAGGTTCGAAACCACTATATACGTTGGGCTACTTATCCCTCTAAAGTTAAGAAAAAAAAATTGAACAATTTTAAATTATATATTCAAATCACAATCATTAATATCTTATTTTACTAAATTAAGAATCAACTCACACAACTTACATATAAGATAAAACTAGCAGATAAATTGTCTTAAAAGCACTATGTGAACAAAAATATTTTCTTAAGTATATAATTTGAATGAAATAGTTTAAAAAAATTGTAATGTCTTTAACATGAAATTATTTAATTAAATAGTAGAAAAGCATGTAAGTACATCACACATAAGATTGTAAGAGTGAATAGAACAACTTATTTGAAATAGATCGAGCCACTTTGAAGGGGTAACCTTCAAAAATCTTTGACAAAAACATAATTCCCAAATTATGTTTTCCACAACTACTTATTACCTCCAATATATAAACCTCCTCCTAATAACATAATGGGTGTGTAAGCCACTAATCCCAATGTTGATCTAATAGGCCTATAATTATTATAGCTAGAAACCATCACAGTATTAAATCAAGGATTATGTAGGCCCTTATTGGTCATCATATACTCCACTATGTCCCATTGGTTAAGGGCTTAACATGCACTTCTTTTCAAAGAAATAGGGGAGAGGAGCCGGACCCTGTGCACCCAATTTTTGATGGTCCACATGGAATGCCACGTGGACCAGTAAAAAAATTTGTAATTGAAAATCATAAAAAAATCATAAGAAACAATAAAAAATATCTTTTTTTTTAATTTTTAATTCAATTTGACACGTGAGATGATGCAATTAGTCGATCCCAAAAAATGTCATTTTTTGCCATGCAACTGAAACATGCACAGTCAGAATGCCAATTGGTGCATGGCACGACATCCAAAGTGGAATGACTTGCCACGTAACGCCACATCACTCTGCCACCCTTTCACTCCACTACCTCGCATTAATCTCTTGCCGCCCCTTGCATTACTTCTATACTGTCGTGTTTACTGCACATCAACTCCGCCTTCCTCCATGACATCCCACGTAAACTTCGAGCCAACCTTCATTCAATGCTCCTAGTGCCTCGTGGAACTCGCCAACTTTAGAGCCTTTCAATCTACCATCTTCTCGAATTTTCTTCAGACATACGCCAGAAAGTGCTTGCTAGAGGTCTCTGCAACTTCCAACCTGCCACCACAACATGCTACGCTCGGCCTCTGGTCGAGACTTATGCAAGCGCCGGTTTGAGAACGTGAAACCCACCTCTAGCTCCGCCATGCACCCGATTCCCGCATTCGTCAGTGCCATGCAGGTGAAGCATATCGGCATAACTCCATTCGACCCGGGTGAGCAAGCTCACTAGGGCCTCACCATTATTTAGTTTTTCTTATTTAATTCACGTTGCATTTGTTTTTTGGTCTTTTCTCTGTTGCAAAATTGGTTTTTGGTATGGAGCTTTCGTGTTTTTGAACACTATGAAATCTATGTTCATAAACGCACTAATTCTATGGAAATTAATCTTCTGTTGAAGCATCGCTCTCTTTATAAATGGGTTTTTTTTTCATTACAGTAACAAATAATATTGTTGGTTGTTTCGGTGCCATAAATAAATCTGACGTTGTTTTTTTGTTGTTTCGGCGCCATAGATAAATTTGGGGTTGTTTTTATTTTCATTATAGTAACAAATAATATTGTTGGTTGTTTCGGTGCCATAGATTAATCTGTTTCCCTAGGGTTTATATTGCAAATATTACAGTCATAGGTTAGCATTTGTGTTTCCCTAGGGTTTATATTGCAAATATTACAGTCATAGTTTAGTATTTGTGTTTCCCTAGGGTTTATATTGTAAATATTACAATCATAGTTTAGCATCTGTGTTTCCCTATGGTTTATATTGCAAATATTACAGTGTCACTTTGTAGCATTTGTGTTTCATAGGTTCTGCATTATCATACACTCTGATTATCATATTCTCATAGGTTCTGCATTATCATTCACTTTGGTTGTCTTATTGTTGGTTGTTTCGGTGCCATTGATAAATTTAGGCTTGTTTATTTCTTATTACAGTAACAAATTGTTTCGGTGCCATAGATAAATCTGTTTCCCTAGGCTTTATATTGCAAATATTACAATCATAGGTTACCATTTCTGTTTCCCTAGGGTTTATATTGCAAATGTTATAGTCATAGTTTAGCATTTGTGTTTCCCTAGGGTTTATATTGCAAATATTAGGGTGTCACTTTGTAGCATTTGTGTTTCATAGGTTCTGCATTATCCTACACTCTGGTTATCTTATTCTCATAGGTTTTGCATTATCATTCACTTTGGTTGTCTTATTATTGGTTGTTTTGGTGCCATAGATAAATCTAGCCTTGCTTATTTTTCATTACAGTAACAAATTGTTTAGGTGCCATAGATAAATCTGTTTGCCTAGGCTTTATATTGCAATTATTACAGTCATAGGTTACCATTTCTATTTCCCTAGGGTTTATATTGCAAATATTACAGTCATAGTTTACCATTTCTATTTCCCTAGGGTTTATATTGCAAATATTACAGTGTCACTTTTTTAGCATTTGTGTTTCATAGGTTTTGCAATATCATACACTCTGGTTATCTTATTCTCATAGGTTCTGCATTATCATTCACTTTGGTTATCTTATTGTTCGTTGTTTCGGTGCCATAGATAAATCTAGGCTTGTTTATTTTTCATTACAGTAATAAATGCAAACAACGAACAATAAGATAACTTCAAGCTTCTTGGATATATATGTATATGCATATGTATAGACATATACATATACATATACATACATATGTATATACATAGACATATACATATACATATACTACTTCCACGACATCCCACGTAAACTTCGAGCCAACCTACATTCAATGCTCCCAGTGCCTCACACAACTTGCCAACTTTAGAGCCTTTCCATCTACCATATTCTTGAATTTTCTTCACATTGGTGCCATTGATTAATTTGGGGATGTTATCTTTTTTATAGGTTCTGTTACATCAATTCAATCATGCAACTATTGTAACTTTCTTAGGTGCCATTGATTAATTTGGGGGTGTTCTCTTTTGCATAGGTTCTACTTCAACAATGCATTCCTACAACTATTGTCATGTTTTTAGGTGCCATTGATTAATTTGGGGGTGTTATCTTTTGTATAGGTTCTACTACATCAATTCAGTCATGCAACTATTGTAGCTTTCTTAGCTGCCATTGATTAATTTGGGGGTGTTCTCTTTTGCATAGGTTCTACTTCATCAATTCAGTCCTATAACTATTGACATGTTTTTAGGTGCCATTAATTAATTTTGGGGGTGTTATATTTTTTATAGGTTCTGCTACATCAATTCAGTCATGCAACTATTGTAGCTTTCTTAGGTGCCATTGATTAATGTGGGGGTGTTCTCTTTTGCATAGGTTCTACTTCATCAATTCAGTCCTACAACTATTGTATTGTTTTTAGGTGCCATTGATTAATTTGGGGGTGTTATCTTGTTTATAGGTTCTGCTACATCAATTCACTCATGCAACTATTGTATCTTTCTTAGGTGCCATTGATTAATTTGGGGGTGTTCTCTTATGCATAGGTTCTACTTCATCAATTCAGTCCTGCAACTATTGTCATGTTTTTAGGTTCCATTGACTAATTTTGGGGGTGTTATCTTGTTTATAGGTTCTGCTACACCAATTCACTCATGTAACTTCTGTAGCTTTCTTAGGTGACATTGATTAATTTGGGGGTGTTCTATTTTGCATAGGTTCTACTTCATCAATTCAGTCCTGCACCTATTGTCATGTGTTTAGGTGCCATTGATTAATTTGAGGGTGTTCTCTTTTTTTATAGGTTCTGCTACATCAATTCACTCATGCAACTATTGTAGCTTTCTTAGGTGCCATTGACTAATTTGGGGGTGTTCTCTTTTGTATAGGTTCTACTTCATCAATTCAATCCTGCAAGTATTGTATTATTTTTAGGTGCTATTGATTAATATGGGGGTGTTCTCTTTTGCATAGGTTCTGCTTCATCAATTCAGTCCTACAACTATTGTTTGTTCATCAAATAGCAATAGACATTGAAAGATGTCTATTTGTTCAAGATATACGTGATCTACCGTGGATGTTTTGATCCATGGACATCATGTATATCCTAGACAGATAAGACTTCTATTTGTGTGTTCATCATTGCACAAACTTTCACACTGCCAATTGTTTTTAATATTTGTATGGATGGAAGTTAAAATTGTTTTTGATGGCACCATTAAAGAGTATAAGTTGGCCACCCTTTCACTCCACTGGCTCACATTAATCTCTCACTGGCCCTACATTACTTCTGTACAGTCATGTTTAATGCACATCAATAGTTGGACTTTGTTACAACATGTATTACCATTACTGAATGTAACAATTAGCACAATCCATTCATCCATGTCACATTGTGAAGTATTACCATAGAACAATAATCATCAATTGTACATGTATTACCATAGAACTATTGAAATACATAGGACAACTGAGAAGGGGGGGGATGAATCAGTTGTCACAAAAACTTAACTTCATATGAATATCAAACCATCAACAACTTAAATATTGATAATCAGATTTAACCATAAAACCATGAAACCATAGACTTAATCACAATCACACATTCAACACAGTAGACACCAGATTTTTACATGGAAAACCCTGAAAGGGAAAAACCATGGTGGGTGTTAGCCCACAGAAATATATATGCTATATCAATACCAAAAAATAGAGGCTCGCTGCCCAAAATGTTCACTGCAAAGATTAGCTCACTGCCAAGGGGTGGCTCATTGCCAAGAATCCTCTCACTGCCAAAGGGTGGCTCACTGCCAAGGATTGTTGAACTAATTTGACAATGTCTACTCTATGCCTGAGTTCAGTTCCATTGAAGCGCAATATTCTTCCTCTACTCTGCTCTTCTTACTCTTCGCACTTATCTTCTCATTTTTTTCACATGCATTTTTCACAATTACATTACAAGTCTTTATACAAGTCATCAACCTTGGAATGTACATCAAGGTCGGCAATACATTCATCAACCATTGGAACAATTTCCAAGGTCGGCATTACAAAAACATACATAGAAATAGGTCAGGACCTAATACGGAAATTTGCCAAGGGAAAGATGTAAAGATGTATATTGATCATGCCATGCCTTAGCTGGGACTCAAACGCAATCCTTCACGCCACGACACACTTCTACAATCTTCAAAACATCTCCACAAATAATGAAATCAACTAGGTCAGTCAAGACTGGTGAGAACACTATGTCTTCTAAGAACATTCTTCATCCACGATCCAACTTTCTCTTTGCAGACCAATCCAAGGGTAGGAACACGATCAAGAGACATCCACAAGCACATTGAAATCATTAGGAAACAACTGCACAACTTCCAACCACTCTGTCAAGAAGATTCTTCAAACCGGAGCACATAAAAAACACAACCAACTACTGTCATAGGGAAAAGATCACTTGTGGACCACCAAATCACGAACCATTGAAGTTGAAGACACTTAACATTATCTTAGACTTAACTCTAGAACCGCAGATAGAAATATTTCAATGCAGAGGAATGCGGAGCAAAATACCTTCTCTCTGTCACCAATGAATACTCAGAAAAGGCAACTTTTACTCTGGTGAATATAACTCACTTATATCTTCATACCGAAGGCTCAAACTCAGAATATGGCATCTTCAGACATGCCTCTAAATAACTTTGAATCCGCAGACAAAGATATTCATCCTATAGGAAATGCGGAGCTATCTTCTAGACTGTTCTTTTGTATGCAATACATTGTTTCCACTGCAACTCATTGTTTCTACCGGAGGAGCTAATTTTATCAATATCCTCATCATTAAAATCAATTACATAGGTAAGTACAAAGCATCTAATTCATTACAAGCAAGTAACAAGACAAGGGCATAGTTGACATCAATAACAACATAGATATGTTGACATCAATGACAACACCGGTTAGGCACATACTTGCAACAAGAACAATAATCATTAATTCTACTTTGTTACAACATGTATTTAGGGGACTTGGTTTTGTGAAGGCCTTTCATGGTTACCTATGCAGCACTTCACAAATCAAATGGAATTGTCGACAAGTGCTCGGTCAGAGTGTCATTACAAGAGCGTTCATAAAATCAAGTCTCCCTAAATCATTACTGAATGCAACAATTACCAAAATCAGTTCATCCACGTCACGTGTCTGTCATCCCAAACATAAGTATAAGAATTGCACCATATAGCAGAACCTATGAAAAAGAGAACACCCAACAATATTATTTGTTAATAAAATGAAAAATAAACAACCCTAGATTTCTCTATGGCACCGAAACAACCAACAATATTATTTGTTACTGTAATAAAAATAAAAACAACCCTAGATTTATCTATGGCACCGAAACAACCAACAATATAATTTGTTACTATATACATCGCACCTATAAAAGTTACAATAGTTGCATGACTGAATTGAATCACATCAGTAAAATAGATATGTATAAAGAGGTATATACTTATACATACATGCATACATTGGTTACTTGCATTGTTTTGTTTACATTGGATAAACCAACAATATTTATATGTCTGAATTGAAGAACACCAGCAAAATATAATTGTATAAACATATATATATATGTGTGTGTGTGTGTGTGTGTGTGTGTGTGTGTGTGTGTGTGTGTGTGTGTGTGTGTGTGTTTGTGTGTGTACATATTTACATGACTGAATAGATGAAGCAGAACCTATGAACAAGAGGTATATACTTATACATACATGCATACATTGGTTACTTGCATTGTTTTGCTTACATTGGACAATCCAACAATATTTATATGTCTGAATTGAAGAACAACATCAAAATAGATTTATGTACATATATGTATATGTATATTTATATGTGTATACATATGCATATATGCATATATGTATATGTATATTTATATGTATACATTTATGTATATGTGTATGTCTATGTATATGTCTGTGTATATGTATATGTATATGTCTATATATATGCATAAACATATACATATATGTATATGTAACAATATAAAGAAGCTGGAAGGGACATTGGAGTCTGAGTGTAACATGTAGTGGTGGTGGGATTGAAGTTGCAGAGACATATAAGTCTATGTATATGAATATGTATATACATATGTATATGTTTATGTATCTGTATATACATATACATATACATATGTATATGTATATACATATACATATGTATATGTCTATACATAAACATAAACATGTAGTGGTGGTGGGATTGAAGTTGCAGAGACCTTAAGCAAGCACATTTTGGCATTGATGTGAAGAAAATTTGAGAAGATGGTAGATTGAAAGGCTCTAAAGTTGGCAAGGTGTGTGAGGCACTGGGAGCATTAAATGTAGGTTAGCTCGAAGTTTACGTGGGATGTCATGGAAGAAGCTGGAGTTGACGTGCAATAAACACCACTGTATAGAAGTAATGCAAGGGGTGGCGAGAAATTAATGCGAGGCAGTGGAGTGAAAGGGTGGCAAAGTGATGTGCCATAATGTGGAAAGGCATTCCACTTTGGACACCGTGCCACGCACCAACTAGCATTCCGACTGAGCATGTTTCAGTCACATGGCAAAAAATGATATTTTTTTGGGATCAACTAATCGCATCATCCCACATGTCAAATTGAATAAAAAATAAAAGATGAAAATGAGAAACTGTCAATTGAACATAGGTGGAAACAAGAAGCATACATACAACATACATTGCAATATGATCAGAAAACATTGCAAATCAAAACAATAATGTTGCATTTGTAGTTATAATAAATTTAAAACTATCAACAATAAGGGTGCACTTGTAGATATCAAAACTTATAAACTGTCCAAAACATCAATTGCAAATGAAATCAAAATAAGGCTACATCTAGCTGCTGTGATAGGGAAATGGTGGTTGGCTGCTTGGGGTGCCACTAGCCATGTTCTCGTCCCCTTCCAGTCGATGAGGAGTGTTGCTTACATGACTGGGAGTTGGACTGGAAAATGGGGTGCAAGTGACATGTGTTGGGGGTGCTAGTGAACACATCTATACATCCCGAGTGGCAGTCTGAATTGGATATTGAGTGCACCTAAACTTAGTTTGGGAGACGATTGAATAATTCATTATTGTGGAGTAGTGAGGGATATTGATGTTGAGAATATCACAGAATACTCCATTATTTTGAGAGAAGGGACTAGTAGGGATCCTTAACTGCCTTTCTCCTTGTAAAGCCCTCTGCGCCTCCTCAATCTCTTTTTCCTTTCGGTCATGTTCCCTCTAAATCCTCTCTTGCTCCTTTTTGGCATCTTTATCCTTCTTCTATTGTATTTTCTGCTGCTCTTTTTCTTTACGTTGTATCTCCCTCTCTATTTTGACCTGCTCCTTCAACTCCTTTTCCAATTTGTTTGCTTCCTTTTTCTCCTTGTTCTCTTGTCTCTTTTGGGCTTTTAGGTCCTCAACCTCTTTCTTCCTTTCCTCTTGATACATTAACAGATTCATGTAGTCATCTGTCATCAACAGCTGAGACTGTCTGCTCAACCGAATTGCACCACCTTTGGATTTTTTGATAGACAGTGTGCATAAGCAGCTTGAGGAATTTGTTGATGTGCGGAACTGTTTCTGTTTATTCTGTCTGATCCAATTGTGAGACAATGTTCTCCACTTCCTGTGAGTCCTCAGTGAAATCTTGATTGCCTCCTAAATCTGAAGTGCAAGAAGGAGCATAGTAATGCACAACTTCAGATAGGTCAATTATAGGTGGTGGTGATGGGAAACTATAAGTACCCTACTGTTCTAGGACATGCAAATCAATGCTTACATTCATTGCTCCCTCCACCAACCAGGAAGGTTGGGTAAGTTGCAATGGAAGACCTAAACTCTCACTAAATTGGTCAATGGGCTGTCCATGATGGGAGGAGTTTGTTGATCAGCCACCACTTGTGTAACTGAATCAACAAGATAGCTATCAGGAAACTGCTGTGATTCTGTCTCCAAGTGCAATTGTCCATCTGGAAGAGTGGACTACAATTGTGCTACATCGTCTCTTGACATAACAACTCCCGAAAGGCTAAGAATGTTTTCCACTACACAAGCATCATTGTTGACCTCAAATGTCTCATTGGGATGCATGTCCTCGACGAGTGCATCCGGATTGAGTGGCCATATCCCAGTCCTTTTAAATCCTGCTTTGATGTTCTCAACTGTTAAAGCTCTTATCAGTGCTTTACTGCCTAACATTGTAAGTTTTGTCCTCCTCACTTCAATGCTTGGAAACTTTGCCAAAAATATTGCACGTTCTAATTTGAAGTAAGTTTTAAAAGGTGAAAAGACACTCACATCCAATGGTTGTAGCTTATGTGAGGTGTGTGATGGCAATGTTAGTAAATCTACACCCAACGGTCTTGCTTCTTGGATGGTTTCAAGCACTACATGGCTTCCATGCCCATCAAAAATTAGCAAGTGCCTGTTGGTGGGCAACACACCGCCTGGAACTAAGTTTTTAAAGTGGGTCAACCATTCTATAAACAAGTCTTTAGTCATGCATGCATGGGGTTGGGCTACCATGTAAGCACCTAGTTCATAGTCTACAATGTAATTATGTATGTTCTGTTTCCCCTTGAACAAGTAAAAGCCTGGAATGCTTTGCTCGGTAGTGTTGACATAGCATAGAATGGTTATCCATTCATGACTCTTTGGAATAATGTATGAGACATTCCTGCTACCTTTTTTGGCCAGCACCTTCATGGACCCATTTCTACCTGCCTAGATGCCAGTTTCATCACAATTCCAAATGTGATGAGGACCATATGGCAGTGCTTCATACGTTGCAGAGAATGTATTGTAGAAAGTTGCTACAATAGCAAGACTAAGGTTGAGTGCTCTATCTTTGTCTAGGCCTTCAGCAATCCACAACACAAGTTCAGAATGTCGGTTCTTGTAATCTATCCATTAGGACTTCCCCAGGAACCCATTGCTGAAAGGGTTTGGCCTATTTTGACAAATTTGGGTAACCTCTGCCTTAAGATTGACTATCTCAAGACCATGGCCAACCTCAGCCATTTCCTTGCACCATTCCACAATCATGTTCTTCCTCTTCAGTGAGGACTATTGGCGGACCTTTCTTGGACATTGTTGTTAGTCCGCCTAGCCATTTGGAGAGTGTGGCTGTTGGGGATTTCCACTTTTTGGAAGCTCCCCTTATTGACATGTCATTTTCCTCAATGTCATAGAGTGCCCCTTTCATGTCCTTTGAAGACCACAGTCATTGTTTTGATGTCACCTTATGTGGTATTCGAAGTGTAGGAACCTCATTCTATGGTATTCGAGGAGTAGAATTCTCCTCTACCAGTGCAACATGATTTGCTTCTGGGGGAAATTTACAACCTCATTTGTAAGAGGGCAACCGTGTCGTGGATATTTTATTTATTTTTGTTCCAATATAGGTCACCACTGCATTACCCTTAGCCATTTGCACAGAATAAGTACAATCAAAATCAAGAAGGGAAAACAACATATATTTACTTCTTCTAACAAAAATAGGAAGGCATTTTCATATTGAATTACAATTATCTTTATGTATGAAGACAGTGATGCTTGAACATAAGATTAATTAGTTTTTGTATGTGTTTTCTTTTTAGTTTGTTGCATTAACATTCATAAGTATTGTTAACAATTTATAGACTTACATTTATTTTGGAGTGAGTGACATAAGGAAAAGAGGAGTGACAAGCACATAATTCATTGTATGCAAGGGAGTTAGAGTTTAACAGTAAGTTATAGTTAAACAATATATCATATCTCTTAGGCATGTACAACATAAACATACTCATGCACAACAAACTGGGAACCACACTCACATTTTAACTATGACTGTAATGATTGCAATATAACCCGTATGGAAACATAACTATTTAACAATGAATGTAGTGATGAAGAACAATTAAAAGCTTACAAATGTAAAACACTAATGCTGAGCTTAACAGATCTCATATCTTAAACGTAGGGAAACACAACTGCTAACCTATGACTGTAGCGATTGCAATATAAACCGTAGGGGAGCACAACTATTTAACATGACTGTAATGGTTGCAATATAAACCATAGGGAAACATAATATAAAGCTTACAAATGAAAAATAGTAAGAGTTTAACAAATCTCACATCTTTTGTGCATGACAAACTCATTCACAGGCATAAATTATTGTGAAGTTAAAAGATGTAATATTTTGAATGACTGAATTGATGAAGCATAACCTATGAAAAAGATGAAACAAAACCTAATAAAAAGAGAAACCCCCAAATTTATGACTGGCATTGAAGAAAACCAGAGTGAATGATAATGCAAAACCTATGAGAATAAGATAACCAGAGTGAATGATAATGTAGAACTTATGAGAATAAGATAACCAGATTGAATGATAATGCAAAACCTATGAGAATAAGATAACCAGAGTGAATGATAATGCAGAACCTATGAGAATAAGAAAACCAGAGTGAATGATAATGCAGAACCTATGAGAATAAGATAACCAGAGTGAATGATAATGCAGAACCTATGAAACACAAATGCTAAACTATGACTGTAATATTTGCAATATAAACCCTAGGGAAACAAAAATGGTAAACTATGACTGTAATGTTTGCAATATAAACCCTAGTGAAACACAAATGCTAACCTATGGCTGTAATATTTTGCAATATAAACCCTAGGGAAACACGAATGCCAACCTATGATTGTAATGGATGTAATGAAGATCAATATAAGCTTACGAATTGAAAACAATAAGTTGCCTATTAAAAAATATCATATCTTAAAGGCGTGTACAACATAAACATACTCACATATAGCAATTTGGGAACCACACTTACATTATATGAGATGGAAACACAACTACTAACCTATGACTTTAATGGCTATAATGAAGAACAATATGAATCCTACGAATAGAAAATAGTAAGAGGAATACCTAGAACAATATGGAATCTGTGTTGCTGCCTCCTCTTGCTGTTATGTCGGTCAAATATGTGCTTGTCACTCCTCCTTTTCTTATGTCACTCATTGCAGAATAAGTGAATACTTGAAGGATTTCACGGCTATTTGAATTGGGAATTATTTGAATCTCATTGATGCTTGTTTGGTGTGGCGAATTAAATCCCTACCCTATTTCAAATTTGAATTCTGGGTGATATGAATTGAAGCTTTGATTGATTTCGACCATTAATTCTTGAGTTGATTGGTTTGGTGTATTGTTTGAAATTGTTTTTATAATTTTTTTTAATAATGGCGGCCTTGCAGCAAGTATTTTTGGATGCAGGTGGGTTTTTAGAGGAAGGGGCCATTACGTGCGCAGATTACATGGCAAGATGGGACAGACTCCCACTGATGCATGTTGTAGGTCTCATGTTTGATGAGATAGGTGGATGCATTTGCCTATTGTTTAGGTTATGCTATAGTGGGAAACATGGTTGTAATGGGTTAGCATTTCGGTCAAAGATGGGACACATAGGTTTGAATTGTGTTGACATGGCAACTGTATTTTGTTTTTGATAAGATAAGGCAAAACTAGGGTGCTAAACCCATTACAAAGTAGTCTCAAGGGTGCATTAGAGAGTCAACAAAAGACCAAACACAACAAAAAGGAACCAACGCCAAAAAATAGAGACAACAGACTAACAGCTGATAGACAGTAAACAAAACAAACAAAACACATACAAGCACCGCAGGCTAGTTGAAGAGTTGCTCCCAATCCTCAGTGAGAAATTGGTACATGTCTTCATATTCCTTTAGCTCCTTATCCTTCATTCCATGCCTGGTAAGTTTGATATCCTATAGCATAGCCAAGGTAGTCGCAGACCTATGCATGACCTTGGAGGTGAACATCGCCAGCATCATAAACTTCTTCTCCAGCATAGTCATTATGGTGTTGATATCCTCCTTCTCTTTACCTTTGCTGATAGTCTTCTTACCCTTTTATTTTTGTCAGTTTCTTGTTTTTCCTCCGAGCTATCCGTCTTCGAGATTTGGGCATTGAATTCAGGGAAGTTGCTCAGTCCTTCATCCATAGTCTCCAATACCACAGTATCCTCTTGGTTCTCAACCTTGGTTTCACCATCAATGTTATCCTCAGTACCTTCCGACTCCACAATGTACTTCTGCTCCTTATGCACAGGGGTAGGCTTGGCGGACAATCTAGTCAACCTTTGACTTGTTGGAACCCTATCCTTACTCTGAGGTGCAATATACTCCTCGTCCATCTTGTCGTCACCACCATCCCCACCATCCACAGAATCCTCGTCCCCTTCCTCCAGATTTTGAATCTCCATGCTGGGGTTATTCTCAAAATTCACAGAGAGGCTATCTCTGCCTTTACCAACCTTAGCCTTCTTACGGGGGGTGTCACCTTTCACCTCACTGATAACAAGTTTCCTCTTGGCGAGTTTAGGGCTGGTCTTCCCATGATCAATTTCTCCCACATTAAGCGTATCAGAGCACGCCGACACAGGGGTTTTCTTTTTGGCTAAAGAGGACTTGGCAGTTTTGTGGGAGTGGGTGAATTTATCTTGGGTCACTTCGGTGATAATCACGGGATTGCTACGAGTGGGTTTGGGTTTAGGCATTACAGAGGGGCTGTCAATGTGGGTGGCGGTGATATTCTTGGGCGGACAAAGGGCTAAGTGAAACTTATAAAGCCTATAGATAAGTCCCTGGTGGAGCAGAATGGGGGGTTTCTCAGGGTCATTCTTGTGAATTTCAGTGGTGGCTTCAACAGAGGCTTCCAAAGAAGATAACTGGTAAAAAGGAAAGCTAATGATTTTACTGCGTCTAAAGTGATTGAGTAACACAAAGTGGTAGTGGTAGTTGAAGAAGCATCTAAACTTTATTTTTGCTATCACAGTTATCTATTACTGTAGCAGAATAAACTTCAATCCTATAGTTGTTGTTTAAATATTTATGTCGTAGGCATGTTCTGTTCCTGTAGCTTGAGATAACACTTTCTGTAGCAGGTTTTTATTGCCTTTCTGTAGCAACACTTGAGCAATTTAGTAACAGCACTTTAACCAGTTCCTGTAGCCTGATTTATAAAGTTTCCTGTAGCTTTCGTGTTGTCACTGTTACTGTTGTATGTCTAGCACTGTCGCTGTTGTATGTTTAGCACTATTGTTGTTGTGTGTTTTATCCCTATCACCATTTATCTATTCCTGTCACTGTTATATTCATTCTTGTAGTAGACTTTTTTGCAGTTCCTATGGTAGACTTTTTTTTGTAGTTCCTATAGCTTATTACTGGGTTCTTGTAGTAGAGTTCTTGTGCTAGTTCAAATATACTTACTCTTTTTCCTTCGTTTTTCCTTGCTGGAAATGATGTTTTATTGGTTTTTATAAAAGATGATAAATGATATTTATTTATCTTTTTAGATTTATGCCACAAGTACAATTGATAGGAATTATAAAAATGCCTTCAGACATAATGTTAGACCTAGATTTATTTTGGGAGATTATGATTGAAATAAGAGACTAAAGGTGTATCGAGATTTATTGCTTTATATGCAACTTGTTGACTAAACAAAGCTCTTTTTATTAAATCATTTGTTTGAAATTATAAACCAGCTTTGGGTAGAAAGTAGTTAGCATTAGTTTTCTTCAAACTATTGAAAAGAAAGAACTAAGGGTTAGGAAATATAACCAGTTTATAGATTCTATGTATATTTATAATTGTGTTTAAACAAATAAATGAATCTCTTTATTGAAATACTTCTTGAAAGTACACTCTCGTGGGTTGAGAAAAATAAAGAATTAACAAAACTATCTTTAGGCAAAAGCATGTGTTATTGATTTGGTTATGAAAACATAGATCAAGATCAATTAGTGAGCATATTACCATATGTATATCTATTTGAACGCCATCTTATATATTACTGGCATCTATTCTATTTAAAATTGAATTGTTTTTCTGTTGATTGTGCATGAAAACACATTGTTGGAGTGGAGCTGACATACATCATTATTGATTTTATTGCCTGAATTGTATTTCTCTTGATTGTGCAATGGGAAAGGGATTAGAATGGTTTAGGCGAATATGGGATATTTTTTATTATATTATCTATTATGTGTGTTTGGGGTGTCTTTTGGGCTAAGTTTCTAAATGTGGATTATCAGAGATGGCTTTTCCTCTTTTTGGAAATTGAACCTGTAACTATTTTTTTAAGGCTTAGATCTAAGTGAGCAGTCATTGAAAAAGATGAATATTTTGTCTTGAGAAACTTTATTGATATATATCTCTACCACATCCTGTTGTGAGACAATCTGCATTTCATTATTTAGAATTGCACATTAGACATCAGGTTGCATCGGATGTTCCCTCCTGCTAGTTGTTTCCAGGCAGCTAGACATTTTATGCAGGGCTAGGTCTCCTTCGTGTCATGAAGGGATCTGAGGAAGCATAATTATATCATGGTTGGGTGGAAAAGTGCCTGAGCCATGTTCTTGTCTCTCAGCTCGCAGGAGGACCATGTGGGTTCGTGGTGACTGGAGAGTTTGTTTGATTTATACTTGTACATATTTATTGTAACTTGTGATTGGATAAATTATGGCAAGAAAGCCAAGTGGATATTGTATATTATTTTATAGTGCTATCACTTGGATTAAGTACGTGATTATGTAAGATTTAATGACTTTTATTGATTCATATTTATGAGATTTATCTTTTACTTAAGATGTTGTAATTAAGTGGATTATTTACTTCATGTAACTTTTGTGATGGAATGCGTACTTTACATTTGGTATCAAAGCATGGTTCCAGCATTGGGAGCTCTGGGCTATGTGTTGCTCGGTTTGATCGAGCATGTGTGGGTCCTTGTGTGATGGCATGATGTGATTAGCATGCGCCTTCTTTGTCGTGTCTTCTGTACACGAAAAATTTGGACAAAATGAAAGATAAAACAATAACATGCAATACCTTTGCCCAAACCTTCCGAATGCCTCGATATCTTGAATGATGGATGAAAGCCTGATTGATTGATGTAGACTGGTTTGATGTTGATTGCTCAGATACGCAACGTAACGATTGGATTTGAAATTGATAAGAAGAAGATAGATGGAGAAGATTGACAAAAAATAGATAGACTAGTAGAAAAATAGAAATAAATGGCTAAATAAACTACCAAAAATTGGTCATGTGACCAGTAGTTTGGTCATGTGATCATTGGTAGTTATTGACGATCATTTATCTTGCTACCAAATTTATGACCAAACAAATTTTAGTCATTAATTTGGTAGTATATTTAGTCATTAATTTAGTCATTGATTGTTGTTAACTGATCATTTATTTGGCTGATAGGCCATTCTATATGTGCACACATCTTGTAACTGCCAAAATTTGGTAGTCCCAAAAAAATTATTTTTTTTGTCGTCCAAAAATTGTTAGTCATTCAGTTTTTTTATTTTCCAAATAAAAAAATTAATTTAAAAACATTTCTCCATATCCTTATTTTGAAAACTGTAGGAGAAGAAGACAACAAAGCAAACCCTCAAGAAAACAAAAAATTACTGAGTGCAAAACTAAGGGGAGACTAAAATGGTGCCCAAGAGGGCAGGGTTGCATGTCTTTGGTTCAAGTCATAGTAGATCTAATGTTGGAGCTACATTGCAAGAGGTTTTCTTCTTCTTTTTCTTCTTCATGATAGATGAAGGCTAGATAAAAGAACGGTGTAGGACTTTAAAGGTTTAAGGACCAGCGTCAGGGTCACATTGCAAGGAAGCTTGCCAATGGCAGGCATGGCGATAATGTGGCTCCCCTTTGTGATCACTATTTTCTTAGTCTTAGCCCACAATCGCCTCGTCAAGTGATGTTTTGGTACTTATGGAGTTGAGTAAGGGCATGCGAGGGTTTTCTCTCACAATCATGGAATGTGGAGTCTACTCTAATGGCTACCCTAAAAACTGGCGTGGGATCTAGTGCTCCAGGGGGCTCGTCACCAGCATTAATCTCGCAAGGGAAATTAAGCTAGGAGCTCTTGTAGGCATCAAATTGTTGTCAAATTTGCCCCTTTTCAACAATAAATTATCAGGTAACCTTAGTACCGAGCTACATTCTAATAGTTTCACTTAAATCTTCTTTAACTTTTTTATTTTTTTCAGTCGTTTTGTCAAAGGTTCAATTTCTAGCATCTTTTAAATATTTATCTCCAAACAACTGTGTTCAATTCACTTTACCATATATGTTTCCAATAAAATAAACTACACATAATTGTGTCTAGATTTGTAAAGCTACTCAATAATATGAGTAGATGAAGATTGATTCGAAACTAAGCAGTTGAATCCTAATAAATCATCATGTATGTTCAATCCTCTTTACTTTAGTGCATATGTTTCTAGTAAAGTGGACTGAACACAATTGTGTCCAAATTCAAAATTATTGTTCAATTCGCTTTACTTTAGTGTAGATGCTTCTAGTTAGGTGTACTGGACATGGCTTTGTCCAAATTCATAACTATGTTCAATCTACCATAATCTAGCGGCGAATGTTTCCAGTAAAGTGGAATAAGCACAGTTGTCTCCAGATTCATAGTTGGTATCAACTTTCAATCCATTTTACTCTTGTGCCTAGGCTTCCAATAAAGTGAAATGAACACAATTTTATCTGTATTCATAACTTTATTCAATCCACTTTACTTGAGCATGTGTTCAGTGACGTGTACTAAACATAATTGTGTCAAATTTATAACTATGTTCAATCTAAGTGCATATGTTTCTAGTGAAATATAATCAACAAAAATGTGTCCAGATTCGTAACTATGTTCAATCTACTTTAGTCTAATGTTTCCAATTGATTGACCACAACTACTATCAAAAATATGTCTGGAAATGAGAATCCATGGAAATAATTTGAAAAAAATTATTCTGCATCTTTTTCTTAAAGCTTTGGAACAACTATGTTCAATCCCCTTTACTTTGCCATATAGGTTTGCAGTAAAGTGAATTAAACACGATTGTTTCCAACTTTCCAAGTTCATATTTGTGTTCAATCTACTTTACTTTAGCATATCCTAGTAAAATGGATTGAATATAGTTGTTTCTAGATATATGTTTTGAAAATGAGAACTTGTGGAAATAATCTTGAAAAATCTATTTCTTAAAGCTTTGTCTCTTCAATCAATCTATTCAAATATATGTCTTGGAACAAATATGTTGAATCCACTTTACTTTGCTTTACACAATCATGTCCAGGTTCATAGAAGTGTTCAACCCACTTCAATTTAACATATATGTTTCAAGAAAAGTGTATTGGGCACAATTGTTTCCAGATGTATGCTTCAAAAATGAGAACCTATAGAAACAATCTTAGAAATTTTAACTCTACATCATTTTCCTAAAGCTTTGTTACATTTTTATAAATATTTTCAGACATATCTTGGAACAAATGTCTCTAGTCCACTTGACTCTACCAAGATTATAATCATGTTCAATTCACTTTACTTCTCAATGGATATAACACTATTGTTTCTAGATAAATATTTCCAAAATAAAAACTATCCTTGTAAATAATCTTAAATTTTCTAGTCAGCATCTTTTCCTAATTCTTTGTCTTTCATTGATGACAATCTATTAAAACACATATATCTAGGAGAAAATATGTTCATCCACTTTAACAAATATGTTTCCAACAAAGTTGATTGAACTCAATTATTTCCAGATATACATGTTTCAAAAATGAGAACTTGTGTAAACAATATCAAAGTTGCTATTTAGATGTTTTTCCTAAAGTTTCATTACTCTTCAATGATTGTCTATTTAGGTAAGTTGGATGCCCAGTTGCATTCACTTTCATATCTTCAGTACTTTAATATTTGAAACAATTTATTCTATGGAAGAATCCCTAGTGCCATTTTTTCCCTCGAACACCTAGTTTACCTCAATTTGTCATCAAATAAGTTGTCTGAAAAGATCCCAAAGGGTTTGGAAAAGCTTAGGGAGCTGCGTTGGATTGATTTACATTCAAATCAGCTATCTAGTACCATTGATGATGGTCTCATGAAGCTGCAAGCTACGCAAATGTTGTTCCTTGAGTCTGAACTCAAGAAGTCTCTTCAGTATCTAAATCTTAGCAATAATCAGCTCATTGGAAGCTTGCTTTATTATGATTCAATTCATTTTGAGAACCTGATAGCTCTTGATATCAACAACAATCAACTTTCAGGAAAGCTTCCTACATTTGAATTCACTTATGGTCTTGGGACACTACGGTTTGGTAGTAACAATTTTTTTGGGAATTTGCCAAATGCACTTTTTACAGAGGATACTTTGATTGTAAAGGAACTAGATCTTAGCCACAACAACCTTTTAGGTAAGCACAATTAATGTAAGTTCTTTGCATGGAGGATTTTTTTCCAATTAGTCTATGGGTTGCTTCTTAGTTTTAAATACACCCATCTACATCTCTAATAGAGAAAGTTTTAAGGGATGGAACTTTTTAAAGTATAGATTTCTTGGCCAATCTTTTCTTTTTATTGACTAAGATTTATTTGTCTCATAGCTTAATGTTTGAAGAAAAAATAGGATTCATTGTATTTGTGTTGAGTTTTGGCATTTTTGTGATTGTAATGCAGTAATAAATTTTAGAAAATAATATGGCTTACACATAGAACCACATAACTGAATTTAATGCAAACTAGCATGAAAACCACAGTTATCAACTCTTCTATGCTGATAGTTAGTGTTTAAGTTTGTCAAACAACGGTGGCATTCTGGAGCAAAGATGATCTAGATGTGGGGAACTAGAGGTTTGGTCTTTAATAGAACTCCAGTTACCTTGACATTGTTAGAGACTGTCTATATTTTGTCTTTTTGAGAAATTTGTTGTGCCTTGATAGAGCTTTTTATATTCTTTGTAAGTTTAGCAATGTGTTTTTTGTGTGGTTGTTCATGTGCAATATTTTCCTCTCTGCATTCCATTGTTTAATTCTCTTGAAATCAAATAACTTATACATGCATAACTTAGATACTAATGCAAATGGTGAATTTTCTAGTGTCGGTGAACCCATGCCTTCATCACTAGAGAGCTTTACTTTCCTATCATTTCCTTTCTTCCATATTATCTTATTATCCATTTGTATATGTGTTACCGATGTATCATGTTTCCATTGAAAATAAGTGTGTAGGCTAAAAATTTAAAAGCAAGTAGCTCTATTTATCTTCAATGCTTGAAAATGTGTTATTTGCCATTTTTATGTCTATCCCTGAGGGTTCTTCTTGAATCATTTGACTTTTTAAACAGTATGGTTTTTTTGTTATTGTTTTGTGATGTTATTTTCCCACAAAAAATGGATATTTTGATTCTCTTGGTTCCTAAATACCAAGCTTTATTCATGCATAAAGTACATCCTACAGTTGTGTTTATATTGGTCATATCCTATGCACAGTCAGAGGGTGCTGACTTGGGAACTGCTTGACAAATCAAAGCATAATCCTTGATTTGGTAATCAGTGAAAGCCTTAGCGAAGATGTGACTAAATGTTGTCTCAAGGTACCTATGTTTCATATTTAGCATTAATTTCAGTTTCAGTTTCATACATAGTGTGAAAGTTCACGTTAACTAGGTAAGCAGATAAGTCAACTTATTTTTTCAGAGAGTTGAGTGAGACCCTGGAGTGCTTGAGCTCTTGGTTAGAGTACAACTATTATTTGCTTATACTTGTACGACTAAATTGCTAAATGATAAGTTACCTAGTCTTCTGATAAGAGCTAGGATCTAGATTATGTTGTGATTTCTTTTATTGTGTGGCATGTATGATTGTTGCTTTTATGTGTCTGTCCTACACCATAAATCCAATCTCAAAGGAATTTTTGAATGGAAAGCAATTGTCTTTGTCATTGACATTACAAACTTCTTATGTGATGAATGATTAGGCTTTTTTTAAGAACAATACACGTTATGTTAATTTTTAAGTTTAACTTACAAAGATGATAGACAAAGGAGATTTGAGATGTTATATTGGAGATTATTTTCCCGTAGCTTCCTGATTTGTCATGATTTATTTGTATTGTAGGTTCTGTGAGTATGATCACATCAAAAACCCTTAACATTCTCAATCTTTCTTCAAATGTATTGTATGGTGTATTGCTAATAAATTTTGGTAACTGTGTACTTGTTGATTTGAGCAATAACAATTTATCTGGGATTTTGTTTGTGATGCAGAATTGGGGCAATGACTTGGAAATGCTTGTTTTGAGTAAGAATTCATTTACAAGGTCCATGCCTAATGATAATTCTCTATTTTTAAGATTAACCTATATGAATTTATCACACAATGTCTTAGAAGGTCCTCTTCCTCATGTTAGGGACATATTATAGGATTAGAACTATTGACCTCATCTTCAACCTACTAAATTGGCCTCTTTTGACAAACCTTTTTACTTCACCTACCTTTGACACATTTACACTTGTTTAGAAATATTTTACAGGTAGAATCCCTCTATAGGATGTTCAACCAATTAGTCCTGTCACATTACTGGCAGTGACAAATTTTTTGCCCTTGGAATCATTAGATCTTTTAAAAAACCAACTGAATGGTTTTATTCTTCGAGAAATTGGTGCATCTCATGTTTCTAAGGCATACTTCAAAAGGTATTATTTTAATAAGAGAGTTGAATTGCAAGTATTTTCTTCCAGCCTTTTAAAATTAGGCTTTAGAATTAAAATGGTCAACTAATCAAATCATAATGATATTCTATGTTACAAAGAATACTTACACTATGCATATCAAAATGGACAAAACATACAAATAGTACTTATAGTGTGCATATCAAAATATAAATATATACTATTTCGTGATAGGCCTATAAATATTTGTGTCTATCGGCCATTTGATAGCACCTTTGGTGCTTTTACTAGTTTAGTCATTGTAATCATTAACTTGGTAGTATATTTAGTCATTAATTTGGTAGTATATTTAGTCATCAATTTAGTAGTATATTTAGTCATTGATTGTTGTTAACTGGTCATTTATTTAGTCATTGTAATCATTAATTTAGTAGTATATTTAGTCATTAATTTGGTAGTATATTTAGTCATCAATTTGGTAGTATATTTAGTCATCAATTTGGTAATATATTTAGAATTTAATTTAGTCATTGATTATTGTTAATTGGTCATTTATTTAGTCATGGTAGTCATTTTTATTTACTGGTTTCCATTAATTGGTAGTAAATTTAGTCATGATATGAATAATTTATTAAATACCATAAATTTTATAATGCAGAAAAAACATATTATTAAATTTGAATTAAAACATAAAAGCAAATAAAAAAATTACATATACGAATAAGCTACAACATGCTAGAATTAAAAGATTGATTCAACATCATGATAAATAAAGGTAATCTGTAATAAAAAAATATAATGCTGATATATATATCAAGTTATAAGATATCAAAATTGTCTAAGAGTATATATATAAATATAATAAAAAATGTCAAAGTTGTCTAAGAGTTTCCAACTCTTTCAAATACACCATGAAAATTAAGATCCCTAAACAACACATTCAAAATACTGCATAAAGCAGTGGGCCAAGATGTCTAACAACTAGTACATGATAAACATCAACTATGCCATTTTTTGCAAATATTCTAGTGGTCACCGTGTGAAGGTTCCTTCTTTCTCTTTTAGACAAACAACTCCATCTATTTTGTCTTCATAAGAAAGACATATGTTACTTGTGACCTTTAAAATATTTACATTTGCATCTCTTGTTCCTTTCAAGTTGACTCCATGTATAATAGATAGTGAGTGAATCCGCCCAATGCCCACAAGTACACCATCAAATGGATCCAACACCCTAATTTTATCCCCTTCTTGGAGTTTATCAATACATTTTTGCAAAAACAAAAAAAAAAATACACATTATATTGAAATACATAATAATTATTACATAGGTAATGATTACCCTTATTTACATAATAAAACAACCATTACTTATGTTGGAACAAAATTTTAAAACCCTAAAATTTTGTTAATTCCCGCCATTATTCCAAATAAACTATTCTCACAATGTTATTTTAATTTTTCATTTGAAACAATAAATCTAATAGGCTTATGTCCTAGCCTTAATAATCCCACAACATCCCACTGATACCCAAAAGGAATAAAATCATTAAAGTTAACCCAAAAAATCCCTTAAATAAAAAGGCCATACAAAGGGATATCATTGGGAGAATGCTATGTCAAGAGGATTCAACGTAGTGTCTCTTCGATAGCTTGAGGTAGTAAATAAACCTACGACTTGCATGTAAGGTTGACGTCAGAAAAATTAAAGAGAATAGAACATTTCGAGGAGACTAAAGGGTATCAGGATGACTCGATCACATATCTCTTCGATATCCCGAGAATACCAAACATATCGATGGGACCAATGCATATTGGTGTGCCAACTAAATGTGTCACACTAATACAACAATATCTATCAATTAGATCATATCGGGGGGACTCAAGGATATCGAAGTGACATAATTTTAGGTTTTGTCGATACACCAATAATGCTTATTAAAGGGCATTTTGAAGGAAGTTAATAAATAAAAGGGATCATATAACACATAAAAGATATCAATGGGACATAATGATATCAGTGTAACACTATCTAAAGTCATCCTGATAGCCCGAAGAATGATGAAATAATGTCGAAGAAAGAAACAGCGACCATCCTGATAAATCAGTGACATGACTATTTGACATGAATTAGACGGCTCATGTTTGAAAGAATTAATTATTTATGCATAAGATATTGAATTTGCCATGAATATGCCATCAATGAGCCAGAGCTGAAAGAAGTGATTTCTAAAAGATTTTTGAGCAAACGGAGAAAATTGAGGAGCTTAGAGATTGGAAATGGCAAAGTTGCAGATCAGGGGAAGCTTGTTCAAGTAAGTACTCCAAGCCTAAATTTGAATTTACAGAGAATTGTGGAAGTCATAAACACATAAAACTATGGAAATTAAGAATGAAAACCCTAAGAAAAGGTAGAAAACCGAGGATAGACATTTAAACCAAGACCTGATAGAACAATGCCCAGGGTCTGGACAAAGGTCCAGAAGAAATACTCAACTAAATCCACATGCCGAGAAATTAGAAGATGCTAATAGACATGTAGGGGATTCATGGACCCCTATAAGGGGATATGACCTATTCATGTACCATTATAGGAAAATACACAGACACAAACCAATCTCAAATCCTTGGAAGTCAAATTTGGGGAAATTAGTAGTATGCAATGTGTTTCTGAATATAGAACTACTTAAAATGTTGGCAGATCATTATAATCCACAAAGTCGTATGATTGAGCTTAAAGATGGGTCTGGGTTTATCCATATTACCCGAGATTATATATCAATGGTCTTTCAGTTAGATTCAAGCTTTGATATGGTATTCAAGATTAAGGACTTATTGAATGAGTATCAAAATCTGAGTAACACTTATAAAAGGTGGAGGCTACCATTTCACAGACCTAGGGATGAAAACAATCAGCTCAGAGTGTTCTCAGGGGTGGAGGATCCCCCCTTAGTCATTTGATTTGTTTGAACCATATTTCAGAAATACGTATTACTCAGTCTGTCAGGTATTAGATGTGGATGCCCCTGAATTTATGGATATAGCACCAATGGTTCTAGCTGCAGATATACAAAGCCCTAATGCCAGAACATTTGATTATGCCAAATATCTCTCAAATGATCTTCACAATGATTTAAAGGCTATAAAGAATAATAAGAAAGGCTTTAGATTTATGCATTATTCCTTATTTATGCATCTGGTTTTATATCAAGGGCAAAACATGGGCCTATGGGATGAATCTCTCAAGGTTAGAGATCTAGATAAAAATGGAGACATTAAGCTAGTACAAATGTCAACTGCCATTTAGGATAGCAAGTGTGATAGGTCACATTATTTGTATTTCGAAGAGTATTTTGTAAAGCCTTTATACACTAAATTTGGTTATCCATGTATTTACAATTTGTCACCCAATATACAAAGATTTCTCAGGCCAAAGGATATGGATAAGAACAAAAAGATCAATCACAATTGGGGTGATTGGTACATATACAGGGACTACACAAAGACCAGAGTTTTGGGGTATGAAGGAGCACCATTTATACTCTCAAAGACTTGCCCTGATAGAATTGAATATCTGGAAATTGTTAGGCAATTATCTTCATTTGATTTCATGCATTTGAAGAGACACAATAAGCAATCCTTTATGCCAGGCACCCTGTGATTTGGAGATTTTACTACTTTTTCTGAGAAAGGATATGAAGAAATTAAAAAGAGATTAGATTACTTTGGGATGCCTAAAGGAAATGCTAGGGAAAATTTTAACTCTGAGCATTTCATCAATCATGTCAGTACAAGTCAAAAGTTGAAAAGGTATCAACATGTACTATTCATGGATGAGGATTAAATTAGAAATGTTGATTAAGCTTTTGACATTGAGAGGAGAGAACTGTATCATAAAGTAATGTTATCTGAGGCTTGGAGGGTAGCCCAAAACCCCAACAATAAGGGAGCTTTTCTAGAAATTATTGATCCCATAGATAGATTGAACATGTTAGTTTCAAAGGCACCAGAATCGATTATGGATGTCCTATCTGAGATCTTTGAAAGAAGAGGCAGAAATATCAGGGAAACACAAGCTAGATATGAGGCTCCTATGAGTCATCTTTCTCCTCAACCTACACCTGATATTTGTTTTTCTATGGATACTAGCATTGCAGATGATGAGGAACTGGAGGGTGAGGATGAAAATGAATAGGGTTTTGAACTTGTGATTAATAGCTATGAGCCACCTATGGACAGAGAAGCAGTTGATATAGAATCCCCTGATGAACTATCAAAAGATATGAGACACCTAACTAGCAAAAAGTTTGTCTCAGATAAAGACTTTATAAAAACCCCTGAGTTTAAAGTGTATCTTTATGAATTCAAAGACAGATAGGCCAGGGAGAAGATGAAAGATATTTCACCTGAGATACAAGCTAAGGTATTACATCAACTTCAAATTGAAATTGATAAAGCAATGAATGACATGACCCTAGAAAAGGGAAGAAATCTGCTAGAAGCAGGGGTGATTATAGTCCCAGGTTGGGATATGACATCAACCATTATTTTTGATACCTTCAAAAGAAATCAGGATAAGAAGATGCAGTTAAGTATTGAAGCTTGGATAAAATCCAGAAAGGTTCTGGGTATGACTCTGATAAGGTAGCTCTGTTGATATGGGCACTTTGCCCCCCACATCAAAGGCCTTGAAACACTGATGATCCAAACAAAGAATTTGATCATCTCGTAATATAGAGAGTTGAAGATACTGACCCACCGGATACTGCTGACCTGAATATCAATGTTGCCAAATTTACAAAAGCCCAGATAGAGAAACTGGTCAGGAATAACAATGCATATATAGCAGAAAATGCAAAATTAAAACAAGAGATTGCTATGTATAAGGATAAAATATCATCATCCAGTAATCGGTTGTCTTATCAAGAACCAGATAAAGAGGTGATGGAAGCCATAGCAAATAAAAATTATTGGAAAGTTAAAGCAGAGAAATTTCAAAAGAAAAGTGATAAACTGGAAAGTGACATAAAAGTTGTTAAGTATCAGATGGCTTCTAAATTGATAAAAAGAAGATTTGAGGAGATGATGAAACACAGTGATCAAGTATGGGACTTACATAAAAGAACCCATAATGCTTATCAGGAACATAGAAGATTGCATCTCAGATTGCTTGAGAAGAAAGAAGTAAAAGCCAAAGAGCAAGCACTCAAGGAATGCAGTGGACTGATCATTGAACATGAAAGGTTTAATACAATATTGTCAGATGACATTGGTGATTTTGATCTACATGTTGATCTGGCATTTCCCAATTTCTTCAATAATGAGGGTAATATACGAGATAAAGATCTATGGAAAGATGAGTTGGTGCAGTTATTACCCATAACTTTAGAGAAAGCCAAAGATGGAGACAAAGTGATAGGGAATGTTCATAAATAGATGGACAAATTCTTCAGGCTAAAATCTGTCATGGAAGAAATAATTTGCACTGATACTTGTAAATCTCAGGAATACATTGATCACATTGCCAAGGTAAACTTGTTTATTGCCAGAACAATGTGAAAAAAAGCATGGAAGATTGAATGAAGTTTTGATAATTTTGGTAATATATAAATCGATGTATTGCTTTAGCAATAAGGATGGGCATAACACATCTGACAGATATTGCAACATGGAGAGGAACACCTTGCGAGGCCTGTGGTCATGGGTGTTCTACGTTGATTAATGGAGTCAAATCTTAGTCAAATTGTTAAGCCCATGCTTTATGTTTCTTAATTATGTTTTATAATTATCTATCCAAGGCCTAGCCAATCATCATCTTTCAGCAAGATAATTTATATATTCCAATATTATCTATCCAATCATATTTTAGATTCAAGACATTACACTTCTATGATAATTTAATATTATAATGGACAAGGATGGTTAAATTTGTGGATATGTATGGTGTTCTAATTTTCTGTTAATATTCGAGTTCATAAGTTGTTTGATTATCCCCATTCTAACCTAACAACTTACTTGAGTAGTATTTACTTGCATGTGTGTATTAAAACAACAATGACTACCATGCAAGACATAAAAACAATAAATAGCACTCACCTCAATTCCAGCACCAGTACTACTACTATGAATATCATGCAGATTCTCGTGAAGACGTTCAACATAATCACTATCATCATTATCCTCAAGTTGTGCAGCTTTGTAGAGAGCTCTATTGATAGGGCCTTTTTCTTTTTGTTCTGCTTTCCTATAATTTCTCTGCATGTGGTTTAATCATCATGCAAAAATTAATATAAGTCAAGTAAAGAATGCAAAAACTATAAATTTTTGTTCAAAATAACATTTTTCTTCCACTCTCAAGTGACTAAGTCAAGGTATGTTGTGAGATTCTTCCACCTCAACTTCAACACAACTATGACTGTGTTGCACATTCTTGTCCACTAGTTCATCATGACCACTATCAATATCAGTAGCTCTATTGACATCAAGGCATTTTCATTTTCGTGATGCTTTGATAAAATTGCTCTACATGTGATTTAACTGTTAGTAGGATCAACCATCATTGTAGTGAAAGAGCAATATTTATATCATAAAATAGAGAGACCGTCATCATATATTTTCTTTTGTTGATTAAGAACAATCACTTTTGTTCCCTCTTTCTTGTCTTTTCTTGTCTTGTGTACATTCTTGCATATAATATTTTCAAACATTGTATATGTTGTATTTTCAATCGAAAATTGGCAAATGAATAGTCATAATATTTTGTTGGGGATAAATCAAAAGTTTTGAATGTGAACGGTCTGAAGCTTGTTGCTTCCTTCATTTTCTATAAGAAGGAAACCAAGACCGTGGGTAAGGGGTAATGCAAGGTTGTGTAGTGCCCCCTCGTTGTTGGCTTGTGATAGTGGTAGTTCTACATTGCTCTCTGTCAATCGGAGACAGTTGTTAGTCTTTCATTGCATTGATACAGTTCAGACATTTAATTAGTAGGTTATGATTTATGTTTATTTTGATCTTGATGGACTATGTTTGACTGATATAATTAGACATGTGTTATGAGTTATGATGGCATTACTATTATTCCAGTTATGATGTGAATTAATATTATCATGTATCATTTGATTTGTGGTATTTGAATTTAGATAAAAGTTGTTATGATATTGTTTCAAGAGCAGAGACGATGTAGTACTACTCGCTTCGAGCACCCTACTACGCCGTGATTCTTTGACTCTCTGAGTGTGTTGACATATATGTATTTGATCGGATACAACCAATTGCTTGAATGCAGGCTACAGGTACCGAACCTTGACTTCACTTGATATAGCAGGTTTGAGCGGGTTCTTGCACCAATGGGTATCAGTGATGGGAGATAATGCGAGGTCTATTCCACTAGGTTGGTCCTTGTCTTCTCTTGTAGTCTCGAGTCATGTTGTGACGATTGGTCCTTGCCTTGTATGTTTTGTAATCTGTGTTTTGAGTATAGTCGAGTTGTGTTAATAATGCTCATGTGTGGTTGGATAATACTTTAATGATTTATTTTTAACTAGTAATGCTTCTATTATGTTTATTGGATAATATTTGTTTTGGCTTAGAACTTGGATGGACAACTTGGTTAAATTTTATAATAGTCTAGATTAAATTACCTGCTTTTCTAAAGCATTTATGTCATAAGTTGGAGTTACGGGTAATTAGTATATATTTGGTTAAAGAATAAATTTTTGATATGTGAAATTAATGCCTTGAGTTGTCAATCTTGAAATTGGAAGATTTGGGATCTCTTGTTATAGCAAATTTTTGAATTTCTCGGAGGAGTGGGATGTTGGGTAATGGATGCATGTCTGCATTTGTTTTATGAGTTGAACCATTTTTATATGGGGGAAAATTTTTTGTTCGGAAGGGAGTTGGAAAGAGAACAGAGATATTAGGGAGAAGAACAGAGAATTTGGTTGCAGGAGTTGGAGAAATTGAACGGGGACTGAAATCCGGGTACGCTTTCATTATAAAAATATACTTGTTTTGATTAATGGGGTTTATTGATGAATCTATCCCTGTCAACTATTCTTCTTTAAACTCTAAGATATGTTTGTACTCCCCTATCGAAGTTGTTGAACTCAAATGTTATTCCTTAAGCCTGGAATCATCTATTGATCTGGGTGTGTTGTGATTTTGATTTGAGATTAATGATCTAAATTAATCATCTTATATGTGTCATTAAAGGCTTCATTTTGGTCTATGTTCATTTGATAGTTCTTTCTTTCAGATTTCAATTGTTTAATCCTTATGTGATCATTTTGGTCTACAATGTCGATCTTCACCAATCTATGCAAATTACCGGCATGTAGAGAAATTCTCAACCTGCATTGGATTCTTAAATACTATGTTCTAATTGATCTCAGTTATGAACTAATCGGCTTGCATGTTAATGTCTTTTGAACCTCCTTATCACCTCTTGTTAAATCTGTTAATAGACCTGTGTTGGGCCTTCATGTACTTTGATCTTTGAGAAGAAAAATTGTGGCCATACTTTGGTTTAATCCTCTGGTCTTTGCTTTGATAAAACAACATCTTCCTTTGACGTCATTGGCCTCTTAGATCTGCTTTTGCATTTTATTTTTTTTCCTGGGCTCATTTCATTGTCGAGGCGCACGCCATTTGTCTCTAAAACACTTCATTCTCTCTGTGTCAGACAATGTATTCACTCTCCTTAACTCTACTAGATTATATTGGCATTATTTTGGGTCAAACTTTTGCCAACTCTTAGCAGCAACCTCAGCATTCTCTAGTCGCTACTGTACGACCACCTCTCTTGTCCACCTTGAAGTTTCTTTTGCCTTTTTACCTTGTTGTTCCTTGCAACCTCAAATCCGACTGTACGGCATAAGGAAGGTTGTCTTGGCAACTCTGAAAAAACTATCTCAGAACTTTCTCATGGGCCATCGTATGGCCTCCCTTGTTCCTCTCTTAATTCTGCCAGAATCCTCCTTGGATAAAGTCATGGTTTTGAGGGAATCTATGCCAAGAAATGTCTAAAAATAAAACTGTTGGTTGTCAACTGTATCTCTATCAAATTTGTCTTTATTAAATTACCTTCTTTGCCTGAAGCGCCCTGGCTGTGGTTTTGGCAAATAGTTGTTGCTGCTTCTGAAAGCTCTCTGTTGGTGCCTGAATTGACTGTCAGTTTTCGAGCAATTTTTCATGCCGGCACCTTCCCAAAAAATCCAAAAGGTTCTGAGTTTTGGCTCCCCTTCATCTTTCCTGAGGAAGGGGTCATCATGTTTTGTCCATCAGTGAAAGTTTTGTTTTTTTGAGTGCTCCGATTGTGTCTTTGAACTTTCGGTTTGAACCTCGCCGGTGAACCTCAGTGTTGAACCTCGCCATTGAACCATCTATTTGAACCGGTTCAATGGTTCAAAGCTTTATGTTTTTGGTTTCATCGGCGTGATGGCAGCTATCGGCATAGGTTTGTGGTCTTGCTCCGACGGTCTAAGTCACACCGACGGAGATGGGAAGCCAAGTTGCCATCGGCGTGACTTTTGTTGTCGGCAAGCGTTGCTTTTGGGTTGGCTGATGGTTTTTGTCTTGGTGACGGGTGTTTTTTGCTTGGCCATCGGTGAGACTTGTTTTATCAGCCTAGTCGATGGAAGTTGGCCCAATGGTCTATCTCTGGCCGATGAAGGGAAGTGTTGTGTATGGTCTTCGGCGTGACTTGTGTTGTCGGCGAGGATGGATTGTGGTGGGCCGACAGTGAGAGGTCTCGCCAATGAAGGAGCAGAGTATAATTCGTTAGTGCATCGGTGAGAGTGTGGTCTATCGGCAGAGGGATCTTTTGCTTGGCGGACGGTATTGGTCTGGCTGACAGGGGATTACGGTGGCTTCATTGGTGTAACTGATGAGATCAGAGAAGGTTTGGATGGTTGGCCCGATGATGCATCTCTGGCCGATGGGGAAGTGAAGGTAGCGGTCGGCGAGACCGTTGAGATCGGAAGGAGAATTCTGGGGTGTGCCGATGGCTTGGGTTTTGGCGATGGGCTTTTGGAGAAGGCTTATGCGTCGAGCGCGGCAAAAGGCACTCAACACCTATTATGCTCGCGACCATGTTTTTAAGGTATTGAAGGAGTCTCCGTGGCACCAATGTGGGACTATTCTTCCTGCACATTTGAAACTTCAGTAAAGTGCATTTTGGCGGGAACTTTTGTTTGAACGCAGCGATGGTTTCTAGGTAGGCCGCGGGTGGTTGAGGCCTTTAATGGCGACAGTGCAGAGGTATGGGCAATGGTACACATGATCATGTCGCCCGATTTTTGAGTGAAGACTCCTAGATGGCAGCGCAGGGCTCGAGGCTTCTCTTGTCTGTTGCTGCAATAACTTTTGAGCACCATTCCTTTGTGGAGTTTGTATCTGGCGGATTTTTGATTTTTGACCATGTAATTAATTGCTGTGGGTACACTTTCTGGCCGATATAGGCAGACTGTGTTACCATTGTTTTGGTTGTTGAAAACTGGACATTTTGGCTCTGTAATAAGATACAACTGGTTTTGGTTGCTCTGTGCAGCAAAACTTGCGAGTTTATGTATCTCTTGTTGTACGTTTGTGCATGAATCCACTGATTTCATGGTCAATTTTATATGAATAATGCTATGTTTGCATGTGTTATGCTGATTCTGTCTCCAGTTTTACATGTATCTTTCTTCTGAGTCCAGGCATTCAAGGAATGTCTGAGATTCTAGAACATAGAATTCCTGTGTTGAATGTTTAATCTTTTAACTTCTGCTCAAGGGGTAGATTAAACTGTTTTCAGATTGAATATTGGGAAGGGTATACTGCAATAGGGATGCCATAAGCATAGACAGCTTAACACTCTGTATTGGGAGATATCTGTAAGGCAGATATCATGTATATCCCCCTGAAATCTAGTTTTAGTTGTTCATGCTGATCATTCACAGGTGTATGTCTACCGACTCCAAGCCCTGGATAGGCACCAATCTAGCTCTGTGTTGAGGTTATATACCATGTCCAGCTTTGCATCCAAAAATCAAATCAAACCATTTCATCCTTCCACCTGTTAGTTGTAGGAGTAGGATTAGGATCCCTGCATGCTCTCATACCCAACCAGACATCATGTCCAAGAATGTTGCCAACCTTGTGATTTGTTACACAAATCTTGGTCCATACATGAGAGTATTCTGCCTGTTGTTGTCAAGTTAAATCCTTCTGTCATTAAGCTAGTCAAGGTTATACTTTTATCAAATAGGGACACCCCCCTTGGTGCGGCAGAACCAGAAGTGAAGGGGAGGAGCTCACGCAACCTCCTGTATTCAGTTGGCTGAATCTGCCTGTGCATTAGAAGTGGCAAACCCTAATGCTGATTCAGAAGAAAAACCAACACTCTCCTTGGCTGAATGTCATCACTTGTGGCCTCATGATGTAGTTGTAACCTAATTTTAATGGCTCTTTTCCTACCTAGTTGAGTGTCCCTGGGTATGGTGGCCTCTAGAAAATCTACTTCCTTCATTGCCTCTCCAGACTAAAATTACTTAATTGAAATTTTTGTAGCCTTGATGCTCAGCTTTTGTTAGAAATTTAGCAAGAATTCATTCTTGGGAAGAATTGTAGATAGGCATATTTAGAAAGTTTCCTTTATAAACTTCTTGATCATCTAGTAAACCATGGCTAAGAGTAGTTCTTGTGCCAGTAAATTGGTTATATTGATTGGTAATTGAAGTGGTAATAAGTTAGAAAATTATATAGGTTCATAGTGTGTTGCATTGAAATGATATTTGGTAAGATGTTAGTTGGAATCCTAACTTATAGGAAAATATGTAGGTTTACAATGTTTGATTGGAATTTGTAAGATGTAGATAGTAGTTTATGCTTAAGAAAATTATACATTTTGGTAAATTGTTATTTAGAAATTATAGTGTTAGATTATAAAATTAGAAGTTGGCTTTTTTTAGCGAATCAGATATATTCTTGCAAGTGTAGTGGTTTTGTAAAGGTTTTGAAGATAGAAAAAGGTCGGTGAGGAACTTTTGCGAATAGGAAAATATTTTTTTTTTCTTATTGTTGTTTATATTAGAAATTGTAAGTGATAAAATAATAGAGGGTAATCTGTGCTCATGGGAAAATACATATATTTTGATAGTGGTTAAATGTTAGGAAAATATATATACGTTTATAGTGTTTTTGATTTGAAATGATAAAATGTTAGTTGGGCATCTATGCCTATAGGAAATTGTATAGGTTTATAATGTTTAATTTGTAATCGTATTATGTATAGTGTTTGATGTGAAGTTGTATTGGCTAAATGTTAGATGATAATTTACGTCTTAAGAAAATATATTGGTACTTTTATTTGTTTAAATAGAAGTTGTGGTAGTAAATGATCGACGGAAAGTTTATTATTATAGCAAGAATAATTATATCTTGTAGTTGTTTATATTAGGATGTATCATTAGTAAATCTTAGATGGGAAGATTCATGTTAGCAAATTTATATTATGGTTTGTTAGTTGATGAGAGTTGTTAGGAAATTAGCTAGGAAATTTTATTCTTGTAGTTGTAGAGAAATTGTTATTTCCGTAAACTAGTATCTTCTTAAAAATGAAGTTAATCTCATAGTTAATTTCATGTTATGGTTAGGAGTATATTGAATCTCTTTTCCTGATTGTCTTCCTTGTCATGTCAAAATGCTTACAGTGGGTCATTGTGTCTATTTGGGGTTGAGTTTATGTCTATGATTTGGTTTATTGTGAAGTGGGAATCTTGTGAGATGTCAAAATTACTTGGTGTCAAGACGCGACAACATTGTCCTTGTCGGGTAATGGTTACTATAACTTTAGTTTTGTGTTCAACCTATCTAACTCTGGACGTGTGATTCTTGGTTTTCGGTTCATTATTGTGGCACGTCATTGTAATGGGATAATGGAACCGAGTTTGTTTCGGATGGGGGAAAATACTTGTGAATTTGGAACTTTATAACTGTTTATGTATCATGTTGGTTGTGAAAGGTTAGATGTCTTATTGTCCCTCGTTCATGCATGCCATTTTTTTCTAATGTTGTATAAGGGTTTCTAGTGTAGAAAGGAGAGTGGCTTCCATGGTGGGGCCGGTGCCTAGTGAGACCCCATGGAAGTTGTAAGCAAGTGGAAACTTAATAACTTAATGAGGGTCGGGGTAGTAAAACACATAACACGATAAGTAAGATACCTCACCCATGCCTTGAGTGCTCTCGCAAGCTAAGGATGGGATGAGAAGGCCTGGTTGGCAAGGCCAACCTCCTTGTCTCCATGAGAGGACATGTCGGTTTTGCATGTGTCACCCTATGGGGCCGGTACCTAGGGAGAGGCTGCCAGGGTAACCATAGATGGGGGCCGGCTTCTGGTGAGAGATAGCCTGGGTAACCCATGCTAGGACCATATGATGACACTCTCCTCGCTGTAGCTTAGCTACTTCCCTCTTTATGCTTTCATTGGTACCTCTGGAGTGATGTTCTGTCTTGTGCAGTTTTTGTTGATATGGTCGGTTGTGTCAAGTCTGTTGTCGTTTGGTTATATTAGATGTTGTTACTTTGGCTTAGTGGAATCCTCATTGTTATCTCCTAGCTCGGAGGGGTGGACCTCAGGGTTCCACATGGTTGGGTGGCAGAGCTATCCATTGGCCTTTTTGGAGATTCAGTTCAAGTCCTGTGCAGAGGTATTCCAGTTCCAGATTGCTTCCCACCTTCAGTGTTGTATACTTTCTTTTGTATTCATGTGTAAACCGACGTGATTGGTCTTGTAACCTTGCACTGTAACTTTGTAAATAACTATCTTGCTAATGTCAAAGTTGATCTTATCTATAGTAGCAGTATAATGTATATCACTTGTGTGGTTTTAATTTTCTATTCTTTGATGCAGTTATGTTTCCCTAGAGGAGTTAGAAGTGCACTTTTCTTTATGTTGTGTATTTTAATATCTTTGGTTACTATTTATTGCATTTACTTTCTTAAAAAAAAAATTATTTCTGGAATTTTTTGCTCTTGTTAGTCTAACTCTCTAGGGTTGCATGACGGGGCATTACAGGTTGAATAGTGATATTTTGATATTTGAACTCAGGAGAAAGAATCATTTTGTGAAGCTTTTTTCTAAAACAATCAATGGAAACAAAGCTTTGAGTTTGGTGCCAATTTTTTGATCATTCAATTATTCTGATTAATGTGAATGGTTATAATTTGCTCAGGTTGTCTCCAACTTGGAATATATTTATTATTCAAATTGGTTTTATGTTTCTAATTTGTCAGAGTAATTTCCTTACTTTGTGTGGTTGATTAATTGGGTCTTCTTGGGAAGATTAAAATTTCCCTCTTAAAAGATCACAGTAATAAAGAGGTTTCTTTTGGATGTTTGAAGTAGAACCTGGTGAATTGTAGTATTGCACGTTTCTTTTTGTTCTTTAAGTAGAATAGTGAGACAATTCATGATAACACATTTATGTAAAGCATCAATCTAAGGTTATAATGGCTAGAATTGCAGTATTGCACATTGAGGGTAGGTTCATTCTTTGTTTACAATATCCAAGAGCTATGATAACTATTGAAGTATCCAAAAAAAGAAATCACAAGGAAGTATAACAAAAACATGGTACAAGTTTACCCAATAACAAGCACACGAAATGAAAGGATAGTGTAATAGAGCCTCTTACCTCATCTACATCCATAATATTATAGTCATTCCATGCAGAAACTATAGGCTTAATAGAGGAAGCCAACTGTGACACTTTCTCAGTGAGACTGTGTAAGCAACTCATTATATGTTGGTACCCTTCATTTGAGTTGACATCATCTTCAAAAGCTCTTACTGGGCGTCTAACAGATGGCTATGAAATCTCTTTTGACGAACTAGATTTCCACTTCATACTACTGTTAGATCTACTAGGATCTAGTGCTGCCATATAATCGACAATATCTTCCACACCTGCTTCTCTATTACTATTTTCCACCTAAAATACAATGTCAATATCAACATATAGTCAGTTCAATAAAAAATTGAAATAAATAACCAATGTAAATTGAACCAAAAAGCCATACACTTACTCCAAGTTTGTCCATTTTGGCCTGCAACCCACCTCGGCCAAATGTATATCCAGTTGTCACATTATCTCTTGCCCTCTTTCCTTTATAACTCTGTCAAATATTCTTCAGAACACATATTTTCTTTCAATGCCTCCCACTATTTGGGATATAGAGAGGATTCTAACCTCCCTTTTCCCTCGAAGATTGTTTTTCTACAGTTATATCTAAAATTGTTCATAAAAAGTCTCATCTTTTTCTTGTAATATCTTCTAGAGATTTGTCCACCAGTAGTCTCAAAAGAATTTTCCATTTTTTGTATAACATTTTCCACACTTCGTGGATCTTGATCTGCAAAATTTGACTTGCAAATATCCAAATGGGCCCTACATCTTACACCCAACTCAGAGGCCCACCTTGCAACATTTTTCCCAATGGGCTCACCATCTCTTGATACCTCAACCAAGAATGGCTTCTTGCCTTCTAATTTTCTTTCTTTTGCATTCCTCTCTGTAGATGTGTATAAATCTTGACTCAATCTTTTTCTTTTGACAAAAGCAGGCACATCTTCTATTAAACCACTACCAATATTTTTGGCTAATCCACTAGTTCCATCAAAAGTTGTAGCAAGCACATAAGATGCAAGTGGTCTCTCTTCATGACTTTCATTAACCGGAACTTCATCGTCCTTGGCCAGATCAGGTGTGTCATGAGTAGGTAGATCAATACCAGTCTCTATAGATTTCACTTCAAACACATCCTTTAATCTTGAATAAATCATCTGCAGACTTACTGTTCCTTTGCTCTCATTGTTTTCGATAATCTTTCTTAGACTCTGTGCTAAGAGATCATCACAACATTACACATCACCATGTGCTCTATCAGGCTGCACAACACCATGTGCTATATCAGGCTGCACATCACTATGTGTTATATTGAGTTGCACATCATCACAACTATTCTTTTCACCAACTGCATTTGTACTTGAATCCCAAATGTGTTGGCTTCTACGAGTTGGCGGTAGTGTATCTTTACTTTCCTTTTGTTTTCTCTCTGCATTTTGTTTGCTCTCTTTTTCTTTCCTATAAAACAAAAAAATATCATATTATGTCTTATATACATAAACCTCTTGCCTATAAAATTTCATAAACACAATTAAAGAAATAATATACTACTTAGTGGATTTACAACTTGCCTGTTTGTCAAACCAATATGTGATAAATATTCACTATTCTTTGCCACACGTTCTCTACGAAAGTACTCATAATCTGTTAGGGGAACTTTAGCAATATGATCACTATCATCTAAATTTTGCCTCAAAGTCTTTTTTCCTCATTTCCTAAAGTCCAAATAAACAATAATATATAAATCAACAACTTGAATCAGTAGAACAAGAGTGGAATATAAACAAAGTCATTATTTTTAGTCAACTAGAGCATATAAACAAATGCAATCAGAGTATATAAGGATTTCATTTTTATTTGAATGATACAGTATATAAGGACAGTCCCCATATGAAATACATTCACAGAGCATATAAGATGCATTCTTAGAAATTAGAGGAGATAGTCTATGACAAGTGACATGACATAGGATGATAGCATATAAGATGCATTATATGGACGAGCAAAAATTCAGTAAGTAAATGTGGCACACAGATTAAAACCTGAAGGAAACTCTATTTGTTTATCCTTCTATTTGAGAAGAAATTAATTGCCTTTCTGATAGTGTGAATCACCATTATTTCTACTTATATAATCCTCATTATTTCTACTTATAAAATCCTCATTATTTCTACTTATATAATTTTACAGAAATTCTGAACACACAAATGTAAGTAAACAAAAACAGTCAATATGTGCTTTAAAAATGAGTAATTTATTTTTGAAACAAATATAGCTAGTTATATGCATGACCTGTAACAAGACAAGAACTAGAAAAATAACAAAAAGTAGAGCTCAACACGAGAGATTACCCTAAAAAACCCAAAGTGGAAGAAATTCCTATACACTAATGCCCTTTCTTATCTTGCTGCTTCTCTACTACATTTTACAAGCTCACCATTTTCTTGATGGCTTCAATGACATGAAACAATGTAACAATAGTACCATAACATTTGCAATGTTGTGTAATTGTTAAAAAGTAGTTCTGTATTGACATCAAGATTAGAATCCTAATCACATGGGGCTCATCACTAATCATCTGCACTGCCAGCAAGATCAGAATCCTAATCACTCATGTCTGCATCTTCTTGATTTTCTTCCTCATCCTCATCTATGTCATGCAATACATTCTCTCTCCCAATCTCTTCGTTGGTAATCAAAATATCTTCTCCAAACATTCCATCATCATCTTCATCCACTTCTTTGAATGTTTCTTGTAAATTAACATATTGCCCATTAGGCATTATATCAACAACTTCCATGAATTTGCATTTCGAACAAGACTCTGTTTGAATGACATACGACCATCCTGGGCTTCTTACATCATCAATTAGAAATGATTGGCTAATTTGAAAAGGGAAAGCATAGGGCTCATCCCTCTCTAATAAAATTGTCTTGTATTTGCATGTACAAATCCATACTCATCAAAATGTACTATGGATGGTTAGATCCACTTACATTTTAATAATATAGGACTATTTTCACCAAAATCCACTTGAATAATTTCTTGGATGAATCTAGCATAGAATTTCTTCTCAATTTCGTGAAGAAATTCAGCACTTACAACACAATCACAATTTGTCTTTCCTTTGTCTTTTTCCTCCACTCTTAAATAGCTACCATAGGCCCACATTCCACTAAAACACAGCGCATAAATGTGGAGGTTGTGAAAGCTCACTTTCCTCCGTTGTTATATCTTGACCTTCTTCTTTTGCATCACTAACTGCATTAGCAATCCATTCTTCAAATTTTGAAAAAGAATCACCTCCAACCAAATCATGACATCTGTGCTTTTGAGGTCAATGTTGCATCCAACTTTGATTCTCTTCTTCATATTTTCTACATAGAATATTAATGTGCAAATAGTAAGATTAATAATATAAATGTGTAAATGCAATTGAGTAAGATTAATAATATAAATGTGTAAATTTTTTTAACATATGCCACTTATCGAATGAAGATGTGTTTTGAAGAATAAAGGCATGTATCACACTTCTTTCTTGATGTGATAGCTTGAAGCGACATCCATTGTCTTCTAATACTTCACCTGCAACTCTCTCATCTTCATCATCATCCCATACACGTTGATTGACATTTTTAAAATCCTTCATGTATTATGTGCAAAATACAATGGCCTCTTGCATTGAATATCCCTCAAACATGCTGCCTTCTGGTTTTGCCCTAGTACAATCATTTTTTTTCAAAACCTTCATATATCATTCTATAGGATACATCCATCTCATTCTTACTGGACCACAATGCTCTAGTTCATATTCTATATGTATCAAAAGATGCATAGAAATGTTAAAGATTGTTGTTGGAAATTCTTGTTCCAATAGACAAAGGACTTCAACAACCTCCTCCCTCAAACTATCAAAGTTTGAAGGATCTAATACATGTGAACTCATTCTCTTTAATATTAGGCCCAACCTTATAATTGCCAATCTTGGCCCCTTTGCCAAACCTGATATATTTAGCACAATAGGTAAAATATTCTCGATTATAACATGATAGTCATGGGTCTTTAGGCCTCTTAAGCTATTAATGTTAGTTTGGCTTCTAATAGTACTACTTACATATCTAGTGGGAAAACGAGTCTGAGACATCAACTGTAAGAATTGTGAACGTTGTTCCTTTGTCCAGACATAAGGAGCACTGGGTTTTCTATATTTTGCATCATCATATTTTTCAACCCAAAGATTTCAACGAATCTTTAGTTCTCGAAAGTCTTCACGTGATGAAATAGTATCAAAAGCACCAAAAAGAGTTTCTATAATAGCATAGGCTATATTTTTCTCAGTATGCATAAAGTCAACAGTATGCCTAATGGCTATATCCTTAAAGTATGGCAACTTATAGAATATGCACAACCGTTTTATACAACTTTCATTACATGGATCATATCTACTACTAGCAATCCCACCATTTTCAATAAATGACATTCTTTTTTGTCCATTCTCAATAATGTAATCACTTGTTATTAGCAAAGATGCTTCACGATTCTCTTCTTGACCATTAAAACATGTTTTTTGTTGATGATATGGATGACCCACTTTAAGGTAAGCATGATGTCCACAATAAATACATTTACGCAAACTTCTTAAGTGCCTTGCAAAATCCTTAAAGTTGCAAGCAGGACAGCCATGGTATCCATGAACAGTGAGACCATACAATGTACCATATGCAAGAAGATCATGAATTGTAACTAATAAGGAAGCTCTTAAAGTGAATTTGATTGAATGACCATCACTTAAAGATTGAATCGCTTCAATTCCTTTCCACAATTCTATTAGCTCATCATACAATGGCTCTAGATAGGCATCTATTGTATCTGAAGTCACACTTTTCTTTCCTAGTATAATCAATGATAGCATTAAGAAAAATAGTTCAGTTGCGAACCATGGAGGCAAGTTATAATTTATTAAAAACACTGGCCAAGTTGACCATTTAGTACTTTGATCTAAGAATGGGTTCACCCCATCTAAAGCCAAACCCAACCTTATATTACGAGGATCTTGAGAAAAATCAGGCCATCTGTTATCAAATTCCATCCACGTCTTAGAATCAGACACATGTCGTTGTTTTCCATAAATGCTCTTATTTTGGGCATGCCACTGCATAAGTTCAGCAATGTCTCTGCACCTATACATTCGGAGTAATCATGGGATTATCAGAAAGGGGCGAAGAGCCTTTTTAGGAACCATAGTTGATTTCAACCCTTGTCTATACCTTGCTTCATGACATTTTAGACATTCACTCTCACTTGCAAGATTTTTGTGAAATAATACACAACCATTAACACATGTGTGGATGTTTTCATACCCCAAGCTGAGCTTACTGAGCTACTTTTTACATTGACTTCATTTTGTTGGCAATGTGGAGTCAGCTGGTAACAACAAACTTAATAATGCTAATAACTGATCTACACTCTCATTTGTCCAACCATGCACCACTTGCAAGTTAAGAATTTGAAGGATTGTTGTCAAATGACTTAACTTGCAATTAGCATACACCAGCTTTAAAGCATCCTCCATTGACTTAGCCCAATTATCGTTTAGACCCTCATTCAACATTATTTCAACTTCAAACCCTTCGTCTAACATTTCTACCTCTTCATCTATGTTTGGTTCCACTTCATCTATGTTTATTGCCTCTTCATCTCTCACAGTCTGCAATTCTATCATATCTTCATAATAATTGTAAGCCCAAGGGCTTATACCACTATGCCCATATCTTATCATATGTCGATAAATCACATTTCTTTTTCTCACCTTTCCACCAAGATAGTCATTACATGGACATGGATATTTTTCCATTTCCCTCTCATTGGCTACTCTCTCATCATATGCATGATATTGATCTATAGTCAACCTTTGACACTAATCCATCTGTAATATTGTGCATTCTAGTATTAATTTAGTATAATACGCTATCCTATGCCTAGAAGGCCTTTTAAATATAAAATATTAAAAGGTAACCTTTAATCATGCATATGGTCAAGCTAGGATAATCTTTCCTTTAGTTTGGGCTAGTCATCATGCAGGGAGATCATGCAGAGTAGAGGTGTGGTTTTATTTGAGTTCAAGGATCAACTTCACAAATACTGAAGATAACATTTTTTTTTGAGTTTTTAAGCTTCAATCATGAAAAAATATCAGTTCACTTTTGGCAATGAGGGTTTTGAATTACCTTTGAATTTGCTGCAGAGTGCATCCCCAAATTTGACTTTGCTACATAGGGCCTCGCCGACTTCAAATTCATTACAGCAAACTCTGAATTCCTTGCCCACCTTTTCAAAAGTCTCCAAGTCCTCTCCAAACAAGCTTTATCACCCATGCCAATAGCTGCTACACTTATATGCACCTAAAACATTTTTTTAGGTACATGCATCAAATAGAGTAAGTGCTTCAATACGTGTCCATGAGAATAACAAACATCAACAACAATTCAATTTCATTCCCATGCTGACAATTATACATTTTACAAGTTGTCTAACTTAGAAATATAGACAAGCTATGTAAACCAATAGATAAATAGCATTTAGAAGAAATACTAAACAATTTATCAAGATTACACTTTAAAACCCCAATTAAATAACTATTGTGATGAAGTATTCATAGCAAAAAATCACTTACCAAAATCATAGGCAAAGTCACCAAATAAAGACTCAAGATGTCAACCATTTCAAATGGCAATCATGACAATAGGAAAAATAGCATAGAGAATACAGTCATGCCTTTGATTGCAAAGGACGGGGCGGATATTACATTCTGTAGCAACATTGAAAAGATGAAAATACAAAATCCATGAAGCCAAACACTTTTGTCAAAATACAAACCCTTACCTAATTAGTTAACTGATCCTTGAAGATTTTATCAGGCAAAGATAGTCATTATATAGATGTTTAAACAGTGACACAAGTGCCTTTGAAAGTGATGACAGTCATGTCATCAAACTGACAGTGAAATTAGTCATCAAAAAGAGTAATGCACAACACCACAGAAGAAAAGAGGAGATCACTATCCATTCAAAGAGATGCCCTAATCATAGTTACCAAAGTGGGCTACAACAACAGAGAAAAGAAAGTGGAATATCGATAGTCTTTTTGCATCCAAATGTGAATTATGTGAAAACTATGTCATATAATCAATAACAAAATTAACAAAGAGGATTTCTACAGTCAAAAGTCTATGAATAGAATCTTCAAGTTTATCAAAATCAATCTAATAAGCTATATGATAGTCATAGCAGTAGATGGACAAAGGGAATGTGACTGTGACAGATTTTTGCATACAAAGGACAGTCATCATCAATGATATCTTTGTATTAAGGAATTTGTAGGCAAGTTCGTGATAGGACAACAAACATCAGTTCATGTATGAAGCAATGAACAAGGTTTTCATGACAAAGGTTACTATCAAGATAGCAGTAAGAGACAGTAAAGACAATGAAGAGCAGAATTAAGGAATGAAACAAATCATGGAATAGTCTTGCATTCTAACCAACAAGCTTTCATTCTCTATTTTGTGACAGTCATTTTGAAAATACAATCATCTTTCAAAGGTTGAATCACACACACAGGTTGAAGACCATCAAATTCTTTCATGCTAAGGTATTCTAAGTATAAATCATGAATGGAAAAAGTAGAACTTTATCAATAAAGAACCATGAGACCTCTTCATATAGTCATTGAAAGAGATAGAACAACCACTAATGACAGAGCACCAAGCTTTCAAAGATACAAAACTTTAGAGTAGGCTAAGAGAAGAATAGAGGTATGTGGAAAACCCTACCTCTGCTTCATAAAACCATTTGTTATCTCATTATTATGACTGCTCCTTTGATCTGCCATCTATAACTGGAAATCCCTTTCTTCATTCACATGATGATCTCAAAACTATTTCAACTAACTACAGCCATGAACAATCTCACACGATGATCTCAAAGAACTGTGGCCATGAACAATCTTCTCCTTTTCAACTACTCATACCCTATTCTTGGCGACCATGAATAATCTTCTCCTGCTAGACCCGTGATTTGCTTCTTCACAGGTTTCACTTTTTGTTCAAAACACATAAACGCACATTCCCTCCATTACTAAAGTGAACTAAACTCATGCACCACAAGGCAAAAACTTATATTATAATTTTAATTATAAAATAAATTTATAATTAGAATGCATACATGTGTTTAAATCCCTCTTCTTATGGTGTTGGAATTTAAAACAAATTGTAGCTGTAGAAATCAGAATAAATCAATCATGAAACATTGAAGAATGACTAACCACAACAAAATTGACGTGAGAACCTTTAAGTGGGGAGCCCTGGTGTGGGGAAAACTAGTTGCCCCTTCTTATCTTGGCCAAAAAAATTACAAATAGCTATATTTTTTCCTTTCAAATATTTATATATATTTAAATTATTTATTGTCATTAAAAAATATCTATTTATTCTAATTTCATATATTATTTTGATTAAAATTATTAAAGTATACAATTATTACAATTTTAACTTAAAATAATTTAATTAAATGACGCATTGGATCCATCTCAACGTACTTTAGATATATTTTTTAAATATAGCTATATTTTGTCCTTTCAAATATTTATATATATTTAAATTATTTATTGTCATTAAAAAATATCTATTTATTCTAATTTCATATATTCTTTTGATTAAAATTATTAAAGTATACAATTATTACAATTTTAACTTAAAATAATTTAATTAAATGACACATTGGATCCTTCTCGGCGTACTTTAGAAATATTTTTTAAATATAGCTATATTTTTTCCTTTCAAATATTTATATATATTTAAATTATTTATTGTCATTAAAAAAATATCTATTTATTCTAATTTTATATATTATTTTGATTAAAATTATTAAAGTATACAATTATTACAATTTTAACTTAAAATAATTTAATTAAATGACGCATTGGATCCATCTCGGGGTACTTTCGATATATTTTTTTTAAAATATAGCTATCCTAGTTTTAATTATAAAATAATGAAATTATATTACAATATAATTATTTGGTCTAAGCGGACATTTATTGCCTTGCCTTATATTGTCTTTGAATTCATGGATTATGATCAAATTAGAAAGAAAAAAGAATAGAGGAGTAATAGTCATTTATTTAGTTATTTTTATTTGTCTGACCAATTATTAGTTGTGTTTTTTGCCCAATGACCAAATTAGTCATTTATAGCTATGTTGCAAAAAAATTTGGTCACATGACTAAAAGTTTTAGTCACCTGGTCATTTGTTTGCCATATTTCTACTAGTGATAGATGATGGATGAGAGGAAGAATTTCAGCAGCATAAGGATATCAACTCAATGCATACAAATGGCTTGGTTGTGGGTTAATTTATAGACTTGCAAGATGGATGATCAATGGTGGAGGATAAAAGAAGAAATCAATGGTTGAGGATATGTGAGATACATGGATGAACGTGCGTGTGACAAGTGTCCATGAAAAGGATAAGATGTTTTTCTCAAAATAGGATGTTTCTATTATTTTGAGATTTAAGTGGTGGAGATAATTGATTTTTCTAATTTATTAAATCTTTCCCATATCTGATTTTTCTATTTTCAAGGACAAAAGGCCCACTTGCACGTTTAGAAGAAAATGATAAAAATAGAAGTGGATGAAATGCATAATAAATTAAATAAATATTTTTATTTAATTTATTATTTAAATAATATGAGAAAATGTTGGAGGAAGAAAATATAAATTAAATAAATAAAATTTATTTAATTTATGTGCATGATGGGGGAATAAATAAAATATTAATTTATTTATTTTTTAGAAGAAAGATGGAATAATTAAATAATTTAAAATTATTTAATTATTGATAGAAAATATAAGAAATAAGGAAATTAATTAAATAAATAGAATTTATTTAATTAATTATGGAGATGGGGAAGAAAATGAGATTTTTGATTATAAGTGTGTTAGACGAAATTAATGTATAAATGTTAAAATGGGTCAATTTTGGGTGTCTACATTTTGCCCCTCTTTGAGATGATGTTCGAGATTCAATGAACTTTGTGTCGAGTAACACCATTTCAAAGAAGCTAAGGTATGAGTAGAGGAAAAAGATGATGATGGAAAGATATGATGAGGATGCCCCCTCGAGAGGATAGGTGGGGTGGACAAACACGGGTATGCTCATGAAATGAAATGAAATGAAATGATAAAGGAGGGATAAGATGAAGGATGAAAGATAGGAAGTGGATAAATGAGATGAATGATACATTATGATGTAATGAAAGTGAGCAATCATATGTTTGATATAGCACTAGATGTTATACACCAGGGTATGAGGACCAAGGTGACGATGTGTCTCGTGCCCCAGCGTAATACAACCTTGTCTAGAAGTATGAGGAAGAAAACTTAGAGCATTAAAGTCCTAATGCACAAAAGGTATGATGTGACCTTAGATGTAAAGGATAATGCAAGAAGTTATTCCAACATACACAAGATATGAATATTAGCTGGAATGAGATGGATTTGATACAAATGCAAGATAAAAAGATAACACACACAAGCAAGCATGCACAAATCATTCAAAAACAAACAAGGTATTGCCCTTGTCAAGCTGTAAACCAATGATTAATTGTTGATTGATTGATTGATAGAATTGATGATAGTGTTGTCATTGTGGGGAATGATATATCCCTAGATCAACACAAAGATGTGGGAACGATATAACCCATGGATGGTGATGATTGATTGATGTGGTTTACAACAAGGCTAGGATCAAGACCATTGATTTGATTGGATAATTTGACAAGCTTGATTGACTTGATTGGTATGGATAAAGGATGATTGACTTGCATTTGGATCATTACTTGGAATTAATTTGATTAGGGTGAATGGAAGAAGATGATTGAAGAATTGATTTGGTTGGAAGAATTGATTTGAATGGATTGGATTAATATGGAAGAATGTGATTGATTGGAAGAATTGATTGGAAGAATTGATTTGAAGGATTGATTGGATTTTAGGTGTTTATTGATAATGTGGGAGATAGATGATTAAATAAATATGAGATGGATGAAGATGATGATTGGTGAAGATTAGAAGAATGATGAAAGATGGAAGAGGAGTATCACATATGCCTGAATCTAGGCACTTCCTTCGTATCCCAGATTGCCTACATACCTTGTATCCACGGGATCAAGGCACTTAACGATAGAGGTAAGATATAGTTTTGATTTGTGTTTTAAGAAAAATATTGTTTTTCCACTAAATTAGGAACATTTGGAATTGGTGCTTAAAAAGAATCTTTGCATGCTCTGTGTTTGTTTATCTTTCTTGTTTGCTTGTTGTGCATGTTTATAACCTGATTTAACAACAAGAGTATCATCTCCCTCTGCCTATTCATTGGACCTAGGGTGTAAGAGAAATTGTCGTTATCTCTAGAGGGTCTGCCTCCCGTTGTGAGAGGGAATGACCCAAGCGATAACAAGCTAAAGCCAAGCTCATTCAAACCACTATATAAAAAAATTGTTAGGGTTAGATGGCAGAAGATATCAATTAAATGCAAATAAAAATTAAACAAAGGAATGAAAAATACATAGAAATAATAACAGCGAGAGACAATTTTAACGTGGTTCACCCAAACTCGGGCTACATCCACCAACAAAGAGTCCAATATTATTATCCAGCAAATCAAACTGATTACAACCAGCAATCCCTGCAACTCAATACTGCTGCAAAATGCTACAATACAATCAACAGAAACCCTAACCCTTAGCCTTTTTTATCAAGACTTATGTTGGTTACAAAAATAGGGTTTTTTTTAATGTCGGCTAATAGAAAAAATAGCTCCCGATGCCTTTATAAAATAATAGGCAAGGCCCCGCAAGAGGGGCTCTGCCCCCCCTGCACTCCCTCATTAAATAATTTGGGGGGAAACCGTGCCAATAAAAGTGGGGAAAGTTTAACCTCTGAGTCTGATTAGGCTCCATATAACAAAAATCTCCCACTTGGAGACTGATCAAACTCCACACCATATCATCTCCCACTTGGAGACTGATCATAACACCGTTGACCCTGTAGCTCGCACTGGAAATAAGCACCCTGGACTCTGTTGTTCTTTTTTTGTTGTTTTCAGTCTTAAAGACCAACCGAAGTTGAAGAGGAGCTCAACTTATCCCTTGTCACTACCTTTGTAAACATATTTGCTAAATTTTCATCTATATGTATCTTTTTCAACCACAACTGTCCATCATCCAACACCGATCGAATAAAGTGATACCTCAATTGTATGTGTTTGGTCTTTGAATGCAAGGCAGAATTCTTTGCAATATGTATGGCACTCTGGATGTCTGTAAACAAATAAATGTTAGCCTGTTGTTTGCCCAATTCTTCCATGAAAGATTGCAGCTACATATTCTGCCTCTGTGGTGGTAAAGCAACCACCTTTTGCAACCGTGAGATCCAACTAACTGTTGTCCCACCTACAGTAAAGACATAACCTATAGTACTCCACTTGGTATCAATATCCCTTACCAAATCTAATTCTACATAACCTGCTAAATCAGTATTAGAGCTCCCAAAACATAAGTGTTTATTGGATGTACCTCTCAAATATCTAAGAATCCATTTTACTACATTCCAATGCTCCAATCTAGGATGACTCATATACCTGCTTACGACTCCTACAGCATGTGCAATATCCACTCTCATGTATACCATGGCATACATTAAACTTCCTATAGCTGAAGCATATGGTACCTTGGACATTTTGTCTTCCTCCTCTTGTGTCTTAGGACACATCTCCTTAGTCAATTTTAAATGACTAGGTAAAGGTGTGCTGACAACTTTTGCATTCTCCATATGAAATCTCTACAACAGCTTTTCAACATAATCAGCCTGAGATAGAGTCAATTTTCTGTTCGTCCTATCTCTAAAATTTTCATACCAAGGATTTATTTTGTTGCCCCCAAAACCTTCATAGCCAATGATTGTGCTAACTGTTGTTTTAACTCTCTTATGTGATCCATGTTAGACCCTGCTACAAGCATGTCATCAACATATAAACATAAAATAATGTAGCTGTCATTATCCAACCTCTTAAAATAAACACAATGGTCAGAATTACACCTACTGTAGCCTTGCTCAGCCATAAAACTATCAAATTTCAAATACCATTGTCGAGGTGCTTGTTTCAAGCCATACAAACTCTTCTTCAATCTGCACACCAATTTCTCCCTACCTTTGACCTCAAATCCTTGGGGTTGTTCCATATATATCTCCTCCTCCAAATCACCATGGAGAAAGGCAGTTTTCACATCTAATTGTTCCGAATGTAAATCTTTAGCAGCCACAATACTTAAAACAGTACAAATAGAAGTCATCTTAACAAACGAAGAAAAAATCTCATCAAAATCAATGCCCTTTTTCTATGCAAATCCTTTTACAACTAACCTAGATTTAAATCTTTTCTTACCTCCATCTTCCTCTTTCAGCCTATAAACCCATTTGTTTGGTAAAGCCTTTTTACCTGCAGGCAACTTACATAATTCCCAAGTTTGATTTTTCAGCAAGGAGTCCATTTCTTCTTTCATTACAATCTCCCACTGAACCTGTGTATCCACCTGCATAGCTTCATCATACCCTTCTGGTTCACTAGCATCTGTTAAAAAACTAGAATACAAAGAGGGAGAAAATCTTTCAGGAGGTCTACTTAGCCTTGTTGACCGTCTAACATTCACTGGAGTTTGTGGTATTTCTTTTTGTTGTTGCGAAGCATGAAGAACCACTGAAACATCACTATTTGGAGTATCATCCAGCACCACATAATCATTTTCTTTCTTCTCATGCTGCTACAACTGATCTTTGTACAACACCTTCTCATTGAATACAACATCCGTGCTTCTCACAATTTTTTTTATTTTCAAAATCCTAAAGCCTATAACCAAATTCATCGATGCCATATCCAACGAAAGTACATTTTTTTGATTTTGCATCCAACTTGGTTCCATTTTAAGAATCTGCATGTGCAAATGCTTCACATCTGAAGGTTTTGAGAAAAGAATAACTCATCTTCTTACCTGTCCATGCTTCCTCTGGAATACCACAGCCCAAAGGAACCGAAGGACCTCTATTAATTAAATATACAACAGTGTTGATAGCTTCTACTCACATATTTAAAGGTAGCCCAGCATGCAATTTCATGGTCCTTGCACACTCCATTATTGTCCTATTCATGCGCTCAGCCACTCCATTTTCCTGTGGAGTCCCTGGAACCATTTTTTGCCTACGGATTCCATTAAAGGAACAATAATCCTCAAATTCTTTGCTACAATACACACCACCATTATCAGATCTAAGACATTTTAATCTTTTACCCATCTCATTCTCAACCAAGCTTCTCCATTTCTTAAATGTTTCAAATACATCAAATTTCTACCTAAGGAAATAAATCCATACCTTCCTAGTTGCATCATCTATGAATGTAACATAATACCGAGAGCCGCCAAGAGAAGATACCTGACCCAGTCCCCATACATCTGTATGCACAAGCTCCAACTTTTCATCTTTCTTTTGCTTCCCATCCTTGAGAAAGCTGACTCTCTTTTGTTTGCCATACACACAACTTTCACAAAAATCCATATTAATACATTTCAGACCTGGTAAATCTTTCTTAGAATGAAGTACATTCATACATTTTTCACTCATATGCCCAAGTCTGTTATGCCACAATGTTGTCTCAGAACCTGTAGCAACTGTTTCAATCTCTTCCTGCAAACCTGCAGCAACTGTTCCTGAACCTGTTTGTTTTTTCTCTGCAATAGCTAAAGTAGAAGGAACAGTATGACCTGTACAAAGATATAAGGTGCCTACTTTCACACCTTTTGCTACTATTAAGGCACCTCTTGAAACCTTCCAATTTTTATCAGTAAATATAACAATGCAACCTTCATCATCTAGCTACCCTACTGAGCCTTGGAATGTGCCATACCTCTTGTAGTAGCCAATGATTCCCATTTTGCAACTTAATCTTGATTCTTCCCTTTCCAACAATCTGACAGGGTTCATTATCTCCCAAATAAACTAGCCCAAAATCCCCTTAGACATAATCAAGAAAATAACTTCTATGGGGCGTAACATGAAATCAGGCCCCTGAATCTAAAACCCATGAATCATCAGCATTATCTAGGGAAAGAATCAAAGCATCATCTTAATATTTATTACTTACCACATTTGCCTCTTTATTGCCTTCTTGTTTGTCTCCTTTATTCTTCTGAGACCAGCAATATTTCTTTAGATGACCTGGTTTCCCATAGTACCAATAATCCTTCTGTCCTCTAGATTGAGATCTCTTGTCCTTTGATTTTCCTCGTGACTTTCCATTACCTCCAGAACCTTTTCCTCTCTCCTTTGATCTGCCCCTGCTTTCTACATTCATAACACTACCTGATGTGGACCCTCCTGAGCTTTTCCGTCGCATTTCCTCGCTAAGGATAACACCAACAACATCATCAAATTTCAAAGTGTTTGAACTAGAGATAGAGTTACTTACAACCATTACCAAACTATTCCAACTTTTTGGCAAAGAACATAAAACCAAGAGAGCCCTCACCTCTTCATCAAATTTCACTTTTACAGAAGTTAACTGACTGATAATCATATTAAACTAATTTAAATGATCTGTCACAGATCCACCTTCAATCATTTTTAGATTAAACAAATGCTTCATGAGAAATACCTTATTTGAGGCTGAGGGTTTTTCATACAATTTAGCCAAAGCTTTCATTAGTTCACTTGTTGTCTTCACTTCTATTATATTGAATGCCACAGATGGTGCCAAGCACAACCGAATGGTTCCCAGTGCCTTTCTGTCCAAAAATTCCTAATCCTCATCCGTCATTTCTGCCAGTTTCTTGGATACTCCTTCCAACGGCCTCTATAAATCCTTCTGATAGAGGTAATCCTCCATCTGCATCTTCCATAATTGATAGTTCTACCCATTAAATTTATCGACCTTCAATTTACCCTCGTCTGCCATTGCTCCCACTCAACCGTGAGACCTTCCTATAGAGGATAATCAAACACAGCCTGCTCTGATACCACTTGTTAGGGTTAGACAACAGAATATATCAATTAAATGCAAATAAAGATTAAACAGAGGAATGAAAAATACACAGAAATAATAACAGCGAGAGACAATTTTAACATGGTTCACCCAAACTCAGGCTACATCCACCAACAGAGAGTCCAATATTATTATCCAGTAAATCAAACCGATTACAACTAGCAATCCCTGCAACTTAATACTGCTACAAAATGCTACAATACAATCAACGGAAACCCTAGCCCTTAGCCTTTTTTATCAAGACTTATGTCAATTACAAAAATAGGGTTTTTTTATGTTGGCTAATAGAAAAAATATCTCCCGACGCCTTTATAAAATAATAGGTAGGGCCCCGCAGGAGGGGCTCTGCCCCCCCTGCACTCCCCCGTTAAATAATTTGCGGGGAAACCGCACCGATAAAAGTGGGAAAAATTTAACCTCTGAGTCTAATTAGGCTCCACATGACAACAAAAATATGTTTGTGACAAAAGTCATAAGCAACAGGTGCGGATGTGTCATACTAACGAATGTCTCCCTTAGTACCCTTGTGGTGCATGAAAACCTGTAGAGCGTAACCTATGTAGGCTAGGAAGCCTCCTAATCTGAGTGAATCATCACATGTATGTCCACCTGAATGAATGCCCTTACTAAAAAACCTTTGTTTAGGAGCCAAAATCCTTCTATTTGTTGGTGCGGGAGGTCGGACCTCTGAAGCTGTCCCACATTCTCACAGTTTAAAGTAGAGATAGCAAATTCTCTTTGGGGAATTCAAAGTTTGGTATGCCCGAGAAGTGTGTGTCGTGTAAGGGGATCCAGTGCTACCAAACTTCTAAGCTATCCGCTCTGAATAAGTGTGGTTGGAGAAATCCAAGTGGGAATCCAGTAGATATTGTCACTGCCAGCCTAGGTTGTAAATTATTGTGAATGTCTTGTGTGTGAGTGTTTGTTATCTTGTTTTCTTGCCATAAAATTGCCAAAAAGCTATCAAAAAAATCCTTGTCACAAAAAATCGCATCCTAACACACATCCTAAGCCACATCATCCACATCATCTAATCCTATTCATCATTCCAAGACATTCAATCACTTTATCCTAATCATTACCCAATCAACTTCATCCATTTCATATCCCAGTCATATCTTAATCACTCCACATCCTTACATCCTAATCAAACATTTGCTAAAAGTGACACCATGTCAACATTAGAATATCTAGCATAAAAACTCATTCATCTTCTTCACCAAACTCAAACAAGCCAATCATTTCTAAATCAACAAACCCTCCAAGACATCCAAGAGATAATCCAAAAACTGTAAATAAGCCAATCCCCACATATGCAACACCTCTTGGCCACTTGTAAAATCCAACAAGCACATCCTCAACCAACGCTAAATCAATCATATGTGCCACCTATACCATCATGTCAACCTTATCCCTCCACATGTCACATCAATTATTCATCAACCTATCACACTTCTTCCAATTTCAACCCTTATTCATATCAATCCACCTATCAACAACCATTATCTTATGTGATCCCTTATCCAACACAACATCAACACCTTCAACCACAACAACATCAACAACATCAACCTATCCAACAATTCCAACATCAACATGTTCAACAACAAGTCATCCAACAACAACCAATCACATCACAACACCATCCTAACCTCCAACCCATTCGCTCTCAATCCTATGTTTCACCTTCACCATCATACCAACCTAACCCATCTACCTATAATGTCAATACCATATCAGCTTATCCAATTTCTTCTTCCAACATGCCACCTCACCATCAAATCCATTTCCAAGGCCAAAAGGTGTTCTCACAAGAGGCACATGCAAGCCCAAACAACACTTTGTACATAAATCAAATGTCATTAAGTCCACTTTTGGAGCAAGATCTAATATCTTTTCATGAGGGAGATATCTATGTGTCACCTAATTCTAGCCCAAGTGGTCCTTTGTACATAAGTCAAGTGTCCTTAAGTAAATCTTTGGAGCAATATTTGTTATCCTTTTACGAGGGAGATACCAATCTAGGTTATGCACCCTATGAGCATCCTCCATCACCATCCATTCCAATGCCAATCCATGAGTCTACTAGTCCTATCTCGACACCTTCATGTAATCCTAATTCTAATCCAAGTCCTAATTCATCCAATCCTAACATTCCTCCATCTAATCCAAATCCAAAGCCATCCAATCACATTATCCCTCCATCCAATCGAAATCCTAATATGTCCAATCTCATTATCCCCTTATCCAATAAAAATCCTAATCCTAAGCCCACACCACCTTCTATCCCTATTATCCATCCACCAAATCCTAATCTGAAGCTTACAACACCATCCACCCTTATCATTCATCCCTTATATTGTCCATCCACCCATACACTTGCAAAGGATGTGATCCAATGGCTACTCGCATAGAATAAAATATCTCCATGTCAACAAACACCCATTCTTGAGCCTCCCAACAAGCTTTCCATTAACATGCTTAGCCCTCCAACCCCATCATGTGACCCACAAGCCACCGAGTCTATTAAAGAGCCTTCCATCATGAGCCCAAGTCAAAGTTCATCATACTCTCTTATTGATGAATATCAAGAACCCATCAAACTTATCCAAGAGGCTCCTACTTCCACTTCCACTTCCACTCAAATTCAAGAGCATAATCCTAAGCATGAGGAAACATTACCCCCTCCTTCTAATCAAGATCAAACCCCTTCCATTAATCTTATTCATAACACACCTAATCCTATTCATGATCAAGCTCCCATATGTAATCAAGATCCTTCTTATGATCAAGAAGACCATGATGATTCCCTTAGTCCACTTTATGCATTCCATGGTCAGGAGCTTATCACTCCATCCCTCCATCCTCCATCTAGCCCTAATGTGCAAGCTTCCACTTGTCATGATGAGACACATGCCTCCCAAGTGAACATAGAAGGTCAAACTAATAACTCATATCTTAATGAGCAAAATTAAAATCAAGATCCTAATGATCCTTCCACATCCATTATCACCCATATTTCAAATCCATCACATCCTATTGGTCTTTCGACTCTCATTCATGAATGTTCCTCCCTAGGAACACAACAACCTTTATCCACTTCACCTTCTTCATCCAATAAAGAACTCAAGCCTAGTGTCTATACCAAACCAAGTCCCATTGTCCATCACATGCTCCAAAACATGAACTACCAAGGTAAAGGCTTAGGCCTTCTTGAACAAGATATTTTGGAGCCCATTCATGTCAAGGTCCCACCAGGCATGCCAGAAATGTACACGAAAAATTTGGACAAAATTAAAGATAAAACAATAACATGCAATACATTTGACCTAACCTTCTGAATACCTCAATATCTTCAATGATGGATGAAAACCTGATTGATTGATGTAGACTGATTTGATGTTGATTGCTCAGATACGCAGCATAACGATTAGATTTGAGATTGATGAGAAGAAGATAGATGAAGAAGATTGGCAGAAAATAGATAGATGATGGATGAGAGGAAGAATTTTGGCAGCATAAGGATTAAAGACATGATATTTCCACAGTCCATCTTGAATGATAACTGATTGCTTCTGGACATAAACTGTGTAGAGCTTTTTTGATGCTAAAAAAGCTCTACACAGTTTATGTCCAGAAGCAATCAGTTAGCATAAGGATATCAACTCAATGCATACAAATGGCTTGGTTGTGGGTTAATTTATAGACTTGCAAGATGGATGATCAACGATGGAGGATAAAAGAAGAAATCAATGGTTGAGGATATGTGAGATACATGGATGAACATGCGTGTGACAAGTGTCCATGAAAAGGATAAGATGCTTTTCTCAAAATAGGATGTTTCTATTATTTTGAGATTTAAGTGGTGGAGATAATTGAATTTTCTAATTTATTAAATCTTTCCCATATCTAATTTTTCTATTTTCAAGGACAAAAGGCCCACTTGCACATTTAGAAGAAAATGATAAAAATAGAAGTGGATGAAATGCATAATAAATTAAATAAATGTTTTTATTTAATTTATTATTTAAATAATATGAGAAAATGTTGGAGGAAGAAAATATAAATTAAATAAATAAAATTTATTTAATTTATGTGCATGATGGGGGAATAAATAAAATATTGATTTTATTTATTTTTTAGAAGAAAGATGGAATAATTAAATAATTTAAAATTATTTAATTATTGATGGAAAATAGAAGAAATAAGGAAATTAATGATTGCAGTGCAAAATGCAATAAATGTATAAATGTTAAAATGGGTCAATTTTGGGTGTCTACATCTTCCTTGCATGTGTGAGGTGAGGGACACATTGATTTCAAGGTTAGATAGACCCTGGTGGATGCTTAGAAGTTGCTAGTGTATGACTACATGTCTTTACATGATGATTGTGATTCCCTTGGACTGGAAGACACCCTTGTTGCCAACATCATTGAATGATGTTTGTATGGTTAAGTAGAAATGATCTTATGATATAGATGTGTTTGGAGTCTTAGAAGACTTGTTTGTTTGTGTGATTGAGTGTGTTCTCTTAACTCGCCCATTTTTTGATCTAGGCGTAGTGTAGCATCGTACTCCCTCTCTAGTGGCTAGAATTAGTCACGTAGTTCATGTAATGTGAAACTTTTGAATTTTGATATTAATTTATCTGGCTTTGATAATTTCTCTAAACGTTGTAAAGACCAACATTGAAATTTTATTTTTATTTTTGAAAGAGTATAGCCATCAAAATTTGATATTTACTTATCTTGTGACCTTGATGGTCATGTTGGATTTACTATTGAGATTGCGCGCATTTTTATGCCTTATTGTTGGAATTGACTTTCTTTTCTTGGAATTTATTTATTTATTTATTATTAATGGCTATGCTTGAATGTTTTAAACCGTTCGTCATGTATCATGTTATGTTTTCTATCATGTCCTTGATGGGCCTCTGATAGGTTGTGTAAGGGAGTGGGATGCGAAGAATATATTGTTTCGTAGTGTGTGTGTGTGTCACTACGAGGTTTGGTAGATTGAGTTCTTTAATTATTGTTAGATGCAATGAACATTGTTTGAAGTGTTGATGAAGTTTTGAAGTGGATTTTAGTGTCACTATGGATCACTTGAAGTAAGTTGAAATTTTGTTTGAAGTTAAAGGATTATGGGGTGAAAAGGAATTTTTGAAAGAAGAATTGGAAAAAGTTAATAAAGAATTGATGAATGTTAAAAAGAATAATATAGAATATATGGAAAGAATAAAGGAGTTAGGAAAGGAAAAGTATGAAAATTTATGTGAAAATGATCTTCTGGAAAAAGAATTGGTGAAAGTTCAAGAGAAAAATGAAGAATTAGAAGAAGATTTGAAGTTGTTTGATAAGGTTAAAGGAAAAAAAGGAATGAAGATTTGCAAGAAAAGTTGAAAAAGCTACAAGAAGAAAATTCAAAATTGAAAGACCAAAATGATGAGTTAAAACAATTGTTTGCGGCATGCCAAAAAGAAAATGAATGTTGGAAATCAAAGCCTTCAATTTGTGAAGTCTCATGTGACATAGATGATTTGTGTTCTTTTGATCAATCATTTGGTAGGTTTGCTAAAGTTGCTTTTGTTGAAGAATGTAAGGATGAAAATGATGATGAATCTACTAACATAGCTAGTTGTTTTGATGATAATGTTGGTTTGAAAATCTTGAAGAAAATCGGTTATATAGGTGAAGGTTTGGGTAAGCATGGGCAAGGAATTAAAGAACCCATTGAGTCAGTTGTGAGGACTAAGTATGAAGGTTTCAGGTATCGAGGTAAAGGGAAAGAAAAGACAAATGTTTTTGCAAGTACTAAGAAGTCATTTCAAGAAAAGGAGATTTTACATTGTTCCCATTGTGATAGAGAAGGACATGGAAAAGAAAATTGTTGGGATTTGCATCCTTGCAAAATTTGTGGTTTGAGAAATCATAGTGAAAAGACATGTTGGAATAGAGAGTTGAAAAATGAATCTATGACAAGTTGTTTGAAAATGAATTGTGGTTGGATAAATGTATTTGATTGACAAAAGATCACATGTATGTTTAGAATGTTTTATAGACATAAGTCTTCTCATGTTAAGAAAAAGGAAAAAGAACTGAATGATAGAAACAAAACAACCAAATATAGTGAACAGGCAAGTGCGGAGAATAGTAAAGAGATTGAAAAAATTGAATTATTTTAGCATTGTACAGAAGCATGAGGAAGACAAGGAAGAGGTTTTTTAGAAATTTTGAATTATTGATCAGGATGAAGATAAAGTTTGGTGGCAAGTAATAAAAGAGGAAATGGATTCCATTAATAGGAATGATATGTGTGGTATAGTTTCAGAGGAGTCATCTACACAATGGTTGGTTATGACCTAGTTGGTGCACCTTTGAAGGTTTGTTTTGATGTCTTTAATCTCAACCAATGTTTGTTTGGGGGATTGATCTTTTGATATTATATTGTATTACCATGAGGATGCATATGCATTATGAGAATTGATTCTTGTTTTTTTTTAGGCTATGTGAATTGATTTTGCCTCATTTGGTGTACATTAGAGATGCGATTGTTATTCTTATGCTAGAATGAATGTAATTGAGTGGTAGTTGTGCCATGTGTTGGATTATATACATTGAATTGGCAGTTGTGCCATGTGATTTGATTGATTAATTAAATACTTGGATTTATTTGATGGACGCAATGTTAAATGCAAAATTGAGATATTATTTTGTATAAAGATGAGTAGGACCAATAGTTTGGTGGATAGTGCCACATGGGAGGATGTAAAGGCATTAGTAAAGATGATTTGTTTGATTTGATGATACTTTGATTGATATAAGTGGTATACTTCTACTATTTAGTATGTGTGTGATAAGACATCAGGACGATGTCTCTTCCTAGTGGGGAAGGATGTCACATCTCATTTTTAGACCTTATTATAAATTAGATCTTTGAACATTTTACTATGACTAATTTACTATGAGTGATTCCACATGTGTGAAAATAACTATCGTGAAAGTTATAAATGTATAATTTTGAAAGTTGATTTAATAATTGAATATTATTGGTACGATTATGGATGTACAGTTTGTTTTTCTTCAGCTATGATTTTGGGGAACTAATCTATTAATGAAAATCTAAGTGTGACTGAGTGTAGGGAAATGTCAAAGACAAGAACATGGTTGAGGTAGAGATGTTCTAGCCACTTGGCAAGAACTGTTGGGATGGATAACCCTGATGCACTCACACACTCACATAGTCTCATGGCATATTGCATTTTCTGAATGATCCCTTTATGCATTATTAATTAGTAAATAAATGTGATTGATGTTTTGGAGTAGATAAATATATGTTTTAATTGCTACAATAAGTCCATTTTTAAATGCAAATTGATTTGTGCATAGAATGACATTAACTAGCATTTATGGCTAATAGGAATTTAAATATGCACAAATAATTTGCTTTCATCCAAACGGTATAAGAAAATAAACACACACATTCATGAACACAAACTAGGGGCGCACTCTTTGATACAAGTTATGAAGAATAAAAGCCAAAAAAATGCACTTCTATTGATAAAAAGCTACAAGATTAGGGATTGGTCAACTATCTGTTACAAGAGCCAAAGGATATATACATTGGCATTGAGCCCATACTTATACAACCATGAGGAATCTTTGTGTAATTGCAACCAAAGCATCTTAAGGGAATTTTGAAAGAATAGAAAATGAAGGGAAGAGAAGGAATAGATGCTAGAATACCCGTACCATATGTCGGATGATCTTCGATTGGTACCAAATCAATGATTGAGGAGAGGCATGCACAAGTGGCTAAGAATTCTATCACAATTATTCAAATCCATGATGGCCTCTATTAGGTTCATGCACTGTTTGTAACAAATAGGTGAAAGTGTAGGAATACAAACAACACTGAGAGGGGGGTGAATCAGTGTTGTGTCTAAAACAATATTTTAGATATTTTCAAAACTTAACTGATAACTTTATCAAAGAGATGAATCATAACACAAATGTTCAACCAATAAATCATACAAGATATGAGACCAAGACACAAAAGTTTATACAAGAGGAAAACCCTCCTGGGGTAGAAAAAACTCTCAAAAATGTCTCACTGGCTTAAGCACAAGAATCAACATTTACAAGGCCTCACTAGCTGATAAGTGTCTCACTGACATATCTAGGTCTCACTGACCAATTTAGGTATCACTAACCAATACATATATCTTGATGTCAAATAACACAACTCAGGGGGTTACACTAATTCTCTTTGATACAAAACCTTATTTCTCCTTATATTTTCACCTGATACAAAACCTTTTCAATCACTCCAACACTTTAGCAATACTTGATATTTCTTATCATTACTGCAACAAGATTTTGAAGCAATTCATTTTCTATACCCTGCAAAATATCTCTACACATAGAAGTTCATCTTGCATTAGAAAATTATTACAAAATTGTCTTCTATCAAATCAATTTCTCAGATAAGGAAATAGCTGATATTTCATGTCTTCCAATAAGCTTTGAATTCTTCATGTTTAGAAAAAAACTTTCATGCAGAAGACATCCATTCTTAACACCCATTCTTAGCCTTCAACCCAATCTTCCTCTACAAAAATAAAACACACTTAAAAAAAACATATACACAAAACTGATATCTCCTTATATCTCTCAGAGAAATATATCGTGGCTTTCTATATTCTCAAACCAATAAAATCATCTTCGCAAACTTTCTATCTTCCATTTGATCTTCGTTGTCACCAAAAATAGAAAAAACCATGATTTTTGGCTTTTGTATGCAAAAAGCACGTCAAATTTGATGACATGGCCTGACCATTGGCATTCAAATGCATTTTAAATGACATCCTTATGATCACCTTTCACGCCACTTCACCTTTTTAATCTTATCCATTCGATCTTGCTTGCCGCTCATAACACTATTAAAACTTACAAAGCCTGGTAACTCTAGGTGGTCAGAGCCAGTCACCACAAGAGGCCGGACCCTCAAAGACACAACTTAAGTTGCCTTTGACCTTCTCAATCGGTCACCATCAAAACATAAGTAAAGTGTATGACGTTTGGCTTTGAGGCTCCTTAATACACTTAGAAGATTTAGAACTAGGGTTTTAATGATTTAAACTCCTTATAATATAAACCCTAACTCTGTGATAGCCATAAAATGCTCAACACACTGATCAGAGATAACTCTACATCACAAAAGACATCAGACAACCTCTTATATCTATCATTAATAAACATTAATGCATCTGTCACAGACAATAACCCATATTACCATCAAACAAAATCACCAAACATCATAATGAATTGACTAAACTTATGAGACACTGTCATAGTCAATTTTCTTCCTGATGTTGAAGCTAGAAGATAACTTCTTCACTTATCCAAATTGACTTACCTAAGTCTGCATTATGTCATCATAAAAATATCAAACTAATACCACCTGATGAAGATCATTAACAACTACCTCTTGTGGACATTAACAACTAATGTGATCATCAACTGATCAATCAACATGAATGACACCTTCTATGCATATGCAAGGCCTCAACCTTATTTCAACTGTGTCATCAACAACTGTCATCAAGAAGTAACCAAGAAGACACCACTCTGATCAAGCATGAAGACAAGATGAACTCATATGAACAATATGGATGCACAAGTACATGAACCTCCATCATACCAATCTGGCATGTAACAACATACCATTTTGACATCAATGAAAAGACAACTATGCCAAACCTAACTGAAAGGAGTCCATGGAATTTGGTAGAGAAAAGATCTGGGTCATCTATAGTAGATATTCGATGGTGATTGTGACCAATAGGTTATCGGAATGGTGGAGGTATGTGCCAAAATGAGATGAAAGAGCCACCTCATATTTGTTGTGTGGTTACACAACACACCCTATTTTTCCTTGCTTTGCTTGGCTTATTTTGCTTTCCTTTTGTTTTGGGTGGTATGGCAAAAAGAAGTATCAGATGTATGTTAAGTCTTAAGCATATCTGGATCTTGAGTTAAGGATCAAAATTTCAAAGTGTGAATTTTCCCTCATAAAACCTGTCAAGTGAAAGAGAATAAACTTCAAAGCAGGTTTGCCTTTTGCAGCATGTAGAAATTCCCTAAAACTAAGAAGTTATACATGGTCAAAGTGTTGGTCAACGGTCATGTGGCTATTCACATATGTCCTCACATTTGCTAATATTTGGACAAATTGTTCTGACCGAAAGTTTTAAAAATTGCTAAGTAAAAGTTCATATCCCGACATTTGCAAATGTGCACATGTCAAATTTAACTCATTATGCAACGAAATCATTGGTAAGTTGGCCCCTTGTTCCTAGAAAAATATTTGGTCGCGTAAGCCTTTAAATTTTTGCCTAATGTCCTAAGTCTAAGAAAGCAAATGTTCTAATATTTTATGTGTGCACTTTAGGTGGGGTCAATATATTTTATTAAAATTCCTAGGATGTCCCCTTTTAAGTTGCAACTTAAGGCACGTGCCTCAATTTACCCTAAGTTTTGAGCGGCATGGTCCCACAACTCATATCCTACTAGTTCCCCACCAGCCCGTTCCATTAAAATATCCAATAAAAAAAGTTGTGTGAGATAGCGGGCATGCACCGCGTGGCATATCTTTGATCTGGGCCTCGACAATTTCTAAGGCAGCATTGATGGTGGGCCCCGGATCTAGGGGTTTAGATTGATTCTGATGATTAAATCCTGACCGTTCCCCACCAGCTCGCGAGGATTCTATCTAAAGGTGCCGATACCATGCGGGACAGTGAGCAGTTGCCACATGGTTCCATCTGAGCCATCCATTGATCCAACTCACTTGAAGATCAACGGCTAAAATTTTGAAATATTCGATCGTATGGATATTCAATCTTGATATCCGAACATTTTCTAATGTCCATACATTCCTTGATATCCATACTCATTTCAGTGTCCTGACCTTTTAATATCCTGATGATGTGTCCCAGTTGACTTTTCAACTGGATCTTGACTATGTACATTCGCATATAAATCTTAATGTCCTCACCTTTAAATATAAACTTCTGGATGACGTCATCCGATTTTATCCCAAAGACTTATCGAATAATGATGACATCATCCAGACATTTGGAGATGGCATATTTTATAAAGTCTAATGTCTAGATATTTTTTAATATCCATATCCCTATCACTTATGAGCAAAGCGTAGCTTCCCATGGACCAATCATATGATGCCATGTGGCATGCTAATGACTTTTCAACTTGGACATCTATAATGTCTAGACATTCAAAATCAAAAGGAAAATACCTTGGGATTTTTAACGTCCCGACATCCATCCTTGGGTCAAACGTTGACCCAACCTTCACGCTGACGTCATATGGACATATCCACATGGATATCCATATGGACATTTTGCATATCCTAATATTCAAATATTTGCATCCCAATATCCATATCTCGATATCCTTGTCCATACTCATTGCCATGGATATAGTTTGAACCTAATATTCACATCCCGGATAACTATATCTATGCCTCATCTCACACTTATTGATATGCATATTTTCCTGCAAGATTATCAAAGGTAAATGATTAAATTCTCTATGTTTGTTGTAGGATATTGGAGCTAACTAGAGCTTGAGGAAGATGTTGCACAAAGCGTATAAAGAGGAAGAAGAAGCTAGATTCTAGAGAAAGGAAGCTAAGCTAGATGGAACTCAAGGGTCGACAGAGGTGTAATATAAAGAAGATGCTAACTAAGGAGATCCTGAGGACCAAGTCAAAGATGTTGGAATACTCTTTGCTAGCTGTTCTCCACCAGCAATTGCCAACTGGCAATCACGTGCCACCAATCTGGACCATTGATTATCTTGAGGGGATCCTGACCATTGGATCAATGTAACCACACCCTATCCTTGTCCTATAAAAGGATGTGGATTGTCATTTGTGAACTATCTAGAGTTGAATTGGGATTGAATTATTGAACTTGTGAGCACTAAGTATACAACTATGTAATTTTGTGACTCCCCATGATTCTTTCTCAAGACCATATGTAGATGTGCATACTTTTGAATGTTGAATGAGAATGGAGATCTAGATTACTACCTCATCGTAAATCTTGTGTAATCTTTGTAGATGATTTATGGATATGTCACTATGAAGTGCTACGCTCCTTAGAGGTGCATTTCAACTAGTGCATGTGGTTGTCATCTGATTCCTTTGAAGATTAGCATCTTTTGTGTGTAGTTGTGGAATTTCCTGGTGAAACATGGTTTGATTTCATCTCCTTTTCATGAAGTGTCTAATGTGCATGTGGATCATTGGTTGAAACTCAATCATTTCAGCAAATTTTAAAATTCCAGTTTGTTTTCATTTTGATTTCATGAATAATCACATCAAAACTGCAAATCATGACAAATAACAAGCAGATACACAGAAATATGTTGAATTCCCGTAGATAACTGAATATCTTTAGCATATTTGAGCAAATGGCATGTCAATATTGAAAATATCATATAAATATCAGTAAATAATGATGAAGAACAATGAAATACATGCTTATAGGCACAATATTTGAAAGAATTTAAGTGCATGAAGATTAGGCAAATATTGATAGATTATAGAGGAACTGTGCAAAGTTAGGACAAATTCACATAAATATTTGCATATCCTAACTAATACTATAAGATTTAGCAGAATTGTTGAAGATTTGTGGAGTAGGCATAAATGACAAGATATCGGATAGAATATTGAAGAACTTTGCAAGAATTATCAAAGTACGTAAGGCCCCGAAATGATTAACAGCAACACACATCAACCTTGAGTGACTGTCAGAAGGTCAAGACCTGACTAATGGAGACTTGGGATCATAAATTCATACTAAATTTATCGTATCTTTCAAGGTGATAAAGGTTTGTTGTGTAAACTTTTATTTATGTTAATGAGACTTGTTACAAGTATGGGCCTAACCGGTGTTGTCATTGATGTCAACATACTCCTGTTGCATTAATGATAAGGTTTGGATGAGCTGTGAGCTGAGGATATTAAGAAAATTAGTCTCAATCAGGAACAGTGAAGAACATTGATGACTGTAAGAGACAAGTCCAAGATAGGATGATAATCAGAGGATGTGGATTAAAGGGTTTGTAGATATGTGTCTCTAGGTGATCCAGTAGAGATTTCAGAGGTCCGCATGAAGATCTGAAGAAGTTATGGCCGCTCAAGTAGAACCGGCTCTGGCAGGTGTTCAGAGGTGACAGAGTGACACAGATAGGTCCAGTGAGATCCGGTAATGCACTATCCCATTCTGCAGATTTGAGGGAGTGTTGAAGATGTCCGTGTGAAGTGTCAACTTGATTGGTTCGTGGTTTGAAGGTCCAGAAGAATCTATTCCTTTGTGACAGTAATGACAGACTGTGTTCTTAAAGCTCCAGGTGAAGGAGAGGAGAATTCCAGCAAGCAGATGAAGAGTGGATGTTCTCAAGTGATTCAGGAAAGGTTGTTGTGATCCTTGGATCGTGTCCAGTTCATGTTGGTGGTCCACATTGAAGTTAGAGTGCGCATTTGAAGAATAACCACGGGATGATGGTGTTCTTCATGAGACTGGCCGACCGGATGTGTTACATGTCTTGCGGATGTTCTTGTAGATGTTTGCCAACTTAGATGATTATTCCTAAGTCGATGCCTTGTATAAATGAGGATTGCGAAGTCAGTTTGAACTCGCCTTTTTTGTGTGGAGATGAGTGAGTGGTAGTGAAGAGGAGAGCGAAAGGCAGAGCAGAAGTATTGAGCTTAATGGAACTGATTCAAGCATGGTGAAGATGCTATTCTCCAATTCATGTATGTGATACTTATTTCTTTGTAGACAGTGTGTCTCTTGTAGGTAGTGAGCCTCTTGTGAGTAGTGTGCTCAGGTAGTGAGCCCTAATTGGCATGTGCCATTTTGTTCTTTCTATTCTTCTAACAGAGAATACATTCTTGGGTTAATCACCCCATGGTTTTTCCCTTAACCGGGTTTTCCATGTCAAAATCTTGGTGTCTTATGTGTTGATGAGTTTCTGCTTTTGATTTGAATGCATTATGTTTCATGTTTAATATACTACTAATCACTAAGAGGATTTATGTGTGTAAATTGGAGAAAGTTTTGCACAACTGATTCACCCCCCCTCTCAGTTGTGTGCCCTAAGTCTAACAATTGGTATCAGAGCTAAGTTCCTCTAAAAGGAGCTTAACTACTTGAGGAGATCTAGGATGTCGTCATACAAGAAGGATAGTCTGAAGTTTGATGGAACCAACTTTGCTCTTTGGAAAGGTCACATGAAATGTCACTTGTAGTGTATGGGAATGGCGTACTGGTCCATGGTTACAAAAGCGTATGTACCTCCACAAGGTGGTCCGACAACCCTAAATGAAATCACAGATGTTGAAAATAATCTGCGAACCAAAGAGGCTCTTCTAAGCGCATTATCTGACTCAAAGCTCTCAAATGTTATTCACCTACCAACTACCTTTGAGTTTTGGAATAAACTGAAACTTTTGCATGAAGGAGAACAATATGTTAAATGTGCAAGGTTACAGAGTCTAAAAGGGAAATTTGAAAAACTAAAGATGAGAGATGATGAAAATATTACCACCTTTATGCCAAGAGTGAATGAGCTGGTCTATGGAATTAGAAATGTTGGTGGAGTCTTGGATGAAAATGAGATTGTTGGTAAAATTCTCATATCCCTTCCTGCTTCTTACAAAATCAAGGCTGCTGCCATTGAAGAATTCAGAGCCCATACAACTGTCACAAGAGATCAATTGGCTAGGAAATTGGCTGCATTTGAAATGACAAAGTTTGGAGACGACCCCCCCAAGACTGAATCTGCATTCAAAGTCAATGCCTCTGTTAAAGGTAAACAAAGGTTTGATCCGAGAGAGAATTCTTCAAGGAAATTGTCATGGTATGAAAAAGCAAGAAAAGATCTGGAAGAAGAAGAAGTAGAAACTGCTCAACTTGAAGCCCTTATTGCAAAGAGGTTGCCAAGAGGATCCGGTAAGTATGAAGGAAAATTACCTTTTAAGTGTTTTAACTACAATAAGATTGGTCATTTTGCCTCAAATTGTCCGGAAAGATTTTCAAGGTAAAATCCTAACAAGCCAAGGTTCTAAAAGAACTGTTACTATGTTCATGAAGAAGATGATAATGAAGGAGTAACAAATGATGAATCAGAGATTGGAAACAAATCAGGAAATGAATGGGTGTTTATTGCCATCAAGGAAGAAGAACCAATATCCTCTGTATCTGTCAATCATAAGGTTGTAGAAAGAGCCCTGGCTGCCCAAGTTGAAGAAAAGGATGATTGGGTCATTGACAGTGGTTGCTCTCACCATATGATAGGTGACAAAAATAAGTTCATAGATTTGGAAAGGTATGAAGGAGGAGTGGTGAAGTTTGGAGATAATTCTGCTGGTAGAATCAGAGGAAGAGGAACTATTTCTTTTGATGGAAGGAACAAAACTGGTAATGTTCTATATGTTGAAGGCTTGAAGCACAATCTTCTCAGTGTTGGATAGTTGGTGGACAGAGGCTATGATCTCCGGTTCAAGAATGGAAAATGCAAGATCTTTGAAAGCTCTGGAATAGAGATTGCATCTGGTACCCAAACTAAAGGTAATATCTTCCACTTGGTTGGCACTGGTAAAAGTTGCTTATTTGTTCAAGTTGATCAGAGTTGGTTATGGCATAGGAGAATGTGTCATGTAAATTTTGATAATATCATCAAGATAAGCAATACTCAGGCTGTAAGAGATCTTCCAAAATTGGTGAAACCTACTAACAGCTTGTGCAAGGAATGTCAGTTGGGTAAGATGAGCAAAGTCACATTCAAAAGCAAGGAACTGTCTTCTACCAGATTATTGGACTTAGTTCACACTGATCTTTGTGGTCCGTCAAGAACCAGGAGTATTCAAGGTGATAGATACTTCATGCTGTTAATTGATGACTATTCCCAGATGATGTGGGTAACCTTTCTAAAGGAGAAATCATAAGCTCTTGAGAAATTCAAAATATTCAAGGCTATGGTAGAGAATGAAACAGGATTAAAGTTGAAATGTCTGAGGTCTGATAGAGGTGGAGAATTCACATCTTGTGAGTTCATAGAGTTTTGTGAGAAACATGGAATTAAGAGACAATTGTCTGCTCCTAGGACTCCACAGCAGAATGGAGTAGTGGAGAGAAAGAACCAGACCATCCAGGAAGCATCTAGGACCATGATGATGGAAGCAAATGTTCCTCAGATCTATTGGAGAGAAGTTGTCAGCACTGCAGTCTATACTCTCAATCAAGTTCAAATTAGAAGCAATACCGGTAAGACCCCTTATGAACTTTGGTTTGGCATTACTCCTACTGTAAGATATTTTAGTCTTTGGTAGCAAATGTTACATCAAAAGAGATGAAGATCTAGGCAAGTTTGATGCTAGAAGTGATGAAGGAATATTCTTCGGTTACTCTACTCAAAGCAAAGCATTCTGGTGTTATAACAAGAGACTAAGAAAGATGATAGAAAGTATAAATGTGAAGGTTGATGAGGGAATAGAGAAACCCTCAAGGTTTTATGAATATGATGAAGATGATCAGAATGGTGTTCTGGTTCAAGGAGTTCAATCCTCTTCTGAAAGTCAGATTCAAACTGATCCGGTAAATCAGGAAGAAGAGATAGGTTTGAATGAGATTGATCAAGAACAGAAGTGCAAGAAATTCCCAAAGTTCCAAGGTATGTAAGACTGAACCACTCTGAAGATCAAATCATAGGTGACAAAAGCAAAGGTGTGCAAACTAGAAGAAAAATTGCTCAAAATTCAGATGAATATTGTCTGATTTCAAAGATTGAACCTAAGACAATAAATGAAGCCTGCAATGATGAAAACTGGACCAAAGCAATGGAGGAAGAGTTGATGCAAATTGAGAAAAATCACACTTGGGATCTTGTTCCCAGACCTAGAAACAAGAATGTGATTGGAACCAAATGAGTCTTTCGGAACAAACTAAATGAAGTTGGTGAAGTAATCAGAAATAAAGCCAGATTGGTCTGCAAGCGCTACTCTCAAATAGAAGGAATTGATTTTGAAGAAACTTTTGCTCTGGTGGCAAGAATTGAAGCAGTCAAATTATTTCTTGCCTTTCCTGCCTTCAAGGATTTCAAGGTATATTAGATGGATCATGTCAAGTCTGCCTTTCTAAATAGTGACTTGGAAGAAGAAGTGTATATAGAGCAACCGGATGGATTTCAGTTGTCTGATCATGGTGATATGGTCTGCAAGTTGAAGAAGGCACTTTATGGATTAAAGCAAGCCCCAAGAGCCTGGTATGAAAGATTGGATAAGCATCTTTTGAAGATTGGCTTCAACAAAGGTACTGCTGACAGTAACTTATATTTCAAAATTGATCATGAAAACATCTTGATTGTTGAAGCATTTGTTGATGATATCTTTGGAGGAAGAGATAGTATGTGTAAAGCTTTTGCAAATCAAATGAAAAGTGAGTTTGAGATGTCTATGCTTGGTGAAATGAATTTCTTCTTGGGTCTGCAAATTACTCAAACAAAGAAAAGAATCTTCATTTCTCAAACCAAATATGTGAAAGAATTGTTGAAAAAATTTGGGATGGAAGATTCAAAGCCAATGAATACTCCCATGGCAACCAAATGTAAGTTGAGCAAAGATGATGACTCTCCTAAGGTAGACCAGACAAAGTATAGATCAATGATTGGAGGATTGTTGTATCTCACTCAAACTAGACCAGATATTATGCAAGCTGTTGGTCTTGTTGATAGATTCCAAGCTGATCCTAGAGAATCCTATGTCATGGCAATCAAGAGGATTTTTAGATATCTAAAAGGGACGGTTGAGTATGGTCTATGGTATCCTAGAGATCATGATTTCTCTCTTCATGCATATACAGATGCTGATTGGGTAAGAGATGTGGATGACCGGAAGAGTACCAGTGGTTAAGCATTCTTTTTGGGGAAGAGATTGGTTTCTTGGCTAAGCAAGAAACAAGAGGCAATGTCTCTGTCTACAACTGAAGCAGAATATATTGCAGTAGTAGGTAGTTGCACTCAAGTTTTGTGGATGAAGCAGATGCTAAGAGATATCAAAGTGGAGTATGAGGAACCTATCACAATCTTCTGTGATAATTCAAGTGCTATAAGTATATCTAAGAATCCGGTGTTGCATTCAAAGACAAAGCATATATCTATCAAGTTTCACTTTCTGAAAGAGCAAGTGAACAAGAATGAAGTCAAATTAGAGTTTGTGTCATCCAAGCACTAGATTGCAGATATCTTTACTAAACCTCTACCTAAGGACTCTTTTAAGTATCTCAGGGAGAAGTTAGGGGTTATTGCCCCTCTAGTGATGAACTAAGGTGCACTGATGTGCATCAGTCCGGTGGGTATCACAGTCACATCTTGTGATCTGGATTGATGTTGGGGAGCTGCTACTCAGGGGGAGCAGCAGGTATGATTCTATAGTGTTGGAATTGCAAGTATGAGCCCTTTGCCATTGATGTCAAAGGGGGAGAGAAGACATGTGAAAAACAAGTGGTTTATGATCAAAAGGGGAGCAGTAAAGGAAGAGAAGACATGTGAATGGTTTTTGCTGATAGGGGGAGTAGTGACAATAAGGAGAAGTTCTTATCTTGATGGTTTTTCACATCATATGTTGCCATCAATGACAAAGGGGGAGATTGTTGCAAGTATGGGCCTAACCGGTGTTGTCATTGATGTCAACATACTCCTGTTGCATTAATGATAAGGTTTGGATGAACTGTGAGCTGAGGATATTGAGAAAATTAGTCTCAATCAGGAACAGTGAAGAACAGTGATGACTGTAAGACACAAGTCCAAGATAGGATGATAATCAGAGGATGCGGATGAAAGGGTTTGTAGATATGTGTCTCTAGGTGATCCAGTAGAGATTTTAGAGGTCTGCATGAAGATCTAAAGAAGTTATGGCCGCTCAAGTAGAACTGGCTCCGGCAAGTGTTCAGAGGTGACAAAGTGACACAGATAGGTCTAGTGAGATCTGGTAATGCACTATCCCATTCTGCGGATTTGAGGGAGTGTTGAAGATGTCCATGTGAAGTGTCAACTCATTTGGTTCATGGTATGAAGGCCAGAAGAACCTATTCCTTTGTGACAGTAATGACAGACTGTATCCTTAAAGCTCTGGATGAAGGAGAGGAGAATTCCAGCAAGCAGATGAAGAGTGGATGTTCTCAAGTGATTCGGGAAAGGTTGTTGTGATCCTTGGATTGTGTCCAGTTCATGTTGGTGGTCCACATTGAAGTTAGAGTGAACATTTGAAGAATAACCACTGGATGATGGTGTTCTTCCTGAGACTGGTCGACCAGATGTATTACACGTATTCTGGATGTTCTTGTAGATGTTTGTCGACTTAGATGATTATTCCTAAGTCAATGCCTTGTATAAATGAGGATTGCGAAGTCAGTTTGAACTCGCCTTTTTTGTGTGGAGATGAGTGAGTGGTAGCGAAGAGGAGAGTGAAAGGCAGAGCAGAAGTATTGAGCTTAATGGAACTGATTCAAGCATGGTGAAGATGCTATTCTCCAATTCATGTATGTGATACTTATTTCTTTGTAGACAGTGTGTCTCTTGTAGGCAGTGAGCCTCTTGTGAGCAGTGTGCTCAGGCAGTGAGCCCTAATTGGCTTGTGCCATTTTGTTCTTTCTATTCTTCTAATAGAGAATACATTCTTGAGTTAATCACCCCGTGGTTTTTCCCTTGACCGGGTTTTCCACGTCAAAATCTTGGTGTCTTATGTGTTGATGAGTTTTTGCTTTTGATTTGAATGCATTATGTTTCATGTTTAATATACTACTAATCACTAAGAGGATTTAAGTGTGTAAATTGGAGAAAGTTTTGCACAACTGATTCACCCCACCCCTCTCAGTTGTGTGCCCTAAGTCTAACAAAACTAACATTCATCATAAACAATATTGATATCCTTTGACCAAGTGGGTAAAATCTTAGCAGGATAAGAGATATGTTAATGTCACTAGGAGGAGAGACAACTTCCCATGCGAAGATCTTCGAAGAAAAGATTTGGATTCATTTTTTAAGAGAGGACTCAAGAAGCTTTGGACCATCAAATTGCCTTCAACATAAATGGTTGACACATTTATAAGAGTGTCAACATGACAAGAACTCAAAATGATCCTTAAAAGGAGAAAAAGATAAAACAGGGTGGGATCCACCATGGAGTGAGGCCCAATAGCATACAAAGGAAGTGATGTGAAGAGAGTTGCACCATTAGATGCCACTAAAGATCAATAGCTATCACATCTTAGATGATGCCAACATTGTGAATTTTGGGAAAACCTCCAAAAGGGGAGTGTTAGAATAATCAAGCAAGATCTATTGAATCTGAAATAAAGCATTAAACAGAAGAAACACAGATATGATCGAATAAGCTCTATTTGTATCAAATGCATAATAAAAGTGTATGAAATAAACAAGAGGCCATTTCTTATATAGAGCAAGGCAATGCATGAGATAAACCATGAACTCACACAACATGTGGAGTTTAACTGAAGTCTGCATGCATCAAGAGTGGAGTGGAACTCCATGATAACAAGATATGTGTCAATCATGTGCTACAAACATGCAAAAGTTGACTAATAGATAAGTAAGCTTATCATATCTAGTGCATGATATTAATTAAAGTATTTTAACTAATAAACTAATTACATAAGTAATTAGTTGCACCAACATAAATAAATAAATGCAATAAAGCAAATAAATAAATGCACCAACACCCCCCCATAAGCGAAACTTAGGTAGGGTTATGCAGATAAGGGTCCTGACAATGAGTACCCATGTTAGGTACCCTGTTACACATATGAAGGAAGGAGAAAACCCGTAGGAAAAAAATCCTCCTTAAGAGTAAGGTCTAGGAGACCCCCCTGAAGAATTATTGTCCCACACCCCCAAAAGAGTACGCAAGTGATGATACTTGCTCTCAGTGAAAGGTTTGGTGAATATGTTTGCAACCTACTCCTTTGTAGGACAATACTGAAGATCGATGATCTCAGTATAAATAATCTCCCTAATGATGTGCATGTGGATCTCTATGTGTTTGGTCCTCTAATGATGAATCAGATTCTTTTAGATCTGAATGGCACTCTGGTTATCGCAATAGATGACTGATGGTTTCCAAAATGGAACACCAAGCTCAGTGAGGATATTCTGAAGCCAAATAGCTTTAGTAGTAGCATTAACATCTCCATGATACTTAGCCTCTGTCGATTAAAGAGCAATATCATGTTGCTTCTTGCTTTGCCAACAAATGGGTCAGGATCTGAAGTGAAAGTTGTAACCAGAAGTGGACTTACGATCATCATAATTGCCAACCCAATCAGAATCTATATATCCAACCAAATCTAAACTTGTACCTACTGCGTAGTGAATCCCGTATCTATGAGTGCCCCTTATGTAGTTCAAGATGCATTTAGCAGCTTTCCAATGAAGCTCATGAGGTTCCTGCATAAAGCGTGAAACCATGCCAACTGCATATGAAATGTTGGGCTGAGTATGAGTCAAATAGATGAGGCTACCTACAAGTTGGCGATACAAAGTGGCATCAACCAATGAAGTGGAATAATGAATCTCAAGTTTGACTCTAGATAGGAAGGGAGTCGGGGAAGGTTTACAATCAACCATGTGAAACTGAGCTAACAAGTCAATGGCAAACTTAGGCTGCAAAAGTGTAATCCCGAAAGAAGATTGTGATATCTCAATCCCGAGAAAATAATGCAATAGACCCAAGCCAGTCATAATAAATCTATCCTATAGTGCAGTCTTGACACTGACTATGATGGATGATGTGCTCCCTGTAATAATGAGATCATCAACATAGAGAACCAAGAACAATAGTGAATCCTTATGCCATAGAATATAGACATTTAGATCCGAGTGACATCTTGAGAACCCAACTAAGAGAAGGAAAGTGTCCATCTTGGCATACCAAGCCCAGGGGACTTGTTTCAGACCATAGAGAGACTTCTACAAGTGGCATACCAATGAAGAATCCTAAATGAACCCCTGTGGTTGCTCCATATATATCTCCTCATGAAGATCCATGTGAAGAAATGTGCTCTTCACATCCGTTTGATGTACAACCCAACCATAAGCTGCAACAATAGCAAGTATCAAGCGAATGGAGTTCATCTTAGCAACTAGCACAAAGGTTTCTATATAGTCAATGCCTTCTACTTGGGAAAAACCTTTAGCCACTAATCTTGATTTGTATTTATCAATAGTTTCATTCGTTGCAAACTTAGTTCGATATATCCACTTACATCGAACTAAGGGAAGAGGAATAATTTCCCAAGTTTTGTTCCTTAGTAATGAGTTATATTCTTCTTCCATTACTGAATCCCACTCAACTATACCTATTGCTTCCCTAAATATCTGTGGATCAGAAGTTGTGGCAATGTAGGAATATGGAAGATCTTCATACTGTGACCATGTTCTCCGTCTATCCAATGGATCCCCAGTAAGAGGTCCTGCGTACTCCAAAGTCTGTTGAGCCTAATGAGGCATCACTGGGCAAGGAAGTGGAGGAGAAGGAGGAGGAACTAGAATCGCAACTACCAAACCTGGAGGAGGGGGAGGTAAAACCTCAACATCCTTGCGAGTATATGGAGCAGGAGGGTCATCATCACTATTATCTGAATCTTCCAAGGAAGAAGAATGAGAAATGTTGAAAGACAAGTTCGAAGAACTTTCTTCAAAGTAAACACTTCTCATTATAATTAGCTCATGGGAATCTCGATCAATGAGTCGATGTCCCTTAACACCATTAGGATATCCAATAGATATGCAAGTCTGGATTTGTGGTTCCAAAGCATGTCACATCTCAAATTTTGATACAATCTGGGATTACTTTATATGGAAATATTTCATGAATAATAATATGTGGTTAAATGAATAATTTGTCGTTTTGAAAAACGAATGATTATTTTAAATAAGAAATGAAATGAATGTTATATTCATGTTATTAATTTTTAATGCTTCGGCTATGTTTCGCCTATTGGGTTACTAACCTATTAATGTGAAATTGAGTTTATCATGAGTTCCAGGTTGTCGAAGACAAGGGTGTGGTTGAGGTAAAGGAGGTTAGCAACTTGGCAGGGTTAAGATGGAGAGATATCTCACACACTTCACAATAGAGTCATGTAGTTGCATTTGATTGCATGATCTTATATTTTAGTTTAGTTTAATTGCAATATTTTATTTTATAGCTTAGTATTAATTGTGTTAGATTATTTAGTTAATTGTTATTGATATTAGGTGTGCATAAAAATAGATTAAATGATTTACTTATTTATTTGATTTTATTTGAAGGATGAAAATATATATTTTTTCATTTGTTTTATAGAAAGTGTGATAATCATGCTAACCATTGTATAAAACAAGTTTTTATTAGAACCAAAATAGAAAAGAAAGGAAACAACAAGACAATAAAATAGTAGAGAATTTGAAAAGATAATTATTTTTTTAGAAATAAAACTCAAAGGAAAGCGAAGCAAATTGGGAAGAAAATAATATAAAAACCCCTTCTTGCACGGGAAAAAGATAATTCTTCTCTACTTGCATTCTCAAGTTTTATTCTTCTCATCTTTGAAATTGAAGACAAAACAAAAGAATTGTAAAAGGATATTTTTTGGGCAAAAGGAAGAATGATTCAAATCTGAGGACCTTCTAGTAGATTGCAGGTTTCAAGCATTTAATTTGGAAAAAGGAAAATGATCTCCAGGTTCTTATTTTATCTTAGATCATTTGTGGTTGTTTGTGTGTATGAATCTTTTTCTTATGTGCAAAAACCATGATCTTATGTCTGAAATTGTTATATAAAATATAAGCAACTGGCTGTAGTTTTATAAAAGAAATGTTTTGTTTTAAAATATATATATATTATGATCGATATATATGTATATTGGATCGATTGTATGTTATATGGAATCAACTGTAATTTTACATATTGTATGTTATATCGGATTGATTGTATGTTATATGGAATCGACTATAATTTTACATATTGTATGTTATATCAAATTGATTGTATGTTATAATGAATCGACTGTATTTTACATATTGGATCGACTGTATTGCATTATGAATTGACTGCACATTATAATGAAAAGATTTTTTCATATGGTACTAAGGCCGTTGAAGGCAGTATATGGTGCGGCGTCACCAAATGGTGTCGCAGTCCCTTAGGGACTGCGACCCCATTTGGGGACGACAGCCCTTTTGTTTTATCACTATTTAATTTCATTTCAAATGTTTGTAATCTTTTCCTTGCATTATGTATATTTTGTACCTGAAACCCTCATAAATATATAATATTTAGCATGAAATTGATATCACTGTTCTTGTTGTGCTTGAGCACTAATAGTATCCCAATCACAAGTTTATTGGAATGTAAAATTATATATTTATACGAATTGCATTTTTTTCTCTGCATATAGATATATATTGACTGTAATTTTTATTGTCTGAAAACATAATGGTTTATGACTTCATTTGACTATATCATCTAATAACTTAGTTTTTATACAATTATATATATGTGTGTGTGTGTGTGTGTTCGTATGGATTGTGTTTATTGGAAAATGTATATGCTGGGATAGAACTACAATGATGAGTGGAGTTTATTTTGTCAAATTGAATTATATGTATATATATAATATCTGAAATTGAATTTATTGTACTGCAGAAAAAGAAATATTCTTCCTATTTTATATTTGCACCAATGAAAATGACTTGTATGAACTTTTGAATTATTGAACTCTTGATAGATGTTATTTGAGCATTATGTTTAACTGGTAGATCATCACATAGATCAGGAAAAATTGAGATAAAATAAGGGAAAAATAGTAAACTTTCCAACAAGTAAAACTATCATCTCTGGGAGCCCACATTCGGCATCCTGTCCTGAAACTTTGTACTTTACCAAAAACAAACTATCATTTTATTTATTTTCTTGGCCAAGCTACTGTACCATTGAAACCAATGAATTTGTTTAAAAGCCTATAACTATATTTGTCTCTGCCACATCCTGTTTGCAAGAGTTTATGTCATTATAGGATTAGGATGCATACAGGCAACAGGCACACATCGAGTGATTCCCTCCTGCTTACACCATTCCAGGTTGCTAGGCTCCTTGTGCAGGGTCGGTGTTTTCTTCAAGTTAGGAAGAAACTCGGGGAAGTCCAGTACTTCGTGGTTGGGTGAAAAAAGTGCCTCAACCACTCTCTTGGTCTTGATTTGTGGACGATCAGAGGATTGAGGCAACCGAGTTTAGATATTATTATTGATATGGATATTTGCTTTACATATATTTCTTTGTATGGCTTCATTGCCAAGTTGCAATTGTAACATAATTCATGGATATCTTGATGATAGTCCTTCCTTGTGTAACATTGAAACATATGTATTATAACACCAAGTCAGGTGTATGTAAACTATTTTGGAATCCATTCTGGTATATGGATCATTATTTTTATTCATGGATTCTTGCCATTTTATGTTATTATGGATGTTTGGAAACTATTATTGGTTGATTATCTTACTTATGGAATATGCTTTTCTTTTCGGGTACTATTTTAGTTGGTAAATTTCCACACCTTACAAAGCATGACACTTCTCTGAAGGTATGTGAGCCCATGTTGTACTAACAAAAACTATGAAATGTTGTACTGTTGGCTTCCTATTGTACCAAGTTTCATAAGGTGTTATACCCTTTAAAGCTTTGTGAGGAACTTTTTTCTGTAGATATGCAACACAATTAATAGCTTCCGCCCAGTACTCAGGTACTAATGATTTTGCATGTATCATACAACTTGTCATTTCTTTCAAGAATTTGTTCTTCCTTTTGCAACACCAATCTGTTGAGGTGTGTAAGCAACTGAATGCTGAAGATCAATCCCTTCAAGTGTATAGAATTGTTCAAACTTGTTGTTCACATATTCCCTTCCATTATCTGTGCAAAGGATCTTGATGTACTTTCCAGATTGTTTCTCTGCAAGAGCCTTGAAGTCTATAAATCTATCATATACTTCACTTTTCTATTTCAAAAAATAAACCCAAGTATGTCTAGAGTAGTCATCAATGAATGTGAGAACATAGCGGGCTTTGCTGAATGACAAAGATGGAAATAGACCCAATAAGTCACTATGAACAAGTTTGAGGACTTGAGTAGCCCTCCAAGCCTTCCCTTTATCAAACTTATCTTATGGATGCTTGCCTAAGGCACAACTATGACATACACCCTCAGAAAATTGTATCTGTGGAAGTCCTATAACCATATCATGTTGACTAAGTTGTTGTAGATAGCGGTAGTTTAGGTGACCAAATCGCTCATGCCATAGCTTGCTCATTGAATCGGTGTGAGTGAGAAAAGATTTTGAGGAAGATTGAGGCACAAAATGTGAGAATGTATAAAGTTGAGATTGATTATCAACTTGTCCCACAAGGCAAACCGTGACAAGCTCTATACATGTCGGTGGGTGGCCTAAGGGCCAAAAAATGGTCTAGAGGCCCAAAATCTCTTGCGGTCCCAAAATTATAAATTTTGTTTCTCTACCTGTCGTATGGTCCGTATGGTCGTACCAGGCAAAAAAAAATTCCTTTTTTTTTTCCAAACTTGTCTAAATTGGACAAATTTTATATGAAAATGGGGGTTTTCACGTCTTCTGAGCATAGAGGTGAGGTCCATTTGGTACAAAAATGTTTTGATTTTCAGATACGCTCCTGGATCTGGCATCAAATTGTTGAATCAAAACATCTACCAATCTCGCCTTCTTTGTCCAAAACAGACAGATTAATAGGCATTTTTTACTATCTCGGGCACTCTGGACTCACTGGTGATGTCATAATTTCTCCATGGAGCTCCATACTATACCTGTATACAAAAATTTAAAAAAAAAACCCCTTCAAATCTGGTAATGTATTTCCTGAATTTCTGATTCTCCAAATCATGCATGCATGCATGAGAAGAGCATACTCTTTGAATATGAAAATAAAAACAAGATTCAATATTTTGGAATATATAATCTAACTAAAGACTCAAATAAGCTCTGATACCATGTTAGAATAATCAAGCAAGATCTATTGAATCTAAAAGAACACATTAAATAGAAGAAACAGGAATATGATCGAATAAACTCTATTCGTATCAAATGCATAATAGAAGTGTATGAAATAAACAAGAGGCCATTGCTTATATAGAGTAAGGCAATGCATGAGATAAACCAGGAACTCACACAACATGTGGAGTTTGACTAAAGTCTGCATGCATGAAGAGTGGAGTGGAACTCCACGATAACAAGATAGGTGTCAATCATGTGCTACAAACATGCACATGTTGACTAATAGCTAAGTAAGCTTATCCTATCTGGTGCATGATATTAATTAAAGTATTTTAACTAATAAACTAATTACATAAGTAATTAGTTACACCAACATAAATAAATAAATGCAATAAAGCAAATAAATAAATGCACCAATAGGAGAGATAGAAGAAGTGGGGCTCGTCGTGATTATAGTGCTTTGGAGAAAGTTGTCCATGATGTTGGATTGAGGATGGATGGCCTACGGGAACAACTTTTTGTTGAGACACCAAAATGATGCAAAAGGTTACATAACCAATTAGAAAGAGGAGGCAAGGCACACATGAGTAGGGGGCTCATAAACAAGAATGTTTCTAGACTTGTTGAACTTTGACATTGAATGTTTTTTTGGAAGGGGTTAGCAATGACTTAGTCGAATTTACAAAAATGGGGGTTGTAAATGATACCAAGGCACTAGGAGCCAAAGAAAGGATTCATAGACACCATGACACATGTGATTTAAAAAACTAAGTTGTAGAGATTACTTGAATGATCTAGGACTTGAATAAGGGAACCCCATAGATCTCATAGGGAATTTGGGGTTCAAAGAATGCATCACATAAAGGGCACTAGAGCAATCCATCTATGATAGCATGGATTGCTCAAACGGAGTGTGTGTAGAAACATTACATTAATGGTGACTCATATGGGATTGGAGTCAAACCCTTAGAAAACAAATTACACGGGTTCTTTCTCTCTTCTCATTCATTCCTAGATGGACAATATTATAGGAAAGATTTGCATGCACAAATCCTATCCATTTCTCCACTCTAATAAATTTGACCTTCAATTTCTCTTTTGAGTGGGAGCAAGTTTTAGCTTGTTTGGAGCTATGTTTTGAGAGGCACCATAGGATGGGGTTGTAGGATCACATGGTTGCAGACACTCGACCACAAAGATGAATGCCACACAAGAGAGTGTGGGGTGGATTAAGAAGAAAAGAAAAACCTGTGAAGGCCAAGCTAAACAAAGTGACCAAGAATGTCACCCCTAATAAGAAAGCTCTATCATATTCTACTTGTATTTGATTCACTCTATGAGAGTTTGTTGCCAGGGTAATGAATCCCATGATATCTTCTTATTTTAGTAGCTTCTAAGGTAGCCTATTAGGGTTCGATAAATGCATCTGGGCTCTTAATAGAGGGTTGTTAATGCCTAGACCGTGTTACCCAATGTGAAGACTAACTAGAAACCTATAAGGGAGGGCACCTTGGGGGCTGCCAACTAATGTCTTCATCTACATGTCGGTTCTTAGAGATGGCCATGGTCATCATAGCAATACCCAAATGACAAAATATTTTGAGAAAGATAGAGGGGTGAGTAAGGATGGGGAACTATGAGGTCATGTTGGGAAACATGTGTAGGTTTGTGACCACTTGCAATTTAGAAGAAGCTTATGAGAAGCTAGAATCTCGTGACTTTATTAGACCAATTCTTCATTCTCCTGTCTTGCAAAATGCACAGGACTTAGAGAAAAGATAGTTATTTCTTCATACTTTGAGCATTTTTAGGATATCATATGAATAGGCAAGTGGAAACTTCAAATTTATTCTAGCTAATACTTAGCTTTGAGAAAATTCATTAGTATTTTCATGTGCATCAATTACATCCACCCTTATATTTCTATTAATGAGCACATCTTCAAATTACACAACAAATCTTAGTACTAGATTCTATCTTGATTATGATTTGCGAAAGGTTTTTATCACTATTTAGACTTCATTGGTATCCTTGTGATAGTTGAAGGTTGGAAAGGCAATTTTTAGATGACATGAGTCTCATACTCCCTTTATTGACGCAACTTATAAAGGTGGGTCTTATTAGGTGAAAAGATATTTTGGTGAAATTAAAACTTTATTGTAAATGGACTTTTTGAATTATCTCAACAAATCTAAATGAAGGAATAAACAATTTGGGGTTAAATAATAACGAATGGGATTAGTGTGGCAGTGTGTTGAATGATGCCACTAGAGCTTCCCATGTGTCACTAGGGGGAAGGACAATTGGTTCAAACTATCAATCTTAGCGGTGAGGCTTTAAAAGAAGTAGAGAATGAGAAATCTTTGCACTTGATCAATCTCACACTAATCTCTACTTCCAAAACTATCTAGGGACTAAGGATTTTGACAAAATCTTCTCGCTTCAAATTGCTAAGTAGATCCTATAGAGAAGCTGGTTATTCTTCTTTATGGGCCAAAACCTCATGGTAGGTTTCTATGGTGTAGAGGGAGTTGCTAGCATCATCCCAAGGGGAAGGAAAGCCTTTATCGATCAAATTGAAGGCCAATGCCAAGAATTCATCCTTTCACTCATGGGTTGTCTTCAAGATTTCTAGAAACTCTCAATAGAATCAATGTAAGAGGCCCCTTGGAGGCCACTCTAGTTTCCTTAGAGCAATTGAGGATACCTACATTAATTAAATATTTTTGTGAAGTAGTTTACAACAAGTCATGCATTTCCTTTGCCTTTTCCCATTGGGTAGAAAGTTATGTTTTCAAGTTGGGAAGGAATGCGAGAGCTTTGTCAACTATCTTTTTGAGGTCTTCTGCAAATAGGAAAACTCAAACATGAGCATCAAAAAAGTGTTGATTATTTTTAGGGTTGTTATGTAGAGGTAACTCATTATTTATAATGTGGTAGTGAGCCCTTATAACATGCCTTCTCATATTACTTGGAATTACACACAATTTACTAGGAAAGTAAAGAACATGAATACATGAATGAATTTTTTTTAAAACATTTGATAAACATCAATAAATAAAACTACATCTTTTTTTAATATTTTTCAACCTTGAAATTCATTATATTCAAAGATAACTTGTAGTGATAACATTTCACTTTACATTTACAAATATATATTGCTCTTGGCAAAAGAATAGTTTTACATCATAATCATATCATGAAACTTTATATAAAAAGTATTATCCCTAGAATCTTGATATCTACCATCTTCTGCCAATAGGAAAACTCAAACATGAGTATCAAAAAAGTGTTGATTATTTTTAGGGTTTTTATGTAGAGGTAACTCATTATTTATAATGTGGTAGTGAGCCCTTATAACATGTCTTCTCATATTACTTGGAATTACACACACAATTTACTAGGAAAGTAAAGAACATGAATACATGAATGAATTTTTTTTAAAACATTTGATAAACATCAATAAATAAAACTACATCTTTTTTGAATATTTTTCAACCTTGAAATTCATTATATTCAAAGATAACTTGTAGTGATAACATTTCACTTTACATTTACAAATATATATTGCTCTTGGTAAAAGAATAGTTTTACATCATAATCATATCATGAAACTTTATATAAAAAGTATTATCTCTAGAATCTTGATATCTACCATTCAGATCTTGGCAAGTCTTCTGCTACAGAGGGAGAGCATCATACCTCCAACCACAGACTGGCAATCTCCCACACACCTTCCTTCCTGGATGTAGCCCTACCATTCATGAAGAGAATAGCATGTGGATCTAACAAATTGCCATCTGAGTCCTAGTGTTGTGTCTTACATAACTCAATCAACCATATGACTCTAGACAACCTTCTAGCTAAGTATGATCATACTGACCAGTTACACCATCTAGAGACCGTGAACCGACTAATGCATGCAGAGACAAATGCATCACTTTGGCCAAAGTTTCTATATAAATGTACAATTTTAATAAACATAGTCGCGTGTTCACACACCTCTAACTCGACTTGAAGACTATCTCACCCTGTAGTTTGACTTATCTTGACTAGTACCTCTAGACATAATTGTCTGATCTATACGTAATTCCTAGTCCATCTAACTTAGAAATATTCCTTATCTAGGTTATACATACAATATGCAAATTTAGCTATCTTTATCATTCTCAAGAGTACCTTATTACATATCCGCAATTTATTAAGGTCTATGACTTTCTATCATTTTACTCTCTACTCAAAGATAACCATACTTGGTATACATATAACTAATATTGACTTTCTAACAACAAATTGCTTCTTAGCCTTTTATTAAAGTTAAGATCTATGGTTTCTCAACTCTTTCATATGTCGACCAAAGAACACACCAAACTAATACAATATCATAAATGACTTGAGAGTTAAAGAATTTTAATCCTTTTGGATAAAATCTAGGATTCTCAACTTCCCTAATCCAGTATTTTGCATTATCAAAATACCCTTAAAAACTAATAAATTATAACCATAATGTTGCATGAATAAGGTATCCACTCATCAAATCTTGACTACTTTGTCATTTGATCGATTTCACCTTTCACATAATTCTCAAGGTTTATCTTTCCTTAAAAGCAAGTCTTAATAGGCATTAGAAAAAGCATATAATTCCTTGACCAATTTCAATCTTTTAATCTGATAAAGGATAATTAAGAAATGATGTCTTTGACCTAATGGTCATCTTTCATTCCTCGATATAGAAAAATTAAGAATGATAGAACATTGAATAGAAATACATAATTTAGATAAATAAATATATAGGTTGATATATAAATATATAACATAGTTTAAGTACCTCTAATGATATCTAAATCATTTTATACTCTTTAGAGTAAGGGACAAGCTTTCTCGAAGTATTTGATTAAAAATCAATAAACTCAAATGAGTTAAGAGATAAAGGAATATCTATATCACATCTTCTAGTCTCAACTATAAGATGTATAACAACAATCTTAAGAGGCTCAGCTTGAAGTCTAAAGAAAGATTCTAATAAGTTAAAAAAAAAAAAAGATAAACTTATAATCAACTGTTGTCCTAAGTAAAAGATAACTCTTGGACATCCAAAGCAATAATCTAGACCATTGTCTAAGAGTTTAGACACATCTGGATTAACTAATCCTCAGCATAACATTCTAATGCTCGGTGCCGACATACTTCTCTAACTAAGAAAAGTTTGCTTATATGAATATATAAGTTATCCTATTGTGCTATTAACCTTTCAGCCTAACACAAACTATAATTTTTATTAACATTCAGCCTACATAGGCTATGCTTTCTATTGACATTCAACCTACATTGGATATGTTTTCTATTGACATTCGGCCTACACTGGCTATGTTTTCTACATACAAATGAGCAACAAATCTCTTCTAACAAAAGAATGAAAGGTTGTTCAGTATTCTATATTGATAGACATACCAAGCTTTGGATTTGTAATGCACATATGCTATCAATACACTGTTAATAAGAGTTGACGGTTATCACTTAAACATAGAGATATAACTAAGCCATCTATTGAATCTAGATACAGAGATACGACTAGGTTCCCGATTTTCTCTAACCATGGAGATATCTAAGTCTTCGAATACAAGAACACAATGATGACTAAGTCTTCGACAATAAGACACAATACTAAAAAGTATAACAATATCGTCTTATCAAATCACGTGAACATACTAAGCCTTCGGCTTTCCAAATAGAAATCTATCCTAAGCTCTTAACTTCCTAAAGAAAACATAGTAATGATAAAATATTATCGTCTATGCCTATACAACAATAAAAGAATAGCTTCTCAGTTTATGTTCTCAGAGATAGATACACATCTTCGATTGCTTAAAAACACAAAAGGAAAGATTTACTATCATCTGCTATTTAACATTGATAGAACCTCTACAAGGCCGACATCAAAACAAGGTATTCTCTACTTAATAAAATCAACATAAAAAGAAAGAAGAACCTATGTAAAAGATGTGCAACCAAGCTCCTCTATTTCCGTCCTTCCTCAATCCAAATTCCACTAAAAATTTTCTCTCTGTAGTAACTCTTGTATACAGAGAGCTCCCACGGTGATAAATAGAGCACACTCTGCTCAACTGCATTCCATCATCTAATATTAAAGCCCCATCATGATTCTACACAATGGCTTGCAATATGGAGATGATGGTCATTAAATGACCTCTCATGACCCAGTCAAAAGGACACTCCACTCTCCTTAAACAATTGAGAGTAAGAAGGAGATCAAAAGTCTACATAACACAAAGCAGTAACAAAACATTAACTCAACCTCACATTTATTAAGAAGTCATAAACCTAACACAATAGATCTTATTAAATATCAAACTTAATATATATATATTACATCATAAAGAAAGCAAACACAACGTATACCTTACATTGTTTCCAAACACTTGACAAGATACGAGAATGGGGTTGAGGTATTCTCCCCCTCTTTGTCTCGTGATATAGCAAAAATAGATAAGTATAAATAACCTGATAGGACACTATAAAAGAATCTCAACTAGAAATTACCAAAGAAGAGATAGTTAACTACTCACATATATTCTCTCTTGAATATAACTATATCAGGAAAAAATTTTGACTATCGTCTACATCTTGTCGATGGACAACTAACCCTTCTAGGTTTTTTGATAAAATCTATGATAAATAATTTTGACATAAAATCAACTATTGTCGAATCGAAAAACAAGACCAAAGTTGAAATTAACTTACCAAACTTAACAGGGTTCACTAAACTGTGCAACTCAAGACTTAGATGGCAACTACTTGTTCTTTACATACGTCTATTCACTTCTCTCTGATGATGCTCTCCCTCTCTTTCTTTAAGGGTGGAAAACCTATTTCCTGAATACAACTTGCAATCACCAAACTGGGATTAGTGTATCATTAGTTAAACCATATACATCATGAATAAATAATCATGAAAACATATTATCACATGTCTAAATTCTATGAATATTCGCAAACTCATAAATCATTGATTTATCATGACATTTTCACTTAACGTCAAATCGTTAAATAAAGAAAAAATTATCTACTAATTACTTACAAGTAAAAGTAAAACATAGTAAAAAATTAGGGATGTGACAACCCTCTAAACTTCAACATCTTTTTATAGCCTCACATAGTTTTGTGTAGAGTGAGCTATTCTCTTGTTCGAACTTGGTGAGGTCACCCAACAACTCTATGCACTATTCCTCAACTTTCTTTAGGAGAGTAGGTGGTTGTCTTAGAGGCTAGTAGCAACTGCTTGTGCAACATTGGTAGCTTATCCATTGATTTTAGTTGTTAACTTTTCCTGCTCAATCTGCTTAGATAACTAGGTTATCTTTGTGGTAGCTTACCTTCCTTCTCTTTGTTTCTTCCAAGTTAGACTATAACATATTGTTATCCTCTTGATGGAAATCTATTGTGCTTTTCTGTGAAATATGGATGAAAGCGATCCCAATAGACCAATCTTCTAGTCACATTTATCCTATGGGATTCACTATATTTGGCACCAAACTTCCATAGTGCATGATTTGGGAACTAAGATTGAAAATAATTTTTAGTTGGGAATTTTGATCCCATATCAATCTAGGAGCACTTGGGTGGCATTTGCATAGGCAACTACAGAAAATGTCAAAAATCTAATTTTTCAGTATTTTATACATCTTAGTAAATGATTAGGGATTGCATGTAGAAGATATCAATTAAATGCAAATAAAGATTAAAAAGAGGAATGAAAATACACAGAAATAATAACAGTGAGAGACAAGTTTTAACGTGGTTCACCCAAACCTGGGCTACATCCACCAACAGAGAGTCCAATATTATTATCCAGTAAATCAAACTGATTACAACCACTAATCCTTGCAACTCAATACCATTGCAAATGCTACAATATAATGTCAACGGAAACCCTAACCCTTAGCCATTTTTATCAAGACTTATGTCGGTTACAAGAAAGGTTTTTTTATGTCGGCCAATAGAAAAAATAACTCTCGACGCCTTTATAAAATAATAAAAACCATTTGAGGTTTCAGGAGCTGCCCCTGGACCCCGCAAGGGGTGCTACCCCTTGACCCCATTAGATAATTTGGGGGGAAACCGCACTGATAAAAGTGGGGTAAATTTAACCTCTGAGTCTGATTAGGTTCCAAATAACAACATAAATTGCATTTTTGGAGACCTTAGGAGCAAAATTTGGGCCCAAGAATTTCATCGGTTGCTTAAAATAGTAGCCACAAGCAGGGTTCAAAGCAACTCAAACTAGTTCTCTTGGATATCTTTCCAATTATTCCAAGAAGTCCAAATTTTGACCAAATGGCTAGGAGTTATGACCCTGCCAAGTTGATGTTCCAAAATGATAGTTTTTTAAAAATTTGGTTTTGTTAGTTAGTTTTGTCACCTCCTGATTATCCATTTTGAATACTAAGGACGAGGCTAAAAGGAAGCTAGGTGTGCGGAAATCGCTTCCTACACTAATCTAATGAGGGGAGAACTTTACAAATTTGATTTAATGCTTACAATTACAGCAACATGAAACATGAAATAGAGATATTTCAGCAATACACACAGAACCAGAAAGAAGACAAAAGAAGAGAGACAAGATATATCATGGGGAAAACCCCAATCGGGTGAAAAACCCCACACTTCGAAACCTACACAATGTATTAACAAAATTGAATATTGTTTACAATACACTTGCAATGCAAGGTTCAATAGTCTTCAACACTCGTGTTTGGAATCAATCCGGCAGCATAACGGTACCTGTCAATCACATGATACATCTCCTCCAAGCACCTATTTATATAGAATCTACAAGGCAAAATTGGCTCTATCTTGAGATGGGCGTCCAACTTGGCCTCATGGCTCAAAACCCACGCCTAAGGACACTTGTCAACATTGTATAATGTATCTGACACTTGTCCATAGCTCCCATCCCAAAGAGGTTGCCTATTTCCAAAATGGGCTATGACAGATGCTCTTACGACCATCATAGAATCTGTCATAGCAGTTACAACTTACACTTGTAAAAGAATCTATCATACACAGGCTATAAATAGCATATTCTCTTACAACATATCATAGTCCACCTTGGGGTGCCCAAAGATGCCTTTTTCAAAGATGCTTCATGACACATGTCTTCACCTGTCTTACAAGCTTCTATTTCTGATGCTTACATGTCATAACTTCGTAATAGGAATCTGTCATAACCGTTTCGGTCAACATTCCCTTACACAACATCCAAGATGCCGACACATGGTAAAATTCCCCTACCACAAAGTGGGACGCCTATCTCCTCATATGAGGACAAAATTACAAGTTGTCATCTTCCATGTAAGATGACACATCACCGTGCCACATCCCACAAAATGACAATATGGAATTTACAACATAGGCAATGAATAAATAAATACAATCAAAATAATGCAAGGAATTACCAAGGTTGAGACACCTTAATTCCCAACATTCTCCCACTTGTTGAACACCTTGTAAGAACCAATAGAATAACAAGATTTAACTGCTATAGGTTGAGAGGCCCATAGACTCCGAACACCATCTAAACTTCTCAATGCTCACTGGCTTCGTCAATGCATCTGCAACATTCTTCAAAGTATCTACCTTCTCCAAATTTACCTTCCCATCCTCTACCATGTCTTGCACGAAGTGAAATTGTACACCAATATGCTTTGTTCTGGCATGGAAAGTTGGATTCTTCGCAAGGCAAATCACACTCTGACTGTCACAACTAATCGTAATCTGACCTACATCAACACCCATATCTGAACACAACTCTTAAGCCAAATGGCTTCCTTACAAGCATGAGTTGTTACCATATACTCAGCGTCTGTCATGGACAAAGCAACCACAGGTTGTCGCTTACTCATCCAACTAATAGCATCACCAAACAGTGTAAACACATAAGCACTGGTGGATCTCCTGCTGTCAATGTCACCTGCCAATCAGAATCCACAAATCCATAAATATCAACAGAATGCAGAGTCCTATAACATTACCATGATAGCATATGGAATACTCGGAAGTACCCCTCAAATATATGAACACTCGCTTAACTAGATCCCAATGTACTTGTCCAGGATTAGCCATAAATCGACTAAGGACTCCCACTGCTTGGGCAATGTCTGGTCTTGTGCAGACCATAACATACATCAAATTGCCAACAACACTAGCATAAGGTACTCAGCTCATGTCCTCCACCTCACTAGGAGATTTTGGACAATCCTCAATAGATAACTTTGTCCCCAAAGAAACAAGAACACATAATGGTCTACAATCTGTCATGCTGATCTTCACATACTTACTCTGGCATAACCAAAGTTTTCTGTTAGTTTTGTCTCTTTTGATTTCCATTCCTAGAATGTACCTGGCTGCCCTTAAATCTTTCATTTCAAACTGTGCTGACAACTAAGATTTAAAATTAGAAATCATATTCTTTCCTTTCCCAATGAGCAACATATCATCAACATACAGTGCAACAATGAGAATACAATCACCATCAAACTTAAAATACACACAGTAATCCGATTTCGATCTCACAAATCCAATTAACAATACAAAGGCATCAAACTTCAAGTACCACCTCCTAGGAGACTGCTTCAAACCATACAAAGACTTCTTTAACTTGCAAACCAAAATTTCTTTACCTTTTACCATGTAATGCTCTGGCTGTGACATGTAGATTTCTTCCTCCAAATCACCATGAAGGAAAGTTGTCTTCACATCCATCTGCTCTACCTCCAAGTCATAAGTTGCTGCAAGAGATAATAGGAATCGAATGGATGTTAGCTTTGCAATGGGAGAGAAGATCTCACCATAATCTATACCCTCCACTTGTGAATACCCCTTCGCAACCAATTTGGCCTTATACTTCTCAACACTGCCATCTGCACCAAATTTCTTCTTGAACACCCATTTGCAACTAATGGGTTTCCATCCAGGAAGCAAAGGCACCAAGTCCCAAGTTTGGTTCTTTTCCAAAGAAGCCATATCATCCTCCATGTCCTCCTTCCGGGAACTGCATCTTTCATTTCCATAGCCTCTGATACAATTCTAGGTTCATCACTGTTAGTAATCAAAGCATAAGCACAACTAGAATCAAGCAATGTAAAACCAAACCTTTCAGGTTGCTTTTTTATCCGTGTAGATCTCCTCAAGAGCTAAGGTTGAGGTTCAGCTTCTTCATTTGAGCTTTCAGGGCTGCTAGAGCTCTCCTCATCATCAGCGCCAACATTGTCTTTTGTTCAGTCTTCTCAGGGGTAGCAGGAAACTGAACAACATCCTCTTTCTTTTCTTTTTCTTCTGGCTGTAAAATAATGGAAGAAGGTGTAAGCTCCCTAAAGATGACACTTCTGCTATACAATATTTTTTCAGCCACAGGATCCCAAAGCTTGTATCCTTTCACACCAATACCATAGCTAATGAAGATACACTTAACAACCTTGTTCTCCAACTTTGACCGCTTCTCCCTAGGCACATGTGCATATGCCTCACAACGAAAAACACAAAGATGCCTTACTGAAGGCTTTCTACCAGACCACGCCTCCATGGGTGTCTTACCAACAAGAGCTAATGTAGGAGATCTGTTTACTAGATAGCAAGCAGTGGCAATAGCTTCAGCCCAAAACTTTTGTTCTAGGCTAGCTCCACTAAGCATACTCCTAGCCTTCTCCATCAGTGTCCTGTTCATCCTCTCTGCAACTCCATTTTTCTGCGGGGTGTATGGAGTTGTCTTATGTCTTTTAATTCCAAGTTCCTTGCAATATTTATCAAATTCTGTAGAACATAACTCACCACCGTTGTCAGTTCTCAAACATTTAATCTTTTTACCAGTTTAATTTTCAGCAAAGGCCTTAAACTCCTTAAACTTACTATAGACTTCAGATTTTCTTTTGAGAAAATAAATCCATGTCCTTCTACTATAGTCATCTATGAAAGATCCAAAATATACATATTTTGATAATGAAGGAACATTAACAGGACCAAATACATCAGAATAAACAAGGTCTAGCACACTAGAAGACTTATGAGAACTCAAATAAAAATGTACATGGTTTTGTTTTCCATATATGCAATGTTTGCAAAAGTTGAACTCAAGATTACAATCATCCAACCCCTCAATGAGGTTCTTATTTTTTAGAGTACGCAGACCCTTCTCACCAATGTGGCCAAATCTCTTATGCCATAACATTGTCTTTTCAATAGGAAGTTTAACTTCCAATGCACGATTACAACCATCAAGACTAGATACAATAGATTTCTTCACTGCTCGTTCAGATAGTGGGGATGAAGTGACTGCTACCCTCTTCCTTGGGTCAGAAGAACTATTGTATTTTGAAATGCATGCCTCTAACTGAACTAGAGTACCTCTCCTAGTACCCTTAGCAAGAACCATAGCTCCTCTAGTCATCTTGCATCAATCTTTCGAAAAGACAACCTACACACCTGCATCATTCAACATACTTACAGAAAGTAGGTTCCGTACTAAGCCTGTGATGTGCATAACCCTAGAGATCCCCTTCACTCATCCATCAGGGAATCAAATAGAGACTCTTCCATGACCAACAATCTTTAGATGAGAGTCATCACCTAGATACACCTTTCCACCATCGAACTCCTCATACTTGGTAAACCAGTCTCGATGTGAGGTCATGTGGAATGATGCACCAGAGTCAATCAGCCACACATCATCAGATGCATGGGTTGCTAAGGCTGCGATGAAAGCATCACCATCATCTTGTGACTTGTTGGAATCTGAATCTAGGTTCTTCTTCTTCTTTTTCTTTTCCTCTTTCCATTCCTTTCAGAAATGCCCAGATTTACCATAGTTCCAACAAAGAGCCTTGAAATTTCCAAGAGATTTGGATCTCCCACGAGATTTGGATCTACCCTTCTTAGCTTTCTTGTCCTTTTTTTCCCTTTCTCCTTGGGTCTTCCATGAACTGCAAGAGCCTCTTTGGCTACCTCAGAAGACTTTCTCCACATCTCTTGAGACAACAGCGAAGAAACCACTTCATACATTTTGAATGTGGATGTGGTGCTTCCAATAGCCATGACAAGATGATCCCACGAGTCTAGAAAAGAACAAAGCAAGGTCATACAACGATCCTCCTCCTCTATCTTCACACCAACAGATGTTAATTGTGCAACTAGCATGTTGAAAGCATTCATATGTCTGGCAACAAATCCTCCATCCTCCATTCGAAGAGAATACAACTTCTTTCTCAGAAAAAGTTTATTAACCTGGGATTTGGCTTGATACACATCTCCCAACTTCTTCCAAAGCAAGTTTGCAGTAGCCTCCCCATGGACATTTAACAAGACAGAATCAGCAAGACTAAGTCTTATGAGACCTTTAGCCTTCTGATCCTTAAGATCCCAATCAGCTTGTGACATTGCATCTAGTTTAGTGCCACTAATAGTTTCCCAGAGGTCTCAATCAACAAGCATGTCTTCCATCTTGAGCTTCCACAGCTCAAAATTAGTGCCATTGAACTTCTCCACCTCTATCCTTCCAGATGTACTTGCCATCTCCTTGCTGCAATAAGATTCAAAATACTCTGCACAGACATCCACTCAACTTAAGATCAACTCAAAAAACCCCTACCCAACAACTAGGACCAAAGGTGATCAAGCTCTGATACCAACTGAAAGGAAGCTAGGTGTGTGGAAATCGCTTCCTACACTAATCTAATGAGGGGAGAATTTTACAAATTTGATTTAATCCTTACAATTACAACAACATGAAACAGAGATATTTCAGCAATACACACAGAACCAGAAAGAAGACAAAAGAAGAGAGAAAAGATATATCGTGGGGAAAACCCTTATCTGGTGAAAAACCCCACACTCAGAAACCTGCACAATGTATTAACAAAACTAAATATTATTTACAATACACTTGCAATGCAAGCTTCAATAGTCTTTGACACTCGTGTTTGGAGTCAATCTAGCAGCATAACAGTACCTGTCAATCACATGATACATCTCCTCCTCCAAGCACTTGTTTATATAGAATCTACAAGGCAAAATTGGCTCTTTCTTGAGATGGGCATCCAACTTGGCCTTATGGCCCAAAACCCATGCCTAAGGACACTTGGTCAACATTGTAGAATGTATCTGACAATTATCCACAGCTCCTATCCCAAAGAGGTCACCTATTTCCAAAATGGGCTATGACAGATGCTCTTGCGACTCTTACGACCGTCATAGAATCTATCATAGCAATTACAACTTACAGTTGTAAAAGAATCTATCATACACAGGCTATAAATAGCATATTCTCTTACAACATGTCATAGTCCACCTTGGGGCACCCAAAGATGCCTTTTTCAAAGATGCTTCATGACACGTGTCTTCACCTGTCTTACAAGCTTCTATTTCTGACTCTTACATGTCATAACTTTGTCATAGGAATCCGTCATAACCGTTTCGGTCAACATTCCCTTACACAACATCCAAGATGCCGACACATGGTGAAATTCTCCTACCACAAAGTGGGATGCCTATCTCCTCATGTGAGGACAAAATTACAAGTTGTCATCTTCCATGTAGGATGATACATCATCGTGCCACATCCCACAAAATGACAATATGGAATTTACAATTAATTTACAACATAGGCAATGAATAAATAAATACAATCAAAATAATCTAAAGAATTACCAAGGTTGAGACACCTTAATTCCCAACAAAGGCAACCTTTCATATTCTCTTCAAATGTATATAAATTCAAACTAGTAGCAAATAAAGTAGTTTTTTTGGAGGCATCCAACTCCCAGCGAGTTTACCAAAATTACAGAAACTCATATTCAATTGTTTATTCTACAATACTACAGGCTTAGCACTAGGTATTGTCCTCTGAATTCACACACAATTCAGATAGTGACTAATCCTTATAGTATTGTTTTGTCCCCAACTAAAGAAAACAAAAAATCTCATCAAATTGAAAGAATTTGAAGTAATGTTAGAATGCAGGATCCAAGTGGGAGTGGGGAAAGGGTAGATGGGGGATAGTCCCATAGGAAGTGAAACCACAAAGAAGGGAGTATGATTTTGTCTTGAGGGAGCCACAACCAATGGAGGGGAAGATGGATGGAAGGAAGGGATGTCAAACATCAATTCCTATTAGGTTTCCACACCTAAATTGGATGCTTTAATAAGGGTTTTAGGAAGAGGAAGGATAGAGCTCAAGGGGCAAGAGTTCTTTCTCAAGGGTTGGGAATTCAACATGTTTAGGGGAAAGCTTTTGAGAAGTAGTGGCCTTCAACAAGTGATGGGAGAAGGAAGGGACAACTACTACTTGGGAAGGGATGGAAGAAAGAGGGGAAATAGTAGGCTAGGAACAAGGTGATTCTTTATTCACAAGGAACACATTCTAAGACTCATCATAGGCTTTTGTAGTAACCTCAAGGGTTCAAGAATTAGGGTAAGAAATTGCATTGTTGAATTCAATCAAAGTGACCTCATTCATAATGGAATTTATAATAGGACAAGGAGGGGGACATATTTATAAAGGGGATGGGAGTATATACACTATCTCTAGTATTTACAGAGGGGATGTGAGGCCCACCCTTGTGCGACAAGTTTAGTTGCACTACTAAACCTAATTGTATTGATATACTTCAACTTAGGATATGGTATTGTGACCTTGTGTTGTGGATCTAATTATAAGGTAGTTGTGTATGATTTGAGTTTGTGTAGGAGAGGTATGCCTTAATTTAGATGGATTGAATATCACTCAATTGTGCTTGGAAATGATCCTTAGTGAATTTGTTGTGGGGCCACCTTTGTTACACCTCTTGATTCGACTTATTAGACTTGTTACCTATGGATTTATATTTTGACACTGGATATTATTGGGGACTATTGATCCCATCCATTAGAGTTTGGATGGCATTATTTTGTGATTGGAGTATATAGATGTGTTGTTATATTATTGATGGTGTATCATATGCATGCTTATGTTATATTCTACTTTTCTATGATAATGAATGTCTTGAAATTACATGATGCAATTGAATTTAAAGAATGAGTTATATTGAGTAAATAGATTAGTATATTGAATTATGTTTTGCATGATCAGGACTATGTTGATTTGAAAGAGAATTGATTTGAAAATATAGTAAATTATACCATGTCTTATAGAATTGACCTAATTGAAATATATGAACTTGTGCGACATCGTATGTGTTTAATTCAAGTTTATTTGACTATGATATACATTGTCCACTATTGATGTGTGTGTAAATGTGCAGGTTAATTCCATGGCCAATAGAAATTGGAGGTCTCACAAGTAACCTCAGTTAATAATCCTCGTGATACCTACCTAGTCCCTAAGGTGGACTAAGGTTATATGTTGTTTGAGAATGAAGTTTGATGTGTTATTGATTTGTTTTGGTTTTATTTGAGTCTCTTAAGGTTGACTTAGGATTAGGTGGATGATGAGTCCATCCATGTGTCCATTTTCATTCATGGGTTTTAGGGGCTATTTAAATGTTGATTTTTGAGCTTTATTATGTTTATTTCATGTGTTTTGAGGCCCTAGGTCAAGTACCTATGGGTTAGGTACTTTATAGACCCCAAATCATGAGTTTTAACTCATATTTGACCACTCTAATTGACCATGGGAGTTAAGTGATGAATTAAGGTTTTGGAATAAGGGTTGGGTGACTTGTCACATTCCAATCCCACTACCCTAGGTTCATGTAAGGGCTTGTGGGAATCCTAAAGGCCTCACATGTGTGAGCACACATTGTAAGAGCCTTTGGGAAGAGAACCCCAAGTACTCCCCTTTCCCCAATGTCTCACACATGTGTGAGGACAAGTCTGGGGAGGTGTGCTCTTGAGGAGGAATGGGAGGATGATAAATGTCACCTCCCTACTCAATATCTCACACACACATGAGAGCACATTTGGGTAGATGTGTTTGAGAGAGCGAATGAGGAGGTGACGTGTTTTTTGAGTTATCTCTATCTTGTTGAGGTGAAAAGGGTTCTTCTTTTATTTTTTGGTTTGGATTTTTGGAAGGGATTTTTGGGCTTGGAGAGGAGTTTTGAGCTAAGGAGAACTTGCAGTAAGCTCTTGGGAAGCTTCTTCAACCATCTTCAATACTTGAAGCTTAAGAGGTAGGCTCTCAAGGCTTCAAGTCTCTCTTGTTTTATTTGCATTTTATTTCATGTATGTAAGAATGACATTTTGTGTATTAGTGTTATTGTGTTGGGTTTTTGGGTTGTTGGCATAAGCTCTCCTTGTGAGGGATCTTTCTTTGTATGGGGTTGAGAGAGGAGTGAACCTCCTTGGAGAAGTCACTCCTTGTTAAGGAGATTCGGAAGGCATTGGCCTTGTTCTTGGTGTTTTTTTGTGTATGTTTGGATAGGCAAGAGTGCCTTGTTACCTTGGTATTTTTATTATCATTTGGTTGGAAAGAGTGATCTTGTATATTTTTTGGAGTTACAAGTGGTTTGAGATAGCAAGAGGCTATGTAGTATTGAGATATGATTTTGGGTATTATGGTGATTCTTGACCCTTTCACCTTGAGTGAGAGATGTCCACTCTCTCCCCCCTTTTGAATCCATATTCATGGATTGGGTTATGTTAAGATCCCTTGGGTTGGGTGTTATTGTATTTATTGTGAGTGTGTTTGAATCCCCTTGTGTTTTGAGAATGAAACTGGGTTACTTGTAGGCCTCCTAGTTTGGGGGTGGCTTGCAAGCAAACCTAAGGTTGGGAGGTGAGCTTCCCTTCGCCATGGGAAGAGTTTTATTGTCTTGCAGTATTTCTTGGCACTATGGAGAAAGACTATGAGGGTGGTCTTCTTTGAGGGGTGGCTTGCAAGCAAGCCTAAGGTTGGGAGGTGAGCTTCCCTTGACCATGGGAAGAGTTTTATTGTCTTGCAGGATTTCTTGGCACTATGGAGAAAGGCTATGAGAGTGGTTTTTTTTGAGGTGGTTTTGTGGTTTTGAACAAGTTATAATTGTATGGAAATGTAAATGTCTTGGCTCATTGAGCTTGTAAATAGGTTGGTTATTTGAGAGAGCAAATCTCTCTTGGGGATTCCCTTGTATTGTAATGTTTCCCTTGTAAAAAATGTATTATTTGCAAAAGAAAATTTATAGAAAGAATGTATTTATCTTATATTTGTTGCTTGTCATTGTAAATATTAGTGTTGAATAAATAGTTAAATCTCTCCATCTCTCCATTTATTTATATGTCAATATATATAGACTCAATCTTACAAGATAAATAAATTTTTTTCAATAGTTAAGGAAAATGTATTTACCTACTCTTCTATAGTTTCATTAACCCAATAAAAGTTGGTTAAAGGAAATATTTTTCCCTTCTTTGCTTAGTAGTTGACCTAATATTTTAAAAGATGTATTCTCTACCTTTACTCTTTTTATGCATTGCTATGCCAAAATAAAATATATTATGAGATGTTGGATTTAGTCCCCTTGCTTATATAAACATATGATTATATGTTTATTTTTCTCTAATATTGATATAAAATTATATATATATATATATGAAATTGTTCTTTTTTAATTCTATTTTTATCTTATTTATAACTATTTAAAAAATAGAGAAGTAAATTATATAAATATATATGTATATATATATACATTTAACCTTAGTGTATAAATGTTATTTTTCGTTAATGGTTTTATAGAGTTCTTTTTCAAAAAACATTGTAGCAGTGGAAAGAATTTTAGAAAAAATTAGGGTTTAGAGGGGATGACAAGGTCGAGCCCTGTCCCCCCCCCCCCACAGGCCATGGGGGTTGGAGTCGGGGACCCTGTCCCCATAGAGCTTGCAAGGTCTATGGGGGTGGGAGTCCAGCCCTAGGCCTCCACAGGCTGGGGCACTATGTCAACCGCATAGACCGACCGACCTGTGGCAGCTGAGGCCCCCTATGCACTTATATAAATCCTCCGATATAAAAATTATAGTCACCATTTTTAATGTTTGTTAAATCTTATGTATGTATGTATATATGTATGTATGTATATATATATATGTACGTACGTATGTATAGATACAAACATACATATATATGTACGTATGTATGTATGTATAGATACAAACATACATATATATGTATGTATGTATGTATGTATATATATATATACACATTTCATCTTCTGTATATACACAGAATTGTGTATATACACAGTACCATGTATATACTCAGAATCCCTTTATTTAAATTCTTTTATTCAGTTTATATAGATAAGCCACTTCTTTTTAGGCACGTATTTGTTTAACATATATATATATATATATATATATATAAACTATAGAAACTTAAAAGTCTATTATAATATTATATTTTCAAATTACCTTGGGTGGAAATAGGAAAAGAGAACTTTTGAAATTTCAAAACTTAGAAAACCTTGGAAATGAAACATTCAAACTTTTAGATAAATGGAAACTAGAAAATATTAGAAAAATAATTAAGTCATGTTGAGAAATAATCTTCCAATGAGGGAAGGGATTTCTCTCTCTTTCTTCTCCTCCAACCCAAACTGCAAAACCAAACAACATTTGTGAGTGAAATGAGAATTATAGTGATTTTATAAACCTATTTTAGGTTTGAAGAGTGTTTCCCTAATGATTAGGGATTGTTAAACAATTTTTAAACCTTTTTACTAGTCAAAACCCACTTAAGTGAAAAATAGATTTATTTGAATAGTTCTATAGTTAAGTTTTAATTTACTACACCTTTGATTTAATTAGACCCCTAGATTACTTTTGTAATGTTATGTTGTCAAATTTTCTAGGAAATTATATGCATGGGTAATGTTATGCTGTTGAATTTTCGAGAGATCGGTTAATAGAATTAGAGACTTAGTTGGAAAATGAGGTGGTCTTTTATTGGGAAACTAATTATTAGGTTATATTAATTTAATTATTGTGTAGTTTCAATTTAAAAGTTCTCCCTTAAAATTTGCTATAGTTAGACCCTTGCAAGGTATTTAATTTAATTTAATTCTTGAGTTAGATTAATGATGTTGATATTGGTTTAAATTATAGTTTTATTTTTGCTTTCGCATTATAGTTGGAATTAGTTGGGTAATAATTTTAGGGTTAGGGTTTCGACTTAGGTCGAAACTGACTTCTCATTTTCACCTAGAAAACCCTAGGGTCAGTTTCTTGATGGAGACCAGCCCTCTCGGCAATGCAAGATGCGACACTTTCCCTGTTGGTTTACTTCCATCTTTGAAGGGGTGCGAAAGGAGTTTCACATTTCCCGCATCTTGATTGACTACCCTGCCTTAGTGTGGCGTGCCTAACGTATGTTGCGCATACAACAACATTACGTGTGTATGTTATTTAAGTGTGCATTTGATGCTTGAGTTTGTAGTTACTTGTTTTTTTAAAATTTTTGCTATTTTGGTTTGCATGTCCACATGTAAAATGTGGGCATGACATATTGTTTTTCCCCCAACTAAAGAGAACAAAAAATCTCATCAAATTGAAAGAGTGAAGTAATGTTAGATTGCAGGATCCAAATAGGAGTGGGGAAAGGGTAGAGCTAGAGCTATTTAGGAAAGGGTCATGTAGAAGCTTGAAATTTTTTGGGTGATGAATGATAACATGACATCTTTCATGGAAGGATGGTACTCCCCCTTCTCTCATCCTATTATTAAAGAAATCTAGCATCAAATCCCTCCACATGTTGGGTGGAGTCTTTGGAAAGAGAGAAATAACTACATCTTCCAGAATTCAGCTAAGAACACTGATGAAGTCTTCTTTGTCTTTTCCAAGCTCCTTATGGAAAATGTTTCCAATTGCAATTTGAAGATTATGAAAGTTTCTCCCAACCACATGGAGGTTAGTATTGCCAATAATTGGGGTATCTCAAGGGATATGAGCAAGGTGGATAGGATGAAAAAGATTTCTTGTGAAAACACCTTCTGGAGACCCTCACCCAAGGATTGGAGCAAATTAAACTTTGATGGGGCTCTTCAGATCTAAGATCTTACAAGGGCGAGTTAATTGTTACTTACACAAGGGATTTAGTCATGAAATCTAATAATGAGGCTAAGTCTATGGCTATGTTGTGGGGAGTTAAGTTGGCACTCTCTTTGGGTATCCAAAACTTGTAGGTTGAGGGTGACTCCAAGCTCATAACTGATACCACCTTAGGTAAAGCAAGTCTCGATTGGAGTATTGTTGATATCATTAGTGAAATTCAAGGCCTCTCTAAGGATTTATGGGGTACTAAGTGGCTCATATTTACAAAGAGGGAAACCAAGTAGTTGATGCCATGGCCAATATTGGTATGGGTTGAGCTCATACAGGTGTTGGAGAGGAATTGGGAACCTCCCTAGTTCCATTCCCCTCTCCTCCGAAAGGATTTATTGCAAATGAATAAATCATCTTAAGTTGGCTTCGGGTTTGGTTTATTACTTTGGTTCCATTGCTCATGGCTTATTTTATTGATAAGTTGTATAAGTTTTCTTACATCCTGACAAGGCTGGTTGGTAGAAGGATGTAGCATTTTGACAGTGATGTCGACATGAGAATGAGTCAACATGATGACTGGAAGGACAACCAGGTGAGGTGGATCTTGAAGTATGTTTCACTGGTAGAGTTAAGTAGTAATGATTACTATTTCAGAATGAGCACTCATTCGAGCATGAGGAGCTCAAAAAACAACCTTCAAAATCACACATTTGAGTTGTGGGATTTTGAAGGTACCATGAATTACTATAATGGTGTGCGATACTTCACAAAACTAGCAATATTATAGTTGGAAATGGAATTTTTGGGTTGTTTGTCGTAAACGAGAAGTTTTAAATAACATAATTTCATTGATTGACTGTTATGCCCTCTTTCTTTCCATTTGTTATAAACTTCTAGCCATGGGGAGAGATAGGGTTCACATAGAGCCAAGGTCTTGTGAGGAAGTGAGGAAGGATAGTACAATCTGGTATATCTATAGTGAAGGGGGTATTGTGTCATTCTTAAAATGCTTGAACAATCATGATGAAAACCTCTCAATTCAATTTGTCGATTCTTGGAATCAGAGACATTTACAATTGAGAGGAGTGGGTTTCGAAGTCAACAAAGAGGTCATCATCCAAGCTACTGGTATGAGCTACAAGGGGAAAAAGTGAGAAGATAGAGTAAGGTCCCAGACACCAAGAGCATGACCATTTTCTTCAAAGAGGGTGAAGAACCTGTTAAATACCAAAATGTGTTTGAGTGTGAAAAGCTTCTGAGCCCATGGGATAAGGTATGTTGGGTTTTGATGAAGTATTCTACCCTTGAAGGTTATTTTAAGTGTCATTTCCATTACCATTTTTCTTTGATGAATCACTTTCATCACAAAATTTTGTTGAGCTTCTATTTCTTTCTGCTCTTCTCTCTTGAGAATTCCATTAGGTAAGCTAGAGATTTACAATCTAAAACTCCTAATAATCTGGTCATTCCCCTCCACCAAGACTTAATTTTGTGCCTCTATCATTTGCACCTTGTTCTTTGTCCTCCTAAACCCATCAAGGTCACCATTGTGGAGAATCCCCACTTGTAACCCTGTGGATAAGGGTAAGAACCCATCACTCTGGCTGGGACTTCTTCTCCCCAACCTAAAGGTAAAGCAAAGATGTCTGGCTATCAACAATAGGTTGTTAAGATTGAACCTTCGGAGAAACTCATGGACAAAGATCAAAAGGATGCTACTGGTTGGCCTAATAAAACTATGCATAAGTCTAAGCCTTCCCTAAAAATGTTAAATCCCAAACCCATGATGAGGTTTTTGTGGGATTGTGTTCTCTAAAACATAGCTCCCCAAATAAATAGGGGGATAATTAGGTGACGGGTAAGAGAAATCTTGAAGGGGACATTAACAAAATTGTGGGTAAAAAAGCCAAAAGTAGTCATGATGTTGTTGGGGCTAATTTGTGAGGAGGGTATGAGCTAGGTTGGTATGGATTTATTTTCTCACAAGGATAAGACTCATTCCCAAATGGAGGAGGAAGTTGGGGATGCTAATAAGAAGGAGAAGAAAGGTAAGAGAATTAGAAGATCTACCAGGCTGGCTAGGATGTAGCTCCCAACTTGAAAGACATAGAAATTTCTAGTGATTCGTAGCAAGAGGAGGGTAACATAGAGGAAGGTGAGAAGAATGATGTTACTCCTAAGACTTCTCATCTACTGGGTGAAGGCACTAGTTTGTTTGAGTAGATGAATGACCCCTTTTATGATATTGAAGAGCCAGATTCTCCCTAGGCCCTGCAAGCCCCTACTACTGTCTAGAAGGGTTGTGAGACTTGTATTCAAACTTCTAGTGATTTGGCTATGTTAAAGGTAAAATTCAAGGATATGGAGAATAACATGAAGATCATGACCAGGTTCAACACTAAAATAATGCACAGGTTTGCAATGACTCTCTCTATTATGTAGTATTTGGAGAAAAAGAAGAATGGTATAGCTACTGAGAATGTGGTTAATTATGATGACATGTATAAATTCATCACCGAGGACTGGGGAAAGTTGATCCATTAATCTTTGGTTTTTGTGTTTTTCCTTCTGTTGTTTTTTATTATGATGGTTCTGGACTTTTTATTGTTACTGAATTGTTATTGTGTTGTTTAAGTGTTGTTTCTGGCTAGTTTGGGGCCTGATTTGTTTAGCCTTAGGGGATGCTTTTGTATAGGAATTTGTACCCTTGTTTCTAGCTTATCTAATCAAAAACATTATCCTTGAAGGCATGAAGAGATGAACATGCGATGTTACAATGGATCTCCTTGACCTTGTGAGCCTTCACTCAGGACTCTACCTTAACAAAGGATCCAAAACTATCCTAGCAGCAATATTTGTGAAATTTGTCTTACTTTCCTATTTTGGGATGAAGTCCTTCAAGCATGAGTTGTTGTAAGACCTTATTTTCTAATTTAAAAATACCTTGAGTTCCTTCAAACATGATGGATTGATATAAAACTTTGTTTGCTAATCTTGAATGATGGAGCACATAAGAGAGGGCATGTATGATTGTCACAACCCTTCATGACTGTGTTGTCATAGTAAGAGGCTACCATAATCCATTTAGGAGCATTGTTTTATGTTATAAAATCAAACCTTAAGGTTGTGGTCTTAGTAGGGTATCAAATTAGCATCATTCATGACTACCGTCTTCTAAGGGGCCACCGTCAACATTCACATGATGATTATTTTGAATTTGAAGTAAGAGGGACTGTCATGGTCCATACAATAGTCTTGCTTCTATTTCATTACCTTTTCATATCGCAACCACCCTACACTCTTTGTATACAACCATTGCATCAATTGGTGTCTATTCCATTATTCAAGGAGTGTCACAAAGATATGAGAGATCCCTAGAAGAAGCACTAGTCCATTTGTTAGAAAACTCATGGGTACTAGTTCCATTATCAAGTTGATGATTATCATGGCCTAAAGGCAGTCATAACAATTATAAGGTGAAAATTAGAGGACAACCCACCATCATAATGCTAATAGTCATAAATGTCAACCTCCGTCACTCTTCTTGCTTTATACTATCAATTTGATTTTGTTGAGGTCCTAATGATCATTCTTTTTGGTTATTTAGGTTATTCCTTCCTTGACCATCTTGAATGAAGAGGATGTAGTCCTTATGCAATTGTATGAAAGGATGATCTGGAGTACGTAAAAGATGATAATGTCTTATGATCAACTAAGAGTGCCTATGTAGTTTGGAGGCAAGTTTCTCATGGAGGAGATTTTAAACAAAATGAAGGAATGTTTCATGCTATGAGGTAGAAAAGTTTTTGTTTTGTAGATACCACAAATTTGATAAAAATGCATATAAATCTATTTAAATGGAGTGAAATCATGAAATGAAAAGAGAGGGAAGGGATTAAGAAAACCTTCATGCATTTGTATTGCTAGAAACCTATAGATTTGGACACAAAAGAAGACTTATCTTGAGTACTACTTTGCCCATTTATGGGGGCATCAACCGATTCCATTATCTAGCTAGAGGCATCATCCTTGTCTTGTATTGGGCCTAAATTCACATCATCATCATTATCCTTTCACTATCAATAGTGGATTGATCAATTCACATGACACCTTCTAGGGATTCCTTGTAGGACTTGTAGAAATTTAGATATGGAGGTGGTTGAGAGGCCCCTTAGTTTAGATTATTTTGAGTAATCTAAACTAGATTACTAATGAAATGAAGATTAAACACTAGATTTTATATGCACCAAAGGTGTGAAATATCTGCTTAAATACTAGATTAAACACTAGATTGCATATAGCACTGTGAGAAAACATCTACTTTCAATGCCTTCCCTTGATTGATTGATGCCATAGAACCTTTTATTGGTGCCCTAGAACACATTGGATCAAGTGAGAACACCTTTATAGTAGGGTCATGTCGAAGAACCAACTATCAACAAACTTACAAACTTACAAACTTGCTAGGAGTGAAATTTTGCATTCCACACCTCGTGGGGCTGAACTGATTGCGCCAACACGTAAGTGTGGGTGGGTTAATGCTAGGGGAGGTGTCATTTTTATGGCAAATCCTCCTAGTCATTCTTGACAACATCAGATAGAGACAGTCTCTTAAGAGCCCTAAGACCAAAGAAAGGTGTTGAACTTTGGACCAATTGTTCTCTCAAACCATGACACCTATGAATGTCTTCTTTGCATGTATAGGTGGATGTCAGGTTCACCTAAAAATATCAACCTTAGTTCTTTTAAATCAATTTTATTTTCCTGTGGTGGCAAGGAACACAATGTTCTAAAATGCTTCAGTTTCATCCAGTGGAAAGGTACTAGGAGTGAACCTTTGCATTCTGCACCTCGTGGGGCTAAACTAGTTGTGCCAACATGTCTAGGTTGGCAGGTGAATTCTAGGGGAGGTATTGTTTCATATCCCAAGTGTCCCAGTCATTCTAGACTATAAGCTTCGGGCAAAGTCACTTAAGAGTCCTAAGAGAAAAAAACTGCCAAACTTTGACGAAGCAGTTCTCAGAATTCGTGGCACCTAAGAATGTTTTATTCAAACCTGCAGGTGTATGTGGGGTCCATCCAAAATAACCTCTCTCTATTTTTTCCAACTCCAAATCATTTGACTGTGCCAAAATTAAATGCATTCTTGCAAATTTCATCAGTGGTGTTCAACATAACCTTGCCAGAAGCCATATTTTTGTTATGTGCCTCGTGGGGCCAAATCGAGTGCCAAAACATCTAGGTGGGTGGGTGAATGCTAGAGAAGGTCTCATTTGTACCCCACGTGTCCCAGTCATTCTGGACTATAGGCTTCCGGCAAAGTCACTTAAGAGCTTCCTAAGAGCAAAAAATTGCCAAACTTTAACATAGTAGTTCTCAAAATCCATGGCACCCAAGAATGTTCCATTTGAACCTACAAGTGCATGTGGGGTCCATCCACAATAACCTCTCTTAGTTTTTATCAACTCCAAACCATTTGACTGTGCCAAAATTAAATGCATTCCTGCAAAATGCATCAGTGGCGTTTAACATAACCTTGCTAGAATCCATATTTTTCGTTCCGCACCTCGTGGAGCCAAACCAACTATGCCAACACATCTGGGTGTGTGGGTGAATGCTAGGGGAGGTCTCATTTTGTACTCCAAGTGTTCCATTCATTCCAGACTACAAGCTTCTAGCAAAGTCACAAAACTCAATCTATTCTGTTTTCCAAACAAACAATGCTGACAAAAATTCAAATATCTAGATTTAACACTTGGGAGAAGATTTCTATCTAGTAGTACCTTGAGACCACACTCACTCATGTGGCCAAGTCATTGATGCCAAGTTGTTAATGAATCCATTTCTACATTTAACACCACTATAGCCTCTTCACTACAAGTTTCTCCAACCAACCTGTAGAGATTGCCAACCTTTTCTCCTTTAGCACCACCAATGCTCCCTTTGTTACCTTGAGACAATTATTTTCACCACTGAATCGATAACCTTGCTCATTGAATACTCCAAGGGACAACATATTTTTTTTCAATCTTGGTACATGTCAAACATGTTGAAGAGTCCTTACTATCCCATCAAAAATCTTGATTTTGACCTCTCCTTCACCAATGGATTCACAAGGGTTGTCATTTCCCATGTAAATCATACCTTCATCACATGACCGGTAAGAAGAAAACCATTCCTTGTGAGGAGTCATGTGAAAAGAGGCACCAAAATCAATAATCCAAGCATGATGTAGTGAACCTCTCAAATTAGTAGACAAAACCTTTCCATCTTTCAATGGCGCTTCAACTTATTCTATATTTACCTTTGATGGCTGCGAGCTAGGATTTACTTTGTTTTTTTTTTATCACCCTGCACTCCTTTTTGACATGCCCTATTTTTCATAGTTCTAAAATTTGACTCTTTTCTTCCCCTTGGATTTAGACCAGGTTTGTTCACGCTTAATTTTCTCTCTTTCTAAAGTTTGACCCCTTGCAACTAGGGCATCATTTGAAGAAGACCCTTGAGATGACTTCCACCTTGAATCTTCAGAAATTACTGCAGCTACCACATCTTCATAGATAAGTTTCCCCTTCGATGTCGAGTTACTAAGCACCATAACTAGTGGATCCCAAGTTTTAGGCAAAGAGCACAATAGTAAGTCACCTTATCCTCATCTTCAATTTTCACCTCCACTAAAGCCAACTTGCTAATCAGTGTGCTGAAATTGTTGAGATGATTTTTTATTGATAAACTATCATGCATCCTCAAGTTATACAGTTGCCTTCGTAATAGAATTTTGTTTGCCAATGACTTGGTCTCATATAATTTTTCAAGCTTAGTCCACAAGTCATGTGTCATTTTCTCCTCTACAACATTGAATAAAATTGAATTAGCCAAAGATAACTAGATTGTATCTCTATCCATGTTATCATTTTCATCCCATTCCTCTTGCTTCATGGCTGTAGGTTTTGACATTGCCCCTTTGAGAGCTAAGGTGCATCCATCTTTCACCAATAAGGCTTGACCCTTTAGTTTCCATAGAGCAAAATTGGAACCATCAAATTTTTGAACCTCAAATCTGGTAATCGTGCTTCTTGTCATTGCTTTTCAAAAAGATGAAAAACCCACAAAATCGTGAGCTCTGATACCAACTGTTAGAAAAATATGCAATGCAAACATGAAATAACCAAAATTGAAATAGCAATAAATCGTACAAAATAGATAACATAGATTTACATGGAAAACTCAGTTTGTACTATGAAAAACCATAGGCAAAGGTCTCTCAATAATTTTATTCTCAGAACAAAAATCATTGTTACATAATTAAATCATACATTCACATTCAAGCTTAACTGGTCACTTAAAAAGCTACGAAAAAACATACAATTAATCCAATCCTTTTCAAAGAAGGATTTCCATGCGTAAATCATGTGAGTGGCACTTTCATGTATGCACTTTTACATGTTGCACACATGCCATATGACTAAAAAAATCTCCACCTAACGACCTCGCCAGAATGCCTTCGTCCTAATGACCTCGCTGGAACACCTTCAGTGTGGCAAGGGGGCTACACATAGCCCCCTGCAACCCCCTACCCTTTAACCTTCAGTTGAACTTTCAGGCGTGGAACTAGTCATCAACTGCTTAATCAATGTTGGATTAAGAAACTGATTTCACATACTAACAACCAGGTGCAAGTGTTGTGCACATTTGACAAATTAGTTACCTCTAGCTACAACATCTATGGAAGGGGAGTTCACTGATAAAAAATATATGAGCAAGTGGTAAATTATGGGGGCTTTTACACCTTATCCCTAAGTTTAAGTGCCAGAAAAGAATCTATGATAAGCTAACAATTAAACCTAAAATCTTACTTGTAACCCCTTTTGCAAGTGTCTCCAAGTATCATAATAGTTGCAGTGGCAATCCCCATCTCACCACCTGACCAACATTCTGCCAAATTAGGGCACTTGGCTTCCTCATAGATAATGTGTAATTTTAATTCTCTTAACTTTGTCTTAATGGTTGTGTATATGTCTCCACCCAAAACTGAGGCCTTCATCTATTTGGGCTTAGGGATGGAACTTTTTTAGCCTACTTCCATAGAATATGCCTCTTGAGGGTTTTGTGATATAAAATCTGTTAACTTAGACCACCATTGGCTAATAGTTCTCGTAGTGCGGCCAATGCAGCATTGCAAGAGTGATAGAGGTTCAAAATTTTTGTTGAGCCCAATTGTAAACGAGGTGGGTGAGGGGTTTCAATCCATGGTCAATCTTGCATGACAAAACCAGATTAATTGTCATTGTTTTTCACTAGGATTACGAGAGTGATCATCTTATGCAGGATGTTTCCCGCCGATATTTATTCCCTTCTCGTTGTGGCAGTGGCATGATATTTAATTAGCATAAATAAATGTTATTTAGTCATTCACATTCAAATACATTTTCCGTCCATAAGACTTAAACTAGCAGTTGCACAGATGATAGGTTGAAATGTTACATAAGTTTATTTTAAATAAGAATAAGAATATGACCATGGGAAAATTCTTTAGAAACATAAAGCCAAGCATAGAAGCAGAAAAGATAGAGCAGAGCATCGCCCCAATTCATACAATTTTATAGCTAGGTATTAATTATGCGATTTTTTAATATTTTTTTGTTGTATATTAGTTTGTATATCTGTAATTTGATTTAAACTATTTGTTTCTTTTTTAAAACTATTTGCATGACAAGACTATAAACACTATTGACAAAATGTTTTAATTTTAAAACTATCCACATAGTTAAAACACCAAAGCTTTATTAAACTTCACAGCTATATCTCTTATCGGTCCCTATCTGTACGTCAGCATGACTATAGAAATTGATTTAGAATTAGTGGGGGCAAGATGAACCAATCCCATTTTGAGTTTTTGTTAAGGTTGAGCATTGTGGATATGGATTTGTCATGTCACTTTCATTGATTGCATTGGTTTTTAATTTTTTTGGTGTGCACGTTATAATGATTTTCACAAGACTTATAAGACAAAATGAAGGTCAAGCAGCAGGAATTATTCTCATTGATCTAATTATTCTCTTAATTTTAGTACCATATTTAGGAATTGCATTGCAGCGTACATCTTGAAGATTTTTTGAATTTCAAGGATACATGAACAAATGGATGAAGTCTACAAACCATGCAAGTTAGGTCTTCAAATTTAATGCTATTACTCAGATGGTGATTACTGACTTTGTAATAGGATGTCTCTAGTTTTGATTGGCATGGCTTCCAGTGCCCCTTTTAAGGTGTTTCTTACATTAAGATGGATACTAGCTTAAAGAAAAATTGAACTTATAGGTGGTAAGCAGTGGCAACTAGTTTAAGAAAAGTATCCACATTGTTTTTACCTATGTCACAAGGTTTGAGTTTGTTTTCAAGTTCGGCAACGAGGATTAAATTCATCAAAAAATTAGATTTTATATATTAAATATATTAATAATTAAAGGTCTAAATTAAATATTTTAAAATATTGAAGCTTTGAAAAGGCTTTCAATTATTTGTCAAAAAGAATTATCCTTGTAAGTGAATGGCACCACATAACAGTCATGTTTTTTAAATTTGACAATTAAATAATGTTTACAATGCTAAAAAAATTGAATGATCTAGCACATTTAGCTAGCACAAGGGAATGATTTTTCTCTTTTTGCACAATGAAAATGTTTATTAGAGTAAATGTAATGTTATTAATATTATGTTGTTTTAAATTAATTTAAAAATATTATAATTTAAATTATTTTCTATGTAATAGAATCTGGAATGCATTATTTAATAAATGTAATGTTATGAAATTATTTTTTATATTATGTTGTTTTAAATATGCTTGTAAGAGGGTTATGAGAACAGAGGCTAATAATAGCCTATTGACTAGATTCCTCAAATATGGAGTTGAATTTTTTCCATGTTGGGTGCTACATTCTATGTGCTCTTCTGTATCTTGTATTTTCTATTTGAGAAAATCTTAACAAGTGTAGATTATGAGTTGAAGGTTTATAAGTACACGTGTGTAGTTAGATTGGAAGCAAAGTAAAGGAAGTGAATGTATTGTAATCTTTTTCAAAGATAATATAACTTGGTCTCTTTCGTAGTGGAGTCCTTGTTGTTGATTTCACATGTTTTCCTCAAATATGGAGTTGAATTTTTCCCATGTTGGGTGCTACATTCTATGTGCTCTTTTGTATCTTGTATTTTCTATTTGAGAAAATCTTAACAAGTGTAGATTATGAGTTGAAAGTTTATAAGTACACGGGTGTAGTTAGATTGGAAGCAGAGTAAAGGAAGTGAATGTATTGTAATATTTTTCAAAGATAATACAACTTGGTCTCTTTCCTAGTGGAGTCCTTGTTGTTGATTTCACATGTTTTAATCTCCATTTGGCATTTTATAGATCAAATTTAAATTTCTATATTATAGTGGTTTGCCTTCATTTTTAACAATAAATCTTTGTTTCAAAACAACATAGAAGTATCTATAGAAGTAGTATGCTTTGCCTTATTATTTATAGTGCCTTTATTCTTTTCATCACTCCTTGGCACATGACCAATTTGTTGTTTATAAGAATTTCCTAAAGACATACAAATACCAAATCCTTTATGCACATTAACTATAGGTTTTGCAATTTTAAGTGTTTTAGGTTTTGCTTTGTGAAGTGCTTTAAAATAGGAAGGTGCATAAGTAACATTAGATTTTATCATTGTACAGGCTCACTTGGTCTTATAAATTGCTAACTTTATTAAAAAGGTCACATGTTGGGTTCACCAAAATAAAAAAGAAATAAAGTATATTACTTTTTAAATATTCTAAGTATAGGTTAATAGATTAATTAAATGAGTAGATGATAGACAATTAAATGAGATAGTAAATTGCACATTAATAAGAACAATTTTTTAAATTAATAATAATGGATTGGGCTTATTTAGATAGAGGTGTGTCTTGATGACATTGTATTACAAATTGTCACACCATGATCCAAAATGACACTCTAATATTAGATTCTAATAGATAGTAAACAAAAAAAATTATTTTTCTCTTGGGACAAATCATACTGTAATATTGATTTGGTTAGATTTCAGGGTGCAAAATTAAACTATGTGCACACAATCAAGCTCAAAGATGTCAAGTACAATTTTTTTACATGCAAGAGTGAGAGATTGAAAATCATTAACCTCCATCTTGGAGATTGATCCAACTTGACTATCTAATTGAGGTTGTGTCTACAATTGTAAGGTCGTTGTCATAGTTGTGATTTTGATCCTTTTCTTTCAAAAATCAATCATTCTACACTTTGCTTCCAAGCAAACTTTGTATAAATCTCCACTTTGGTGTTATATTTATGTATAAAAAGACATTCACTGCATTTAATTCTAATTATCCAATCATCTTAATTTCAAAGCATTCAAGAATCTCTTAATGAAGGACATTCAAAAATAATTAATTGCACTTACTCATCCTAGTGCATTTGAATCACCTAGTGAACATTCTAGAGTTTATGTGCACATTTGAAATGTGTTGTCTATCAAAATATTTTTAAATGCTACCAACTTAATAGAAAAACCTTAAAAAATGTACTACTAAAATTAGCAATTAAATATAATTATTTAATTTATTTATATTCTACATTTAAATTGGTCAAATATCTTAACATATTTAACATAACTAAGATTAATTTAATTTATAATTGATTATACTTTATATACATATTAAGATAATTAACCTAAATTTAAAACTTGGTTAAATTTATTCCCAAACTTATACTCAAAATAAATATAATAAAAAAATCCCTACCAAACTCTTGTTTTATAAGAAATTCTCTACAGACGTTCAAGTTTCCTTGCTACAATGCTTTACTAATTTATATGTTTTTACCTAAGAACTACTCTATACTATAATTTAATATTCAGAATTAAATGAATCAGAAATTTTTAAACCATCGATAAAGGGGGGAGAAAGGGAAATTTGCAAACGTTTGTGGAGAAAGGGGGAAAAAGGGAAAATTACATGTGGGAAAGTGAGGGCATTGCTGCTAGCTTGGAGTTTACTGTGAGGAAGGGATGGCTATGGATTTTTATTCTTCTTCGATTTTGTTCAAATCTTTGCTGTTATGGCTTGTCCTGGGTTTGCTGTTGTTCTAAGGCTTCAAAATCGAAGATATTTCTTCAACATTTTCAATCTGTGGAAACAAGGTGACGATGCATAATGTTTGCTGATGGCAAAGTAAATATTTCTATATTACTGTCACGTAACTGATTTTTTTTTCCTTTCTCGTTTTCGTAGGGTTTGAGGACTTTCGAATTTTAGATGGGAAAATGTAAAAAGTTTTTTTTTAATTTTTAATAAATTTTTCCATCTTTTTTCTTGTTATTGCAGGCGTTTAAAAACATATTTGAGTAATCCCGGCGTCAGAACAATGGACGAGTTTAGAAAACGGAAACCAAACGCGGCTAAAGATTCGGCAACGGAAAAAACAAGATTCGGCAACGGAAAAAACAAACGGTGGGGAATTTCCAGCGCGTCCGACAATTTCCGGGCGGGAGACAATTTTTCAGCACAAAAATGTCCCACATATAAGCCTATCGGCTAAAACTAGCAATTGGACCCATAGGTTCAATGGGCAGGCTGAAAACTTTCTGAAGAAATTATAAAATTTGTTAGATATTTTTTATTATTTATTTATTTATAAATTATTTAATCCACTAAATTATTTTATCATTTCTTATTGAAATTTCATCACATTAACTATTGTCTTCTTTCACTTATACTAGTAAATGGGTGGTTCAGGGAAGAGCTATAGAATAATAAGTTATTAGCCCTCTCCAATTGCCTTCACACAATCTTCATAAATCTCATGGTAGACGTCCTTCAAAGGACACCCACATCATAAAAAAAATCCACCACCTCAACTCATACAGTATCATGCCCACAATGAATAGTGCAAAGGAAGAGACAATAAATAGTGCAAACCCACAATGAATAGTGCAAAGGAAGAGATAATAACATCCATGCTCTTGTCGCAAATCAATCAAAATCCTTTTGAGAGGCAATATTGATTCCATCCATACTCTTCATGTAAATTAATCAAACCCCATGAGTTACTAGGGTGGACATATTGGGTAAAGAATGTGTTGGAAGAAAAATAAATCTTGAAAACCAATAAAACCTCCAAATAAACAATTAAAAAAAAAAGATTTATAAGTGGAACCCCATAAAAAGAAAGATAACCTAGAGACCCAAATCTTGAAACTCTAGAAGAAAAAGACAACCCAGAGACTTACATGTGTTAAACAAATATCACGAAACATAAGCCAGATATAGATGGTTGTTTTTAAACATCATCCACTTCAACGGTCAAAAATCAATTTTGGCCAATAAAAATAGGACAAATATTTACCACTTTTTGTTGTGGATGAGGTGTAAAGTTACTATTGACTGTTTGACCATTGAAGTTGATGATGTTTAAGTAGAGCCGATATAGACATACAACCTATCAGCTAACATCAGATCCCTCCTCATGTAATTTGAAGTGAAATCACAAACAAACCCTAACATTTAAATTTAGCATATCATTTGAGTGACTGCACTGGCATTAACATTGATCCAACACTCCACTAGTGCAAAGATGCCATGACAGGTAGGTGGTTATGAGTAGAGAAAACTTGCATGACAAGGGAAGGCAACAAACACTGTATAAACTACCATGCTCAGCATAGTACATGCAAAGTGTAGATATATATGCATAGATCGACATAAAATATGTTTCACAGGAGGTCGTTGCTTACATTGTAGTTGGCTATATAAAATCACTCTACACAACATATGGAAGGATGGCGCAAGGTAAATGACATCCTACCAATTAATAACATTTGACTTAATAGTGAGAGGGTTAGAATACTAACGTAGGGAGGCAAAACAAAATATACACAAGTATCGACAGACAAATGCATGAGCTCATTTAAGGTAGTCTTCAGAATCAAACCTCACTTCAATACCAACGAACCATCTTAACTATAAAGCCAAAACAGAAGTATGAAATTGAATGTTGCAAGAAAGTGTCTATGTGACCCAATACATTGAATACATCAATGCCAAACCTGTAGAGAAAAGTGCATATAATTTACTATAATCAACAAAATGTTAAAAATTTTCAAAAACAAGCTCACCAAATTTAACCAAACACCGACTTTTGTATCTGCCTAAACATAAGAGTAAGAAAACATTTACAAAATCACTTCTAAATATTTCTAATAGCAAGCACTAAAACACAGATCCTTACCCAAAGAAGCTAAAACCACTCATTTAGCATGAAAATATTTCTTAACCCTTCTAATGTTCTACAAATTCTACCGTCCAATAGATAAAAAAAAATCTCCTCTCAATTTTGTCGAGCTCTATACACACGAACAACTAGAATGATAGGTAGTTTACAAAGAAATTGCTTTTAAGTTTTCACAAATCTTGCTTGCGATTCAAGCCACCACAACATTTAAAAAAGGAAACACGTTCATAACAACGCACCTCTTCCTCCACTCGCAACCATCTCCATTGCCCAGTTGCATTCAGTCGGAGGAAACTTGACAGAGACATCTTGATTTAAACCCCCGTCGTTTCACTGTTGAGCAGGGATGATCAATGGTGTCAAGAAAATATCTATCATGGATGTCTGAAGCACGAAATATATCTTATTGTGAAATCCCTTGCCATTAAGTCTCAAATACGTGTTCGTCTTACATCCACTCCATGGTGTTCCATCACGTATGAAGCTATGCAAACCGCTATTTACATTTGGTTATACCATTTTGGCTGTACGAAAAGTTTTGTCTCTTATCGGAACAAACTAGTTTGCATAGCCTTTGCTTCTATCATTATGCTTTCTTACGTAGTCAAGGAATGGCACAATTTTGTCCATTATCAGAAAAAAAAAAAAAAACTACTGCTGGAAATTGGAATTTTTACAAGTTATCTGAAAAGCAGTTGCACGTTATCTTCATGGATTGCTCTCATTAATGAAGTCATACAAAACTCTAATGAGGTCGAGCGAGAATTGAGCACTTGGAAGGCATGACCCACGTCCTTCAAAATAACACACCTCGCCTTTTTTTCCAGAATTTTTGAGGGCATGGTAGTACTCCACGTTCCTTTGCTTCAGCACGTCTCTTTCCGATATGCAAACCATCACTGGTGGTAAACCCACATCGTGCAGCGGCTTAGCCGTAGGATTACATGCAGGATGGTCTCCATTTGCTCCCTCCGGCAACGATAGCTTCCAAAACCACTTACTTAAATATCATCCACTTCAATGGTCAAACAATCAATACCAATTTTACCCCTCAGTCAGAGTAAAAAGTGTTAAATATTTGTCCTATTTTTATTGGCCAAAATTAACCTTTGACTGTTGAAGTGGATGATATTTAAGCAAAACACCTCCATCCATCGCCACGACAGATTTGGGTCCGACTCCGCCGTCTCCACTTTCTCTCCGTTGAAGAAGGGCTAAAGAAGAATCACTCCTCTCATCTCTAGCGGCTTCACATCCACCCGCTCACACCGCAATGCCACGTGGTGAGCGATATTACCTCCCGCACTATCGCCGGCTTAAAAGCACCGCGAGAAGTCAGCGTAGGATGATAGCCATGAATCGTGAGAGTGTTGTAGTTGTTGTTGCCTTGTCTACCGGTGGACACACTCCACAACACTGAAACAATCGTCATACGTGACAAGAAGACAGTATAAGCTAAGCTCTATGACGTCCTTCCCAAATATCTTAGTAGAATCCGATCTCTCCCAAATATCTTAGTACAAAATATCTCTAGCTTAGCTGTGTATTCATAAATGTTTTTTTATTTTTTAATTCTTTCAATTTTGTTGTTTTTTTGTCATTTATTAGTTTTTTCAAATGAATGGTTGAGATGTTTTCTATAGTAGTCCTTTTAATTTAGACCATTTGTCTATGTATTTGAGGTAGTGCTGCTCACTAAGGGAAGGCTTTCAGCGTAAATATAAGAGTTAAAAGATAGGGGTCAATTAGATCATTGATATTTTTTTTTTAAAAAAACATCAGTAGTTAAAAAAATTGCATATTTAGTTTATAAAAAGTGATATAAATTTTAGGTGGAAAAAATTATAACATTTAATTGGTAGATAAGTACAACTATTAATCACTACCTAATTAAGTGATTTTTCTCACAATAGTACTATCTCCAAGGGCAACGGAGGTACTATAACATATTTCTTAGGGTTTTTTACATAGATGCATTTAAAACATGGAGTTCATAGAATAGATGTATTTACAATAGCAAATAATCAATCTACAAAGGTATTATATCACGAATTATTATTCATCAAATCATGATAAGATAAAGACACTATTTAATAATTATTTTATTTTATTTTCATTGTTTACTTTATTTTTATTTACCTAAGAGCTTTTTTATTTTATTTTATTTACTTAAGAGTTACTTTATTTTATTTATTTGAGTTATTTTATAGTTTTCTTTTTTAATATATGTGTGTGTGTGGTGTTTTGCTACCTATTGTAGAACACTTAAGAACTAATAAAAACTCTCAGTAAATAATAATAAAATAACCCTTCAATAAATAAAGCTAATAAAAAACTCTTAAGTAAATAAATAATAATAAAATAACTGTTAAGTAAATAAAAATAAAGTAAATAATATAAATAAAATAAAGTAATTGTTAAATATTTCTAATGTAAAATAGAATGACCCTTAAGTAAATTAAAAAAAGTGAAAGATACATGTATTTAAGATATCTATATTAGTTTATCATCCAACATGTTGGTTGTTTTAAATTCTCAACTTCATTCTCGCAGTAAATCTATAAAAAAGCCACTTATTAATGATGGATCTACCTTGAGGGATTGGCCAATGAATAGGAGATTTTAAGAGGAGGAGGTCTTTTTTCAGTCCCCTTGTTCTTCCTCTGCACTTTAGGCTCTGTGAAACCAAGGAGGGTGTTTCCTATGTAGAATGGATTTATCTCTAATTCTCTAGCTATTTCCTATAACTGATGTCTTCTTTTCTTGGGGCTATCAGTGTTCTACTCAAAAGGGATGGGGTTTTCCAGAGATATTAGATTGTCAACATTGTTTATATCATAGATATTGTTCCTCGTAAGTTGTTTGAAAGAATGTATGATAAAGTAAGGATTGGCTAGATTCTTTAAGCTCATATCTTATTCTTTGCAGAGGAACATGCAAGAATTAACTTAATCAAAATAAATACCAAAGTTGAAACTATTCTTTGATTCATATGGAATGATCAGGGAGATTTTAGATTTTTTAAGAACAACAACCATCAAAAGATCAGTGCCTAATCATGGGGTTACAGAGTCAAAAATGAATATAAATGAACTTAGCATAAAAGCATACTTGCAACTCTATTGAGAACACTGTAATAATGCATCACATCACCACATCTTGAAATCGGATCATAGCATTCATTCTTACTTATCCCTGCATACATCTATTATATTCGATATCCTCCTTGAAGCACTTAAATCTACTCCTTGAGTAGAAGCCGTTTGGATTGGATATCCTTACACAGGAAAAACTGTGAAGATGAATAATACTGATGATTTATCAATTCATTCAAAAACATAATAGAAGACACAATTGTAGGAGACAATATGTTATGAACTTCAGCAATATATTCAAAATACTGAGTTAATGTAACTTCATGCTAACAATTGCAAATACAAATGATATTATCTTCTTGAAAACACACGTAAAAGTAGAAAACTAACTGTTTATGAAATGGCGTTGTACTATAGAAAATTTCTCCAAGATCCTTGTAACTAGGTCCTAAATTCCCTTTTATATGAACAAGGGAGCAAAAACAAGCGTCAGACATAGAAACAGATGTCACCCTCTAACCTTGACAAATTTCACAAAGATAACTGACTCCTCCCAGATATTTGTCATGGGAACAAAAGTTGTTGCAAGTTTGTTCATAAGGTTCGTAGCCTTTGGGATTTGTGCTTTTGAAGAAAATATAACAAACTTTGGCCAATGTCAACTTCCTACTTACATTTCACAACTATCTCATGAAACAGACGATAGTTACATAAGAGAACAAAAAGATTTTCATGTAGAATAGACAGGTGTCCACATTCTTTGAACAAAAAGATTTCACAACCAATACCTCAAATATCACGCAGCTCGTTGTATCTTTTATCCCATGCTTGATATTGGTCTTCTATGGGCCATTGGAAATTAATTAATTTATCCACAAAGGATAAATATCTATTGTATTTAGCCAAAACTAAATGTCCTTCTCTTGTGAAATTGGCAGCTAGTTGACAAGAATCCCATAGTTTGTCAATACTGGTTCTAAACATGGGAATATTTATCTTATTGCTCTGGCAGAGAAAGAAAGAGATGACAGGGACAATGTTGTCAAACTAAAGGATCCATAGTTGGGCTGGCTTGATATCACCGCATTCATTCTTTATTGGAGGAATTATCCCCACTGTGTCATTATCAAACTCTTGAGTCAAATTCAATGCCCTCTATTCAAGGCGATTTATGAATGCCTAGAGATCTCCTGCTTCCTTCGTTGTTGCATAGATGTGTTTAACCTCTTTGGGAGCGTTAGGATCATAATTAGCTCCTTTACAAATACATAATGAAGAGATAATCCTAGGGATCCATCTATCAAATAGAGGCATTCTTCTTTCCTTGTCATATGCAATTTTCTTGATGATTAATGACAAATCATAGTAGCACTTGTGAATGCCGACAACCTAGCCAGACAATTTGTTCATTAATAATTCCAGAATCCCTAAAACAATAGACCAATTGTCTTCTTGTTGTCTATCAAAAGCATATGTATAAATATCTTCAAATGAATCAACCTATTGCTTTAAGTCTTCAATTTCTTTTTCAAGCACAGACCTTGATGAAGAAGATGAACCTGGAAGAAGGAGATTAGAATCCCTAACCACTAGTGCAGTTTGTGATGAGACAGATGTTGAAGCTTGATGCTGCCATTGTATCTCCTTTTCTTTCAACCTGTTATATTCTGGCAATATAGCCATATAGTCCTTTAACAAGGCATCATATTTCTCTTGGAGAACATTTGTGGTTGCCTTGCTGAACTTTGCAACTTCTACCGCTAATTTTGATGCTTTTGTAGCAGGGGTCTCAGAGGCCCTCTTTACTATCAAACCACCTTTAAAATCTCTAACAAGTTCTACAACTAGAGGTTTGTTAGTGTTGGGTGCTAAGGCCCGTATGGCTAAAGTATCCCACTCTGGGTTAAACTTAGCACCTCTTAGTGCAGCCTCAGCTTCTTTTGTGGAGAAGACCTTCTTATCTTGCCTTCATGTAGTGTCTAGGATAATGGCAGAGGCTATGTCCCACTCAGGGAGTAATAAGATCCCACTTTCTCTAATCATTTGTCTGCCTTGATCTGGAGAGATGTTTTTGACTTCATCTTTCATCTGTGTGAGTACTCTGATAGATATTTGATCACAGGTTTCCTGGGGAGACCGGGATACTTCTTCCTCCAATCTTTTCTCATATTCACCTCTTCTACTTTTCCATAAGAACTCTTGAAATTCCTTAGTATTCACAAAATCATCATCAGTAATAAAATTCCTACATGCAATAATCCTGATGTCATCTGAAATATCATTGCCTCTCATGGTAATATCAGAGATTCTATCCAAAGGCAATCCTTCTAGCACATCTTGGCTAGGGGATGGCATTTCAGCATGTATTTCTCCCTCTGTTATTTTCAGATTTCCTTCGTCATCAGGGTAGTCCACTAGAGGGCTTATTTCAGTCTTTGCTCTTTTAGTAGGAGGTTCTTTAGAGAGAGACTCGTCTTCAATTGTTGGTGTAGAAGGGGAAGAGGATTGAAGAGGTGGTGGCAAAGATAATGTTAATTGAGTTAGTGGAGGGGCTTGAGGGGCTTGTGCTTTGACTTCTCCACTTTTATCTCTCCTTTTGAAAGTGTACTTTATCAGATTTCTATCAGGGGGCTGGTATGACGGTCTTTCCTCCATAGGGACCTGTGCAGATTCACTGTCTTGCACATCTATTAATTCATCAATATGAGATAGAATCTTTTTTATTCTATTGATAGGGTCACTAACCTCTAAAAAAAGTTCTTTGGAAGATGGATTCTTCCTCTTTATTCTTTCTTCATATCTTGTATACAGTGTCCATTTTGTACTTTTTAATTTCACTTCATCATCAGAAAGATAATTCCTAATAACATCCTCAGGAAAGAAAACCTGATGGGGGAGATAAGACCTGCTGATACTCTTTCTAGTATTATTGATAAATCCCTCAAGATCAAAAAATCTGGACTTTTCCTATGCCATTCTAAAAGGTAGCAATTTTGCATTCAATTTAGGGAATCCTTCCTTATTTAGTTTGAACTCAGAAAACACTGTTAAGAATGGAAAGAAAGATCCTTTCCTTTGCCCTTTCAGGTGGACATTCTATGTCTCAGTCAATTGCCAAATGATTTCCAAGAAACCCAGCCTCAAAGGCACATGCTTGGGTAAATAGTGCGGACCAATAGGGGTGCCATAGATTCTAAAAATTGTACCTTCCTCATGGGGGATGAAATCACCCCAATTATGCTTGATATCCAGAGGGGGGACCCTTACTGCAGGTCTAAGGAAATTCATCAATGGTTCTAGAATCCTAGGTATATCCGTCTGGAAGTGTCTTAATATTGTAACCACAAAGCAATCCCTGAAGAACCTATAATTAGAATGTGAGTCCAACATTGGATGGGCAATTCATTTCCCCTGCCGTCAATAGGGTTGACCATTAGTTTAGGGTGCCATACCCTGTGGGTTCTCCCATGATACAAGAACATATAGCAGAGCAAAGAAAACCATCTGAATTTGACTGACTCCTTGTTATTTTTGATGTCTACCAATCCTTGATGGATATGTTGTGCCAAATAAGAAGCAAAATCAAATTGGACATTTAGAGACAGGTGTTGGATGTCTGCAGCCATATAAGTAAGATCAATAGGGATGCATTCCCTCTTATCTTCTCCCAGTACTTGACATAGAGCATAGTAAGTTTTAGCAAAATAATCTTCAAAAGTAATTAGCTTGAAGGGTTCCTACTCACTGTAGAGGATTTTTACTGATTTACCATTCAACCCCTTTTCCCTAAACCTAGGCAAATACATGGTTCTGTAGCTGCTCCTGTCCTTTGCATACAGGGCTTTAAATCTATCTCCATCAATCTCTGTTGAAGCAGCCAAGTTTAATCCAAAAACTATGGCAATGGTTTCTTTGTTAATTTCTACTAGAATTCTTCCCTTCATGCTTCTAATTGTCGTTTCACCATAGTGAGCCACCATGGCCTGGAGCAACTCAATGTCTTCAAATACATTAGTAACCACCAATTTTCCCAAGCCACTCTCCCACACATATGACAATGGTGCTTGAGCATTCCTTTTTCCCCACCAATGGCAAAAAAGGGACCAACCATGGATAGGGATTTCAGCATCCCTACAATCAGCATATTTATCAACTAACTCCTCAATTCCTTCCAGGCCAGTCACCCATACCCTTTGTGAACTAGAACTTGGGAGCTGCTTCACTAGGTCTTCATGCAAGGCTCATTTTTGGGTACCAAAGGTAACCTGGGTTTTAGGTGGGGCCATTATTTAAAATGGGGGATTCGGGATGAGGATTCTTTCTTCTATTTTTCAGGGGTCGACTCAATTCTTATCACAGAACGGAATTCCTTCAATCAGAGGGAAGTGGAAAACCCCAATTGGAAAAGCAAAATGTAGATGAGGGGAACAAATGACTCACCGAGCTTGTTTCATATAGCTTACTTCGAACCAGGTAGCAGAGGTATTGCAGCAACCTTTATCTTCAATTCTCCAGCACTTCAAGGCTTTCTGACTTAGCAATTGTTTGAAGGATTTGGGATATGCCTTATATTAATAACATTCGTCGAAGACTAGAAGTAGTCACGCCCGTCTTCACTTCATTTCAGATGAACTCGATCATACAAGATTATGCACTATGGGATATTTGAATACCAACTGTTAGATTTTATGATTTTGACAACTACTCAATGGCCACGATCAATCTCGAGGATTTGATGGTATGGACACGTCCGGAGACATTTATTGAATCCTTTAATAGAATTACTCCCTTTCACATTTTTTTAAATTATATTCTAGAATGAGTGATCCATCAATATTATGCCATCTCTGCCACGTGGTAGCTTTCCATGATTCTGCCATTCGACAAGGCACACTAATCAACAACCAAGCAGAATGTTGGAGGACCAGAAATTTGTGGTGTCAGAACATGCCCCTTCCAGCTGGATATCTTCTTTCATACATAACAAGTAAATATCATACTTTTTCCTTTCCGCGGGTGCTGGCTGGGGCCCTTGAGTGAAGTTTGGCAAAATGGCAGAAACACATAGAAATCACCTTTATCTTGGGGGAGGGGCCCACTGTTCATAGTACACGACACTTCTTAAGGAGCTAGCAATTATTCCGCAATTCTGCGATCGTCTTGGTCGATCAATATTGAATGTCAGTGAATTGGCAGGAAAGCACATATCGGTGTGGCCTGCCAAAAAGGGTTAGTGGTACTCGACACCTGGCATGAAATTAGTTTTCAAAAATGGCTTGTCTTACTAGGATTAGATATGGACACGGAATCACTTGGTTATCAAAATATAGTTTTTTCAGTTACAGGAAGAATAGCGATTATAGGATAGGAAGTGAAATAAAAGGGGCCTAGACTTTCCCTCAAGGATTTTAGCTTGGATTTACACTGTTTTGCAAAAATCCTAAATCACAGACCTAATACATAGTTGCAAACGACCAAAACCATGGAAAATTTTTATATGGTTCCATCAGTGGCTCTAGTTGGGGATGCCTGTTCAACCTTGAACAAAGCGAGATCATAGAAAAACTTTGGAGAAGCAGACCACAGTACAACAAAAAGAAAGGAAAAGAAAAAACTTAAGCAACAAACTAAAGCAAGGAACTAACCTAAAATTGAAAACAAATATGCATGGAATAAATTCATACCTTACAAAAAGTATGACTTCAAGAATTGTTCATGCATTGGCAATTCAAGTAGTTCTCCAGTTAGATTCTACAGGAAATAAGAATCTTCTCCATGGGTGTTGCTAATCAGATATGGTCCAAGCTAGAGAGCATCAAATTTGCCATGTTTTCCCTTATCTTGAGATCAAGCATTCCACACTAATACCATATCTCCAATCTGGAACTTTCTCTCAGATGTCTTCTCTTTATGCATATTTTTAACTTGTTACTGCAACTTCATGTTCGTTTGTTGAGCTACTCTTCTGGTTTCATCTAGTTGAGTTATCTGATATATCCTATTTTGCAGGACATCAAAAATGTCATCATCATGCTTTTGAATGAGCTTGTAAATAGGTAACAGGTTAGTGTGGACATTCTCGCCTCCAGGCCATATACAAGATCAAAAGGGGCCTGACCGATTGCTTTCTTCACTGTCATCCTGTCAACCCAAATAGCTATTCTTAATTTGATGTCCCATGCTCTTTTGTTTTCCTTTTTAATTCTTTTGATGATCTTCATCAGGCTCTTATTACTCGATTCTGCCTACCCATTTCCCTAGGGATGATATGGGGATGAATAAGAAATTAAAATCCCATATTAGAGGTAGAAATCAATAAATTCTTCATACTTGAAGCACATGGCATTATCTGAAATTATTTTTACATTCACACCAAACCTGGTTATGATATATATTATTCATCAAGAAGTCAACCACAACCTTGCTAGTTGCCCTTTTAGTGGGGATAGCTTCAACCCATTTAGTGAAATAATTAGTGGCCACCAAGATCCAACTATGTCCTCCACTTGATTTCTCAGTTATTTCACCTATGAAATCTAATCCCCACTGCTGGAAAGGGGCCTCGACATTCATAGGCCTAAGGGGTAGATTCCCAGAGAATCTTAGTTTACCTAAAAATCTTTGACATGTGTCACAACTTCTAACCATGTGGTGAGCATCTTTGAAAAGAGTGGGCCACCAATATCCGGCCCTCAGGACCTTGTATGTTGTCATCTTGGCCATGTAATGTCCTCCACAGATACCGTGGTGCATATCCTTTAGGACTTCAGAAGCTTGAGTATTGTTTATACATTTGAGTAGAATACGGGCCTCAAAATTTCTCCACCAGAGTTCACCTCGTATAATCACATACTTTATGGCTTGTAGCCTTAAAGTTCTTTTCTGATTCTTAGTCATTTTGTCTGGGCAAGACATGTTTAGCAGATAGTAAACAACATTCTTATACCACTCAGAATCTTTCATGTCGCAGACCACCCCTGCATCCTGAGTTTCAATATTATTGATCTAGTTAGCCTCCAAATTTGATTCAGCCATCATCTTTGCCAACCCTTGTCCTCTCACCAATTTAGTGATCTAGATATCAATATTAAACTCTTGAATCCAATTGATCCATCTACACCTTCTCCCTGTAACTTCCTGCTGAGTGAACACATCTTTAATAGCAGTTGTTGCTACATAGGCCACAATAGTCACTCCAACCAAGTAAGGCCTATTTAAAATTCTTAATAGATTTTGCTAGAGCATAGGCCTGTTTTTCATTTATGTCATATTTTAACTCAGCTTCCTGGAGAGATTTACCAAAAAATGAGATGGGTTGTTCATAGCCCTTATTATTCTTTTGTAACAAAACAACGGCTATGGTATGGAAAGAAGCAAAAGAGAATAGTTGAAATGGCTTGGAAAAATCTGGGGACCTTAAGATAGGAGCCTCCTTGATGGCTCCTTTGATTCTCTTGAAAGCACTAGTTGGTTCATCATTCCAAGTGATATCTTCTCCTTTCTTTAGCATATTGGATATTGGTCTAGTAGTTTCAGCAAAATTTGTGACAAACCTTCTGAGGAAGTTTACATGTCCAAAGAAAGATTGAATTCCCTTAATGATTTTAGGTATTGGAATTCTTTCAATGGCCGCAACTCTCTCTGGGTCAATCCTAATTCCTTCCTTACAAACTATATGGCCCAAGAGCTTTCCTTCTATCACTCCGAACATACATTTCTTGGGATTCAAGGAGATACCAAACCTCATACATCTCTCAAAAATTTTATCCAGGTGAGAGCAATGGTCATGTTCCCTTTTTGAATATGCAGTCAGATCATCTTGATACACCACCATGATGACATTTATAAGGTCAGAAAAAGCCACATCCATTGCTCTTTGAAAAGTAGCCCCAACATTTGTTAATCCGAAAGGCATTCTAATGTATACGTATGTGCCCCATGGAGTAGTAAACGCAGTCTTATACTGCTCAAACTTCTTGACCATCACCTGGTTGTATCTTGAAAAGCCATCCATCATAGATAACAACTCACAACCAGACACCCTTTGTAGGGTTGCCTCCATATTTGGCAGAGGGTAATTATCCTTTAATGATGCTATATTCAAGTTTCTAAAATCAACACACAATCTAATATCCCCATTTTTCTTTCTGACAAGAATAAGGTTTGAGACCCAAGTAGAATGTCTGATAAGCTCAATTATCCCCCCTTCACTTAACTTAGCCAATTCTTGCTGCATTTTTTACCTTAGAGTGGGATTAATATGTCTTTGTTTTTGCCTGAAAGGTTTTGCGTCTAATTTCAAAGGGATTTCATGTTGAAACAAATCTTCTCTATATGCATTTAAATCATCATATGACCATACAAAAACCTTTTTGTGCCTTCTAAGTAAAGAAATCAACATTTGCTTAATCTTTGGGTTCAAGCGCTTACCTATAAGAACCATCTTTGGATGAGCCTCGGTCCCTAGGTTGACCTCTTCAAGATCATTTGGGTGTACTGGAGCAGACCTCACAGTCTATTTATCGTTCCCATCAAAAACCCTTTCCAAAGCCACCAATTCTCTTGGAATTATATTGGTCTTCAACTGGATGACCTCGTTACCAAACACCATTTGTTTGCCATCTGCTGTCTCTATGAATTCCTGAAAATCAATTTCTTGGGCATGATACTCATCAATGCAATTCATGAATTTATAAAGATCTTGATCATCATTGAAAACTTGCCAATGATGGACATTATCAGGAACAGAATGCCTAGTGAGCATCTCAAGTTTGGAAATTCCTGCCAATGTGATATCTTCATATTTGACTGCTATATTTGCCAAAAAATCAGCCATAACATTCTTGCTTCGCTCTATCCAATCAATACCAAAAGCATCAAACTCTTCAATAGTGTCCCATACTGCATTTTTATATTGTCTAAGCCTTTTATTTTTCAAGGCATACCTAGATCTGAGCCTTTTAACGCCATGCTTAAGGGCCATTTTCAAGCTGATAAGCAAAGCTTCATACTCTACAACAATATTAGTGTAGACAAAACCAAACCTAAAAGAAGACCGCAAAGCCTTTCCAGAAGGGGCCATAAGTACAATTCCTACGCCAAAACCTTCTTTAGCACATGCCCCATCAAAATGCATGGACCATAGTCCTTCTTCATCATTGACTAGCTCAGGCTTATGCTCCAAAGGGGTGTCACTATCATTCTCTATCTTGAGGTTTTCTACATCTACATCCAGGAAATACACCTGATCATTTTCCTCATTAATGCCGTCAATTATTTGGGGTAATTTCTTTTCTCTGTCTAGCCTCACATCTTCACCATCCATGGGAATCATAGCATATGAAGAATCCATCTGTAAACTACCACCTACAGTAGAGGCCCACTTTCTTGATAACAACATCATGTACATTGGAGGAATATCTACCACAGTAATGTTCATGTTATATTCTTTATGAGGGAAGGCCGCAAGTCTAAAGCCAATATCCTTGATAATTCCAATAATGGGGACCTCCCTAGAATCCATAGCGAAGCTTTTGCCATATGTCTTGGTTACTTGTAGGCCCAGGATCTCCATGACCCCCAAAGACATTATATTCGCAGAGGCCCCTGAGTCAATCATGCAATTTTTCACAAATCTCCCCTTTATCATGAGAGTGACAAAGAACGGACCAACCTGAGAAGGGCATTTTTGCAAGGTAATGCCCAGATATACTTCAGGTATTTTGCCACCATATTTCTTAACTTCTTTGATTTGTGCCTTCTTTACCTCAGATGGTTTGACATGTGCATGTGTTATCTCAGAAGTACTAGGGGCTGCATCATTTATTGTACTCTTATGTTCAGGTATCCTCATCATTTCCAATAGAGGGACAGTCACCCTTATTTGACCAAATATGTGGGCCATATCTATGGGAACATATTTGGGTATTGTGCTGATGCATTTATCGTTATTGTTGGCTACAAGGGCAAGAGAGATGTCTTTCTTACCGGATTCTTGATCCACAGGGATTTTCTTGGTGAGTTCATCTTCTGTGGGTACCTTAGCTCTAGAGGGTGGGTTAGGATGTGGATTAGGCCTGCTCTCATTTCCTTTAGGTACCTTCATAGATCCCGCCTCCTTCTTGGGGTTAGGAGGACACTACTCTTCTTTTATGAAAATACTCCCTGCATTCCCCTTTGTACTGCTTTCTCCCTGGTTCCTTTTACTTCTCAAGTTGTAATCACTTTTAACTTGGGCAATCTTGGAAGAAGTCAAAGCTCTGATCTCTTTAACAGAAGGCTTTCTCAATCTAACATTTGCATCCTTAGTATTCAGCTGAAGAACATCATCATTACCTCCATCCCCCCTTCGGACAGACTGTTGTACGATTGGTCTCACCCCGTCAATGTTAGCTTTATCCTCTGAGTATTCATCATCAAAAGAATCCCAATCCTTTATGGTGCATCCCTATTCAAAAACCATGTTTACATTGTGGTTCTCATAGATGTCCCTTTCCTCATAATCCTCATAAGGGGATGTACTATCACTCATGGATATAGCCACAGCACATGAAGCAGAGGAGTGCAGAGCTTGGCATTGTAAACACCATAGCATTTCATCCATGGCGTGTACCTCTTTCCTAAAAGGATCGAGGGTGTGCCTAGGTCCACCTCCTCTGTCATTAGGGGGAATCAGTTTCCCATCTCACCAATTAGTGTTATAAGGTTGGTCTGCCAGCCTAGGCATCTTCTCTTGTTTGTTGAAAGGAGGCCTTTCATTTGAAATTCTTTTATCATTTCTCACCAAAGAACTCTTTAATTCCTTGACTTTCTTCCACAATTTATCATATTCAGCAGTGACAAGGGCTCTATTGCTCTATCCTCTTTCTTGTGGGATAATTCTTACATCACTTTTCTTAGAGATCTTTCGAGATGCCTTTCTATTATTTTCAATATGTAAGGCTACTCTAAAAGCATCTCTGAGAGCTTGTGGTTCTCTATTTCTCAATTCATACCCCATCTTGGGTTCATAAGCATGTTGATACACTACCAAGCACATGGCCTCATTTGGTCGTAATTGGGGAGGGATTTTGTTACTTACTTTGAAGAACCTTGCATTGAAATCATGGACAGTTTCATTTATTCCCTTTTGAATGCTTGTGAATTTAGTTATAGCAAATCGTGGATCATTGTTGTCCCCATATTGCTCCCTGAAAATTCTTTTGAACCCCACCCAAGACTCAATACTAGCCTCCAACAAACTCTTATACCACTCCCTTGCATCCTCTGTTAGGGACTGTATGAATAACTTTATAGCTACGTCCTCACATTCCACCTCGAAATCATCCAACACATTAGTGAATGCCTTCAATTGATCCTCACCCATTATTGCATTGTTTCCAGCAAATCTCAAGATAGCATTCCTAACTGTGTTTTCAATAGGATTTGGATACCCTGGTATGCCAAAGAAATCAATCTACCTATACTGGGCTGACTGCATTGGTCTTCTAGCAAAAGGGTTTACAAGTGGGCCATCCCCGTTATTTCCTAAGTTAGTTGGAGGATTTGGAGGGACCAACAGATTAGGTGGCGGAGGCATGTACACATTTTGAGGATTTAGCAGGGGATTCATTCTAAACATCACAAGGGGATTTTGATATGGGTTTTGCCCCACTATTTTGGCATGCGGGTTTTGAGGAGGGATATGAAAACAATTGGCACACACCGTAACTAGGATATCATTATCCTAAAGCTGAATCAAAGGCTCAGGTTGGGCAGTAGTTTTTGACCCTCCTTGAGCTGTCCTAGTCGCTGCAAAATTGTCAAGAATACCATCGTTGTCACAAATACCTACTCTATTCAAATCTTGCAATCTGAGCAATAGTTCTTCTTTTCTTTTTAGTGTTTCTATCTTGGACACCCTTAGGGTTAATTCCTTAACCTCATTTTCTAATTCCTCATCGGTTTGATTTGAGCTAGAAGCTATATTAGGGTCCACACCTATATTGGTATTAATGGATTTTACCTTTCCCACTCTAGGAAAGGGCAGCTCTATGCAGGGCATAGCTATTTGAGGGTCAACGAGATTCTGTGTAGGAACTGCTTGGAATTCCCCCATGGGGTTTATTCTCTCATTCTGTAAAACTGGATGTGGTTCTTCATAATATATTTCATCTCTGTCAGAATCCACTAGGCCACCCTAAACATTCTTAGCGGCATATTTAATAGCATGCTCTCTTCTTTCTTCTCTGGTTTGCAAATTATCAGCACTCTCACCCAAGAGGGACTCATTAAATCCCATGAGATCACAAATAGGGGGAGAAGCATATTCACCTAAATCCTTAGTTTTCCATTTTTGAATAAATGGTTCTTGCATCAGGGGCTTGCTCGGATGCCCTTGTTGTTGTGATCTCCTTCCATACATCTTCTCTATATAGGGTTAGAAAATTTCAAGCAAACTTTTGATCATGTTAGAAAACTATATGACTGAAAGTTAATTCAACAAATGAAGTTATCCTTATCACTCTAACAACAATATAAAGCAAATTGTTTCAAAGCAACATATGAGCACAAGTCTTTCGTAAGAGCAACTTTCCTCAATCGTAAGGATAAGGAAAAGCTTGTCAGAGTCGCCACCCCTTCGGGGGAAAATAATGAACATAAATTCTATGCAAACTCTAAAAACCCATTGACAATCTACTGCACATAGTATTTCGAACTTCATACAACGTCCCCAGTAGAGTCACCAATCTATTGGTTGTTTTAAATTCCCAACCTAATTCTCACAACAAATCTATAAAATAGCCACTTATTAATGATGGATCTACCTTGAGGGATTGGCGAACAAAAAGGAGATTTTAAGGGGAGGACTTTTCTCAGTCCCCTTGTTCTACCTCTGCACTTTAGGCTCTGTGAAACCAAGGAGGGTGTTTCCTATGTAGAATGGATTTATCTCTAATTCTCTCGCTATTTCCTTTAACTGATGTCTTCTTTTCTTGGGGATAGCAGTGTTCTACTCAAAAGGGATGGGGTTTTCCAAAGATATTAGATTGTCAACATTGTTTATATCACAGATATTGCTCCTCGTAAGCTGATTGAAAGAATGTATGATAAAGTAAGGATTGGCTAGATTCTTTAAGCTCTTATCTTATTCTTTGCAGAGGAATGTGCAAGACTTAACTTAATCAAAATAAATACCAAAGTTGAAACTATTCTTTGATTCATATGGAATGATCAGGGAGATTTTAGATTTTTTTAGAACAACCACCATCAAAAGATCAGTGCCTAATCATGGGGTTACAGAGTCAAAAATGAATATAAATGAACTTAGCATAAAAGCACACTTGCAACTCTATTGAGAACAGTGTAATAATGCATCACATCACCACATCTTGAAATCAGATCATAGCATTCATTCTTACTTATCCCTGCATACATCTATTATATTCGATATCCTCCTTGAAGCACTTAAATCTACTCCTTGATTAGAAGCCTTTTGGATTGGATATCCTTACACAGGAAAAACTGTGAAGATGAATAATACTGATGATTTATTAGTTCATTCAAAAACATAATAGAAGACACAACTGTAGGAGACAATATGTTATGAACTTCAGCAATATATTCAAAATACTGAGTTAATGTAACTTCATGCTAACAATTGCAAATACAAACAATATTATATTCTTGAAAACACACCTAAAAGTAGAAAACTAACTATTTATGAAATGGCATTGTACTATAAAAAATTTCTCCAAGATCCTTGTAACTAGGTCCTGAATTCCCTTTTATAAGAACAAGGGAGCAAAAACAAGCTTCAACCCTAGAAATAGATGTCACCCTCTAACCTTGAAATATTTCACAAAGACAACTGACTCCTCCCAGATATTTGTCATGGGAACAAAAGTTGTTGCAAGTTTGTTCATAAGGTTCATAGCCTTTGGGATTTGTGCTTTTGAAGAAAATATAACAAACTTTGCCCCATGTCAACTTCCTACTTACATTTCACAACTATCTCATGAAACAGACAATAGTTACATAAGAGAACAAAAAGATTTTCATGTAGAATAGACAAGTGTCCACATTCTTCGAACAAAAAGATTTCACAACCAATACCTCAAATATCAGGCAGCTCGTTGTATCGTTTATCCCATGCTTGATATTGGTCTTCTGTGGGCCACTGGAAATTAATTAATTTATCCGCAGAGGATAAATATCTATTGTTGTATTTAGCCAAAACTGAATGTCCTTCTCTTGTGAAATCGGCAACTAGTTGACACGAATCCCATAGTTTGTCGATACTAATTCTAAACATGGGAATATCTATCGTATTGCTCTGGTAGAGAAAGAAAGAGATGACAGGGACAATGTTGTCAAACTGAAGGATCCATAGTTGGGCTGGCTTGATATCACCGCCTTCATTCTTTATTAGAGGAATTATCCCCACTGTGTCATTATCAAACTCTTGAGTCAAATTCAATGCCTTCTCTTCAAGGCGATTTATGAATACCTGGAGATCTCCTGCTTCCTTTGTTGCTACATAGACCTGTTTAACCTCTTTGGGAGCATTAGGATCATGATTAGCTCCTTTACAAATACCTAATAAAGAGATAATCCTAGGGATCCATCTATCGAATAGAGGCATTCTTCTTTCCTTGTCATCTACAATTTTCTTGATAATTAATGACAAATCATAGTAGCACTTGTGAATGCCGACAACCTGGCCAGACACTTTGTTCATTAATAATTCTAGAATCCCTGAAACAATAGACCAATTGTCTTGTTGTTGTCTATCAAAAGCATATGTATAAATATCTTCAAATGAATCAACTTGTTGCTTTAAGTCTTCAATTTCTTTTTCAAGCACAGAACTTAATGGAGAAGATGAACCCGGAAGAAGGAGATTAGAATCCCTAACCACTAGTGCAGTTTGTGATGAGATAGATGTTGAAGCTTGATGCTGCCATTGTATCTCCTTTTCTTTCAACCTGTTATATTCTGGAAATATAGCCATATAGTCCTTTAACAAGGCATCATATTTCTCTTGGAGAACATTTGTGGTTGCCATGCTAAACTTTGCAACTTCTACCACCAATTCTAATGCTTCTATAGCAAGGGTCTCAGAGGCCCTCTTTACTATTAAACTACCTTTAAAATCTCTATCAAGTTCTACAACTAGAGGTTTGTTAGTGTTGGATGCTAAGGCCCATATGGCTAAAGTATCCCACTCTGGGTTAAACTTAGCACATGTTAGTGTAGCCCCAGCTTCTTCTTCTGTGGAGAAGACCTTCTTATCTTGCCTTCGTGCAGTGTCCAGGATAATGGCAGAGGCTATGTCCCACTCAGGGAGTAATAAGATCCCACTTTCTCTAATCATTTGCCTACCTTGATCTGGAGAGATGTTTTTGACTTCATCTTTCATCTGTGTGAGTACTCTGATAGATACTTGATCACGGGTTTCCTGGGGAGACTGGGATAATTCTTCCTCCAATCTTTTCTCATATTCACCTCTTCTACTTTTCCATAAGAACTCCTGAAATTCCTTAGTATTCACAAAATCATCATCAGTAATAAAATTCCTACATGCAATAATCCTGATGTCATCTAAAATATCATTGCCTCTCATGGTAATATCAAAGATTCTATCCAAAGGCAATCCTTCTAGCACATCTTGGCTAGGGGACGACATTTCAGTATGTATTTCTTCCTCTGTTATTTCCATATTTCCTTCGTGATCAGGGTAGTCCACTAGAGGGCTTATTTCAGTCTTTGCTCTTTTAGTAGGAGGTTCTTTAGAGAGATACTCATCTTCAATTGTCGGTGTAGAAGGGGAAGAGGATTGAAGAGGTGGTGGTAGAGATAATGTTAATTGAGTTGGTGGAGGGGCTTCAGGGGCTTGTGCTTTGACTTCTCCACTTTTATATCTCCTTTTGAAAGTGTACTTTATCAGATTTCTATCAGGGGGCTGGTATGACAGTCTTTCCTCCATAGGGACCTGAGCAGATTCACTGTCTTACACATCTATTAATTCATCAATATGAGATAGAATCTTTTTTATTCTGTTGATAGGGTCACTAACCTCTGAGAAAAGTTCTTTAGAAGATGGATTCTTCCTCTTTAATCTTCCTTCATATCTTGTATACAGTGTCCATTTTGCTCTTTTTAATTTCACTTCATCATCAAAAAGAGAATTCCTAATAACATCCTTAGGAAAGAAAACCTAATGGGGGAGATAAGACCTACTGATACTCTTTCTAGTATTATTGATTAATTTCTCAGGATCAAAAAATCTGGGCTTTTCCTGCACCATTCTGAAAGGTAGTAGTTTTGCATTCAATTTAGGGAATCCTTCCTTATTTAGTTTGAAGTCAGAAAACACTATTAAGAATGGAAAGAAAGATCCTTCATTTGCCCTTTCAGGTGGGCATTCTCTGTCTCATTCAATTGCCAAATGATTTCCAAGAAACCCAGCCTCAAAGGCACATGCTTGGGTAAATAGTGCGGACCAACAGGGGTGCCATAGATTCTAAAAATTGTACCTTCTTCATGGGGGATGAAATCACTCCAATTATGCCCTATATCCAGAGGGGGGACCCTTACTGCAGGTCTGAGGAAATTCATCAATGGTTCTGGAATCCTAGGTATGTCCGTCTGGAAGTGTCTTAATATTGTAACCACAAAGTAATCCCTGAAGAACCTATAATTAGAATGGGTGTCATGTCTATATCAAATGTGAGTCCAACATTGGACAAGCAATTCATTTCCCCTATCGTCAATAGGGTTGCCCATTAGTTTAGGGTGCCATACCCTGTGGGTTCTCCCATGATACAAGAACATATGGTAGAGCAAAGAAAACCATCTGAATTTGACTGATTCCTTGTTATTTTTTATGTCTACCAATCCTTGATGGATATGTTGTGCCAAATAAGAAGCAAAAATCAAATTGGACATTTAGAGACGGGTGTTGGATGTTTGCAGCCATATAAGTAAGATCAATAGGGATGTATTCCCTCTTATCTTCTCCCAGTACTTGACATAGAGCATAGTAAGTTTTAGCAAAATAATCTTCAAAAGTAATTAGCTTGAAGGGTTCCTGCTCACTGTAGGGGATTTTTATTGATCTACCATTCAACCCCTTTTCCCTAAACCTAGGCAAATACATGGTTCTGTAGTTTCTCTTGTCCTTTACATATAGGGCTTTAAATCTATCTCCATCAATCTCTGTTGAAGTAGCCAAGTTTAATCTGAAAACTGTGGTAATGGTTTTTCTGTTAATTTCTACTAGAATTCTTCCCTTCATGCTTCTAATTGCCTTGGATGTTTCATCATAGTGAGCCACCATGGCCTGAAGCAACTCAATGTCTTCAAATACATTAGTAACCACCAATTTTCCTAGGCCACTCTCCCACACATATGATAGTGGTGCTTGAGCATTCCTTTTGCTCCACTAGTGGTAAAAAAGGGACCAACCATGGATAGGGATTTCAGCATCCCTACAATCAGCATATTTATCAACTAACCCCTCAATTCCTTCCAGGCCAGTCACCCTTACCCTTTGTGAACTATAACCTGGGAGCTGCTTCACTAGGTCTTCATGCAAGGCTCATTTTTGGGTACCAGAGGAAACTTGGGTTTTAGGTGGGGCCATTATCTAAAATGGGGGATTCAGGACGAGGATTCTTTCTTCTATTTTTCAGGGGTCGACTCAATTCTTATCACAGAACAGAATTCCTTCAATCAGAGGGAAGTGGAAAACCCCAATTGGAAAAGAAAAATGCATATGAGGGGAATAAATGACTTACTAGGCTTGTTTCATACAGCTTACTTCGAACCAGGTAGCAGAGGTATTGCAGCAACCTTTATCTTCAATTCTCCAGCACTTCAAGGCTTTCTAACTTAGCAAGTGTTTGAAGGATTTAGGATATGCCTTATATTAATAACATTCGTCTAAGACTGGAAGTAGTCACATCCATCTTCACTTTGTTTCAGATGAACTAGATCATACAAGATTATGCACTACGGGATATTTGAATACCAACCATCAAATTTTATGATTTTGACAGCTACTCAATGGCCACGATCAATCCCGAGGATTAGATGGTATGGACACATCTGGAGACATTTATTGAATCGTTTAATAGAATTACTCCCTTTCACATTTTTTTTATTATATTCTGGAATGAGCGATCCATCAATATTATGCCATCTCCGTCACGTGGCAGTTTTCCATGATTCCGCCATGCGGCGAGGCACATTGATCAACAACCCAGTGGAATGTTGGAGGACCAGAAATTTGTGGTGTCAGAACATGCCCCTTCTAGCTGGATATCTTCTTTCATACGTGACAAGTAAATATCATACTTCCACCTTTCCGTGAGTGCTGGCTGGGGCCCTTGAGTGAAGTTTGGCGGAATGGCGGAAACACATAGAAATCACTTTTATCTTGGAGGAGGGGCCCACCGTTCATAGTACGCGACACTTCTTAAGGAGCTAGCAATTATTTCGCAATCATCTTGGTCAATCAATATTGAATGTCAATGGATTGCTGGAAAAGTACATATCGGTGTGGCCTGCCAAAAAGGGTTAGTGGTACTCGACACCTGGCATGAAATTAGTTTTCAAAAACGGCTTATGTCTTACTAGGATTAGATACGAACACAGAATCACTTGGTTATCAAAATATATTTTTTTCAGTTATAGGAAGAATAGCGATTGTAGGATAGGAAGTCAAATAAAAGGGGCCTAGACTTTCCCTCAAGGATTTTAGCTTGGATTTACACTGTTTTGCAAAAATCCTAAATCACAGAGCTAATACATAGTTGCAAACGACCAAAACCATGAAAAAAAATTATATGTTTCCATCACAACATAGTCTTGATTTGATTTTGTTAGTTCATTGATTCTCAATATTGTATTTATATTATATTATAATTAGTATACATATAATTTAATTTACATATTAAAATGATATATTTCATTTTACATTCTCTTCTCTTGCTCTCTACATTCTTATGACGGAATACATAGTTTAACCCAAAAAAGCTATCTTACATTATATTATAATACATTATATCAATGAAAATTTAAATTATCACAATTCTCATTTTGACAAACTCAACTTCAACTAAGCTTCTAGGGATCTAGCTATCAAACTTAAAATCAACTAATCAATCAATTATTTATTATAAGGAACAAACTCAACTTCAAATATGTTAGTCATGGTTGTGCCTAGTAAGAATCAAACTTGGCATAAAGGTTAGCCCTAACAACTATAATCTTCATCGACCTGGTAAACTCGCCATTATGTGACACTTATTGGATACGAGTCAGGTATAATATTAAAATGCTTAAAAAGTTGATGTTAGGAAAAAATTTGAATACATGTGTGCAACCAATAGTATTGTTATTGATCTTCGTGCAACACCAATTTCACATTGGTTGACCATTAATTGGTTGTTAATTGCATGGAGTGTTCTAAATGATAGACCTATTTATTTCCTCTGTTTCCATTGGTTTGTCCTACAGGGCAGATCTTGTCTGACTGTCACTCTCTTGTTGTAGAAGCTGCAGGCCTTTCACTGCCATTTAAGTATTTTTTGTCACTTTCTCCACCACCATAAAATGCTTATAGGCCTTACAACATACAAAAGATACGTTAACTATCTAATCATGTAAGACTAAGCAGGGGAGCCCAGTGTGTTCATGTGACAGACAAATTCTGGGAGACTTTATAGTGATCGGAGATGACAGGTGAACTTTTCACTGGTTCTCAGGTGTTCTAGATTTACTATCATTTCTGTCTAAGGATTGGACTTATCTAGGCTGCACGTCCCTTATGCAAGTTCTTTCTTTATGCAAATTACTTGTATCTCCTTGTTCTAGTAACAATTTTTGGTGACGATCAACATATATTATTTTTGAGCTTCTCTTTCAATTTTGTTTTAAAACTTTCTAGCATCTCCAAGTAATAATCTATTAGAAAATAACACCTTGCTTACCACTGTATATGGAATGCAAATGCATAGGATTACTGAGCATATTCACTGCTTTGTATGCTATGTTCAAGATTTTTATTTTGATATCTAGATCGTTTATTAGTAGTCTGTGAAATTACCTACAAACTACAATCAACTAAACCAAAGCATATTGACTATCTATAATTATTTGAAACATAGGATGGAGCTACTGTAAGTCTGTCTTTCCCAACTGTTTTGTTTTGTGGTGTCGTATAAGTTGCATCCTTGAACATATAGAATATTAAATGTCAAACTAGTACCGAGACACTAAATTGACATCATATATTCAAAACTCAAATGAAAGATGCATCAGACTTTGGGAAATTATCAGGCCATTTACACTATAGTTTTTATTATTAATATATACTCTAAGGTGGAATATTAAGGGACTCTCAAGAACAAAAAGAGCATATGTTTTAACACAAACTGTTGGATGCAATGCTACAAAAATGTCTTACTGTTATTTGTCTGAAATCTATGCATGCAGACCTACTTAGAGCCTGAGTTTCTATTTTTGTGAACTGTTTGACTGATCTGCGTTGTCTCCAATTCATACAATAGAGTTGTTGAAAATATCCAAGATATACAAAAGATTCAGCAGAAGTATGCAAAGAAAATGAACAGTACAAAGACCATTCTACTTAAATATTATCTATTTAGATGATTAAACAGTCAATAACAAATTTACACCTCAATCACAATAAAAAGTGGTAAATATTTGTCCTACTTTTATTGGTCAAAATTGAAATTTGACTTTTGAAGTAGATGATGTTTAAAAATAGCCACAAAGACATGATTATGTTGAGTAGAGCAATCCGTATTACAAGAAGTTGGATAGACATCAAAATTCTAGCAAACCTGACTGTCAAAAAGTCTCCGTGGAAAACCATTTGAGAATAACAAGCAGATCTACTGTTGCATGTTATTGTAGGTGTATAAGATTTGTATCAAATGAGTTCAACCAAAAAAATTTAAAAATGACGCCTTGACACAGTTCAATATTAAAAATCTGCTAATTTATCCTTTCCAAGACAAGAAACACTTCATTGTTTTTTTAATTGAGAAATTAAACTTCAGCAATCTATATTCTTAAAAAGAAAGATCAGGTAAAATTGAGTAGACAAATAGTTAAGACCACCAGCTATGCCTATGGCAGAGTATCTGAGAAGTCTTTACCAAATAGGAGACAAAATAAACTGATTTTATCTTTTCAAACTGCAAATATCTCCTACTCAAAACCCAAAAAATTCATGAAACACACACAAGAAAACCAGCACACCATCGAGGACTACATATCCAATATTTACCCCACTGAAGCCAATATAAGCTGATTTTATACATGAAACGCTTCATTTTCTTGCAATCAGTCCCAACATATGGTCTCCCTACTCTTTAAGAACTCTTGCTGAGCAAAATCTGAACAAATAAAAAAGTAGGGGATAAAATCGAAACAAAGGGGCTTTAAATCTACAGGAGGTGATATTCTTGCCTCAGATATTCGCAGTTAAAAAGAAAGCATGCAAATTGATGGAAAAGATGCACAACTTGGATACCTGCACTCGGATGAGTTGTAAATTCTTCTAGCCTGCATGTCACAAAGTGCTAATAGACCCCATATTTAAACCAATTTACAAATTATTTGGTCTATGATAAACTTTTTGCATTGCATGCCCTCTGGAGCCCAAAATAAACACATCAAATCCAACATAATTGTGATCTTTCTTTAAACAGAAGATAAAGTAAGACCCTTAAAACCCGAAAAATAATATTCTCAAAGGAATCAATAACTCTAGCTCTTGTTCAGATGAAAGAATTCATTCAAATATAAGCTTATTTCTCAGTTGGGGCCCTTAATACTCTAAAAATAACATCCTTAAACGAATAATTAAAATGAAAGAATTCATTCAAATATAATATAAGCTTATTTCTCAGTGTGTAATAAAAAAGAGATTCATAAATATTTACATTTTCGTCAGACATAAATAAATGAAGAAAAGATAGATGACACATATATTGAGGATGAAAAAAAGATAGATGACATATATATTGAGGGTGGCTTTATTCATGTCTCCATTATAGTAGTAGAGTATTTCTACAGTTTGCAATTAAAAAAGACATAAACAAATATTTACATTTTCCACATACATAAATGAAAAAATATAGAAGACACATACATTGAGGGTGGCTTTATTCATTTCTCCATCAAAATTATGACAATTATTGAAAACTCTCAATATTATTGAAGACCAAGTCTTCTTTTAATTTGATTTGATTTTCCATATAACATATCTATAACTCACTTTTAAATTGTACAATTGGAAAAATCTTGTCTGTATATTCTCCTCTGACTTGTCTATGATATTAAGATATTAAGGGATTGATTATATAAATATTTCAATTCTTTGGTTGGCTATTTCAAAGGAGTCCTTTTCTACATGTGCTTGGACACTCAAAAACACTTAATAATACAACCATAATGGTTAGAATAAATATTAGATGAGTTGCAAGAAGTTTTGTCCACATATAGAACCAAGGTTGTCCCATTAAAAACTGCATCTAAATCATAGGCAATGAATAATTGACTTATTTGGCTTATGTAGGTATGGGGTGTATGAATAATAGTTTTTATTATTTAATATCACTTCAACCATATATGATATGGTGGAAAATCATAAAAACAATATAAGTTTTGTAGTTGATAAAAAAATTAGTTCATATAATTGATCTTTGAAATTAAATGAAAAATAAATAAAAAAGAAGACATAAAATAGCCTTTTTCATTCAACATTGGCCAATAAGGTATGAGAGAAATAACTCATTTTATTATGTTTTAAAATATTAATATTATATGATATTGTCAAAACTTTAGAAGAAGAAAAATACAATGATATGATGGGCTAGTTGACTTTAGTTCTCCTGTGGATGATTACTAAATTATCCCTCCCATAAAATAGACTAATAATTAAAAAGACAATTGAATAACCTTTAATAGTATATGGCAATGATTTATTGTGGGTGTCCAGTTATATAATGAAGAACATAATTTTTTGTTTAAATAATATAATAATTATGTCTTGATAACAAACTTAGGATGATACCTTTGACCACTTTGTCTAAATACATTTTATTATTAATAGGGATTTTAAATAATTTAATGTATTATAATTTTTTAAATCAATTGGTATCACATGGATTTGTCAAGAAATATAATTTCATTTAAAAGTTTATATGGAAAAAAGTTTATAGTAAAAGAATAAATTTAGTACTAACCATAGATTTCATTTATTTGAGAGAAATGAAATAGCTATTATAACCTAAAAATATATAAGCATATGTTTTTTATAAGAATTAATTTATTTTATAAAATTATAAATACACTAATAAAGGAAATGTAAGAAGATATTCATATAAGTTTTCTCTTTACTTTGTTGATGCTCTTCGAAATTATCAAGAATTACTTTTTTAATGCTAAATGTTAGCTTTCACAACTATTGGACCAAGATCGTGTCCCATCACAATTTGTCATGTTGCCTACCCCAAGGGTTCTCTTCTTTGCTTCAAGCCTATATAATTATGTACCTAGGCCTAAGGAGGTATGACCTTCATCTTATGAATCTAGGGTCTTCCTATAAATATAAGAAAAGTTTTTGTTTTGTTTTTGTTTAAAGTTTTTAACTTTTCTACATCACTAGATAAGACTAATGAATTATATGTCTTTGTTGTTTATGATAGAGAATAGTAAACTATTTAGCCTTATCTACAATATTTCTACCTATTTAAACTATGTTATCTAAGCAAGAATATAGAGCTAGGAAATGAAAAATGTGAAAAAGAAAAGCTACAAAAATGAAATCTAAAAACTAATTATAGAATAATAAATAAAAGATGACAAGGGACTTGGGAAGTGTGTCTAGAAGCTCACTGGAATGGATGCTAGTGCACCCATGTTGTAGTCCTATAAGTGTGTTGTCATCTGACTTTCACTTTGTCATCCAAAAAAGTCAGAAAATGAAAATTTTTGCATGGAATTCATACAACCTACACCCAAGGAGACAAAAATAGGAAATAGAAAATACCAAAAATACTCAAGGAAGTATATAATTATAACAAGCTAATTTAGTGTTATTTAAATCAAATGAAATAATGAAATGACAAAGGAAATAAATACGAACACAAACCTTGATGTGATTGTAAAGCCATGAAATACCTATTTCCAAATAGAAGGGAAGGTTGTGATTGCTTGAGAGCTTGTCTAAGAGTGGTCAAGCCACTTTATTGTTCTTTCAACCTCCACGAGCAGTCAATGGAATAAGGAAAAATAGATTTTAAGTGTGTGCTCTTAAGCATATGTGCATCTAAAACTTAAGAACAACAAAATAGTAATGGCCTATAAGTGCTAAATCTCTAGTCTAGAAAGACTAACACCCTAGAGTGTGTGAGTGAAAAGAGAGAGGGGGATGAAACCCCAAGGTGCCAATAATGTGCAAGATAAAGTAGAAATAATATGATGATATTTAAATACTCAATGAAACAATGATGTGTTAGAAAGATAGAAAAACCTAAGGAAACACATGAACAGTAACAATATCACCTAGATCAAGAAGGATAGGAGTTGCAATGGTTGTAAATGAAGTTCTCCCAATGCATGCACTCACAAACTAAACCAAGAGATGAATATGCTCAAGAATGCTAATATCCAGCTCACTAGAATATAGTTCAAAGGATTTTTATACTAAAAAAGGATGGAAGGATGATGTAGAGTGCTTATGAATTCAAATTACATGTAAGAGTTATTTTTGAAAAATTTGTTGGACATAATGATAAAAAAGGGCATGCAAAAGATAATATGGCTATTGGGATTCATCTAATGGATTACTTGGTGGTTAGACATAGAAAATCATGGAAGGTGGTGAGTTACAAAATTGGTAGGAAATGACCACTATATGGTTGTACTATCAATATATCCAACTAATATCAAACTCACTAGAATATAGTTCAAAGGATTTTTATACTAAAAAAGGATGGAAGGATGATGTAGAGTGCTTGTGAATTCAAATTACATGTAAGAGTTATTTTTGAAAAATTTGTTGGACATAATGATAAAAAAGGGCATGCAAAAGAATGCTAATATCCAGCTCACTAGAATATAGTTCAAAGGATTTTTATACTAAAAAGGGATGGAAGGATGATGTAGAGTGCTTGTGAATTCAAATTACATGTAAGAGTTATTTTTGAAAAATTTGTTGGACATAATGATAAAAAAGGGCATGCAAAAGAATGCTAATATCCAGCTCACTAGAATATAGTTCAAAGGATTTTTATACTAAAAAGGGATGGAAGGATGATGTAGAGTGCTTGTGAATTCAAATTACATGTAAGAGTTATTTTTGAAAAATTTGTTGGACATAATGATAAAAAAGGGCATGCAAAAGATAATATGTCTATTGGGATTCATCTAATGGATTACTTGGTGGTTAGACATAGAAAATCATGGAAGGTGGTGAGTTACAAAATTGGTAGGAAATGACCACTATATGGTTGTACTATCAATATATCCAGCTAATATCCAACTCACTAGAATATAGTTCAAAGGATTTTTATACTAAAAAGGATGGAAGGATGATGTAGAGTGCTTGTGAATTCAAATTACATGTAAGAGTTATTTTTGAAAAATTTGTTGGACATAATGATAAAAAAGGGCATGCAAAAGAATGCTAATATCCAGCTCACTAGAATATAGTTCAAAGGATTTTTATACTAAAAAGGGATGGAAGGATGATGTAGAGTGCTTGTGAATTCAAATTACATGTAAGAGTTATTTTTGAAAAATTTGTTGGACATAATGATAAAAAAAGGCATGCAAAAGATAATATGGCTATTGGGATTCATCTAATGGATTACTTGGTGGTTAGGCATAGAAAATCATGGAAGGTGGTGAGTTACAAAATTGGTAGGAAATGACCACTATATGGTTGTACTATCAGGGATGGCAACACACTCTCATAGATGTATACATGCCCATGCCAATGTCCAAGTACACTAGGGCCAAAACATGATAGAATAAAAATATGACATCACAAAACCACAAGAAACATATAGAAACATTAAGAAAAACTTAAACAAACAAAAACACAAAGCCAAGATAGCACTTGGGATGAGGTAAAGGCCAAGGTCAAGCTAAATGAGCTTAAAAACATGCTATGAGTTGTAGACTCTAAAAATGAGGACAACTTGTAATGTCAAAATTCTAAGGTATGAATTTTTAACTTTACATTTTGTCCCCACTTTTGCAGGCTTGTGCCACTAGGTGATAAAGCTACACTAAAGTACTAAAATGAAAAATATTTATAAAAAATAATAATATTTTGAGGATACAAAAAAGATATGTAGCAATCCTTTAGACAAGGGAGCCATGCCCCTAAGCTAGGAATCTACAAAATAAACATGTTAACAAATAAACCTACAACACAACAATATCAAAAAGCATAAACTTGCAAAACAAATGTGTTAGAAAATTATAACCAACAACACAAAATATGTCAACAAATAAAAATAATCCAACATATGCACATCACATATGAGAGAAATTTGTACAACATGCACACAAAGATAAATTATGACTTTTGATTTTCTAGTAACAAAGCACCCTAGAAAATACAAGATATGGTTCAAGGTTTAGCATACTCTATTGCTAGAGACCGTATAATACATTCATGAATAACATGTACTAGCATACTCTATCACTATGTGATCCATATGGTATAAAAAGTAGCTAATATGAGTCACATGTGCTAGCATACTCTATTGCTAGGTGGCTTATATGCAAATATAATACTAGAGATTACATGTACTAGTGCACTTTGTTGCTAGGTAATCCTGATAAGGGTGGATAAATCCAAGCATTTTTCTATACTTGGGGCCACAAGTTACTGAGTATGTGTGTTTGCACATGTACATGTGGATATATGCCCCCTTAAAATAATTGCATAAATGAAAGGTATGCAATTAATTAAAGGTAGAAAAGGCTAATAGAAAAGGATCTCCAAGAGACTATATGAGATGATATGCCCCTAGAGCTACTGATGTGATGCATCCAAGGAGAGGCAAGAAGAGAAGATGTTACAAAAAGAAAACTTGGCACACCTAAAATCATGTCCTTGGAAGGAATGACATAAGAAAAAAGAGAGGGAATGTCACACATGCTTTAGCAACATTGGAAGAAGACCGCACAAAGGGATCATCTATAAGCCTTGGGGTCAATATATGTTACGGAATAAATGATCATGGGATAGGGATGGAATTGTCATCATCCGCCAAGGCATACAGAACTATGAGCACAGAGAAAGAAAGCACATAGAAAATGGACACTAAATTTTTTTGGGTCAACATGAAATAGGCCTAAATGTCCCAATGCTTTGCATTGTCCCCAAAATGATTTTAGGACAACATAAAACATAAAGAGGAAGAATGTACAAATAGAAGAATGGCACAACATTGTGTTCCACTTGCATCCATGTACTTACAAAATTAATGTGGGTCCTCTAGTGGGAACTAACATACATGCAAGGGTATGTTGGCAAGAGACACTGCTAGGCATGTCAAGTGTTGTCATTGATGGCAACTAAATCTATCTTACACATCTGCATTGTATCATTTGATCATACCGGAAGTTAGATTGCAGATTTGTCTAAGTCCGGATAGACAGGAACAGAGCATATGACAAGGTTCAGCATTTTAGTCTGAATTTTTCCATAGGTAATCATATTGTGTTGTGGATCTGAGGGAATGTTAAGGGATGTTAGGACTACCTAAATCCAAAGTTTTAGCCTCCAGTGATAAAGGGATTGAAAATTACAAGCATTTGAGTATCAGGTTTTGGTTAGACAGTTCAGTCCGGTGATGAACATGCCGACCTGGTGTTTGATCCTTGTGCGGATTAAGAGAAGTGGTTGGTTGAGTAATTTATGAGATCCAGTGGTATTAGCCGACATGTGTGGTGACTTGATCACATAGGTTTTGGTTCGCATTGATGCTTGTGCATGGATTTAGCCGACAGAACAGTGATCTTGAAAAATTTTATAAGTTTTTATTGAGGCCGACTGCAGTTGATGAAATTTCATGTTGCAGATATATATGATCGATGGGTTCGAGCATTTTGAGGTGTAAATGTGTGAATATGAAGTGAGAGGTGTGAAGTGTGGTAGTATCAAGTGCGAAGCAAGAGATCCAAGCTACAGATCATGGCAGATCAGTGAAACAGGGCAGTGAAAGATGAAGTGTGTGAAGTCAGTATACTAAGCCTAACCAGAACTATAATCTCGCATTGTTAGATGCTACTCTTCAGTTCAAATATTTCTGTAAACTCTTTGTAATTGATCTTGTAGGCAGTGAGCCTCCCTTGAGAAGTGAGCTCTGGGAAGTGCACCCGAAGGCATGTGCTTTCCCATTTAAAATACTTTTAACAGAGTATAAAATCTTGTGCGTTAACCCCCACCATGGTTTTTCCCTTAACTAGGTTTCCACGTAAAAATCCTAGTGTTCATGTGTGATGATTTTGTTGTTGTTGTTCTTAAGTTCACGCTTCTTTCTTTTGAATGTATGTGGTAAATTAATAAAGGTACATGATAATAAGTTTTGCAAAACACTGATTCATCCCCCCCCCCTCAATGTTCCTTAATTTCAACAATTGGTATTAGAGCAAGGTTCCTTGGAAAAAGTTTAACAGCTTGAGGAAGATCTGGGAAGGTGTTTCAATGGGTTCATTCAGGTATTCTGGTGGCATCAATGAACAACTTCAAGTTGCTTTAGAAGACCTTGATTAGTCCAGAGCAAAAGTCAAAGAACTACAAGAGAACCTTAAAGATGCTAAGGATTTCATTGAGACTTTAAAAGGGCAACTGAGAAAATCTATGGAAAAGAGGAAGGAGCTACTTCAGCAGTTAGCAAATCAGCAGGAAGATAATGGCATGGATGGGGCTCTGAAGGAGAAGACAAAGGAATGTGAGAAGCAGGCAAAAGAAGTTGTTGTCCTAAAACATGAGATGGAATCCATGGTGATGAGGCTAACCAAGGAAATCAAGGAAAGGAAGAAGACTGAAGAAAACCTGAATAAGTCTCTAAAAGAAAGAATAGAAGAGTGTTGTAGATTGGATAGAATAATTGGCCATCTAGAGTCTGATCTACAAGAATCCAGGTATAATGAGGAACAAGTTGAAAGGGAAATTGTCATTCTCAAACATGACCTAGAAGCTGCAAATGAATACAAAGAAAAGTTCAAGATAAGCTCAGCTAAACTTGAGGTGCTGCTTGATAGTCAGAAGAAGGCAGATGATAAGCATGGTCTGGGATATGAGAATGGTGAAAGCTCTGGATCAAGTCAAGGAAATCCTAGATAAAGGAATCAGAGAAACAGACCTAGAAGACCTCCGGTCAGACAGCCTAATGCTCAAAGGTATCCATCCTTCAATGGAAATTGTTTCAATTGCAATAAATTTGGTCATAGATCTACTTAGTACAGAAGTAGAGTGAATCAAAGTGGTCCATCCTTCATCGGTCAATTCTTCAATTGTAAAAGGTATGGTCATAGATCCAATAAATACAGAAGTATGATGATGATTAACTTTAACAACAGAGGAAATGTCAATTCTTTCAATGGCAAATGTTTTAGATGCAATAGATTTGGACACATGGCTAATCAGTGCAGATCAAGAGCAAATGAAGCAAATGAGCCAAGAAATGTTGTGTGCTTTAATTGCAATAGATCCAATCATATTGCAAGATTTTGCAGAAGCGGGAATGATGATAAAAAAGGTCCAGTAAACAGAAATTAGAATGTGCAAAGACAAGATAAAGGCAAGGGCAAAGTAGATGTGAATGAGATCCAGAATGAAATGAACAAAACTTGGGTGAAGAAAGATGTAATGAACGATGGTGATGGGTCCGCACCGAAATCCGGTGCTGATAATTCCTCCAAGAATTAAAATAGGAGCTCTGGCTCAGGGGGAGTTGCATTGAAAATCTAATCCCCCCTGCCAGTAAGTGGATGCCTGAATCTGGCACGATGAATGAAGATAAAGAAGCCTATTGCAGATCTATTAAAGCAAATTCTGGAAGAAAAGAAGCTAATGCAATTGATTGCGGAGCAATTGAAGATTGACTGTATTCAGAAACAGTGTAACTGGATGTATTAGGGCAAAGCATTTATTACAATGGTGAATTAGGTTTTGCGAAGCATAAAAGGTCATTCATTCAACATTTTAATCACTTTGCATTCGAAGAGAACAAGGAGAAGAGCACCTAAGCTGAGATCTCAAAGATTTGGAGTGCGAAAAGTGAATTCGACAGCTAACCCTAATCCCATGGAGAAAAAGGTATTTTTCTGCAAAGCTTTGAATTTGTGATCTTTTTTATATGGCTACTCCATTGGTTGTTGACATCACCGAAAGGTCCTGACCTAAATTCAAAAAGCATCCACACAAATCTATAGAGGTCGATCCGTTAGGTGCCCTTTCTACTGTTCTGCATGGTGTGTTGCATGTAGAAGATATTAGGGCTTACATTCATGCTAGCATAGATGAGTTTGGTGATTCAAATTTACTAGCTTTGTTTAAGAATCACCTGAGGGATGAGATTCATGGTCTTAAACTTGAGTATAAGGCACTGCAAGACAAACATTTCATTCAGGTTATAGGGTCCTCATCCTTCGATGAGGACGAGTGGGTCTGGTATGTACTAATTGGATGCATGATGAATTTATGTGGTTGATGAAACCCTTTAAGACCACCAAGGATGCCATCAAGGCCGTAACAGGATTGAACTCATCCAGTGGTCTACCGATGCTAAAATCAGTGAAGAATCAGACTGTAACTGAAGCTACCGAATCAAAGTATGATAAGAGGACAATGACAATAAATGATATAACTGATCTAGATGTCAAATTTGCATCTATGGTGATTGGGTATAAGATATACCACTCCAGCAGAGAAAACTCAGTGTCTGGAATAGCCACTTATGCTACTTATCAGATGTTAAAAGAAAATGTTGACTATGACTTGTGTGAGCTGCTGCAAAACCAACTAATGGAGAATCTGAACAAGATTAAGAAGGATGAGAAGAATACATTCAAGTATGGTACATTGGTCTTGTGCTTGTTCTTTTATTTCATGAATGAATTGCCCAAGATGAAAAGCTTGTGTTGGACTAGTGACAAACCTATTGCCTTACAAATAAGAGAGCACTTGCACAATATTGGTGACTCCAATGGCCAAAGGACTGCTCTTTGGGGATATTTCAAGAATTTCCAGAATGTGATGCAATCAAGGGAAAGAATCCCTAAGTCTATGGTGGAAAATTACAAGGATACAATTTGCGTCATGGTGGAAATAGATCAATGCTTGATGGAAGTAGTTGAACCAAGGACTATATGGATCATGCCCATGGGGTATGAAGTTGATGAACAAATACTAGAAATGTATGCTCAACACCTTCTAAGAAAACCAAAAGATACCTCAGTTGAGAGATTCGGTAGATATGATGAGCTTAATTTGAAACTGCATGTTGAGCTCCAAAGACCTGAAACTAAGAGGAAGGTCCAAAGGCAAGTTGAAATGTATGCAGAAAGTATTGGAATAACCAAAGAAGTTGTGAAACAAAACAGGGAAAGGATAGAGAAAGCTGAGAAGGAGAAGCAGGACAGGGAATAGGGAAGTGTTCTGGTAGAATCCCTTTCTAAATCAAGGACAACTAGGAGTTTTGGTACAACCTCAGGTGCATCACCTTCTACTATTGTAGAGAAATTCAAAGAAAAACCTACCGATAAGGAAGGAAAAAGAACAAAAGTAATAGGCAAAAGGTCATATGTCAGTGTGGAGAAAGATGATGAAGAAGAGACTAATTCAGATGATGAGGTTAAAGAGTTGAAGGCCTCAAGCACTAAGGTTGCTAGAGTATCTAAGGAGAAGCCCTCCTGAAGCATAAAATCAAAGAAATCAGAAGCTTCAAGGGTTGCCAAAGACAAGCCCTTCGGAAGTATAAAGGTGAACAAAATACAAAAGACTGAGACTCATGTTGAAAAATCCACCTTGTCAGTTGAAGATATTGTGAATGTAGTAACTGTTCATGGGAATTTGAAGCCCATAATAGAATATTATGACAACTTTGATAATGTCAACAAGAAAATTTTGGAGGATGCTACTGTCAAGTACTTGAATACATTCAACAGAGCACTTGTGGAAATTTTGTCAGAAATCCCTAAGGGTCTAAGTGACATTTTGGAAATGAGAAAAGAAGTTGCTAAAGCAAAGGATTTGGAGCTAAGAGAGCATGTGTTGTCCAGTCTATGTCCGGTAATCTCCAAGAAGGAAGAAAATAGAATTTTCAAAGAAGTTAAAGATGAATTCAGAAGCAAAATCAGGATGAATAAGCTGATGATTGGAGACATTGATGAAGTGGTCAAAGAAATAGAACAAATTCTGAAGAAAGCCCTAGAAAAGAGTAAGTTTTATGTGGTCACTGAAGAACATGTTAATGTTGATGATACATCCATTCTGAATAATGAAGAGTTGAAGAAAAATGAGCAACAAGCTGAGGCAAATGATTTCTCTATTCCGGAAGAGGAAATATTGAATAAAGGAGATGAAGAGATGATGAAGGAAGATAATGTTGATTGTGCAGAGGATACTCAAATTCCTCTGGCCTAATCTGATAAAGAAAATACAGAGATCAATGTGGAAATAAATGCTCCTATTGAAGGTGATTCTGAGAAGAATAAAGAGTAGAAAGCAAAAGAAGATAAGGACAAGGAAGATCAAGAAGAAGAAACTGATGATGGAATTGATTCCTCCATTCTGAATGTTGAGGAATTTGATAATGTTGCTGTTGAGGATACACAAAATCCTTCGAAAAAGATTGTAAAAGACATTTATGATAAAGATAAAAAGAAGGATGCCTCTGATGATGTTGCAAAGAGAGCAGAAGCAGAGAAAAAGAATGAAATTGATAAGCAAGACAATGTGGTTGACTCTGGAAAGGGAGAAGATGCAGGCCCTAAAGAGCATAAAATAGAAACATCATATTGGACAAGAGACACTGCAGAAGCAGTGAAAGAAATTTTTGAGAAAGATAAACAAGTTGCAGAAGATCTGGATATAATACAAGGTCCAATCAATTTTGATACTCTATCACTGGTACAGAAGATGAAGTTGGCCTCTCTTGTACAAGCTAAGGCCAGAGAGGAAATCTTGAAGTTCCATATAGAAGACAGTGAGTTTCTTGGTCTTGCATCCAGCATCTTAGAGAAAATCATGCCTATATTTCAGAAGGATTCATCAGCATCCCCCTCCGAACAGTTGAAGAGTCTGATAAACTCTGTAAGTACTCATTTTGAATCTTTTGAGAAGTCAGCAAAAGAGTCTAGTATGAATTTAATGAGAAGAGGTTTGCTGAATTAAAGAGAATAATTAGTTATGATAGATCAGTTCTTGATACTAGTGTAAAGAGTATTCAAAATGCCCTCACTGAAGGAGGAGATGTGTACAAATTTTGTTTATCTTGGCCAAAAGTTGTAGAGGATATTGAGAAGAAAATAAAGGAGTCCAAGCAAAAATTGTCAAATGTATCTCAATTCTTTGATCCTTTGACAGTATCTACGGCGAGTCAAGAATGTCAAGTAATTAGCTTGATTGATGAAATAAAGAAATTGGTGAAAGAAAAGGAAAACATTGTGGCAAGGATGTGTGAACTCCGGGGACTGATTTCCCCTAAGTTAGAAACAATGTTCAATTCATTGATAGAAGCTCAAGCTGTTGCTTTGACAAGTGATCCCACTAGCCTACAGAAGGCAAAGTCTCAGGCATTTTTATTCAGTGGTCATATTTCAGTTTTGGATAGCATGAAGAAAAGATGGGACAGTGAATTGGCACTATTGAAAACCATTTTTGGTGATGTGTTTAAGTTCATGTAGACAAGACATAAGGATTGTTTGTATATATGCGCCCATGTACATAGAGTTTTTGCGTGAATTTTGGTATGCAATTCTTAGCATTTGCCATTGATGTCAAAGGGGGAGTGGAAAGAAATGAAAAATGAGGAATTCATCTAAGGGGGAGCATTGGAAATCACAAGTGTACATAATAAGAGGGAGTTGTTCTAACACTTAGTCATTTTTCACTAAGTGTTGTCATCAATGCCAAAGGGGGAGATTGTTGGCAAGAGACACTGCTAGGCATCTCAGGTGCTGTCATTAATGGCAACTAAATCTATCTTACACATCCGCATTGTATCATTTGATCATACTAGAAGTTAGATTGTAGATTTGTCTAAGTCTAGATAGACAGGGACATAGCATATGACAGGGTTCAACATTTTCATCCGAATTTCTCCATAGGTAATCATATTGTGCTACGGATCTCAGGGAATGTTAAGGGATGTCAGGACTACCTAAATCCAAAGTTTTAGCCTCCGGTGATGAAGGGATTGAAGTTACAAGCATTTGAGTATCAGGTTTTGGTTAGATAGTTCAGTCCGGTGAAGAACAGGCCGACCTGGTGTTTGATCCTTGTGCGGATTAAGAGAAGTAGTTGGTTGAGTAATTTATGAGATCCAGTGGTATTGGCTGACATGTGTGGTGACTTGAACACATAGGTTTTGGTTCGCATTGTTGTTTGTGCATGGATTCAGCTGACAAAATAGTGATCTTGAAAATTTTTATAAGTTTTTCTTGAGGCTGACTGCAGTTGATGAAATTTTATGTTGCGGATATATATGATCGATGGGTTCGAGCATTTTGAGGTGTGAATGTGCGAATATGAAGTGAGAGGTGCGAAGTGTGGCAGTATCAAGTGCGAAGCAAGAGATCTAAGCTATAGATCATGGTGGATCAGTGAAACAGGGCAGTGAAAGATGAAGTGTGTGAAGTCAGTATATTAAGCCTAACCGGAACTGTAATCTTGCATTGTTAGATGCTACTCTTCAGTTCAAATATTTCTGTAAACTCTTTGTAATTGATCTTGTAGGTAGTGAGCCTCCCTTGAGCAGTGAGCTCTGGGTAGTGCACCCGAAGGCATGTGCTTTCCCATTTAAAATACTTTTAACAGAGTATAAAATCTTGTGGGTTAACCCCCACCGTGGTTTTTCCCTTAACCGGGTTTCCACGTAAAAAACTTGGTGTTCATGCGTGATGATCTTGTTGTTGTTGTTGTTGTTAAGTTCATACTTCTTTCTTTGGAATGTATGTGGTAAATTAATAAAGCCACATGATAATAAGTTTTGCAGAACACTAATTCACCCCCCCCCTCAGTGTTCCTTAATTTCAGTAGGGTACATGTGAGAAAGCACACAAGGCACACAAACTATCTACACATAAATTACAAATGTATGTATATGCAAATGGTATGAGAGTAGAATGTCTATTTGTCAAACTCCATATCTAATAAATCATCCCCATTGCAATCATGATTGTATGGGGATGCAAGACAATGATATGGAACAAGAGTTGACAAGGGAATAATAGAATCCAAAGATACAAAAGCATGACATTCCATAGATGTGGGAGGATCAATGCCCTCTTGAATGTCCATCAAAGGTGCAATAGTCAATAGATGAGTGAAGCTTGCTAACAATGTAGAAACATCATCCATTGAGTCAAAAAGACACACATCAACTACATGGGTTGCTAATACAAGTGGAGAATACACCATCAGACTCCAATCCTCTATATTTGTAACAAGTCATCTCACATCATCCATAATTAACCAACTTAATTACCATTAAGTACAAGGTCATGATTAAAATAATCATAGTTAAGCAAGATAATAATCAATTCATAATCAAAATCAATATGGATATCTTTTCTAGATATTTCAAAACTAAAATTTACAACAATTCCAAAGATAACATACTAGTGATTTTCTTTCACTATACATTCACAATGTTTTGCTCATAGCATCAATGATAAGTTTACACATAATATTTGACTATCAAGTCATATAAAAGAATGTACTGCTTCTGGATCTTTGGCATCTGTCTTCATAAGTCTTGGCTTGTCTTCTGCTTGGGAAGGAGAGCATCACCCAAGTGCTTTTCCTCCAACCACAGACTAGCGGTCCCCCGCACAACTTCCTTCCCGGAAGCGGCCCTACCCTTCAGGAAGGGAATAGATATAAGGAACCGTTAGGTTTTCCATCTGAGTATCTAGTTTTGTGTCCTTCATAATACTTCATGGTCATACAACTATAGATCCACTCTAACTATGTATGACACTACTAGAAGCATTATGCCATCTGAAGCACAGTGAACTGACTAATGCATGCAAAGATAGATGCATTACTTTGGCCAAAGTTTTATATACATAAATGTTTTGCAGTGAACATAGTCGAATGTTCACACACCTCGACGTGACTTAGAAGTTGTCTACAGTATTCATAATTTGACCTCTCTAGGTCATAGAAAAGACGGGTTCAATTTATCCTTAGTCCATCTTTCTTGGACTTGTGACTTCAATTCCAGGAGTGCATTAATTAATTATCTTGTTGCCTAACCAATAGGGAATCTATGACTCCACATCACTCTATTCCCATTCTTTCCATTTTACAAGTTTACATGATCATGGCTTCAGTATTTAAGACCCTCCCCGGTCTAAGTCTCTATGTTTACCTTGTTCAAGGTTTTCATCTAATTCCCATCGACTTTAACACATACCATTATAGTCGATAATACTAATAAGTGGATAATATTAAAAAGACCTTTAGTCAAAAGAGTTCAAAAAGGGTTCTTGATACTCTAGGCTTCATCCACAAAGCATTGCCAAAAAGAAAGAAATAATAGCCAATAATACTTTTACACAAAAGAGTTATCATACTTGTTATCATTTTATTTCCTATATGAAAATTAAATATCAATTGAGGGTTTAGTCCCTTGATAATGAGGGTTTGGCATGCACTTAAAGCAGCCTATGCAATGTTATCAAATTTCCAACTGGTTATTCTCCATCAATATTAAAGAGTCATATCTTTCTTTCTTATACAAAGGTTACACCAAAGGTAAAATATCTTCTATCATGAATAGTCAAGTATCATACTTCACATTACATGTGCCTTTTGACAGTCTTAGTGCATTTGGCACAGTCGATGGTAATGGTTTTCAAGATAGACTTATTATTTTTCAGTGCAAGGCTCTTGGCCTGCTCTAACAACATCTTTCTTTACTTATTAAGACAATCATTGTCTTTCGATAGTACTCTAGTCTAGAGACATAATAGTCTGGAATAAAGGATAAAGAAGATGTCAAAAGGATATACTAAATGTTTAACATCCTCGGCCTTATCGACATTCAAGGAGCTCATGCATGCTATAGCAACACCTTTTTACATTCAGCCTCAAGGCCTCGACTGGGTTGTTTAACTATAACAAATGCTTTCAAAAGAAACAAACACAGTGTTCTCAAGCATACAGCCTCAAAGGCCTCATCATGGTTTCAAACATCACAAGGGTTATCATAAAAGATAACACAGTTATTGATAATTCGATATATAGATTACAAAAGTGATATCTATGTTTATATTGCATAGTTTGGAGCACACAACGATGTCTTATAGTCATACCTGTGAATGAATGGTATTGCAGTCGAGTTACAACTTGCTGAAGATGATGTCTATTATGCTTGATAGAAGCTCTATCCCACGAGCTCACAATCTAAAGCATGCTACTCCTGTAGCCTTTTCTTTCCCACTATCCACTAAGAACAGTGATGAAACAATAATAAAAAAAACAAAAGACTATTCATGGGCTAAAATATTGACCTATTTTTATGATGTTTTTATATGCTTTTAGAACTTTTCCATATGATCCTCCAGACACTTTACCAACATCACCATCATTATATGTTGTCTTTTTATATACTTTGCAAGACTTTGAACCTATGTTATTAATATGGAATATGGTGATGATATTATCAATTGAATTATTTAAATATGAGTATGCATGCAATATAGATGGAATCCTATGGTTTAGTCATAAAGGTTATTTGTGTGCATATGTTTTGTGAACTAACCCCTGTGCAGGAAAAATGTGTCATCAAGGAAATGAGCATTTGCAGCGAAGTTGAAGACAGGAGAATTAAAGGAAGTGAAGATAGGATGCCAAAAGTACAGTTAGCTAGAGGATGAATGTGAACCATCATGGACAAAAATAAATTTGGAAGAAGTCGACTGTTCAAATGCAGCTTATGTGTGTCCATGAGAACCATTGCATAAGAATTCTTGTTTGGATAGGACTCTGCTTCCTCTATTCATTTAGATTAATAAATTGATCTCAAACCTGTATCCTAGTATCTAGGAATGGATTGATGGTTGAAGTTAGTTGGTAGTTGCATAAAACTCTCCTGATTCTGTATAAGTTAGGAGGGAGGAGTTAGATATCAAGTTAGTTACTTTGTTTTCTGATTATTCAGTTATTACTCTATTTTCTATATTGGAAGATGCAGACATGTTTTATTAAGGAATGTCATTATTGAATACAATCTGAAAGAGATTTTGTTTATGATATGAAGTGAATGAAATTATGTGTTGTGAAGATGCATGAGTATCTGAATTAGATTTGGTTTCTAGTTAAGTGAATCAGTCCCCTGAGCCATCCACTCAAGGTACTGATCCTCACTTCATTTATTTTCCCATTCCTTTATGGATTCATTGTTAAATCTATTTTTCATTTGCATATAGATACATTATGATTCACTTAGATTTCTTGGATTGTCAAATTATAGTAGTATGGTTCATGGACAAATGCATGCTTTGTCTACCTTAAGTCCTCCAGAGGTTAGCATTAGTTCTTTCATCATTTTGGATGTTTTGAGTTAATTATGTAATTTCCTGTTGATAACAATCAACTACAGCTTATGCTGTAGGTACCTGTAGCCACTAGATTATGTAGTTGTTTTTACAGTTCTTGCGTTTCTGTGAATTCCAATAGAGTAGAATAGCCTGAGTAGGTTAGGATAAGATAGTCTAGGAAGAATATGAGCCCTGAAGGCACATACAGTGTAGTGCCATCATAAGCTTTCGCTCCTTGGTTGATAATTTAATGTAGGAAGTACAATGATAGAGTGGATTGTTCAGATAGGTTTACCCCTGAATTATGTTAAGTCTACAACACATTAGTTTTCCTCTACATTTTTGGCATCGTTGCTGGGGATGGTGCTACCTTCATAGGCTCATTTTTACATGCTTTCATAGTTTAAATTTTGATTCCAGCATTAGGATTAATAAATTCACTTTTTCAGGAAACACCAGAAATTATACTAACATTGTGCAGGACCACTGGAATATAAAGCCAAATTCACTGTATGTGGAGGTAGACAGATAACCGAGGCAGATTCCTCCCTTCAAATTTATAGGATAGTGAAGAAACAACTGACTTTATCAATTATACAGTAGAAAGTGTTGAAGAAGAATTTCCTCTTACATCTTCATCAACACCTTCTACATCTTCATCAGCTTCTTCCACAACTACATAAGGGACCTTTAGAACCATGGCAGATGCTGCAATGGAGGATCCACCAGCGAAAGAAACGTTCGAGTTTCCTATCATTGATCAGGAGAGAGCTACAGTGCTGAAAAATATTCCACCATCAGCATTACCAGTCTTCTATGGCCTGGTGATAGAGGACCCAGATATGTTCCTATTTGAGTTTGATATCTTGTGTAGGATCTATGACTACACCTCAGATGCTCACAGGCTGAAACTCTTTCCTACTACCCTCAAGGATGTAGCTTTGAGATTGTTTATGGGGCTGGGAAAAGATGTCATTCTAGACTGGGACACTATGAAGGAGAAATTCGTGGAGAAATACTAAGATTACTGCCAAGGATGTGATAGGAGGAGAGATGACATCCTCAGGATGTCACAAAAGGTAGAGGAGCCACTTGAAGATTATGTTGAAAGATTCCAGTTTGCTCTGAAGAAGAACCCCCAAAATAGATTATCTGAAGAATCATTAAAATTGGTTTTCTTAAGAGGAGTTAATGATGATTGCATGGATTCTTTGAATCTCATTGGGCAAGGTGATATTTCTTAGGTACCTTTTGAGTTAATTTGTAAAGTTTGCCGAAATTATTCAAGGACTTTCACTAGACGACCAAGGGGAGAAAGGACATCAATTACAAACAAGGCAACCAATGGAGTTTCAAGAGTGGAAATTAGTAATTTACTGTCCAATATAAAGGAGGACATAATCAGCCATATGGCTACATAGCTAGACACTCTTCACATCAAGAAGAAATAAGAAGAAGTTGATGCAATGCTTACTGAATATTGTCCCAGTTGTAGGCAAAGGAAGGCCAATTGTAAATGCAAGAGGGTGGCAAGTATCTAGCAAGAGAAGGTTGAAAGGCCATAATTTCAGCCATTTGAAGGAGAGGATAGACAATTGTTCTTCATAGCTCAAAGGAGACCTTGGCAACAAAGACAAGGTATGCCCTCTGATCCACTAAATTTTAGTTCACCCTTTCTTGTTGCAAACGAAAATTTCTCTGCTTGGAACACTCAGCCATGGCCTAGTAATCAAAATCTCTGGCAGAATCCACAATGGCCTACTCCACAACCTAGTTGGAACCAACAGCAGCCAAACCCATGGCCCCAACAAGGTTTTCAAGGTTCCAACTATAATCCCTAGTGGCCTACACATCAACCTCAATGTAAGCCTCAATGAAACAAGAACCAACAATGGCAGCAAAATGCAAATTACCAGCAGCCTATGATTTCATCTTAACCACAACAGCCAGCCATAATACCTCCATCAGCACCTCAAAATCCACCTCCTAGACATACTCAAATCCCTGCTCAACCTGCACCTAACCCTAACAACAAGCCTATTCAATAGGCTTATACTAACGAGGTGATGCAATACCCTACCTATGGGGTAGAAGTAAGTAATGTTCATCTCAAGGGAAGCAACTTGCAGGCGCTTCATCTCCCCAAATTACAGAACTTGAAGATGAAGAACCCACAAAGGAATCCTCAAATAAACCACCTTTGGAACCTGAATCAACTCAAGAACCTCAGACCATTTCACATCCTAAGCCTCCTTTCCCCGAACGCTTGGCTATTGAGAAACAACTAGCACAGTCTGAAAATGACCTCATAGGCCAATTGTAAGATATAAGCATAAAGATTCCCTTAATCCAAGCCATCAAAGATATTCCCATCTACACTAAGACTATCCGAGATCTCTGCATAAAGAAACCAGGAAGAAAGAGGATAGACCCAAAGACAGTTCATTTTTTGGGTAACCTAGCTGACATAATGTTGGGGAATATAAATGTTCCCAAATATATAGATCCAGGTAGTCTAGTGGTGGATGTCAAAATCAATGGGACTCTGATTAAGAATACACTGATAGATTTAGGTGCTGCAATTAATGTAATGACTAAGGAGACAATGTAGACACTCCAGTTGAGCAACCTTAGGCCTACTCAGACAGTCTTGCAATTAGCCGATAGGTCTACAATTAAACCTAAAGGAGTCATTGAGGATTTGGTCATTACATTAGATTCTTGGGAATAATTTGTTGATTTCATAGTCCTACAGCCAAAGGTTAATCTTGTCGGTTATCCTCTTATACTAGGTAGACCATGGCTTGCCATAGTAGATGCATTTATAGGTTGCAAGTCTGGTAACATGATCATATCCAATGGGACTATGACCAAGAAATTGATTCTATATCCACCAGCCCAGCCATACCATGACCTTGAGCAGGCCATTTGGCCTACCCTAGAGGATGAGGATAGCTATTCCCTGCAAACCTTGATGACTATTGAACGCAGCCCCTTACTAGATATTCAAGATGAAAATGAGTTGATTGCTCACACTGTAAAAAATGACTATAGAAGGCATCCGCAGCAGCAAGACTATTTATCTTGCTTACAAGATCCCTTAGGAAGCATAATACCTACCAGTTCATCAAAGGAGGTATCTCAAATATTTCATACCTTGTTACCCCAGCAATGCTTACCAGTAATACCTAGCCTTGATTTGTCCTCTGTACAAGAAATGTCTAAGCCATTAGAAATCAAGCTAGGAAAAGTGTTGATTGTTAATAATGCATTGACTGATGAGCAGCAGCAATCCCTGCGTGCAGTATTGCAAACCCACTCAATAGCGTCTGCATGGGATTACAGTGACATGAAGGGCATAAATCATGCTTTGTGTATGCATAAAATTTACATTGATGATGGCCACATACCTATAAGACAACAACAGAGATGCATGAATCCTGCTCTCAGGGAGATAGTGAAAGCAGAACTTTAAAAGCTTTTAGATGCAGAGTTTATATACCCTATTTTAGACAGTGAATGAGTTTCACCATTGGTCATAGTGCCCAAGAAAGGTTGCAAATGGAGAGTTTGTGCAATTAATTACAGAGAACTAAATGCTGCCACCAGGAAGGACCACTTCACATTGCCCTTCATTGATCAAGTTCTTGACTCTTTAGCAGGTAAGAAATATTTCTCATTTCTTGATCATTTTAGTGGCTATAACCAAATCAAGATTGCACTAGATGATCAAGATAACACAACATTTACATGCCCTTGGGGGACCTATGGATATTTGTCCTACTTTTGGTCTATGCAACGCTCCAGCCACTTTTCAAAGAGCAGTCCTTAGTATTTTCTTTGATTTTACCCATGACAGCATGGAAATTTATATGGATGATTTCACCACATATGGTGAAACATATGATGAAGCTTTACAAAACTTGGAGAAAGTTTTGAAGAGATGCACAGAGCACAATCTATCTTTGAGCAATGAAAAGTGTTTTATGATGATGACACAAGGGATAGTTTTGGGACATTTTATCTCAAGTGCAAGCATACAAGTTGACTCAAAGAATATTGAAATTATCTCTACCCTACCTATTGCACAGAGATAGAAGGATGTAAGGGGCTTCCTAGGACATGCAATTTATTACAGGAGGTTTATTCAGGATTTTAGCAAAATTGTTGCACCTTTGTTTGCTTTGTTGACAAAGGACAGTGAATTTGAATGGACACCAGATTGTCAGAATTCCTTTGAAAAGATAAAAGCATCTTTGACACAGGGTTCAGTTCTCAGAGGTCCAAATTGGACACTACTTTTTCACATCCACACAGATGCATCAGACTTTGCTATTGGAGTAGTCCTAGGCCAACAAGAAGGAACTAAGGAGTATGCAATATAATATGTAAGTAAAAACCTACAAGGAGTTGAGTTAAACTACACTATGACAGAAAAAGAAATGTTAGCAGTTGTTTATGTCATTAACAAATTCAAACACTACATTACTGGTTATAAAGTGTTCATACATACAGATCATACAGCGATTAGACATTTGATGAATAAGCCAATAGTGGGTGGTAGGCTTGTCAGATGGTTGTTGTTATTGCAAGAATTTGACATAATAATTATTGACAAACCAAGGAAAGCTAATGTAGATGCTGATTTTTTGTCTAGACTGCCCACACAATCATCTGAAGGAGTGGTTGATGACTCTTTTCCTAATGAGCATCTATTTGCTCTAACAATACACACTCCATGGTATGCAGACATAGCCAATTATTTGGTTTTAGGGCAGATTCTAGGTTACTTTTCTCTAAGGGAGAAAAGTCAGCTAGTTTACAAATGTTTTCCTTATTCTTGGATTTCTGGATTCCTATTTTACACTAGCCTAGATAACATTATGAGAAGATGTATCAGAGAGGATGAGGTGTCTGATATATTGAAGGCCTGTCATGATGAACCCTGTGGTGAAAATTTTGCAGCCAAAAGGATAGCCTTCAAAATATTGACAACATGATATTACTGGCCAACACTTCATAAAGATGCTGTCAAGTATATTAGAAACTGTGATCGATGTCAAAGGATGGGGAGACCTACAAGAAGTGATGAAATGCCTTTGCAGCCATAAATCTCATTAGCTCCTTTTGATAAGTGGGGACTGGATTTTGTTGGTCCAATCTCTCCTACTTCAAACAACAAGGAATATATCCTGGTATGTACTGATTACTTAACCAAATGGGTGGAAGTTAAAGCCTTGTAGTTTGCTAGAGATGGCAATGTGGCAAAAATTTTGTATGAGGAAATCTTCACTAGATATGGTGTACCAAGGGAAATAGTGATTGATCAAGGCCCACAATTCACATCAAATTTAATCACCAGACTGATGGAGGAATATCATATTAGACACAAGAAGTCCACTCCCTACCATCCTCAAGCTAATGGTGAGGTTGAAGTCACGAATAGAGAAATTGAGAATATATTGACAAAGACAGTACAGCTTCATAGAAGAGATTGGGTTTCTATGTTACCAGAAGTTGTTTTGGCATATAGAACTACCTGGAAGACAACTATAGGGTTTACTCCTTATGAATTGGTCTATGGCAAGACAACAGTCCTGCCTATAGAATTTGAATACAAAACCCTAAGGACAGTAGTAGAATTAGGGATGAATTTGACAGAAGCTCAAAAGGACAGACTACAACATTTGAATGCTCTTGATGAAATAAGATTAGAGGCCATCCACCACACAAAGGTTATACAGAAACAAAGAGTTAAATGGAATGACAAGAATATCAAGACTAAGGAATTCACTGTTGGTGATTGGGCCCTTCTCTATGATTCCAGATACAAGGATTTCAAGGGCAAGCTTCAATCTTAGTGGTTGGGACCATATGAGATTAAACAAGTATTCCCTAATGGTGTAGTACAATTACAAACTATTGATGAAGTCCAATTTTCATTATTAGTAAATGGACACAGGCTAAAACTGTATAAGAAACCACTTCACAAGGATGTTTTCTTATCTCTCTAGCCACTCAGTATGGTACTCCTGGCACTCCTGATGAAGGTTTTCTGACACCGGCTAATACACCATCAGAAGATGATCCACCAATCCTATTTAGTGATGCAGAGGTTGAGTTGCAATACTCAACCCCTGTCGTTGAGACTTAATTTTTCATGCTTTATAATTCACATGCACACACAGTACAATACCCAAGATGACCACAGTCAACTCTAGAGGGACCTATTTTTCACTTTCAGTTGGGACCTAATACAGTTGGGACCTGACATATTGCATGGCTCACTATTCAGTCGGGACCCGTGCTAGAGGCACCCGTAGCAACTCCCATCTGCAGATATCTTCACTACTTTGGCATATAGTACACCATTTTTTCTGCTCATTTCAAATCATCTGCACATTGCTTCATTCAATATGCAATTACTCTAGCGTCGTTGCAAAGGTGTCAACTCAAGCTAGTGAGTTGTTCATTCCCACATGTGTGTTGTTGCATCACATCAACTCCACAATGTTAGGAATTGCATTGCATGCAGAAGATATCAATTAAATGCAGATAAAGATTAAACAGAGGAATGAAAATACATAGAAATAATAACAGCAAGAGACAAGTTTTAACATGGTTCACCCAAACTCAGGCTACATCCACCAATAGAGAGTCCAATATTATTATCCAATAAATCAAACTGATTACAACCAGCAATCCTTGCAACTCAATACCACTGCAAAATGCTACAATACATCAATAGAAACCCTAACCCTTAGCCGCTTTTATCAAGCCTTATGTCAGTTACAAAATTAGGGTTTTTTTATGTCGACCAATAGAAAAAATAACTCTTGACGCCTTTATAAAATAATAAAAAATTATGTGAGATTTCGGGGGCACTGCCCCCAAGCCCCCGCAGGGGCGCTACCCCTCAACCTCACGAAATAATTTGGGGGGAAACCGCGCTGATAAAAGTGGGGTAAATTTAACCTCTAAGTCTGATTAGGCTCCATATAACAACAATCTCCCACTTGGAGACTAATCAGACTCCACACCATATCATCTCCCACTTGGAGTCTGATCATAACACCGCTAACCCTGTAGCTCCCACTGGAAATAAGCAACCTGGACTCTATTATTCTAATTTTTTGTTTTCAGTCTTGAAGACCAACCAAAGCTGAAGAGGAGATCAGCTTCTCCCTTGTCACTACCTTTGTAAACATATCCGCTAGATTTTCATCTATATATATCTTTTCCAGCCTTAACTGTCCATCATCCAACACCGATCAAATGAAGTGACACCTCAACTATATGTGTTTGGTCTTTGAATGCAAGGAAGAATTGTTTGCAAGATGTATGGCACTCTGGTTGTTCATAAACAAAGAACTGTTATCCTGTTATTTGTCCAATTCTTCCATGAAAGATTGTAGCCATATCATCTCCTTACTTGCCTCTGTTGCAGCTACATACTCTACCTCCGTGGTGGATAAAGCAACCACCTTTTGCAACCTGGATATCCAACTCACCGATGTCCCACCTACAATAAAGACACAACCTGTAGTACTTCACCTGGTATCAATATCCCCTACCAAATATGAGTCCACATAGCCTGCTAAATTAGTATTAGAGCCCCCAAAACATAAGTGTTTATTGGATATGCCTCTCAAACATCTGAGAATCCATTTTACCACATTCCAATGCTCCAATCCAGGATGACTCATATACCTGCTTATGACTCCTACAACATGTGTAATATCTAGTCTCATGCATACCATGGCATATAAACATCCTATAGCTGAAGCATATGGTACCTTGGACATTTTATCTTCCTCCTCTTGTGTCTTAGGACACATCTCCTTAGTCAATTTCAAATGACTAGGCAAAGGTGTGCTGACAGCTTTTGCATTCTCCATATGGAATCTTTGCAACACCTTTTCAACATAATCAGCCTGAGATAGAGTCAATTTTATGTTCTTCCTATCTCTACAAATTTTCATACCAAGGATTTGTCTTGCTGCCCCCAAATCCTTCATAGCAAATGATTGTGCTAACTGTTGTTTTAACTCTCTTATGTGATCCATGTTAGACCCTGCTACAACCATGTCATCAACATATAAACATAAAATAATGTAGCTATCATTATCCAACCTCTTAAAATAAACACAATGGTCAGAATTACACCAGATGTAGCCTTGCTCAGCCATAAAACTATCAAATATCAAATACCATTGTCAAGGTGCTTGTTTCAAGCCATATAAACTCTTCTTCAATTTGCACACCAGTTTCTCCTTACCTTTGACCCCAAATTTTTGTGGTTGTTCCATATAGATCTCCTCCTCCAAATCACCATGGAGAAAGGCAGTTTTCACATCTAGTTGTTCCAAATGCAAATCTTCAGTAGCCACAATACTTAAAACAGTACGAATAGAAGTCATCTTGACAACCAGAGAAAATATCTCATCAAAATCAATACCTTTTTTCTATGCAAATCCTTTTACAACTAACCTGGATTTAAATATTTTCTTACCTCCATCTTCCTCTTTCATCCTATAAACCCATTTGTTTGAAAAAGCCTTTTTACCTGCAGGCAACTTACATCATTCCCAAGTCTGATTTTTTAGCAAGAAGTCCATTTATTCTTTCATTGCAAGCTCCCACTGAACCTTTGTATCCACTTGCATAGCTTCATCATACCCTTCTGGTTCACCAGCATCTGTTAACAAAATAGAATACAAAGAGGGAGAAAACCTTTTAGGAGGTCTACTTATCCTTGTTGACCATCTAATATTCACTGGATTTTGTGGTATTTCTTGTTGCTATTGCAGAGCATGAGGAACCACTAGAACATCACTATCTAGAGTATCATCCAGCACCACATAATCCTTTTCTTTCTTCTCATGCTGCTACAACTGATCTTTGTACAACACCTTCTCATTGAATACAACATCCCTGCTTCTCACAATTTTCTAATTTTCAAAATCCCAAAGCCTATAACCAAATTCATCAATGCCATATCCAACAAAGGTACATTTTTTTTTACATCCAGCTTGCTTCTATTTTCAAAATCTACATGTGCAAATGCTTCACATCCGAAGGTTTTGAGAAAAGAATAACTCACCTTCTTACCTGTCCATGCTTCCTCTGGAATACCACAACCCAAAGAAACTGAAGGACCTCTGTTAATTAAATATATAACAGTATTGACAGCCTCTGCCCGCATGTTTAAAGGCAGCTCAACATGCAATCTCATGGTTCTTGCACACTCCATTATTGTCCTATTCATGTGTTCAGACACTCCATTTTCCTGTGGAGTCCCTGGAGCCATTTTCTACCTATGAATTGTATTAAAGGAACAATAATCCTCAAATTCTTTGTTGCAATACTTACCACCATTATTAGATCTGAGACATTTTAATCTTTTACCCGTCTCATTCTCAACCAAGCTTCTCCATTTCTTAAATGTTTCAAATACATCATATTTCTACTTAAGGAAATAAATCCAAACCTTTCTAGTTGCATCATCTATGAACGTAACATAATACTGAGAGCCACCGAGAGATGATACCTGAGCTGGTCCCCATACATCTGTATGCACAAGATCCAACTTTTCATCTTTCTTTTGCTTCCCATCCTTGAGAAAATTGACTCTCTTTTGTTTTCCATACACACAACTTTCATATAAATCCATATTAATACATTTTAGACCTGGTAAAACTTTCTTAGAATGAAGTACCTCCATACCTTTTTCACTCATATGCCCAAGTTTGTAATGCCACAGTGTTGTCTCAGAACCTGCAGCAACTGTTCCTAAACCCATTTAGTTTTTCTCTGCAATAACTAAAGTAGAAGGAACAGTATGACCTATACAAAGATATAAGGTGCCTACTTTCACACCTTTTGCTACTATTAAGGCATCTTTTGAAACCTTCCAATTTTTATCACTGAAAGTAACTATGCAACCTTCATCAGCTAGCTGCCCTGCTGAAATTAAATTCCTACTCAGCTTTGGAATGTGCCTTACCTCTTGTAGTAGCCAATGATTCCCATTCTGCAACTTAATCTTGATTCTTCACTTTCCAACAATCTAACAAGGTTCGTTATCTCCCAAATAAACCAGCCCAAAATCCCCTTGGAGATAATCAAGAAAATAACTTCTATGGGGCGTAGCATGAAATGAGGCCCCTGAATCTAAAACCCATGAATCATCAGCATTATCTACGGAAAAAATCAAAGCATCATCTTCAGATTTATTACTTACCACATTTGCCTCTTTATTGCCTTCTTGTTTGTCTCCTTTATTCTTCCGAGACCAGCAATCTTTCTTCAGATGGCCTGGTTTCCCACAGTACCAGCAATCCTTTTGTCCTTTGGATTGGGATCTCTTGTCCTTTGATTTTCCTCGTGACTTCCCATGACCTCCAGAACCTTTTCCTCTCTCCTTTGATTTGCCCCTGCTTTCTGCATTCAAATCACTACCTGATGTGGACCCTCCTAAGCTTTTTCGTCACATTTCCTCGCTAAGGATAACACCAACATTATCACATTTCAAAGTGTTTGAACCAGAGATAGAGTTACTTACAGCCATTACCAAGCTATTCTAGCTTTCTGGAAAAGAACATAATATCAAGAGAGCCCTCACCTCTTAATCAAATTCACTTTCACAGAAGTTAACTAACTGGTAATCGTATTAAACTCATTTAAATGATATGTTACATATCTATCTTCAATCATTTTCAGATTAAACAAATGCTTCATGAGAAATACCTTATTTGAGGCTGAGGGTTTTTCATACAATTTAGCCAAAGCCTTCATCAATTCACTTATTGTCGTCACTTCTGTTATATTGAACGCCACGGATGGTGCTAGGCACAACCGAATGGTTCCCAGTGCCTTTCTATCCAGAAGATTCTAATCTTCATCAGTCATTGCTACCAGTTTCTTGGCTATTCCTTCCAACGGCCTCCATAAATCATTCTGATAGAGATAATCCTCCATCTGCATCTTTCATAATTGATAGTTCTGCCCATTGAATTTATCTAGCTTCAATTTACCCTCGACTGCCATTGCTCCCACTTAACCATGAGACTCCCACTCAACCGTGAGACCTTCCTGCAGATGATAATCAAACAGAACCTGCTCTAATACCACTTGTTAGGAATTGCATGCAGAAGATATCAATTAAATGCAAATACAGATTAAACAGAGGAATGAAAATACATAGAAATAATAACAGTGAGAGACAAGTTTTAATGTGTGGTTCACCCAAACTTGGGCTACATCCACCAACAGAGAGTCTAATATTATTATCCAGTAAATCAAACCGATTACAACCAGCAATCCTTGCAACTCAACACCGCTGCAAAATGCTACAATACATCAATAGAAACCCTAACCCTTAGCCACTTTTATCAAGCCTTATGTCGGTTACAAAAATAGGGTTTTTTAATGTTGGCCAATAGAAAAAATAACTCCCGATGCCTTTATAAAATAATAAAAAATCATGTGAGGTTTCAAGGGCGCTGCCCCCAAGCCCCCACAGGGGCACTGCCCCTCAACCCCGTGAAATAATTTGGGGGGAAACCGTGCTAATAAGAGTGGGGTAAATTTATCCTCTGAGTCTGATTAGGCTCCATATAACAACAATCTCCCACTTGGAGATTGATCAGACTCCACACCATATCACGCAGTACCCGCCACCTTACCATTCATCTACATGCATGTCATCCTACTTGTATCAAATAAAATGCCAAGTACGTGTTCTCAAATTCTGAGGTGAGCTGATCATTTATTCCATAATGTGTGTACATAAGGTAACTTTCAATGATTAAACTTAGCTTTCTTTTTATATTCATTATTACTTTTTATTTATTTCATGCATGCAAAAATGTTTATCACCATTCCAATTAATAATTCCTCTTCCTTGCATATCAATTGCCACGTGAAGTGAGGTCACTTCACAGTTTAGTTGGGGGGAGGGGTTTAATTTTTCAATTTTCACCATTTTTGCTATCTTTATTTTTTTGAGATACCATCCTATGCCATTTTCTAAAATAGTAAACCTTCCCTATTTCACCAAAATATGAATTTGTTACCCTGAGAAAGTTGCAGTGGGAAGAATAGAAAATGGGCAGTAAACTGGTTGGTTCTCTTCAAGGTGATAGAATTGGAGTTTAGCAGAATTTGAGAAATTGAGACTTCAAGGGATTGCAGACTATAGAGATAAATTGCAGAATACAGATATAATGGGGGGTGATGCAGTAAGGTGAGAGCCATATGCACATAAAGAAATATTAGAAGATGTGTTGGTGCTAATACTCTTTACCAGAGTAGGACGGCTAGACTACTTTCTGAAATTGACAGAATATGATAACGAAATGTCAAGGGAATTTGCAGCCACACTGTAGTATGATGAGACAATGGTCAGAGGATTAGTAGTGGATGCTTCAGAGATGGCCATTTCCTGAGTCATAGGATTGTCATGCACAGGGTCCGAGTATCCAACTCATGTTGATGCAGCCGTAGCGAGGGAAGAATTTTGTGAGAGAGGAGAGCACCTGGACTCAACAACACAAGGTATCAAAAGATTATCCCTTCCATTTTTCTGGGGAAAATCTGCTTCATACATCATTAAATACATTATCTGTGATGGCCAGCATAATCTGTTGTATACTATACATTTTAAGTTGCTTAATCATCTATGCCATGAAAAGCTAGTCAATGTCCCCAATTTCTTGTATAATATGTTGAGAAGGATGGCGTCTGAATACCAGAAGAAACAAGCAGACACCACATTGTTCCACCATTGTTTAATAGCCTTATTGATAAAGAGGAGCCTCAGAATTCAACACCCTCAGGTTGATTGGGAAGCTTTTAAACAATGTGTAGATATCACAACACTGTTAGAAGAACCTGAAGCGGAGAATGAACCCCCATATGAGTTTGAACCTAAAATTGAGCTTGAGCAAGAGAGGTCGCAAGAGTACAACACTCCAGAGGATAGGCCAGTAACAGTAGAGGAACCCTCATCTTCTAAACCTAAACCTATGAGAGGCACTGATTCAACACCTGTTAAGAAAAAGAGAAATAAGAAAAGTGTTGAGAAGCCTAAAAGCACTGACAAGGGAGAAGATACAAGGGAAAAGAAGAGGAAGAGGAGTAAAAAGAAAAGGAAAGATGAAGCCAAACAGGAGACTTCTACTCCCAGGTGCTCAGGAAGGTTAAAGAGGTACAGTGTGAAGGAAAGAACTGTTAAAGAATAGGGGCAGGAAAAAGGTGAAGGACAGTAGCATCATGATCCAACACCAGTGAATTTAGATTCAGATAAAGGAGGAATTGCCCCTGAAGATGTCCTTGCTGATGTTCCTAAGGATGTCTCTGTTGATGCTTGTGAAAATGTTAATGTATCAACTAAAAAGAGAAGGTATGTTTCTTCGACTTCTGATTCTGATTCAGAGGATTTATTTATTGCAAAGAAAATGGGAAAGCCAGTTCCTTGCAGTTCTGCTAAGGAAGTTTTTGATATAACTGAGAATGATAATGATGAAAGTCTGAATTTTGAGAAAGAAAACAAATTGTTGGAGGATAGAAACATAAGAAAAGAACTGCAAGAAGCTCTTGATAGAATAAAACACTTGGAAGAGCAGGTGAAAGGATATGAAGAGAAGGACAAAGAAAAGGAGAAAAGAATACAAGAATTGGAGGAGAGGATTCAGACCTATGGCCATGGAACTAATTTAGACTTGTTAGCACAGATGGTTGTAAGTAAAACAAATGCTAAAGAAAATGAGGTACTCACTCTACAACCTACTGTAACAAGAACCCCAGTATACCACACTACTTTGTCTTTAGGTTTTGAACTAATGAAACTCACTCATGAATTCAAACAAGAAAAGGAAAACTGGGAGAAGGAAAAATAGAATCTCAATGCATCAATAGAAGATAAGAATTTGATGCCAAAAAGGTTGGAGGATAAGCTGACAGAGGTAATTGACAGGGCCATACAGATCATTGGGTGTAGACCTCCACCAAGGGTATATGCATTGTTTTTGAAAGAAAATTTTCTTAGTTTTCAGTTTAATAGGTTCATTAATAATCAACCTGCTTTACATTCAAAGAATATTTTCTATAGCCATTTTGAAGAGGTCAATTTAGAGGAGCAAGATCAATTGTGTGAATACTGTTTGCATAATTACTTAATGGAAGAGGATACATAATGGAACCCTTTAATGTAAGTTGGGGATTTGTAGGTTAGGGCACTGTTATCATATCTTAAGAATAAAAAGCTCAGAGGGGGATTGATGGATAAGTATGAGGAACAAGAGAAAATAGTGGCACTACAAGTCAGAAGGGAAGCACTAAATCCTGATGTAATCCTCACCCAATGGTTAACACTGTCTCAGGTATGTGCAAGATCATAGGAGGATACAGCAGTTAGCAAGGCCTATACTTCAAAATTGTCTCAGGTATGTGCAAGATAGATGGAATAGTCTAACTCTAGCACTACAGAGGAAAGAGCCTCATTCTTTTCACAATTTTATGAATATGTTTGAGAGACTGCGAAAGTATATCCAGATTTTAGAGCAAATTGGAGTGGGATGGCTGCCACTTACTTTTCATCCTCCTATTCTCCTTTATCTAGTACCACACTGGATAGGGGAAAAGGGTGACGAATGTAGGAATGCAGAATCAGTCAGATTGGATAGGCTTGCTTGTTACAATGGTTTTTATCTTAAGCAGGGTTCAGGAGTTAGAGAAATAATGGACCTAAGGCAGATTACTGTGCACTACAATCTTCTCCTCTAGGTGTTCAATTCAATGATTTTGCTTGAGGGAAAGCAAAAGGCTAAGTTAGGGGGAATGATGGGCTGAAATATTGACCTCTTTTTATGATGTTTTTATATGATTTTAGAACTTTTCCATATGATCCTCTAGACACTTTACCAACATCACCATCATTATATGTTGTCTTTTTATATACTTTGCAAGACTTTCAACCTATGTTATTAATATGGAATATGGTGATGATATTATCAATTGAATGATTTAAATATGAGTATGCATGCAATATAGATGGAATCCTATGGTTTAGTCATGAAGGTTATTTGTGTGCATATGTTTTGTGAATTAACCCCTATGCAACAAGAATGTGTCATCAAGGAAATGAGTATTTGCAGTGAAGTTGAAGACAGGAGAAATAAAGGAAGTGAAGATAGGATGCCAAAAGTGCAGTTAGCTAGAGGATGAATGTGAACCATCATGGACATAAATAAATTTGGAAGAAGTAGACTGTTCAAACGCAGCTTATGTGTGTCCTTCATGAGAACCATTGCATAAGAATTCTTGTTTGGATAAGACTCTACTTCCTCTAGTCAGTTAGATTAATAAATTGATCTCAAACCTGTATCCTAGTATCTAGGAATGGATTGATGGTTGAAGTTAGTTGGTAGTTGCATAAAACTCTCCCGATTCTGTATAAGTTAGGAGGGATGAGTTAAATTTCAAGTTAGTTACTTTGTTTTCTATATTGGAAGATGCAGACATGTTTTATTAAGGAATGGCATTATTGAATATAATCTGAAAGAGATTTTGTTTATGATATGAAGTGAATGAAATTATGTGTTGTGAAGATGCATGAGTATCTGAATTAGATTTGGTTTCCAGTTAAGTGAGTCAGTCCCCTAAGTCGGCCACTCAAGGTACTGTCCTCACTTCATTTATTTTCCCATTCCTTTATGCATTCATTGTTAAATCTATTTTTCATTTGCATATAGATACATTACGAGTCACTTAGATTTCTTGGATTGTCAAATTACAGTAGTATGGTTCATGGACAAATGCATGCTTTGTCTACCTTAAGTCCTCCAGAGGTTAGCATTAGTTCTTTCATCATTTTGGATGTTTTGAGTTAATTCTGCAATTTCCTGTTGATAACAGTCATCTACAGCTTATGCTACAGGTACCCATAGCCATTAGATTTTATAGTTGTTTTTACTGTTCTTGTGTTTTTGTGAATTCTAGCAGAGTAGAATAGCTTGAGTAGGTTAGGATAAGATAGTCTAGGAAGAATATGAGCCATGAAGGCACATACAGTGCAGTGCCATCATAAGCTTACACTCCTTGGTTGATAATTTAATGTAGGAAGTATAATGATAGAGTGAACTATTCAGATAGATTTACCCCTGAATTATGTTAAGTCTACAACACATTAGTTTTCCTCTATAACTATGATTCTCTTTTTCCTTGCATGCTTCTTCTGCACACCCCACAAAACCACCACCTTTCCATAAGAAAGTGGGTAAAATAGTTGGCAACTACCTCCGCCACCTCGCGAGTTTCTTGACTCCATAAAGACCATATCTCCCATTTGGGAGTAAGATGTGTTGATTAAGCTTACGATAAGCTTCACCACAACTTCCACTCTCTCCACTCATTGTGGATAGTTGTACAGTTGGATACAAAAGACATATAATTTTATTATAAGAAGGTGCTTGACCACTACAAGGATAATAGATAATTATATCACACATTGTATCTTTTACATCTAAATGATGTTATAGGATTATCAAAATAATCCAAGGTATCATTAAATTATAATATCATCGTTAGGGTGGCATCATTAATATGTGAATATGGGGTCGAGTCTCACTCCCCCTCTTTGCCATATTAGACCATAGATAAAATATTTAAATGATAATCACAAAATTTAATAAAGAAATAGATAAGTAAACAAAGGAAAACTTGACATCCAAACAAGGTTACTATCGACTGTATGAACGTTCTGAGAACATTATTTAGTCGAATCAACGTAGACAACGTCGAGAGATCTTAAATCATCTTGTCGAAATTGGTCAAATTGAAATTGACTTAACAAGGAAAAAGACTTACACTCACCCTATCTTGCATGGGTTCACAAAAGATTAACTTTGATACTCAGATGGCAATCTGACCTTTTTCCCAACATCTATCTCCTTCTCCCAGGTGATACTCTCCTTCCATCCTTGGAGAAAGATTCTTTTCCTAATGACACTCACAACCATATAACCATGATTAATGTACCATCATTTAATTCATAAAACATTATGATAAAATAATCTTATCAACATGTAATCTCATGTCTAATCTAAACATCAATCGATATCCATATAATCTTGATATTTTCCACAAACATCAAATCATTATTCTATGTTTAATTATCTTGTTTACCACATCAAAGTAGGATTAAGATAAATCAAAAGTTGGGGATGTAACATATCTCCCCCCATAAGAATCATTTTCCCTGATGATATAATGTCTCCAAAGATTAAACCAATGTAAAGAAAAAAGTGTTTACTCATCATAGTAAAAAGTTTTAAAAGAGATGGGGAAATCTTTGATAAATATCCTCATAGTTTTCTCAGGTGGCATTCTCTTCTGCATATTGGTCCCACTGGACCTTAGATTGAGTTATCTCTTTATTATGTAAGCATAGCTTATGTGTTTCGAGCACCTTAATGGGATAAATCACTACCACCCCTCGGTTCTTCACCTATATGGCATTCCAATCAAGAATAGGAATATGATTATCTCTTGAAACAAACTTTTTCAAATAGGAAACATGGAAAACATTATGCATCATGGCAAGAGCTGGCGGTGGAGCAATCTTGTATGCAACTGGGTTGACCTCTTCGAGAACTTCGAAGGGACCCACATATCTAGGAGCTAATTTGGATGTCTTTCCAAACTTAATGGAGCTCTTTTGGGGTTTGACCCTTAGAAGGACTTTTTCTCCCACTGAGAAATGCCTTGCGGTGCATTTAGCATCCGCAAACTTTTCTGCCTATCATTGGTTTTCACTAGCCTTTTCTTAATCAGATGGACTTGCTCTTCCATTTCTGACAGCGTTTATGGACCAAGGCTAATCCTATCTTCTAGCTTATCCCAACTTATAGGAGTTTGGAACTTTCTTCCATATAATGCTTCAAATGGATCCATCTTAATCATGGAATGATAGGAATTATTATAGGCAAATTCCATAAGAGGAAGATAATCTTCCCATTTATATTTTTGATCCATGCAATACATTCTCAATAGATCTTCCAACACTTGGTTTACTCTTTCAGTTTGGCCATCTGTCTCAGGATGATAAGCAAAGCTTATGTTCAACTGAGTTCCAAGTGAGGAGAATAAGGTTTGCCAGAACCTTGATGTCATACGGTCATCCCTCTATGAGATAATCTTCTCAGGAATATCGTGCAATTTAAAAATTTCTTGCACAAATTTGTGGGCTATGACAGGTGCCCCATCTGTCAAATTCCTAGGTATAAAATGTGTCACTTTGGTGAGTCTATCCACCACAACTAGAATAGCATTGTGCCTATTCCTTGACATAAAAAGTCCTTGCACAAAATCCATGCTAATGATTTGCATTTCCATTCCAGAATTTCATGAGGGTATAAAAGTCCTACCGGATGATGGTGTTCTACCTTCACCCTTTGGCATTCTAGACATCTAGCTACAAACCTTACAACATCCCTCTTCGTTCCCTTCCAGAAGTATAAGGGCTTCACATCAGCCAATAACTTTGTTACTCTAGGATAACCTGAATAAGGTGTAGAATAAACCTCTTTCCACACAATATTCCTTAACTCCACAGAGTTTGAAACATACATCCTTCCTTTATACCTCAATAACCCATCTAGTTCAAGGTAAAATTCATCATATTTCAGGTTCTGGGGATTCTCCAAAAGGGCTTGTTTTACTTTCTCATAAAACTCATCTCCTTTAGACTTTTGTAATACCTGATTCTTAAAATCATAATGTATGGAGATCATTGAGGAGATATGCCTTCTCCTGCTTAAGGCATCCACCACTTGGTTTTCCTTGCCTTGTATGTATTTAATCTCAAAATCATAATCCGAGATTAACTCTAACCATCTTCCTTGGCGAGCATTTAGGTGTGGTTGAGTGAACATATATTTGAGCCCTTGATGGTCTATTTTTAGTTCAAAAGACTTTCCAAGAAAGTAATGTCTCCGCATTTGCAGTGCATGAATTACTGCTGCAAATTCCAAATTATGAGGAGCATAGTTTTGTTCATAATTTTTTAGTTTCTTGGACTCGTATGCAATAACTTGTCCATCATGGACAAGTACACCACCTAAGCCTTCCCTTGAGGCATCGGTAATGACTACAAAATGACCTTTTGGGTCAGGTACCTTCAAGATATGTGTTGTAGTCAACCCTTCCTTCAGTTGGTCAAATGCCTCCTGGTACTTGTCTAAACAATCAAATCTTTTTCCTTTTCTCTACAAATAAGTAATAGGATAAGAAATTTTGGAAAAAATTTCCACGAATTTTCTATAATAACCTGCTAGGCCCATGAAATTGTTGAAATTAAGGAACATTGAGAGGGGGGGTGAATCAGTGTTCTGCAAAACTTATTACTTTGTTCCTTTATTAATTTACCACATACATCCAAAAGAAAGAAGCATGAACACAAGAACAAAAATAGCAAGATCACAACACATGAACACCAGGATTTTTACGTGGAAACTCGGTTAAGGGAAAAACCACGGTGGGGGTTAACCCACAAGAATTTATACTCTGTTAAAAGTATTACAAATGGGGAAGGCACATGCCTTCGAGCACACTTCCCAGAGCTCACTGCCTACAAATTAATTACAAAAGTTCACTAGAATGTTTGAATTGAGGAATAACATCTAACAATGCAAGATTACAGTTCCGGTTGAGATCAGTACACTGACTTTACACACTTCATCCTTCTCTACCCTGTTTCACTGCTCTACCATGATTTGGAGCTTAGATCTCTTCACTTCGCACTTGATTCTACTATCCTCCACACTTATTCCTTCATATTCATATCTTCAACCTCCAAAATGCTCAAATCCATCGATCATATATATCTGCTCCACGAAATTTCACTAACTGCAGTCGGCCTTAAGAAAACTTGGAAATTATTTCAAGAACACTATTTTGTCGGTTGAATCCATGCACACACATCAATGCAGACCAAAAATTATGTATCCAAGTCACTTCACATGTTAGACAATACTACTGGATCTCCTGATTTACTCAACCAACCACTTTTCTTCATCCGTACAATGATCAAACACCAAGTCGGTCTGTTCTTCACTATTTAACTAGAACCTGATACTCAAATGCTTTTAACTTTCAATCCCTTCATCACCGGAGGCTAAAATCTTGGATTTAGGTAGCCATGACATCCCTTAACACACCCTCAGATCCACAGCACAATATGATTTCCTATGGAGAAATGCAGACCAGAATGCTGAACCCTATCATATACTCTTTTCCTGTCTATCCAGACTTAGACAAATCTGCAATCTGACTTCCGGTATGATCCACTGATATAATGCGGATGTGTAAGATAGATTTAGTTGCCATTAATGACAACACCTGACATGCCTAGCAGTGTCTCTTGCCAACAATCTCCCCCTTTGGCATTGATGGCAACACTTAGTGAAAAATGACTAAGTGTTAGAATAGCTCCCCCTTACTATGTACACTTTGTGATTTCCAATTGCTAATTGATCCCCCTTAGCTGAATTCCTCATTTTTCACTATTTTCCTCTCCTCCTTTGACATCAATGCCAAAGGCTAGGATGCGCATATCAAAATTCATACAAAAATTTTATGTACATACTTTTGCATATGAGCACACAGTCCTTAAGCCTTGTTCATCAGCAAAAAGATATCACCAAAAAAGTTTTTCAATCATGTCAATTCATTGTCCCAGTTCTTCTTAATGCTGCCCAAAATGGATATATGCCCACTGAACAAAAATGCCTATGATTCTGCCTTTTGAAGATCAAAAGGATCACTAGTAGCAACAACAACTTGGGAATCTATCAATAGATCATACATAGTTTCTAATTGGGGGGAAATCAGTCCCCGGAGCTCATCCAATCTGCCCAAAACTTTATCCTTTTCTTTCTACGGGTCACTCAATTCATTCCGCAAACTCACTACTTGGCATTCTTTGGTAGAAACAGATTCAGTTAAAGGACTATATGACTGAGAAATGTTAGACAATTTGAGCTCTAAGTCTTTAATCTTCTTCTCAATATCTTCAACAGCTTTAGACCAGTTTAAGCAAAACTTAAAAATCTATGCTCCTTCAGATAGGGTATTTTGAATACTCTTTACACTAGTACCAAGCCCTGATCTATCATAACTAATTATTTTCTTTATTTCAGCAAACCTTTTCTCATTAAATTCATTTCTGATTTTAACTTCTGTTGACTTCTCTAAGGTTTCAAAATGAGAACTTATAGAGTTTATCAGACTTTTCAACTGACCAGAGGGAGAGTCGGATGAATCCTTTTGAAATATTGGCATAATCTTTTCTAGAATTCTGGGGGCAAGACCAAGCAATTCATTGTCCTCAATGTGAGTTTTCAGATTTTCCTCTCTTGCTTTTGCTTGTGCCACAGATGCTAACTTCATCTTTTGCAGAGGGGAAAGAGTGTCAAAATTGATAGATCCTTGAATCAACTCTAGTTCATCAAACTCAAGCTTGTCTTTCTCAAGTAATTCTTCACTACATCTACAGTGTCTCTTGCCAAAAATGTAGCTCCATCTTTCAGATCCTTGTTAGTACAGTCATCTTTCTTTTGCTCTTCAATATTATTTGTTGTTTCTCCTTCTTGTTGATCCTTGTCCTTAACCCCTTTTGCTTCTTGCTCTTTATTCTTCACAGAGTCATCTTCACCAGGAGCATCTACTTCTATATTCTTCTCTGTATATTCTCCAGCATATTCGTCCGAAGGAATTTGAGTGTCCTCTACACCATCAAAATTAACTTCCTTCGCATCTCTTCATCTCTTTTATTCAATTCTTCTTCTTTCGAAATGGAGTCATCATCTACTCTAGTTTGTTGCTCATCCTTTTGCAACTCGTCATTATTCAGAATTGATGCATCCTCAATATCAACCGGTTCTTCTACAATCATATAAAACTTGTTCTTATCTAGTGCTTTCTTTAGAATTTCTATTGTTTCTTGGACAAATTCATCAATGTCTCCAATCATCAGCTTGTTCATTCTTTTCTTGCTTCTGAATTCATTTTTGACTTCTTTAAATATTTTATCTGCTTCTTTATTGGAGATCATCGGACATAGACTGGATAATACATGTTCTCTTAGCTCTAAATCTTTAGCTTTAGCAGCTTCTTTCCTCATTTCCAAAAGGTTACTCAGACTCTTAGGGATTTCAGACAAAATTTCCACAAGAGCTCTATTGAATGTATTCAAGAATTTCATAGTGGCATCCTCCAAAATTCTCTTGTTTGTATCATCAAAAGTGTCATAGTATTCTGTTATAGGTTTCAGATTCCCATGAATCATTACAACATTCACAATTTCTTCTATAGATAAAGTGGATTTTCTAGCATGGGTTTCAGTCTTTTGTCTTTTACTTACCTTCATACTTCTGGAAGGCTTCTCCTTCATTCATCATGCCAAATTCAGGCACCCACTTGCTGGCAGGGGGAAATAGATTTTTAGTGCAACTCCCCCTGAGCCAGAGCTCCTGTTTCAATTCTCGAAGGAATTAACAGCACCAGATTCCGGTGCGGACCCATCACCATCATTCACTTCACCTTTCTTTACCCATGTTTTGTTCATTTCATTCTAGATCTCATTCACATTTACTTTACCCTTGCCTTTATCTTGTCCTTGCGTATTTTGGTTTTTGTTTACTGGACCTTTTCTATCATCATTCTTGCTTCTGCAGAATCTTGCAATATGACCAGATCTATTGCAATTGAAGAACACAACATTTCTTTTCTCATTTATTTGATTTCCTCTTGATCTGCACTATTTAGCCATGTGTCCAAATCTATTGCATGCAAAATAGTAGCCATTGAAAGAACTGACATTTCTTCTATTGTTAGAGTAGTTCATCATCATACTTTTGTATTCATTGGATCTATGACCATACCCTTTACAATTGAAGCATTGATCGGAGAAGGATGGACTACTTTGATTCACTCTACTTCTGCACTGAGTAGCTCTATGACCAAATTTATTGCAATTGAAACAATTTCCATTGAAAGATGGATACCTTTGGGCATTAGGTTGTATTACCAGAGGTCTTCTAGGTCTGTTTCTCTGATTCCTTGATTTAGGATTTCTTTGACTGGATCTAGAGCTTACACCTTTCTCATATCCTAGACCATGCTTATCATCTGCCATCTTTTGACTATCAAGAAGCACTTCAAGTTTAGCTGAGCTTATCTTAAACTTCTCTTTGTATTCATTTGCAACTTCTAGGTCATGTTTGAGAATAACAATTTCCCTTTCAAGTTGTTCCTCATTATCTTTGGTTTCTTGAAGATCAGACTCTAGATGGCAAATTATTCTGTCCAATCTGCAAAACTCTTATGTTCTTTCTTTTAGAGATTGATTCAATTTTTCTTTAGTCTTCTTCCTTTCCTCAATTTCCTTGGTTATCCTCATCACCCCGGACTCCATCTCATGTTTTAGGATGACAACTTCTTTTGCCAGCTTCTGACATTCCTTTGTCTTTTCTTTCAGAGCCTCATCCATATTATTGTCTTCATTTTGATTTGCTAATCACTGAAGTAGCTCCCTCCTCTTTTCATTGGATTTGCTTAGTTTCCCTTTTAAAGTCTGAATTAAATCATCAGCATCTTTAAGATTTTCTTTCAGTTCTTTAGCTTCTACATCCAAAAGAAAGAAGCATGAACACAAGAATAGAAACAACAAGATCACAACACATGAACACAAGGATTTTTACGTGGAAACCTGGTTAAGGGAAAACCCACGGTGGGGGTTAACCCACAAGAATTTATACGTTGTTAAAAGTATTACAAATGGGGAAGGCACATGCCTTCGGGCACACTGCCCAGAGATCACTGCTCAAAGAGGGTCTGTTGGTTTTTCTTCTGAATCAGCATCAGGGTTTGCCAGTTCCTATGCACATGCAGATTCAGCCAACTAATACAGGAGGTTGCGTGAGCTCCTCCCCTTCACTTCTGGTTCTGCCGCACCAAGGGGGGTGTCCCTATAACTCAAGATATAACCTTGACTAGCTCAAATATAGAAAGATCTAACTTGACAACAACAGGCAGAATACTCTCATGTATGGACCAAGATCTGTATGATAGATCACAAGGTGGGCAACGTTCTTGGACATATATGTCTGGTCGGGTATGAGAGCATGCAGGGGTTTTCCTACTCCTAATCCTACAACTAACAGGTGGAAGTGATGAAATGGGCGGACATAATGTCCGGGATGCAAGACAAGGGGTTTTGGCTCATAACTACTGATCCAGGAGCAGATTGGTGCCTATCCATTGGGCAAGGAGTCAACTAGACGTATACAACAGATGGTTTGCAACTTTCACTCAAGTTTTAGGGGGTTGGACTGATGCTTGCCTTACAAACATCACCCAAGAATGGGTATCTAACTGCTTCTACTTACAGATATCCCTATTGACATGCAACCAGATTCAAAAGAAAGAGAATAACATGTAGCAAATGGAGACAAGCAGATAGACACATGCAATAAGCATTTTTTATATAACATTAACACTAAAACTAAAAATATGTGCAAAATACATTCATGTTGCAACTCATAAACTCCAAAATGGGATAAAACAGCCAAGATCATGCCCTGTTCTTCATTATTTACACAAAAATGCCTCAGGCCTTCAACAACCTTCAAATGAGCAACACAACCTGCTATATACAGCAAGGAAGGTTCCCAACATTAATTACATAGTTGACTAAAAATCTCGCCAGATACACAGTATCAGAAAAATGGCGCTAAGAAGTTATTGCTGCAGCAGACAAGGGAGGCCTCGAGCCTTGCGCCGCCATCTGGAAGTCTTCATTCATAATTAGACAGCTTCACCATTTGTACCATCGCCCATACCTCTGCTACAGTCGCCATTTATGGCTCAACCACCCGCGGCCGACCTGGAAACCATCACTGCGCTCAAAAAGAAATTCCCACCAAAACACACTTTACTGAAGTTTTAAAATGTGCAGGGAAATTAATCCCACATGCAAGGTGCAAAAACCACTTCAACACTTTAAAAACATGGCCGCAAGCAAAATAGGTGTTGAGCGCTTTTGCCACGCTCGACACATGCCTTTCTCTCCAAAAGCCCATCGGCCAAACTTCTACCATCGGCTCACCCCAAAAAACTCTCGCCGACCTCAGTTGTCTCGCCGATCATCACACTACACTCCCATCCATTGGCCAGAGAAAGACCATCGGCCAAGCACAAATCTCCTTTGCCGATGCCTATGGTCTCGCCGACCGTGAACTCCACATTCTCTTCATCGGTGTGACCAACACCATCGGCCAACATGAAATTCCTCCTGCCGATCTCAACAGTCACACCGATGCCTTCAAAAATCCTGATGACGTCATCATCATGTCCTGATGATGTCACCACACATCGGCCTACTGCACACCTCCTAATATCTGGATGACGTCATCATCATATTCGCAACATCGGGGGATCTCCACAAGGTGACTAGTGTTAGCAATATGACCCTCCAGACCTTGATGACGTCACCACCATATCGGCATCAGGATGATATTCGGAAGATGATCGGATATTTGGAAATATCATCCTGATGCTCAAATATCATGCTGCACTGTAGCTCTAAGAAACATCAGGGTGATGTTAGATCATACCTGATATTTGGAAATATCACCCCGCACTAGACAATGCATGAAGCCAACAGGCGGATATCTCCCTTTGGAAATATCATGATGCAGACAGGCAGAAAAGCGGATATCACCCTGACATAAGAATGACATCAGCATCATCAGGGTGATGTCTGGAAACATAATGATGATGACATCCTTCTTGAAGAAAATATGATGCTGCAGTTGAAAAATGTTGAGGAGGCCCAGAGACTTAGAATATATTTTGGATTTTTTGGGAAGGAAGGTGCCTGCATGAAAATTGCTAAATTAACTGACAGTCAATTCAGGCACCAACAGTGGCTCTGTCTGGGGACGTGCAGGTGCAAGACTGCAACGAGAACCCCAAATCTCTGGGATGCAGACTAGTCCCTTATCCATTGGGCACAGAGTCAAATACTGCACTGACCTGCATCACCAAACACACTTGATGGCCTAGAGCCACCAAGAAAAGAAAAACCTATATCTCCCTTTGTCAAACACTTTGTTTTCATCTGCATACATTGGATCAAGCCTGGAGATACTGTCGTGACCTTCCCACAAACAAACCTTGTCATCTGCACATTCAACCCTCAGATTTGGCTTGTCATTTTCATCCCTGTGCAGATAACCTTCAGCATCCGGCAACAAGTGGATGCAAAATGTATCAGGCAATGCATACTCACATGGTATAGAACACAGGTTATCATCACTATGCATTACAAAATGATTTCCTAGCTGGACTGAAAATAAGAAACATTCAGAGTCCACCACACAGCTAGGAAGATCAGGGCTCATTGTATCATATACTGGCACTTCAAAAGAAAAGCCTTCAAATTCACAATTGTGCACATCATGCACACAACCATCTGGTACACCAAGCTGGAAAAGATCAGGCTCCGGCACCTCTTTCAAATCAGGCACATTTTTACAATCACTTGCCTGATGTATGTTGCTCTCTCTTTCATCAGGATGAGAAACAAAATCCAAGTCAAAAACAGTGTCAAGATCCTCACCATACTCAGACAGATCCTCATCACCATATGTGTCATAAATGGGTGACCCAGGTGCATCAGTTTCATCATAGTATGCCATTTGTTCATGGGTAGCAGAGCATGCATCTTCATCACCAATGGATTCCCTCTGTGGAGGAATATTAGCCTGTATGCTTATTTCTTCTCTATTTTGAGCACAATACTCACAATTATCTCCACAGGTCCATTCCAAAAGTTGCTCATTGCTGTCCACAACCTCGTTATTGTTTTCATGGTCAGATGCCTCATCATTGCAATGGGAATCCTCACTAGTCCTTTCACTGGCACGTTCAATATTCATCTTTTCATCTTCACATGATGCCTTAATTACTTGGTCATTTGCAGCTTCACAACTATTATTCACACCAAGGCCTAGGGATAGGGATATCAATAGGCGCCCATTTCTAAATTTTTCTATATTTTCAGCAAACTTGTATGCCATCTGCATACTTGTCACCTTGAAATCCCTCAGTATTGCACTAGAGCCCTCCTCAAAAGCCTCAAAATATATGCCAACACAGGCTGAAATATCAGGTCTGAAGACTTCTGGGATCTGTGAAAGGGCTGCTGCAAACCTCTGACTGAAATCAATACATAGCTCTTTATCTTGTTTTCTGATTTTCATCAATTCTGCAACAAGATCAGCAGGTTCTTTTGCAAATTCTTTTTTGAAACAGTCAGCAAGCTCATCCCAACAGGCAAAGAATCTCTTTGGAAAGCTCAAATACCAGTCTTTTGCTTTTGCATCAAAGGACCTAACAAAAAACCTCATCCACATATCCTCATCTCTGAATGAACATTTTCCCATGAACTCATGAAAATTTTGGATATGTGCATTCCCATCACATACACTGTGACCACCAAATCTAGGCATCTGACAGTATATCCTAGCAGGCATAGTTTCTACTTTATAATCAACCCATGACAAATCCAGTTGGTCATACAAAGGATCAAAAGGGCTGAGAAGAGGTTTAGCCTTCTGACTGGCAGACATAACAAGGTTATTGCTTTTTAATCGGGCCTGCTCAGCCTCTAAGAATATCAACCTATTTTTTATCTCTTCTATTATTTTCTCCAACATTTCACCACTGAGTACGGGATAATTCATACTTGGATTCATAAAAAACTTACTCTTAGACATCCTTTGTCTACCTAAGACCTGTAACCTCCCCTGGCATCTAACCTATGCAGCAAAACAGTAAATATATAAAGGGGAAGGAACAAGGTACCTTTTCTCATACAGATGCAGAAATATGAACAACACATTTTTGTCACGTCACATACATCCATCTTTCATGTGCATTTAGATCTTTTGCAGAGTCGCCACCTCTCCAGAGAGGACAAAATTTTCAATAGCTGAAAGCTACTTTTCCAGGTTCATTCCACTAGTAGAGCATCATTTTGTTGGTGACTCAGATGGGTCACAAATATATCATTTCTTTTATCAGTCCATTCCCAACAGAGTCACCATTTTGTTGGTGACTCAGATGGGTCACAAATATATCACCAAGGATGACTAGATATTACTTTTGATCAATCACTTCCCCAGCGGAGTCGCCATTTTGTTGGTTTTTCTTCTGAATCAGCATCAGGATTTGCCAGTTCCTATGCACATGCAGATTCAGCCAACTAATACAGGAGGTTGCGTGAGCTCCTCCCCTTCACTTCTGGTTCTGCCGCACCAAGGGGGGTGTCCCTATAACTCAAGATATAACCTTGACTAGCTCAAATATAGAAAGATCTAACTTGACAACAACAGGCAGAATACTCTCATGTATGGACCAAGATCTGTATGATAGATCACAAGGTGGGCAACGTTCTTGGACATATATGTCTGGTCGGGTATGAGAGCATGCAGGGGTTTTCCTACTCCTAATCCTACAACTAACAGGTGGAAGTGATGAAATGGGCGGACATAATGTCCGGGATGCAAGACAAGGGGTTTTGGCTCATAACTACTGATCCAGGAGCAGACTGGTGCCTATCCATTGGGCAAGGAGTCAACTAGACGTATACAACAGATGGTTTGCAACTTTCACTCAAGTTTTAGGGGGTTGGACTGATGCTTGCCTTACAAACATCACCCAAGAATGGGTATCTAACTGCTTCTACTTACAGATATCCCTGTTGACATGCAACCAGATTCAAAAGAAAGAGAATAACATGCAACAAATGGAGACAAGTAGATAGACACATGCAATAAGCATTTTTCATATAACATTAACACTGAAACTGAAAATATGTGCAAAATACATTCATGTTGCAACTCATAAACTCCAAAATGGGATAAAACAGCCAAGATCATGCCCTGTTCTTCATTATTTACACAAAAATGCCTCAGGCCTTCAACAACCTTCAAATGAGCAACACAACCTGCTATATACAGCAAGGAAGGTTCCCAACATTAATTACATAGTTGACCAAAAATCCCGCTAGATACACAATATCAGAAAAATGGCGCTCAGAAGCTATTGCTGTAGCAGACAAGGGAGGCCTCGAGCCTTGCGCCGCCATCTGGAAGTCTTCATTCATAATTAGATAGCTTCACCATTTGTACCATCGCCCATACCTCTGCTACAGTCGCCATTTATGGCTCAACCACCCGCGGCTGACCTGGAAACCATCGCTGCGCTCAAAAAGAAATTCCTGCCAAAACACACTTTACTGAAGTTTTAAAATGTGCAGGGAAATTAATCCCACATGCAAGGTGTGAAAACCACTTCAGCACTTTAAAAACATGGCCGCAAGCAAAATAGGTGTTGAGCGCTTTTGCCACGCTCGACACATGCCTTTCTCTCCAAAAGCCCATCGGCCAAACTTCTACCATCGACTCACCCCAAAAAACTCTCGCCGACCTCAGTTGTCTCGTCGATCATCACACTACACTCCCATCCATCGGCCAAAGAAAGACCATCAGCCAAGCACAAATCTCCTTTGCCGATGCCTATGGTCTCGCCGACCGCGAACTCCACATTCTCTTCATCGGTGTGACCAACACCATCGGCCAACATGAAATTCCTCCTGCTGATCTCAACAGTCACACCGATGCCTTCAAAAATCTTGATGATGTCATCATCATGTCCTGATGATGTCACCACACATCGGCCTACTACACACCTCCTCATATCTGGATGATGTCATCGTCATATTCGCAACATCGGGGGATCTCCACAAGGTGACTAGTGTTAGCAATATGACCCTCCAGACCTTGATGACGTCACCACCATATCGGCATCAGGATGATATTCGGAAGATGATCGGATATTTGGAAATATCATCCTGATGCACAAATATCATGCTGCACTGTAGCTCCAAGAAACATCAGGGTGATGTTAGATCATACCTGATATTTGGAAATATCACCCCGCACTAGACAATGCATGAAGCCAACAGGCGGATATCTCCCTTTGGAAATATCATGATGCAGACAGGCAGAAAAGCGGATATCACCCTGACATAAGAATGACATCAGCATCATCAAGGTGATGTCTGGAAACATGATGATGATGACCTCCTCCTCGAAGAAAATATGATGCTGCAGTTGAAAAATGCTGAGGAGGCCCAGAGACTTAGAATATATTTTGGATTTTTTGGGAAGGTGCCTGCATGAAAATTGCTAAATTAACTGACAGTCAATTCAGGCACCAACAGGGTCACTGCCTACAAATTAATTACAAAAGTTCACTAGGATGTTTGAACTGAGGAATAGCATCTAACAATGCAAGATTACAGTTCCAATTGAGCTCAATACACTGAATTTACACACTTCATCCTTCTCTGCCCTGTTTCACTGCTCTGCCATGATCCAAAGCTTAGATCTCTTCACTTCGCACTTGATTCTGCTATCCTTCGCACTTATTCCTTCATATTCACATCTTCGGCCTCCAAAATTCTTGAATCCATCAATCATATATATCCACTACATGAAATTTCACCAACTGCAGTCGGCCTTAGGAAAACTTGAAAATTATTTCAAGAACACTGTTCTGTCGACTAAATCCATGCACACACATCAATGCAGACCAAAACTTATGTATCCAAGTCACTTCACATGTCAGCCAATACTACTAGATCTCCTGAATTACTCGAACAACCACTTTTCTTCATCCGCACAATGATCAAACACCAAGTTGGCTTGTTCTTCACTGTTTAACCAGAACCTGATGCTCAGATGCTTTTAAATTTCAATCCCTTCATCACCGAAGGCTAAAATCTTGGATTTAGGTAGCCCTGAGATCCCTTAACACTCCCTCAAATCTACAGCACAATATGATTTCCTGTGGAGAAATGCGGACCAGAATATTGAACCCTATCATATGCTCTGTTCATGTCTATCTGGACTTAGACAAATCTACAATCTGACTTCCGATATGATCCACTGATATAATGCGGATGTGTAAGATAGATTTATTTGCCATCAATGACAACACCTAACATGCCTAGTAGTGTCTCTTGCCAATAGAAACTTCAGACCTCATGTACATTTCTTGGTGTTGGCCATTCCAATATGGCTTTAATCTCGGTCGGGTCCACATCTATTCCCTTAGCTAAAATTATATGACCCAAATATTGCACTTCCTTTTGAAAGAAAGTACACTTAGAGAGCTTGCCATATAGTTTATGCTCTCTTAGCCTCTGAAGGATAATCCTTAAATGTTGTAGGTGTTCTTCCTCACTCTTAGAGTAGATTAGGGTATCATCAAGAAAAACAAGGACAAACTTGTCCAAGAAGTCTCTAAACACATTGTTCATTAAGTTCATAAATGCTACAAGTGCATTTGTTAATCCAAAGGGCAAGATAGTGAATTCGTAATGCCCATACCTTGTTCTCAAGGTTGTTTTGTGAATATCCTCATCTTTTAACCGTAATTGATGGTACCCAGATCGAAGATCGATCTTAGAAAACATAGTCACTCCTCTCATTTGATCAAAGAGATCATCAATGCGGGGCAATGGATACTTATTCTTTATTGTTTCTCTATTTAGCATGCGTTATTCTATACATAACCGTAATGTACCATCTTTCTTTTTCACAAAAATTACTGGTGCTCCCCAGGGTGACACACTGGGTCTTATCAGTCCTTTATCGAGAAATTCCTGCAATTGAGCCTTTAGCTCCATTAACTCAGTTGTGGTCATTTTGTATGGAGCTTTAGATATAGGTTCTGATCTAGAATTATATCTATAGAGAAATTGAAAGCTCTTTTAGGAGGCAATCCTAGTAGCTCATCTGGAAACACATCCTCAAAATCTCTAAGAAAAGGGAATCTATCCATACCTGATCTTTCCTGATCTATGGACTCCCTCTTCTCAACTCCTTGGATTTTCTAAGATTCATAAAACGTCAAATCATCATGGAAATTAGTTTCCTTAAGGCCATTTATCTCCTGCATTTTAACAGCAAAAAGCTGACATCCCTTCCTTTGGGCTCTTTTCATCTGTAGGGTAGAAATTTGTCTCAGTTTGACCTCTATAGGGTTTCCTTCCAAAAAAACTTTATTCCTGAGGTCATCTAGACATTCTATTGTTTTGGCATAACAATCCACCTTAGCCCGATATCTCCATAACTAGTTTATCCCAAGGATAACATCATATGAGCCTAATAGGGCTACATAAAGGTTCACTTCAATGGAGAAACTTGGAAGTTCAACCTTAGCCTCAAACAAGCATTGCTCTACCTGAGCTTTGGTCTGATTTGCATATTCAACTGACCAAGTATTTGCCATGTATCCAGCTTTTCTAGAAATTTTACATAAAACTTTTAGGGAAACAAAATATTATGTTGCACTAGTATCTATCAAAACTAAAATTAGAAAACCAAATAAAATATCTATAGTTTCAATTGGAGTGATTTGATATTCATCTTGCCTATTATCTAGGGTTGCATGTATGCGTTGTTGGAGTGCTGCTTGTTGAGAGGGTAAAGAATTTCCTCGTGGCTGAGTTCCCTGCGTCTTGTTAGGACACTAGTTGGCATAATGATCACCACCACATGTATAACACCCTCCCACGGGTCCTCACCTTTCATGAGGCTTTCCAAAATTATTTCCATTTTTCTTGGAGTTATTATTTCCTTTCTTTTCACCCTTGGATTCATTTTTCTTGTTCTTGGACCCTTTATCATTTTTCTCAGTAAAGTCCTACTTTTTACCCTTTTTCTTAAAAGATTGGGAGGATTGGGACCAATTATACCTTTTTTGATTCCTTTCCCTATAAGCAGACATAGGTTTTGTTGGCAAGAGACACTATATGGATTCATTATTGTTGTCATTAATGGCAACAAAGTTCATCCCACACATCCGCAGGACATGGTGTGTCCCTACCGGAAGTCAGAGTGAAGAATATTGTGGTCCGGTAAACAAGAACAGAGCATGTGGCAAGGTCCGACAGACAGGTCTGGATCTCTCAGAGGAAGTATCTTGGTGCAGTATAGATTTGAGGAAGTCAAGAGGACTACCTTGAGTGGTATATTCCAAGGATTTAGCCTCCGGTGATAGATGAGGAAAAAGATATGAATAGTTGAGTATCGGATTCCTGAGTGATAGTGTGAACAGAGGAAGAACTGACTGACAGAACATCAGACTACTTTCCGGATGTGTTACTGATGGTGTTAAAGGTTATAAAGGCATGAATCATGTTTGGCCGACATGATTAATGATTTCTACAAGTATATACTTGATCCGCATTACTTGATGTGCTAGGATTCAGCCGACAGATCAGAATTAGTGAAAAGATTGACTATTCTAGGTGCCGACTAGAAAGGTGATGAAATTACTTGTGCGGATATATATACACAATGGATTTAGTTGTGAGAAGTGTTGTGGTGATATGTGATATGCGAATAAAAGTAGAGCACAACAAAAGCAGTAAGGAAGGTCCGGTATGTGAAAGGAAAGCAGCATAAGAGAAGAGGAAAGATGAAGTGCAGCAGATCAGTGTACTGAGCCTAACTGGAACTGAACTCCAGCATATGTGGATGCTTCCAATCAGTTCAAGTATTCTATAACATTCTTTTGTAGACGGTGTGTCTCCTTGTAGGCAGTGTGCCTCCTTTGTGAGCAGTGTGCTCGGGCAGTGAGCCCTAATTGGCAAGTGCCATTTTGTAATTCCTTATTCTTCTAACAGAGAATAATCTTTGGGTTAATCACCCCGTGGTTTTCTCCCTTAACAGGGTTTCCACGTCAAAAATACTGTGTCATGTGTTTTTCCATTTCATGGTAATGTTTGCTTGTTTGAATTAATGCTGCATTAATTAATAAGAAAGTTCAAAAAGAAGAAATAATTAGGATAACTGATTCACCCCCCCTCTCAGTTATCAACAGGTTTTGATTTCTATTCCTATTTAATAACTTTCTCATAAACCTAGTCCATTAAAGTGGGACCATGCACATTAACTTCACCCCCAATCTGGGTGTTCAATCCCATAATAAACTTTTGGATGTGAAACCTTTCATCCTGTTGATATTGTGGAACATACTTGAGTAGGTGAGTGAACTTCTCCCAATACTCATTCATAGTTAAATCACCTTGTCTCAGATTTTGGATATCTATAAGCTTTTGGTCATAATACAGTTGAGGCAACCATCTTTGCCTAAAGAGTTCCACAAACCTTTCCCAGTTAGACTCATGGATCTCAATCATAACTCCACTTTCTTATTCATCCACCAAGTGGATGCTTCACCTGCTAACTGGTATGCTCCCCATACCACTTTGGAGATTTTAGAATAGTTTCTTATGTCAAAGTATTTCTCCATTTCTATAAGCCATGCCTCCGTAGCATCTCTACTTATAGTCCCATCAAACTTGGGAGGGGTAACCTTTTTCATATCTCTAGTTAATTCCAAAGCCAAGTGGTTTCTTCTATCCTCTTCATGTGTTGCCTCAAAGTTATTCTCTCCGCATTCACTTTGGGTGGTGTCCTCATGACATGCCTCGACATCAACCTCGTGATAGGCTTCCAGCCTGGGTCCATGCTGACCCCTAACCTCCTCAATAGTTCCAGTTCTCGCTCTCATCTCATGGAGCATAGCAAGGATCTGGTCAAGTTTAGAATCGGAGTGGCCTAAAGGTTACCCTTCTTCTTATCTATCTCCCATATTGGTTCTTGTCTAAACCATGCCGCAATCTACTTCTCCTGAAGTTTGTAAATTAATCATTCAATTAGTTTTTCATACTACTGAATCTATTCATAAATTTAGATCCATTCTCATTCATGTAATCTTAACAAGAAAGGAAAGATTTACCAAAGTTTCAAAATGCATTATAGTTTCCATGGATTACATATAATCCATCCAATTGGGATAACTTCCCAAGTTTATCCTCATCCTTGAGGTTTACCAAATCAAATTTAGGAGGTGGACATACTCGCAAGTACTCATCCACAACCTCCCAAGTAACATTAGGATCCTTAGGATCACTTTCCAAGATTGGTTCCTTAGGTGCAGTGGGTTTGACTGATTCATTTTCAGAGATAGGAGCAGTAGCCCTAACTGCTTTCGCCATCTCTTTCTTGATGCGTTTAATAGCATCAACGAAAGTTTTAACATTAGCCAACCATGCGCCTCTCAAGCAACTAGATTGTTCAAGGCATTTCATTCTTGAGGCTCTCTCCCTCATAGCCTTAAGGTAACATCCATTTCCCGTTACCTTCTTTTTGGGTGTCATTCTTATCTTACCATTCTAGCATAAAAACATCCAAACATTAGTAAATGTTAATGTTAGAGAAAACTTTTACGTAGTGAGCTCATAGGTCCATGTATTGAACCCGGTAGCTCTGATACCATATGTAACAAGTCATCTCACATCATCCATAATTAACCAACTTAATTACCATTAAGTACAAGGTCACGATTAACATAATCTTAGTTAAGCAAGGTAATAATCAATTCATAATCAAAATCAATATGCATATCTTTTTTGGATATTTCAAAACTAAAATTTACAAAAATTCCAAAGATAACATACTAGTGATTTTCTTTCACTATACATTCATAATGTTTTGCTCATAGCATCAATGATAAGTTTACACATAATATTTGACTATCAAGTCATATAAAAGAATGTACTACTTTTGGAACTTTGACATCTGTTTTCATAAGTCTCAGCTTGTCTTCTACTTGGGAAGGAGAGCATCACCTAAGTGCTTTTCCTCCAACCACAAACTGGCGGTCTCCTGCACAACTCCCTTCCTGAAAGTGGCCCTACCCTTCACGAAGGGAATAGATATAAGGAACTATTAGGTTTTCCATCTGAGTATCTAGTTTTGTGTCCTTCATAATACTTCACAGTCATACAACTATAGATCCACTCTAACTATGTATGACACTACTGGAAGCATTATGCCATCTAGAGCATAGTGAACCAACTAATGCATGCAGAGACGGATGCATTACTTTGGCCAAAGTTTTATATACATAAACATTTTTCAATGAATGTAGTCGAATGTTCACACCTCGACTCAACTTAGAAGTTGTCTCATCCTATAGTATTCATAATTTGACCTCTCTAGGTCATAGAAAAGACAAGTTTAATTTACCCTTAGTCCATCTTTCTTGGACTTGTGACTCGGATTCTAGGAGTGCATTCAATAATTATCTTGTTTCCTAAGCAATAGGGAATCTATGACTCCATGTCACTCTATTCCCATTCTTTCCCTTTTACAAGTTTACATGATCATGGCTTCAGTATTTAAGACCCTCCCCGATCTAAGTCTCTATGTTTACATTGTTCAAGGTTTTCATCTAATTCCCATCAACTTTAACACATACCATTATAGTTGATAGTACTAATAAGTTGATAATATTAAAAAGACCTTTAGTCAAAAGAGTTCAAAAAGGGTTCTTGATACTCTAGGCTTCATCCACGAAGCATTGCCAAAAAGAAAGAAATAATATCCAATAATACTTTTACACAAAAGAGTTATCATACTTGTTATCATTTTCTTTCCTATATGAAAATTAAATATCAATTGAGGGTTTACTCCCTCGATAATCAAGGTTTGGCATGCACTTAATGCATCCTATTCAATGTTATCAAATTTCCAACTGGTTATTCTCCGTCAATATTAAAGAGTCATATCTTTCTTTCTTATACAAAGGTTACACCAAAGGTAAAATATCTTCTATCATGAATAGTCAAGTATCATACTTCACATTATACATGCCTCAACAGTCTTAGTGCCTTTGGCATAGTCGATGGTAATGGTTTTCAAGACAGACTTATCATTTTTTAGTGTAAGGCTCTCGGCCTGCTCTAACAGCATCTTTCTTTACTCATTAAGACAATCATTGTCTTTCGATAGTACTCTAGTCTAGAGACATAATAGTCTCGAATAAAGGATAAAGAAGATATCAAAAGGATATACTAAATGTTTAACATCCTCAGCCTTATCAGCATTCAAGGAGCTCATGCATGCTACAACAACACTATTTTACATTCAAACTCAAGGCCTCGACTAGGTTATTTAACTATAACAAATGCTTTCAAAAGAAACAAACACAGTGTTCTCAAGCATATGGCCTTGAAGGCCTCATCATGGTTTCAAACAACACAAGGGTTATCATAAAAGATAACACAGTCATTGATCATTCGATATATAGATTAATATAGTGATATCTATGTTTATATTGTATAGTTTGGAGCACACGACGGTGTCTCATAGTCATACCTGTGAATGAATGGTGTTGCAGTCAAGTTATGACCTGCTGAAGATGATGTCTATCATGTTTGATAGTAGCTCTATCCCGCGAGCTCACAATCTCAAAGCCTGCTACTCTTGTAACCTTTTCTTTCCCGCTATCCACTAAGAACAATGATGAAACAATAATAAAAACAAAAGACTATGATTCTCATTTTCCTTGCATGCTTCTTCCACACACTCCACAAAACCACCACCTTTCCATAAGAAAGTGGGTAAAACAGTTGGCACCTACCTCCGCCACCTCACGGGTTTCTTAACTCCATAAAGACCATATATCCCATTCGGGAGTAAGCTGCATTGATTAAGTTTATGATAAGCTTCACCACAGCTTCCACTCTCTCCACTCATCATGGATAGTGGTACGATTGGCTACAAAAGACATATAATTTTACTATAAGAAGGTGCTCGACCACTACAAGGATAATAGATAATTATATCACACATTGTATCTTTTACATCTAAATGATGTTATAAGATTATCAAAATAATCCAAGGTATCATTAAATTATAATATCATCATTAGGGTGGCATCATTAATATGCGAATATGGGGTCGAGTTTCAGTCCCCCTCTTCGCCATATTAGACCATAGATAAAATATTTAAATGATAATCACAAAATTTAATAAAGAAATAGATAAGTAAACAAAGGAAAACTCAACATCTAAACAAGGTTAATATCGACTATATGAATGTTCTAAGAACATTATTTAGTCGAATCGACGTAGATGACGTCGAGAGATCTTAAATCGTCTTGCTGACATTGGTCGAATTGAAATCAACTTAACAAGGAAAAAGACTTATACTCACCCTATCTTGCATGGGTTCACAAAAGATTAACTTCAATACTCATATGGCAATCTGACCTTTTTCCCAACATCTATCTCCTTCTCCCATGTGATACTCTCCTTCCATCCTTTGAGAAAGATTCTTTTCCTGATTACACTCACAGCCATATAACCATGATTAGTGTATCATCATTTAATTCATAAAACATTATGATAAAATAATCTTATCAACATGTAATCTCATGTCTAATCTAAACATCAATCGATATCCATATAATCTTGATATTTTCTACAAAGATCAAATCATTAATCTATGTTTAATTATCTTGTTTACCACATAAAAGTAGAATTAAGCTAAATCAAAAGTTGGGGATGTAACAATATTGCTAGTATATGTGATAGGATTAGAATCAAGAGATTGTGGAGGACGATCCACCTCCATTGAAAAACAAATAGATGTACAAGGGCTTAGAGGAGGAGATGGAGGTGTTATCTTGGGTTTAGGTCAATAGTGGGGTGGGGTGGTGTTTGACTTTGCATTGTGTAGTTGGGGGGAGGTAAAACAATGTCAAGGGAAGAAGGTTTTAAATTGGGAAAGACTTAATGATGGGTATGGGTAAGTGGGACTAAAGATGCCAATGTGGCATTAGAGATGACACTAGCAATTAGAAAGTTAATAGGTTCATATAGAGGTGGGATATTGGGAAGTTGTGGAATGAGAGGGGGAAGATCAGACAGGGCAATAAATACCTCAATTTATTTGAAATTTGTATCATTGGGTTTTTATCGAGGGTCTTAGGGTTGGTTAGAAGAGGGTTGGGTGTGGTAGGCGAGGTAGTGGGGCAATTTTAGTGCTACAATATCTAGAAGGTAAATTTCACCTGTAGAAGTAGATAAGTTTTGAACCTTTTATTTTTCTTTATCTATAGGAGGAAGAATGTAAGTAGTTGGAGGAGGAATATAAGTGGTTGGGGGAGGTATGGAAAAAAATGGGTGGGGTAGATGGTGAAGAAGATGGAGGTACAGTTGATAGAGTAGGAGCCTCAATAGGGGGAAGTAGTCTGATGAAGACATACTTTTGATATATGTGAAACAAAGATCATTATGTTGTTAAGGGGGGCTAGAAGGAGTTGGCCAAAAATAATCTAAATAAAAGTGATTGTGCAAGTAGATATCAATTGGTATTTACTATGAGGAATGGTGTGAAAACAATGCAATCATGAGGGAATTTCAAGCATTGATAAATAAAAAAAGGAATGGCATAAATCACCCCAAGCCAAGGATGACCCAAGAGAAGGCAATATAATAGTCAGATATGGGGATGATGTGGCATAGAACATCTAGGGACTTTGGTCCTACCTAGATGGGAAGAGAAATAGAACTGAGAGTAGGAATAGAAATGCTTCTATGCATACACATAGAGATGTCAAAAAGAAAATATGAATCTCTATGTAGCTAGTTGACATATAGGAACTCCTCTATGACTATGATTATGGATCTCACAGGGTCCACCAAAACTCCACAAATGGTATTTTGGTTAACCAGGGATTCTATGTATAGAGGACCATCATAAATGTCAGTATGCACATTAATGGCTAAGAAGCTAATGGTAGGTTTAGGAGTTAGTTCATGAAGTGAAGTAGAAGGCTCAATGTCCATAGAACTTACCATTTTAGAGAATGAAGGGATATCTGAAGGAGGATCCCAACAAGTCTTAGATGGAATATTTACATAATCTAAAACTAGAATGAAAGAAAAAGGAGAAGCAGGATCTACATAATTAGCAATAGAATCTTGTGGGAAAGGATTGGTGTAGATCTATAGATTTTGATTGGGAGGAGCTATGGATTTATTACCTTTGTCATTAACACCAGTGACCTGTATGACATTATTGTTAATCAAGTCTTGTATAAGGTGTCTTAGGCACATGCACTTCTCAGTGTCATGTCCTCGAACTTAATGATATTAATAGAAATCTTTATGGTCATATCTTTTAGAACAGGAAGGTTGGTGTCTAGAGGTTGAATGGGTGGTAATTTGATGAGGTTGTTGGAAAGGATTTGTTAAAGAATGGTTTGAAGGGGGTCAACAAGTTTTGTGAAACAACAATTGCACTATGAACAAACAAATATTGCCAATGTCAAAGAAGAAGATACAATGGTATTTGTTTTGTTAACAAAAGGTGTAGTTTGATTTTTTCGTGAGAACAAGCTATTGTTATTCTTTTTTAACAAGAATTATATGATGTTGATAGCCCAAAGGAAGAAGTAGGAGCCCTGGAGGTGGCTAAAGGAAGAACCTTATACTAGCTCACTATCTGTCAATAATCTCTAAGTGTGGTGCATAATTAAGGAAATGAAGAATATTGCATAAGAAATTATTTGTCCCAAATATGATGTTGAAGGTTACCAATGAAAACCATTTGAGCATTAGAGTTATGAAGAGGATACAAAATTTGGGAGAAGAGTGTTTGATAATGGAAGATAAAGTAACTAATTTTCTCATTTGGACTTTGTTTGTAATGAATAAGGTCAACAAACGTGACCTGTGGGCCAATGTTTACTTGAAAGTGTTGTAGAAAAATTGAAAAAGTTGATCAAAATATCGAATGGAGTGAGTAGACACCTAAAAATGGTCAAAACCACTTTCATTCATCTTCTGCATTCCCAAGCTGACAATTCACATCATCTCATCCAATGCACATATAATTAAATAATTTGTAATTATTTAATTAATATTTTCCTCACCTTTCCCCCTTCACCAAAAATCAAATTTCTTCTACTATAGTTCAAAAATTAAATATTTTTACAACTATAGTTCACATCCATTCCCAAAAACTAAATAAATATTACTATTTATTTAATTCCCTATTTTATCCACTTTTGATTACTTTTAGTAATCATCCTTAGTTTCTTCTAAAACATGTGCACATGAGTTAAATAAAATTAACTCACAATTACAACTCCCCATGTTTATAGAAGTCCACTTGTCATTCAATGTACATGCATGTACATGACAAATGGTACTTTGGAAACATGGACAAATCTTTCAAAAAAGTGTACATTTGTCGTATTTCTTCTACCCCACTCCAAATGTCACTATTCATGGAATTTAAAATTTCATGTGGCACTATTTATGCACTATTCATCCACTATTCACTAAATTTTAAATTCCACTTGTCCTATCCTCATAATTTTAAATACTTCACAAAATCTAAGCCATGCCTTTCCATAAATGAGACCTTACATGTCATACACCTACCCAATCCTAGCCATCCATCCATTCGACCATTCAATCCCATCCATTGATCATCCCTTGAATCTTGGAGCAATTCTCTCATCCAACATCCTCATGTCATTTGTCCAATTCTCCTTGCTTGAGGATCCTCAAGCAATTTGATCCCTTGATCATTTAATTCAATCCTAGCTCTCCACTCTCATCCCCAAAAATCTATAAATTGAGGCCTTCCCCTGCATTTCCCATAAGCAATTCGTATGTAAGGAAATTATGTCACTTTGAGCACTAAACAATATAGCTAATTAGGAAAATTACATAGTCTAGCATATCATACTTGGGACATATCACTAATAGTGCATATAGATAGGGTGCAAAGTAGTTCAATTGTGCATTTTTAGTTTGTCTTATCTTGAGGTCCCTTGGATTTGTGAATGGATAGTTAATTAGGTATTTAGCTCATTGTAGGTGTTCACATCTTCATTGTAGACATTTTTGGAACACCCAATGGCACCCCCACCACCTCTAACCATATTTTTGTGTGGAAATGTGCATGTTGTTTGAGCTTGTAGGTTAGATCACTGCTTAGATTTCGCAAAATAGCATCGAGACGCCCTCTATTAACACCCATCATCTCTATATCAGCGCCCAAATCTGTAGATGGCCATGACTTCTTCCAACGCCTAGTTTTGGCCTTTCAGCACTGAGTTTTGTTGTATCAATGCCCTGTTTCTTGCATTAGCGCCTGACCCTGAGAAGGTATAAAGTGTGTTTTTTGGTCATTTTTCATCACTTTACAAAATATATTGGATGAACATGTGTTAGCTAACCTTCTTACCAATGTTTTTGTCACTTTTAGCTCTGAGTTTTGTAGGACAATATGCAGGTACAGGCGGGCATGCTACCCAAATTGTTTCAGCATCAATATTACAGGCTTCAACACCCATATCTCACATATTAGAACCCTATCTTCTAGGGGTTAGTCAACTCATATTTATGTTTGTTTTTAGGGGTTTATCATTCAAATTGCAAATTTTTAGTTTTACTAACCCCCTAACAACATTTTTGTGTAGTTTGGCTCTCTGGTTGTGGAGGAAAACAACATAATCCAAGTCCTCATACTGACCCTGTCGGTTCAATACCTAGGGAATACACAATCACACCTAAATGCTCTGCATCAGCGTCGAAGTCCACATGTATAACATTGCATAATTTAGCACTTAATTTTCTTACATCAGCGCTTAGTCTGTTTTGTTTAGTGTCTAGGCTCTCTGCTTTAGCGGTTGACTCTTTCAGCGCCTGAGTAGACTGTTTCAGCGCTCAATGTCTGTGTTGGTCATTTTCCATATATTTTGGCATTTTCTTGGCCTAACTCCTATTTTGCAGCATTTCACATTGGTCCAAGATCATATAATCAAACTACTAACATCTTTTGTGCAACCCTGCGGTCAAAGTTGCATTTTTCCACTAGTTGTAGTTGCACATTAAGGTTAAAATAGGGGTAATTAATCTTGTTTGTTATGTTTGTTATGTTTGTTTTGTTTGTGGTTTGTTCTTGGATGTATGCTCTCCCCTCATGCCTTAGGGTGATCTTGGGGATCAAAAGTCCATTTGCAATCTTTCTTGTTTCTTTGTATCCTGAAGGGGTTACTTTTCCACGTATGATCTCCCATTGCACTTCATACGATCTTGGGTGATCAAAAGTGGGAAGTAGTTTCTTCTTAGGGGGCCTGCTAGGGGATTTCATCCCCCTAAGGATGACCTTAACTACGTGTTCCAGCATGGGATATAAATATTGTGAGAATCAAAAAAATCACTTTAAAGGAAGGATCCACTCCCCCTTGCAAAAATCCTGAGACCCTCAGTCCGCCGAGACTTGTGTTTGGTTGGAGATTGGTTGGATTGGGACACCCCTATCCATGGACTCATCCCTGTACCTCACATATATTGGGACATCCTCTAGAAGCCTTGTGAATCCTAGCTAAGACCTTTTGGCCATCATATCTTGTGGTGCACTGCTGTAGGACGGGAAGATGCTCACCGTACCATTGTATTTGAGATAGGGGTTACTTTGGGCAAGATGAAAGTCTCTAAGGTAAGGGGTATATGGTGGTCCATTACTATAAATTGTCTATCTATCCAAGCTATAGCATTATGGTATTAAAGGGGGTGGGAATCTCAGTTCTATTTTGAGTTGAGATTGACCCGCGACCATTTTGTGACATCTACAAGATATGTCACACCTCCTTGAATAATTACTAGGTTGTATACAAGTGTTTGGCATGTCTTTCATGTGCTATACCAATACAAGCTGCTTATAATCCATGATGGCTAACAACCTCTCGTACCCAATTTCAAGTCAGTCAAATAGCCATTGTGTTTGTTGCATGATTATCTTGCCAAATTTCCTAAAATAAACACCTCCAAAATCAAATTAACTCAAATCAGCACCCATTTTCCACATTTCAGCACCCATTCACTTTCTATTAGTGCCTAACTCGTCTCTGTTAGCGCCCGATCTAGTCCTAATCATCATTCCACTACACATCATTCAGCACCTATTTTTCACATTTTAGCACCTAGTTTGTCCATATCAGTGCCTAACTGGCCTCTATCAGTGCCCAGTCGAACGATGGTCATCATTCACTTCCATCTCCATTAAGCGCCCAGTTAGTCTCTATCAATGCCTAGTCAGCTTCTATCAATGCTTAATCGGTCCCTGTCAGCACCTAGTCATCTAATTCAGCGTCCAGTTTCCATCCCCATTAGCGCCTATCCCCTATCTATTAGTGCCTAAACTGTCTGTTTTAGCGCCCAGAATCAGACACATACAAAAAATAAGGTATTTATTATCTTGATTGCCAAAATTACTTTGTCCACTTTATCCAACATCATTTCATCACCAAATCTATCTTTTTGTCATCATCCATGTCCTTTTGATCCTTAGCTTGTGATCAAAGTTCATCCAAACATCAAATCAAATCCAATATCCAGAAATCAAATCAAATCAACCATTATCCTAAAATCCAATCAACTTTCATCCAAAAATCAATCAACCGTCTATCCAAATCCAAATCTAAAATCTCTAAGGTTAGAATCTAGATCAATCCATCCTCTTGTTTATATTAGGCTTAAGAATTTGTCTATCTTAAGTTTAGTGTAAACTCGAAATCATTACCCCTTGGATAAGCTAGCTTTGGAATTTAGACAACTTCTAAGTTAGTGGACTTCAAGAATACCATATTCTTGCTTGGTGCGTCTGGTCTACCCCAAGTAAGATAATCCCATTATCTCTTTGCTTAGGCTCTTTGTCCACCCTAAGTACATAGAGATAATATTTGAACCTCATCCATAGTGACCTAGATTTTGAAATTAGAAAAATCCCCATCCCTAACCATTGGAACCTCATTATCCAAATCCAATCAAAGTTCTCCTTTTATGCCTCCCATCACGCAATCGCAAGCTAAGAGAAAGACGGACGCCCGCTATCAACCCTTCTCTCTGTTGGATGTCCAACAAATATGGGAGGTTACGTGAGCTGCCTCCCCTTCACTTCCGGTTCTGCCACACCAAGGGGGGTATCCCTATAGCTAAAGATGTAACCTTGACTCACCCAATGACAAAAAGATTTAGCTTTACAACAACAGGCAGAATACTCTCATGTTTAGACCGAGATTTGGGTGATAAATCACAAGGTTGGCACTGTTCTTGGACATATCTAACTAGTTGTGGATGAGAGTATGCAGGGGTCCTAATCCTACTCCTACAACTAACAGGTTGGAAATTTGAAAGGATATGTTTTGATGTTTTGGATGCAAGACAAGGGGTTTTGGATCATAACTACTACACAAGGAGCAAATTGGTGCCTATCTCAGGGCAAGGAGTCAACTAGACGTATACAAGAGAATGATTTGCACTGGCATTCAAGTTTCAAGGGGTTAGGATTGGTATTTTCCTTACAAACACCACCCAAGACTAAGTATTTAGCTGCCTCTACTTACTAACATCCCAGCTAACATACAACCTTCTCCATACTTAACCTAAAACAATTTAATCCACTCCTTGAATGGAAGTTAGAGATCAAGCATGAAATACAGAAAGTCTATATTCTAGAATCTGAGGAACCCTTAGCAACTAGATTCAAAAGAAGCTATGCATCCAGCAAATGGAGACAAACAACTAAACACATGCAACAATGCATTTTTCATATAAAACAACAATGAAACTGAAAATTTGTGCAACATGCATTCCAAATGCAACACATAAACTCCAAAATGAGACAGAACAGCCAAGAAAGGCTTTGTTTTCGTTATTTTCTCCAGAATTTTGCCCAAGTCTTCAACAACCTAAAATGATTAACACAGTCTACTTTTTATAGCAAGAATATGCCCCCAGCTTTCAAGGTATATGGTCATTTCAAAACTTTGCCAGATACACTACACCATGAGAATGGCGCTCAAATCATTCAATGCAACTTGCAGAAGAAGAAGGAAGGAGCAGGTGAGATTGGGAAATGTGCATCCGTTTGAATATTTTTTTATTAAAATGGTAGCTGGCTTGTCAATCATCAACCCATACCTCTGCAAATCGCCATTAATGGCCAACCTACCCGTGGGATGCAGCATCTTCGTTCTTCGCAAATATTTCCCACCCGAAATGTGGCCGCAGATACAAAGAAAATTCTTTGCTGAAATTTTAAAACAGGCCGTTGATCTCCTTCCTTCCACCAAGATCAATGGCCTCGGTTCATACTGACTAGTCATCGGCTAATGGGAATGCACCACGCAGACGGTTTTTGCTTTTTGACTCTTCGCAGCATACATACATTTGCCTTTTTGCCCCTCTTTTTGCCTTTTTCGCCCTTGCACATTCAAATTTTTGTATATGCAAAAGCATATAAATACAATCACTCTGCATACAAGGCGGACCCCAAATCCTTATAAAACAAATTGAAATCGCATTTAGGTCTAGCTTGTACTTTCCTTTTTTGCATATCGCATTGTACATTGCATATATACAATATACATACAAGGCGGATTCCATTACATCTATCAGTCGGATTGGAAAAACTCTTGAAATCTGGCTTGTATCTTCACCATTGTATATCACGTTGTATATCGCACATACAATGTGCAACATGCAACTCATGGACCTGAACCATTTATCCGCCACAACACATTCTCCTTTCGCGTCCGGGTTGTATGTCCTCTCTCACATCTTTGCCTTGTATATCACAAACATACAACGTAGATATACAAACAAAACATACATACAATCCGGACCTCTACCTTTATCAACTAGAATGTATATCTTTTCAGGTCTGGGCCTTGCATATTAGGAATGTATATGCCCTTGTATGTTCGATTGCATGTGCAAACATACAATCGCCTTTGTATATCGGATATACATCTCACCTTGCATACTTTCCTTTGTATGTTGCCGCCAATGTACATTGCCTTGTATATTCGCTTGCATCTTTCCTCTTGTATGTGGCGAATGCATAGGACCCTTGTATCTTTGCGATGTACATTCTACCTTGTATGTCGACGATGTATGTCCCCTTTGCATGTTTTCTTGTATGTGCCCTTTGCACATTTTTAATTGTATATTGACATTGCATATTGTGAATGTATATTCGAACATATAAATGAAACATACATGCAATCTCCTTCAAACATACCTATGGACCCGACCACCATTTTCAACCTGATTTGAATCCTTTGAGATCCGCCACAATACATTCTCCCTTTCGCGTCCGGGTTGTATCTGCGCCCTTGTATTACTTTTTGTATGTGCGCACATACATACAATCCAGAACATGCAACCGTGTGGGCCCCATCACTGACGTTGACCGCCGTTGACCTGCTTGTATGTTTCTTTGCATCTTCACATTGTATGTTTGATTGTATATTGGGAACATACAACCCCAATATACAATGCGCGGACTTCACCGTTTTCACAAATGCAGTTAACTTTCCTGCCGCATCCACCTTGTACATCGCCATGCTTGTACATTTCACCTTGTACATGCGACTTGTATATTTGAGATACAATCACCTTTGTATGTGCATCGGGCCCCACCTTTTGCATGTGTAGTTGCCTTTGTATCTACCTGATGTACATTCTTCTTTGCATGTCTACTTTGTATCTAGCCATTGTATATTGAATATACAACACAAAACATACATGCAACCCAACATACAAGCACAGAATATTCTGAGAATCTGTGACATACAAGCATAATTTCTAAACCCGATATGCATCTAAAAGCCACATACAAGCCCGATATGCATACAACAATGCATACAACCATTTTTTGCATTTTTGAAGGCCAACTGAACTTCTGCTTCGGGCCCGCCACTGTACAACTGCACTTGTACATACAAATGTCCATGTATATACAAAGACATATGCATGAGGCCGAGGGACTTAGAATTTTTTGGATTTTTTATGAAAATGCCTGCAAATGAATATTTGAAACCTGAACCAGCAGCAGGCACTAACATTGGCTCTGTCTGGGGACGCATGCCTTTTGCAGGCATGGCGAGAACCATAGATCTCTAGGATGCACACCACTCCCTTATCCATTGGGCACAGAGTCAAAGCTGCACCAATTTGCATCACAAATCACACATTTTTAAAATTTACTTGGTGACCCAGGGCCACCAAAAAGGAGAAACCAAAATTTTCCTTTGTCAAACATTCGATTTTCTACTAATTTCTTCAAATGAAGCCTCAAAACATTTAACTGCCTGCAGCACCCTACTTTGCAATTGGTTGTGTTGTTGCCCATTTCTCCTTCAACAAGCCTGCAACAAGATTCATAAGCATCTACCATTCTCAACAGTAGACTATCCTGATCATATGAGTCACTGATGTTGCTTGGAAAAATAATAGACTCACATGAGACAAATGAGTCCACAACAAAATTTTGCCCTTCCTAAAAAAATAAGAGGTCCTCTATATCAAACAAACAATACTCAGGTACAAGCAACATCTCATAATCATAATCATATTCATTTTTAGAAAAATTGAAGTATCCATCATCACTGTGCTCAATAATTTTGTCATTAAGGTCCACCTGGAATGTCTCAAGAGAAGGCACAAAGGACTCAGAGTGCAACCCCTCACTGAAAGCTTTGTAGTCACCCCTGCAACCAACACTATCCCCATCTGTATGAGCACACACATTTGCAACTTGTCCATTCACATCTGAATAGTGACCCTATTTTTCCTCTTTACCAATACACTGATAATCAAAAGCAAACTTTTCAACCTCGCATTGCAAAGGTGGTCATAATCCTCAAAGAAGCACTCATATTCAGCATCCATATATATTTCATCATCTGAAAGGCTCACATATGCATCTGAATGTTGACAATCATCAACACATTCACTGCCATTCCTTGAAACATCATCTTCTATATTCAGAGTGAAGCTCTGCATATCCACCTTGTATAAATGATCAAGAATAACTGGGGTATGCCTATCGCTGCAAGACACAACTTCATCTATATCTTTCATTTCATTATTTGAAATGTGTTTTGCATCTGTAGGTTTCTCTTCTAGAGGCTGACAACAATCTTTGTCTTCACCATTATAGGATGTGCCTACATTTTCTACAACATCTTCTTCATGTTTATGCATCACATCATGACTGCACCCATTGTCCTGAAGTATATTTCCCTCCACAAAATCATCTCTCAATGAACACACTGGGAAAGGTGAAACATATTCACTTTGAAAGCTATTTTGAAAACTTGCAGCCATGAAACCTACTGGCATTCCATATTTTTGATTATTTTCAATAGCCATAGTAAATCTGTAAGCCTGGTGAAGTGTAGCTGGTTCTTTATCTCTCAATAAATAACTCATTTCTTCATCAAATGCAGCCAAATAAATTCTCAAGCACAATGCATCATTAGGTCTCATATATTCAGGAATCTGCTTGAGCAACTTAATAAATCTAAGATTAAAGGCTGGAACCAGTTTCTCATTTTCCTTTTGAATATTCATGAAATGTATGATCAATGAGGCTAAATCAAATCTTTCACCAAACTGCTCTAGGAATGCAACTTCTAAATCTACCCATGAAGAAACTGAACACACAAGCAGGTCTAAAAACTAGACCCTAGCATCATCCTCTAATGACTGAACAAAAAGTCTCATTACTACATCTTCAGCCTCTACTTCAAAGTCATCTATCAAACTGCAAAAATTTTGCAGATGTTTGTTTGCAGACATAGAATTTGATCCACTATATTTCGGCAAACACTTTCTAATTTTATTGGGAATAATATTTGGGTAACCACTTATTCCTTTGAAATTTAAGGCTTTATATCTTTCAATAAAAAATGGCCTTTTCTGATAGCACAACTAGGATTGCTGCTCTAAACTCATCATTTTGAATGAAAAGATGGAATACCTGGAAATATGTTGCAGCTTTGGATAGGTTCAATCAACAGAGTCACCATCTCTCATAGAGAGGACAGATTATCAACAAGGCACTTTTGTTTTCTAGATTCATCACGCCAGTAGAGCACCACACAGTCATTCTTTGGTCTTGTTGCAACAACCTTCATTGGAAACTAGATTTTCCAGCCCTTGATCCCCAGTAGAGTCACCAAATTTGTTGGATGTCAAACAAATACGGGAGGTTATGTGAGCTGCCTCCCCTTCACTTCTAGTTCTACTGCACCAAGGGGGTATCCCTATAGCTAAAGATGTAACCTTGATTCGCCCAATGACAAAAAGATTTAGCTTTACAACAACAAGCAGAATATTCTCATGTTTGGACCGAGATTTGGGTGATAAATCACAAGGTTGGCACTATTCTTGGACATATCTAACTGGTTGTGGATGAGAATATGCAAGGGTCCTAATCCTACTCCTACAACTAACAGGTTGGAAATTTGAAAGGATATGTTTTGATGTTTTGGATGCAAGACAAGGGGTTTTGGATCATAACTACTACATAGGGAGCAGACTGGTGCCTATCTCAGGGCAAGGAGTCTAGACGTATACAAGAGAATGATTTGCACTGGCATTTAAGTTTCAAGGGGTTAGAATTGGTATTTGCCTTACAAACACCACCCAAGACTAAGTATTTAGCTGCCTCTACTTACTAACATCCCAGCTGACATACAACCTTCTCCATACTTAACCTAAAACAATTTAATCCACTCCTTGAATGGAAGTTAGAGATCAAGCATGCAATAAGAAAGTCTATATTCTAGAATCTGAGGAACCCTTAGCAACCAGATTCAAAAGAAGCTATGCATCTAGCAAATGGAGACAAACAACTAAATACATGCAACAATGCGTTTTTCATATAAAACAACAATGAAACTAAAAATTTGTGCAACATGCATTCAAAATGCAACACATAAACTCCAAAATGAGACAGAACAACCAAGGTATATGATCATTTCAAAACTTTGCTAGATACATTGCACCATGAGAATGGCGCTCAAATCATTCAATGCAACTTGCAGAAGAAGAAGGAAGGAGCAGGTGAGATTGGGAAATGTGCATCTGTTTGAAGATTTTTTTATTAACATGGTAGCTGGCTTGTCAATCATCGACCCATACCTCTGCAAATCGCCATTAATGGCCAACCTACCCGCGGGATGCAGCATCTTCGTTCTTCACAAATTCTTCTCGCTTGAAATGTGGTCGCAGGTACAAAGAAAATTCTTCGCTAAAATTTTAAAACGCGGTCGTTGATCTCCTTCCTTCCGCTAAGATCAATGTCCTCGGTTCATATTGACTAGTCATCGGCCAATGGGAATGCACCACGTAGACGGTTTTTACTTTTTGACTCTTCGCAGCGTACATACATTTACCTTTTTGGCCCTCTTTTTGCCTTTTTCGCCCTTGCACATTCAAATTTTTGTATATGCAAAAGCATATACATACAATCGCTCTGCATACAAGGCGGACCCCAAATCCTTATAAAACAAATTGAAATCGCATTTGGATTCAGCTTGTACTTTCCTTTTTTGCATATCGCATTGTACATTGCATATATACAATATGCAATATACATACAAGGCGGATTCCATTGCATCTATCAGTCGGATTAGAAAAACTCTTAAAATCTGGCTTGTATCTTCACCATTGTATATCACGTTGTATATCGCACATACAATGTGCAACATACAACCCGCGGACCTGAACCATTTATCCGCCACAACACATTCTCCTTTCGCATCCGGGTTGTATGTCCTATCTCACATCTTTGCCTTGTATATCGCAAACATACAATGCAGATATACAAACAAAACATACATACAATTCGGACCTCTACCTTTATCAACCAGAATGTATATCTTTTCAGGTCCGGGCCTTGCATATTAGGAATGTATATGCCCTTGTATGTTCGATTGCATGTGCAAACATACAATCGCTTTTGTATATTAGATATACATTTCACCTTGCATACTTTCCTTTGTATGTTGCCGCTAATGTACATTGCCTTGTATATTCGCTTGCATCTTTCCTCTTGTATGTGGCGAATACATAGGACCCTTGTATCTTTGCAATGTACATTCTACCTTGTATGTCGATGATGTATGACCCCTTTGCATGTTTGCTTGTATGTGCCCTTTGCACATTTTCAATTGTATATTGACATTGCATATTGTGAATGTATATTCGAACATACAAATGAAACATACATGCAATCTCCTTCGAACATACCTGCGGACCCGACCACCATTTTCAACCCGATTTGAATCCTTTGAGATCCGCCGCAATACATTCTCCCTTTCGCGTCTGGGTTGTATCTGCGCCCTTGTATTTCTTTTTATATGTGCGCACATACATACAATCCAGAACATGCAACCGTGTGGGCCTCATCGCTAACGTTGACCGTCGTTGACCTACTTGTATGTTTCTTTGCATCTTCACATTGTATATTTGATTGTATATTGGGAACATACAACCCCAATATACAATGCGTGGACTTCACCGTTTTCACAAATGCAATTAACTTTCCTGCCGCGTCCACCTTGTACATCGACATGCTTGTACATTTCACCTTGTACATGCGATTGTATATTTGAGATACAATCACCTTTGTATGTGCATCGGGCCCCACCTTTTGCATGTGCAGTTGTCTTTGTATCTACCCGATGTACATTCTGCTTTGTATCTAGCCATTGTATATTGAATATACAACACAAAACATACATGCAACCCAACATACAAGAACAGAATATTCTGAGAATCTGTGACATACAAGCATAATTTCTAAACCCAATATGCATCTAAAAGCCACATACAGGCCCGATATGCATACAACAATGCATACAACCATTTTTTGCATTTTTGAAGGCCGACTGAACTTCTTCTTCGGGCCCGCCACTGTACAACTGCACTTGTACATACAAATGTCCATGTATATACAAAGACATATGCATGAGGCCGAGGGACTTAGAATTTTTTGGATTTTTTATAAAAGTGCCTACAAATGAATATTTGAAACCTGAACCAGCAGCAAGCACCAACACTCTCCACATGATTCCACCACAAGAAATATGGAGGGGTATGTCAACCAACCCGAGATGGGTGAAACATCCACACACCATCATGTCACCTCTCCCACATTCATTGATTTCATCAATGAAAGAGGATTCCATAAAAAATTCAATCAATTCCTTGACAATCATAAGGATGAATTCCTTGAATGCCTCATTAAACATGGCGCACACCTCCCACATTCGTATGACCATGATAAAAACTCAACACCATCTTCCATGACAAACCACCATCACCCATTCACGATCAACCATGGGGACGTGTCCCTAATCCCAACAACCCCATCTATGATAATCCATGGGCTAACTTCACCACACATACCAACACCATCCATGCCATTGATCAACATGTAGGGGGTAGTCATATCCCACAAGCACAATTGTCAAACCCTCCTTTTGGGTTACCATATAGCATTCTACCCTCTAATGTTTTGATTTATGCTATACCATCCAACATAAGCATACCCGTTGTACTATCCCCATCAAACCTTCAAAATGTTTCCAACATTAGCAACATTCCGCAATCCCTTCCCCCTTTGAACATTCCTCAAAGGTCAGTCATCACCCAAACATTACACCCTATGGTACCTTCACAAACACCCCTCCAAACACATAATCCATTCACATCCCAACCACATAACCAATCTCAAAACTCCCTAATGAGCTATATGAATCCCACGCAAACATATCATTCATCCACACATCAACAACCTCCTCATGGTACTTCCATGCAACATCAACAACCGCCTTTTCAAACACAATATACATATCATGCATCCACTCACACCATACCACAACATCAAACATATGGGTCTCACGTTTATTCACAAACCATAGGCCTACCTCCATACATCCAACAACAATACATCACCCCTCAACAACAACAATCATCATTGCAACAACCTCGACTTCAATCCACATCACAACCACCTCTTTCTAATCATTTCGATCAAGAATGGCAAGAGATGAAAAATATGCTCAAAACATTCAACTAGGGACCCAAAATAAAAATTATAATTTTGAAGACTTATGTCCCTATCCATTTGATTGAAATATGACAATCATACCTTTTCCTCAACATTTTGAAATGCCTAAATTCAATAAATACAAAGGAAAAGGAGATCCTCATGGCCACATCAAGGAATTCTTTATGGCAGGCCAAGAGGTAGCCTATGATGATCAGTTCCTCCTTCATCTTTTCCCATGAAGCTTAGGAGGAAAATCCCTTGAATGGTGTATGCACTTGCCTCATGGCTCCATCTCCACCTTCATTGATCTTTCGAAAAAATTTGTCACCCACTTCTCATACAATGTAGAGCACAAAATCACCATGCTCGACCTTTGCAACACCAAACAACGAAGTGGCAAAAGTTTTCCCGCATACCTACAAAGATGTAGAGCCCTTTCTAGTAGGTTACCTTGGACAACACTTGAAAAACAACTTGTCCACATTTTCATCCAAATTTTGAACCAAGAAATGGCCTTCCACTTACAAGTACATTGTGCATCACCCTTCGATGAAATCATAGAAAAAGGTGTCACCGTTGAAAAAGCCCTAATTGCAAAAGGTTTGGTCAAGATCTATAGTCGAAATGATAACAAAAAATCATCCAATGACAAACCTAAGGTTTGGGATAAGAACAAAAATGTCGTAGGAGATGGCACTACCAATTCCAAGTACATCCAAATATCCATTCCTAAACCTAAAGAGACAAATGTGGTACAAAACATTTTAAACAATGTCTTGGTACCATCTGCTCCACCAAAATGAAACCCTCCCAATAATCCAAAACGCAAGTATACTCCCTTGGGTGAACCTCTCAAGATTGTGTTCCAAAAACTAGTCCAAGACAACATGGTTGAGTTTCCCATGATGAAACCATTCAATGAAAACCAACCCAAGCGTGCATGGTATAAAGAAAATGAATATTGTGACTACCATCACATCAAAGGTCATGCCACGGGTATATGTATGAAATTGAAAACTTACATCCAAGACCTCGTCGATTGCGGCGATATCCAAGTGGAAGGAAACAACAATGCCTCACCTAATGATGGCTTAGGAGTCTACCAACACCCTCTTCCCAACCTCAATAACCAATCCGCATCCAAACCATCATCCTCCAATGCCAACCCCAACAACCAAGCCAACAACATCAACTATAACAATGTTCCACCTCCTTACGATAATGTAGTAGGCCAAATTGATTTTGACTCTACTCATATTGCCACCATCAAAATCAAGAACAACACTCTTGAATGTGTCATTACCACCCGACGTGGGCATTTAACCATTAAGGGACCATCACCTTCTTCCATCACTACCACTTCTGAATACAACCTTCTTGGTCATCTTGGGAAGAACCCCGCACAAATCTCCATCTTGGAACTCCTTAAGACATCCACCATCCATTGTGAAATCCTTGACAAGGCTCTCCAAGAGTCCCATGTCCCTATCGACATTCCTCTCGTGCAATTCTAAAATCTAGTGGCCCAACTATCCTCATCCTACCATTTCACTTTCAGCCAATCTAACATGCCACCTATCGATCCCACTCATAATAAAGCACTCCATATCGAAGTCCAAATTGACAATCACAAAGTCAAGAGGGTCCTCTTGGATAATGGATCCAGTTTGAATCTATGTACATTAAAGTTCACAAAACTTTTGGGGTATTTAGCAGTTGATCTAGAGTCTTTGGTCATCTCCTTCAAAGCATACAACAACATAGAGAAAGAATCAGAAGGCACCATATGCCTCCCTATCAAGATGGGCCCACTCACACTACCCACCCTATGTCATGTGATTGATCTTAATATAATCTTCTCCTCGGCCGACCATGGGTGCATGCCATGCAAGTCGTTCCCTCCACCTATCACTAGTGTCTTACGTTTCCCCATAATGGCATGGAAGTCACTATTCCTACTAATCAACAACCATTTGAATATTGTAAAGCTTTGGAGGTTGTTTATGATAGACAATTTCATTGCCTGGGCACTTATGGGGAATATCTCAAAGACCCCTCATCCATACTATCCACATCATCATCCACTCCATCAGTCATCATCAATCCATCATATGCTTCCACTTCATCTTCCACTCTAACCCAAGTCAAGATCATAAATAGAGGGTGTGGTGGATATGAGCTTCATAACGCTTTCCATGTGGGACAATTACCTTTGTCCCCTGCTCCCATGGTCCTCATCTCTAGAAAATATATGAAGAACAACAACACAAGATTGATGACAAGATCCCCTTTGTCCCAGCATAGGTCTCTAGAGAAGAAGAATCTGAAGAAACAACTTTGAGTGATTGGTTGTATTGTGATGAGATCCCTCCAGCAGATGCAGATCTCAAATACTTCAAGGAAAAATATCCTGTACCATTCCAAATATGTACCAAAATTCCCTATCATGGAAAACCGCTTGGCATTGATGAACAAGGCACTGCATAACCTATTCTAGTTGATCCCACATCCCCAAAGAAATATGCCAAGTATTTTGGTTTAGGGTATGCCCCGCCTACTGTGACAATCCAAGGACCTACTAAAACTTTGGTAGAGGTGACCAAATCCTCTTCAGAATATCATGGACAACTTTGAGGTTGAGCATGAGGATGTTTTTATGAAATTATTTATGCAATCCTTAGTTGATGAGGCTAGAGAATGGTACAAGGGTCTGCCTGACAGGAGTATTTCATCATGGGAGGACTTCAGAAGAATTTTTAAGGAACAATATGGTGACAAAACTGATCCAAGTTTCTTCATTAATGAATTCATTGGCATTACCAAAGGATCAAATGAACAGGTTGCTGATTTCAATGCTAGATTCACTAAGGTGTTGAACAAACTACCACATCACCTGAGGCCTAATGAACCTATGTGCATAGTGTTATACATAAATGCTTTTGATGCCAAAACAACTTATGGGTTAAGGGATAAAGGTCCTGCTAGCCTCAGAGATGCTTTCAAAATTGCAACAACTATTGAAAATAATAGAAACATGTCTGGTAAGACAAACAAAAGAGATGATATAAAGATTCTGCAAAATCCAAACACTAAATCTCAAAGTGTTCAAGGCAATGCATCTACTTCTAAGGATAAATTAGATAAATTGACAACTATTGTCAAGGGCCTGAGCTATAGAATGGCTAAAAATGAAAAGGGGATAGGTCCTGACAGATAGATTTACCAAAGGCAAGAAAGAAGACCATCATTACATGATATGCCATATAACACTAATTGGCATAATGGTAAACCCATTCTCCCAAACAGCAACCCAAATCCAAGGAATCAAAGTGTTAAGGAAATCCCTGACCCTTTGAAGAAGGTTGTTAATAGTGTTAACGACACCCCATGGTGCATAATATGTCAGATGCCTCACTCACAGTCACAATGCATGATTGCCCAGTCTCTATATAATAATGTTGTTGCCTGTGATGAATGTAATGAACCACATTGCATGGAAGATGACAATGTCAATATGTTGTCTACAAACAGGGAGTATCCTTCTCATGATGTTGATGCAAGCACAAATAATGAGATTCAGGTTTGCCAGTAGTTTCCCTATGATGAAGATGATGAGGATAATAATGTTTATGCTCAGGATTCACATATCTTCTTGAATAACTTGAGGAGACCTTCTGATGAAGAGATTAGAGCCCTCACAACTGCAGCAGTGGCTCAAGTCAAAAGCAATTACAATCTCAGGGGTAAAGCTCAGGTAAGTAACTCACACCAACCAGAGAATACTTTTGTTAACCAACCAGTGCACAGTCATAAAGGGATTGAACTACAAAAGAAGCAATGGAGCAATAATAAACAAAATTTTAAGCAAAAAATAGGTCATGATTCTCAAGGACCAGAAGAAAGAATTCCCCAAGTTGAGGATCAAAACAAAAAATTTTAGATCAAAGATGACAGTCAGGGAGCCACAAAAATTAAGCTAGATCATACCAGGTAAAAATAAAACTGTAGATCAGGCTACAACTATTATACAAAATTATGCTCCATTTGACATAACTCAGGTCTTGTCCCAAGTAAAGGTTTCTGTTCCATCGATGGCGCTAATGAAAGTTGAGGAGTTCAGAAATAAAACATTGTCCCTGATTTCAGGAGTACCCTGTCAAGCTAATCAGAGTATTGAGACTCAGGGTAAGAAACAAGCCATGTGTGTTGATGAGGATGAGACTCCTGAAGTATATTTAGGGGTAACCATGACAAAATGCCCTTCATAAGTTGAACCATTTTATGTCTCTCTTGTCATAAATGGAAAAGTGATTAAGAATTGTATGCTTGAATCAGGAGCATCAACGAATATCATGCCTTTGGCCATTATGTAGCAAGCTGGATTAAAGATAGATAAGGCATGTGGGAAATGCTATGCCATGGATGCTAGAGAAGTACCAGTCATTGGAATCATGAAAGGTGTGGATTTCAGATTGGCAACATATCCTGAAAAGACCTACAAAATGAATATAACAGTTGTTGATATCAAGCCATGATATGGTATGTTGTTGTCAAGAAGATGGGCAGTATTGATTGGTGGGAGTATGCAATTGGACTTGTCATATGCTATGATCCCAATGAATGGCAAGGATGTCAAATTGATCAGAGAAGAAAGATCACTAGACACAATTGAAGATCAAGATTCAGAGGAGCATATATGTTTTGTGGATACTGACTGTGATAATTTCAGAGTTGTCTCGGATGATCAAGGGGGTAAAGGGAGAGATGTTTGCATTCAAGAGCTTGACCAATAGGGTTGAATTGAATTCTTTCCTCCTTTCATCTCTGTCTTTCCTTCCTCTTCATTTCCTTTTCTTCTTTAAGAAGGCGTTCTTCTGCAAGTTTTATTTTCCTTTCTTCTGCTTTTTTCTTGAGACTTTTGATCACAAAATCATCAACATCAAAGTCTTCTGCTACTTCAATCTCTTGAAATTGCCACATATATTCAATTTGTTTTTTTATTATTTCCGGAGGAAATAGGTCATCAAGTCTTTTTGCATTCTTTACCCTTCTTCTAACATCTGGGAACAACCAGAATTGGAATTTGTAATACAAATTTTCCTTAGTTGTCAAGGAATCGTAATCCTTCTGATTTTTGTTTTTGGAGTAATCGGAACCCTTCTTCCTTCTTTGAAATTTTGTAATAATTTTATGGTCTGGTTCCGGTATATATTGTACCGCGGGTCCGTGATTATCCTCTTTCATATGATCCAGATAACTATATGCTAAAAGATTATATCTGTGACATTTGATCCTATTTTTGAGCCGTCTCAGAAAAGACGCAAAATGTTTCTCCCCCAAAAAAGATGCAAATTCACTCCATCCCAATCGGTTACCGATTACATTTTTCTTTTTATGTGGTGCTATTCTGTAGCCAGCACACCATTTTAACCATTGTTTCCAATCTTTAACCCTCAAGTCTTGAGGCTCTTTACAATCCAATATTCCTTGTAAATATAAAAATTCCTTTACATCTTTTTTGATTAAAGAAGACGATGCTCTGGATTTTAATAAATCCTTCGCAAAGGACCCCTTCATATTTATTATTTGAAGCCATATTTTGTGAAATACATATGCTTGGGAAATTTTTTCGGAACGGTTGTTCTTTTTGATAATTGGATTGATAATTCTATTTCTATTTGAAATAGATATTTTTCTAGTTGCTTCAATATTTTGACTCAATTGCATGTAAAATTGCAAAATTGACTCGATGAGATTCAAAATAGTGCTTTTATTTGACTCGATGAGATTCAAGATGCTTATATTGAGATCAATAAGTGTGAGTTTCACCCTAAAATGAAGAACTTTCATAAAATAGGGCAATTTCTTCCTAATGAATCGAGTGGTTTTCTTTTGGAAAATAGAACCCCAAATTTCTATGGACCATGTATTTTGATGGAGCTTGTTCAAAGGAAGGCTCTAGTGCTGGAATTGTATTTTTGTCTCCAACTGGTAAGCTTCTAAAATTCTCTTTCTTGCTGAAGTTTTCTTGTACAAATAATATTGCAGAGTATGAGGCTCTGTTATTGGGATTGAATGTTGCTTTGAAGCATGGGATCAAGATGCTCAAAGTATTTGGGGATTCAGAGTTAGTCATTTCCCAAGTCAGAGATAAGTATACATAAAAAAATAAGAGGTTAAAACAGTATAAGCATGTTGTTCGGGATACAATTGAATTATTTGATGCTTTTTTAATAAATTGGATAGAGAGACCAAAAAATGTCATGGCAGATTTTCTAGCCAACGTAGCCATAAGGCCAGATGATATCACTCTATCAGATGTCACAAATGTTGAATTCAAACTTAGACCTGCAATACCAGATAACGTATGCAGCTGGCAAGTGTTTGATGATGACAAAGATTTGCTGAGATTTCTACATTGCATTGATGAATATGAGAGCCAAGAAATGGATTATCAGAGCTTTGTAGAAGTTCTGGATGGAAAAGAAGCTCTCTTAGGGAAGGAGGTAATTCAACTCAAGACAAATAAAATCCCTAGAGGGTTGGTTGCTTTAGAGAGACCGTTTGACAATAGGGACCAATTTGTTACAAAGGCATCTCCAACAAATAAGAATGATTTAGAAGAGATAAACTTGGGGACATCTCATGCCCCCAAAAAGGTATATATTGGCAAATAGCTCAAGCCATATATCAGGAGTATGTTGATTGCACTACTGAGAAAATATAAACATGTTTTTGCCTGGTCATATGAGGACTTAAAAGCTTATAGAGAGGATTTATTCCAGCATGAAATCCCTTTGAAGCCTGGAGCTAAACCATTTAGGCAAAAACAAAGACCTATTAATCCTACTCTAGCTCCAAAAATGCAGGAAGAGCTTATGAAGCTTAGGGAGGCTGGAATAATTATGCCCATCAGACACTTAACTTGGGTGTCCAATCTTGTTCCAGTTAGAAAGAAGAATGGTGACATAAGGCTTTGTGTGGACTTTAGAAATCTGAATGTATCTTCTTTGAAGGACAATTATCCATTGGAAAACATGGAAGCCATGTTGCAGAACGTGACTGGCTCTGAACTTTTATCCATGATGGATGGATTTTCAGGGTACAATCAGGTGAAAGTAAAAGAATCAGAACAGTTCAAAATTACTTTCACCACTCCATGGGGAACCTATGTATATGTGAGAATGTCATTTGGACTGACAAATGCAGGTGCCACATTTCAGAGGGCTATGGATGTTGCTTTTGCAAGATTAATTGATTCAATCCTAGCTATATATCAGGATGATTTGATAGCCTATTTAGAAAAGGAGGAGCAACATTGCATGCACTTAGAACAAATCTTTATTAGAGAATTGGAATATGGCATCTCACTTAACCCAAAGAAATGTGCTTTTGGGGTAGTGGAAGGAAAATTGTTTAGTCACATTGTTTCCAAGGATGGAGTCAGGATTGATCCTGAAAGGGTGGCTGCAATTGACAAAATTCAGATCCCTAGAACAGTGAAAGGTATTCAGTCCTTCTTTGGGCAAATTAATTTCATTAGAAGATTTGTTCCTAACTTTGCAGAGACCACAAAAGATATCTCTAAAATGTTGAAGAAAGGTGCAATTGTCAAATGGGAAGATGAAGCAACTAAATCATTTCAGAACATTAAAGAGGCCATAAAGATGGCTCCTGTGCTAAAATCTCCTAATTTTTATAAGCCATTTCAGCTGTTCTTGTTTGCTTCTTTCCATACTATTGCTGCATGTTTATTGCAGAAAAATGCAGAAGGTTTTGAACAACCTATAGCTTTCTTTAGCAAGTCATTACAGGCTGCTGAATTGAAGTATGACATCATGGAGAAGCAAGCATATGCACTGGTTAGAGCAATCAGGAGCTTCAGGCCATTTTTGGTAGGCTCTCGGATAATTGCATATGTGCCCCATGCAGTAGTTAAGGATATTTTCACTCAGCAAGAGGTAACTGGAAGAAGATGCGACTCTCAGATAATTACATATGTGCCCCATGCAGTAGTTAAGGATATTTTCACTCAGCAGGAGGTAACTGGAAGAATATGCAAATGGATAAATAAATTGCAAGAGTTCAACATTGAAATACAGATCACAAAATTGGTACGAGGACAAGGTTTGGCAAAATTGATGACACGGTCAAATCTAGAGGCATGCCAAGTGAATGTAGTGTATAATGAAGTTGTAAATATGTCAGAATATGAATGGTATAAGGACATAGTACATTATTTGCAGAATTTGAACTATCCCTCCCATCTCAGTGATAATCAAAAGAGGACCTTGAAGCTACATGCTATTAAATACATCATTGTTCAAGGAGAGTTATATTGGAAAAATCCTAATGGTGTATTACTCAGGTGTGTGGATGAAAATCAGGCTGGGGATATTCTAAGTGACATGCATAATGGAGTGTGTGGTGGACACTATGCTGCCCAGACTACAGCCCACAAAATCCTCAGAGCAGGCTACTGGTGGCCAACTCTTTTCTCAGATGCACAAAGAATGGTAAGGAAATGTGATCCTTGTCAAAGGTTCTCAGAAAAGCTAAAGTATGAAGGTGCATTGCCCCTTAGGACTATAACTGTAGAAGCTCCATTTCGGCAATGAGGAATTGATTTTATAGGGGAAATCTCAGAAAAATCAAGTGGAGGACATAGTTGGATTCTTGTTGCTACTGATTACTTCACTAAATGGATTGAGGCCATTCCAACTAAAAAAGCTACAAGCAAAGTGGTGATGGATTTTATTCTGGAGCATATTATTATCAGATTTGGAGTACCAGCCAAAGTGGTCACAGATAATGCAATGTGCTTCAAGTCTTGTGAATTTATTGATTTTTGTAACAATTATGGAATAAATTTGTTACATGTGTCACCATATCATCCACATGGAAATGGTCAAGCAGAGTCTTGAGAAACAAAAGCCTCATGAAAATTGTCAAAAGGATGGTAGGAAAAAACAAAAGGGCTTGGGATTCAAAGCTGAAAATGGCATTATGGGCTAACAAAGTAATAGTGAAGAAAGCAACTGGAAGGTCACCATTTGAATTGGTGTATGGTGCGGCAGCGAAATTGCCTATGAACAACCTCCTACCAGTTTATAAATGCATACAGGAAAATGAGGAGGAGATTAAGGACTCAATGACTAAAAGAATAAATCAGCCGGTTGCACTAGATGAAATGAGAAGGGAGGCACAGAAGACAAACATCAAGAGACAGCAAAAGGTAAAATATATGTTTGATAAAAGGGCTGCAGAAAGAAAGTTTCAGATAGATAATTTGGTCCTTGTATGGAATGCAAGGAACCAGGATAAGGGGCAAGCATGATAAATTTGAGCCCTTATGGGTAGGCCCGTACCAAATCAGTGACACCCATGGAGAAGATTCCTATTTTCTCCAGGCCCTAAGTGGTGAATTATTGGAATTACTTATGCATGGTCAGTTCCTAAAGCCCTACTTCTCATAAACGCTTATCTTGTGTTCACACTATAAATTAGATGTAAATATTTTGTACATGCCTTGTATAGTCGGTCGTGTTTTGAGTTTGGTGTTTTGTCTGGTTTGCCCCGGAGTAGTCTGGTCCTCGCTGCAGTCTTGCATCTGCATGTCCCTAGTCGGAGCCACTGGTGGTGCTCACCTAGGGTTAGGGTTCTGAAATTGAGATTGCAGGTTTCTGTTTTTATCCCTTCAAACCCTTAGTGCCTTGGGTTAGGTTGTTCCTCAACCCACATGCAATGTTTTACCATTTGTTCAATCACATTTCATGAAAATGCTAAGTTTTTGTATGTGTAAGTGCAAATGTATGTTGGCAGGCTCAAAAATGGAGTTAAATCAGCTTCAAAAGGCAGTTGTGTGCATTTGTATGCATATCAGGTTATACATTGCAGGTATATTCCGTCAAAGATTCCCGCTTGTATATAGGGGTTTGTATATTGTTGATTGTATATTTGGATATACAATGGGTTTATACAAGTGGCGAATGTCAAAGAGGATTCAGATCGGGCTAAGTTGTGGTCGGGTTCGCAGGCATGTGTAAAGGAGTAAGTTAGGGTGAGGCCCACCAATTGCATACAAAGGCAATTGTATGCTGGGGCATGCAATCAAATATACAAGGCCTGGACCCCAGAAGTTTTACATTTTGCTTGATGCAGGTTTGAGATCTGGATTGCATGTTTTGTTTTGTATATCCGCGTTGTATGTTTGCGATATACAAAACAATGATACAAAGGAAAGATACAACGCAGATTCCATGGGATATTCCAATCTAGCAGATAAGGTGTTGAAATCCGCAGCTTGCATGTATATGGCATTGTATATGTCGATATACAAACAAAAGGAGATACAAGGCCCAAATTTGAAAGTTTTTCAAATCTGATGGATAAATGGCTAGGGTCCGTTGTATGTATATCACATTTGTATGATGCGATATGCAAGGAAATGTACAAATAAGGAGATGCAGGGCAGACCCGATTTGAATTTCAAAGCACCTCATAGTCATTTGAGGTCTGCAGAATGTATATTAGATTTGTATGTGCAGCATACAACCCGATATACAAAGGAAAGACATACAGCCTGGACGCGAAGGAGGAATCAAATGCAGTGAATGAAATTTGAGGTCCATGGATTGTATAAAGTGCTTGTATGTTCGCGATATGCAGGGGGCCAATATACAAATGGTGGGCCCCGGCGACTCAAAGAAGTTGTTGTATGTATATGCATCCTGCATCTACAAAGATTTGAAAAGCGATTGTATATGCATTTGAGCATGCATATACAAGGGCGAAAAGGACAAAATAGAGAGGGGAAAAGTCAGCGATAGAGGAGCAAGGTGCCTATGTGGCATGATGTCATTGGTTGGCGACTTTTCAGCATGTTTTGGAGCTGTTGATCTCAACAATAGGGAGATATGATCAACAATCGTGTTTCAAACTACCAGCGATGGTTTTCTTTGCATCAGTAGTCATATTTTGAGCGGGAGAACTCCATGGACATGCTATCACAACTTCCAAGAGGAGTTGCGGGTAGCTGAAACATTAATGGCCACATACAGAGGCATGGGTTGATGGTTGACTGGCCACCTACCAGTTTTATGAGGAAAAATCCCCAAACGGCGGCACAGGGCTCGAGTCCAACTCCTCCTCGCCACTCCTTCTGCCTGCTGCATTGATGTTTTGGGTGCCATTTTTGTGGTGCACTGTACCTAGCAGACTTTTGATTTTTGCCTTGAAATTAATGCCGAGTACACTTTCTTGCAGTATTAAGCAGACTGTGTTACTCATTTTTGTTTTTGTTGATAACTAGACAATTTTTGGTGCTGTGATAAGATACAACTTCATTGGTAGCTCTATTTTGGGTGTCTTGTGAGTTTATGAATCTCATGTTGTATGTCTTATGCATAAATTTACTGGTTTCATGTTGATTTAAATGAGTAATGCTATATTGCATGTATTCTGTTATTTGTCTCCAAATTGAATGTGTTCTTCTTCTAAATCTAAACAGCTAAGGGGTGTTTAAGATTCTAGAATATGGGTTTACTATATTGAGTGCTTGATCTTTTACTTCTGCTCAAGGGGTAGATTAAATGTTTCAGGTTAAGTGTTGGGAAGAACATATTGCAGTAAGGATTTTGTAAGCAGAGATAACTGAATACCCAGTCTTGGGAAGTATCTATAAGGTAGATACTAAACAATCCCCTTGAAACCCAGTCATTGATCTAGGTTTATGATAACCATTCACGTGTGTATGTCTATTGACTCTAAGCCCTAAGATAGGCACCGATCTTGTCTTGTATTGAGGTTACACCCAAGGTCCTAGTTTTGCATCCAAATACCAAAAATCAAACTCAAACTTCAAATACAACCTTTAGGACATTAGAAGTAGTTTTAGGACCAAAATCCTCTGTCTGCAATTGAATATAGGCCCAAAGCTAGCCCCTTTGCACTTATTCCATAGTTTTGGTCTGCATAAAAGAGGATTTATCTGCTTTGTATCAACATCCCACTAAGTTAATAAGCACATTTCACAGATGTTAAATAGGGAATACCCCCCTTGGTTCTGTAGAGCCTAAAGAAGAAGAGGAGATATTTATAGAGTCTATCTCCTATACTGTTGGCCCCTAGCCTAGGAATCCTGTTGATCAATGATGGCTACCTTGTAGGGATACCTGGGAGCAAGCATCCAGTTTGGGAAAATAACCAACACCATGCACAAACAATGTGGCTGAGTATGAAGCCTTGATCATTGGTCTCAAAACAACAACTCAGTGGAACATTCAACAACTACAGGTCTATGGAGACTCCCAATTGGTTATCAAACAAGTTAATGGTGAATATCTCACTAAAGACAACAAACTAGTCCCCTAGAAGCAAATGGTTGATAAATACAAGTTACTCTTCAACTACATCTAGTTTGAACAGGTACTCCATCTTTATAACAAAGCCACTGACACCATGGCCACTATTGGCTCCTTTCTGGATATGCTTCATGATAGTCACCAATGCAAGTTTCTTGTGGAACAAATCCTAATGCCAACATATCGTTTTGCCGAGTCAGAATTCCTATGTGAGATTGTTGGTCTTGAAAATCCCTGGTATCATGGAATTTACATCTACCTCCAACATCACACTTTCCCACCTGAATCCACTCGCAAACAATAACAATCACTCATCCACTGAGCCTCTCACTACACCATTCTCACTGACACCCTTTATCGTCGATGCTATGATGGCACTCTCCTATGATGTTTAAACATGGAAGATGCTTCACTCGCACTACACAAAGTCCACACAGGTATCTGTGGTGCTCACACAAGCGGTATTGTCCTAGCCAAGAAGCTCTTACGTACAGGATATTATTTGCCTACCATGGAGCATGATGCATATGACTATGTAAAGAAATGTAAGCCTTGTCAGCAGCACATAGATCTTGTACATGCTCCCTCTCAGGCATTGCAACCGATCACCACACCATGGCCTTTTCTTAGTGGGGCCTAGATCTCGTTGGTAAACTCCACCCGCCCTCCTCTGATGGCCATAAATTCATCATCACCTCCACTGAGTACTTTACCAAGTGGGTTGAAGCCATTCCTCTCACTTTCACCATCGGTACTCAAATCGCCAAATTCATCCTTTACCATATCATCTGTCATTATGGTATCCCATTTGCCCTTGTCACAGATAATGGCAAGCCATTGAATAACAATGATGTTTATACCCTTTCTGAACAATTTCACATTCAACATCATTGGTCCATCCTGTATTATCCCCAAGGTAATGGTCAAGCTAAGACAACTAATAAAACCTTGCTCAAAATCCTCAAGAAAGTTGTCAATGAAACTGGTCGTGATTGGCATCTCCACATCCATCTCGCCCTTTGGGTCTATTGCACTAGCATCCACACTCCTACAGGAGCCACTCCACACTTCGTTGTCTTTGGATCTAAAGCCATCTTGCCAATCGAAATTGAATTGCCCTCATTGTGCATCTCTTTGCATAATGTTATCACTTGTGAAGAATACTATTTTGTACACCTCCAAGAGTTAGAGCTATTGGATGAATGGCACTTCAACGCCTTGAACCACCTCCAAGCGTACCAAAATTGGCTTCGTAGATCATATAATAAGAAAATCCATGCCAAAGAATTTGCAGTAGGAGACTTGGTCCTAAAAGAAAATCAAAGGAATCTCTCAGAATGAGACAAGAAAGGAAATTTTGAGCCTAATTGGTTGGGACCCTATGTCTTCATAGCTAAGTATGGTTCCAGGGTATACCGTCTTTCCACTCTCGAAGGAGAAGAACTTCCAAAACCTATGAAAATCATCCACTTGAAGTGGTTCCACGGCTAGCCTGCTGAATACCCCAAGTTAAAAATAAAAATAAAAAATGTCAAAAATTCCAAAAAAAATTAAAAAATCAAAAAATCAAAAAAGTAAAGAGAAATAATTTGTCCTATGGTGAAAACCACTTCCCGTGGCACCTTGGGCAAGTACCATGATGAAAACCTATTTATAGGCATCATGTGTAGGTTCAATCCAGATCCATTGTTCATCCATCCTCTCATTACCACATCAGATCCATCTCATCCACTTCATCCACTACCCATCATTCATACTACCTGAGCTTCTATCTAGCTTAACTATCCATCATTCCCAAAATATCCATCTGCCTATCACCAACCTGCATGTGTTGCACAAGAAACTAAGTAATAGAAAATCAAGACTCAAGCCTATCATCGACTCACCTACCTTCATCTTGTTCCATCTAAACTATCTCTCTATCTGAGCTTTCATCTCACCTCTGTCCCCTCACCTTTTTAATATAGTGAGTAACAAAAAAGCAAAATTCTCACCTACCATAACCTTTCATCACCCTAAGCCCTATTCATCCCACTCACAACTATCCAATCCTATCACACTCCCAAACACAATTGGTCCCCATTGTGATTTATCACATCACGTCACCCCGCCATTTACCCTATTACAATCTCCCCTGTCACTCTCTGTTGTTTATAGAGTAAGTAACAAACAAACAAAATCCCCACCCACAATAATACCCCCATCACTCATACATCACTAGTAGAAATATGGCAAATAAATGACCAGGTGACTAAAACTTTTAGTCACGTGACCAAATTTTTTGCAACACAACTATAAATGACTAATTTTGTCATCGAGCAAAAAACACAACTAAATAATTGGTCAGACAAATAAAAATGACTAAATAAATGACTATTACTTCTCTATTCTTTTTTCTTTCCAATTTGATCATAATCCATGAATTCAAAGACAATATAAGGCAAGGCAATAAATGTCCGCTTAGACCAAAGGAATAAAGGGAGAGAAAGCTTAAATGTTTCCCACGAGCGAAGCTGGATTATCTTGGCTCTTCAATCTATCTCAGTGCACTAGCCACGGCACAACATGCCCATTAATGATCTGCATGCCTCGGGGAAGTGACTGTCCAACCCCGACCTGCCAAAAACATCATTACTTGCCACCTTGCCAACATCTATCGAGGCCTTCAATCACACTTTCTGACTGTCGGAAAACATAGCCGACCTGCATAAAATGTCTAGGGGCTATCTCTACCCCCTCCATGTGACCTCTCCTATCTGCCTAAAGATCTAGCCCTTTATCGGACGATTATATAATATTTATATTATTATATTATATATTATATAATAATATAATATAATATTTATAATATAATATTATAATATTATATAATAATATAATATAATATTATAATATTATATAATATTATAATATAATATAATATAATATTATATATTAATATTATAATATTATATTATAATATATTTAATATTATATATTAATATTATAATATTTTATTTCATGTTATATAATATTATAATATTACATAATTATTATAATATAATATAATATAATATTTATATTATAATATTATATAATTATTTTTTTATATTAACTATAGGTGGATCAATTACAAAAAATACATCACTGAGAGTATCGACAAAGAGGCCAAGCCTCACCACGAAATCAAAGTATCATATATACAAAAGAGGATCAAAATGAAGCAGTGAACAACTAATGAAGGACATCATAGTGTGTATCAACCCAAGCCGTCCAACCAGGTGGGCCCTCCATCCAAACAATGTTCTTATGTTCCTGTATCTGAAGCAACATAAACAGCTCTTCTTTCCTAGTATTGATGTTCTTCCTGATTTCTTTGTTCAGTCTTTTACAAGCCTGTTCAAATGTCTGCAAGTCATCCAGGGTTCTCCTCCACTCACAACCATGCTTTAGCTTGTAGAAAAAAAAGGTGGTGTGCCCATCCTTAAGGAACTTCCTCAGCTGCTCTTTTTCTATCATCATAGTAGTGTGAACCTGCAGAAAAATTTTAAGATGTCTGAGTTTTTGAAAAAACTCAGTAAGAACTCTCGGTTTACCTTGGTATCTCTCCTCGTTCCTGCACTTCCAGATCTGCCAGAGGATGTTAGAAGACAGCATATTCCAAAATAAGTTGGTATCCTTATGGAGACCATTGATATGACCAGTAACAATTTCCAAAATATTTACATTAACAGGGTAAAAGACACCAAACATATTCCAGATCTCTTTAGCAAAGATACAATCAAATAAAATATGTCTACCTGTTTCAAGGAGCCTGCATAAGTTACAAATGTCAGTATTATGACCATCTTTTTTAATGGGGAGTCTATCAAGCATAACTAACCATTTAAAACATCTAATTTTAGGTTCAATAGGGCTTTGCCACATAATGTCAAAATATTTTTTTCCAAGAATCGGCATCAAGAGAGGAATACCAAATAGTGTTAATGTGATAAATAATATCTTCATTGTGATCAATGATTCTGTAAATATTTTTGGCTTTGAGATTAGCCATGATGACCCCATCCGGCCACTTACACTTTAAGTGCCTATGGGAATCCACATGACAAACAGTAGGAAGATTTTTAGTAGCCTGAACAATCATATTATAGGTCTTCTTGTGCAAATCAAGAATATTATACTTATTCTTGAGCTCATCCCATTGAATGATATTATCCTGTTCAAAAAGATCAACAAACTGAGATATACCCTTTTTAGCCCATAACCTGGCAGAACATCCTTGGGAGAGGGCTAGGGGTTTACCATTCAGGTGCAAGTTCTACCAAATGGATCTTTCACCATGGATCTACTTATCATCATAAAACTCCTTGTTGGTGATAAAGTTCCTGACATGGTCCCAGGCTCTCCAAATGGATTTGAAAATAGCAGAGCCTTGGACAATGACTGGGAAATTGCCAACAATAAGATCACATAATGGGAGATTTTTCCAAGTTCTGGCTTTTTTAGGAAAACCTCTTTCAATATTATGCCTAACCAGCACCTTCCAAGGATTATTACCCTCCATGGAGTGAAAGATCCATTTGGCAGATAAGGCAATACCTTGAATTTTAAGGTCTTTAAGCCCTAGCCCCCCAAGGATTTTGTCAGTATGGCACCAGTCCCATTTGACCGCATGCACCTTTTTATTACCTTTACCATCAAACCAAAGAAAGTGCCTGATAGCCTTCTAGATTTCTAAAATCTGATAATTATTGAACATCCAAGCAGAGGAATAATAAATACTATATGAAGACAACATCTTCTGATAGACCTGAATTCTGCCAGCAAGAGATAATGACCTGTTATGCCATTTATTGAGCTTCTTATCGATTTTTTCCTTTATCCAAGACCACATATCTTTAAGCGAAGGTTCAACAGAGAAGGGGATGCCAAGATATTTGACAATCTTGCTGGGACCACCCCATTGGAAGTTATACTAAGAAAACCAGCAAGGAGGTTGCTCTTCCCATCCCAGGCAAATGGATTTGGCTTGAGATATACGAGCACCAGAACTGGAATAGAACAGATCAAGTTTAGCTTGCAAAGCTTTAAAATTTCTATCAGAGAGCTCAAAAAAAAGGGCAGTATCATCAGCAAATTGACAATTAATAAGCTCATCGTTATTAGGAAGATAAAGACCTCTAACCTCAGGGGATAATGAATTGTCTCTAAGGATATAAAAAAGGGCTTCTGAGGCAATAACAAACAGGGCAGGAGCTAAAGGGCAACCTTGTCTAATGGACCGGCCAAGAGAAAAAGGGTTGGAAAGGGAACCATTGACCTCCACCTGGGCAGAGGCATCATTAAGAAGCACCTGGATAGCATTGTAGAAGAAGGGGGGAAACCGAAGGCTTCAAGCATCATGATGATGAAATTCCATTCAACCCTATCACAGGCTTTCTCGAAGTCCAGAAGTAACATAGCAGAGTTCTGATGGGAGCACTTAGCCCAATCCATAGCTTCCCAGCTAGTAATAAGGTTCTCTAGAATGTATCTACCCTTGATAAAACTGGTTTGAGTAGCACAAACAAATTTAGGAAGAATATTCACAAGTCTGAGGGCCAGGATTTTAGCCAAAATTTTATAAGAAACATTGAGGAGCGTGATCGGTCTCCAATTTCTTATGAGAGCTTTGTCCCCATCTTTGGGAAGGAGCTTGATGATGCCACTATTGATCTCAGGGCCCAGGGTGCCATTAATGATGCCTTCAGCATACATATCATGAAGATCTTTGCAGATCCAACTGATGTTAGCCTTATAAAACTCAATAGGAAGCCCGTCAAGGCCAGGGGCCTTATCATTATTGAGAGCTTTAATAGCAGTATCAATCTCATCTAGAGAGATTTCCTTAGATAAGATAGAGATATCACCATACTCCAGTTTATTGGGAATTAGGGGTTTACATTTAATTCTAAGGTCCTCAGCCTCCTTAGAGTCTTCAGAGGTGAAGAGATTTTTATAATAATCAGCAAAGGCCTAGATGATGACAACAGGGTTCGAAACTTCATGGTTGTCTATTGAGAGTCTGTCAATAGACTCTTTGTTATGCTTATGTTTAAGAAGATTAAAGAAAAATTTGGAGCCCCGGTCCCCATGTTGGAGCCAGTGGGCACGAGATCTGATTTTGGCACCACGGATTTTGAGTTGTTGATGTTTCCTCAGGGCATCCTTAGCGGACATAACCTGAGACAAAAGTTCAAGATTGGAAGAGTCCTCTTGAATATTGCTTTCTGCATCTTGAAGATTAGAACATAAACATTTCTCAATAAACCTATAATCCTTGGCCTTCTTTTGACCAATGGTCTGGAGGAAACACTTCCAGGCTGGGAGATTAGCTTTCCATCTATCTAACTTGGAATGGTCATGGAGATTCACATTATTAATGCCCCTAATAATCTGAATGGCAGCAAGGACGTCCTCATCCAGAAGGAGACTGGTATTCAAGATGAATTTGGGGTTACAAGTTTTGTGGTGATCAAAAGGGTGGTGGTGGTAACAAGAACAATGTTTCCCTGTTTGCCAGGAAGAAAGGAGAAGGAGTTTTTATTACCATAAAAACGATCAAGCCTGGAATAAATCTGAGAGTGACACTGTTGAAAGTTGCACCAAGTGTGCCAAATACCGGGGTTATAGTCCTTATTACCAGCAAGAGGGTCAAACAGAGCTTTTGAGTTTATAAATCTATTCCAATGAAATTTTTCATTATCCTTCCAATTAAAGGGGTTGCCACCCAACTTATCATTTTGGGATTCAACCATATTAAAGTCTCCACCAAAAAACCAAGGGATATCAGGGAGATTAGTCAACCAGTTCTAGAGAGAAGCCCTCTCTTTAGGGTCATTGGAAGCATAAATAGAGCAAATGCCAAATAAATTATTGTCATGATGAACAGTAATCCAAATAGCCCTTTGGCAGGGAGAGGTACCATTATCAGTTATGTACCTCCCCCATTTGGGGTTAATGAGGAGAGCGATTCCTCCTTTGCCTTTGTTGTGATTAGTAAAAAATTTGATAGCATCATTCCATGTAAAATTAAGGTTGGATTCAAGCATGAATCCAACAGCTTTAACTTCTTGCATCATGAACACATCCATAGAATTGAAAGAATCAAGAAGACGCTTAATAACAAACTTCCTATCCGGGGATTCAAGGCCCCTTACATTCCAAGAAAGACAATTCATTGGGAAACATTAGAGGGGGTAGGGCACACATCACCAGCCTCATCAGCTGAAGGTAGAGACTTGTTCGAGTTATCCCCTGATTTCTTACTAGAAGATTTGTTCTTAGACCCAGGCGGCCTTCCCCTACATCTCGCGGCTAAGGCATCAGCTTTAGGATCATCCTCATATTCTGATTGGGAATCCATCTCCATAGAAGGCACACTTGGGGAACCATCAAAAGGGGGTATAGCAAGGATGATTTCAAGAGAGCAATCATCGCCAAGTTCTTTAAAAACTTTTGGTGGGAACTTCCGAGAGGAATCAATAGTAGAATTACTGTTAATTCTGCTATTGTCGATATTCTGCGGCATATCCCTGATAATCTCAACCTCAGGGTTGATAACAGGGGGAGTTTGGGGAAGGATCTTTCTGGCAGAGGCAGGAATCTGAATTTTTGATTGAACATTATTGTTACCTTTGCGCTTTTTTTTATTGCAAACAATCATAAAACCATCATCAGAGTTAATTAAGTCGATAGCCATGTCCGAAGACGGAACTGAGAGAGGAACGGAAGGGGGAGAAGGAGAGACAGAAAAGGATGCAGGAGGCGGCTTGGGTGAATTTCCTTCCAATGAGGTCAGGTAACCAGGGAGCGGAATAGAGTTAGCCGAGCTGGGGGGAGGATTAGGGATAGGCGGGGTAGGGTTTTTAACAGGGTTTCTCTTGATAATAGGGCAATTTTTCCTAAGGTGTCCCTCCTTTCGACAAAGAAAGCAGGCATTCAATCCACCCAATATTTCAACCGGGCACACAAAAGTTTCATTTAAGATATTAACCAAGATATCAGCTGGAATTTCTTTACCAGGAAGAAGAGAAATTAATACTCTGGCATCCATATGGGGTACCAACCTAACAGTATCGTCCATACGAATGGTTTTTCCCAGCAGGTCGAGTAATTGGGGTAAGAACCGCCATAAGAAAGGAGGGATGTTTTTAACCAAAATCCATCTAGGGGCCGATAAGGCCAAAACTTCTTCGTGAATAGCCTCAGGCGTCCAAGCTAGAGCTCGGAAGGAAGTGGACCCAACTGTCCAATATTACTTTTTAAGAACTTCCTTTTGAGCTTCCTGATTAACAAAGAAAATAACATACAATCCCTTTTGAATCTGACGACAGAAAGAAATATGAAACCCTAATTTATTATTCCAATAATTATGAAACCAGTCGTCGAGAAATTTCCATGGAGGGCATTTGTCCATTTCAACAGCTAAAAAAAATATTGTAGTATTTCTTAACCTATTTTTTTCCTTATCTATCTCAGCAAGCATTTCAGGATTAGGAGCGATAGAGAAAGGAGCTAAGGAAGCCGAGGAGATCTTACCGGGGTCGGCGGCTTTATGGGCACGGGGACCTGCAAAATCAAACTTGGCTTTCTCATTGACGGAACCAGAAGATTGAGCCACAGCTTCAGAGAAAGATTTGGGTCTATTGCTTGATAAAAGGGGATTAGCAGGTAAGCCATTAAGGTCGGCGTCATTCGACACTGCGGGAGGAGTGATAGTGGGTACGGGATCGGCAGGATTGCAGAGAGAGGAGGTATTAGGACCAAGCATTTCAATATCATTAATGAGGGGAGAGGAAACAACTACACCTGGATCGAGGATGCTCTCGGAGACATCCAGCTATCTCTCGCCGCCCCCCACAAGACCGCCGGAGGAAGCCACCGTGAAAGTGACCTTCCTAGCCAGAGTCGCAGAAAACTTCGCTGCAATCGCCAACTTTTCATATTATATAATTATTATATTATAATATAATATTTATATTATATAATATTATATTATAATATTATATATTAATATTATAATATTATCTTATAATATATTTAATATTATATAATATTATTATATTACATAATTATTATAATATAATATTTATATTATAATATTATATAATAATATAATATAATATTATAATATTATATATTAATATATTTAATATTATATAATAAACCAAGGAATATCGAGGTGAGTCATTTTGGGGTCTCCTCGCATGGCATATCGGCGTGACACCAAAATGTGTCACGCTGATCAAACGAGAAACTATGAGCGCAAAATGTTAATGATGGGCGCCAAAAGTAAAATGGTTAAAATTTAATTAAAATTTTGGTTCATGTCTCCAACTAATCCATGATGGTCCGCTTCCTGGCCATTTTCCTTGCCAACACTCTGAGAGATTGAGAAATTGTAGTCGTTCCATCGAGATGTTTCACTCTTGTTGTGGATGAGGCCCTTGCTACCATGGTTCATCATAGTGCAGCAAGTGGCTGAGCAAATCGTAAAGGTCACAGCGTCCACTGCTGGTAATCATAGTTCCTTTCTTGGGTTCTTCTCACAGGTAGGTTGCTTGTTACCCTTGGGTTCTTGGCATCAAGAGATCTTTCAAGAATTTTGAGGATGTCGAATGCCACTCTGAGGTAATACCCACTGCTAAATTTCTTTGCACACCTTTTTTTTTGGAACTGGGGTTTGATTATTGTGCTGGGATTTTCTCTTCTTTAATGGCGGATTTAAGCTCAAAGTTCATATTTTTTCCCTTTGGGTATTTCTAGATTATTTGAGTAGATGCCACCGGTTAAAATAGGAACATGTTGCTCAAAAAAATCCCATTTTGCTAATTTGATTTGTGATGGAAGTTTTTAAGAGTCCCGTCCACTTTTATCACTAGGCTCCTCTATTCAATCAGAGGGTGGAAGTTTCTAGTGCCTGCTTCTGGTTTTGAGTATTTGAGAAACTTTAAAATCTTGTTTCTCTTAAATATTGCAGCAAAGCACTAAAATTTTACCCACCATGGAACCCCCTAATTGCAAAACCCCTCCCAAAATTATTCACCAAAATCTCCTGAAAAAATATGGAAGCCCTCATCCCATTGCACCAACATTCTGACCCAAGATTACATCTCATGTTCTAGAGGGGAGATTTTGCAGTATAAATGTTGCACAAGGCAATAAAATCTGTAAACTTTCAACTCCATTTAAATGGTTCTAGCTCCAAGTTTTGTGGTGAATATATTGATTTTTGAATTGGGCAATGTTCCAATAGAAGTGACTAGCTGAGTTCACTGAGCGGGTACTACTGATAAAATGTTGGTGCCATTTATAGTAATTTTTTAAGGATTTATTATTTAAAACTGTCCCATTAGCTACAATTTGGTGAAAATCCTTGCCAAACTTTCTCAGGATGAGTTGCAAACTTGTAGGCTCCTTTCATACTCTTCATTCAAAAGAATCAACTTTCCTCAATTCATGGAAAAGATTGAATTTATTGCAGCAGCCGTAGCTCCTTCCATGGGACTGCGTCCTAAGAGGATCTCGTGAAACAAAATATTCAGCTTTCTCCAACAGTATTTCATTATATCACATTTAAGGGTGCAAATTTAAGAAACACGTCACTACATAGAAGCTATCAGTTGGAGAAAAATCCCAATAACTCTTAAGGGCTGTTGCAAACTTCCGGTTCCCCTCAATCTTTGCCAGCCATCTAGCTGATGATTTCCATTATTCATTTTCTACTAGGTGGTGGCCCCCACCTTGTTGGAAACACAAATTAAGGAAAAGGTGATTCTTAAATTGTCTGTGCACTATCATGCTTCAATTTCAACCTTTTAAGATTCTTCTCTAAGCATGGTTTCTTCTCCAAGGCATGTCGCTTGGATTGTCATTTACTTAGATTCTTTACCTTGAGAATCTGCCAATAAATATATCTGGGTTATCTCAAATTAAGTTTTTAAGCAGTCACATCTGTTGGAGACAACACAATGACCGGTGCTCTGTTTAAACTTTATGCCATGTTAGTATCAATAGTACTTAAAAATCACTCGTGGTTCAAAGGCAAAATGGTTAAATTGGCCAACTACATGTGGTCCTTAGTTTGTGCAAGTTCTGTTGTCTTTTTAGTAGGAAGAGGACATACCCAAAAATGACTAGGTCTAAGTTGTTATATCATCGAAACTAGATTCTTGTACTTGAAAAGATGAAGTTTTGTTTTGTAGACTACACCCAAGTTTTCTTTTGTGTTAAAAATAATAGAGGTATCAAGTTTGTCTAGATTTGGGGTATTTTACAATTGTGGCCATGAAGATTTTATAACCTTGATTCTCAGTGACCATTAGTGCAACTGCATGCATTCAAGTCAATGCTCAAATGATTAGGACAAAACCTCTTGCTAGGTAACAAAAGTGAGACTATTGGGCTTCTACCATTGGTAGAGCTGGAGCAATTCTATTATCAATAGGTGCCTTCCTGGATCACTAGATGGCTTGGCACCTGACTTCCAACAATGGGGGAAATTATTTTTATTTTGTGCCTCTTTAGCTCAAAACTAAAAACCTTCTTTTGTGAAATTATTGTATATGGGAAATAATGGTCTAGTGTATTAATCTCCAAGAATAATAGACATCTTTTGAGCTACTTTCCTAGCATTTAAATGGTGGCCCTCTTTTTTCAAAATTGCTCAACTCCTTAAATATGCTATTTCAGTCTCATTTTAATATCCTATTTTTCTATAGACCTCTGATACAAATCCATTTGAAATTTTTGCCAATTAATTTGTTGGTGTGATTATAGAAGGCCCGAGAAGATTCTGGTGATAATTCCAAACGGCCTTTTACATGTTCTTCCAAAAGAAGCAAGGCAGCCGAAGTTCATAATTTGTCAGAAAAGGTTTAGTACTTCCAGTTCTGCAACAATTTTAGAAGAAGGTGACTATAATGATTATTGTCAAGCAGGTGACTGAAACTACGACTTACATTTTTTGTTTGTGCACAAAATAGAGATGGAGGCACAAAATCAATGAAAAGATGAAATCCCTACAGAACCTCATTCCCAACCCTAGTTAGGTCTATTATGCTTTTCATATTCATTGTTGTGCAGATGTTGTTTCAAGTTCATTATTTATGTTTGAAAACTAAACACTATTTTATTAAAGCACTTTTTTCCTAGTTCAACCAGTTCATCAGGAATAAGATGAGATTTTGCAGTCCATATTTTGCAATGGGTGCTTTTGTAGCTTAGTGACCATTTTGACCAATTGGTTTTTGAAATATCAATATTTTCTTTTTAATATTTGAAGATAAGGGAATGCTATTTCACCTTGGCTTTAAAACATAGTTGCAATTTGGCACTTATTATAAGATCTTTACTTGGTTTTTTGTTTTCAGTTGTGAGGAGTCACAAAGGCAAAGTCTTTCCTGGTGTGAGCACGTACAGGTTTGAAAGTATTTATTTGAATATTGTCATTTGTTGTTGCAGACAGATTAGTAATTACTGGTAAATTTCATATTGCTGTAGCATTATTTGTGTGAGTAAAACTTGAACATCAGTCCTCAATGTTGTTTAGTTAAAATTGTATATGATTGGGGGTTACCTTTGCATAGATCATATTGTATCTCAATGATAAAGTTTAGGGTGTCTTCAAGATAGCCAGCACGGGCAAGGAGGTCAACCATGCGCACATAATGATCAACTGTAGGTGTAATGCAATAAGGGTTACAAATGTGATTGAAGTATGTACAACTCTCATCCACTAAACCTGCATGGTTGCATGCACCTAGAATACAATAAAAGCTTACAATGTTAGGATATGTTCCAGAGTGCTTAATTAATTCAAAGATTTTCAGAGCGTCCTTGCAAAATCCATTTTGTGCATATCCTGCAATCATTGCATTCCATGAGATGACATCTCTTTGAGGAATTTTGTCAAACAGTTTACGTTTTTGTCAATGATTCCATATTCTGCATACATGTCTATGAGAGCATTTCAAACTATAATATCTCACAAGAATCCCCCTACCATTGTGCTTTGAAGGATGTCCATACCCTGTTCCAAAGCTCCCATTTGGGCACAGGCAGGGAGGATGCTGGCAAAGGTTGCGTAATTTGGATTTACAGCCGACAATTGCATTTGCTTGAAAGTTTCTAAAGCCTATTCAACAAATCCATTTTGTGCAATCCTGTAATCATTGCATTCCATGAGATGACATCTCTTTGAGGCATTATGTCAAACAGTTTGTGTGCCTTGTCTGTGCTTCCACATTTTTCATATATGTCTATCAGAGCATTTCCAACTATAATATCTGACAAAATTATGCCTTCTATTATGCCTTTATGAATGTCCATACCCTGTTCCAAAGCTTACCATTTTGATATAGGTAGAGAGGATGCTGACAAAGGTTGTGGAGTCTGGCTTTACACCTGCCAATTTCATTTGCATGAAAGTTTCTAAATCCTTTTCAACAAATCCATTTTGTGCATATCATGCAATCATTGTAGTCTATTAGACCACACTTCTTTCAGGGATTTTGTCAAACAGTTCACATGCCTTATCTATGCTTCCACATACATCTCTCTCTCTGTATATGTATATTCAATTGCATTTGCTTGAAAGTTTTTAATTCCTTAACATGTCTAACAGGGCAGTTGCAACTACAACATCTGACAAAATTCCTCTATCCTTTATGTTCTTATGGATGTCCATACCCTATTCAAAAGCTCCCATTTTGACACAAGCAGGGAGGAAGCTGGCAAAGGTTGTGAAGTTTGGCTTTACACCAACCAATTGCATTTGCTTTAAAAAATTTAAAGCCTTTTCAACAAATCCATTTTATGCATATCTTGCAATCATTGCAATCCATGGACCACATTTCTTTGAGGCATTTTGTCAAACAGTTCACGTGCCTTGTCTATGCTTCCACATTTTGCATACATGTCTAACAAGGCAGTTGCAACTACAACATTTGACAAAATTCCTCTATCCTTTATGTTTTGATGGATGTCTATACTCTATTCCAAAGTTCCCATTTTGACACAAATAGGGAGGATGCTAGCAAAGGTTGTGGAATTTGGCTTTACACCAGCCAATTGCATTTGCTTTAAAAAATTTAAAGCCTTTTCAACAAATCCATTTTGTGCATTCTTGCAATCATTGCAGTCCATGAGACCACATTTCTTTGAGGCATTCTGTCAAACAATTCACGTGCCTTGTCTATGCTTCCACATTTTGCATACATGTCTAACAGGGCAGTTGCAACTACAACATCTAACAAAATTCCTCTATCGTTTATATTTTGACGGATGTCCATACCCCATTCCAAAGCTCCCATTTTGACACAGGCAAGGAGGATGCTAACAAAGGTTGTGGAATTTGGGTTTACACCAGCCAATTGCATTTTCTTTAAAATTTCTAAAGCCTTTTCAACAAATCCATTTTGTCCATATCCTACAATCATTACAGTCCATGAGACCACATTTCTTTGAGGCATTCTATCAAATAGTTCATGTGCCTTGTCTATGCTTCCACATTTTGCATACATGTCTAATAGGGCAGTTGTAATGCTTCTTAGTACTTCAATGTCAAGTTTTTCAGACAAAACATGGAAAGTATTGTAGTCTTGTAGCAATTGTTGGTTCTTCTGGTACAATAGCTACCACTAGATATATTTTTCTTCATATTAATCTCAAGGCAAAAAGTTCTTTTTTGATGGCTCTCACTAAATCACCCCGAGTAGGATTAACCTTCATCATCTCATCAAAGTGGAGTTTCCTTGATTCCTTCTTGGTTAGTGTGCTAGTTCCTAGTGCTTTTGATTATGGAGTTTGGCTTTGAGGAGGGCGAATGTGATGATTGTCTCTGAATTATTTACTAATCAATTAGATGTACCATACACAATGCATATGCATACACCAAGAAGTAGAAGGGTGATTCCATATGGAGAAAATGCAAGACAGATAATTAGAGTACAATGGCCTGATTAATTGTCTAGAGTTATGGCATTACCAGCTAAAACTAGTTGTATGGTGTTGCCAATAGGACTACTTGGTATAATGCTCTAGATTAACTGTAATAATATAATATGTATAAGATCTTGATTCTAAGAGGCGAAGGGGATAAAGTATGGGGGTAATGGCTATTTTTAGAGGGAGAAGCAAGTTTTTCTTTGAAGAACTAAAGTTCTACACTTGAAATGTATAGATGCTTTCCCATATTGAAATTTGAAAAGCCATTCAATCTTGTGTGAATGGTTGCAATTTGTGCAACACAACAAAAGATGCCAACAATTTGAATTTGTTGAAGCATTAGTTGTAGGCACTGGAGTATTACATTGTATTGGCAAAACTCATAGCATTTGATTTCCATGAAACTCTAGAGTGAGGTGATTTTGGCAAGCTATGTTGTCTAGGCCCAACATGGATTATGGCTGAGTGCATGACAATGAACAACATCACTGCATTCTCCGGGATGCTTCACAATAGTGACATCAAAGAGGACATATGGGGCTAAGGCTAGGGTGGGGGATAATTGCAAAAACCAACACTGATGTTGCCCATGCATGTTGAGTCTTATTGAGGGCCAATTTAAGGCCATTTGCCGACGTGAAAGCCTTTGCTTTAAGACTGAATGACTCTTTATTTTTTAAATTGGAGACCCAGCAAGTCCTTGATCATGGCCACAAACTTTCTTGATGTGTTTTGGATTTAAACTTGCAAATATAAGTGAGGATTTGTTGACTCCTTACACATTGGTTTAAACATGGTGGAAATTAAGGCACCTAAGTCATTTTGGTTCTTTCAAGCTAGGAGTTCATCAAGAGAAGTTGAGTGACATTGTTTTTGAAGTTAGTACTCATATTGTTAAGGGAAGGACAAACTAAAAGAGAATGGTGCTCATCCTTAATTTCATTGGTGTCACATATTTTATAAATTGAGTTGAGTTGCAGATCTAATGTCATCAACATAATACATTCAGAGATTACAACACAGAGGCCAAAATGTTCTTTCTGGGTACTCCCTCTCTCTCTGGAGTTCTTTCCCCGCTTCTTCACATACTCCTCCTTGTGTTTTCCCTGCTTCCTCATGTAGTATTTAATCTACATGGCGTTACTGGTTGCATGCAAATCATCTTCTTTTCCATTATGCGCTACTAGCAGCTCTAAACGTTACATTCTACTTTTAGTATCCACTCAGGCTCCAAATAGATATTCTTTTGAAATGCCAGTTTGTTCTTTATTCGCCAATCAATGCATGCAATCGTGGGTTTGGGTCCCACCGAGGAATAAGAGCTATTCGGGTTCGCCATATCGAAGAGATGGTGTTTGGAGTCATACTGATATAGCATGGTCTCGAAGAAAAGAGAATCTAGCATAGCAGACCCCACCATAGAGCATTATCGGGATGTCAGAGAGACGCATAGATGGATCACTCCAAAGAGTTGGAGTCACACCGAAGTCAGAACTTTGAAGGGACGATAAGACTCCTCACTCCGATGAAACTTGGTCCTGCCGATAAAGGAAATGCTCCCACCACAAGCACAAGTGGCATTCCATGTCACCGCTATGTGAACAAAAGATGACAACACCATTTCAGATTATCGAAGAGACTAGATCCAAGGTCATAGCGATAACACCATGTCCTATCGATAGTGTTCATTCCAGCTAAGTTGTCGGTTCTGGTTCTAGTTCGGGTTCGGGTTCGTGGGTTTGGTTCGTGGATTCGACCAAAAAAAATTTAGTTGGGTTCATTTTTGGGTTCGATATATATATATATATATATATATATATAATTTATTTATTTATTTAATATTATTAATATTTATATTATGAATAATATAATAATATTATAAATATATAATATAATTATTAATATATTTATAATATTATTATATTATTCATAATATAAATATAATATATAAATATTAATAATATTTAATTAAATAAATATTTATAATATATATATATATATTTTTTTTTTTTTTTTGCTTCGTAAGAGTATAGTTTATATTGATTGAAAATAAGAAAATTACATATCTGACTGCATATTGCTTGCAGTTATCTCCTATTCTTTCTAGTCTAGTGGCATATTGACCTCGTAGGGTCACCATTAAGATGAAAATTGGCCATGCAAGGCCTGCAAACTTCCTAGAAATACAATGCCAAAATTTGGCCTATCTACCATCAAAATTTGAGTAGCTAATTTAGCCCTACAGGGCAGAGAACAAAACCCTGCACAGACTACAAACCCTATACACCCGCCGAACTGAAACCATAATGGAGATAATTACATCTAACTAAACCAAAACATATGAAATCCTTCTAGCTATTACTCAAAAGATAGATTTGCCACCCTTACCCTGAAGTCTTCTATCCAATCGAAGGAGCCACCATGCAGTTCAATCTGCAAAAGCTTCAACAGAAAGTCCACCCCTACTACAACTTGTTCTCTGTGTAGAATGAACAGCCATCCTTTAGGGTCAAGCAGGAAGGGAAAATAATGAACCATCGCCTCATCATCCTCTAACAAATGAAAATCTATAGGCCTAGGAATACCAACTCCCGGCTCGGCTGCCTTGACTATATCCGCCACTCCCATGAGCAAAATGCTGATGAAAATTTGCCTTACCAAGAGGACAATTCTCTCCTTCGAAATGCCTGCGTCTAATAAAGATGCTAAGAACTAGGACACAATGGAGGTGTTGACTCTGTAGAATCCACTCTCCTCCAAAATAATTTTACCCAAGATAACCTTCACAGCCAACATAATGAGATCATCATTTAAGCGTAGAATCCTCTTGAGTCTGTGATCAGTCATCGGACCCTTGAAGGCAAGTTGTCTAACTGCACTCTCCAACTGAATGGGTGTATCCATTCCCAAGCAAACTAGACCTTCCATTGAAATCCTCATGATAAAACCAGACCCACCCGCCATTGAAAGACACTGATAAGAGTGAAATCCCCTGCACTAGGCTTCTCTATATAAACAATGCTGGCCTCTCGAATCTTCCAAGCGAAGCACATTTGGGGATAACTGTAGAAATGAAGGCAGCGCTCCTAGAAATGATGATGCGCTATGATATTTATGTAAGCCAAGACTATACTACATTTATGCTCCTTGCAATAATGACATACCCTTCATTGCAATTCTATCACCCTTGTCACATCGAGTCCCTTCCTTCCAAATCACTTGCCACCTAGGTAGAATCCCTGCCCAAACACCCAATATTTGTTCCATGATCCTCCGAGGCTGCTACCTAGCCAGCTTGGCTGGCAAACCAAGACCCCGGTACTTCAACACCTATTGTGTGGAAGGACGCCCACCCTTCCACCCACTGGATCTCAACTTCTCTAGTGCAATTCATCTATATTCACTATTTCTTTAATCTGTCTACCATCTGCTCCCAAATTTGAGAGAGCATCTGCTTCTTTGTTACCTTCTCTATAAACATGTTTGATTTGAATCAAATCAAAGGATTCCAAGAGGTTAACTGCTTGATCCAGCAAGGCGTTGAGTCTCCAATTAACCATTTTCCTAGTTCTGAGACCATTGATTATCAATAGGGAGTCGCCTTCGATTTCCAATTTTTTGATTATGAGTTCTAGGCATAATCTAAGCCCCAAAATAACTGCTTGCAGTTTTGCTTGATTGTTTGTTCCCTCTGGTAATCATTCTGCCAATCTCCCTACCGTTCTCTATTTCCAATCTCTGACAATATAGCCTGCACCTAAAATCCCTGGATTTCCTCTAGAAGCCCCGTCAAAATTTAACTTGTACCATCCTTCTTCCAGGGGAGTCCAACGAACTGCTTCTCTTTCTGCTCTTGAGGTGACCTTTTGATCTATGGCTATGGAAGGTGTTATTAATCCTTTCCAATTTTTCTTCATATTTGTATCCCAAGAGGAGAAACTCTTTTTTTCCCCCCACCTCCATCTAACGATCTTGCATTCATTACTTCCACTATCTTTGCCTCTAATTTATTTAGGAAGGTGTGGATAGGGGTCTCCTTCTCTTGAAAGATTCTCTGATTTCTCTCCTTCCATATTTCCCACAAGAGCAATGAGGGGCTAATTATCCATAGTCCTCCGAAGATTGATTCTTTATAGAGAAGAGGCCAAGAGACTAAAGTTTCCAGAAGGTGCTCAGGAAGAAGAAAGACCCAATTTAGCTTAAGCCTTAACCATGCCCAACTTTTAGCTGAGAAATCACAATTAAGAAGAAGGTGATCTACTGACTCTTCATCCTCTTGCACAATACACATATGGAGGGTCCTGCAAATCCCATTTTCTTAAATCTATCTGTTGTTAGGATTCTACCTTTTGAGGCTGCCCAAGAGAATAAACCTACTTTTGGGAGATAGTTTATTCCAGCATAACGAGGTTGGCAAGCTAATTTCGTTCGCTGGGGAGACTTTAAGAGATTTATAACCCTCCTTAACACTATATTGACCCAGAGGGGCTACATCCCACCTCAACACATCCGAACCTGCCCTTAAAATCACCCTTCAATTTCTCAAAACTTCTTCCAAGGCTATTGCCACTCTATCCTCTAGTCCTAGTGTCCCTATGTCCTTCCATCTGGTTCCTACTCCACTGCCTAGAAAAAGGGGCTTAAGGTAATCTCTAACTTTGTCCCCCCACCTCTGTTTTGTAATCTCTCTAGTTGAAGCTAGTTCTTCCCTCTCTGCTAAAATGGAGTGACCATCCCACGAATCTTCCCAGAATAAAGCTTTACTTCCATCCTTGATCTCCCAAGTCAAATGATTGATGATCAAAGCTCTACAATTACTGATAAAGTTCCAAATTCTTGAGCCCTTGGGTAGCTGCCTCATGGTGAAAATACTGTTCTCTGAGTCTTCTAAATATTTTGCTCTGTCAATCTTAACCCATTTCAGATCTTGTCTCGAATGAATTGCCCATACCAGTTTGGCTCCTAGGGCTACATTATGTTCTGCCAAGTTTTTCAGACTGGTCCCATTCACTTCTATAGGCTCACAAATCTGAGACCATTTGATTAAAGGATATTTATTCTAATCCAAATTACCCTACCAAAAACATTTCCTCATTTTCTGATTTAAATCCACAAAGGTTGCTCTTGCCAACGGAAAACAGGACATCATGTAAGTGGGAATTGCTGTTATGACAACCTTTAGCAAAGTCAATCTACCTACCCATGAAATCCACTTCTTTTTCCAATAAGCTAATCTATTTTTTGTCCTTTCAATAAGCCCATCCCAAAGCTTGCCGGGCCTAACCCCTTTTGCCAATGGCAGACCCAAGTATTTGTAAGGGAGTTCCCCTTTCCTGAACTTCAGAATTCTGAAAATCCTATTTTCAGCTCTACTGTTTGTATTAAAAAAGAAAACTTCTGATTTCAAATGACTAACCTCTTGTCCCGAAGCTAAGGAGTATAAGTCCAAGATTTGATTCAGATGTATGGCTTCCCTCTCCTTGGTTGCCGTGAATAGCATGGTATTGTTGGCAAACTGCTGATGGGTAACTTCCTGTTCATGTTGGGTAATCTAAATCCCATGAATTCTACCTTTTGCTTTCACCCTCAAACATTGTCTTCCCAGCACTTCCGCCATTAGGATGAAAAGAAAAGGGGACATTGAATCTCCCTGCCTGAATCCCCTAGAGGACCCAAAGAAACCTTCTAGGGAGCCATTTACCAAAACTGAAAATTGGGATTGGCCATCCATTCAAAGATCCAATTCAACCAAGAGATATCAAACCCAAAAGCTTCTAACACTTTGAAGAGAAACCTCCAGTTTACTTTATCATAAGCCTTTTTCATGTCTAGTTTGATGAGCATTGCTGGATTTTTATTTCTTTGGACTGAATGACTAGATTCCTGGGCAATTATCACCCCATCCAAAATAGACCTACTGGGGACGAAGCTTGTTTGTTCTTCAACAATGACATCAAGCAAGATCAATTTTAGCCTATTAGCTACTGCCTTGGCTAGGATTTTATACAAGGTATTGCATAAGGCAATGGGTCTAAACTCCTCTAGAGATTTTGGCTTATCCTTTTTTGGAATAAGAGCTAGAAAAGTATTATTTATCTCTTTTAAAACTCTCCTTGAATTCCTAGAATCCTTGATTGCCTCCGTGATCTCCTTTCCTTGAAACTCTCAGCACTTTTGGAAGAAAGCTTCCGGGAATCCATCGGGCCCCGAAGCTTTATCCGAGTGAAGACCGAAGAGTGCCTCTTTTATTTCTGCTTCTGTGAATTTGCTGGTCAAATATTTGTTATGTTCTTCTGAAACCAATCTAGGGATGCCCCGTAATAGAGTCTGTTGACTCTCCAGGTTCGATCCCTCTCTATCAGATAGCATATTTTTGAAAAAAGAGACCACCTCTTTGTTGATATCTTCTGACTTATCTAGAAGGCTCCCATATGTTGTTCTAATCGTAGCAATTCTATTGATTTCCCTTTTGGCTTTGGTGGAATTGTGAAAAAAATTGGAATTCTTGTCTCCTGCCCTTAACCAGACCTCCCTTGATTTTTGCCGCCAAAAAACCTCTTCTTTAGAAGTCAATCCTTCCAATTTGCCAAGAAGTTCCTTCTCAAGTAAAAAACTACTAGAATCCATGCCTTCTCTTAAAACCTTCTCATTGAGAGTTGTTAATTCCCCTTCGACTCTCCTTTTTTCTTCAATTATATTCTTGAAGCAATCTTTATTCCAGGCTCTTATTTTTTGTTTCACATATTTTAATTTAGTTACAATATTGAAAAATTTAGACCCATCTGGATTGACTTCTAACCACCACCACTTTACCAAATCCACAAAGTCTGGGTCCTTAAACCACATATTTTTGAATTTAAACGGGCATCTTACTGGTCTCCTTTCCCCGACAATTTCCAGATGGATTGGATAATGGTCTGATCCTAAAATTGGTAATATCTTGCATTCCAAACTAAAATGAAAGTTGCCCAAGTTTCCTTTGAAGAAAAATCTATCTAATTTTTCTACAATATTGTTGTATCCCAATCTCCTGTTCATCCATGTGAATGCTCCATTCCCCATAGGAATTTCAAATAGTAAGTTTCTATCCACAAAGTTTTCAAAGTCCACCTGAGATTGAACCTTCCTTCCAACCCCTCCTCTCTTGTCCTCGGATCTCAATATTGCATTGAAATCTCCCCCCAGAATATAGAAATCAAAATCTTGGCTATTGAGAACTATATCTAGCTCTTTCCAGATTAGCTCTTTCCAGATTTCCTTCTTCTCTAAGCAAGAATTGGGCCCATAAATGTTAATCAAAAGAAAACTCAGATTTGAAGCTAGGCTTTTTACCTTTGAATCAATCCAGCATCTACTTTTCGCCACGTCCTCTACTAGAACTATTTGAGGGCGCCAGAGGGTAATGAGTCCACCTGAAGCTCCATTGGAGTTGAGTCCCAAGGATTTCCATCTTTCCATCTTGCAAAAATTTTCTCTTTCCTCTTGACTTAACTTAGTCTCTTGCAGTAACCACAAATAAAAAATGGACGATTGTGTGAAATGCCTAAACAGGCATCTCTTGTTAGGGGCATTTAAGCCCCTAACATTCCAAGAGGTAAGTTTCATTGTTCTTCAGGAAGGGAGCTTCCCTTCCCTACTCTGAGTAAGTCCTTGATTTTTAGCTGCCCGCAAGCTTCCGCAACCAATTTTAGTTTCTCCCTGTTGGGAGTACGTCCCCTGTTTTTAACCTCACCACAATCTGGGACTAATTTAACAGGGTCTTTTTGGCTGATTCCCAAAGTCCTATTAGATTTAGAGAACAAGATTTCCCCAGCATCTAATTTCAAACCTTCTTTCAACTGGTCAAGAAGCACCTTTTCCTCATCCAAATCCAAATCTTTCTCCAAATCTCCTATCCATTCTTCTTCTTGAGCATCCTCTCTTATCTTCAGTGATCCTTCCTTATCTTCAGTGATCCTTCCTTAGCTACCTCTGCAACTTCTACCAACTCCTTCCCGACCTCAATTAGGGAATTCAAATCCTTTTCTCCTATGGGAGGGTGCATTAATTCAAGAGTCTCTAAAATCTTTCTGTCCAAAATTCCTATATGCTCCCAGGAGGAATTTATCACTCCAGCCTGAGTATGTTCAGCTATTATCCTTTTTGAAAGCTGGGAAGGGGCCTTTGGAGCCGAATCCTTTGGTGGCTCAGGCTCTTTCTTCTCCCTACCGAACATCTCTTCATCTGGAAATGACTTAACAAAGCCCTCCAGATCCTGCAAACCTCTCCCTTTGTCAGTCTACGGATCAGGTTCTCCTGTCTCCTCCCGAGGAAGAGGAGCATGCCTGAAGTGCCACCCCAGAGTCTCCAAGATGTCCCCCTTGGGGATTGGCTCATAGACCAAATCTTGTCTTAGGGTTCCCCAATCGGTGAAGATCTCTATTTCTCTCCATTTTGTTGAATTTGACTTGTTTTTGACACAGATCCGAACATAGAATCCTTTTCCATTTCTATCTAACCTCTCCTCCGCACAAACATAACTACCTAAGAACTTCCCTATTTCCTCCAGAATTGCATGGTTTGAGAACTCTATTGGGAGATTTGGAAGCTTGTACCAGTCCTACACATATTCCAGAAGATGATTGTTGGGGTCAAAACCAACCTCCCAATCTTTGATATAAAAACCAAAGTCCTCCCACAGCCAGATCCCCTCCATTATTTTCTTCTTTACTGTTACAAAAGGACATAAAAAAATAAAAAAACCATTTGGCAGGGTTTTAATCCTTAGATCCTGACCCCAACGCTTTCGCCACCAATGAAGCATTGCTTCATTATCTAATCTAACCCCCAGCCATTTTAAAATCAAACCTTGGCTTCTTAATTTTCAATCGATGGGCCTAGCAATGCCTGGGGCATAACCATCGAAATCTTGTTTCCTTGGCTCTGTGGGCGCGTATGAGCTCCATGACTCCTTTTACCAAAACCACCCCTTCCCATCATTCTAGGGTTTCCTCCTTGATTCCTCTATGGCCTCCTAAATCCTCGCTGGTTGTGGGCGAAGGGGAGATTTTCCTTGCGACCATTTCACCATCTGTATTTGCCTTTATTGAAGCCTTTATTTGAAACCCCACCTATTCCTGCCCTCACCTTCCATGGATCTTGCCTGGCTCTATTCCACAAATCTTCCAATGGGATTTCACTCTCCACCTCTACTGCCCAAGACGTCATGCCATGACCTTCTTCCGCAATCTCCTTGATTTCTCGAGTCTTCCTTTGCTCCCTGGATCTTTGAACTTTGTTGTACACTTCATCTTCGCACCTGCCTTTCTGCATTTTTTTGCTCCGCATATTATGTAATTAAGATTTTTATTTGCATATATATAATATTAATAATATTATTATATTATATATATAAATATTATAATAATATTCATAATATAAATATAATATATAAATATTAATAATATTATAAATATATTAATAATATAATAATATCTTATAAATATTATAATATATATTAATAATATATATATATATAATATAAATCATAAAGATATATAAATATTAATAATGTAAATTATAATAATTAGGTTATAGGTTTTTATATGTAATGTGAGCATTATAGCGCTTGGAAAATCATCTCATGCCTTAAAAAATTCACGGCAGAAAATTTTCTAAACTCCTCCGTTGAAAATTGTCTCACGCCCTAAAAAAATTCATGCCAGAAAATTTTCTAAACTCGTCGGTTGTCCTATCGGCATATTCCTTGAACCTTCGAAGGGCTCGACTTAGACACAGGCGCAACAAGCATTAGCATGAAAACAAGATATTAAAAAATGTTGGGTTCAATGCTCCCAACAAAAAATTTAAAAAAAAATGTCGGGTTCAACGCGAGTTCCCTGCAGGTTCGGCATGGACGAATCCATAACAATTTTTCCACACCCTATCCACACCAGATGGCGAACCAGACTGGATCGTGAACCTGATTCAAACCGGACCCAGATCTAGCCAGAGCTCTAGCGAATCTAGTAACATAGCATTCCAGCCATTGAAGGGACACCAAAGGGACTCCTACCGATGTATAGTTCTCTTGTCGATGTCGATTCCTTCCCACCAATGGAACATCAAAGTACACTTGGAATTCGAATAGACTAAACTCCTTGTCTTTAGCATGCAAATCCAAAACTTTATGACTGGCACACACCTGTAGACAGCAAAAAGGGGGAGCAGTTTAACAATGGTAGTGTTACATACTTATCTTTTATGCCCTCTTATTGTTTTGTGAAAATCATGTTCAATGTTATGAAATGAGTAAATGGTTCTTTACTAACAGGGCTCTTGCATTATAACTCAGACCTTACTGTCATGGAAGAATGTTGTCCTAATTGGAACAGTCTTAGATAGTGATGTCAATGTTTATGAATGAAGCTTTTGTTGGTATGATCAATGGTTTTACCATTTGGGGTGTTTATAGTATTCAATTTTCTTGGAATGCTTGACTTTGTATTGATAATAGGTGTATGACAGAGTCATGGTGCTTTGGTTTATTGATGGTTCTTTGACTGTGAGATGTGATGATGTATACAATGATCTTTCATAGAGCATTATAATGTATTTTGAAAATGCATGATGCAAAAACAATGATTGTCTTGTTTATAGCACAGTGACAATGAGTGGCCTTCATGTAAAACTAATGAAGGGTGTAGTCATCCCTAGTCAGTCACAAACAGTCCATCTACTACTAACAGTCTCATATTTTTCTTTTGATGAGTCTTGTTGCCATCATGGAAATGTGAGAGTTTCTTAAAAAGTTGCAGTTTCAAAAGACAGTCAAAGAAGTTTATCCGTCACGTTTGAAGGTTTGGTGGATAGTACTTGAACTCAATGACAAGACTTGATGCCAATGAACAGGCCTTGAAATAGGGTATGGAGTCTATTACAATAAGTTGTGGTTGTGCTCCAAGAGATGTGTTGCCTATTAACAAGTTTAAGGTGAATGGTGTTGACTTAGAAGGTCATGCGTATTGATGCTAATGCTCTTAATTTAGGAAGTCTATTTGCTTTAATACTATCTTTACATGCACTGACTGTGTCATATGTGCTGGTACAGTGTTGTCTACAGTGTAGTATGAGGTTTTTGTTGATACTTATATCATCCATGTACTTGAGGACAGGTGTACAAGGTTTTCGAGGCAATGATATAAGCGTGAATTATGTTGGTATTGATGACCTATCATGTCCATGATGTAGTCTTCTTGACAGGGGGAGCTTCTTAGCATATTTTTCATCCCTGCTATTATCAATTGATATGTTTACTTTGATGCATTAATGTGGTCTCATGGAATGGGTTAATTGCAGTATATGCACAAAATGGTTTTATTGAAAAGGGCTTTCAAAAATGCCTCTATTAATTATTATTTTTTTAATATTCTCTTAATGTAAATGTTTAGGGATATTATATAAGTTTTTATTTTATATCCTTTTTATTGTTGAAATCATTTCTGATTGTAAGCATTTTGATTTCATATTATTGTCGATAGTTGTGAGGAGTCACAAAGGCAAAGTATTTCCTGGCACGAGCACCTACAAGTTTGAAAGTATTTATTTGAATATTGTCATTTGTTGTTGCAAACAGATTAGTAATTACTGGTAAATTTCATATTGTTGTAGCATTATTTGTGTGAGTCAAACTTGAACATCAATCCTCAATGTTGTTCAGTTGAAATTGTATATGACTAGGGGTTACCTTTGCATATATCATACTATGTTTCAATCAAATATGAATAAATGAACTATGGAGTTTGACTATCAAACCTGTATATGCATTTATTCTTAAATACTTTCATAATATATGCCTATATTGCTGTAAAATTCCTTATCATCCCACTTTGTGTTTCATATTTCAAAGTTTCATAAATCTTTTAAAAATATTAACAAATTTTGAGTTTTTTTATTGTGGACAAGTACAGAGCAAGGAGAAAATGCAAAACCAATGCCTTCTAGATGCATTTATAGCCCACCCCATGTGCAACAATGGCAGCACTGAAGACATGCATTCACACCGATGGCTTTTTAGCTTTAGTTTTAGTTTTTTTCAGTTTTAAAAGCATAATAAATCAGCAGTTTGCATACTGCATAAAGATTATGTCTTGAAAACTCTATATATAGAGTTCTTTGTAACATATTTTATATATAGTTTGAATATACAGTGAATTATTTTCCAGCATTGTTGTTTCAATCCTTTGAGCAGATTTTTTGATAAACGAGTTCTTTGTAACATATTTTATATACAATTTGAATATACAGTGAATTATTTTCCAACATTGTTGGTTCAATCCTTTGAGCAGATTTGTTGAAGTTTATCAACAAAAAATGGCATAGTTGATGTTTATCATGTACTAGTAGTTTATATATGACCAGTTGACGGAAAATAATGATTAAAATGACCAAATATACTACCAATGGACGAAAATTAGTTAATACAAATGACTAAATATACTACCAATGGACAAAAATCAGTGACTAAATAAATGACTAAATATACTACCAATTGACGACAATTAATGATTACAATGACTAAATAAATAACCAGCTAACAACAATCAATGACTAAATTAATGACTAAATATACTACCAAATTGATGACTAAATATACTACCAAATTACCAAATATACTACCAAATTGATGACTAAATTAATGACTAAAATTTGTTAGGTCATAAATCTGGTCGCGAGATAAATGACCGGCAATAAACTACCAATGGTCACGTGACTAAACTAATGATCACATGACCAATTTTTGGTAGTTTATTTAGTCATTTATTTCTATTTTTCTACTAGTGCATCCTATCTTATCCTATCCCCTCCATCACTTGGTCCCCTTCATGGTTTTTTCATAAACATCACGGCTTGCACCGCCACATCATCCAGTCAGTTACCTTACCTCCCTTGATCCCCCTCCATCTAAATCCTCCCCCGGATCATGATTTTAATAGTTTGAATACAGTCTGAGCACCCCATTCCACCCTCAATTGCCCACCTCCCTTCATTCCTCCATCACTCGGTCCCCTTCGTGGTTTTTGTATAGGCATCACATCTAGCACCGCCATGTCACCCAGTCGGTTACCTTACCTCCCTTGATCCCCCTCCATATGAATACTCCCCTGGATCATGATTTTAATAGTTTGAATATAGTCTAAGCACCCCATTCCACCCTCAATCACCCACCTCCCTTCACTCCTCCATCACTCGATCTCCTTCGTGGTTTTTGCATAAACATCATGTCTTATACCACCAGGTTAGCCAACCGGTTACCCTACCTCTCTCATCCACATATTACACCCTTGACGATTCTATCTTCCCCCTGACTGTGATCTTGATAGTTTGAATCCAATCTGAGCACTTCGTTCCTCCCCATATCACACAAAATTCTTCATCCGCACATCCTCTCCTTTCACTCCCTATCACCTAATCACCCTATCATATCACCAACACTACATCCCCATTATTGGTCACACATTCTACCACCTAGCCACTCCCTCCCACATTTTTTTTATGTCTAGCAAAAGAGTGAGCAACACTTGCCCACTCTCACGACCATACACCTCGATTCATTTCATCACCATGATTTTCATCCTATGATGAAAATTGATCCCATCTATCCCAAACGTGGTTTTAATACATGATATGATCTACAAACTGACAATCCCATCCTCTAAATCAGCCCTCATCCATCTCCATGATCCCATCCCTGTCCACTTTTCATCAAGTTTCCCAAAACTACATATCATCACCACTCACATCTTAATGTGCCTTGATCCCGTGGATACAGGGATGTAGGCAATCTCGAATACGAAGAAAGTATCCAGTACTCAAGTACATAAGATGCATCCATCCAACCCTATTTGGATGGTCCCTATCTCTTGAGCTTGTTGATTATGCTTGATCTACACACAATATACTTGCTATGCATACCATCAAAGCATCACACTTTCACAAAAAATCATCAACTACTAGATTCACTTTACCATTTCTTATGGCCTATATCTTCTTCGCCCATCCTCTAATTTATCCTAATCATCCATCGATTCCTGCCTTATGGATGCATCCTTCCTAAAATGGGCAGAATCGCCAATCCTCCATCTATTTTGGCAAGAGATATAATGGCTATATGTTTTTGTCAGTTAGTCTTTTGGTTTTTTATTTTTATCTTGGGTCCTATTTTTGGATTATTTCAAAGGTACCTTGATCTCATTATATCATGGTATGTGGCGAATGATCTAGAATGAGGCATGACCATTGCTTTCGTATGCTGTGCTTGTGGGAGGTTCTCATTGCTCCACTATAGCATGCATATCTTGTGAATAGTAGGGTTGATTCTAGCATACTATCCCCCTTTTGCATCTAAGGTTCCTCATACCTTTTGTGTACTAAGGGCTTATGTTTTGGATCCCCCTTGTTCACCTAGACAAGGTTGTACTATTGTGGGCATGCATGGGATACTTTGTCACCTTGGTTCCACATACCCTGGTGCATAACATCTCATGCTATATCAACAGTAGTGCTCATATCTGTTTACAAAATTTCTAAATATATGCTATCATCCCCCTATCCTACATTTACATCCCTATCATCATTATCCCAGCCTATATATTCCTCCAAGTTTCATCAGACCAAACCTCATCCCCACCTGATTTCTCCTACCACCAATTCCCCCTTTCCAGCACCTAACTTCTACCCCTTCCCACCTAGCATTTAATGCATCTAATCGACTCAAAACCAAAATCACAAAGATGGTTTAGGGACCTACCAGATCTCTAGCTCCTACCAGCCGTAGATACTCCTGAACCCTCTTCGTGCGATGCTCCTCCCGTGGAATCTGTGCCATCGCTCCTCTACTAGCTCTTCTCTTTTCTAATCACAATTCACTAATCACAAGAAGACAAATGAGGAGAATGGGCCCCTCCCATCTTCTATATAACCTCCCCAAACCTTAATTTCTTCTCCTAGACCCTGCATTTCACCCCCTATCCTCATTTTTTCTCCCCCACCCCGTCCTAGGTTCCGCTAGTATAATTTTGGCAAATAAATGACTACGTAACTAAAACTTTTAGTCACAACAACTAAAGATGACTAAATTCTACTCATTTTTTGCAACACAACTATAAATGACTAAATAAATGACTAATTTGATCTATCATAAGTGACTAATTTGATTGTCAGGTAAAAAACACAACTAAATAATTAGACACACAAACAAAAATTAGACAATAGGATATTAAAGTGGATAATTAAAAAAATATTTCGAATTGAGGGAGTGGGTTGTATTATAATATAATATGATATTATATTATTATATAATATTTTGTTTTTTTTAATTGTGCCTGGTAAACTTCTTTTCATGTGACTGGTGACGCTGGCACAACACGCCCTCCGGTACCACGGGGACGAGGGGAGACTGGACCTCGTGACCATCTTTACCACAATGGAATTACTTAGCCAATCGAGCCAGGGCCCGCCCCATATATTATTATACAATATTATATAATAATATTATATTATATTATATTTATATATAATATTATATTATAAATATTATATTATGTTATATTATATTATAATATTATATTGTATTATAATTATAATATATTTAATAATATGGGTGTCAAATTTTCATTTCACCCTAACCTATTTTAACCATATGGGTGCCAAAATTATACATATTTCATTTCACCTTTCACTTTTGGTACCCACCTCCATTTCATTTTGGCGCCCATGTGTTGCTTTTTGTTGAAACCCTAAAAGTAAACCCTAACTCAGAAAGGACCCTAACCTATTTTGTTTCATCTCCTTTTTACTTTCTTACTCTTATCAATCCTGGCTTCTTTTTTTTGTTGTGAATGAATGGAGCAGAGAGGAGCGCTTAAATTTTTTTGATGCTCGAACCTGCTCATCTTCTCTCGGTATAATCACTCCCCTTGTTGGAAGGATGTTGGGAGAGCACGCGGCTAAACATGGTTCGTACCCCTGATCCCTCAAGCTGGAGGAAAAAGTGAGTCGGCCAAGACTATTAACAACGTAGGAATTCACATTTACCAAAGAGCGACTTACCCAATATGCAGAGGATTAGCACGCTAGTAGCAAACACTCCCAACCCCTATATATCTACCGCCCACTATACATAGATTAGATAGGCCGATGGCTTAGTAGTGTAACAGGTGGGTTGCTTCTCGTTGAAATCCTAAAGGTAAACCCTAACTCGGAAAGGCTCAAAACTCTAACCTATTTTGTTTCATCTCCTTTTTATTTTCTTACTCTTATCAATCCCAGCTTCTCTTTTTTACTGTGAATGATTGGAGCAGAGCAGGGTACTTAAAATTTCATCGTAGTGCAGTAGGTGGGTGAGCTTAAGCTCTCGATTTGTTGATTAGCCATGGTGACCCAAATGAGAAAAAAGAGAAAGGTATGCTTTTATTGTTACCCCCACCGCATGATATTTTGAATTGGTTTCACTATGGCTGCATATATACCATCTACTGAGACGTTGAATCATGTTTGGGCTCCATATGCTATTGGGCATCATATCCGCGTGTAGGTTCTAAGTTTTTGGATTTGCCTTCCTTTCTTATGAGCTTTATGAATCTAGGTTCAAATCTGTTGCCATTCATTTGCTAGAATTATTTCTGGTATTAATCTGACAAGTGAGACACTTATTTTATAGGTGGATTGAATAGAAAATGTTTTGCAGGCTTGGATTGTAGGTGTAGAAGTAAAGGTTCTTAAGTTTCAAATCCAAATGAAATGAATTTGGGTTCAAATTTGTTGTCATTCATTTGCTAGAATTATTTCTAGGTATTAATCTGACAAGTGAGACTTATTTTGTAGGTGGATTGAATAGAAAATGTTTTCCAGGCTTGGATTGTAGGTGCAGAAGTAAAGGTTCTTGAGTTTCAAATCCAAATGAAACTTTCAAGAAAAGAAATTCATTGATACAGAGTGATTCTCTATTTTTATGCCTTTTTGAATTCTTCAATTCTTCAATAAATAATGTAAAACAACCAGTGAGGCACATCATTTATATGTTTTGACTTGCCAGTGAGGCTAAAATTAGTGAGATTTATGTTTAGCCAGTGAGGCTGTAACCAGTGAGGTTTTGTTTTGCCAGGGAGGCAGTTGTTAGTGAGACATTGAATGTATTTGATTTACCAGTGAGGCTTAATGAAATAAATTTTCAAAGTGATCAATCATATTTGTTCAAGCATTTTAGTCTTCATTTCATGGTGCTTCTCTCAACATTTGAATATCTATGATACTTGAAGTCTATATGCATAAATTTGTGAGGATTAATTAAGTTAGATTTGATTTGTAACTTGAATCACTGATTCACCCAAATAAATGACTACCATGACTAAATAAGTGACTACTATGACTAAATAAATAATTACCATGACTAAATAAATGACCAGTTAACAACAATCAATGACTAAATTAACGACTAAAAATACTACCAAATTGATCAATCAAAACAATCAATAAATGACTAAAAATGGTTTAGTCATGAATTTGGTCACGTTATAAATGACTGGCAATAAACTACTAATGGTCACGTGACCATGTTTGGTCGTTTATAAGCAGTTTTTAGTAGTTTTTTAGTAATATATTGCTCTTTTTGTACTAGTGTTCCCTATTCATCCCTTTTTCTTCGTGATCAGTCTTCCTCCCTCTTTTGAGACATCCCCAGAAATTTTATTTTTTTCATCAATTTCTCGAGGGGGCATCACCTCATTATCCATCCTTCTCCTATCAATCGACTGGGGCATAATCATTCACATTTCTTTGATATCCCATCAACCTTGACAGTAATGACACCATATCAAAGAGGGGCAAAATGTAGACACCTAAAAATGGTCACAACCATTTTATGGATCTTCCGCATTCCAAACCTGACAACTCACATCATCTCATCCAATGCACATATTAATTAAATAATTTGTAATTATTTAATTAATATTTTCCTCACCTTTCCCCTTCACCAAAATCAAATTTCTTCTACTATAGTTCAAAAATTAAATATTTTGACAACTATAGGTCACATCCATTCCCAAAATTAAATAAATATTACTATTTATTTAATTCCCTATTTTATCCACTTTTGATTACTTTTAGTAATCATCTTTATTTTCTTCTAAAACATGTGCACATGAGTTAATTAAAATTAACTCACAATTACAACTACCCATGTTTCTAGAAGTCCACTTGTCATTCAATGTACATGCATGTACATGACAACTGGTACTTTGGAAGCATGGACAAATCTTCCAAAAAAGTGTACATTTGTCCTATTTCTTCTACCCCACTCCAAATGTCACTATTCATGGAATTTTAAAATCCATGTGGCACTATTCATCCACTATTCACTCAATTTTAAATTCCATTTGTCTTCTCCTCATAATTTTAAATTCCTCACAAAATCCAAGCTATGTCTTTCTATAAATGAGACCTTATATGTCATACACCTACCCAATCCTAGCCATCCATCCATTCAACCATTCAATCTTATCCATTGATCATCCCTTGAATCTTGGAGCAATTCTCTTATCCAACCTCCTCATGCATTTGTCCAATTCTCCTTGCTTGAGGATCCTCAAGCAATTTGAGCCCTTGATCTTTCAATTCAATCCTAGCCCTCCATTATCATCCCCAGAAATCTATAAATTGAGGCCTTCCCCTCCATTTTCCATAAGCAATTGGTATGCAAGGAAATTATGTCACTTTGAGCACTCAACAATATAGCTAATTAGGCAAATTACATAGTCTAGCATATCAAACTTAGGACATATCACTAATAGTGCATATAGATAGGGTGCAAAGTAGTTCAATTATGCATTTTTAGTTAGTCTTATCTTGAGGTCCCTTGGATTTGTGAATGGATAGTTAATTAGGTATTTAGCTCATCCTAGGTGTTCACATCTTCATTGTAGACAGAGTGGTCTAGTAGAGAGGAAAACCCATCCAAAGCAGTCTCCTTAAGAGAATGAGGGAATATTTTCACCAATAATTTGTCATAAAAAATAAAATGACTACATTGGCAGTGAAAGTAAATACTTAATTTTGTGGGTCCCCTTTTCCATTTATTTGTCAAATTGAGGGACCTCAAAACTAGCAAGAAAAGGGGTGGAAATAATTTCAAGAGACAATGGACTACAATGGTAATATTGCATGTAAGCAATATAGAAGAAAGAGAAGTGATTTGGCTCTAAAGGTTCTCCATATTTTACATTAACTAGTTTATAATACGGTCAATGGTATGGGGAGGAGTAATGGTACTAGTGGTAGTAGAAATGGTAGGAGTAATAGCGAGAGTAGTGGAAGGTTGGGAAGGCAAGGGCTATGATGAGCCACATGCTCTAGATTCATAGGTAAATGGTAAATGGATGGGATGGGGGGATAAACCCATAACCAAAGACAAGGTTGCAAGCAATGTGTGATGAAGAAGTGTCTATGTTAGTAGGAAAAATAGAAGTAGCAACATATGTGGAATTAGGAAGATGTGTGTTTGGTGTAGGTAAAGGAATTGAAATCTAGGTGTGTGATAGATTATAATGTGTATCGCCAATTTAATCAACAAAGGCACTAGGGAAAGAGGCATGTTGGTACACAATATGCCCCACTTCTCATAAGAATCCATGTCTTCATGGCAATTAAGAAGCATTGTGTGCATGGGGTTTGTAATGGTTAAAAATCTGGAATTAAAGAAAGAATGAAAGCAATCCATAAAACAATAAAAAATACCTTCCAAGCACACAAACCAACCACATTGATGGAGCGTACCGAAGTTGCACCCAAACCTCAAGTGAATTGATTTTTGCTACTTTGATATGTGGATTGCTTAGTTTGTCAACATAACCTTGTGTGGAGATGATAGATAAGTTCTTGAATGATTTCAACAGCGTGATGTATGAAGATCAGAGAGACCTAGATGGTTGAGGATACATTCAATTTATAGACTTCCAACAGTGAAGATCAATGGCTATAAATGGTTGAGAGGATGTGCACGAATGAGAGAAAGACAAGTGTCCCTATCTTCTCATGAATCATGGAGGCTAACAGATCTGATTAAGGAGTTGACTGAATTGATTGATCAGATGATTGAATCGATTGACTAGTCAACTAAATTGATTGATTAGTTAACTAGATTGACTAACCTATTAACTGATTTGATTGATTAGTTATCTAAACTAATTGAGAGTGAATTATGGAGGAGAGGGAATAATAGGAAATTAAATAAATAAATTATTTAATTTCATGCACATGGATAAATAAATAAAATATTGAATTTTATTTATTTTGAAGAAATGGAATATTAGCTTTAATTAAATAAATAATTTAAATTTATTTAATTAATATGTGGAGGAAAATTGATTTAATTAAATAATTGGAATTATTTAATTAAATATGGAGGAATTAGATGGATATCAATAGATGAATTTTATCAAATATTTAAGAATTATTTAATAATGAAGTATGGCAGGTGAATTTTGTTGATTGTCAGGAACACTAAGAGGGGGGTGAATTAGTGTTCTATAAATCTTTTCTTGAACTTTTAGTCTTACCATTTCAAAAGAATAATCAAACAGAAGCAAAATATACAACTGAACAACATCCACAAAAGCATGACACATAACACCAAGATTTTACGTGGAAAACCCAAAAAGGGAAAAACCATAGAGAGGATTAGCTCTCAAATATATATTGCAATATTTACAAAAATGATGTTCAGGCTTGGTCACTCCACGGGCCTAGAATATGCTGGTTCACAGCCATGATATACAACTAAGTTTAGCAGGCTCGCTGCCTCAACCCTAAACCTAGCAAGATTACAATAAGGGATGTTAAACCCTACTGGAGGTTCATTGCCTTGATGACAAAAATATGCTTCCACTTAGATCACACATGATAACTGAATACTGCTTAGGCATCTGCTACTATATCAGGGTGTAGTCATTTAACAATTGTATTCTGAATCCCAAGTCTTCATCGCTACTGATCCTCTAACTCTGCTCCACTATTTACATCTTCGCATCACACACATATCCTTCCACACAACACACACCACTCATCTGAATTCCATCGCCTTTATATATCCTTATCATGATTTACTCCATAATCAGGTCAGTGTCCAAGAAGTGAAACGTGTACATAAAAAGATGTACCTTGTCGCTCAATCCAATGCACTATGTGTCACGCGGACCCAAAACTTCTCCCAAACATGTTCATATAGGTTGGCTCTAATCATTCAATTACTTAGATCCTTCAAACATTTACTCTTCTCCGCACAATGATTTATATACTTGTCAGCCTGTTCCTCAAGAACCTGCTTAACAACTTCATCTGCTGACTTACAACTACTGCTGATCACAAAATACTCCCAAAATCATGTCAAGGAATCTTTACACATTCCCAATCTTACCCTCAGAACTGTAGGGCATGATATCATCTTGCGGAGAAATGCGGACCATTAGAACTGAGACTTTGTCTCTGTCAAGCTCTGTCAAACACTGTGTCAATACTTAGTAGCTTGTAGCTATTCTTCCAGTGAACTTTAGATCTCTTAACTCTGGAATAAGACACTTCATATAAGCGTTTACAACACCTCAAAACTGCATAATGAAATACTTATCTGTGGAGGAATGCGGACCACTGCACTAGACCCTGTTCACTGTTCCTGCTATACCTTTGCTTGCCCAAGCTTAGACATTTCTTCAAGATGACTTCTAGAGAGGATTAGGACTTAATCTCTGAGGCATAACACTATCAAACACCAACTAACATCATACCTAAACCGCATTACTAGATCATTATATGCGGAGGCATACTGTCCATCTTACTATCCTCTACTCTGCATACTTCCCATACTTAGCCATTTTCTGTCAACCAGACCTGGAATCTAATATGTTCTTCCAGAGATATCTCTTCCTGTCATGGTGATAGGATCTCTAATCTTTTTTGCCATCAATGATAACATATAGATCCATATCTGAGTAGTGTCTCTTGCCAACAATCTCCCCCTTTGGCATTGATGGCAACGCTTAGTGAAAAATGCCTAACTACTCCCCCTTACTATATACGCTATACTTTCTTGCTCCCCCTGAGATGATTATCCATTTTTCACTGATCTACTTCTCCCCCTTTGACATCAATGGCAAAGGGTGCATACTTGCACTTTTCTATTCTGATTCAGTCTCTCTTCTAAACTTTTAGTTTCCCAATCATCTTCCTCCTCCTTTTTAGTTTCCATATTCTCCTACTTCACATCCATGTGAGCTTCTTCCTTCTGCTTGCCTGTTGATGGTTTGCCTTCTGCCTTATTCCTCTAAAGCTTCCTTTTCTCCTTTTCTTCTTTCAATCTTGTTAACATTTCCTGCATTTCTCTCATGAGTTTTGGGACCTTTTTGCCTAGGACCTTTCCTTTAATCTCCTGTCCTTCTCTTCAGCAACTGCTACTGCTACCTTCTTTCCTTTTTCTTTTTCCTTCTCTGTTGCAGATTCCCTAGGTCCTTTAGGTTTAGTGCTAGCTTCATCTGGCAATATTTTTTGCCTTTGCAGGTTCAGACTCAATGGTCTCTGATTTAGGTGCTTCATCTTCCATAGTCTTGGACAATTCTGGACCTTGTCCTAGTTCAATTGGGTCCTCGAAGAAGTTCAGACTCATCTATAGCTTGTTCCCTTCCAGCACCAACTAAGACATCTACAGTGTCTCTTGCTCTCTCAGATATTTCTTCTCGACTTCGTTCCGGAGGATTTATGTCCATATTTTCTTGTTGTTCTGTGTTTTGTTCCAAAGAGGGCTCCTTAACTGTTCCCTATCTTCTACATCCTCAGTTTGATACTCAGGAGACAGATCTGTTTCAGTTCTGCCTAGATTGCCTCTGTGTTTGCTTATGTAGCATCACTCTTTGCACTGTAATAATTTTGTGATCTAGTCTAGCAACAAGAGAAAGGATATTAAAGTTAGCAGGCTTGATCATTCAAGCATTCTTAAAATTTTCAAATTTGTTTTTCTTATTCATCTCTGCAAGCATTATGCCTTTTGCATCCTTGCTTTTTCTCTGAAGTGACGGGACTTCTAAGTCTTTCAACCTTGTTTTGATCTTGCCTTCTTCTAAATAATCATGTTTGATTTCTGCAAGCTCCATCACCTTCCTCAGCCTATCCTTCTCAGCAGCTAGATTTGATGGCCTTGTAGAAGCCATTTTTTTCTCCTGTAGCATCTGCTTTACAGTTTCTGCAAAATAGACAAAATTATTTATTTCCTTCAGTGCCTCTTTCTTCTCTTCCATAGCAACTCTACCTAAAATTTGGCCCTTAGTATGCTCTACTTCCTGTTCTCATTTCTTAAACTCTTTCTTAAGGGGCGGCTAATCAGACACCCTCTCCATCTGCCATCTAGTTGCACTATCATCACTATCTCAAACACAATCCAAGTACTTGTGGATAATCCTATTCTCAAATTTGTAATGCTTGTCAGCCTTGGTTGCGTCTACATTTTTTACCATGCAAGGACAGTAAATACACTGTCCTGACCTTGACATACCAATCCCAATTCTCACAAAACAACCCACAATGATCTATTCGAAGAATGGCTCCATGAACCACTTGGCAAGCTTTGATCCCTGGATTGTTATACTCTTAATATCCTCAAAAGAAGGAATATTAGAATTTGCGCCTTCTCCATCACTATCATCTAGATTTCCTTGACTGTTTGGACTCTGATCCCTGTTACTAGAGGATGATGGACTAACACTAGAACTAGCATGAGACTTTTGTCTGCCGGGTGAAAAATCCCATCTTCTAGATGACCCAACAATGTTCCTTCGCTTTGTTTGCACATCTGAATCTCGTGCCTTATGTCTCCTTGCAACTAATTCATTTAAGGCATTTTCTTACACTGTCCTAGTAGATTTCACATAAGAGTGCATCTGTGAAGATGGTGGCCCTACATCTTTCCCCTTTTGATTCCTAGTCTCATGTTATCGAGCTTCATCCCTCTTCCACACCAAAAATTATCCCTTGCCTCTGTTCTTTCTGCAAAAATCATCTCCCTATCTGGTTCAGACAACTTTCGAAGCCATTCCCCATTTTCATCATCTTTGTACAAATCACTCTCAAACGACAATCCATCACTGTCTAAATCATCTCCATTTTATCCTTTCCATAATCAAATCTCTTATTCAAAGGCATCCTTATCCCAGATGTCTTTCTATCATCAGAATCATCCTCATTATTAGAGTTGGAATCACTGCCATCGTCTGAGAGGAGTCAAAATGCTTCCTCTTTGTTGGAGCTCGATTCCTATGCTTTCCATCATGGGTGTTAGTTCGACCAGCTGCCTCAGCAACAAATTCTCAAAATCTGCCATAGTCCTTGCTCGATCCAAGAGCTTCTAGAAGTGTGTGAGACCAAGTAGAATCGTTTATCCTTAGTTAAAAGAATAATTTCCATGGCACAGGTTGAAAAATCTCGTAATTCACAGCGCAAATCAATACACTGTAGTGCCGAATGCAAAGTGATTTAGAAGCCCAAAAATTCTTCTTGTCCTCCATGTGATTTGACCTAGTCATCCAAAAAGATGTTGAAACCCTTCACTGTAGTTGATTAGGATTGCTTCACAATCTGTTGCATTATCCCCTTTTATTCCAATTTTTCTTTTGAGAGATGTGTCGCATCAAATTTCATCAAACACCCTCGTGTCGTCTTCTGGCACCCACTTTCTGGTTGGGGGATTTGGATTTTCAACATTGCTCCCCCTGAGCCAGAGCACTCAATTTACTTCCCAGAGGAAGTATTTGCACCAGATACTGATGCAGATTGATCCCTAACTTCAATTACTTCTTTCTTGATCCATACCTTGTTCATTTCTTTCTTGGTTTCAACCGGATTAATTTTCTCTTTCCCTTGTCGTTTCTCTGCTCTGTTTTCCTTTCTTCAAAGTAGTGATTTCTCTTCTCATTCCTGCTTCTGCAAAACCTTGCAACATGTCCAAATTTGTTGCAATTGAAGCACACCATATTCTTTTGACCTTGATTTCTTTCATTGATTGAATTTGATATGCATTTATTAGCCATATGTCCAAATCTATTTCATGCAAAACACTTTCCATTGAAAGATTGACTATTCCTAAAATTTTGAAGATTAGTTCTTATTGAACTTCTGCATTCATTTGATCTGTGTCCCATTTTATAGCATGCATTGCACCTAATAGGATTTTGACTTACTTTACTTTTGCAAACAACAACTCTATGACCAATCCTATTGCAAGTGAAGTATTTACCCTTGAATGACAGTTCATTCATTCCATTGTTGAAACTTTTCTTGAACTGATTTCTACATTCATTTGCTCTATGACCAATTTTCTTGCAATTGAAACATTGACCAGAGAATAATGGAGTCTTTCGTTTTATTCTACTTCTACACTAAGTAGCCTTATGACCAAACTTATTGCATGAATTACAATAACCATTGAAAGATGGGTACCTTTGAGCATTTGGTTGTCTGACCTGAGGTCTTCTAGGTCTTCTTCTTTGATTTCTAAACCGGTATCCTTTGTTTTGCCTTGGCTTAATGCTTATTTGCCCGGAGTTTGAACTTTCTCCTTTCTCAAATCCTAAACCATGTTTGTCATTAGCATTCCTCTGGCTAGCAATCATTTCATCAAGCTTTGAAATACTTATCTTGAATTTTTCTTCAAAACTTCTTGCCTTTCCCAGATCTATTTTTAAACTTATAATTTCTTTTTCAAGTTTTGCACAATCTTCTGATCTATTTTTTACAATCAAGTTTAGATCATCTTCTGCTTTTGTTCTTTCTATAACTTCTGCTTCCAAATCATTTAGGGCTTCATTTGCTGATAGCAGTTGGTCACTGACTTCTTTGTATTTGTCTTTGAATTTCTTGACTTGCTCTTTTAGCTTTAAGATGCATTCATTTGCTTGTTGCAAGTTTTCTTTCAGATCCCTAACTTCTGCTTCAAAGTTTTTAAGATCCATAAGAGCTACTTCTAGTTGATTGTACCTTTCATAGTTTTCATACCTTCTCGATGCCATGATCATACTATCCTAGATCTTCCTCAAGTTGTTAAACTTCTTCCGAGGAACCTTGCTCTGATACCAATTGTTGATTGTCAGGAACACTGAGAGGGGGGGTGAATCAGTGTTCTATAAATCTTTTCTTGAACTTTTACTCTTAACCATTTCAAAAGAATAATCAAACAGAAGAAAAATATACAACTGAACAACATCCACAAAAGCATGACACATAACACCAAGGTTTTACGTGGAAAACCCAAAAAGGGAAAACCATGGAGAGGATTAGCTCTCAAATATATATTACAATCTTTACAAAAATGATGTTCAGGCTTGGTCACTCCATGGGCCTAGAACATGCTGGCTCACAGTCATGATGTACAACTAAGTTTAGCAGGCTCACTACCTCAACCCTAAACCTAGCAAGATTACAATAAGGGTTGTTAAACCCTACTGGAAGCTCACTGCCTTGATGACAAAAACATGCTTCCACTCAGATCACACATGATAACTAAATACTACTTAGGCATCTGCTACTATGCCAGGGTGCAGTCATTTAACAACTGTATTCTAAATCCCAAGTCTTCATCGTTGTTGATCCTCTAACTCTGCTCCACTATTCGCATCTTTGCATCACACACATATCCTTCCACACAACACACACCACTCAACCGAATTCCATCACCTTTATATATCCGCATCATGATTTACTCCATAATCAGGTTGGCATCCAAGAAGTGAAACGTGTACATAAAAAGATGTACCCTGTCGCTCAATCCAATGCACTATGTGTTGCACGGACCTAAAACTTATCCCAAACATGTTCATATAGGTCAGCTCTAATCATTCAATTACTTACTTAGATCCTTCAAACATTACTCTTCTCCGCACAATGATTTATATACTTGTCGGCCTATTCCTCAAGAACCTTCTTAACAACTTCATCTGCTGACTTACAACTTCTACTGCTGATCACAAAACACTCCCAAAATCATGTCAAGGACTCTTTACACATTCCCAATCTTACCCTCAGAACCATAGGGCATGATATCATCTTGCAGAGAAATGTGGACCATCAGAACTGAGACTCTGTCTCTGTCAAGCTCTGTCAAACACTGTGCCGATACTTAGTAGCTTGTAGCTATCTTTCTGATGAACTTCAGATCTCCTAACTCTAGAATATGACACTTCATATAAGTGTTTACAACACCTCAAAACTGCATAATGAAATACTTATTTGTGGAGGAATGCAGACCACTGTACTAGACCCTGTTCATTGTTCCTGCTATACCTTTGCTTGCCCAAACTTAGACATTTCTTCGAGATGACTTCGGGAGAGGATCAAGACTTAATCTCTGAAGCATAACACTATCAAACACCAACTGACATCATACCTGAACTGCATTACCAGATCATTATCTGCGGAGGCATACTATCCAGCTTACTGTCCTCTACTCTGCATACTTCCCATACTTAGCCATTTTCTGTCAACCGAACCTGGAATCTAATATGTTCTTCTGGAGATATCTCTTCCTGTCATTATGATAGGATCTCTGAGCTTTGTTGCCATCAATGACAACATACAGATCCATACCGGAGCAATGTCTCTTGCCAACAAATGTTTGATTTGGGAATGGGACAATTTTAGGTGTCTACATTTTGCCCCTCTTTGAGATGGTGTTGCGAAGTAACATCATTTCAAATAAGTTTAAAACATAGTGCTATGTTGGATAGAAGAAGATTTTGGTTTAGAAGAATAGTATGATTGGATTAGAAATGATGATGCCGCAGTTAAGTAGAAGAAGTACTTAGTAGATTAATTAATAGGTTGAATGATGCCCCTTCGAGAGGATAGACAAATTGGAAGAATATGGGCGCGCTCTCGAAATGAATGGATATGAAGAAAAGAAGGAGATAGAAGATGGAGAACAACATAGAGAAAAATGAAGAAGATAAAATTATGGATGATAGAATGATGGATTTATTATGGGGAGTAGTTATGCTAACTTCAGCAGAGAAATCCTATAGTTTGATAAAGCAGTAGACATTATGCACCAAGGTATAAGGACTAGAGTGACAATGTGTCTTGTGTACCCATTGTAATGCAACCTTGTCTAGATGTATGATGAAGGATACTTAGAGAATTAAAGTCCTAATGCACAAAAGGTATGATATGACCTTAGTTGCAAAGGATAATGCAAAAAGCTATTCCAACATACACAAGATATGAATATTAGCTGGAATGATAAGGATTTGATACAAATGCAGGATAAACAGATGACACACCCAAGCAAGCAAGCAAGCATGCACAAATGATACAAAAACAAACAAGGCATTGCCCTTGTCAAGCTATAAACTGATGATTGATTGATTGACTGATTGATTTGATGATGGTGATGATAGTGTTGTCATTGTGGGGAACGATATATCCCTAGATCAACACAAGGATACGGGAGTGAAATATCCCATTGACGATTGATTGATGATGATTAATTGATTTGATTTACGACAAGATTAGGATCAAGACCAAAGGATGTGATTGGATGATTTGGATAGATTGAGTGACTAGATTGGTATGGATTAAGGATGACTTGCATTTACTTGGATTTTTGTGAATATTTGATTTTTTTTGTATTTTTGAGATTTTTTTATTATTTTTGGATATTTTGATTATTTTTGAGATTTCTTGATTGGATTTTTTGGCTATATTGATTGACTAGATTGGTATGGATAACCTTGATTGACTAGTTTTTAGATTGTTTTTGAATTTTTTATTTTTTTATTTGTTTATTTTTATTTGGAATGCTTGGGTGTAATAGGTGGATATGGACAAGAGGGACTTAAGCATCTAGTTCCAAGAAAGGTGATGGTTCCATTTAAAGATGGATGATGCACATGGACCATGTCAAATGTCAATCTGCTCATAGATGTTGGTAGGAGATTACATGAGATGGAGGTGGAGTAGGTGGATAATGGATTATGATGTGGATTATGTATGGAAGGATTATGCAATTAGGATGGTTGGGAGATAGTGGATTATGGTGTGGATTATGGATGGAAGGATAGTGGTGATGAGACAGTAAATCGTCTCATCTATTAGCTAAATGAAAGCATGTATTTTGCTTAATTAGTGCCATTGCATGTATTAATGCTATTACATGGTTTGCCTTGTAATCAACAATTAGTAGTTTAAAGAATAAATTATGTCAATTTGAAATGTCAGAAAACTTCTAGAAATAAGCATTAAAAGAGGAAGTTTAAAAATGCATTCTCAGTAAAATGGTGATATCTCCCTCGTTTCTCAATGAAATCTAGAATTTCAAAATGATCTAGAAAGATGGGAACGAGAGGAACAAAACCTAGAAACCATTTGAAGAGATTCACCAAAATAAATGTGTAGTTCGTGACTAAATTTGACTAAAATCAAAGTGGCATGAAAGAAGATAGCGAAATCAAAGGAAGAAGATTTAGTTTTTCTCCCCAAGAATAGGAGCTCAGATCCACATTCTTGGCAGATTGATTGAGAATAAGAATTCTATAAATTCATTGTAATCAAGGAATCAAAGGGGATCCTGGAAGAGTTTTATGAAATAATATAATTTAGTGTTTTAGTAGCAGCAGTGTAGTTGTTTGTAGTTTTCATTCCTTAGTTTATTTTTCCAGCAGTCTTTCCATTTCATGTTTATTTACATTTCCAGTATTTCCCTTCACAAGCTTCGTAGGATAGATTTGATTTCAGCAATTTCATTTACAAGCTCTTAGATTTGATTTAATTCCAACAATTTCTTTCATGCATTGTCTTTCAATTATGTTTGCAGAAAAAAGAATGGCATGCAAATAATTTCTTCTCCTCTTGCATATCGCCATGGACACCGCCTTGGATTGACATTTATAATTAAATGATGAGGACTACAGTGACCCTCATCATTTTTGGCACTGTTGTTAGGGAATAGGTGTCATTAGGGAGTTGTTGTTGATCTGGTGACAACAGGTCAAAAGAGAAAATTAGTTTGGCAAGTCTTTTTTAGGTTTATTATTTGAGAAACTCCCCCCCAAACAACAGATCCAAAGGAAGAGGTTTTTGCATGTAAAGAAGTTGACAACTCTTGTGCAACCTCCTCAACTGGAGGACCATGACTTCAAGACCCAACAAGAAAAAGATTATTATTTGGATGCCTTCAAAGTCTAAGGAGGGCTGCCCAATCAGATATTTGAAGGACAAGGAGTTGCATCCAGTCATGCATGCAACAGAATGTGAGGAAGGATTGCAAAATCTTTCCAATCATCCCATGCATCTACTAGAATCAGATATTATGGAGAAGGATGCCATTTCAAAGGAAGGTGAAGCATCAGAGTTTAAATCTTCAATCATCTTCTTCTCATGGTTTTTTTCTTTAAAAAAATTAAATGCATGGATCCATATTTTGAGGAAAGGGAGTTATTTTCCACAACCAGTTAATGGTTTTGTGTAACCTATCTTTACATTAATAAGTATAGTAGAATAGAGTAGATTTCTTTTCTGCAAATAAGTGCTTTGCACATGCTATGTCTTCTTCTCTAAAGCTCAAAAACATGCATTTCTCTATAAAAGTTGCTACTTCCAAGAGCTTTTTGCAGATTTATTTTAGCATTTGAAGACATTCTGGATCTCTCCATAGCTGCCCATGGGCACTATTTCTAGCATTAGAATATTTTGGATCTCTCCGGAGTCACCGAGGGAGAAAAGACAGTTAGCTCCAGAGAGCTCTGGATAGCCCCAGAGTAACTCAGATTCGACCATGAAGAAAAGACAACAAGCTCTGAATAGATCCAGAGTAACTTAGAATATCTTCAAAGCATCTCTAGTGCACCTCTCAGAAAATTTCTAGAGCAATTGCAATAAAAGTGAAGAGATTGGCTCTAGAAGCTCACTATGAGTTGCAGGAGGACCTGCAACATTTTAGGTGTGGAGGAAATGATGAGACAATAAATCATCTCATCTATTAGCTAAATAAAAACATGTATTTTGCTTAATTAGTGTCATTACATGTATTAATGCTATTACATGGTTTTCCTTGTAATCAACAATTAGTAGTTTAAAGAATAAATATATGCCAATTTGAAACGTCAGAAAACTTCCAGAAAGAAGCATTAAAAGAGAAAGTTTAAAAATATAGTCTCAATAAAATGGTGATATCTCCCTCATTTCTTAATGAAATCTGAAATTTCAAAATGAGATGGAAATTTGGGAATGAGGGGAACAAAACCCAGAAACCCTTTGAAGAGATTTGCCAAAATATATGTGCAGTTCATGACTGAACTTGACCGAAATCAAAGTGACGTGAAAGAAGGCGGCGAAATTAGATGAAGAAAATTTAGTTTTTCTCCCCAAGAATAGGATCTCAGATCCACATTCTTGGTGGATTGATTGAGAATAAGAATTCTATAAATTCATTGTAATTAAGGAATCAAAGGGGAAGAGTTTTATAAAATAATATAGTTCAGTGTTTTAGCAACAGTAGTGTAGTTGTTTGTAGTTTTCATTCCTTAGTTTATTTTTCCAACAGTCTTTCCATTTCATGTTTATTTACATTTCTAGTATTTCCTTTCACAAGCTTCTTAGGATAGATTTGATTTCAGCAATTTCATTTACAAGCTCTTAGATTAGATTTGATTTTAGCAATTTCTTTCATGCGTTGCCTTTCAATTCTGTTTGTAGAAAAAGAATGTCATGCAAATGATTTCTTCTCCCTCTTGCATTCGCCATGGACACCACCCTAGATTGACGTTTATAATTAAATGATGAGGACTACAGTGACCCTCATCAAGTGGATTATGATGTGGATTATGCAAAAGCATGGACCATAGGGATATGATGGGTGAAATATTTGGGATAATGGATTAAAGATGGGGAGGTGGAGGTATGTGGAAATGTTGTGGAATGGAAAGGAACCAAAAACACCGGTTGCACACACCGAATGGGATTTTGAAGCTTTTGATTAGAAGGAGGTGTAGGAAGTAATGGACCTATTTTCATAGAGGATGGTCGATGTAGGACTTTAGGAACCCACACAGACTTAGGATTTTTATGATTTTTGCATTGGGATTTATGGGATGAATGAATTTGGGTTTTTTGGATGAAGTGAGATTTTTGGGATTTTTGGGATGTGGATGCTTCATTTGACTTGATTTAGTTTTGCTTAGGTAGCCTTTTGGATAGATTTTTCTTGGACTCTTTGCATTGATGTCCTAAGGCATAAGTATTTTTAGGATATTTTTCTTTATGGGTAAAGGCATCCAAAACTTTATTTATGAATCCCATGGACTTGGTGGAAACTTCATGTTTGGTCGATGTGTAAATTTGTTGATCATGATTAGGAATGTGAGGGGATTTATGGATGGAGGGATTAAAAATGGATTTGTGGATAAATAGATAAAGGGATTGGATGATAGGGATATTAGGCATTGGGATAAGTGGAGGTAGAGTGGATGGAGGTATATTAGGAGTTGGAAGTAATGGAGGTAAAGTGGATGGAGTAATATTAGGAGTTGGAAGTAGTGGAGGTAAAGTGGATGGAGGAAGGTGTATGGTCACATGCTTTTGCAATTTGTAGGATGATGGGGGAGGAATGGCCACATATGTTTTGGGGATATGATGTGGTTTATGATGGCAAGGAGTGGATTTAGAAGGCATGGAGGTAGTACCAACATCTTGAGACTGTTTTTCTTGGGGAATATAACCAATGCCATAAGAGCATGGAGGGACTTTGACATGGATGGGTTCCAAAATACCTTGTTCATGAAGGCCTAAGCATTTACCTTGATAGTTCATTTTCTGGAGTATGCGGTGGACAATGGGATTATGGGTGTTTTGGACACTAGATGCAAGCTCGGTATTTGATGGAGAGGATGAGGTGGTGGATAATGGTTGTTGCTCTCCTACGGAGGAACATTCATGGATGAAGGCAGTAAGACCAAGGGTATAAGATGGATTTGTACTATGGTCAATTTTGGAGGACAAAATATCAATAGGATCTTGATTATCATTATGCGCATTAAGATCCATGCTATTTGTTTGATCATCTATGTTTACTTGGGAGCCAAGTGTCTCATCAAGGAAATTGGATGTTGTAGGATAATGGATATGATTAGGTGGAGGATGGATATAATTAGTTTGGTTATCTTTCTCATGGATGGTTGTGGGATTATAGATAGGATCAATTTGCTCATGGATAGGCTCTTGGTCATAGAGAGGATTAACATGGATAATGTGATAGTGAGCTTGGATAGGATGAACTTGGATTACTTGCTCATGGGTAGAAACTTGATCATAGATAATATCTTGATCATAAAGAGGATTATGGAGAGGATGAGTAGAAGTGCTTTGATCTTGATTTTGATGAGGGGTTAATGTTTCCACATGCTTTAGATTATACGCTTGACATAAGTCTTGATTTTCTTGAATGGGAGTGGAGGTAGAAGACTCTTGGATAAGCTCAATAGGTTATAGATGGTCAACAACATGAGGGTAGAATGAATCTTGACTTGGAATCATGGTAAGAGACTCTTCAATAGGCTTGATGGGTTGTGGATTACATGATGGGGTTGAAGGAATGGACATGATGGTTGAAGGCTCTTTGATATGCTCTTGGATAGGTGTTTGATGACATGGAGATGGCTGATTCCTTGATAATAGCCATGGGATCACATCCTTCATGAGTGTATGGGTAGATGGACAATATAATGGATGAATAATAATGGTGGATGGTGTTGTAGGCTTAGGATTAGGATTATGTGGAGGGATAATAGGGGTGGAAGGTGTTGTAGGCATATGATTAGGATTATGTGGAGGGATAATGTTATTAGACATACTAGGATTGGAATTGGATGGTTTTATCGGGGGTAGCTCAAGCAATGTTTTTTTGGATCAATTGTCATGGGGTCATCTCCAAGGGATCCTTTGGTGGAAGATTGGAGGAATATGGGGATGAAGGTAATGAAGGGCTTGATGGATTAGAAGGTTGATGAACCAATGGACTATGATATGGACTACATGGAGGTGTTGGGATAGGACTAGTAGGCTCTTGGATTGGCATTTGATTGGATGATGATGTAGGGTACCCATAGGATGCATAAGCTAGAGTAGTGTTCCCCTTGTCACAGGTACCATAAGGACCTAAGGACACTTGATTTTGGTGCAAAGAGTAACTTAGACTTGTGTGTTCGTGTTGTGAAGGAACTTATCCTTGTGCATGGGTTTGGTGGTGAGGTGAAATGTTAACACAAGGAGTTGGATGTTCTTGAGGTATGGATTGTTATAGATAGGGGTTAACAATGGAAGAAGTAGAATAGGTTGATGTAGGGGTAACATGATATGTGGTTAGATTAGGTTGGGTTAGATGTTCTTTAGGTATGGATTGATATAGATATTGGTTAACATTGGAAGAAGTGGGATAAGTTAATGTAGGTGTAACATGATGTGTGATTGGATTAGGTTGGATTAGATGTCCTTGAGGTAGGGATTGATATAGATATTAGTTAACATTGGAAGAAGTGGGATAAGTTGATGTAGGTGTAACATGATTTGTGGTTGGATTAGTTTGGGTTAGATGTTCTTGAGGTAGGGATTGATATAGATATTGGTTAACATTGGAAGAAGTGGTATAGGTTGATGTAGGTGTAACACGATGTGTGGTTAGATTAGGTTGGGTTAGATGTTCTTGAGGTAGGGATTGATATAGATATTGATTAACATTGGAAGAAGTGGTATAATTCGATGTAGGAGTAATATGATGTGTCGTTGGTTGGTATGAAGTTAAGGGGGATGACACATAAGATTGAGGAGGAACTGGTTGATGTTGTATGGGTGATGGTATAATGGATGATGTGTGAAATGATGGTTGAGGTTGTGGTTGTTGAACGGAGAGGGGTTGTGTTTGTGGTTGTGTTTGTTGAGTTTGGGATTGGTAGGTGGCTAGGAGTTGTTGGAATTGTTGGTTTTGTTGTAGTTGGGATTGGTGTTGTTGTAGGATTTGTTTTTGTTGGAATTGTTTGTGTTGTTGTTGGGATTGTTGGTGTTATTGTATGATTTGTTGGTCTAGGACTTGTTGTTATTGGAGTTGTTAGTGTTGTTGTTGGGATAGTTGGTTTTGTGGTGGGGTAGTGACTTGTTTCTTTCTATATAGCATCCTAAGTTCATCAAGCATTCTTCGAGTGTCATATGGATCGTCTTCTAGGTTCTTGTTTTCTATTGGTGGAATTGATTTATACATATGTTGAAGTCTTTGCATTTCATCTTGTCCCTCAAAATAGGCATCATGATCTACAAGGTGCTCACCATTATTGGAGTTAGAAGGATATCCTCCTAGGATGTGGATTTTGGGTTTTTTATTTGTCCTGGGCTTGTTAATGATCAAAACCATTTTGACAAGTGAAGAATGGGATAGCTTGTGGTGAGAATTAGAAGAAGTTGGATTGGATTGGATGATTAGGATTTATATTAGGATGAAAGTGATGATAATGACAATAGGTATGATGTGGAAAGTGTTTGTTGATAGATTGACTTAGGCAACTTGCAAACAAAAGATTTCACATGTACATGCATAAATCACACACAGAAGACACAATGGCAAGTTTGACTTTTCAAGATTGATTGTTGCGATTATGAAAACACTTGAAGACACATCAACAAGCCTAATATTAGTCAAATGGGTAGGGCCAAGAGGTCTTAAGCTAGGATAAACAAGTTGTCTAAGGATGTCCCCAATATACACAAGGTACGGGGGCCCAATTCCGTGAAATGAAAGTGAAATAATGCCACACAGCCAGGAGAAGAGGGTAACCCACCCTTCACCTTCACTTACCCAAGGTATAAAGTTCTTAGGGGCTTAGCCCGAGTGACAGGATTTCAACTTCCAAGAGGTGTGTCTTTTGATTCACTCCTCACTGTTTATACTTTGTCAGAACACAAGAGTCGAGGTCATCCCTTGGAGTGGTGTGTCTCCAAGTAGGCCTCCTAAGAAGGGTGACAAAAGCAAATCAAGTGGGTGCTTTTGATCTCCAAAATCACCTTGCAGTGCGAGGAGAGAGCATAGACACACACTTGGCACACTCGCAAATGTCAATTGACCCTTAGAAATTGAAATGTGTGTGTGAAGATGAATGGATTAAAAGATGTTTTTGATTCTCAATATCACATGAAGTGCATGAGAAGAGCATACACACCTTAAATCGCACTCAAATCCACCAAGAAATTCAAGCAAAAGTTCATTTTAAATCCAAATCCAAATGTTATGATGAAGGAACATGTTCATTTTAAGCCCAATTTCAAGTATGATGGCAAACAGGTGTTTGTTTTAAGCCCAAATCAAAGTGTGATAGAAAACAAGGTTTTGATTAAATAAAAAGACAAAAGTTGGATTGTGTGCACCTAGATCTGATGCTAAAGCTAATGCATATGTAGCACCTTATGTCTTCCCCTATGCCACCAAAACAAGAAAGAACAAAGACACTTGCAAACCCACTTGTTAGCGTGAAAAAAGAGAAATTTAGAGAATTTTTGATAATTATGATCAGATATAGAAGACTGGATATCACCAATAGATTCCTTATGATTTTATAAGTAATTTCAAAAAAAAATTCATCAAATTTCGTTAAGTTTTGAGAAAGTTATGAGGGTTTGAAGTTTACAGGTCTGTTTCACAATCATAGGCATGCCGTTACAAGACAAAAGCATGCCAATACAGAGCAAAAGTGTGCCGTTATAGGACAAAAGTGTGCTTTTAGATAGGGAAATACATAGAGCAAAGGCACATTGTTTCAGAGCAAAAGCGCGCCGTTACAAGACAAAAGAGTGATTTTAGACAGGAAAATACACAGAGCAAAGGCGTGCATACAGAGGACAAAGGCACGTTGTTTTAGAGCAAAAGAGCGTTGATACAGGACAAAAGCACACTTACGGGATTGTGAGTAGGTACCTACCAAAAATAGTGAATCAGTCTTGACAGAAAGCAAGTTATGATGGTCTGAAGATGATCCAGGGGTCTGGAAGGTCTGATCTGAGGAGTTGGTAACTGCCAAGTGTCCACACAGACAAAGGCGCGCTTTTGCAGGGCAAAGGCGTGCTTTTGCATATAACCTATTTTGGGCTAATGAAACGATGTTAAAACCTGCCAAAAAGCTAATGTCAGAGAATAAATAGACAAGATTAGATGTCAACAAGATACAGTAGACCAAAAATAGGAGACATATTAAAGAAATTAGCCTTGAAATAGCTAAAATAGGAATACTGTGTTAGAAAGCAAAAGCGCACATTTATCCGACAAATGCACTTCGATTTGTTGCACAGGCACTTCGATTTGTTGCGTATGGGCTCCAATTTGTTACGTAGGTGCGCTTTCATAGTCAAAGGTGCGCTTCCGTTCCTGTTGTATAAAAAGTATGGAATTTCTTCCAAAAAACATTAGATTTCAAGGATGTGGGTCCCATCGAGCGTGCCAAAATGTGATGGTTAAAAATATGGAATGCAAGTAAGAATGAAAGCAATACATAAAACAATACAAATTACCTTCCAAGCACACAAACCAACCACACTAATGGAGCTTACCGAAGATGCACCCAAACCTCAAGTGGATTTCTCTTTGCTACATTGATATGTGGATTGCTTAGTTTGCCAGCATAACCTTGTGTGAGGATGCTAGATAAGTTCTTGAATGATTTCAGCAGCGTGATGTTGTATGAAGATCAGAGAGACCTAGATGGTTGAGGATACATTCAATCTATAGACTTCCAACATTTAAGATCAATGGTGGAGAGTGATTAGAGAGATCAATGGCTAGAAATGGTTGAGAGGATGTGCACAAATGAGAGAAAGACAAGTGTCCCTGTCTTCTCATGAATCATGGAGGCTAACAGATCTGATTAAGGAGTTGATTGAATTGATTGATCAGATGACTGGATTGATTGACTAGTCAACTAAATTGATTGATTAGTTAACTAGATTGACTAACCTGTTAACTAATTTGATTGATTAGTTATCTAAACTGATTGAGAGTGAATTATGGAGGAGAGGGAATAATAGGAAATTAAATAAATAAATTATTTAATTTCATGCACACGGATAAATAAATAAAATATTGAATTTTATTTATTTTGAAGAAATGTAATATTATCTTTAATTAATTAAATAATTTAAATTTATTTAATTAATATGTGGAGGAAAATTGATTTAATTAAATAATTAGAATTATTTAATTAAATATGGAGGAATGAGATGGATATCAATAGATGAATTTAATCAAATATTTAAGAATTATTTAATAGTGAAGTATGGCAGGTGAATGCCTAATCTGGGAATGGGACAATTTTAGGTGTCTACAATGTTAATGATAGGGGTAGCAACACAATGAGTTTAATCATCAACAGAGAGATGTCCTTGAAAGATGGATAAGTGACAGTCTATCCTATGAGCCATCTCTTGCTCTCCCACCATAAGAGTGACCACATGATCAAAGCCTTCCTCCATACCATGAAAAGCATCACAAGGAGAAGGTAAGGGGGAAGAGTTACAGGAGTTTGAGCTTATACATATAGGTAGAAAGATAGATGGTAGAAGTGGTAGGAGCGGAAAAAGACATGTTGATTTGTACACTTATTTAGATAGGTTGAGAAGAGAAGAGAGATTGGGTGGTGAAACTCATAAAAAGAAAAGAGTGGGGATTTTCAGTACACATAAGATGAAAAAAAAAAGTTCAATGAAGAATAAGGTGAACACAATAAACAATACATTGGGTTCACCAAAATGTAGATATAAGAAAAAAATTTATCTTTTCTACCTTACAGGATGAGATTAACGAAGAAAATGTATTTGTTGGTTTATGACGAAGAACAATAAACTATTTAGCCTTATCTAAAACATTCTTGCATATTTAAACTATGTTACTTAAGCAAGAATATAGAGCTAGGAAATGAAAAATGGGAAAAAGAAAAGCTACAGAAATGAAATCTGAAAACTAATTATAGAAAAGTAAATAAAAGACAACATGGGACCTAGGAAGTAAATCCAAAAGCTCACTGGCATGGATGCTAGTGCACACACATTATAATCCTATAAATGCATTGTCATCCAACCTCTGTGTTGTCATCTAAAAAAATTTAAAAAAAAAATTTCTGCACATAATTTGTATAGCCTGCAGCTAAGGAGATGAAAATAGGAAATAGAAAACACTAGAAATACTCAAGGAAGTGTAGAAAACAACAAACTAATGTAGTGTTATTTAAATCAAATGAAATAAAGAAATGACAAAGGAAATGAATAGGGACACAAACCTCCATGTGATTATACATCCATGAAATACCCATTTTTGAACAGAAGGGAAGGCCATGATTGCTTAGGATCTTGCCAAGAACATGGATATATTTCCATAGAAGTAAATCTTATGTCTTTAATCAATTCAAAGAGTTTAAAGCTTTTGTAGAGAATCAAACTGGTAAAAATATTAAGTGTTTGAGGATTGACAACGATGGTGAGTTTTGTTCAACAGATTTCGATAGGTTCTGTAAAGAACATGGGATTGAGAGGCACAAGACAACTATGTATACCCCTCAACAAAATGGAGTTGCAGAGAGGATGAACAAGATGTTGATGAAGAGGGCTAGGAGTATGTTTAGCGGAGATATCCTAGAACACAAATTTTGGGTTGAAGTTGTTGCCACTACTTGCTACCTAGTTAGTAGGTCTCCTACATCAGCTCTTGTTGATAAGACACCTATGGAGATGTGTTCGGGTAAAAACCCCTCATTGAGACATCTTTGAGTATTTGGTTGTGAGGCATATGCACATGTGCATAGGGAGAAGAGGTCAAAGTTGGAGAACAAGGTAGTTAATTGTATCTTCATTGATTATGGTGTCAGTGTGAAAGGGTACAAGCTTTGGGATCCTATGGCCAAAAGATTTTTATACAACAGAAGTGTTATTTTCAGAGAGATAAAACCTTCTTCTGTTGTTCTATAGCCAAAAAAAGAAGAGAAGAAATAGGATGTGGTTCAACTTCCTTCTACCCCTGAGAAAGTTGAACCGAAAACACTTGTTGGACCTGATGATGAGGAGAGTTCTAGTAGTTCAGAGAGCTCAAAAGAAGAAGAATCTCAACCTCAGTTACTGCGGAGGTCCACAGGAAGAAGGCAGAAACCTAAAAGGTATGTGTATTCATCTGATGAATGGAATTGCATTTTTGCTTTGATTACTAACACTAATAAGCCTAGAAATGAGAAAGAGGCTATGGGTATGAAAGATGCAGATTTCTGGAAAGAGGCCATCGAGGAAGAAATGGCTACATTGAAGAAAAATAATACTTGGGATCTGTTACCTTTTCCTGATGGATGGGAACCTGTTGGATGTAAATGAGTGTTCAAAAAGAAACTTGGTTCAGATGGCAGTGTTGAAAAGTATAAGGCAAGGTTGGTCGTGAAGGGATATACCTAGGTTGAGGGAATAGATTATGGTGAGATTTTCTCTCTAGTTGCAAAGTTGACATCCATTAGATTCTTATTATCACTTGCTACAACATATGATCTTGAAGTTGAGCAGATGGATATGAAGACAACTTTCCTTCAAGGTGACTTGGAGGAGGAAATTTATATGTCACAGCCTGAGCACTACATTGAAAGAGGTAAAAATATCTGGTTTGCAAGTTGAAAAAGTCTTTGTATGTTTTGAAATAGTCTCCTAGGATGTGGTACCAAAAGTTTGATGCCTTTGTGTTGAGTTTGGGATTTTTAAGAGCGAAATCAGATCATTGTGTTTACTACAAGATGGGTAATGATCAAATTCTCATTATTGCATTGTATGTTGATGATATGTTGTTCTTTGGGAATGGTGAAAGTTTGATTTCTAATTTGAAGTCTCAATTGTTAACACAATTTGAGATGAAAGATTTAGGGGCAGCAGGTACATTCTGGGAATGGAAATCAGAAGAGACATGGAAAAAGTAAAACTTTGGGTAAACCAGAGTAAGTATGTGAATGCTGTGTTGGAGAGATTCAATATGACAGCATGTAGATCACTGTGTGTTCCTGTTGTATAGGGGACAAAGTTATCTATTGAGGATTGTCCAAAGTCTCCTACTGAGATGGAAGACATGACTAGAGTTCCTTATGCTAGTGTTGTTGGCATTTTGATGTATGCTATGGTCTGCACAAGACCAAATATTGCCCAAGTAGCGGGAGTCCTTATTCGCTTTATGGCTAATCCTGGACGAGTACATTGGGATACAATGAAGAGAGTGTTCAGATATTTGTAGGGTACTTCAGAGTATTCCCTATGTTATCATGGTTATCCTACAGGACCTCGGCATTCAATTTATATCTATGGATATGTGAATTTTGATTGGGTTAGTGATATTAATAGCAGGAGATCCACTAGTGGTTATGTTTTCACTATGTTCAATGGTGTTATTAGTTGGATGAGTAAGCGACAAGCTGTTATCACTTTGTCCACTATAGAAGCAAAGTACATGGTAGCAATTCATGCTTGTAAGGAAGCCATTTGGCTTAAGAGATTGTGTTTAGATGTCGGGCTTGATGTAGGGATGATTACTATTTGTTGTGATAGTTAGAGTGCTATATGTTTAGCAAAAAATCCTACTTTCCATGCAAGGACAAAGCACATTGATGTCCAGTACCATTTTGTTCGTGACATGGTAGAGGATGGGAAGGTGAAATTAGAGAAAGTTGACATTTTGACAAATGTTGCAGATTCACTAACAAAGCTTGTGAGCACTGATAAGTTTAGATGGTGTTCGGAGTCTATGGGCCTCTCAACCCCTAGCAGTTGAGTTCATGATGGTATGGTTTCCCCTAGCTCTTGCAAGGTATTCGACAAGTGGGAGAATGTTGGGAATTAAGGTGTCTCAACCTTGTCAATTCCTAAGTTTATTTATTGTTTAATATTTTCCCAAGTATGTAATATTTGTGCTCCATCACAATGGGGCATTTGTATTTTATTTGGCACTTTTGCCACATGTCAATGCCTTGAAAATTGGTATATTAGTTGTCAAAAGATGCCCACTCAGTGGTATATTATGGAAAGGCTATTTTTAAGCATGTTATGACAAATTCTATGACAACTGTAAGGGTCAAAAATAGGGGAATTTACTTTGGACATGAGAGCCTAATTTTGGCTGGAATCTTGCCTATCTTGGGTACCACACCTCATGGGAGGTTTAACACATGGTTTTGGTAAACCACAAATGGTTTCTTGTTTGCCAGAACTCTATAAATTGGAGGCTTGAGTAGTTTGTATGGTTGATTTTGCAGGTAATGTTATGCTATCGAAATTACTCCATAAACTATATGTTTGTAAACTCCTATACGAAACTTGCTTTGCAAGTGTATGTAATCTTGTTTTGGATATGTAATACATTGAGCAAGCTTTTGGAGTGTGGGGTTTTTCTCCCAAAAGCGTTTCCCCGTGTATATTTGGTGTTATGGTATTATTCGTATATTGCTGATTTTATGTTTTATGTTGTGTATCTTCTTCTCTGTTACTGTAAGGATTAAAAATTTGTACAATACTCTCTTGTTTAGATGGGTGTAGGAATCGTTTTCACATACCTTGCTCCCTTTCATTTCTTCTACTCATTGCCTGGAATGTGACTCTCCCTCTCTGTCCCCTATTTTAGCTAGTAGTTGTTGCACTAATGCTATGGCAGGGAATGCTGAAGCTAAAGGTGTTGTTGGAGTTTCTTCTAATATTGAGGAGATTGCCAACATGCTACCTTCTTGTTGTGTGGATGGTCAAAAACTAATCCTCAGAGGCGAGTCCTCCTCAAATCCTTTTGTGTCTTCCTCTTTGGAACCTCTTGTGGTGGAAGAAGGAGGGCATCTTAGCATGCTTGATTGTGTTGTTGATAGATCTTCACTTAGGCTAGATAAATCTTTGATTGGGAGATTTTCTGGCTCTAGACCAAACATGGATGTGGTCAGGAGATGGGTAGTGAGGAAATGGATTTTGGGAGGTCATGTTGTGATCTTAGCCATGGCAAATGTATTTTTCTTGTTTTCCTTCTCATTTTTTATGAGGGTTACATCTAGAATCTTTATGGAGGGCCTTGGTTCTTGGGCAAATTGGGGCCATCCCTTAGTAAATGGAAGACAAGTTTTGACTTAGAGGTGGATCCCATTTCTTGAGTTCTCATTTGAGTAAGGCTCCTAGGTTTACCTTTGAAGTATTGGGAGATTAAGGTCTTGGATGGTATTGCTAGATCTTTTGGTCAACTAGCAACTATTGATGAGGTTACTAAGTCTAGATCTAGATTGTTGTATGTTAGATTTTGTGTGTCTGTGGATGTGGAAAAACCTCTTCTGCCTTCAGTTGTGTTGTCTTCTAAATTTGGGGTTTAGACTCAACATATTGTTTTTGAAGACTCATTTACTATTTGTAATTTGTGTCACAAGGCAGGTCACTCTTTTGCTAACCTACAAGGGCAAAAAGGGAAGCATTTGATTTGGAGGAGGAAGGATTCTTTTCTAATTCAACCTTCGGGTTAGACATTGTGCAATAAGGTTCGCCAACCAGTTGAGAAGGAAAATATGGTGGATTGCCCTGTTGAAATCAGAGGTGGCTCTAATGCTCATAGAAAAATTGTCCCTACTCCGCCAATCAAGAAAAGTTTAGAGATTTCATCCCCTAAAGCTGGTATGTTAAGGAGGGATTCTTCTTCCAACTCTTTGTTCCATGAGGACTATTGCTGGCTGCCCTCTCCTCTTTCTTGCAAAAAGAAAAATACTATTCTTGGTAAATATAACAACAATGTTACTAAAAGAAGATCTACGATTGGCTTTTAGAGCTCGTTAGAGCTCTTTGGATTCAAGCCGCCTTGAATAGCTCTATGTTATGTTTGTCATGTCTCAACTCCTTGATTAAGACTGTTTATTTGGTTTTGTAGTTGGTAGTTTTTTACAAGTGTGCTCTTGGACTTGCATTTGTGTCATGATTTTTGACTGGGCTATATTGCTACATTTGTTTCTCTATTTGTAAAAGGGTTCCGACTCTTTCAAAAACCCACCTTTACGCTCTATCAAAAAAAAAAAAATTTCTTAAAATATATATATATAAAATAGCTGGAAAGTAATATCTTTTAAAAATCTTTGTTTCTTACACGGATGCGGCTTTGGTTTAGGTAGTTAAGAAGACACGTGAGGCGTTAAAACAAGAACACACCAGGGGCAACGGAAACAGCAAAAATGGCGACAGTCACAATCATGACAACAGTGGCAATGGTAATTTTATGTATGTTTGCAAGCGCTGCTTCGTATGGCGAAATCCGCGACGTTCCGAACTTTCAAAACAATGCCGACATTGAGCGACTTGGGCACTTTGCGGTGCAGGAATTCAATAAACAGGAGGTCCATTAAAACCTCTTAATTCCTTAAATTCCGTTTCGTTCTAATCTTAAATCCACTGCAAGTTCAGGGGAAGGTAAGTTCTGAAATACTTTGTTCGTGTTGTTGTTCAGCATGGCAATCTTTCTTTTTCGAAAGTGGTGAGAGCTCAACAGCAGGTTGTGGCAGGGATTATGTATTACTTGACAATAGAGGCCGTGAATGATGTTCAGACAGGTTTGTATGATGCAAAAATATTGGTGGTGTTGTGGCGGAATATAACTCAGCTGGAGGAATTCAAGCCTTCTCAAAGCATTCTTAAAGGTTTGAGACCTCTCCCTGCTCATGGTCTTTTTTTCTTTAGAATCTACCACCACTGTAATCTAGTTCTCTGATCACGTTCTTAAGGTTAGGGTTTTCAACCTTGGGTCAGGCTTGAATGTTCCAGGCAAGTGTGACTGCTGCTTGCCCAGGCGACAGCTCAAAAGTTTTCATACATCAATTTGGTGTTTAGGTGAAAACAAGTACTGTGGTGTTTGGGGTCTTTGCTTTATAGTCTTGATGTTATTTAAAAGTTTTGTATTGTGAAAAAGTCTATCATTAGTTGTTAACAATGGTTTTAGTATAAAAGCACTGCTTTTGTCCGAATCTCAAAACTTAAGCAGGAAAAACTGCAGTCTATGGAGCAACAGAATACTCTTCTCATTTACGAGTATTGGGACCTTGATCAATTTTTGTTTGCAAATGAAGAGAGACATAAAGAATTTTTAATGCTTCTAAAGTTGTCAGTTGGAGACAAATTATATTTGAAGTATTGAATGTCAATTAGGTGGCAACACAATGGGAAAGTTAAGGAATTAGTTCCACGACATCAGAATCTGCACATGCATTATATTTGAAGAATCTCTTATTTTCTACTTAGTTGTATGAAGGAGAATGCATCTCCAAATACATGTGATTAAAGGATTTTAGCGGCCAGTTGTCCACCATTCAAAAACTAGTGAATGATGAAGTATGATAGCTTTGGTTGTCGAAACTTGCCACCAGTCTATGGGTCGTTTGTTGGATCTCTTCAACTCAACATGGAAACCGAAACACTCAACTTTGAAAAGTTGAAAAAAGAGTGGAGATGGGACCAAATGGAAGAAACAACCTTAGGCAATATAGAGAGGTCTACACGGTTCAACTGCAAGGATTCTAAATTCCAGCAAAAGAGCATCTATTGTGCAGATTGATCTAGTCCTTGTATGTACTTAACCAGGCTCCTCAAGTTTGGTATATCAAGACTGATCAACACCTCAGAGATTCAAGGTTTTGAAGAAAATTTTGTGATTAAAATCTCTATGTTAAAAACAGCAGTGATGACATAATGATCCTAATTGCATATGTTGATGACATTGCTATTGCCAGTAGTGGGGCTGGGCTGATATTAGTCAAAAGGTGAAACATAATATTTGTTCTAATTTTGATATGACAATCTAGGCCTCCTACACTATTGCTTAGGTTTGGGATTTTTTTTTGTTGGAGGGTTTTATGTCAAACCTAGATCGTTTTTACTACCCAATACTGGAGTATGAGTCTAAACTAATACCTTTTTGGCTGAGAGCCAAGGACTGAGAGATATCCATTCCACCAAGTTGCCTAGGGCACGATCCTGGCTTCACCCCTTGTTATTGCACCTCCGAGGGATTTGAACCTTGGTGGATGGTGTAATCAAGGAACATACCATCACCCTCACCAATTGTGCTCAACCAATTGTAGCTGGTAGGTTTAGAATTTTGACAACTTGATCATGCCATTTTTGTATCACAAACTATGTCAAAAACACTTCTGAAAAAGTTCAAGTTGATTGAATATAATTCAACATCTATGCCTATGGAAGTAGGACTGACACTGTCTACCTATGTTGATTTGCTACTTGCCAATGAATTAGTATATTGTATTATTGGGTAGTTTGATTAATGTTACCACCATTTAATCAGAACAAATGAGCTATTTACTTGGTTTATGTCTAAACCACAAGTAGAAAATTGGCAAGCTGCAAATTGAATTCTTCAATATGTCAAAGGAATCCTTGACTTTGGCATCCTATGTTAGAGATTTGCTAATTTCATTCTATCAAGGTAGACCGACTTAGAGTGGTCTGAATTAGTTGATAATCTTAAATCTACAATAGGATATGTTTTTACCTATGGTTTAGGAGTAATTTCTCAGTAGAGCAAGCTACAACATACAATTGCCTTATCTTCTACTAAGGTAGCAGTTGGGTATAGGTTGTGAGGTGATGTGTTATAGAAGATATTGGTTGATCTTCAAGTAGGACAAACAACACCGACCACACTTTTTTGTAACAATCAAAGTGTGCTCAATTTGGTGAAGAACCTAGTTTATCATTGCAAAATGAAGCACATAGAAGTTAATCACCATTATATTCGATAATTGGTTGATGATGAAGATGTTCGTCTTTATTATTGTTCTATGAATCTACACAAAAGCAAATTGTCGACATTCTCTTGGAAGAGATAAATTTATCAAATTTAGAGATAAAATTGGGATTGTATCTAGTTAAGTCATTAAGGGGGGTAATAGATATTATAGGATATGCTAATAATATTAGAATATTAAGTTAACCACTATTTATTAAAATATGCTTAAATGGGTGGACTATTTCAATCATTTAGAGCATGTTGTAAGTTGTCTTTTAGTGCATTTGTTATATGGTTGCCTACTTATATATAGCAGGACTATCATAATGTTGAATGTGGCCTATGAATAAAGTTTATAACATTGAGTTTCGTCAACCCTACCATGAGTTACTTTGTGGAAACACATAGGGGTGGGCTTTAGGTTCATGTGTTAACATAAATTTGATCTATACTTGTAAATGTAGATTTCCCATGGCTTTTGAAATGCTTGTAGGTGTTCCTGTGGCTACTACAATACCTATAGAGATTAGATTTTCCTACGGCTACTACAAGGCACCTTAGTACTCATGGAAATGGAACTAGAATTAATAGCTAAAACTCATTGTTGTACAATGCTAAAAGCCTAAAACCCTTTGCATATTCCATGGTTGTGGATTTCAATTTAAAAGATGTCTATCTTGAGAATGGCTTATGAGGGATATGTTTTCTAATTTTTCATGCATGCCACTTTTTATTACCTTTTCTTTTTGACAAAGGCAAGGCATGGCAAAAGTGCATGTGATGTGTGCTTTTGCCCAAAGAGCATTAGTGACTAAAAGGTGTGCCAGTCATGCCTTTTTAATTCTTTTCTCATTCACTTCCAACTTAAACTTTTCTAAACAATTTGATCACTACATAATGATATGATAGACAAACTTGACATGAAAAGGACATCAAATCAATACAATAATGATGTATGAAACAAACAATGATGATACAAGGAAACTCTAGGGAAGACATTCAACTTTGATCATTTGACTATGCTTTTGACAACGAAAAGAAAAGTTTGTTATTGTTGTAACAATTGCCTCTTTCTATGGACTTAGAATGTAAGGGATGGGCAGAACTCCAAAATCTTAAGGATAAAAGCAAGATCAATTCTTAGTTCATTGGGTAATAGATTCAACTAAGTACCTTTTATTGCAATGACACAATATGAACAAACTTGGAAACAGAAACACAATGACTTTAATAAAGGAGAAACCTAAAGTTACATAACTGACATAATAACAAAAACGAAAACACAATGACTAGAATTATATATAGAATTTGTAGGGGACAACCTGCAAATTTAATGGATATAATGTTTCAAGTACTGCCCACTGTCGTGTAGCAAAAGTTGAGTTCCATCCATGTATGCCAAATATTAGGTATCATCTCTGCAGAAATGATGAACCTTGTATTGCCCTAACCCTAATGATTCAAATTTGTGCATCCCCTTAGGTTCATGGTGCTTATCGCAAAGAAGAACTAAATCTCCTATACTAAAATTCTTTTGTTGAGCTCCTCTATCAAATATTCCTTTTACTCTTTCTTGATGTGTGGTAATGTGGTCAACAACTTTATTGCACTCTTCAAGTTTTTTCAGTTAAAATATCTTCCTTTCAATTGGATCTTTGAATTGTTCGTTTTCAATTGCCCGAGCGAATTTGAGCATTGAAAGCTCGAGGGAAATTGGTAACCCACATCTGTCCCATACATGATAATGAATGGGAATTACCCAATGGTTTATTGTGGCATTACGATCCACCTATAGATTTTTATGTCAATTTCTTTGATTATCATCCACCAGCTTTTCAACAATGGCCGTGATGTTCTTGTTGGATGACTCAGCCTGGCCATTTCCTTGCAAATAGTAATCAAATTAGTGTGACAATGTAATTTCATAATCATAACAAAACTTCATTAATTCTTTCAAGGAAAAATTTGTAGCATTGTCAACAACAATTTTGGAGGGAACTTGGAAATGAGACAAAATATTCTTCTTCAGAAAATCAAATATGATCTCAGAAGTATCTCATTTGATTGGAACAACCTCAACCCGCTTCATAAAATAATTTGTTGTGGTAAGTTCATTGGTATATCCTTTGCTTGAATATGAATTCAGAGTGCTAATGAAATTGATTCCCCATTGCTAAAATTGAGCGTCAATTATGAGGAAGTGTGATGAGCTTTGGCCTTCGTACAAACCATTGACAAGCTTTATTTTTATAAACCTAGGCATGCACATCCTTAAACATTGTTGGCCAATAGTATTAAGCTTGAAGAATCTTGCAAGTTGTAACTCTTGAGAAATGACTACCAAAAGCTATATCATGAAAACTTTCTAACAACTTCTATTGTTGTTCATTTTCTACGTAGTGCAAGAAAGTCCCATCTACGTTCCTTTTGTAGAACACATCTTTCCAAATAGCAAACCTGCATGCATTTAGCTTTAGTGCTCTATGCTACTTGGCATTCATCCTGCTAGGACATTCAACATAGGTTAGATAATAGGCAATGTCTACGTACCATTTTCCATAGAACCTATAAATAGTGCCAATGTCAGCTCAGCTTCGCTTTCATACCAACTTATGTATTTGAGTTACACCTTCCTCAACAATCAACCAACACAATCCTCTTCCCCAAACATGCTTTGTTTGTTTTATATCTAGTTCATATTCCTAAACCTTGCCTATCTAGTTACCTCTTGTAAACCTCAACTCTCGTTTAGTCAATTCTGACTTTACCGCTGAATTTGGGACCATAATGGTGGTGTGGGTGTTTAGGTGTAGAATTGAAACTACTTTACTACCTTTACCATTGCATACACATGTTTTTCCAATGTAGTATTTCAGTTTGTAAAAGAATTTAAAAAAAATTAGAACATATAAAGAATATATAGAGAATATAAGATAAATCTTAACAGCAGATTTATGGAAGAAATACCAACTGTAATATTCAATATTAATGTTGAAAACTGATGTAAATTGTAGCAAACCTCTATAACACTGCTAAGATCCCGCACAGATTTTTAATTAAATTCTGAAATGTTATATCAGACTGTCCAAACTTGCCCAGATCGCTGATGCAGCACTAATTACAACCTGAAATGATGATATACAGCCCAAACAAACACATGAAACTTTGCCCCTGAAGTGGTACAGCCTGTACTAGACTGGTACGGCTCCACAAAACTAATATACAAGTGCTGCGGCTGCTTCTGTAGGTTGTACAGCTACCAACTGGGGTTGTACAACTGGGACAATGCAAGAAAACTGGCCTCATAAAATGCTGTGACTCCCTTATTGCTGCTAACTATCCTCTCTAAACCAAGTATGGCCTGCTGAAATGTCCTTGCTGATGTATGGATCGTACAACCAAGGGTTTCCAAATTGTACGGCCAGCAATGAACTCCACAAAAGAACAACAATTAAATTTGCTAAAAGCAAATAAAATGATAAAGTCTTATCTACGAAACTGAAACACACATAAATCACCACCAAAATCTGAAAAGCTTCACACTACAAACAAACTAAAAAATCTCCACAACTGTTCAGCACCAAGGTAATCCTTGAGTGGAATTACTTAAATGGCTAGGAAGGTTTTTGTCCTAGAGAAAACGAAGAACTCTTGTTCATTCTTTGGAAATAAGAAATTGATAATAAGCAAGAAGAAGATCCTCTATGCACAAACTCTCTTTATATAGGCTTTTGATGGAATAAAATTTAATTTTTAATTCTTTTCCTTTTTCCCTCAACTTATCTTCTTAAAAGTGTCTAAAAAGTCCCACCACTTTTGGATCCCATTCCTAACAACACTTTTAAGTCCCTTTTTTAAAAACAACTTTTTTAATAATAAAACATAAGTTGCCTTTTATAATATAACATAAAGTTACTTTTTGGACAATTTAAATTATTAAAATATTTCCTTTGCACCACCCCATTAGCCTACGAAAAAATTAAGGAAATAGGTTAAGGCTCTTCGTTAGACTTACACTTGAGAAGGGAACATGACATGTGGTACTTTGTGGAATGGTATAGGAGCAATTCTCATGCAAGGGGGTAGGCCCATTGTTTTTGAAAGTTGTTAGTTGAAGGGTAAGAATCAACTCAAACCTATTTATGAGAAGGAAATGCTAGCTATTCTTCATGTAGTCAAACAATGGAGTGAATATTTGATGGGTAGACACTTTAAAGTAAAGATAGATCATGATAGCCTAAATATTTCTTGAAGTAGCTGTTATCCTTTGAAGAACAACAAAAATGAGTCATTAAGATGTTGGGATATGACTTTGAAATCATCTATAAGAAAGGGAAGGAGAATGTAGTGGCTGATGCACTATCCAAAAAGGATGAGGCATTATCGTGTGCAATTTCCATATTTCAGGGAGATTGGTTGAAGAAGTGAGATTAGAGTGGTAGCAAGATGTTGCTACTTGGAATCTCATTCAACAGTTTCAGAATGATTTGAATAGCTCAGATAAGTTTTGTTGGAAGGGAGATTCCTTACCTGTGCAAGAATTCCACCCTTAAACAAAAGCTTCTATAGGAGCTCCATGGTTCTCTAATTAGGGGTAACTCAGGATTTTTGAAGATGTATCAACGAATCAAGTAGGATTTCTTTTCAGAATGGCTTAAAGATGATGTTCAAAAATTTGAGATAGAATGTTTGGTATGTCAAAGAAATAAAGGTAAGACAATTAAGACACCTAGTCTTTTGCAACCTTTGGTTATTCCTAGCCAACAATGGGAAGAGGTCTCCATGAATTTCATTACAGGCCTTCCACAGTCTAAAGGTAAGAGTGTCATCATGGCAGTAGTGGACAGACTTACCAAATATGTCCATTTTTGTGCACTATCCCATCCTTTTACAACAAGTACAATGGCAAAAGCATTTATGAAGAATATACAAAAGTTACAGGGTATCTCAGAGGTAATTTTTGGACAAATCTATCATTTACTTATAATTTTTGGACAGATTTATTCTCTTTTTTGGGTACTCAATTGGCTTGCAGCTCTTCATGAATCATCAATAACAGGTACTTTCAGGTCTTACGGAGAATTTAGCCATGGCACAAAACTAAATGAAACAATAGGCTGATCAATACCATAGCGAAAGGAATTTTGAAGTGGGTGATTGGGTGTTTTTGAGGTTGCAACCCTATAAGCATGTAATGTCCCGCTCTAAAGGAGACATTACAACTCCTATATTGAAAAGATATAAATTAATGGACATTATGAAAGGGATGTCTTGGCCCTGATAAGGAAGATAGTTATTAAACAAAAGAATAAATTAGACAAAGTAAGTGCTAGAAGACACTCAGCCATAATAAGGCAAAAAAGTTTGAAAGATAGAAAAAGACAAATTAATTAATTAAAACTCAAAAAAGCAGTGGTTGCATAAAGGAAAAGAAGTGACTTTTCAAAAGGGCAGCATATGAAAGGTTGTCACTCTTCAACAAATAGGATATAAAAAGGAAATCATCAAAGCAATCGGATGGGAGGAATTAAGGAAGCGTATCACTGAGGAAGATCAATCAGATCAGCATCAATAAGAAATGGGAATAAATATGAAGACATATTAGATGTAAACAGCCACAACCATTTGATGATAGAGATGGACGCCTTTTAATATGAACTTGGCACTTAAGTAATATATGCGATTGGGTTTAAGAAGTTATTAAAATTTTATAATAGTTTACCAACAGCTGAAAGTTGTATGAAAGGTCGTGTCTCATGAACAATAAGATATATAAGAGAGATCACATAATGGATAGAAGCGTAATCCCTTAGATCAACGAAGAAGAAATATTCATAAAAGCATGTCAGGTTGAATAGGTCTGTTTGTTAAGGTGTAGCATATTCGGAATATGGAATATCAACAAGGAAGACACAATGTCATTATACAAAGTTGAGTTTCAGATTACAAGAACAACCTAACTCAAGATATGGATCAAGCAAGTAATTGATCAAGGAGATTCAGAACAGGACAGGAATCAGCAAGAATCAATAAATCAAGAGATGGAGAAAAAGGAAATAAAGGGAAGGAATGGAAATACATACAGCAGAGAATTATTTATTGCAGCTATTCTATCATTCTCTAACTTTATCCTCCTCTCATTCTATTAATCTATTATTCCATCATTCTATTATTCCATCATTCTATTATTCGATTATTATATCGTTATTTCATTCTATTCTTCTATCCTTCTATCATTCTATTATTCGATTATTCTATCCGTCTATTATTCTATCATTCTATTATTGAATCACTCAAATCAACAAATATCTGAGATATCAGTTAGCAATCAAAGAAAGCTATCTTCATTGGAAGAAAGTCATATAAGGATCATGCAAAAGGAAATATATCAAGTCATATATATCTGCTATACAACAAGTGTTAACAGCAAAGAAGGATATATTGCAATCCTTGAACTGAACTTGAAATCCATCAAGAGGTACACTATATCAACCATCTAACAAATTCCTAAGCAATCCATTTTGAATTCAGGGAGATGTTTGCAGGTAGGAAGGATGGCCCTTCCAAGTTCACGAGAGATGAAGAGGATGGCTCTCCCATGCTCTCATCAAGTCGGCCAAAAGATGAGAAGGATGGCCCTTCCATGCTCTTGAGCTTAATCAAAGAGGATGGTCCTCTTGAGCTTGATCAAGGAGGATGGCCCTCCAAGGTGGACTGGGAGCTGCAAGGCGGATGGCCCCCTTACATGCTCTCGACAATATTAAGGATGACCCGCCTTGATATTGCTACTTGCAAGTATTCCTAGGGAATTCACTATGTGATTGGCTTGAGGGATTGTGTTATGATGGATTGAACCAAATATTGATTATGGATTGAACCAAATATTGTGTTATGATCTCATTATTAATTATGCTATGATAGATGAATTTAATATGAATGATGCTATGAACTGAATATTATCTTAATTTATTGATCTTTAATATTTCAATGTCCTTTTCTAGTAGTTATTATTGTATGTAGGTAAAGAAATCATGAATATCCCAAAAAGGGACATTACAAAGCAAATGTCCTTGAAACAACAAACGAAGAATAACAAGCTCTCACCTAAATATTATGGTCCATATCATATTTTATAGAAGATTGGCAATGTAGCATACAAGTTCAAGTTACCTCCGACAACAAAAATACATCTAGTTTTTCATGTCTCGTGTTTAAATGGTTAGCGGAACCCTGCACAGACAATGTTACTTGAGCTAGACGAAGAGGGAAGAATCATCTTGGATCTTGAGTTAATTCTCTAGACACACACAAAGAAGTTGAGGACTAGGACAATCACAAAGTACCTCATTAAGTGGAAGAATTTGTCTATCAAAGATGCCACATGGCAAGATGAAGATTTTGTGTAGAAGCGTCCGCAATTGATCAGTGTTGAGGACAACGCTTGTGTGAAAGGGGGGCATGCTACACCCTTAACCTATACCATGCATGGGGATATGTGTAGCTGAATTATGGCTAGCATAAGCCTTAATTAAGTTATATGATCATTTATATAGTCTTATATAGGTAGTTAGGTCAGCTTGGATGGCATCTATGGTGTAAGTATGGTATATATAGGAGGTAGTGGTTAATCATTATCATATTGTGAGTTTGATTCTTATTGAAGACTTTTGGAGGTTTGCCCCCTCAAAGTGGCTTATTATTATCAAGTATTATCAAGCATTTGTAGCATATTTTCTATTATATTCTTCTCATGTGCAAGTAACTTCATTACAGAGAGCCCCCTTTTTGTTTTGCCACATACCTACAACACTATTGGGGTGTTTATTGGCTTTAGGGATTTTGTTTGTATGGACAATCCTTTTCTAGTTCAAAATGTTGATTTTGGGAGGAATATGGAGGAAGAGGGGATGACTGGAAGGTCTTCTATGAAAAGAATAAGAATCCTGGAAGGGACCTGAACTCTTTGAAGAGTCATTTGGAGATTTGATGGAAGCAATGAATGCCTAGGACAAGATGATTCTTGACACGGGATATTCTTTGTACATGAAAGAGGTGAAAACTCAAACCTTGAAGACTAGAGTTCTTGGCCTGGAAAGGAAGAAGGCTGTAAAATGGGCTCGGCAATCTCTGAAGGATGAATTTGGGTTGTTAATGATTTGAGTTTTACAGTCTACTCTAGACATTTTTAACACTATCAAGTAGACAGCAAATGAAGGAATCAACCAGGTCAGTAAAAAGGACATCTGGATGAAGATAGCCAACTGCATAGCTTTTGCAGTTGGAAGGATACCCAAATGATGCAGATTGGTATTTCAGAGAGGCTTGGTAGTAGCTCTTCTACTACCAGACTTTGGTTTAGTGATTGGAATTGCTGGTCTTTTGGAAGGACAATGGTAATTGGATTGGTGATGCTGCTTTGTTGGACTGGGTGGCTTCTCCTTAGGGCAAAATTTTGTGGGATTGATCTTGTTGATTCTCCAACACCACAGTTAGTGGGCAGATACTGCTATTAGTTTCATCTCTTGACTCGGTTTTATTATTTCTTTTTCTAGTTATTCTCAAACTCATATTTTAGAGTTACATTATAGTTATTACTTCTTTATGGCTCTTACATCTCATCTGGTATATTAAAACTTGAGACCCTTCCAGCATGTGTACATCTTCTAGAAGGAAGGCCTATATGCTGTGGATGATATTTTAAGCTTGCTACTTTTTTGGTGAAAGATATCTAGGGTTAGGAAGCCTAGACCCGCAAAAAATTGAGTGGAACATCTAGTCACTGATTGTATACCTCAAGATATAAAAAGGCATATTAATATGTCATCAGACCCATAAACAATTGATCTTCCCATGAGAAGTCCTCAGAATGGCAACTTGAGAAGGTAGTTGTTCGATTCTTTAGAGGTTGATAAGGAGTTCTTGACTTTTACTAACCAAAAAGACAGCTGCTTACCATCTTCTTGAAATCTGAATCCAGTCTTTATTTAACCTCTTTTCTTTCACTCTTTTTTTGAGAAGGCGACAACTTTTAAGTTTTTAAATATTTAAATAGCAGAACAAAGAAATTTGACTTTAACTCACCATTTGTCTATTGAAGAAACCATTCCTGCTTTCTCCTTAGGTATCAATAGCAGGAGACAGATAGAAAGTAGAGGATATACATTTTCCTTGGAATTCAAGCCCCTTTCATATTGCTAGATCAACCATGCTGAAATAAAGCTTTTTTATTTGAATAGATATAGTGTAGGGAAGAATCAAATGCATAAATTGGGGCTGAGACAGAAAACTTCAGTCTTTCTCCTTTTCTCTCATTTCACTCATACCTCATTCTCTTTCCTTTCCACCCAAGGTACAGATTATAGCCTTTCTGTCTGCCCTTATACATCTCTCACACACTTCATCTTCAGCTGTTCCTATCCTTCAAGATTGATATGCTTTCTGCTTTTAATTAAAAAGAAGTCATTTCCAATCATCTTCAATTGTCGAAGTTACTGCATATCAAGGGAAGAGCAAAAAGGTGTGATATGCATAAAAAGGGAAGAGCATATCATAATAAAATTGCTATAAACTGAATGATAGAAATTGCTATTGTGAAAATTGGAAAGTGAAAGAGAATGGGCAAACTTATCAGAACATGCAGTTAATTTTTTGCAGAGCAGCTATCCATATAGACCAGATTACTCCGCCATATCTTCATCTTCATTTGACGTGGAAGCAAAGACACTGGGATTTCAATGCTATAATTTTTTAGCAAGAGACAAATTAATCCTCATAAACCACAGTCTGAATAGTAACCTTTTTGAGTAAATCCTTCATTTTGAAATGTCCAATGCCAATGTTTCTGTCTATAACAGTAATATACTCCTTAAAACTGAAAATGACACAAGGATTAAAACTGAAAATGACACAAGGATTGTGCAAGACATTGCAGGCCAATAATATGCACTACCTTGTGCATGTTTAATTTTTTGCAGGAATGGCCAGGATATGGCATGGCCTCTTCAATCTTGTTTGAGGTATTTTCCCTGCCTCATTTCTGTCTCACCTAACTGACAACTGGACAAGTTTCTATCCATTTCAATTCTTCTTCATCCATATGCCCTCTCTCAGTTTTCTTTTCCACTCATTCAAATACAACTGTTGTTCTTCAACTATTCTCTTCAGAGTCAACTTCTTTGCAGGGGACTTTCCCTTTAGGATCAATAGAGAGGTCTTTAAACCTCCCTGATTCTAGCATCATCCAAAAGATCAGAAAGTGTTATGCCTTCGATTTTTTTATTATCACAGCTAGGATGATGATTCCATTTTCTGCATTGTGGGTTGTCTGTTTTCTATCTGATCCTGAGAATTTGTTGAAGTTGCTTGGGTCCATGATTTTGACAAGAGCAAAGCTAAAATGTGTGAAAGAAATCAAGAAAAAACATAATCAAAACTGAAGAAGAAATTTAAATTCGAGCTGCTTAAATGGCCTGTATGTATACCTTCTTAGAATCTATGGTAGGCTATTGAAAATGATGGAAACGACAGAGCAGAGATGAAATATAACCCAAATGGACAAAAGATCTGAAATAGTGGCCTGCCCAAGTAATAGCCTTGCTCACAGAATTTTTCAACACATGATGCTACAACTTGGGCTGATTATCGAAAGCATTTATAATAACTGGAAGTGCAAAGGCAAAAACTGAGTACCATTCATCAGTGTGCAGCTGTTGGAATGAATTGCAGTGTGACAACCTGGTATTAGGTCCTGCCAATAGATGTGATTTTTCTCCCCACTGAGCTTTCAAGATGGCCTTTAACAACAAATAGAGAAATAAATTTGACAAAGGAGTATGCTTTATTCTCAAGAATCAAAAGTATTGCTTCTTAACCATGCTACTCTCCAAGCCAATGGACTAACAGACTTAATTTCAATTGCATAGGGGGATTTTCTGTTGATCTTCTATGCCACTCAACAACGAGAGGGGTTCCAAGATAAGAGCTTGGAAAGGGGCCTAGATAAAAATTGAGAATTTTGAAAATGCCAAGTTGCAAAGTCTTGCTGCCCTTTTATGTTTCTGAGGAATGTTTTAAATATTGAATATTGATTGAAGGAAACCTCTCTTGCTAGAAGAAGGTCATCCACAAACTGCATGGGAAGAGGATTCTTAACACCTACAGAACTTGCAAGCCCTTCAGATATCCATTTCTTATGGTAGTAGTGTTCAATCTTCCTGTAGTGATTTTCTCACTACATTCAGATTTTAACAAAATCTCCTATTTTATTACAACTCTTCGGAGCTTCAGCATGTTATTTTAAATTATTATTTGTTGTGACTTCCCTTTATTATTTAATGTAAAACTTCCTCCCTCTTTTATGAGGTGTGTGAGGTAAGTTACCTTAAAAGGGGGATGTCTATTTCTAGGTTTAGCATGCAAGATGATTCTGGTCTCTTGGATTAACCCTGTTGGATCTATGGTTGAGATTGCTTCTTTTTGACAACCTATATGTACAGGGTTTTTGCTCTTTGTAAATATCTTTTGGTTGTCTTTTGCAATTTTAGCAATGTTTTGCTCATGAAAAAATGGCTGACTGATCATTGATCTCTTGGCCCTTGAATAATGAAATATTATTTTAAGCTTTTGTTCTTCATGCCTCATCTTGGAGAGTGCCCCCTGGTTTGATTTTTTGAATGTGTTTGTGCTTTGTTTGTTACATATGCCCCTTGGACGGAAGTGGATTATTTGTGTTCTTCATGGATAGGTCTATGTAATGTAAGTTGAAGCAACTCCATCATAGGTGCTTGCATGTTCATAGATGAAGGTTGGTTGTGTGTGAAGGGAGGGTCAACTGGTCATTGTTTCTTGGTGCTCCTGTGCCCACTATTTTTTATTTTATTTCTCTAAACCTTTATCTCTCCCTTTGAACCCTATGCCTTTTCCCTTATTTTATTTTATTTCTTCAAAGGTTGCTCGCGCATTTGAAATCTATGTGTGTGAGCATCCACGACTGTGCTGGCCCCCATTCTAACATCTTTGGCCTTTTGGGGCTTGGGGCTGTCTGTTTGGAGCAGCCAACACTTCCTTGAGCTTTTTCCAATATAATAAAAAAATAGGGAGCTACGGGGTGTCCTGGCCTTAGCCCTTGCGAGGCATTGAAAAATCCATTTGGAGAGCCATTCACTAATACAAAAAATCTTGGTTTGTAGTGATCTCGGATCCATTTTCTCCATTTAGTTTTGAAACCCAACCTTGTCCAGGATCAAGTCTAGGAAAGTCTAGTTGATTCTATCATATGCTTTGTTCTGGTCCAATGTAACCATTTCTGGCGATCTTTTGGTTGTGATGGAATTGAATGGTTCATGAGCTGTCTGGCATCTACAATCTGTTTTCCCTTGACAAATTTGCTCTGTTTTGAGATAATTTTAGGCAGGATGTTTTTCCTTTAAAAGTCTGCCCTGATCTGAGATAATCTTAGGGGTGTTGTGTTTAAACCTGCTGCCAGTCATCTTGTAGATTATCTTATAAATCGTATTGCAGAAAGGAGCTATGGGTTTTTAAGCAACTAAGAGGCTCCTACTTTCTAGGAATGAGTGCAAGGAATTTAGTATTTGGATCTTTAAGTATAGTATAATTAAAGCAGTGCTCTTCATTTGCCTTGAAATTATTTTTCTTTAAGATGTCCTAATATTCCTGGAAGAAAGCTATTAGGGATCCATTAGGGCTTGGAGCATTGTCGACTTCATCTTCAGATATAGGGCCCAAAAGAAACTCGTTCACTCCTTTAGTGATGAACTTTGGAATGCAGGAAAAGATGTCAAATTGAGCTTTTGATCTATCCAAAGAAGCTTCAAAGAGCATGGGAAATAATAGATCTTTATTTCTTCTCCAATATGAATAGTATCCCTGCGGTGTTGACCTTGGCAGGAGCAGTAATTTGTTTACACCTGTTAGGCTGTTTTAACTTCTTACTACTGTAGACTTGTGACAACTTATTATATCTTCCTCTGTCCTTCTATGAGATTCTGGACTTTTGTTTTCATAAAATCTCTTCCATGTTGAGGGTTTTGTTAAGCTCTACTCTTGTTGAATTTGAAGCTGAATTTTTTGTATCTAGTTCTTGTTGGTAAACAGATTTGTCACTGCAGATTTCAATGTGACTTGCCCAATGAGTAGCGACAAATGTTTCAACAGTTGGATAAGTTGTTACTGGACTAACAACTTTCCGCTGCGTTTGAGAGGGGTAGCTCCCTCGAATGATGGGGTGTTTTAAGGTTTTTGTGTACTTTTAACCTTAAAGTACAGAAAGGAAAAGGGAAAAACTAGAAGAAAATGAATTACAGAAACCCTAGCGGTAGACACACGAATACCAACTGGGATTTCACAAACTTATTACAAATTACAAGGGGGTTTCACCACAAAAGCTATAAACTATGTTCTTGAACTTATATGATGAATTGAACAACAATATACATTTTGATGTGCAATGATGATGGAAGAAGGATAACAAGTCTCAACACACGAAGAGATAAGTTGCTTGAGCACATTCAAATCGAGATACCAAGAAATGATTGTGTTCCATTGCATCAATTGCACAATTTGTAAATGCTTCAATGGATGACCTATGATTTACATAGTGACACAGAGGGATTACCAATTTAACATACGAGAAATCAGTAATAATAACTCAGAAGTACGTTTAGAACATACGATTCAAATGTACTCTTTATTATCTCTGTGAAATTATAAAAGTCCAAAAACCCTTCAGTACAAAGTGTGAGCTCATAAGTCCTCTCCCAAAAAGTCCTTAAAAAGGCCCCCCCTTTTACAATAGCAAATAGCCTTGTATATATAGGCTTTATAACTACCTCATAACCACTTCCTAACTACTTCATAACTACCTTTTTTAAATATAATGAACCTTATTTGGTTATGTTTTTCATAACTTTTTTGGAAATAAGGTTCATTTTCTAATTTTTGGTTACAGTGAGTGACATAAGTCACTTTTACAAAAAGGTAATTAGAAACTTATAACTTTCGAGTTATGGATTCTGCTGAGGTACATTCCATCTCCATTTGCTCCATCTCTATAATACTTTTTGAAGACATTCCTGGCACTGAGCATTATCTAAACTTGTCCTTGTCATGATGCTATCGCTCAAAGTGATTGTGATGTCCCGATATTAAGGCATTGTTTAAAATAAAGATTTAAACATCACGATAGAAGACAGTGAAGTTACTTCCGTAAACATGGTAGAGATAATTGCGATAAAGATATATTATACATATTTAATATTAAATAATTATTATATAAATATTTTAATATAATTAAATATAATATATTTATTTTAATATATTATATTTGTAAATAAATATAAATATAAATATTAATATATAAATAATAATTTAAGTATAATACTAAAATAAATATTCTTAATATTAAGGCCGACTCTTTAATGTTAGCCGACCTTTATTATGGCTGCGATTAGCATAGACTATGGCAGTGATTCAATAATATTGATAACATAAAGAATTGTTATACTTTGGCAAACTACATAATAGTGAAGAAGGGAGGAATCACATAAGTCTGAGTGGGTCCCGTTAAGGGGATATCTTCTATGATTTAATTTGTTAAGTCGAACTTTGGTCTCCCAAAACTCATCAATCAGAAAAAGCAATGATTCCTTAATACAACGATTAAAGGCCAGCAATTAATAAATAATAACAGGCAACAGACTAGTAATAAGGGGATGCGATATGCAGAACAGACGCATCCCCTCCCTAGAAGGCACCTTCGCTGACAGAGATAAAGGAAAGTAATGTAAGAAAGAGGAAGGAAATATCAATCGAACGTAGGAGAAGGAAACATATAATTTGTTCTGAAGCAGCAAGACAATCGAGAAAGAACAAGTCTACAATAAATTGGCAAGGAAGGCATACGTCTACAGTAAATCGACAAAATGGAAGGCACCAGGTATATAAATAGCCATGTAATCTGATAATGCATATGCAGTCAAGGAATCGATAACTTACAACAGTGAATTGAATTTCCTTTTCTTTCATCTGCAATACTTATGTAGAGTGGACAAATAAGAACAAATAGAATATGGAATGCTAGTACTAATACAACATATATGATAATGTTAGTACTTAGTATGTATTAATGAATAATCATCTTTAATGTATTTTAGATGTAAATAAATATTGAACCTCATCATGGAGGAAAGGAAGGAGATGTAGATAAGAGGGTATAAGGTTTCCATCTAAGTAGCCCACCTTGGATGGATGTCAAAGCCCTGCCACCAAGGCCAAGAGGGTCAAAGTCCCGCTCTTGGGCTTAGATTGGATAAGCCGAGAACCCCACTACGATCTGTTGTGACGTTTTCACACATCGCCCCATTGCAAATGGGGACCCCCCTTTTTCCTTGCTTTCTATCCTCGTTTTGTTTTAGGGTTTGGGTTTTTCTTTGAGTTTGTTGGTTTGGTAGTATAGATTTGCCCAAGTCTCCCCAATTTTTGGCTCAAAGTCCATGAGATGATTGAAGAAATTGACTAAGGAGTGGAAAATTGGCCTAAGGGATGGATATTTAACTAAGGGGTCCATATGCCTTCACCCTGACGTATGTCCCTGGAACCTTGAAATTGGCTAAGTCTGATGTCTTGAAATCCTGAAAAACTGACTAAGTCTGAAATCTGGTGGATCCTCAAAAATCTAGAGTCTACATGTTAAATCCCATGGATTCGGGACCTATCTCAAACATCTTGATAGTATATTTCAAAATATTTAAAGTATAATATCTCAACATATACTTAAATATATTTTTAAATATACTGTCAGGCAGGGACCTTCAAAATTTGGCAAAAAAATTGTGAAATTCCTAAGGAAAATTGAGTCCTGGACCTTGGGCGCAAAATCCAAGACATGGTGGAATGTGCGACTAGGACGCAAAATCCTTGATCCCAAGAAAAATGCAACAAGGAAAAATCCACAACCTAAGGATGAAATTCCAAGACACCAAGGAATGTGCGATCAAGGAAATAATCCACAATCCAGTGAAAAGTGCGACAAGGATTACCCTGGACCTAGTGAAACATGCGACTTGGAATTTTTCCACGACTTAGCCAAAAGTGCGACAAGGATAATCCACAACTTGGTGAAAATTGCGACCATGATAGAAGAATCCTTAACATAGTTCAAAATGCACTTAAGGAAAATCCTCTTCAACATGAAATTTGTGCCCTTATCCCAAGGATGAAAATCCACAACCTAAGGAAATATGCGATCTATCCCAAGGATGAAAATCCATGATCAAGTGAAATGTGTGACATGGAAAGAATCTTTAACACCCTTGAAAGTGCGATTTCCTTCAAGCAAGAATTCCATGATCTACCAAAAAGTGCGACATGGAGAATAGAATCCATGACATAAGGAAAAATGCGACTTGGAATTTTTCCATGACCCCATGAAAAGTGCACTCAAGAAAAATCCAGTGCCAAAAAAGAAAAATCCATAATAAACATGAAATTGCGCCTAGGAGTCTTAGCCGGCTTGAACACAGAAAAGTTGAAATTCAATGGAAAATCTAAGGAAAATTGTGAAATTCCTTACCTAGGTCAGCCTAGTTTGGATTAATTGCAAGAAAAATGAATAAAATCCTTCATTTATTCAAGAATTTGTGAATGAAATTGATCAAGATTGTGTGTTTTTCTTCAATCATGCAAGTTTATTCATGTTTCATCTTAGTATTACATTCCATTGAAGGATTTTATTCGCCACAACTACTCGAGGTTTTCTTTGTTTTGCAGGAATTGAGGACAAGGATAATTTATATGAAGATGATGCTCAAGGATGATCAAAACCATTCAAGAAGCATCAAGGAGACTATCTCAAGCATCAAGGAGTTCCAATGCCGGAGAAGGAGACTACTTCCAATAACAAGAGGACTACACATGCATACCAAGGGAAGATGAAGGACTTCACCTTTCAAGATACTTCAATGATACAAGGAAGGCTAGCATCAAGATCATCCACAGGAGGAGATGCATTTCCAATCCAGTGTCGAGGAATCCAACATCAAAAGAAGATCAGTCCATGGAAATTCAAGAATGAGAAGAGGATCAAGCTTAAACATCATGAAGTTCATGATTACACCAAAAATCCACGCCAATACCAAGAAATCCAAATGAAACACAACACAAGGATGAAATTCCAAGTTCAAAGAACACTCAAGGGATAATCATGTTGAGGTGGCATCCAGTCATCGTCAACCAATCCAAGTATGCCATGTAGACATGTCTAGATACATTGAATTTGGCCACCAAAGAAAGAGATAAGGGAGGCACCCTTCTAGAAGATAGCTTATTGGAATCCTAGTCAACATGGGACGCCTTATTGGCTATTTTCTACTATAATATGTGTTGTTAATATCTCATTGGTTGAAAGTGGTGGTTGTAACTACCTTCCATTAGGGTTTTGTTGTCTAAATCTTGGCCATTGATTATAGAATCAATCTGGGCCCTTGGTTGTAATTTTGAGCTCTATATAAGGCTCATTCTCTTCATTTGTAAGGGAGTTTTTTTTTTTTAAGGATCTCTTTAAAGAGTAGGAGCTTTTGAAGAGTTGGAGAGACTTGTGAAATTGTTGTAAAGATACTACCAAAATCAATACATACTCATTGAAGCTTGGTGAATTTGTGTTATTTTGGGATGTTAGCATGGTTTCCGATTTCTCAAAGATGATTCAAAGCAAATTAGATAAGTTTTAGTTGAAGTTAATTGATATGGTGGATTAATTTGAAGATATTTGATGAATTCCTTGGTTCATACTTTTTGTGGTTTGCTAATGGTAAGTTATAATGCAAAGTTAGCCTGAACCACATCTTGCAATAGTTCGATTGTGGATATTTGTTCAAGTTGCACCAGCTATGGGTATTTGAATGCATATTTGCAATATGAAAATCCTTCATTACCTTTGAAGATTGCACTAGTTTCGTGTAGTTGTTGTTCTCATGGCGAAACGAAACTTGGTTCAAAGGAATTTGTCTATCTAAGCATCATCTATCATCTCATTGTCCTTAGATTAGATTTCTCTAACCCTTTCCCTTTTGCCTTTTCTTTTAAGTTTGTTTGAAGGAGTTCCATTCATTCACACGTCCGAGGAGTAATGAATTTCATCCATGTCCATGAATAGGGAGTAATTTAGCGTAAGTCCCTTTGTGATTACCAGTAAAATCACATCATTCCATTGAGTCTATCCATTTGCACGTCAAGACCTGACATTTAAGGAACCTTGGAGTAATCTCATTTGATCACATAGTTTAGCATTTGAGGTACTTTGTTCAAGAGAGGATAGAATACTTAGTATTTTATTCTAATGTTGTTGCTGTCATAAAAAAACACATCAACACAATCCCCATACCATTCCTACCATGACGAGTTATTAACTGTAAGGGATAAGGCATGGATAGGGAAGCAAGACAAGCACTCTACTAAGTAGACCACTTTGGTGGATGTCTAAGTCCTGCCACCAAAGCCAGGAGGGCCAAAGTTCTGCTCTTGGGCTTAGTATGAGTTGGCTTGGTCAAACCTATCATGTCCCTATCCCTATGCTCTAAATGTGTTTGATAGTAATAGTAATATTGGAGTTGTATTCTGAGTTTAATATATGCTTAGCTAACCCTAACAATGGCATTAGTTTATATGTATATATGTGCACTTGTGTTTTCTATGTGATGATTGCAGGATTTATATTCAAGAGCATAACGAAGAAATAACTACCTGTAAGTCATCTCCCTAACCCTAATTTATTATAATTGTGATTGTAGGGTTTAATCTAGGGCAAATCTAGGAGGGGACATTACATTTAGGTTAAAATTAGTATTGTTCCTAGAAGGGGATATTGCAGTGATAAGATAGTACATAAGAACAGAGGATTGAAGATTTATAAGATAAGCTGTTCGAAAACGACGCTCTGCAAAATTGTACTTTTCCTGCTGAAGATATATCATTCCCAGGCCATACCAGGCATTATAATGTCGAGGATCAATTCGCAATGCACTTCGATAACAATTGATACCATTTTCAAACTCCTCCATAGCAACATATTCATGACCACAAATAGTATAGGCATAAGTAAAACGATAATCAATCTGGATGGCCCGTTGAAATGTTTTCAAGGCAGTCTCATGATCTTTTTGTAAACTATAGCAATTGCCCAATGCACACCAAGCATGAGGAGATAAACGATCAATTGCATTCAATTCCTGAGCTAATTAACTCAACTTCATTTCCTCCTTCATATGTCTTGTTCTAAAACTCCCATGTTGGCGCAGAGTAGGGAGGACGCTGGCAGAAGGCATGGAATGGTTATGAAATATAGTTACACAAATGCATATTATATATGCTTGAAAGCTTCTAAAGTATTTTTAATAAACCATTTTTGTGCATATCCTATGATCATGGCAGTTCATGAGACCACATTTCTTTGAGGCATGCTGTCGAACTGCTCATACGTACCTTGGCCTATGCGTCCACATTGTGCAGACATACCAGTGCATTTGTAATTGTAAAATCCCATTCTGCTATGCTTAAAAGTCTCCAATGCTTTGGGGAGGGTTGTGAATTTTGATTTCACAACTGCTCGTTGCATTTTCCTTGAAAGTTTCTAAAGCTTTTACAACAGATTCATTTTATAAGTATCCTGTAATGATAGCATTCCAAGAGACCACATTTCTTTGAAACACTTTGCCAAACGGTCCTTGCGTGCCTTGTCTAAGCGCCTCACTCTCTTAAAACACTTCTACTAGGTTTCTTCAAGGTGTTCTGTCAAACTGTTGGTGGACCTTGTCTATCTTTCCACAATCTATGTATATGTCTATCAAGGCGGTAGCAACTACAACATGAAATAGAAATCCATTTTTAATTATGCTCTGATGGATGTTTACGCCATATTCCAAAGCTCCCATTTTGCTTGCAAAAATGAAGAAGGTGAAGGTTTTGGAATCCATCTTTACACCTATGAACTGCATTTATTGGAAAGTTTCTAAAGTATTTTCAGCCATCCATTTTGTGTTTACCCTGCAACATTGCATTCCATTCGAGCATATTTCCTTAAGGTGTTCGGTCAAACAAGCTTGCATGCCTTCTGTATGCTTCGACATTATGCGTACATGTCTATGAGGGCGGTTATAACAGTAACATCTGATAAGAATCCCTTACATTATGCTTTGATAGATGCCCATACTTTGTAGGCCACGGGAGGATGCTCACAAAGGTTGTGGAGTTGGGCTTCATGCCTGCTAAATTCATTTGCTTTAAAATTCTTAACGCCTTTACAACAAATCCATTTTATGCAGTTCCTGCGTTCTTGGGTAGTTACAATAACTACCTTTTCATTTGTGTCGTTGGCTCTTTTACCTCACTTCACAACCAACAAACAACTTTGACTTGTGACTTGTGAATTTTGAATACTTATTGGTAGTTTGAGAGCACTTCACAACCTTGAACTTTTCAACCCTCTAACTTCACAACCTCAATTCACAACCTCAATTCACAACCTTAATTCACAACCTTTGTTGGCAACTTAAGAGAAGTTATGAACTTGTTTCACCGATAAGTTAAAATTTTATTTCTTCATCGGCATTTTAGTTCACTTTCACAACTATTTAACAAGTTATAAGTTGTGACTTGTGACTTGTTTTCTTTCACAACTATTAAACAAGTTTTGAGTTGTGATTTTGAACACTCATTTAATAAAAATGATTAATTTTAAACATTCCTTTATTCTTCATCAAAGCTCTTTTTAACCACAGACTCACAGATATTAACTCGCGATCAAAACTGTCTACCGATCCCTTATGTAAAATGAACATTAAGAATCCCAATATATGACAATGCAGGTTCCGGAACATGGAAAATTATCCAACTTTACTTTGCGAAACCTCGATAAAATTTGTCTGTCAAACCTGCGAACGCAATGAAGGAGAAAACTGGCATAACTTTTGATTGGCTTAATATTTTTCTTTGAAAACTTGCCACATCGTCGATAATAACACCATAAGACTCTATGTTAAACCATTTGATACCAGCTTCAATACAACCCTTGATTTAATTGTTTCCGCAAACTGCCGGAAAAATAATGAAAATTCAATATCTCCCAACTGGAACGGGATATCACCTTGAAACTTTGCCACATTGTGCGCAATGGAGACATAATCATCCCTGTAAAATGAAATAATTCCAGCTCTTACGGATTGTGAGATTTAATTGTTTCTATATTTTATCGCACCGCACAACTGTTTTGAAGGCTTTCGACTGAAATGATGGACGATCCTCCTTCAAATTGGCGCACTTGTTTTGAGCTCGATGCGATTAACCCGCATGGACCAGATCAATTGAGATATTTGAAAGATGGACGACTACGATGATTGGCGCGGTAATATGCAACACTATTATTTCACGACTAAGAGTGACTTGATTGCTCGAGGGCGATTAGGGTGTTTGTGACTAAGATCAACTCGACAGAGGTGTTCAATACATGATGATGATTTCCGTTTTGACACAAAAAGTTCAAATTTCGTGATGTCAAAACGAGGCTAACAGTTCTGCAATTCAGATTTCTCTAAAATAGTTTCTGTTCCATTTAAGTTTAGCTTTCACAATCTTTGGGTATGAGGTGTGTGAGAACATACAGGAAACTGCAATCTTGACGTCCCACTTCCCCTTGCTTAGATCTCTAAGGAAGGGTATAGAGTCCATATTAGTTAAAATTTCAAAGGACAATTGTTGAAGATGGGCCAATGATCCAGCCTCCTCTGTCTATGATTGTTGAATCAAGAATTTTTCCTGATTGGATCTATCTTTGGCTTGCTAGAAAACAATCAAGCTTTTTTTAATCAAATTGTTTCCAATGTGCCTATCAGTCCAAGCAAATCTTTGTGGCTTTATGTATCCCATGCACTGCAGTCCCCTCAATTTTCTGCTGGTTTAAGGACTGCATTGAAATCACTCTTCTCTGTTCATTTGTCTGAGAGTCAAGAATCCTGAATATCTTCTAATGTTGCTGCAATAGTCTTTTTTAATTTTTCCATCATATAATATTTGGTTCAAAGATATTTGAGAATTGAGATAATAAAGCTGCAGCTAAAATTTACAGAATTTGAATTAAAATATGAAGCAGTGTATGAACCTCAGGCTTTTCTTGGATTCTAATAGGATTCCATAAAATAACAATACCTTCAAAAGTGTCATTTGTATCTTTTGCCATCACTGAATAGCTAAGTTACTGAACTGGCCAAAAGCCTAGACTATTCTCGGCATGATTTGTTACACTTGTGGATTCAACTAGGGCATGGATTTTTCGAGCTGGATTTGTTTCAAATTGCGCCTGCACATGCTGGAGCAATTCCAGCTGCAGCAAGGTAATTCCGAGGCGATTCCAGGCAGTGGATGTCATTTCAACTCGTTTAGACTGATTTTGTTTGACTTTTGACCATCAACAACATGCCGTAAACCTAAACCAACATTCATGAGTAATAAAAACACAAACAATAATATATTTTTGGCTGCTCAGGGCTGTTCTCTGCCATTCTCAAATTTATTTGCAGCTGCTTGAACTTTTCTCTGCCATGACTGCCAACTGTACAGCCCAGATATAAAAGAAAACTCCGGCTTATTTGGGCAGTTGTTGATGAACAAGACATAGAGACTTTAAAATACTCAAAACATTTGAGTACTCTTTTGGTATTCTTCCTCTACTTTTGAGAAAGAAGAAAACAAGTTGTACATCCATCATGCACACTTTGTCTTGTCTACACTTCTAAAGTGCGTTTAGTCATCGAATGTGTTCATTAAAACAAAATTACTTTACTATGTAGGAGGTGGGGTCAATTCTTGATGGATATTGTCATTAAAGGTATAACATTATTTAATTCATATATTATCTCTTGTAAAGCTTAAGTTCGTAAATAATGCATGAGATGGGAGAAGATAAATGGGACGCTTGGCTAGGTGCTTCAACAACTACCAAGTGATTTAAGCTTACAATCACACCAATTAACATTGGCATTTAAGAAAGGAACCTCCTTAATATTATGGGCAATTGAAAATGGTTTTTAAATATGGTACAAGTCATTACGAGTGCCTATGGATTAAACTATGTAATCGTTTTTAACATCAACATTTCAGATCACACTCCGTGATACATCATCTAGATGAGGAAAAGCTTTAGGTAGATTGCAGAACTTGCTGCTTAAAAAGAAGAGAGGTGAGGGAGTGGGAATGAGAAAAGATAGAAAGAGAATAAAAGTCTAACAAGGTAGAACTCAAAATAGATAAAGAATTAAAAATTCCACAAATACCAACCTTAAATAGCCAAAGACAAACACAAACCTTATAAAAGAAAAAGGAAAAAGTAAATGTATAGCACAAGAACTTGTGAATAAAAGACAAGGTATAATTTAATAAACCAACAATTCAATGTGCTCTTAAAAAACCAAATTATTGTTACAATGATACTAATAATATAATACTAATATTGGGATAGAAATTCACATAATAATATAGCACTAATATTATAATAATTTTCTAATTCTTAGAACCATAGTTGGAAAACTCGGACTCGGCAAAAACTTGCTAGGCCCAAAAATCTCGACTTGACAAAAACTCAGCAAAAAACTCAACTTAAAAAATTGCTTAGATTTCATTAGAAACACATTTTTTTTGCAAAATTCAATGACAAGATGTATCCAATGAGTCCATAAATGAGTACAAAAGTGTTTTCTATTAAATTTGATTGATTTGAATGCAAGTTGAGTACAAAATCGCATCCTCATGCGGAATCCTGACGGTTGATACTAGATAGCCTGATACAGTAGATAGCTGACAAAATGAAAATAGTAAAATTAAAAGTAAATACAACATTTTACATCTTCCTCTTCCCTAATCTACTGAAAATTAGGGGAGAGGTAGAGGTTCTAGTCCTTGGAGTCCGCTGTGGCTCCTCGCTTGGCATGGAGGCAGTGGCTGTGGCTCAATCTCCATCCTGGTAGTAGATCGCAATGACTCCTCAGCTTCATCAATGTCATCCAATCCTAGATCTCCTCCTACACCCACCTCCTCCAATGCCTGCCTCTCAAAATCAAGAATCTCATCTTCATTAAACAATGGAGGCTGCTCATCCCGCCCTATCCAATCACTGTAAGGATCTATCTCATCCAAATCAATGGGATCATCTGATTTGTCCTCTACCCTTCTTGTGTGCAACCGAAGGTTGTATTGCGCAAATACAAGGTCATTGAGGTGTTTTTGAGCTAATTTGTTCCTCTTCTTTGTGTGGATGGCCTCAAACAAACTCCAATTGTGCTCAAACAAACTCCAATTGTGCTCACAGTTGGATGCACTACAAGGTTGGCACAAAATGCGGAGGGCTAATCTTTGTAGATTTGGGGTATTTGCACTCCAAGTTTTCCACCAAGCCTCTACAAAATAAAATATTGAAGAGTTAGAAAGCAAAGTCAAAAGTAAAAGTTTAAAACATATTTTAAAAGATTATCAATAGTTGTAAATTTGAAAATTTTAACTTGTAAGATGCATGTGAAAGACTCCAAATTTTATACCTTGTGTCTGAGTGGTTCTTCCTCGGATAGTTAGCTCCGAAGATAAGAGCCTACCCCTTCCTTCCCTGTAACTTTCCAATTCTTAGATAATGAGGTCTACTACATGAACCTCGGATGTCATCCTCTGAATGCATGTGGTCAGGCCCTACATGACCTGTCCATTAGGATCTGAGAAGGTATTTGAATAGAAAAAACGGGGGTTCAAGAAGTACCCCGCTGCATGGATGGGTTGGTGGAGTTGATTGTTCCACCTATCAACAATCTCCCATATGGGATCAAATTTGACGCTGTCCCCCTTGTAATAATTTATGATGGCCTTTTTGGCCCTATCCATGGCCTCATAACTATACCCTATTGGGTTTTGATCCCCATTTACCAAACGGAGAACTCTAACCAAGGGCTCCGACACCTACAATTTACAAATACAAAAGATTAATCATTAAAGTTACAAATTTATAATGAAAGACTTAAATTAAGAAATAAAATATTCAATTTGAATTTAAAATCAAAGTTTTGAGGTTACCTTCATGAGCTTTGTAGCTCTCTGTTCAAAGAGCTTATCAAACACTATGGTTGCGATCCTCTCTCCTTCAGGCTTCTTTGCATATGATGATTCTAGCCATGGTGGACTCACAAACATTTGTTTCAAAGCATTCAACAAACCAATAATGCTTTGCAATGTTAGGAAAACCGTTGCAAACCTTGTGACACCCGATCGCAACAACTCTTTCCCTTGGGTGTGATTTCTTATCAAATTAAGAACCCAAGGGTGATTGCAGATAAATTTTGTGATGCTCCTTGCATCATCTACAACCGGTGTCACCCAATCAAGTTTGCCTATGTCCTCCAAAAGAAGGTCAAGGCAATGTGTTGCACAAGGTGACCAAAAAAGTGTGCTATGTTTGTCTTGCAACAATCTCCCAGCTGCCACATATGCTGCTACATTATCAGTAATGATTTGCACCACATTTTCTATGCCCACGTCCATGACAACTTCCTCCAACATTAGAGACAATGTTTTTGCATTTTTTATTTTGTTGGAGGCATCCATCGATTTCAAGAAAATAACCTCACCTTTTGAAGCTATCAAAAAATTAATAATGGTGCGGTTTTTCCCATCTGTCCGCCCATCAAAAAGAATAGTGCAACCATATTTTTTCCATTCCTTTTTTTTGTTCTTCCACCACTACATTTGCCTTTTCAGTTGCATTCATAAGCAACCTACAAGTACAAAGTGAAATTAACTATTAAGTACACAATTTTAATTTTTAAACAAAAAATAGCCTAAATTCAACATAAATTTCTATAAATCAAAGAACATAAATCTAGCCTAAAATTGAACATAAATTAGTAAATTACTATAAGTATAAATTAACATAAAATTTAAATAAACTAACCTCCTACTCAAGTCTTTGCGAGAAGATGCCTTGTAGCCTTTTCCCGCAACTATCAATGCAGTTACCAAATTTTCCCAATAAGGACTACTTGCCACATTGAAAGGAAGTTGTTGAAATACCAAAAATTAGCACATGCCATATTTGCATGTTGATCCACCTCCCTGTTCCACCAAGTAGCTTCCAATGATGGTTGTGCTCTAGGTGTGTTTCTGGGCACAAAAAAACTATGTGGCGTGCGTGTAGGTGTAGGCGCTGCAGCTGGTGCTCTACTCAAAGTAGATGAAACGGAGGTGGATTTGTTTCGAATCCTTGGACCACGAAGAGAGCCCACTATGCCCTAACATGTATCTTCATCTGCATCTGGATGGACTTCAACACCTTGACTAGCAACTATGGTTGCTTCCATGGCTGCCTTTGCCCTCTTCTTTTGCAATTTTTTCTCTTCTGCGGCTGAAAGTAGGGCATTCATCTCTCTTTTTATCTCTTCGGTGGTCCCAAGACAAGCCTTGGCATCACGATGACTAATGCCTGCAAGATGGTATTTGAGGCGATTTATGCCTCCACAATATACCTCTTCGCATCTAATTGAAATATCCTTAGCTCGTTTTCCTTGCATAGTGCTTGAATATTTGCATGAGTGCATATTGTTTGAATGTTTTCATGAAGTTTGTTTCAGAGCATGGTTAATTTAATGCATGTAACAATATAGATTATAATGAATTACAGAAACAATATATATCCAACGAAACTGTAGAACTTTAGATGATTTATTGAACCCAGACACTACAAGTTGATATGACATACCAGATTTATTTATGTAAGACTAGTAACTTCAGCACTAGCTGCGATTTTTTTGATAACAAACTGCCTTCCTAGGACAGTCCACGATTTGCATGCATGGCACCTCTCAAGATCTTGCTGTAAGTACGAACTTGTTAGTACAGCTCTAGTAATCTCTACGATTTCCTTGACCAAACATGACTGATTCCTTTAATCTATATTCTGCACTGTGAATGCTGCAATCATCGGATGATTTGGGGTTTCCGTCCCACTCATCTCAAACCAGGGGTTTCGTCCTGGAGAAGACTTTCTGCATAGTTTGACAGAGAATAAAAATCATAATAATTTCTGGATGCCCATCTCCTCCCAGCTCGAGCCTTTTAATAACACTGAGTTGCCAAATCTAACTTCCAAAAAGCAGTCCATCTTCTAATGAAGGCCTTATTTCCATTTTCAACAAAATCAATGATCTTATCCCAAAGATTTTAGCATATATTTGATTTAGCAATTACCAAGATGAATCGCTTAGTGAAGGAAGTTATTACTTAAAGTGGTCCCACCTTTATTCAATTATTCCCTTATATTTAGATTTATTTCTAATCTCCGGGAACCAAAAGATTAGAAAGTTTCTTCATAAATAACATTAAGTGAAGAGGGACATTACAGTCCTCCCTTCCCAGAATTGCTGGTCCTCTAGCAATCTCAAATTTGGATGTTGTAAAATTTCTTCCCCCCCCTATGTTGCATCCTCAACAGGTAAATCCTTCCATTTGATCAGATATTCTCGGAACACCTTATTTCTTAGCTTCCTTTCTCTCCAATTTGCAATACCCTTAGGAACTAGCACCAATTTTCCTTCTTCATTAAGTGGAAGAAGCTCTGGAGATGCTTCAACCTGCTGACCCAATGCCTTTTTGAGGCAAGAAACATGGAAGATGTTGTGGATCTTACTGCCCTCAGGAAGCTCTAATTCATATGCCACTTCACCAATTCTCCTCACTATCTTGTAAGGTCCATAAAAGCATGGCTTAAGTTTTTCAGCACCACTTTTCTTCAATGAGGATTGTCTGTATGGCTGTAGCCGCAAAAAAACTAAGTCTCTAATCTCAAATGATCTCTCACTTCTGTGCCTATCCACATACATTTTCTGCTGGTTCTGTGCATGTTGCAGATTGTCCTTCAATGTCTTGAGAATATCTTGATAGTTTTGCATTGTCTCCTTGGCCCGTGGAACCCTAATATCATCAAAGGCCAAATCTACAAACGATAAGGCATCATACCCATACAAGGCTTTGAAGGGAGACATGCCAATCGACATGTGGTAGGTAGTATTGTAGCAATACTCACCTAGATGCAACCATCTGATCCAAGCATGCTGCTGCGCTGAGACATAATTCCGCAGATATCCCTCAATCCATTTATTTACTATCTCTGTCTGACCATCAGTTTGGGGATGGTAGCTTGTGCTGGGTGTCAACTCTGTACCTAAGAAACGAAACAACTCCTGCCAAAACATGCTTAAGAATCTGTTGTCACGATCATTGACGATCGTTTTGGGGAGTCCATGTAACCTGAACACCTCTCTAAAGAATAACTCTGCCACCTGAACTGCGGATTAATCGGTGGATATAGCAAAGAAATGGGCATATTTTGTCAATCTATCTACAACCACAAATATGCAATCTCTACCTTGGACACGTGGCAACTCTGTGATAAAGTCCATGGATATTCCTTCCCACTTCTATTCAGGTATCGATAATGGCTATAGAAGTCCTGTAGGGAACGTGTGTTCCGCCTTGTTCTGTTGACAAGCCAGGCATTCTCTGACATGTTGCAAAACATCATCTTTCAAACCCTTCCAGGTGAACCTCTCACGAATTTGACGATAAGTTTTGAAGAAACCTGGATGTCCTGTTAGAGGGGTATCATGCATAGCCCTCAAAATCCTAGCCTTCAGCTTCGATCCTGGTACAAGATAAATTCTATTCTTATAATAGATGATGTCCCTGACTACTGAATATCCGTCATCCTGTACCCGACCATCAATCAAATCACAAGCAAAGGTGTTTTTGGTATATTCGGCCACTAATTGAGATTTCCAATCAGCTGAAATGTTAGTGAGAGAGCAAGGTGTTGACCTTCTGGAACGAGCATCGGCAACAATATTCTTCTTCCCCTTAATATATATCCACATCGAAGTCATAAGCCTGAATCTTGCTCACCCACTTTTGTTGCTGCTCGTTCAAGTCCTTCTGCTCCAGAAAATATCTGAGACTGTTGCGATCAGTCCTAACCACAAATTTCGCCCCCACTAAGTACTGCTTGAACTTAGCTAGCGCATGCATAATCGCTAGCATCTCCTTATCATATGTGGAGTACAACCTCTCTGTGTCCCTCATCTTTCTGCGCTCGTATGCAATCGGATGTTGATTTTGCATTAGGACTGCACCAATTCCCTGATCCGATGCATCACACTCCAAGACAAACGGCTGTGTAAAATCTGGCATTGCTAATACTGGACATGAGCTCATGACTTCTTTGAGCTTGTCAAATGTTACTTGTGCCTCCTCAGACCAAAGAAATGCACCCTTCTTAGTAAGGTTTGTCAAAGATGACGCCAATTGTGAGAAACCTCTCACAAATCTCCTGTAATAAGTGCACAAACCTAGAAAGCCTCTCAATTCTGATATGTTCTTTGGTGGCGGCCAGTCTAGAATGGCCTGTATCTTCTCTTGGTGTACTTTCACACCATTAGCCCCAATCACATGTCCGAGATAGAGTATCTCAGTCATCTCGAACTCACACTTGGAAGCCTTCGCGTAAAGCGATTGAGCCTCCATGATACCCAACACTACATCCAAATGATGCAGATGATCTTCCCAAGTCCTGTTATATATCAAGATGTCGTCGAAGAAAACCAAAACAAATTTCCGTAACTGCTCACGGAATATGTGATTCATGCACGACTGAAATGTGGCAGGTGCATTTGTGAGTCCGAATGGCATGACGAGGAACTCAAAATGTTCGTAGTGACAACGGAAGGCAGTTTTATGAATAACTTCGTCCCGAACTTGTATCTGATGGTAACCCGACCGAAGATCAATCTTGGAAAAATACACAGCCCCATGTAACTCATCAATCAACTTGTCGATCCTGGGAATAGGATATCTGTTCTTTATTGTCTTCTTATTCAAAGCCCTATAGTCTATGCACATACGCATAGTCCCATCCTTCTTCTTTACTAGAGCAATCGACAAGGCAAACGGACTAGAACTAGGCTGGATGTGTCCCATGCTCAGAAGCTCCTTGATTGTCTTCTCAATCTCCTCCTTAAAATGGCGTGGGTGTCGGTAGGGCGTAGTTATTACTGGTTTAGCCCCTTCCTCAAGCTCAATGACGTGCTCGAACCCACGATCAGGTGGTCAACCTGGAGGAATGTCTCCAAATACTACACTATGCTTATCCAACACTTTCTGGATGTCAACATGGTATTGTGGCTTGCTGTCGGGGGTAGGCTTGGTAGAAACAAAGCACTGTACTACCCAATCCACCTCTCCATGTCTGAATAAAGCCTCCATCCTCCTAGCTGACACTACTCGAGGACCACCATTAGGCATAGCCTTTAACACAATCTTTTTATCACCATCCATAAACTCTAACTCCATCTTGTGGAAGTCTTGACTGTATCTTCCAAGTGGCTGCAACCACTGCAATCCCAAGACTGCATCAATATTACCAAGACCTAGTACGTAGAAGTCATCAGTCAAGGTGTAATCCCCAATTTGGATGCTAAGCTGGGTAACCACCCTAGTGCAACTCAATTGAAAACCATCTGCCACAGTTACATTAAATCCCGAGAACTCCTCAACCTGTAACCCACGCTTCACCACAAAACCCTCATCGATGAAATTATGCGTGGCTCCACTATCCACCAAGCAAACCATGCGTTGTCCTTTAAGGACACCTTTCAGACGAAATGGATGAAGTCTAGGGACTCCAGATAATGAGGCTATGGTACTCTGGGGGGTCTCCTTAACTGCCGTATCCTCCAACTCTAACTCTGGAGGCTTCTCCTCCTGTCCAATGTCATCTCCAGCATGGATCTCATGATCATCCTGCTCCTCATCATCTGAGATGACCTCGATCAAATGAACCTTGCCTTTCCCAAGGCAGCGGTGGCCAGGCTCCCACGACTCCTTGCAGTTGAAGCATAATTTTTTCCTGCGCAATTCATTTTTGGATTCCTGTTCAGATTTCGGTGGGGTGTTCCTTTGCTGATTGAAACCTTTTTGTTTTGGCTGAAATCCACCGAAAGCCTTCTTCTGAGGCTGGAAGGGAGGTGTAGTCTCCAAATCAAGGGCAAGGCCAATGGCATCATGTAGTGTAATAGGCTTATGAGCCTTCACTAAACCTCAGACCCTCGACAAACAACATAACAACTCGCCTCTCAGTCATATCAGGAACCATGACTGCTATTTTCTGAAACTCATTGATGTAGGTCTCAACATGTCCAACCTGCTTCAACTGAGCCAAATCCCTGTAATAGGTCTCCACATCCTTCCGGTCAAAGCGCTCAATCAATTTATTAACAAACTCCTCATATGAGTGTATCAAGGTATGATCCTGTGATACCAACCCATGGTGCCACCATTCATATGCTATGCCCTCCAGATGCATCGTAGCAAGTTCTATAGCCTTATCCTCTTCCATAGGTTTCAAGGACAAGAAAGTGTCAATTTTATGTACCCATGATCTGGCACGTATCTTCCCACTTCCATCGAAGGTTGGTACAGGAACCCTATTCAATGCTTCCTTGAATTCCTGGGGTTGAGTGCCCTGTCTTGTTGGTCTTCTGAGTCCCCTGTCTTGCTTTTCCAACCTGAATCTGGTTTTATCTCTTTGCTGATTCATAAACTGATTCAGATTCATTAATTGTCTTACATCAGGTGGAAGAGCTATGTATTCATCGTGGGCCACCATAACATCATCAGTGATGTGTGTCTCTTCCTCTACCTCAGGAATTGCTTCTTCTTCATTTTGCTTTGGCAAAAAGGTAGGACGAAGAGCTCGATCAGACCTTGTGCTTGCTGCCCTAACAGCATTAGAGGCTACTCTACCCTGATTTCCTTGTCCAGCATCGCTTCTGCTATGATGACTACTTGATCTCCTGGATCTCGTATGATCCATTCTCATTTGACCCATGGCTATAATCATGCGATCTTGGAATTGCTGTAGCATTTCCTGCTATTGTTGAGCAAAGGTGGTCAAGAAATTATCAAGCTGATTATTCAAATCCCTAGGTGGGCTTCCACCTCTTCTTTCACCCATTTCTGCTTCAGCTGGGATAATATCAGCTCCTTCTCCTTGCTGTCCTGACTTGCTTCTGGTGTTATATCTATGTGATCCTACCTCTCTAGAGTGCATAGAGTCAAATCAACTGACATGCAATACTGAAACCCCAACAGGCTGGCAAGATTACCAGCTCTGATACCACTGAAATATCCTTAGCTCGTTTTCATTGCATAGTGCTTGAATATTTGCATGAGTGCATATTGTTTGAATGTTTTCATGAGGTTTGTTTCAGAGCATGGTTAATTTAATGCATGTAACAATATAGATTTATAATGAATTACAAAAACAATATATATTCAACGAAACTGTAGAACTTCAGATGATTTATTGAACCCAGACACTACAAGTTGATATGACATACCAGATTTATTTATGTAAGACTAGTAACTTCAGCACTAGCTGCAATTTTTTTGATAACAACTGCCTTCCTAGAACAGTCCACGATTTGCATTAATGGCACCTCTCAAGATCTTGCTGTGACTACGAACTTGTCAGTACAGCTCTAGTAATCTGTATGATTTCCTTGACCAAACATGACTGATTCCTTTAATCTGTATTTTGCACTGTGAATGCTGCAATCATCGGATGATTTGGGGTTTCCGACCCACTCATCTCAAACCAGGGGTTTCGTCCTGGAGAAGACTTTCTGCATAGTTTGACAGAGAATAAAAATCATAATAATTTCTGAATGCCCATCTCCTCCCAGCTCGAGCCTTTTAATAACACCGAGTTGCCAAATCTAACTTCCAAAAAGCAGTCCATCTTCCAATGAAGGCCTTATTTCCATTTTCAACAAAATCAATGATCTTATCCCAAAGATTTTAGCATATATTTGATTTAGCAATTACCAAGATGAATCGCTTAGTGAAGGAAGTTATTACTTAAAGTGGCCCCCACCTTTATTCAATTATTCCTTTATATTTAGATTTATTTCTAATCTCCGGGAACCAAAAGATTAGAAAGTTTCTACATAAATAACATTAAGTGAAGAGGGACATTACACTAATGCAATAAACTGACCCAGGTTGCAGTCCTTGATAGACATATTTCCAAGCAGGGTCTCTAGCTCCTGCAGGACGAGTGCCTACAAATGGTGATGGGGCGGAGCCTGAGGTTGAACCTGATGCAAAAGCTTCCCTATTTGCCATTATATGAAGTATTTAACCTACACGTACAAAGTGAAAGCACAACATATTAATTTTTTAATACAAAAAAAACCTAAATTATACATAAATCACTAAAAATCAGCATAAAATTAGTTTAAATCAATATAGATTAGTTTAAATCAGTAGAACTTAAATCTAATCTAAAGATTCTAAACATTTTCTTTAAAAAAAAATGATTAAAATAAAAAACCTAACTTGTGTATGTAAAAAATAGTGAATTTATTACAAAAATCAGAAAAAACCATCAAAAAATGGTGATGAATCCATTTTTTTGAATTAAAATACAAAAATGCAACTTAGGTTTAGCAAATGATGATTTGTTTTTAACCTAGATGTTGGATTTTGCAGCCAAAATGAAGTAAAATGCTTAAAAAAAAAAAAAAAACAAAAGAATAAATTACTGACCTGTGCTTCAAATTTCCCTTCGAATTCTCAAAAAAATCCTTTCAAAGCTTCGAATGACGACGCTAGACTGCTATGTGCAAACTTGGAGGGGCGTTCGAGGGTTTGGAGAGCAGAAACAAGCAAAAAATGAGGCGAAATGGCATTTAAAACGCCTAAAAACACGTCTGCCTGGGTGTTTTTTTTCCCCGGCAAGTCCGTCCCAGAGACTCGCCGAGTTTCGGGCGAGTACTTGCCAAAAAACTAGCGAGTACTCGCCAGAAACTCGGGTGAGTAAAACTCGCAGATACTCGTCGGTGACTCTGCGAGTTTGCCATCAATGCTTAGAACCTTTTGGAACACAATATTACAGATTAGATAAAGGTATCTTGTTTTTATTATACGGTAGTACATTTTTATTGGCATTTGAATTTCGATCCTAATATTAGTATTATATTATTAGTATCATTATAATAGTAATTTGGTATTTCTAAGAGCACATTGAATTGTTGGTTTATTTCATTATCCCCTATCTTTCATTCACAAGTTCTTGTGCTATGATTTACTTTTTCCTTTATTTTTTATAAGATTTGTGTTTGTCTTTGGCTATATAAGATTGGCATTTTTGGAATTTTTAATTCTTTATCTATTTTTTTGATATTAGGGGTAAAGGTGGGTTTTTGAAAGGACCTAAACCCTTTTACAAACGGGACTCAAATGGTCAGCATGTCTCGAGAACAGAACTAACACAAAACAGGTTCCCACAAGGCATGGAAAGCCACAACAAAAGCCATCTATTTTGAGTTCTACCTTGTTAGGCTTTTATTCCCTTTCTGTTGTTTCTCATTCTTTCTCCCTCACCAGTCTCTTTTTAAAGGAGCAACTTTTGCAATCTACCTAAAGCTTTTCTTCATCTTAATGATGGTTCACGAAGTGTGATCTAAAATTGTGATGTTAAAAACTATTACACAGTTTAATCCAAAAGCACTTGTAATAACCATCATGGACTGTGGAAATACTGTCTCTCATGGTATAAGTCATTCTAGAGAAAATTAGATGTTTTGCCATAGCTATGTTTTACCATAACATGTATGTTTTTGTTGGAAAGATGGAGACACCTTCTAAATAAAAAGATCTCTAATTTGGTTGAAGGATTAATATTTAGTCTTAAAAAAGGAAAATAAATTCTATGGTATTTGATATTGAAATAAATATAAAACATATAGAATATCTATCATGACATTCAAGTTTGACAAACTGATATTGAATCAGTATACTGTATTTGTAATATTCAGGGTAGTTTTGTTTATCATATGCATGATATGTGGTAGGCTGCATATATATATGATTTTTACATGTTTTTTTAATGGATGTACCTAGAACATACTCAGCCTTTTTTCTTTTTTTCCATAGCAATGTACCATACCCAAGTACTTGTACCCATCCCTGATTCCAATTCAGCAACTTAGCTGAATAAAGTTTACCAATTTTGCTGGTTTATTTTCCATGATATGCCGAGTTATCTGCCTTTGTTTGTTAGGGGTGTTATGATTCCTAACATTTCGAGAGAAGATCTTCATCTGCAAGTGGAGGGTGTATTTCCTAAAGCCAATGTTTGATTGTGCCTGTATACTCCTTTCAGATTTAGGAGGTCCACTTGGCTCCTTTTTCTGTATTTAAGATAGACTTTTGAGGGTCCAAGAGTTTCCTCCTTCCATGGTGTGAATCATTCTGACACTTCAAGTTTGTCTTTAGGTAGGAAGATTAGATTGAATGATGTAATTGCTGAATTTGGTCCAAATTAAGGTTTTCAGCATCAGAAGAATCCATCTGTTCATAGAAGGCCGGTGCTTTGAAGATTTGAGTTTGAGGATCAACGTTATAGCCTTCATGCTTATCTATATCCTGATTTTCAGTTTGGAGACCGGATTTTGGATGCAATACCTTTTTTAGACTCTGAAAATCATTGTGGTGCAGCTGTGCTTCTATTGCAAGGATTTAGGGTTCTGGTAAGGTATTTTCATTCTAAATTGCAAAAACAGTGGCACACATGACACAGAAATGGAAGATTTTCATAGTCAATCCTTTGCTTCTGCATCTGCATTTGGGATTTCAGAGTTACCTCTTTGGGAAGCAGCTTGTCGAGATCCAGTTGGATATAGATTTTTCTTGGCGAACATGAGTTTACTTTCTAAGTTTAAGGCGGAATGTTTTAGTAACTTTGTTAAGTTCAAAGCATTGGTAGAAAATCAAATTGGTAGGCACATTAAAACACTTAGTTTAGATAATAGGGGAGATTTTACTTCCAAATAGTTCAAAGAATGTTGTGACAAGGAAGGGATACAGAGGCAGTGCTGGGATCCTTATCATGCCCCAAAATGGGGTTGTAAAAAGGAGGAATCACACAATTATGGAGATGGCCTGCTGTATATTGCATAGCAGAGGCATGTGTCTAGATATTGGGACAAGGCAGTTCATACAAACAGTATATCTCCTGAACAGAGTCTGCACAAAGCCTTGCTGCAAATGACTCTTGTAGAAGCAAGGTCCTGACAAAAGCCAACAGTAAAACATCTTTGTCTTTGGTTCCATTGCTTTTTCTATGGATTTGGATAATAAAAGAGGCAAGTCAGATGCTAAGAGTCGGAATACTTATTTGCTGGTTATAGTGAGTAGTCAAAAGCTTAAAGACATATTGATGTTACTACTAATAAAGTCATAGTTAGTAGGGAGGTGCAAATAAAGGAGATTGGGCCATTCTTTTCTAGTTCTGTAGATAGGATTGTATAGTTCTAACTGGCATGCAATATCCAATGATATGCCTGGCACCAGTTTTGGTGTTGTTTCTTTGTTGGATTTTGATCCAATGCATGGGGAGCATTGAGGTCCAACAGGGTACACAACGGGATAGTGTTCCTCCATCCCCAACCCTAAATCAGTTTCAATTGGCTGATATTTGATTAGGGTGATGCTTTCGGAGGTGCTGCTTTGACATTTCAATCTCAATAGCAGAGGTGACCTAAGTGGTATAACACCACATTGTAGGACGCATAGGAAGATGAGCTTCACCAACCAAATCCACGGCTGAGAAGGCTGGAAATCAGCTTGTTGATTGTGAGCAGCATGGAAATTTTTCTTTCTGATTGGCCTTATTTCAAGTGAATGAGCCAACCACTTTTGTTGAAGCAGAAGGTAGACCAGAGTGGGAAGCAGCCATGAAGGTTGGGTATGATGCGTTAAAAAAGAATTATACTTGGGTGTTGGCAACGGCAACATTGAATCAAGGTAAGCAGCCCATTATATGCAAGTGGGTGTATAAGGTGAAATACAAGGCATATGATGCTTTGGATAAGTACAAGGCAAAGGCTATTCACTGCAAGAAGGAATTGACTATGAGGAGACCTTTGCTCCCTATTAATGCCCAATTTAGATGGGAAGTGTATCAAATGGATGTGAAGATCACTATTTTGAATAGAGACTTGGACGAGGAGGTTTATATGGTGCAGTTGGATGGGTTACATGTTCCATGATAGGAACATTTAGTGTGTAGGTTGGTGAAGTCCTTGTATGGACTTATGCAGGCTCCACAAGCTTGGTATATCAAAATCGATCAACATTTACAAGCTTAGATGTGAATCTCTATGTCAAAATTGATGGTGATGAATATGTGCTTCCTGTTATATATGCTGATGATTTACTATCACTGTTAGCATGGACGATGCAATTCAAAAAGTACTATCAGATTTATATGGTGCAGTTGGATGGGTTACATGTTCCATGATAGGAACATTTAGTGTGTAGGTTGGTGAAGTCCTTGTATGGACTTATGCAGGCTCCACAAGCTCGGTATATCAAAATCGATCAACATTTACAAGCTTAGATGTGAATCTCTATGTCAAAATTGATGGTGATGAATATGTGCTTCCTGTTATATATGCTGATGATTTACTATCACTGTTAGCATGGACGATGCAATTCAAAAAGTACTATCAGATTTATGCTCAGCTTTTCACATGAGAGATTTGAACCTCCTCCACTATTTCTTAGGTGTAGAGTTTTGGCATCTTGATCATGCAATCTTTGTCTTTCAATAGAAGGATGCCAGAAATCTGTTGGAGAAATTCAAGTTGGCAGATTATAATCCCTCGTCTACGCCTATGGAGGTTGGGATCAAACTTTCGACACATGCTAATGTTGGGATCAAACTTTCAACACATGCTAATTCACCATCAGTCAATGAATCACCATTCAAATAGTTGGTGGGTAGTTTGATTTACCTTATGTTCACTTGACAGGATTTGTGTTTTGCTGTCAACTATCTTTATTAGACATAATGTTTACATATAAGGAATTAATGTATGACATAGGATATTAATGTTTAAAATGTTGTACTAACTTACTCTATTATACATCAATGATGTCTAATACCATAATAAAATAACCTACATAATGTAGGTTACAACCAATGTAACTTATTAGATATAATGTGTTAAACATAAGGGATTGCTATCCTATGTCATACATTGATGCCTTATGTCTAATATCTTTCTCAATTTCTGTTGCAGTCAAAATTAGTCCACTGGCAAGCAGTTAAATGAGTCCTTTGATATGTCCAAACTCCAAAGTACCCTTGTCTTTGGTGTCTTGTATCAACAATCTTAAAAGTTCAGGTTGTTAGCCTACACTGACTTTAATGAGGCCGTTTTTGTTAACACAAGAAGATCCATTATTGGCTATGTTTATGTTATGAATTTAAGAGCTATTTCATGGCAAAGCAAGCTGCAGCTTATAGCTTCCTTGTCTTCCATTCAAGTAGAGTACAAGGCAGCCGTTAGTACATTATGAGGCAGTATGGTTGTAATGGCTACTCTATGACTTATAGCTGGATCCAATCACACTGACTACACTGTACTCTGATAATCAGAGTGTGTTGAAATTGGTGAAGAGCCTAAAAATTTTAGGCGAGGATCAAACACTTTGAGGTTTATCAATGATCATCACTATATTCAACAACTTGTTGATAGTGAACACGTTTGTCTTCATTATTGTGCTACATACTGCCAATATAATGACTAAACCACTTGGGCCTTATAACTTTATGAATTTCTGAGACAAGCTTAGGGTTGTCTGCAATTTAGTCATTAAGGGGTATCAGCTGTAATGTTTAGACATAAGGATTAATGTATGACATAGGATATTAATGTGTATAATGTTGTAATGACACATACAATGATGTCTAATACCATAATTAAGAAACTTACACAATGTAAGTTACAATGATGTAACTTACTCCGTAAATAAGTGTGCACACACATTCCAGTATGAGCCTGTTTGCCTACTTACAACATAGTAACATACCTCTCTTGCTATACAAAATATTAGTGCTTGAAATAATTGAAGACTGTAAGTGATTCCTCAAGCATTGAGGGAATTCAACTAAGACTCAGTTGACTTACATTCATGGATTTGGTACTGGACTTCAATGATTCAAACACAGATATTCTCCTGGCAATGATCTGACTTGTTTTCAGGCTTTCAGCCTTTTAACAACCATATGAACCTCTCCACAGCTCCCCTGTGCATTAGACATTATAAAAACTGACTGCCCTGGGCAAATTGAATAGGGGGGCGTTCTATGTTAACAGTTACATTTCCATGGATGTCTTTTGAGTGGCAAACACTATATATATTTGAAAGTAAAGGTGGATGAATTTGCTCAATAATTAAAATCATTCTTGGTGACTGTTTCCCATCTCTTCCTTCTTTGTGATTTAACTTTTTTAAACAAAAGTGGAATTTGTTTATCATGAAGACATTAATCGACTTATATAACTATTTGTATTCTCTTGACTCCATATAAGTGTGCACACACATTCCAGTATGTGCCCGTTTCCCCGTTGTCTACTTCTTACAACATAGTAACATACCCTCTCTTGCTATACAAAATATTAGTGCTTGAAATAATTGAAGACTGTAAGTGATTCCTCAAGCATTGAGGGCATTCAACTAAGACTCAGTTGACTTCCATTCATGGATTTGACACTGGGCTTCAATTATTCAAACACAGATATTCAGCCTTTTAACAGCCATATGAACCCCTCCACAACTCCCCTGTGCATTAGACATCTTAAAAACTGACTTCCCTGGGCAAATGGAATAGGGGGGCATTCTATGTTAACAGTTACATTTCTGTTGGTGTCTTTTGAGTGCTAAACACTATATATATTTGAAAGTGAAGGTGGATGAATTTGCTTAATAATTTAATATCATTCTTGGTGATTGTTTCCTGTCTCTTCCTTCTTTGTGATTTAACTGTTTTAAACTAGTATACCTATATTTAAAAAATATATCTAAAGTACACTGAGAGATATCCTTCTCGAGGCACTTATTTTTTAATCAATTTACTACACAGGTGGAAATAGGCGCCTCGAGAAGGATATCTCTCGGCGTACTTTAGATATATTTTTTAAATATAGGTATACTACTAATGTATATGAGAAAAAAATAAAATGAAAGATGTTTGTGTTTAATAGTACATATATTGTTTAATAGTATATATATAATCTATTTTAACAAATAAAAAAGTTTTGTTGATTGTGGTTTTTGGCTTTTGGTTTTAACATTTATAAATTACTCCAACTAATATTTTCATTTTGGTTTAAAATAGCAAAAGCATTTTGAGAGTGGTGGTGGTGTATTTATTGTGGTGTTTCATTATGATCCACTACATGCAGTGAATTTTATTTTATTTATTTATTATTTTATTTATTTTTTTGGATTTTTGTTTATTGGTTACAAGAATCTGAATCTTCCAGCGCTTGCTATTAGTGTAGAACACCTCTCGGCGTGACAGAAGTGGAATTTGTTTTTGGTGAAGACATTTATCAACTTATATAACTATTTGTATTCTCTTGATTCCTTGAATACCTTATTTTAGCAGTCTTTTGATTCTAGCATGATTGCAGGCACCTGTTTTTAATGGGTAGTCTTATATGAATCAGATAAAATCAAGAGAATATTCTAGCATGATTGCAGGCACCTGTTTTTAATGGGTAGTCTTATATGAATCAGATAAAATCCAAGCGTCAGGGTGGCACACTGTCTCAACCAAAGATCATTTAGTACAAGAAGCAGCTCATGGTGCTCTGAAACTTATACAGCAGAGGTCCAACTCGATGACGCCATATGAACTTCAGAAGATACTCTCAGCAAAGGAACAGGTACATGTTTTCTGATCATTTTACTAGTAAGCTATTTGTAAAATATTTTAGGGGGAATGAGAAATTAATACTTGCCCTTGTTCTTGCAGGAAGTTAATGGTCTGAAAAACTTCAATCTACTTCTGAAAATTAAGTGGGGAAATAAAATGGAACAGTACAAGGTTGAGATGAAGAGAAGTGTTGATGGGAAATGGACCATGAAACTTTGAACCATATACAGCAGAATGTAAATAACTGACTCTCATTTGCATAAGAACAATTGAGAAACACTTTTGATATTATTAGTGTATCACATTCAATTCTCACATTTTTGCAACTGAATGATGAATATTCTTATGCTTACATCTTATTATGTTTCCTTGTCCATGTCTCATTACGCCGAGAGGCGTTTCTACTTTCACAGCAGGGGTGGAGTTGAAGCGCTGAAAGATTCCAAGATTTCGTATAATTTTATAAGATTCCAATCTAAAAAATAAAAAAAATAAAAAAGATTTATATGCATTAGATTATTAAGATAGAGGATCATAATGAAACTCCACAATACTAAATGTGCCACCACTCTCAAAGATGTTTTTTCTATTTTAAACCAAAATGCAAATATTCTAGATGTGAGGAATTTATAAGATATTTGTGATAAATGTGAATATTCTAGATGCAAGTAATTTATAAATGCTAAGAATAAAAAATATATTTAAATGGGAAATGAAATGCTTGCATTCTAGCTGCCAGTAATTTATAAAAAATTAAAAAATCAAAATCAAAAACTAAAAAGCAAAAAATAAAATTGGAAGATATATCTAGCGTACTTAGATATATTTTTTAAATATAAATACACTGGTTGTCATTACGCCGAGAGGCGTTCACAGCAGGGGTGGAGCTGAAAGATTCCAAGATTCCGTGTAATTTTATAAGATTCCAATTTAAAAAATAAAATAAAAAAAAAAAAATTTATATGCATGAGATTATTAAAGAGGATCATAATAAAATGCCACAATAAATGCACCACTAAATGTGACACCACTCTCAAAGATGCTTTCACCACTAAATGTGACACCACTCTCAAAGATGTTTTTTCTATTTTAAACTAAAATGCAAATATTGTAGATGTGAGTAATTTATAAGATGCTTGTGCTATTTTAAACCAAAATGCAAATATTCTAGATGCAAATAATTTATAAATGCGAAGAATAACAAAAAAAAAATTTTGGAAGATACTATAGATATATTTTTTAAAATATAAATTTACTAGTTATTATCTATTAGCATAGATATCTTAAAAACATCTATCTAAAAGATGTCTGGAGGTGCCTATATTGAATTTGTAACATAGTGATAGGTTAAATAGGCACCTTGAAATTGACATCTCTTGGTGTATTTTAGGTAGATGTATTTCAGATAACTATGCTAGTTTATTGGTTTATTAGATTTGAAGTGTAAATGACTGTCAAATTTATTTTAAAATTTTTAAGGTTTTTTTTTTTTTTAATCCACTCACTCAACCACAAACCCCATTTGCTGCCATTATAGTTATGAAAAATATTAATCGAACTTTTGTGATAGTTCATCATCGTGGTTCACTTGAAATGGACAAACCATATGTAAGGATGTAACACATTAAGATGATAACATACTCGTCAGCAATGGTATGAAAGCACAGAGTTAGTTGATTGCGTTTATGAATTTCAGAGTCAATTCAATGCCTACTCTAATGACTCGTTATTGCTGCCCAATCTTGTATCGAATATTTGGAACAGTTTGCACTTAATACATGTAAATGTCTTGTAATGTGATTGAATAGTCTTTTGAATTAACAATGTAATTGAGTACTTATTTATCTTTTATGATTATTTTAGTAGTTCCATTACTTTGAAAAGTCATTTATGCTCAACATGGAAATGGACATAAGCCTATATTGAAGGGAACTTGTATAGTATATGTAACTAAAAATAAGGGATTTGTGGCCTACTTTTAATTACTAATGTAGTGTTAGTGTTTAGATTTGCACCTTTCGGTGCAACTCAAAATGGAACAACATGTATAGTAGAATTGTTCTTTGAATTAGGAGGGTAAGCTCCCTCAGACAAGAAATTTTAAAAAGACAATACAATTAACCTATCTTTTTGTTTTCTCAAAGACACGAGCATAAGGCAATTCAAGCTCTTCTGCAATCCTATAAGAAGTTTTCCAAGCACTGCAAAAGAATAACTAATCTAAAAGCATATTTTTGATTTCTTCAAGTAAATCCAAAGATCGAAGAAATCAAACGAACATTGGCGAACTGATTTAAAAGGAAGCACAAAGAACAAAGGAAGATCAAAGACAAATGTTTAGGCATAAAATCATAAACACTCGTTTTCAATCTCAACAACACAAAGATTGTAGAAATTCAAAACATACATCTATTCTCAAAGTAATAAATTACGCAACACAATTGAACAATAAAATGAGAGCAATAAAAGCTTCAACATTTACCATTATGAAATCAAGTGTGTAGAATACACTTAATATACTCTAAAACAAAAGGTGCAATGAAATAGAACAGAAGAGTTAACTAATACTCTCTAACTTAACCCTAATGCTGCACGTAAGCATGCGAGCTTATTAGCATTTAAAAATATAAAATAAGCCTCACGCAATTCAATTAATTGAACTTGCATGTTATTACAATTTGAGTTCCACAAAAAGATATTTTGTATGATTTCCAAAAATAAATTTATCTTTGAAAAGCAAAGTCAGTTCTCAAAATAGAAACTGCTTTGGAAATCCCTCTAGCTGCCCAAAATAGATTTTCCTCCAGACACTAAAAAATGGCTAAGTTTGGGAATTGAGATTCTTCTCCAATTCATCAACTTTAGCCTCATTTGGTATAATGATGGAATCAAGGTGAACAATCTTCATCTGGAGGATGACACTTGCATCTTCTATCATCTTCGATAGATCCATATACTCCTTTTCAGCCTTATCAAATTTCACTGTGATTTCGGCCAAAAGGTCCATCTTTGCTACATGAGGATCTCCACAAAACCTCTCACGAATCAGCCGTATAAACTCATTTTGTAATTCTTAACCTTTGAATATTCATGAATGGGTGTCAATTTGGCCTCAATAGTGATGGAATAATATTGCATGGTGACTTTGAGGCTTGGAGAAGTGTTCCTCTTCGTTGTCCCGCACTAGAAAATGCAAAATCAGACCTCTTTTTGCTTGATGTCCCAAAAAATCAGACATTTTTCTTCGCTGTCCAACTCAGAATTTTCTTGGAAAAAGTGTACAATTTGCCTTGAAAAATGAAATTTCTGAGTTTTCCCTTCAATTTGGCCCTTAGAAATGGATGCAAATGTCGATTTGAAGTGTTTTTAGGTGCTGGGAAAGCACAAAAACACTAAAAATGACACTTTTAGGTTAAAAATGTGCCCTAGAAGGTGGCCGGATCTGCTCAAAAATGAAGAAAAAGTTGATGGAAAAGTCTAATTTTTGACCTTTTCAATGCTGCCTTTGCAAAATATGACAGATCTCCTTCAAAATCTCTTGAAATTTGGCCTCTAGATGCTCCAAAACAATAAAAATTGCCTTCTTTCAAGCTGGCCCTGCACAAAAATGGATGCTCTTCCTTGAAATATCTTAAAAAACCACCTCTATATGGTTGGGAATGACGATTTTTGCCTCTGTATGATGTTGAACCTACATAAAATCCCTCCAATTTCACCTTCTAGATGCTCGTCAATGCCAAGAATGTGCCTTCAAGTTGCATATCTCTGTTCTAAGATCATTAATGGTGAACAAAATCAAGGGTTTATGTGAAAACTATCTCCACAAAATAGAGCGTTGCCCTTACAAACTCACAATTTGCCTTGCAAATGAAGAAATCCATGCACAAATACCTCTTTATAGTTGAGCGTTGCCTTTCTAGGTCTTTGAAATCTACTTTATTATTTTTAGAGTGCTTTCTTTTGGTTTTGGAAACATGCAAATCAGGAGTGAAGTTAAACTGAAGTTAAAACCTTTATTTATATGCAAAAAGCATACCTATCCCAAATGGTGCGTCGCTCTTCATGCAAGGTCGGCTGGCTCTAAAAATAGAAGTTTGCTTTGCTTTTATTTGGGTGCCAACTTCTTATATGGCGTTGACACTTTTAGGGAGGTGCACTTTTCCCTTGGCGCAGGCACCACTTTTTTGGCGTACGCACCACTTTTTTGGCGTCTTCCTCTTTTTTGCTTGGTGCTTTTTCTCTTTGACAAGCACTCGAATATTTTGCCTTAGAAATATTTGAAAACCCTTTCAAATATTGGTCTTTTTCGTTTTGGAGCGTTTTGACCTTGGAGCGCACGCTGGGGTGAAAGTGCTTCAAAAGCACTTTAAGAGCATTTTTTATTTTGCCCTGGATGCCTTCGTGCCTTAGAAATTTCATCTTCATCCTAGAGCGTTTTGACCTTGGAGCGCGCTCTGTCTTGAGAGTGTTCTTTGCTTCATGCCTTGGTTTTGCCTTAGGCGTATCTCCTTGACGTTGGAGAACTTTGGTGTTGGAGCGTAGAAAGTGCGCATCTGACTTGCACTTGTGAAGAAAATTTTGAAGCAATCCTTCGTTGTTTGGCGCACTGATCCTCTCTGAAGTGCTCTTTTGACTCCTAGGCGCGTGCGCCATGGGCTAGGTGCACCAAAATGCCTTAGAATTTTTTTTGAAAATTTTCACTTTTGATTTTTGAATTGCTAGGTCTTTCTTTTGCGCCTTTCGTCGTTCATTTGCAGTGTTTTGGTCTTCAATTTGATGCTTCTGACCTCCACTTCTAGACGATCTTTCATAGCTCGTTGGCTTCTTGAAACTTCTCTTCGTTCTAGCCTTCCTTCAATCTCTTTTGATATATCTTGTACCTACGGGGCTAGAAAATAATGACAAGGCGAAACGGTGCTTGAGAGGGGATTCAATATCACTTTTGGGGTGTTCGTATACATAGACAATTTTTTTTGTATGGGTACAACATTTGGCTTTGTTTGGGGATCATGGTGTATACTTGCAGCATAGGAGGACCTCAAAATCTCTGGTTTTTAGTATAGATCAGTGTCTTATCAGTTGGGCAATAGAGTTAGTACACTTACCTAAATCACCTAAAGGTGGAACTCTGGTCTACCTAATGGAACACAACAAATAAATGATACATAACTGGGAAAAACAATACTACATAACGAATACATTACTGAAAGGGGAAATACAATATGACATAAAAGGGGAAACCCCTTCATACCCTAAGGAATGAAGTGTTTCAAAAATTGCCCACTATAGGGCAATGTCAATGGCATACCTTCCAAGTGCGAGAGAAAATATGTGTTGTCTCCACAGAGCTCACGAATCTTAAAGGGTCCGAGCCACAAGGAGTCAAATTTGCCATGCATTCCTTTAGGCTCGTGTCTCTTATCCCATAGTAGGACAAGATCACCAATGCTGAAGCTGCGTTGACAAGCCTTTTTATCAAAGAGTTTCTTGACATGCTCTTGATAAGTGATCTTATTAACCACTTTTGATCTCTCTTCTTCGAGATTTTATAGGTACATGATGCATCTTTCAATGGGATCCTTGAATTGACCATCTTCGACTGCCGATGCGAGCTGCAAGGCAGATAGCTCCAATGTGATAGGCAGAACGACCTTTGTGCCATACATGATAGCGAACAGAGAAGTGTCGATGGCTCTCTTTGGTGTGATCTTGTCTGCCCACAAGGCGTCATACAACTTGTGCCATGTGCATTGATTGTTGTCAACCAACTTGCAGATTATCATGACTAGGTTTTTATTGGAAGATTATGCTTGTCCATTACCCTAAGGGTAATAATTTGAAGAATGAGACAAAGTGATTCCATAGTCAAAACAAAAACCCAATAATTCTTCCAAGGAAAAACTTGTTGCATTATCTGTCATGATCTTTTGAGGTACCCTGAAGCACAACAGAATGTTCTCCTTGAGGAAGTCGTACACCACCTCCGAGGTAGCTCGCCTAGTAGGAATGGCCTCAACCCATTTTGTGAAATAATCCGTTGTTGTGAGAACATAGACATGTCCTTTGCTTGAATTAGGGTTGAGAGGACCAATGAAATCTAACCTCCACTACTGAAAAGGGGCTTCGATGATGACTGGCTTGAGTGGAATGGCCGCCAGCTTGAGTTTTCCAACAAACTGCTGACATGCTTGGTATTTCTACACCCACTCGTATGCACCCCTGAACATAGTCAGCCAGTAGTACTTTGCTCGCAGGATTTTGAATGCTGTGATCCAGGATGAAAAATGACCACCACAGGTTTTATCATGAAAGACTCGAGTAACCTCCTTTGTTGGTTTTTTCTCAACACATCTCAGAAATGTGCCATCTAGACTTTGCTTGTACAACACATCCTTCCACAGCACATAGTTGAATGCTTTCAGCTTCAAGGTTCTTTTCTGTTGCTTGTCTAGGTAATCCAGGCACTCTCCATAAGTCAAATAATAGACTATGTCTATACCACTCTTCGGCGGAGTCAATGAACAACACCAAAGGGAGCTCTTCTTCGTCAATAGAATTGACGGTGTCTTCTTTTTCTCTATCTCCATCTTCGGCTATAAGTTGGCAAAGTCCTTGTCCACATATCAACTTTGTAGGTCTAATCTCAAGATCATACTCTTGAACTTTAGCCACCCAATTTCCTCGCTTAGTACCCATCTCTAGCTGAGTAAGAACACTTTTGACTGCTGGATCAGGTACAAAGACTATAATACATGAATTCAAGATATAAAACCTGAAGTTTTTCACGACTCTAACAACAACATATGCGTATTTTTCAATTTGTGAGTAACGCATCTCATGATCTTTGAAACTGTTGCTCATGAATGCGATTGGGGACTCAGCTTCTTCATTCAGCTTTTGCGTGAGAATGGCAGACATAGTATGCTCTAAAGCATAGCAGTAGAGAATGAAACTTTTGTCGAAGTTAGGATGAACTATGACGGGAGCTTTGCTGATTGCATCTTTGATTTTAATGAAGGCATTCTTTTCTTCTTCTGTCCACCTGAAAACTAAAGTTTTCTTCATCATAGTTGAGATATCTTTGGTGAGCTTTGAGAAGTCAGGGATGAACCTTTGGAGAAAGTTGACTTTGCTAAAGAAAGAATGGACTCCAGTTTTTCTTGTTGGTAAAGACAAGTTACGAATGGCATCAACCTGATTAGGGTCAGTCCTTGTACCTTATTTGGATACGATATGGCCAAGCAACTTTCCTTCGGTCACCGCAAAGATTGATTTCTTTGGGTTTAGGGAGATGTCGTGAAACCTACACCTCTCAAACACATGGGTTAAGTGTTGAAAATGCTTAGCACGTCTTTTGGAAAAGACGATGAGATCGTCTAAGTATACTACTATAACCTTGTCTTTCAAGTCGCCAAAAGCTAAATCCATAGCTCGTTGAAAAATGGCATCGACGTTGATGAGGCCGAATGGCATCCACTCATAAGCGAAAGTACCCCACAGGGTAGTAAATGTTGTCTTGTACTAATCTTTAGCTGTAACTGCAATCTGATTGTATCCTAAATATCCGTCTAAGAGTGACAGCATCTCTGAGTTGGTGATTGTTTGAAGTGTGTGATCCGTGATTGGCAAAGGATAATTATCCTTTAGAGATCCCTAATTCAGGTTCCTGAAATCCACACAAATTCTGATTTCTCCATTCTTTTTGTGCATAGGAACGATGTTCGACACCCAAGTGGAGTGATGGATCAGAAAAATAATCTTGGCCATCAGCATCTTCTGGATATCTGTGTAGATGGTATCTTGTATCCGCGGATTGTAGTGGCATTACTTTTGTCTAAATGGTTTGACTTTCTTTTTGACGGGAATTGTGTGAGATAATTCCTTCAGTGTGAAGACTTTCAAATCTTCATAAGACCAGGTGAAGATGTCTTTATATTGCTTAAAAAGTGAGATGAATCTTTCACTTTCTGTAGCGGAACAACACTTGCCTAGATTGACAAGCCGAGGGTCGTCAAAAGTGCCAATATTCACTTGATGATATTCAACTGAAGTTCTTTCATGTGAATTGACTTGATCTTGAATGTACTAGTCATGTCTATCAAATATATTCTCTAAGGACACTAGGCCCTTAGGAATTTTATTGTCTTTGAGCTGAATGATATTAGCTTCATGATCTTCTTTATCTTCGGCACCTTCTACGCTTTCAATAAGAGATTCTCGATAAGGCGAGAGGCTTCCTTCAAAGAAGAAACCTTTGAAATGGTCATCCATTCCGAGGAAGTTGACAATATGCTCATTGTCGTTGAAAACTTGCCAATTCTCAGAGTTGTCAGGTACTGCAGGCCTATAGATCAATTCAATGGTGAAGGCACTCTATTGGAAATCTGAGTGCAGCATGAAAAGAGAAGCAGACACTGCAAGAGCATCAACTTTGCTATTCTCCATTCTAGGTATGTATTCAATGGCGAAATCTTCAAACCATTCAATAGCATCCCAAACACGGTTTCTATAATGTCGGAGGCGATCTTTCTTGACTTGGAATTTTTCCTTGATTTGCTTGACAATCAACTCTCCATCTCCTTCAACTTTCAACAATTTGATTCCCATGTCGCATGCATTCTTGAGACCTAATAAAAGTGCCTCATATTCTGTAGTGTTGTTGGTGCAATCAAATTGCAGGCGGTATGCAGAAGGGTACAACTGTCCCGTTGGTGATATTAGTACTACTTCGGCTCCTGATCCCACTATCGAGTAACTACTGTCGAACTGTATGGTCCATAGATCGGTAGTGTCTTCTCCATTTACCTCTAATAGATAATGGCTTTGTTGGAATTAGGGCAGACAACTGAGAGGGGGGGTGAATCAGTTGTCACAAAACTTTAACACTTGCTACAATTAATTCTTCTCTTCCACTTATTAACAGATCATTATTATAACCATGAAAGCATAAATCAATAACACATGAGTAGAAACACAAATAACACACTTGACACCAAGATTTTTAACGTGGAAACTTGGTTAAGGGAAAACCACGGTGGAGGTTAATCCACAAAGATTAATACCCTATTAAAAGTATTACAAATGGGGAAGGCACTTGCCTTCAGGCTCACTGCCCAGAGCTCATTGCTCAAAGAGACTCTCTACCTACAGAAATGATTACAAGAAGATTACAGAGTGTTTGAACTGATGAATAACATCTACCAATGCAAGAATTTAGTTTCGGTTAGGTACAAAATACTGATCTTACACACTTCATCCTTGCTCTTCCCTGTTTACTGTTTTGCCATGATCTGGTCCTTAGATCTCTTTTCTTTCGCACTTCTTTTTGCCCTTTTCGCACTTACTTCATCATCACATCACAATCGCATACCAAAAGACTTGAATCCATAGGCTATATATATCCGCATCAAGAAATTCAATCAACTGCAATCGGCTTCAAGGAAACTTAGAACTTTTATTAAGAACTCTGCTCTGTCAGCTAAATCCATGCACAAATAACAATGCGGACCAAAAACTTGTGTTCCCAGATCATCAATCATGTCGGCCAATACCACTGATTATCACTAATTGCTTATCCAACAACTTTTCTGCATTCGGACCAAGATCAAATACTAGGTTGCCTTGTTCTTCTAACTGAGCTGACTAACTGGAGCCCGATACTCAAATACTTATAACTTTTGACTCCTTCATCACCAGAGGCTAAAATTCTAGATTTAGATAGTCCTGACAATCTTTATCACTTCTTTAGATCTGCGCCACACTGTGAATTACCATCGGAGAAATCCGGACCAAGATACCAGACCTTGTCACATGCTCTGTTTCTAACATTCAGACTTAGACAAATCCTCACTCTGACTTCCGGTATGAACAAATCATGTAATACAGATGTGTAGGATAGACTTAGTTGCCATCAATGACAACACCTGTCATGCGTAGTAGTGTCTCTTGCCAACAATCTCCCCCTTTGGCATTGATGGCAACACTTAGTGAAAAATGACTAAGTGTCGGAACAACTCCCCCTTACTAAGTACACTTATGCTTTTCATTGTTCTCCAATGCTCCCCTTTGCTGGATTTCTCATTTTTCACTGCTCTTCACTCCCCCTTTGACATCAATGGAAAAGGGTGGGATCCGCAAATCAAAAATTACACAAAAATTCTATATACTAGGCCGCATATGTACAAACAATCCTTAAGTCCTATTTACATATACTTGAGTACATCTCCAAAAAGGTTCTTCAATTGTGCCAGCTTACTATCCCAGCTCTTCTTTATAGTATACAAAATTGAGATGTGACCACTGAAGAGAAATGCTTGTGACTCTGTCGTCCGCAGATCAATGGGATCATTTGAGTGAGCCGTAGCTTGGGCTTCGGTCAGAGCATTAAACATTGCTTCCATTTTGGGAGAAATTAGTCCCTGGAGCTCACTCATCCTTGCCTCAATGTTCTCTTTTTCTCTTGTCAATCTCTTTATTTCTTCAATCAGGCTGACTGCCTGACACTCCTTACTTGCCACTGATGCTGTCATAGGATCAAAAGATTTGGATATGCTAGATAGTTTCTTCTTAGACTCCTTTATTTTATCTTCAATATCCTCTATATCTTTAGGACAAGATAAGCAAGATTTATATACATTTCTTCCTTCTATAAGAGCATTTTGAATACTCTTTACACTGGCATCCAGCACCATTCTATCTACTCCAATCAACCCCTTTAGAGCATCAAATCTCTTGTCATTGAATTCCTTTTGAACCTTGACCTCTGCAGACTTCTCTAGATATTCAAAATGGGAACTTACCGAGCTTATTAGATTTTTCAATTGGCCGGATGGAGATGCCGAAGAATCCTTCTGAAAAGTGGGCAAGATCTTCTCCAAAATTCCTGATGCCAAGCAAAGTAGCTCACTGTCTTCTATGTGAGACTTCAAAATGTCTTCTCTGGCTTTAGCTTGAGCAATGGAGGCCAACTTTATCTTTTTCACCGGAGATAAGGTATCAAAATTTATTGGACCTTGTATAATGTCCTGATCTTCTTCAATTTGTTTGTCTCTTTCCAAAATTTCCTTCACTGCTTCTACAGTGTCTCTTGCCCAAAATGATGATGTATTTATTTGATCCTTACCAGTATTGTCAACCGGATTGTCCTGCTTGTGCTCTTCATCAACCTTTGCAATTTCTTCTTCATTTTCATTTCTCTCCTTGGCCTTTTCTGCTTCTTGGTCCTCTCCTTTTTCTACTTCATGCTCTTTATTCTTCAATGAATCATCCTTAATTTGATCATCTGCTTCAACATTCATCTCTGTATCTTCTTTGCAGGATTGATCTGGAAGAGTTTGAATACCTCCTGTATCATCAGTTTCATCTGTCATCTTTGCATCTTCCTTGTTTATTGCTTCCTTTTCTGGAACAGAGGAGTCATCTAACTCAGTTTGCTATTCATTGATCTTCAATTCTTCAACATTCGAAATTGAGGAGTCAATCCCATCATCAATCTCTTTTTCAACAATAGGAAGATTATGTCTTTTCAGTGCATTCAGAAGAATATCCTGAGTGTCTTTGATTATCTCATTTGTTTCACCAAGCATGAGTTTATTCATTCTCTTCTTACTCCTGAAGTCATCCTTCACTTCTTTGACTATTATGTTCATCTGATCTGGAGTAATCTGAGGGCACAAATTTATCAACACATGCTCCCTAATCTCCATGTCTTTACCTTTTGCATTATCTTTTCTTAATTCCAGAATATCTACAAGATTTTTTGGAATTTTAGAAGTTATTTCAATCAAAGCCTTATTGTAGATGTTCAAATATTTGGCTGTTGTTTCTTCTAGAACCCTCTTATCAGCATCACTGTAATGATCAAAGAATTCAGTCATTGGCCTTAAGTTACCATCTACAGTGACTGATTTGATGATGTCATCCACAGAGAGAGTAGGCTTTTCAACATATGTTTTAGTCTTTTGCCTCTTTCTTGCTCTTTTGCTTTAGGAGGGCTTCTCCTTAGACACCTTGGCTGCTTTTGTACCTGATGCCTTCAACTCTTTGACTTCAACATCAGAGTCAGTTTCTTCTTCATCATTCTTCATGCTTTTATATGTCCGAGAGGCCTTAGTTTTCACCCTTTTGTCTTCTTTTTCAGATGATTTGTCTTCCTGTTTCTCAGGTTTGGTAGGTTTTGGGGGAACAAGGGCAACAACAGAGCTTCTAGTTTTTCTAGGCTGATTGGAGGAGACTTTCAGACAACTTCCTTATTTCTGATCCTGCTTCTCCTTCTCAGCTTTTTCTATCCTTTCTCTGTTCTGCCTCACAGCTCTTCCTTAGTTATGCCAATACTTTCAGCATACATCTCTACTTGCTTCTGAGATTTCCTTTTGATTTCTAGTTTTCTGAGCTCAACATGCAATTTCAAACTTAGCTCCTTATACGTTCCAAATCTTTCAACTGTGGTATCCTTTGACTTGCTCAAAAGATGTTGAGCATACATATCTAATACTTTCTCATCAACTTCATAACCCATAGGCATAATCCATACCATTCTTGGTTCAACAACTTCCATTAAGCACTTATCTGTATCTACCATAAAACATATTGTATCCTTGTATTTTTCAACTATAGAAGAAGGAATTCTCTCCCTTGAATGCATCATGCTCTAAAAATTCTTGAAAAATCCCTAGAGAGCTGTCCTTTGAGCATTGGCATCTCCAATACTATTCAAGTGCTCTCTTATTTGAATAGCAACAGGTTTGTCACTGGTCCAACACATGTTTTTCTTGCCAGGTAACTTGTTCATGAAATAGAAGAATAGATATAAGACCAATGTACCATACTTGAAGGTGTTCTTCTTATCCTTCTTTACCTTATTCAGATTTTCCATCAGCTAGTTCTGCAACAACTCGCACAAGTCATAGTCAACATTTTCTCTCAACATCTGATAAGCTGCATAGATAGTTGTACCGGATACTGAATTTTCCCTGCTAGAATGATAAATCTTGTATCCAATCACCATTGAAGCAAACTTAATATCTGGATCAATAATATCATTGATAGTCATTGCCCTTTTGTCAAATCTTGAACTGGTAGCATCAGTCACAATTTGATTCTTTATAGCCTTCAACATTGGCAGTCCACTGGATGAGTTTAACCCTGTCATGGCCTTGATGACATCCTTGGTGATTTTGAAAGGTTTCATTATCCACATAAACTCATCATGCATACAGCTTAGGACATACCAGACCCATTCATCTTCAACGAAGCATGGAAACCCTATAACCTAAATGAAATGTTTATCGTGCAACACCTTATACTCAGGTTGAAGACTATGAATTTCATCCCTCAAATGATTCTTAAACAAATCTACAAACTTTGAGTCTCCAAATTCATCTATGTTGGCATGAATGTAGGCCCTAATATCCTCAACATGTAATACACCATACGAAACACTTAAAAATGCACCTGACGAGTTGACTTCTACTGATTTGTGTGGATGTTTCTTAAATTTGGGTTGAGGCCTTTTAGTAATATCAAGAACCAACGATGTAGCTATTGCAATTGCAAAAGATCACAAGTTCAAAGTTTCTCAGAAAATACCTTTTTCTTCACGAAGTTAGGGTTAGCGGATGAATTCGTCAGTTGCACCTCAAATCCTTGAAATCTTAGCTTAGGTACTCTTTTGCTTGCTTTCTTCGAATGCAAAGTGATCCAAATGCTTGAATGAATAACTTTTTATCCTCCGCAAAACCTAATTCTTCACATTAGCTTCTTTTCTTCCAGAATTAGCTTCAATAGATATGCAATAGCCTTCTTAAACTTCATTCATTGTGCTAGATTCAGGCACTCAATACTGGCTCGGGGAGGTAGCTTTTCAAAGAAGCTCCCCCTGAGCCAAAGCTCCTAATTCAATTCTCGGAGGAATTATCAACATTAAATTTTGGTGCGGATCCATTATCAACATTCATTTCACCTTTCTTTACCCATGTTTTGCTCATTTCATTATGGACCTCATTCACATCAACTTTACCTTTGCCTTTGTCTTGTCTCTGCATGTTTTGGTTTCTGTTTACCAAACCTTTTCTATTATTCCTGCTTCTGCAGAATCTTACAATACGACTAGATCTATTGCAATTAAAGCACATAACATTTTGCTTATTTACTTGATTCCCTCTTGATCTGCACTAATTGGCCATGTGTCCAAATCCATTGCATGTAAAACAGTAGCCATTAAAGGAATTGCCATTTCCTCTATTGTTAGAGTTATTCATTATCATACTTCTGCATTTGTTGGATCTATGACCATACCTCTTACAATTGAAGCATTGACCAGAGAAGGATGGACTACTTTGATTCACTCTACTTCTACATTGAGTAGCTCTATGGCCAAATTTATCACACTTGAAACAATTTCCATTGAAAGATGGATACCTTTGATGTTACCAGAGGTCTTCTAGGATTCCTTCTTTGATTTCTTGCATTAGGATTTCTTTGACCGGATCCAGAGATTTCACCTTTCTCAAATCCTAGACCATGCTTATCATCTGCCTTCTTCTGACTGTCAAGCAGCACATCAAGTTTAGCTGAGCTTATCTTGAATTTCTCTTTATATTCATTTGCAACTTCTAGGTCATGTTTGAGAATGACAATTTGCCTTTCAAGTTCTTTTTCGTTGTCTCTGCTTTCATGTAGATCAGACTCTAGATGACCGGCAATTCTGTCTAATTTGTAGTATTCTTCTATTCTTTCTTTCAGAGTTTATTTCAAGTCTTCTTCAGTCTTCTTTCTTTCCTCAATTTCTTTGGTTAACCTCATCACCCTAGATTCCATTTCATGTTTTAGAACAAAAACTTCTTTTGCTAGCTTCTCACATTCCTTTGTCTTCTTCTTTAGAGCCTCATCCATGTCATTGTCTACATTCTGATTTCCTAGTTGAAGAATTAGCTCCTTTCTCTTTTCGTTAGATTTGCTTAATTTCTCTTTTAAGGTCTCAATGAAGTCTTCAACATCTTTAAGGTTTTCCTGCAGTTCTTTGACATCTGCTCTTGACTGATCAAGATCTTCGAAACCAAGTTTAAGTTGTTCCTGAAGGTTGTATGAATCCATTTTAATACCTTCCCATATCTTCCTTAAGCTGTTAAACTTCTTTCAAGGAACCAGGCTCTGATACCAATTGTTAGAATTAGGGCAGACAACTAAGAGGGGGGGTGAATCAGTTGTCACAAAACTTTAACACTTGCTGCAATTAATTCTACTCTTCCACTTATTAACAGATCATTATTATAACAATGAAAGCATGAATCAATAACACATGAGAAGAAACACAAATAACACACTTGACACCAAGATTTTTAACGTGGAAACTCGGTTAAGGGAAAACCACGGTGGAGGTTAATCCACAAAGATTAATACCTTGTTAAAAGTATTACAAATGGGGAAGGCACTTGCCTTCGAGATCACTGCCCAGAGCTCATTGCTCAAAGAGGTTCACTGCCTACAGAAATGATTACAAGAAGATTACAGAGTGTTTGAACTGATGAATAACATCTACCAATGCAAGAATTCAGTTTCGGTTAGGTACAAAATACTGATCTTACACACTTCATCCTTGCTTTGCCCTGTTTACTGTTCTGCCATGATCCGGTCCTTAGATATCTTCTCTTTCGCACTTCTTTCTGCCCTTTTCACACTTACTTCATCATCACATCTCAATCACACACCAAAAGACTTGAATCCATTGGCTATATATATCCGCATCAAGAAATTTAATCAACTGCAATCAGCTTCAAGGAAACTTAGAACTTTTATTAAGAACTCTGCTCTATCGGCTGAATCCATGCACAAATAACAATGCGGAACAAAAACTTGTGTTCCTAGATCATCAATCATGTTGGCCAATACCATTAATTATCACTAATTGCTTATCCAACAACTTTTCTGCATCTAGACCAAGATCAAATACTAGGTCACCCTGTTCTTCTTCTGACTAAGCTGACTAACTAGAACCTGATACTCAAATCCTTATAACTTTTGACTCCATCACCGAAGGCTAAGATTCTAGATTTAGATAGTCCTGACAATCCTTATCACTTCTTCAGATCCGTAGCACACTGTGAATTACCACCGGAGAGATCCAGACCAAGATACCAGACCCTGTCACATGCTCTGTTTCTAACATCCAGACTTAGACAAATCCTCACTCTGACTTCCGGTATGAATAGATCATGTAATGCGGATGTGTAGGATAGACTTAGTTTCCATCAATGACAACACCTGTCATGCGTAGCAATGTCTCTTGCCAACAGGCTTTGTGTTCAGTCTCATTTTCAGCCATCATCATGTAGGTGTTGAGACCTGTTTCTTGGTATAGAATTTGTGCCTTTGGATCTTGAGACTTGAGAACTATGAAACGAGACTTAGGCTTAGGTTCTAACTTGATCTTACCACCTTTGACAGGAATGGTCACCGAGGACCAATCTAATTAAATTTCTCTGAGTAAGTCTTTGCAGAAACTTTGACTTAATAACATTTCGTAGCTAAAACGAATGTCTGCTTCTAGGATAGTCATCATAATTCTTTTCTCAGGACAGGCCGCCAAGGCTACTTGTACATCTTTCAATTGTCCAACCAACGGTATTGATTTTGATTCAAGTGAGTAACATTTGCCTTGGGTCTTTGTGCATGATTGTCCTAGTGCATTCATCACGTGCAATGGCATGACGTTGTTTGAAGCACCTGAGTCTAAAATACAATTGCTCAACTTGAAGCCACCTATGTATAGAGATATATAAAATGGCTTAGGCTTCTCTCCTGATGGTGCAAAAGATTTGAGGAGAGTAGTATGGATCGGAGTCTCCTTCCTTACGTACTTGACAATCCTCTCTAGTTGATTCGGGTGATCTTGAAGGTACTCAAGTTGAGAAATCTGGACCTTGGTCTTGATCATATAATCGACAATATCAAAATTTGTCATGGATGCATCCAAAATGCTAGCTTTGAGATTCTCATGAGGTAACTTGGCAACCTCTCTAAATTTCTCCTTTGCTTTCAACTTTTCTTCTTCCTCCTTTTGAGCTTTGAGGTGTTGTGCACGAGTGAAAACTGGCATGTAGTGATTTTCAAGATTCACTTCAAGAGAATATTGGGTAATATTATCATGCTCTTCTTCTTCAAATATGGATTCATATTGAATGAAACCTATAGTAGAGTCGCCATCAAGGTCATCCATCTCGAGATGAACAATGCTTGAACTTGAGAATCCGGCGTCAGGGAAGCCCATGATTTGATTCATACTTTGACTTTCTGGGCACGTAGCTCCATTGTGTTCATTAGTTTTGTGGAAAGAGTAGAAGTATGCTCTCAATGGAGGAGCTTCAACTGCTAGCTTTGCTAGAGGTGTCAGTAACCTTGGCCTATAATTGTTATTATAGGGCTGGAAATTATTTCTTCTGTGAGGTGGTTGATATTGTTGTGGGGACTGTCCCTATTGCGGCATTTGCCTCTTCATGATTGTGACATCATTAACCATCTTTTGAAGTAGTGGATCAACAGAGTTCTGGATCAGAGGCTTGATGGAATCCTTCCTCATCTTTCCTAAGGTGATCATGTGATCCTCCATCTCAATAGCGTGTTCTTACACATTTGTCAATTCTGTCTCATGAGTTGATTTGAGAAGAAAGGAAATTTCAGATGGCAAGGCATTTATGAAACTGCTCAATAGGATCTCAAGTGAAGGATTCAAAGTGATTGAAAGACTTGTCACAAGATGATTAAATATTTCAACGAATTCTCTCATGGGCTTGTGAGATTCCATCTTTGAGTTAGAGAGTTGTGCAAATAATAGGTGACTATCTTCAGCAAGCTTGAATCGGGCTAAGAATTTTTCGCTCATCGTCTACCAATTGGGAATACTACTGGCCTCTAGATGGTTGAACCAATTTGCTGCATTGTCGGTCAAAGTCTCAACAAAGAGACAAACCACAACATCTTCATGAGCTACACTCAAAATAGCGCAAGCCGTAGTGAATGCAGAAATGTGTTCATCTAGATGCTAGCTTCCATCTCCATGAAACCTCAGAAAATGCTTTCTTGATCCTTTGGGGAGTTCATGATTATCGGTGAGAGTTAGAGGACCAATAGCATTTCCCCATGGCAAGGGAGGTAAACGCCTTATGTTTCGATTGTTATTGTTGTCGTTATTGTTGCTATTGTTGTTGCCTTCTGCACCATTATTATCAGCCATGGCTTCTCTTGATGGATCTAGTATATCAGCATTTGTAGAGGATGAGCCTTCACCTTTTGGATCCAATGCTTGGAAGAATGGATCAACAAGTCCGGCTCTCCTTTGTGATCTTGTGTATACTTTGTAAGACATAATTTCTTAATCCCATGCTGGAGGAGGCAACACTGGTCTTACTATTGCAAGATCTGCCTTTCTTTCTTCTTCGCCAAGTATAGTAGCTACGGATCTCCAATGTGTTGAATTCTTTCTTTCAATGAAGACAAATCTCCTCAAGTTGTCAACAATATCTTCTTGCCCCTGTTGAACTAAATTAAGATGTGGCTACAAGTAGTAGGATGCAAAATGGTCATCTATATGAAAAAGAGCATTAGCTTGAAGTAATTTTCTCGAACCCCATGATGGGCGCCAAAAATTGTTAGTGTTTAGATTTGCACCTTTGGGTGCAACTCAAAACAGAACAACGTGTATAGTAGAACTGTTATTCAAATTAGGAGGGGAAGCTCCCTCAGACAAGAAATTTTAAAAAGACAATACAATTAACCTATCTTTTTTTTCTCAAAGGCACGAGCATAAGGCAATTCTAGCTCTTCTGCAATCCTATAAGAAGTTTTCCAAGCACTGAAAAAGAATAACTAATCTAAAAGCATACTTTTGATTTCTTCAAGTAAATCCAGATATCGAAGAAATCAAATGAACATTAGCAAACTGATTTGAAAGGAAATACAAAGAACAAAGGAAGATCAAAGACAAATGTTTAGGCATAAAATCATAAACACTCGCTTTCAACCTCAACAACAGAAAGCTTGTAGTAATTCAAAAACATACATCTATTCTCAAAGTAATAAATTACGCAACACAGTTGAACAATAAAATTAGAGCAATAAAAGCTTCAACATTTACCATTATGAAATTAAGTGTGTAGAATACACTTATTTATACTCTAAAACAAAAGGTGCAATGAAATAGAAAAGAAGATTTAACTAATACTCTCCAACCTAGCCCTAATGCTACACGCAAGCATGCAAGCTTATTAGCATTTAAAATTATAAAATAAGTCTCATGCAATTCAGTTAACTGAACTTGCATATTATTACAATTTGAGTTCCACAAAAAGATATTTTGCATAATTTCCAAAACAAATCCAAAAATAAATTTATCTTTGAAAAGCAAAGTCAATTCTCAAAATAGAAACTGCTTTGAAAATCCCTCCAGCTGCCCAAAATAGATTTTCCTGCAGACACTGAAAAATGACTAAGTCTAGGAATTGAGATTTTTCTCCAATTCATCAACTTTAGCCTCATCTGGTATAATGATGGAATCAAGGTGAACAGTCTTCATCTGCAGGATGACACTTGCATCTTCTATCATCTTCAACAGATCCATATACTCCTTTTCAGCCTTATCAAATTTTACTATGATTTTGGCCAAAAGGTCCATCTTTGCTACATGAGGATCTCCACAAAACCTCTAACGGATCAGCTGTATAAACTCATTATGCAATCCTTAAGCTTTGAATATTCATGAATGAGTGTCGATTTGGCCTCAATAATGATGGAAGAATATTGCATGGTGACTTTGAGGCTTGGAGAAGTGTTCCTCTTCGCTGTCCTGCACTAGACAATGCAAAATCAAACCTCTTTTAGCTCACTGTCCCAAAAAATTAGACCTTTTTCTTCGCTGTCCAACTCAGAATTTTCTTGGAAAAAGTGTACAATTTGCCTTGAAAAATGAAATTTCTGAGTTTTCCCTTCAATTTGGTCCTTACAAATGGATGCAAATGTCGATTTGAAGTGTTTTTAGGTGTTGGGAAAGCACAAAAACACTAAAAATGACACTTTTAGGTTAAAAACGTGCCTTAGAAGGTGGCTAGATCTGCTCAAAAATGAAGAAAAAGTTGATGGAAAAGTCTAATTTTTGACCTTGTCAGTGCTGCCCTTGCAAAATATGACGGATCTCCTTCAAAATCTCTTGAAATTTAGCCTCTAGATGCTCCAAAACAATAAAAATTGCTTTTTTTCAAGCAAGACTTGTACAAAAATGGATGCTCTTCCTTGAAATATCTTCAAAAACCACCTCTATATGGCTAGGAATGACATTTTTTGCCTTTGTATGATGTTGAACCTGCATAAAATCCCTCCAATTTCACCTTCTAGATGCTCTTCAATGCCAAGAATGTGCCTTCAAGTTGCATATCTTTGTTCTAAGATCATTAATGGTGAATAAAATCAACAGTTTATTTGAAAACTATCTCCGCAAAATAGAGCGCTGCCCTTGCAAACTCACAATCTACCTTGCAAATGAAGAAATCCATGCACAAATACCTCTTTATAGTTGAGTGCTGCCTTTCTAGGTCTTTGAAATCTGCTTTATTATTTTTAGAGTGCTTTCTTTTGGTTTTGGAAACATGCAAATCAGGAGTGAAGTTAAATTGAAGTTTAAACCTTTATTTATATGCAAAAAGCATACCTATCCCAAATGGTGTGTCACTCTTCATGCAAGGTCGACTGACTCTAAAAATAGAAGTTTGTTTTGCTTTTATTTGGGTGCCAACTTCTTATATGGCATTGGTACTTTTAGGAAGGCACTCTTTTCCCTTGGCATGTGCACCAAGGGAAAAGCACACCACTTTTTGGCGTCTTCCTCTAAATTGTTTGGTGCTTTTTCTCTTTGACAAGCGCTCCAATATTTTTCCTTAGAAATTTTTGAAAACCCTTTCAAATTTTGGTCTTTTCCATTTTGGAGCATTTTGACCTTGGAGCGTACTCCATCTTGAGAGTGCTCTTTGCTTCGTGCCTTGGTTTTGCCTTAGGCGTTTCTCCTTGACCTTGGAGCACTTTGGTGTTGGAGCACGTGCCTTGGAGAAAGTGCGCTTTTGACTTGCACTTGTGAAGAAAATTTTGAAGCATTCCTTCATTGTTTAGCACATTGATCCTCTCTAAAGTGCTCTTTTGAGTCCTCCCAGGTGCGCGTGCCATGGGCTAGGCACACCAAAATGCCTTACAAAAATTTTGAATTTTTTTATTTTTTCAAAATTTTCACTTTTGATTTTTGAATTGCCGGGTCTTTCCTCTGCGCCTTTCACCGTTCATTTACAATGTTTTGGTCTTCAATTTGATGCTTCTGACCTTTGCTTCTAGATGATCTTTCATAGCTCGTAGCCATTTTGGCTTCTTGAAACTTCTCTTTGTTCTAGCCTTCCTTTGATCTCTTTTGATATATCTTGTACCTGTGGGGTTAGAAAATAATGAAAAGGTGACACAATGCTTGAGAGGGAATTCAATATCACTTTTGAGGTGTTTGTATGCATAGACAAATTTTTTTGTATGGGTACAACATGTAGTTTAATTTTTCTTAAAAAATCTAATAGCATAGCAATGATAAACATCTAACAATATATTTCAGATTTTAAAACAACTAGAAACTATAGAGTTGAGATTGCACTAAAATATAATGGGTAAAAAGAAAAGAGAGGGGAAAGAAAGAGTGTTTGTCCTCTGAAGTCTAATGTAGGTGTTTGACACTATCAAAGAGGACATAGAGGAAGGTGGCATTGTTGGGATTAGGTTTTGATTTATGTGGTTGGGTACTTGTTCTATTAGGGATGACTCGTGGCTCGTCATGTCTGATAATGTGCCCTCATGTCCATACAGACATGGTCGTTTGTTCTTTCTTGGGTATGCTAGAGTCATCTTGGCACACTAGAGTCCCATATGGGTGCGATAGTGTCCACTAAGACTTTTGACAGAAACCTACCACTATTGACAAATTCTTTTGTACCTACTTTTGCATTTAGAATGTCTAAAAATGGCATTTGAGGCACATTTGGCTATCTACCTTAGTTAGATCCTCAATTTGATTGAACTATTGGATGAAGTAAGCTTGGATGTTTGTGATCAAAATCCTAGGTGCAAGTGTAGGTTATTGTAACAATGGTGGATTATGATGGGTGCTCTTTGTGGATGCCTTAAGTGTCAAAAATGTATGTCCTAGAGATCTTTATGGAGTGTGCCTAGTGTTTGTGGGATCATTCCTTTAGACCTCCTTTTATAAATCATCCCTAACCCTTTTTTTATCATTGGAGGTGAATTAGAGCTTTAGAGTATGAAAAAGACAAGTGTTTGGGCATGAAAAGTGAAGTTTGAAAATTGGGGACATGAGCACACACAATCCTATCTAAATGATAGGTGTGTGACATGTTGGCAACCTAGATGACTGAAAAATTGGAGATGTGTGAGGATGGTGTTAAAGAATGACAAAGGTCATGAGGTGAAGGTTTTAGGGTTGTCTACCTTCTAAGGGGGTGAAAAATGGTTAGACTTGTGTATTTTGAAAGAGGTTGCTAAAGCAAGTACAAAACAAGAGGGAAAAGTGCTAAAATATACACTCTTCGACTCTACATTTTGCCTTTTAGTGCACTTGTGAGCTATAATAAAGCAAGTATGCTAAAGTAAATAGAAATTATATTTGTTATACCTTATTAAAAATATATTAAAGAATTTGTGCTTGATGTCATTTGCCTATCTTTGCTGGAGCATCGCCTTCAGATTTGCAACACACAAATGGCCTCCATGAAACTAAGAAGTTGAGAGTGGAAGTTTGGACAAGTAGAGGTTGTAGGGGATCATGTTGTATGTGAGAGTCATGGAATTGTTACCAAGTTGGTCTCCATGATGGATGCAATCAATGATTGGTGCTAGTAGTTTAACAACTATGAAGGGTTGCTTTAACTTGGAGTGGTTTAAGACTCATGCAAAGTCACTTTAACTAGGAGTAGATGGTGTAGGGCTCATAAAGAATAACTTTGACCAAGAGTGTGTGTGGTGTAGGGCTCATGAAGTGTCGCTTTAACCATTGCACAATGTTTATGTATTGTGAGGGAGGATATATGCCCCCTCTCAAATTGATTGTATAGGGATATGATTGAATTGAGGTAAGAAATGATAGAAGTGAGAAGGTAAGAATGCCAAAGAAAACCATTGTTTTGGCCTAAGTATTTGGGGGGAAGAAGGATGTAAGTATGTAAGTGTACAACAAGAAGGGAGATGGGAGTAAGAGAGTTCCCCTTGTTGGTTTTTTCCCTGACTGGATGTTCATTCCCAGATTTCCCTACAAAGTAGCCATCAGTGATCAACAGGATCTTTGGGCCAGGGGCCAACAGTATAGGAGATAGACTCTATTTTTATCTCCTCCTCTTCTTCAGGCTCTGCAAAACCTAGGGGGGTATTCCCTATTCAACACCCATGAGAATATGCTTGTGGGTTGGCCTGGGATGTTGATACAAAGCAGATAAATCCTCCTATGTGAAGACTAAAATTGTGAGATAAGTGCAAAGGGGCTAGCTTTGGGCTTATGTTCAGTTGTGAATCAGAGGATCTTGGTCCTAAACTACTTCTACAGTCCTAATGGTTTGATTTGGAAGTTTGAGTTTGATTTATGTGTTTGGATGCAAAACTGGGACCTGGTGTGTAATCTCAACACAAAGCTAGATTGGTGCCTATCCAGGGCTTGGAGTCAATAGAGATACACCTATGAATGATCAGCATGAACACACTAGAACTGGATTTCAAGGGGGTGTTGTGGTATCTGCCTTACAAATACCTCCTAGAACAGAGTGTTAAGTTATCTCTACTTATGATATCCCTATTGCAGTATATCTTTCCCAACACTTAATTTGAAAATAATTTAATCTACCCCTTGAGCAGAAGTTGAAAGATCAAGCATTCAATACATCAAATCTATATTCTAGAATCCCAGACATCCCTTAGATATCTAGATTCAGAAGAAGGATACATGCAATACTGGAGACAGAATAACAAAACACATGCAAATATAGCATTACTCATATAAAACCAATCATGAAATCAGTAAATTCACGCATGAAACATACAACAAGAGATACATAAACTCACAAAATTTTCTGTACAGAGTAACCAAAACTAGTTGTATCTATTACAAAGCCAGATATGTCCTATTTTCAACAACCCTCAAAAATGAGAAACACAACCTGCTAAATACAGTAAGGAAGGTCCTCAGCATTAATTACATGGCAGGTTTCAAAATTCACCAGATACAGTACACATAAGAAGAATGGCGCCAACACATTGAATGCAGCAGATAGGGGAGGAGACAGGGGAGGCCTCGAGCTGTGCGCCACCTAGGGATTCACATCCACGATCAGGCAGTAGATCCGTCCACGCCATCGCCCATACCTCTGCAACAACCACCATTAATGGCGTACCAACCTGCGGCCTTGGGAAATGCAGAATACTGTGCATCGCAAACCTTTCCCGCCAAAATGTATCATCCTGATATTTCAAATCATGCAGGATCTAATTATCCCACATGCACCCCGCGACAACCTTCTCATCACCTTATATACTAGGTCGTGAGCATATATGGTGTTGGTGATTTTGCTCCCGATGGTACCTAGTATAAGACCTTCATCATCATCATCCTCCAGCATGACAAAATGCCTCTTGCAGGATATCACCCCATCAGCCAAACCCTCCTCATTGGCAGACCACTTGCTTGTCCACCCGATAAGAAACATCACCCCGATATCCATCTTCATCGGCACAACTCGATACATCAGAGGAAGACCCTCCTGCTTCGCCGATACCACACATCTGGCCAATGAACATCCTGATGACATCACCATCATATTCTACTGACGTCATTAGCATATCTGCCTATCGCACACCTCCTCATATCTGGATGACGTCATCATCATATTTGCAAATATCGGGGGATCTCCACAAGATGACTAGTGTTAGAAATATGACCCCCCCGGATCCTGATGACGTCACCACCATATTCATATATCGGGGTGATATTCAGATATGAAAATATCAGCCCCTCCTTCGAAAATATCATGAAGCAGACAAGCAGAAAAGTGGATATCACCCTGACATAAGAATGACGTCAGCATCATCAGGGTGATAAAACAACGAATATGAAGTGATAAAACAACATCAGGATGATCTTAACAAAGATCACCCAATGTTCAAATATGATGACCCCACGGAAGATCGGGTCATACTTAGGACTTTGCAGCAACATCATCAGGATGATCTTAACTAAGATCACCCGATGTTAAAATATCACCCCGCGGGCAGAAGATCAGGTTGGTGTGAAAAATGACCCTCGTAAGAAATATCAGGGTGATGTTTGGAAACATGATGATGATGATGATGACCTCCTCCAAAGAAAATATGATGCTGCAGTTGAAAAATGCTGAGGAGGCTGAAGACTTAGGACTTCTTTGGATTTTTTGGGAAGGTGCTTGCATGTTCAAATGCTTGAAAATTGACTGCTCATGTAGGCACCAACAGTGGCTCTGTCTGGGGATACATGCCTCTTGCAGGCATGGTGAGAACCACAGATCTCTGGGATGCAGACCAATCCCCTATCCATTGGGCAACAGAGTCATGAATTTATATTGATCTGCATTGTCAAACACATTATTTTCAAATATTATTTTGGCAGCCCCGGGCAGCCAAAAAGGAAGAACCATAACTTTATCCTGTCAAATGCCAGATTCCAAATTGAAAAACCCCAACCACAACTGAAAACATCAACACAACCTGCCCACATGCTGATCTTGTTCATTAAATGCTTCACCATTTTTGAAAACCTGCCATTGTCAGCATTGCCTCTATCATTCTGTGTCTTAAAATCAAACATGCAGCCATGCATATTATAAAATCCTTCATCATTAAGCAACATATGCATGCTATACTCCTTAGATGGTATATCCTCGTCATATGCCAAGCTGTTGCACATCATCAGGCACTCATCCAGCTGATCCAAAAACTGAAGAAATTCAAAATAAATGAGACCCTCATCATCATCTATATCATTTATGGATAATGGTAACAAAACCTGATCTGCACATCTATAATTGCATACATCTGAACCAACTAATGATGAACATTCACTTTCCATAGTTTGCAAATCAGTATCATCATCATCAAATAGAGGGTCAATCCTGCACAATTGAAGGTCATGACTCACAATATCATATGCATCTGCAGGCTCATCATAAAGGGGATTCATGCTAATTGTAAAGGTCTTTGCTTCTTCTTCATGATAATCCAATTCTTCTTCAGTATTGTCAGATCCAGAGTCATAAGAAGACCAAACCTGATCCATGCACTGGTCATGGATATCATTTCTATCATCTGATTGCCCCACATATAAATTTCTGTTGTTTCAATGCACTCTGAAGTTGAACCATCTATATCACTTTCCAACCCTCTAAAACTTTCTGATGAAACTGGTATTGATTGTTGATCCATATGATCACAACTTTGCATAACTGGATCATTTAAACATGAATGCTCTTTATTTTGCATTGACATGCAAATATTACTTGAAAAATTATTATTGTCAACTTCATTTGCCGAGCAAATCAGGACATCCTCCTCTACAACAGAAACATCATCAACTTGGAATGATGCAAAAACTGAGACAGTAGGGGTGTGAGTGCTTTGACATGCATTGTCAACCCCTGAATTAAATCTTTCATTAACATTGGGGGCTGCAGGACAACAAAAATTTTCAGAAAAATAACCCTTTTGTATTCCGTACCTCCAATTGTTTTCAATATCTATTGTAAACTGATGTGCTTGATGCAATGTGGTGGGCTCCTTATCTCTCAATCTATAACTCATTTTCTTATCAAATGCTCCCAAATAGACAACTAGGAACAGTGCATCATTAGGTCTCATACACTCTGGTATTCTATTCAATGTCCTCATAAATCTAAGGTTAAAGGCTGGGATCAACTCATCTTCTTCAATATGGATGTACATGAAGTCACTAATAACTGCACATTCAGAAATTCTTTCACCATATTGCTCTAGAAATGCAGATTTAAATTCTTGCCAAGAGCTGACAGAGTGAGCTGGAAGGTAGGAAAACCAGTTCCTTGCATCTTCATCTAGAGATTGAACAAATAATCTCATAACTACATCCTCATGGTCAATCTCAAAATCATCTACCACATTTATAAACTGTTGCAAGTGTTTCTTAGCCATTCATCCTTTATACCACTGAATTTAGGCAAATACCTTTTGATTTTAGGTGGAAGAGCATTTGGATAACCACAAATGCCACTAAAGTTTATGGGCTTATATCTGTCAAGTCTGAAACCTCTTTTATTACATGATTGGGACTGACTACTATATATTTTTGCACTTGACACCTCACTAGGGTGCATGGGCTGACAATACATCCTTTATGTTTTTTGCAACCCTCTTCCCTACTCAGATTTTTAATCGTACTATGACCTCAGGCCTTTAAAATACAAACTGCTATTTCGGCCTTCCTAAAGTCCTATATATGAGCCTTTTGAACAATATTGCATGCCCTTTTGAAATACAGATTAGGTTATAACAAAAGCATGCAAGCTCTGCTTTCACCGATATTTCCCTTTTAACCAGTGCTATTTCACCAAATAGGGAATCTTTTAAAACTTGTGCAAATACCTGGATATGTTGCAGCTGCTGATAGGTTCATTCAATAGAGTCGCCACCTCCTTGGCAAAGGAATGAGCTTCAAACTGGCTGAAGTTGCAAATTGATTTCTTTCTTTCTAGGTTTTCCCACAGCAGAGTCACATATACAACTTTTTCCTTTGCTGCAACAAAGCACCTCCAGGTCTGATTTTTCAATCTTTTAGACTCAAACTTTCATGGATATGACATTGATCTCCCCAGCAGAGTCACCAATTTCTGTTGGTGACTTAGATGGGCCACAAATACATCCCCAGCAGAGTCACCAATTTCTATTGGTTTTTTCCTTGACTGGATGTTCATTCCCAGATTTCCCTACAAAGTAGCCATCAGTGATCAACAGGATCTCTGGGCCAGGGGCCAACAGTATAGGAGATAGACTCTATTTTTATCTCCTCTTCTTCTTCAGGCTCTGCAAAACCTAGGGGGGTATTCCCTATTCAACACCCATGAGAATATGCTTGTGAGTTGGCTTGGGATGTTGATACAAAGCAGATAAATCCTCCTGTGTGAAGACCAAAATTGTGAGATAAGTGCAAAGGGGCTAGCTTTGGGCTTATATTCAGTTGTGAATCAGAGGATCTTGGTCCTAAACTACTTCTACAGTCCTAATGGTTTGATTTGTAAGTTTGAGTTTGATTTATGTGTTTGGATGCAAAACTAGGACCTGGTGTGTAATCTCAACACAGAGCTAGATTGGTGCCTATCCAGGGCTTGGAGTCAGTAGACATACACCTATGAATGATCAGCATGAACACACTAGAACTAGATTTCAAGGGGGTGTTGTGGTATCTGCCTTACAAATATCTCCCAGAACAGAGTGTTAAGTTATCTCTACTTATGATATCCCTATTGCAGTATATCTTTCCCAACACTTAATCTGAAAACAATTTAATCTACCCCTTGAGTAGAAGTTAAAAGATCAAGCATTCAATACATCAAATCTATATTCTAGAATCCCAGACATCCCTTAGATATCTAGATTTAGAAGAAGGATACATGCAATACTGGAGATAGAATAACAAAATACATGCAAATATAGCATTACTCATATAAAACCAATCATGAAATCAGTAAATTCACGCATGAAACATACAACAAGAGATACATAAACTCACAAAATTTTATGCACAGAGCAACCAAAACCAGTTGTATCTATTACAAAGCCAGATATGTCCCATTTTCAACAACCCTCAAAAATGAGAAACACAACCTGCTAAATACAGCAAGGAAGGTCCTTAGCATTAATTACATGGCAGGTTTCAAAATTCACCAGATACAGTACACATGAGAAGAATGGTGCCAACACATTGAATGCAGTAGATAGGGGAGGAGACAGGGGAGGCCTCAAGCTGTACGCCGCCTAGGGATTCACATCCACAATCGGGTAGTAGATCCGTCCATGCCATCGCCCATACCTCTGCAACAACCGCCATTAATGGCGTACCAACCCGTGGCCTTTGGAAATGCATAATACTGTGCATCACAAACCTTTCCCGCCAAAATGTATCATCCTGATATTTCAAATCATGCAGGATCTAATTATCCCACATGCACCCCGCGGCAACCTTCTCATCACCTTATATACTAGGTCGTGAGCATATATGGTGTCGGCGATTTTGCTCCTGACGGTACCTAGTATAAGACCATCATCATCATCCTCCAGTATGACAAAATGCCTCCTATAGGATATCACCTCATCGGCCAGACCCTCCTCATCAGTAGACCACTTGCTTGTCCACCCGATAAGAAACATCACCCCGATATCCATCTTCATCGGCACAACTCGATACATCAGAGGAAGACCCTCCTGCTTCGCCGATACCACACGTCTGGCCGATGAACATCCCAATGATGTCATCATCATATTCTACTGACGTCATCAGCATATCTGCCTATTGCGCACCTCCTCATATCTGGATGATGTCATCATCATATTTGCAAATATCGGGGGATCTCCACAAGATGACTAGTGTTAGAAATATGACCCCCCCAGATCCTGATGACGTCACCACCATATTCATATATCGGGGTGATATTCGGATATGAAAATATCAACCCCTCCTTCAGAAATATCATGATGCAGACAGGCAGAAAAGCGGATATCACCCTGACATAAGAATGACGTCAGCATCATCAGGGTGATAAAACAACGAATATGAAGTGATAAAACAACATCAGGATGATCTTAACAAAGATCACCCGATGTTCAAATATGATGACCCCATGGAAGATGGGGTCATACTTAGGACTTTGCAGCAACATCATCAGGATGATCTTAACTAAGATCACCCGATGTTAAAATATCACCCCGCGGGCAGAAGATCACGTTGGTGTGAAAAATGACCCTCGTAAGAAATATCAGGGTGATGTTTGGAAACATGATGATGATGATGACCTCCTCCAAAGAAAATATGATGCTGCAGTTGAAAAATGCTGAGGAGACTGAAGACTTAGGACTTCTTTGGATTTTTTGGGAAGGTGCCTGCATGTTCAAATGCTTGAAAACTGACTGCTCATGCAGGCACCAACACCCCTAAGGATGCCCCTCAATGTATGGATCAAGTGTTACGAATGAGTATTTGCCAAGGGGTTAACAACATAGGAAACATGGCATATGATAAGACAAGAAAGTGCTAAGGGAAGTTTAAAAATGCTATGTATGAAGGTACATATACATATAGCATAGTAAAAAACATGGGAATAGTTTAGTGAGATTTATCGCGATGTTGTCATGTTAGAGAGTGAGAATAAGGGTGTAGGTAAGAAGTGTGGCTTAAGATGTGACTTCATGTAAGCTGTCACACATACATAGAGGAGGAGGGGGAGAGTTTTTTTTTTTTTTTTGATGAATGACATAAATAAAGAAATGTTTGGATAAGAGCAATCACAAGTGCGCTAGAAGATCATAACATAGACTAGCATATGCAACTAAGGAACAAGTGGATAAAAGATGAGAAGCACAACATGGCACAAGCAAAAGGTCAAAAACAAAAACCAAACAACCAAGGATGCAAAAGTTTTGGGTCAACACAAAGTGAGTTTACCACACAAGTATGAATGAAGAAAGTAGAGAGCACATAATAAGGGAACAATGTATTTGAGTCAACATGAGGAAAGTGCAACACCTTGATGCTTTGCATTATCCCCAATGCCAGAGAACAACACAACACAAAGGACAAAGATGAGATGGAGGGGGGATACAACAACATAAACTATGATTTTGGGTCAACATGATGAAGGTGAAACACATTGATGGTTTGCATCATCCCCCCAAAGCTACACAAGTACATACGAAGAAACGTAAGGACCACACAACAAAAGAATTGTGGGTTTTGGTTCAACATGATGAAAGTGGATGTGAATCATTCTAATACTTTACATCATTGATCTATAAACTCTTAACTTATGGAATTTATAACCAACCAAACATTCAATTACTTTCTACTTGCTTGCAAATGAATGTACAACTATTGTGTCAAATTAAACAAAAATCACAACATAGATTTTTACCCTAGAAAACCTCGAATGTGGAGGAAAAACCAATCACTTTGGTAGTGGAAATGTGCCTTGACTACTCTCTTTTATTAATGGAAAAGAGATATATAGTAAGTGATCAATCTTGCCTTCTACTTCTATTACTTCTCCTACAACAAACAAAAGCATACAATAATTCTCAATTCTCTAAACATTGATAGATTGGTTGTTCTCATACAAGTTATATTTGTAGATTTGCCAATGCCTAGTTGAGTTTTCTTAGGCTCTAGTTGAATATCAACAATCATTGGATGTTAAAATGATGCATGTATAGTTCATATTCTAGATTTACTATCAATATGGCTTTGGACACTAGCACCCATGTTGTGGTCTTGGACTTCAGCACAACTGCATTGTTTGTGCTTGATATAATCTCCAATCTTGCCAAACACTTATCCTTGCACTTTAAACTTATTCTTTGTTCATGTTTTTCCTATTAAATATGTTTTTCAGATCCTTTTGGATCACATCTCCCTTCTTCGGGAGGCTTTACCACTTGGCTTGGCTTACCTTTTGATCCTTGAGTCCAATTTTCCAAGTTTCTTGAACTTTATTTCTTAGTTCCCTTGTTCTCTTTTCTAGTACCACATACCCATGGAGTATGATTCTTCCTTCCACACCCAAATATTCTAGAGATGGTAGCACTTGTTCTTCATCTTCATCTAGCAAAGAAGGTTCATAGAGCTGCAAATACTTATAATTTACCATTGAAAGTATCTTCATGAAAGGGGGAATATCGAGTTTGAATACATTTTCACCTATGGCCTCCAAAATTGTGAATGGTCTAGACTTCAATGGCTTAATTTTATTTGCTTGTCCTTGAAGGCTTTCTTTACCGATGAAATAGGTTTAGAAGAGGAGCTCTAAGGTTGAGCAAGGGAGATGAACAATCACCCTCCATTGTCGCCTATGAGATGCTCCTTTGGCCAAAATTGACTCTGATTAGTGCCCTTCATCATTATTGGTTCATTTTGTCCAAATTCTCCTTTGATTTGGTTTGTTTAATTTTGTTCTTATGGGTTGATTTGGGAAACTTTTGCTTGGAAACGTGTTTTGTGATTAGTAGTTTAAATTTAAATTTTGTGATTTTGCTTTATATTTACTTTTGTGCCTTTTTTAAATTGATGATCTTTTGTTGCATTTACTTCGGGTACTAGGTGGTTGATTAGTATTTAGATGCATACCTCTTCGGAGTTGGTGGAGTCTCACAACAAGTGGTAATTACCACTTGCAAGGAAAAGGATATTATGGAAAATGGCAAACACAACGTTGTTGAAAAGGAGGAGAAATCTAGTGAAGGAGCTAAAAAATATTATAAGGAAGTCCTCAATGATGAGGATGTAGAGGCAACGTCAAAAACTGCTAGGTTTGAGGTTAGAGTTGGAGACAACAGTGGAGATGGTGGACAATTTGATGAAAGTGGTAACTTTGGAATCTCAAAAGATGAAGAGAACTTGTGTCTCAAATGACTGCTTGAACCTCCTTGTTGAACCTCTTCCATCGCTATGACGAAGTACTATTGGCAGGACCTTGATGCAGACCACCGTTGATTTCATAGTGACCATCGGTGAGACGAAGACCATCAGCGAAGCATTATTTCTTTGGGCCGATGGACACTGGTTACTCCGATGAAGGTTATGGTTTGGTCGTCGGCGAGATAAGGCCTATCGGCCAAACTTTGTGGAGTTACTCCGACAGGAGTAGTCACTCCGACAAAGGTTATGGGTTGGTCGTTGGCGAGACAAGGCCTATCGGCCAAACTTTGTGGAGTTACTCTGACAGGAGTAGTCACTCCGACAAACGTTATGGGTAGGTCGTCGGCGAGACAAGGCCTATCGACCAAACTCTGGGGAGTTACTCCGACAGGAGTAGTCACTCTGATGGCGTAGGTCTATCGGCAAGAGGATACCCATCGGCATAGCTGAAAGGTTATGAGCCGATGTAATGCGGTCATCCCGATGGAGGTATCGGTGAGACAGAGCACTGTCAGAGCGGGAGCTAATTCTTTTGCCGATGGTGAAAGTTATTCCGATGGTAACCGTGGTGATCGGGGAGACTATGCTTATCGGTGGGAGATGAAGTTTGATGGCCGATGGGGTTGTTATGCCAATGGACTCGAAGGCTTGGTATTTTCGGCAACAAAATTGCCGACAATACTCTTTGGTTCATTCATGCTTATAAACTGGAATAGCAAAAGCAGCCCGATGCATGTGGGATTATTGGTCCTATGCGAATATGAACAGTTACGACTGTTACACATGTCACGATGCTAAAAGAAGTTGATACGTTCAGTTAGGGTGACAGTTGGGTAACCGATGCTCTTGCAGACTGATGTTAGAACTAATCTTTTGGCGTTAGTGAAGGGGGATGATGAGACTTGAAAAAAAGGTTCCTTCTGTAAATGTACAGAGAGTGAACTGTGTATGAAGTCGAGAATAAAAAACCAGAGCAAGAAGCTGCATTCTTTATTGTAACTGTAAACCTTACTGTAATAAAGATAGTTTCTTGTGGTGGTGGGTTTTTTACCTGTAAGGGTTTTCCCACGTAATACTGTGTGTCTGTGTTCTGAATATTGTCTATTTCTGGTTTCTCTCATGTACTTATCTGTGTTATTTAGTTTTAAAAGTGACTTGTCTGCATCGTCTCCTTGGAATTAACATTAGGGAAGCTGTCTTCCGCACCTGTGCTTTCCTTACAAGTGGTATCAGAGCCTAGCCAGTTATGTTATCCTTGTCGGTAGTCTGGGTTTTTTGTGTTAATTCTGTTGTGTGGGAGGTTCTGTAGAGTGTTATTTTTAAATTAAATAAAGATGGCTAGTACATCAGACAAAATAGACATTGAGAAATTCAATGGCACAAACTTTGAGTTGTGGAAACTTAAAGTTGAAGACATGTTAGTCTATAGAGATCTTTGGGTTGCTGTGTCTGGAGTTCAACCTACAGGCATGAAGCAAGAAGATTGGGATCTGATATGCAGAAAAGCCAAAGGACTGATAAGACTGAGTTTATCTGACTCTGTTCTATTAAACATCCATGAGGAGAAGTCTGCAAGTGATTTGTGGAAGAAGTTGAATAATATTTATTAGGGCAAGTCCTTGGTAAATAAACTTTTCCTCAGAAAGAAATTGTATTCTCTGAAGATGGATGAAGGTGCATCTGTAGCAGAACATCTGAGTGCATTCAATACGATTGTTACTCAGTTGACTTCTATAGGTGTAAAAATAGAAGAGGAGGATCGTTGTATGCTTCTGTTATGTTCCTTACCTGACTCATGGGACCATCTAGTGATGGCTATTGGAAGTAAAACAACTACGTTTTCACAGGAAACTGTTGTTGCCTCTCTGTTGTCTGAAGAGATGCGGAGGAAGTCTTCTGGAATGGCCAAAGAGGCTCTGTCAGTTCGTGGTAGATCAAAGGAAAGAGGCAAGAAGAAGGACAAGAAGTCTAAGTCCAAATCAGAGGGGAAATCAAAATATCCTGGCAAGAAGTCCAAGGTGAAGTGCTGGAATTGTGGGCAGAAAGGTCATGTCAAGAAAGACTGCAAAGAGGAGAAAAAGAAGAAGAAGAACTTCTCTGACTCTGAGTCTTCATATAGTGATGCTGATGCTTTCATTGCTGCTCTGGCAACACCTGCTTCTGAAGATGTTTGGCTGATTGATTCAGGAGCATCTTTTCATATGACATCTCATAAAGAGTGGTTCACTAAGTATGAACCCTATGCTGGTGGCAAGGTGTTCCTGGCTAGTGACTCAACGCTGGAAATTGTTGGCCGAGGTCGAGTCAGAATCCAGTTCCCGGATGGAAGAATAAAGGGAATGAATGGAGTTCTTCATATACCAGGTCTGGCTCGAAATTTACTTTCTGTTAGTAAGCTTAATGATGTTGGAGTGCAAGTTACTTTTGTGGATGGTGGCTGTAAGATGACTAGAGGTTCTATTGTTCTGGCAAAAGGTGAATGCATTGGAACTCTGTATAGGTTAGATGCTAAACCAATGTGCTGTAATAATGTCTCTGCAAAATCTGGAAAAGCTACTATTGTAACACATGATGTAAATTCTATGGAAGTTAAACTTCCTGCAGAGAAAACAATGCTCTGGCATCATAGACTTGGTCACATAGGTGAAAAAGGCTTAAAAACTTTGAAAAATAAAAACCTGGTAGATGTGCTGATTGATTGTAATCTGGAGTTCGATTTCTGTGAACACTGTATATATGGAAAGCAAAACCGTGTTTCGTTTCACTCTAGTTCTCATAAATCTTCTGGTGTTCTGGACTATGTGCATTCTGATGTTTTTGGTCCAGTTGATGTTCCTTCTTTATCTAAGTCAAGATACTACGTATCGTTCATTGATGATTATTCGAGAAGGGCATTTGTATATTTTTTGAAAAATAAATCAGAAGTGTTCAGTCGATTTAAAGAATTTAAAACTCTTGTGGAAAATCAGACTGGTAGAAAACTAAAATGCTTGAGAATAGATAACGGTGGTGAATATTGCAATGCAGATTTTGATAAGTATTGTGTAGACCATGGAATTAAAAGGCATAAAACTACACCTTATACTCCACAACAGAATGGAGTTGCTGAAAGGTTAAATCAATCGTTGATGGAGAAAGCAAGAAGTATGTTGAGTTATGCTGGTCTTGAACAAAAGTTCTGGGCTGAGGCAGTTGCTACAACTTGTTACTTGCTGAATTGTTCTCCTACTTTAGCATTGGTTGATAAGACACCTATGGAAGCATGGTTTGGTAAGAAGCCCTCTCTAAGACATATTCGAGTCTTTGGCTGTGAGGCATATGCTCATATTCCTGAAGTTAAAAGATCTAAGTTGGATTACAAGGTAGTTAAATGTATCTTTGTTGGCTATGGAGTTGGTATTAAAGGGTACAAGCTTTGGAATCCTGAAACTGAAAAGGTAATCTACAGCAGGAATGTAATTTTCAGAGAGCTGAAACCGTTGGTTATTGATTCTCAGCCGGAAAAGACAGAAGAAAAGAAAGAAAAGAGTGTTGTGAATGTTCCTCTGACCCCTGTAAAAGAGGAACAACAAGCACCAAGTGTAGATGGTTCAGATGTGAGTTCAAGTAGCTCCGAAGATTCTAATCCAGAGCAAGAACCTGAACCTACACCTCAACCTTTGAGGAGATCTACACGTGAAAGAAGACAACCAGATAGGTATGGATTTTCAGTACTTGATTCAACTTGTGCCTATGCTTTACTTACTGATACTGATGAACCTAGGACAGTGAAAGAAGCTATTAGTGTACCTGATTCAGATTCTTGGTTGGAAGCCATGCATAGTGAAATGACATCCTTGGAAAAGAATGGAACCTGGGATCTGGTGCCCTTGCCTGAAGGAAGAAAACCTGTAGGCTGTAAGTGGGTATTTAAGAAGAAATATGGTCCAGATGGTAGTATTGAAAAGTACAAGGCAAGACTGGTTGCTAAGGGGTATTCCCAAAAGGAAGGTATTGATTATGGAGAAATTTTTTCTCCTGTAGCTAAGCTGACATCCATTAGATTTCTGTTGTCACTTGCAACAGCATATGATTTTGAAATTGAGCAGATGGATGTGACAACAACATTTCTTCATGGAGACCTTGAAGAAGAAATTTATATGTCCCAGCCAGAGCATTTTGTGGAAAAAGGTAAAGAACATTTGGTATGTAAACTTAAGAAGTCTCTTTATGGTTTGAAACAGTCTCCCAGAATGTGGTATCAAAAGTTTGATACATATGTTTTATCCTTGGGGTATGTGAGATCTAAATTTGATCATTGTGTCTATTATAAAACTGAAGGTGATCAGATTCTTATAATTGCACTGTATGTGGATGACATGTTGTTCATTGGCAATGGTAAGGGGATGATCTCAGAATTAAAATCTCAGTTGTCCTTGAAATTTGAAATGAAAAATCTAGGGGCAGCAAAGTACATTCTGGGAATGGAGATCAAAAGGGACAGATCTAAGAGAAAAATTTGGCTCAGCCAGAGGAAGTATATTACCAATGTTCTTGATAAGTTTCATATGTCTGATTCTAAACAGTTAGTTGTTCCAGTTTTGCAGGGAACGAAATTATCTGTTGAAGATTGTCCAGAATCTTCAAATGACATTGATGACATGAAGAGAGTACCTTATGCAAGTGTTGTTGGCAGTTTAATGTATGCAATGGTCTGTACCAGACCAGACATTGCCCAAGCAGTGGGAGTTTTGAGCCAGTTTATGGCGAATCCGGGCAGATCACATTGGGATGCTGTGAAAAGAGTTATGAGGTATTTGAAGGGAACTTCTGACTATGCTATTTGCTATCATGGAAACTCAGAAGGGTCTAAGAGATCTATCAGCATTCAGGGATATGTTGATTTTGATTGGGCAGGGGACATTGACAGTAGGAGATCCACCAGTGGATACGTGTTCATGTTACATGGTGGTGCTATCAGTTGGATGAGCAAGTGATAGGCTATAGTTGCTTTGTCCACAACAGAGGCAGAGTACATGGCAGCGACTTGTGCATGCCAAGAAGCTGTTTGGTTGAAAAGGTTGTGTTCTGATGTTGGTTTTAAAGCAGGGCAAATTCAAATTCACTGTGACAGTCAAAGTGCCATTTGTTTGGCAAAGAATCCTACATTTCATGCTAGGACAAAACATATTGATGTCCAATATCACTTTGTTCGTGATATGGTGGAAGACAGGAAGGTGAAGCTGGAAAAGGTTGACACTTTGGAAAATGTCGCTGACGCCTTAACTAAACCAGTGAGCACGGCCAAGTTCAAATGGTGTTCAGATGAAATGGGTCTTCGGGCCCATAGTTCTCAATAATCGAATGAGGACTAAGAGGTAGCAGTAATCTCTTCGACAAGTGGGAGATTGAAGAGAACTTGTGTCTCAAATGACTGCTTGAACCTCCTTGTTGAACCTCTTCCATTGCTGTGACGAAGTATTATCGGCAGGACCTTGATGCAGACCACTGTTGATTTCATAGTGACCATCAGTGAGACGAAGACCATCGGCGAAGCATTATTTCTTTGGGCCGATGGACACTGGTCACTCTGACGAAGGTTATGGTTTGGTCGTCGGTGAGACAAGGCCTATCGGCCAAACTTTGTGGAGTTACTCCGACAGGAGTAGTCACTCTGACGAAGGTTATGGGTTGGTCGTCGGCGAGACAAGGCCTATCGGCCAAACTTTGTGGAGTTACTCCGACAGGAGTAGTCACTCCGACGAAGGTTATGGGTAGGTTGTCGGCGAGACAAGGCTTGTCGGCCAAAGTCTGGGGAGTTACTCCGACAGGAGTAGTCACTCCGATGGTGTAGGTCTATCGGCAAGAGGATACCCGTCGGCATAGCTGAAAGGTTATGAGCCGATGTAATGCGGTCATCCTGATGGAGGTATCGGTGAGACAGAGCACTGTCGGAGCGGGACCTAATTCTTGTGCCGATGGTGAAAGTTATTTCGATGGTAACCGTGGTGATCGAGGAGACTATGCTTATCGGTGGGAGATGAAGTTTGATGGCCGATGGGGTTGTTATGCCGATGGACTCGAAGGCTTGGTATTGTCGGCAACAAAATTGCCGACAATACTGTTTGGTTCATTCATGCTTATAAACCAGAATAGCAAAAGTAGCCCGATGCATGTGGGATTATTGGTCCTATGTGAATATGAACAGTTACGATTGTTACACATGTCACGATGCTAAAAGAAGTTGATACGTTCAGTTAGGGCGACAGTTGGGTAACCGATGCTCTTGCAGACTGATGTTAGAACTAATCTTTTGGCGTTAGTGAAGGGGGATGATGAGACTTGAAAAAAAGGTTCATTCTGTAAATGTACAGAGAGTGAACTGTGTATGAAGTCGAGAATAAAAAACCAGAGCAAGAAGCTGCATTCTTTAGTGTAACTGTAAACCTTACTGTAATAAAGATAGTTTTCTTGTGGTGGTGGGTTTTTTACCCGTAAGGGTTTTCCCACGTAATACTGTGTGTTTGTGTTCTGAATATTGTCTATTTCTGGTTTCTCTCATGTACTTATCTATGTTATTTAGTTTTAAAAGTGACTTGTCTGCATCGTCTCCTTGGAATTAACATTAGGGAAGCTGTCTTCCGCACCTGTGCTTTCCTTACAAAAGACAATAAGGACCTTCGTTTGCCTAGGACACTCCGAGTAGATCCTCATAATGAAATGTTAGAGGATCTTAAAAAAGAAAAGAGTAGATTAAAAATGTGGTTGTTTTTCTTGCTTGTATGGACAATGAGAATCTCCCATCAAGAAAGTTTTTTGATGACTAGTTATTAAATGTTTAGGGTAAGAAACTTGGAATTTATATTTCATTTTGTTGAATGAAACAAAAAGGGTTTTTTTTTTTGAAGAACCATAATATGCAAGAGAGGGTCTTGAGTAAAGAATTCTAAAATATTGGTAAGTCAATTTTAAGACAGTGCCCTTATCTCCAAAGGCAACTCATGAATAATAATATTTTGTTCCATCCCCAGATGGGTGATAGTTAATAAAGTATGCCACCTCAAATATGGGATTTTTTGCCCAAACTTTTTAGTTTTCTTGGGAAAGTCACGCAAGTTGAAGATACTAGAACAACACTTCCGCATATGAATGCTAGAATCCTTCTCTCATTAAACATTGGAATTCAAATTCCAAACACAATTGAATTTCAGTTAGATAACTCTGCATAAATGTGAAATTGAATGTTTGGGTGGTCTTAATGCCTATTTTATTTGTAAAAAAGATAGACACCAAAGAAAAGATTGCCTCTTAATTGTTAAGTTTTCAAAAAACAACAAACCTACTGCTAAAAATGTCAATAACAAAGAGACCAGGCTGTGGAAAAATGCACATAGAGGAATCTCTAGTTAATAATCTCCAAGATGGAGATACTGTGATGGTCAACAAGGATGAAATTGAAGAGGGTGGTACTAATAAAAACAATAGTGGTGAAATGGAAGATAACTCCTTAAATGAAAAAAAATATAATATGTGGATTGGAAAAGATCCCCCAAAGATCACTCACAAGAAGAATGCTTAGGAACTTGTTCTAGATAAGTTAAAGGAAAAATTCTTGCTAACAAGATGGCTTAGGCCTCCAAACCCCATGAGCCCCCCAATGCTGCTAATTCTCTAGAGTCTGAGGGTATGATTGATTTGTTAACAAATGAGGAGTTTGAACAAGATAAATCAAGTAAAAATATAGACTGTCTTAATCCTCTATTTTAGGAGGAAATAATGGACTAAGCTATTGATATGTAAATTAAAAAAAGAGAGGTGAAAATAAGAAAGAAAAAAAATAGCTAAGCAAAAGAGATAGCTTTCAAAAGCTTGGTAAGAAAGGAAAAGAGGAGAAAATCCCAAAATGTTTTGACATATTGTATAAGAATCAAAGGTCTCCCAACCCTCCACAAATGAATCTAAACTATATAAGCTAGAATATCAGGGGCATTTTGAGAGCCTTGTGTAATAATAAAAAGAATATGGATTTCTTGCTCCTACAAGAAACTAAAGCAATTGGGTTTCAACTTGAAAAGGTGTTAAGGTTTGTTTGGAATAGCTTTAATTTTTATACATCTAATCATTCCAAAGGAAAAGGTGGCACAACCATCCTTGTTAACCAAAAGTGGTCCAAATATGTGGTGAACTCTGGTTGTTCTCCATGTAATAGGGGCGTTTGGATCATTATTAAAAAATACAATATCAAATTTGGTATGTGTTCTATTTATGCAGCAAATGACTATAGAGAGAGGATAGATATCTAGAAATGGCTTGCCTCTACTTTACCCAAAGTCCCCTGGATATTTGGGGGGGGGGACTTTAACATAGTTGAGCAAAAGGAGGGTAAAACTAGTGGAATTCCAATGAATTGGAAAGGTAATGAGCAATCTTTTTGGTTCAAAATAAAAAAGATCTTGAAGCTTTTTTATCCCCTTTAAAATAATAAAAAGAATAATAAGAGTATTTGGTATACTTGGTGTAATAGTCAGAAGGATAGGAAAAGAATCTACTATAGGATGGATAGATTTTAAAGTTCATGAGAACCAATATTGTTTTAAGAATGTTTCTAATGTTAATTGTGTTCAAGTGCTCCCATGTAATTTGTCTGACCACCACCCTATAGAGCTAATATTTTGATCAAAGATACTAGGAGTATTAATGTTGTCAGAAAATAAAATATGTCTAAGCTCAACATTGAGCTGTTAAAAAATAATGACTATATAGAATGGAATCAAAACTCTATGTAAAATAAATAAGGAACACTTCCCCAACAAATTTTCCATTATTTATTGGGAAAACCTTGTGAGTGGTTGTAAGTCTATTTTTCAAACTATTGAGAAGAAATGTGCACTTGACAATTTAAAAGATATGAGAGTTAAATTTTTTAACATTGAATACCAAGTGCAAAAAGAGCCTGATAATCAAAATCTAATTGATACTCATGGTGAGATCAAGCATAAGCTAAGATTCTTGCAAAACAAAAAATCCTAGTGAGCTAGAATTAGAGCTAAAATGAATTGGCTCAAATAGGGAGACAAAGGATCTATAAGTATTTTTTTAATATTTTGAAAGCTAAGAATATTATTGAGTCAATTGGCCCAATTGCTATTAATGATATTCAATCTAGTAATAATGATGATATTAAAGTATCCTTTAGAGCTTTCTATGAGAACTTATTTTCTACAAATGATAACACTAGTAGCTGCAAACAAGCTCAAGAGATTTGCAAAAGAATTATCCCTAAGAAAATCAATGATGAGGAGGCCTCAAATATTGGGAAAGATATTAGTAAAGAGGAAATGTTAATGACTATTCAGTCTTTTAAAAATGGGAAGTCCCCAAGAGTTGATTTCCTATTGAATTTTACAAAGCCAATATTGATTGAGTAATTGATGACCTTTTTTCAATGTATAAGGAAGCTACTCACAAGAGCTCTTTGGAAAATAAAATAAACAAAGTAATTATTAAACTCCTCCCTAAAGAGGGAGATAAAACAAACATGAATAATTGGAGGCCTATTAATCTGCTAAATGTCTCTTATAAAATCTATGCTAGAGTGTTGGCTCTGAGACTAACCGATATTCTTCCTATTATTAATAGTACCCAAACACGGTTCATAAAAGGTAGATAAATTTTAGAAAACTTGATAACCAATTGGAAAGCTCTTGAATGGGCCAAGAAAACTAATCAAAATGTAGGAATGTTGTTGCTTGACTTTGAAAAATCCTATGATAGGGTGGAGCGGTCATTTATCTTAACAATTTTTGAGGCTTTTGGTTTTCTCAACAATTTTTGTAAAATGGTTAAAGTTTTGTTTCAATATGCTTATACTCAAATTGACATCAACAGATCTTTAATTGAGCCTTTTATTTTACAAATATCTCTAAGGCAAGGCTATCCTCTTGCACCTGCTCTCTTTGCAATTGCATCTAATGCTCTTCATTATATTTTAAGATCTAATAATTTTGGTAATATGGTTAAAGGGACATCCCTACCTAATAATGAGATTTTGAACATTCAATTTGTCGATGATACAGTGTTGTTTCCTGAGCTGGAGGAAGAGAATTTTAAAAACTTGATTAATAGACTTTATATATATTGTCAAGCATCAAGTGCTAAAATTTGTAAGAATAGGTCTATTTTTTTAAGTTGAAAAGAGGCTCCTCCTAATTGGTTCGATAGCTACAGTTGGCAGTGGGGTGGTCCATCTAAGCAGGTTAGATACCTGGGTATCCCATTCTCTACGAGCCCATCTTTAAAAAACACGTGGGACTGAATTTATCATAAATATAGAAGAAATTCTTGAAGTGGAACAACCACTATCTATCCATGGTAGGTAGAGTTCAAGTGTGCCAAAAAATTGTTTCATCCTACAATATCTATTATGCCTTGGTCTGGTTGTTTTGAAGTTATCAAATTCAAAATATTCAAAACTTAATTAGACGCTTTCTATGGTCTGATGGAAAAGGTAAAAAGAAAAGACATGTTAACTGGGATTGGTCTTATTTGGATAAAAGTAAGGGGGGATTAGGCCTTAAAATTTTAAAAATTAAAGCTGTGGACGTAGCCACAAAATGCACTTAATGGTAATGAGCCCTGGAAGATTCTTGTCAAAAATAATATTTAATCTATGATTCCAAAAAAAGCTAAACATTGGAGAAATCTGCACCCTCATGACATTCTCTTTGGGATTTTTCAGTGAAATGTTCAAGTTCTAATATTTTTAGTAGCATTTGGAGGGCCAAGGAGTTTGTGAGGAATTTAATTATTGGCAAAGAGGCCATCTAAAGGGTTGATAATGAGTTTTTTAGTTTTAGATCTATTTGGTGGAATTTATATTGGAACAACAAGCCTCTTGCTTTGCTTCAAGGTTGTTCTACTAAAATTTGGGACAATAAAGGTATTTATGACCTCAACAACATTTTTGAATCTAACTTCATTAAAGATTGATAACAGCTATTAACTAAGTATGTGCTACCTAACTCTCATAAAACTTCATCTATTCTGAAAAGCCGTGTTTAATATCCAATTTTCTGTTAAGTTAAAATTTAATATCGAGATCTTAGATAATTTCAAATGAGATGATAGAACTAATTTCCCGAAATTTAGTGCTACCAAGTTGTACTAGCTTTTGACAGACTCCCAAGAGGTGTTAACTCTTTGTGGATTGTTAATCTTGATGATAAATCTTGGTCTATTACTCTTAAATCTTGTTGGTCTAAGTATCTTGAGCCTAAAAAATCTTGTTTCATATGGTTACTTTTTTCTAAAAAATGTGTTGTAGGCTCTTGTCTTACATGCACTAATTTCTATAATTTGATGTGTTCTATTTGTAATGTACCTGAAGATTTTGATCATTTTTTTTTTATTGTATTTATGCTAAGTTTACTTGGGCTTTGTTTATGGGAAGTATCCTTGGGCGAGACACTAGAAAGAATTTTTCTTGGCATGAAATCCTTTTCGGTTATGTTAATGGCTTAAGTCCTATGCTTAAATGTTTATGATGGATTCTTTCTACTGAGATTTTATGGATTATTTGGAAAAGGAGAAACAAGGATGTTTTCTAGGACAAAAGAAGGCACCATATGAAGTCTTCTAGTAGACTCACTATTCTTAACATTGTTGAACATGTCACTATGACTTTGGAAATCCCTAAGGAAAGGTTTATGAAGATTGTTGATGAAGGATCTATAGTAATCTATAAATCAGATATCAAATTTGCAGAATTCTGGCCCCATAATCTAAGGAAAATTGATGAGAAATTCTTCAAATAATACATAGGGTTTCAGAACTAATATTGTAAAGTTCATTATTATGATATGATTAAAAATAATGGTGTAACTGACCTTGAAGTTAATAGTTAGAAGTTTGACAACAGTGACAACAAGGGAAATATTTCTCCTCTAATAGGAACTTTTGAATTTGATACATACAAGGAAAGTAATAATCAAATATGTTGTTGGGAGTAAATATTTGATTTGCCTTTGTTTTATGCTAATCAGTTGGTACAGGTAGATTGAAGACTATTTTTGTTCTTTCGGAAATCGATTCTTGATTAAAAATTGATGTAAATATTTATTATTATGCTTCGAATAATCTTTTATTTTTTATTGTTGAAATACTTTGCATTTTAGAGGTACTTATCATGTCTTGTATTTGATTTATGCTTGGATGGGGCTGATGTGTTCTCCTTGACACATCTATATTGTAACATGATTCCTTTTTAGTAAAAGATCATTAATTTTTTAAAAGTCTTTCTTTACCCAAAGAAAGCCAAACTTCGTCTCCCACTTTGAGTTTTGTGCTCCTCCCTATGCTGATCATGCCTTGTTTTATACATTTTTTATGTTTTTTTCTAAATGTTCTTTTACTTTGAGATGGATTTGTTTAATCCTCTCAACAAATTTAGATGCTTTAGTCACCTCACTATCTTGCCCTACTTGTTCAACTTGCTTATCAAGAACTACATTAAGTGGATTAGAAGGAAAATATCTCAAACATGTTTCAAATGGTGACTTATTAGTAGAAGAGTGCAATGCTTTATTATGAGTGTTGAATGTATGGAAGAGATTCATCCTATGTTTTGGGACACTTATTGTTGTGCACTTTGATGAGTCATGTCAAAGTCTTGTTGACCACCTTTGTTTGTGGGTGAAAGCCTATGTTTTTCTTTAGCTTGGTGTCCATCATAGTCCATAATGTAGACCAAAACATACCAACAAACCATGTATCCTTGTCAAAAATAATGGACTTAGGTAACTCAAAATGTACCCATACATTGTTAAAGAACAATTCATCTACTTATTTCCCTGTGATAGTATTTTTACAAGTCATTAGAATACACATCTTTCTAAACCTATCAACTACCACAAATAAGTAATCATACCCATGTCTACTCATATGTAAACCCCCTACAAAATCTATAGAAACACTTTCCCATGGTCTTGTGGAAATAGGCAAGGGCATATACATTCCTTATTTTCTTGTCTTAGATTTTCTATTGCAACACAATTTACAACTTTTAACAAATCTTGCTACTTCTTGCTCATTTTGGGCCAATACACATATCTTTGCAAATGAGCCACTATTTTTCCCATGCCGAAGTGACCCACCACTTTGGAGGTATGTGTCTCCATCATTAGTAGAAGCCTTTATGCTTTTGGCACACAATATTTTTGTTAGGACTAGCAGGCAAAAGATATCAATTAAATGCAGATAAACAAAGATAAATAGAGAAATGAAAAATACACAGAAATAAAATAGTGAGAGACAATTTTAACATGGTTCACCCAAACTCGAGCTACATCCACCAACAGAGAGTCCAATATTATTATCCAGCAAAAATAGAACCAATTAAAACTAACAATCTCATGCAACTCAATACTGCTACAATATGCTACAATGCAATATCATCAATAACCCTAACCCTTAGCCTTTTCACCTTCTCCAACCATTTTTATCAAGACTTATGTTGGTTACAAAAATAGGGTTTTTTATATGTCGGCAATAGATAAGCCCCCAGAGGCGGGGCTCTGCCCCTTGCACTCCCCTATTAAATACTTTAGGGGGAAACCGCACTGACAAAAGTGGGAAAATTTAACCTCCGAGTCTAATTAGGCTCCATACAACAAAAATCTCTCACTTGGAGACTGATCAGACTCCACACCATATCATCTCCCACTTAGAGACAGGTCATAACACCGCTGCCCCTGTAGCTCCCACTGGAAATAAGCACCCTAGACCCTGTTGCTCTGATTTTATTTTTTTCAATCTTGAAGGCCAGCCAAAGCTGAAGAGGAGGTTAGCTTCTCCCTTGTCACCACCTTTGTAAACATATCCACTAGATTGTCATCTACATATGTATCTTTTCCATCCTTAACTGTCCATCCTCCAACACTGACTGGATAAAGTGATACCTTAGTTGTATGTGTTTGGTCTTTGAATACAAGGCAGACTTCTTTGCGAGATGTATGACACTCTGGCTGTCTGTAAACAAATAATTGTTAGCCTGTTGTTTGCCCAATTCTTCCATGAAAAATTGCAGCCATATCATCTCCTTGCTTGCCTCTATTGCAGTTACATACTTTGCCTCTATGGTGGATAAATCAACCACTTTTGGCAACCTTGAGATCTAACTCACCGTTGTCCCACCTACAGTAAAGACCTAACCTGTAGTACTCTGCCTAGTATCAATATCCCCTGCCAAATATGAGTCCACATAGCCTTTTAAATCATTATTAGAGCCCCCAAAACATAAATGTTTATTGGATGTACTTCTCAAATACCTGAGAACCCATTTTACCACATTCTAATGCTCCAATCTGGAATTACTCATATACCTACTTACAACTCCTACATCATATGCAATATCTAGTCTCATGTATACCATGGTATAGATTAAACTTCCTACAGCTGAAGCATATGGTACCTTGGATATTTTTTCTTCCTCCTCTTGTGTCTTTGGACACATCTCCTTAGTCAATTTGAAATGGCTAGGCAAAGGTGTGCTGACAACTTTTGCATTCTCCATATGGAATCTCTGCAACACCTTTTCAACATAATCAGCCTAAGATAGAGTCAATTTTCTATTCTTCCTATTGTCACATAGAATTGCACCCTGGTTGGAGAGAGTCCAAGCATTCTAATGACACAATGGGAATGATCTCGAAGTGTGGGACCTTGTGAACTGAGATCAAACCTCCAGAGAAGGCTGGTTCCTCATTCTAAGCCTAACGCCTAGAGGAATGTATCTAAACCTAGTGCTAATGCTGCAGGGGAAAAGGGGTAGAAGGAAACATAAATAGAAATTAGGTGATACACCAGGTTGAATAAAAGAACCCTCACAAGACTGAGAAAATGCACAAAATGACTAGATACAACTAATAAACATACACAAATCAAGCTGATTTTAATAGAGGCAAGGAGCAAGAGATGATTAGAAGGAATTAAACATTCACAAACACATCATTCTTAGATCACACAGAGTCAAAATAGCATGAAGAGGTAAAATAACCAGCATGTATTTAATTAGAAGGCAAGGTTACAGTAGAGGAATGATCTATTTGGAATCAGAAGCATAGATTACTAAATCTTCCAACCTCCCTTACATCTCATGTTTATGCATATATAGCATTTTGCATTTGACCTAAGTCAGTTACAATGAATTCTCCCCATGGGCTCTGTCAGAAAATATCATCGCCAGAAGGGACGTCCACCTACAAGAAGTTATGGAATAAAATATCTGGAACAGGGCAGGTGGAAGATATTTTGGGCCTTGAATGTAAGCAACTCAAACATCTATCTTCAACAATGAATACATAAAATATCTGAAGTATGGCAGTTGAGAGATCAAATTTGTATTGATGGCGGATGGGACATATCACCCCTTGACAAAGCTTTTACAACACTTTAAATTTCTGATCCTTTGAATTCTCTGTATTGTCATCAATTTGTGTTTAAGGGATCTCTGCAAAACTTAATTTGGCCGCTAAGATGTCTTGTCGCCAAACACATGAAGATCTGCTAGCAAGACACAGAGCCCATACGCATTGAAGAGTGAAGCCATCTGCCATGAATCCACCTGCAAAGCCTACCAACTGGAATAAATGCAACAATATCAGCCCTTGCATATGCCAAATCGGTCGCTGAAACATCCAGTCGATCGAGCCCTGCAGATTTGCATCAAATTCTGAAAGTGAAGATATCCTCCTCAAAGCCCGCTAGATGAAAGAGGAGGCAAAAATAAGCACATTTACCTTTTGGAGCATGCAAAAATTACTCAGGATGAAGGAGATATGGGTGGTCAAAGTTACAGTCACTGCATCTTACATCTGTATATCGCTTTGCATCTGTATATACAACTTTTGTATATATCGAGCTATCGGGGAGACCTCAGAAAGCACCTCACCGATGTGTATTTCGTCTTGTATCGGCCATTGTATATGTGACTTGAATTGCCATCTGAATGAACCTCTGAATCTGCCTTTGAATCTACCTGACACGTGGCACTATTTGATTTGCCGCTGAGTTGAAATTGAGACCCATCGCTGAACATTTGCATCTTTATCGGCCATCGGAGAGACCTCAAACTGAGCCGCCAATAAGGCTTGTCTCGCCAAAAGTCCTTTGTATGTGACTTTGTATATGTGATTGTATATGAGATACAATCACATGTACATACAATTGCGGAACTCAATGGATTATCAACTAGAATGGAACTTTAGAACAGGTCTGGCCTTGTATCTTTTCCTTTTTGCATATTGGCATATACATGCACTTTAACATACAACTGCGGACCCCACCGCTGAGTTTGCCAAATTTAATTTCCCAGTCAGGTCTGCATTGTATATCCCTGTTGTTTCTAACTTTTGTATATGCAATTGTATATTGCCTTGTATATGCGCTTGTCTATTGAATTGCATATACATACAATAAGCGGACCCCAACTTGAAATCTGCCACATTTGATTCCTCAGTCACGTCCAGATTGTATGTATTTCCTTTTGCATCACCTTTTGTATATCGCATATACAATGCGAATATACAAACAAAACTGCATACAATCGCTTGTACATACAAACATTGCATCTGACCTTTGCATGTGACTTTGTATATGACCTTGTATCTGCCCCTTGTATTTGCAAATATACAATGCGAACATACATACAAAGATGCATACAACCGCATCTGCCTTTCTAAACCAAAATGCATATTCTTTTGGGTCCGAGATTGTATCTCAAAATTGTATATGCCATTGTATGTGCAAACATACAATCGCATATACATACAAAAAAAGGACACACCCTTTGTAGACACCCAAATTTGTCCCAAAATTGTTCATGTCTAGCAACACCTTGTCAAAAACATTATCCTAGACATCATGTAGCATTTTGTCCTAAATCCCACTCTTAATCCCATTTATCCATTAGCCAATTAATTAAATAAATTTTATTTAATTAATTAAATCCCCATCTTAATCCCATCCTTATCCTACTTAGCCAATTAATTAAATAAATTTTATTTATTTAATTAATTTCTACATCATATCCCAATCATATCCTAATCCCACTTTCCAATTAATTAAATAAATTTTATTTATTTAATTAATTTCCACATCATATCCCAATCCTATCCTAATCATCTTTCCAATTAATTAAATAAGTCTTATTTATTTAATTAATTTCCCTCACATATCCCAACTAATTCAAATATTTTATTTGAATTAAGTCCTCACCTTTCATCACATTTTGACACTTGTCCATTTCCCCTCAATCATGTGTTGTAGTACAACTTTCATTTAAAATCCTTCACATGCACAACTAATGGGACCTAATTTTAGTATTTGTGTACACAAGCACACATAAGCCTTATCCTTCACTTGACACATGTCAATTGACTACAATTTTTTAATGTGCAAGGAAACCTAACTTAATCCTATCCATCCATTTCCTCTAAAGCCCTAATTGATCCTAGCCATTCATTTGAATCAAGCCAATCCTATAAAGCAAGCCTCTTTTGAGCCATTTGGGATTATTAGAGAGGAAATGGGAGGAGATTAGGGAAGGGATTAGAGGAGATTTTCAGGGATTCTTCTTCATGCAACTTCACCCTGTCAAATTTTCATCTCAAGCCATCATCCATCATCTTTCATCTATCTAGCTTGCATCTATCAACCATCAATCATCCATCATTTATCTTCTTATCAACATTATGCTGCGGAATCGAGCAATCAACACAACAAAGCGATCAATCAAGCAAGCATCTTGCATCTTTGAGGTATTGAACTATTTGGGTTTAGGTTATGCATTTCATTGTTTAATTATTTCCATTTGCAAATCCAAATTTTTTGATAGACATTTTGGCACACCCAGTGGGACCCACGTCCCTGATTAACCCTCTTGTTTGAGTTGTTTTGGTGAAGATCAAATCTCTTGGAGCGTCAATATTTCATTTTTGCAAGCTTTTGTAGCAAAAATTTGTATTTCTCTAACCCTAGTTTTGTCAAGATCTGCAAATTTTGAGGGTAAATTGTTATAGGTTGCATCCCGAGAGAAAACAGACCTTACCGTTGCAATCAGGAGGTCAATTCCATGAACTTTGACTATAAATTCACCTAGGTTTGGTGACTAAAATTTTTTGGAAAAAATTTTGAATTTTTTTTAGTTTACAAGATGATCCGTACGCCCTGCATTGAGTTCGTTGTTCAAATCTTTGGTTTTAAACAGGATCTCATAGCTTACGTCATTGATGATCACAGGTTAGTATTTTTAGAGGCTAATGTCATGTGTTGCAGGTTTTATGGCATCTCTGTTTGCCAGAATTTTATTTTGCAGGAATATGAAACCCTAAATCCTACCGCCAAACGTCCTACTCAATTCCCTAGCCACTTGCATTCAAACCTTTCTCTTCTCTGGTTTCTGCTCAAGCTGTGACCACCACTCCTTTGAATCACCTTCCATTTTCCACCGATCTGAAACCCTGTTGCCCATTGCTGCTATTTTTCCCTGCACTATCGACACCTGCACTGCCATCTACATTTGGTTGCCTCCAAAACTAACGATCACAGTCCCCCATCCACTGATCTATTTATCATAGCTTTAAATTCGCTTGGTTGCCACCATCTATTAAAACTGCCACCCACTTTCCTCAGTCGGAACCATCTGCGGATTTGCCTTAGTCGACACCACCTGAAATTCACTTGGTCAATCTGATTGCATCTGACATCCTTGGTCGCTTCTCTCAGTCGCCATCGAAAAAGATCTTTAAACTTAGTGTTTGACGACCCTAAATGAACCCTGATCCATCGGTCGCCTAATATGAGATCTTAGTTGCTGCTACTTGCACCTGTCACCACCTTTAGATCCATTCTATTTAGCAGTCGCCACCTGTGGACATGCTTTGGTCGTTACTCTTGATGTTTTCTGTCGCCTAAACTTGTTATTCAGAGTTGTGAATTGTGATGGTTTAAAGTGTCCATGGTTTATAAACCCCAATCAACATCTGCATTCTTCCCTTCTGTAGTGACTTCAACAACTTCTCCCTCCATCGTTTTCGCTGAGATCTCCATTCGGCCTTTGTCTACTGTCAAAGATCCCTGGTTGCCACCTTCCACAGAATAGTCGTCAGTCAATCTACACCTACCTCCCTGGGTACCTCGATAGTCATTAAACCTCTGCCCGTCGAGGTCCCTTCCACCTTGTCCAAGCAACTCAATCGCCATTGTTTACCTCTACTCTCCACTCGTCAACATTTGATCGGCTCTATCAGACAACCCATCGCTATATCGTGTAGTAACAACAGTCCATAAATTCTATGTAGATCTATTATTATCATTTGTTGTTGGGTACACTTCGACCTCCCTTTCATAGTCCCCATTACCTATCAGATCCTCTGCTTAGACTTCCGCCACCATAGACCACACATCTATTATCTCCTGTCGACCACAGCTTCACAACACCCATCGCCCATCTCATATGCCCACAACATCTTTCCCTCGACATCCTCTACTAATAGACCAATCACCTTTCCAAAAAAAAATCCATCGCCGACTATATCTTGCTTGTTTCTACCACACACTACAGTTTCAAATCCACCATCATCTTTTGACACTCGACACCTCTGATCCACCAAACATTCCTATGAAATCCGTCACTCCCTAGTCGCCGCTCATTTCTCATCCCTCATCAAACCTTACACAACCGCCGCTATTCATCTACTGTTGACCACTTGGTATCCATTGTCATTTTGTATCTCTCTTTGAGCAGCTCTGCCATTACATCGTAATTTTGTTCACTGAGGTTGCCAATAACGATTTCACCTCACGGGATCCTGCATCTTAAGAACAGAAATACCTTGAGTTCGGCGAATCAAATACTTCCAACAACGATCGTTTCAACATTAAAGATTGTATAAAGTGTTTGAAACTTGCCTCACGCTAGAGGTTATCCACAAGGCATTGGATTTCCATGGGCTAGTAGACCATCCGCCACCTACAGTAATCTCATGCCCGGCATAAACTTCAATCGGTGCTTAAGCTTTGAAATTAGGTAGTCTACAGATAATCTGCAGTTTTAAATCCGTTACCAAATCTCAAGCTTTGGTTGGCTATCTTTGATCTTCGGTGGTGGTTTAGTATTTGGTTGGCATTTTCATGTGAGGCAACGACGGCTTAACAATAGTTGGTGGCCTCCATTTCCATTCTTAGTGGCGATCCAAAGGCATTAGTAGTCGTCTTCAATATACCTGTTCGGCAGTTTAAGTTTATACCAGCGATCTACGGTTTGCTTACAAAGTCATCAACGGGGTCAAAGCCATCATAGTCGGCATTTTTCTTTATGTTTGGTGTGCACTCCATCGACAGATATTTACAGTTGACAGGCGGCTTAAAACTCGACACGGTTCAGCAAGATTTTAATGGCTGACATTCATCAAACCTTCGACGGATTCCATTTGACCTACGGTACATACAATCGGTAGTCTTTAAAATTACATGTGTGATTTTTCCGGTGGACATTTCAACAAATCTTCTATAGTCAGCATTAGATCTCGCACACAGTGGTCAACAAAGTCTTTATCTATGAACATTGCACCCAGATATGATAATTTGGTGGTTGTTTCAAGATCTACTATGATGACCGCAATAATCAAAGTCATTTTCACGGCAAGTTGAAATATATCTCGAGCCATCACCACCAAGCGCCTTCAGTTGATTTGATTAGGGGATTTATTGGCACACGAAACTCTTAAGTCGATATCTTAAATTGTTGCGACGACATCCCAAATCCTTTGGTTGATCTTAAAATTTGTTGTCAGCTTTGTTCACACTTACCAGTTCGGCGATCTTCATATTCGGTGGTGACTTAACTTGGAGTTGGAATCTCAAACAAGTGGTTAATGAGCTATCTGTCAATCCACTCTTTGTAGTCAATCACAATGGACTTTGTGGTTTTGTTCCACCAATTTCTTTCACATCAACATCTGCCTTGCAATTGGTAGTTTAAATCCAATCTTCGGTAGTTTATTCTAAGGGACTTTTCAAAGATTTCTGGTGGTCGATCCAAAATTCAATGGTCATTACACAAGTCTCCTTCATTGGTGGGTGATATCACAGTAGTTGGCAACATATGTACAACCAACAATTTAATAAATCTAGAGGCATCTAAGCTTGTCGACCAAGCGACTGAGCTCTCAAAGGGGTATTCATAAAAGCGGCAGGTGGCATATTCTATTCATCGATTGAGTGGAATGGTCTAAAACCTTAACTACCCAGAATAAACATAACCATCAAGCACCAGACAATCTTCCATGTGACCAAAATTTTCAAACAGCAAGTAGTCAAACATTAATAACCAGGTTATCTTTTGCCTTCTACATGCCAAAGGAGGCTGTTTTTTTCAAATTTTCATAACTTTCACATACGGAAGCCAAATTGCACAAACAAGGACTCGTTGGAAAGCTGGGAGGACAAACTTTGTAGCTGTATCACTTTTATCAGGTGATTGTACCATTTTTCAGGCTTATTTATCAATCAAAGTTCAGCTTCATTACAAACTTCATTTGAGCATAACTTGAGCAATTTTTATCCAATTTCAATAAATTTTTTTTAAAAAGTGCATAGAATTTTGTTTAGAATCTGAATATGCACTTAAATTTTCTGTATCAGGTCATTTGTTTCAGATTTTAATCAGATTGCATAATTTGACCTAATATCACTTTTGGCTTGCAAGTTTGCTTTTGTTTTGTCTTGGTGACTTACAGGAGCATCTAAGGAGCTGGAGCAGCATTGGCGTCATCATCTACAACAACTTGGAAAGAAAAAAATAATCAGGTGTACTCATTCTAATATTTCATCTTCCAATCTTGCTTGATCACACATTTGGATTTTGGGCTTCTAACACGAACATTGTTTGCTATCACATATCGAAAGTGGGCATAAAACGAACCACTGTCTTTCATCACATTTGGATTTGGATCTAAAACAAACAAGTGCTTGAATTGTCTTCCACATATTTCATTTCTAAAGGGTCAATTTACAACTGCGAGTGTGAATCAAGTGACAACTCACTTGGTTTGCTTTTGTAAAGCCTATCTAGGAGGCCTGCTTGGAGACACACCGCTCCAAGGGATGACCTCAACCGAGGCTGAATCGAAAGACACCCTCATTGGGAGTTGTAAATCTTGTCACTCTTGGCTAAGCCCCAAAGAAATTTATACCTTTCGGAAGTGAAGGTGAAGGGTGGGTTACCCCTTTCGCCCGGCTGTGTGGCAGGATTTCACTTTCAATTCCATAGTCAACCTTGTGTAATCTAGCCTAAGACCTGATTGGCCATAACTACTTGACTAGACATTAGGCTTGTTGATGTGTCTTCCATGTGTGCTTGCTTAATCATCACATTTCATTTTCAAAGTCAAAAACTTGCTTATGTGTCTTGCGTGAGTGATTCATGTGCGTATATGCATAATCATTTGTTTAAACATTGCCAAATCAAGCTCTAAACACCAAACACATAAACAAATCAATCTAAACATTCATCCTAGTCAACACACATTATATCCAATTTAATTTCATCCACATCGTCCAAATAATCCACATCATCATCCAAATCCCTAAACAAGCACTTGCCAAAAAGGACTTAAGACTTAAACACTTGTGTGACATCATGTCAACCTTAGAGGACCTCCAAAAGCTCCTTCATATGCTTCGCCACATGCATGCAAACTAATCACCTTTAGAGTAGCAAACCTTTCAAAGCATTCAAGAACTAATTCAAATATGTCAAACAAACCAATCCTCACACATACAATACCTCTTGGAAGAAATCCAACATCTCATGGCCACTTGCAAAGTCCAACGACCATCCTATCTAGCACCTATCCCATCATATCTATCCTCTCATCAACCCAATTCTATACCAACTTATTCCATTTCCTCTAATGTTAGCCCTTATCCATGTCAATCTCCATCTCAACAACCATTACCCTATGCAACCCCTCCATCATCATTGAATCAACACATTCAACTACAACAACATCAACCAATTCAACAATTCCAACCATCACAACAACCCATTCAACAATTCCATCAACAACAAATCCAAACACCATCTCAACCTCAACAAATTCCACCTCAAACCTATGAACATCCACCTCAAGCTTATCCAATCCCTCATGCCACCGTTCCAATGCACTACCAAGCCCATCCACAAGGCAATCAAGTGATTTCACAAGAACAACATGCAAGTCCAAATGGCCTTCTGTATATAAATCAAGTGAGCACAAGTCAATCTTGCCAACAAGATCAAATGCCCTCAACTTTGAGTCCACCTCGAGATCTTTTGTCTACATATCCTACCATTACATCTAGCTGCCAAGACTATCAATGGCCTCCCCAACAAGCACAAGTGAGCCTAAATCCACCTTTTCAACAAGAAGAATATGCAACTCCAAGTGGCCCTTTGTACATAAACCATGCGAGCCTAATGCAACAAGACTTAATTACCTTTGACAAGGGAGATACCAACCTAGCTAATTCATCTTATGAATACCCTCCATCATCTAATCACATGCCGACACATGAGCCAACTAATCCTATGCCAACACCACCATGTGATCCTACTCCTAGTCCATCTTCTAGCCCATCAAGCCCTTCATCACCTTTACCACCATGGGCCTCTAATCCTCTACCAAATGAAAATGTTGAGTATATTTTACGACGAATGCTTGAAGCAAAACTCATTGAACTTCCTGAAGTCAAACCATGTGAGGGAAGTCCATATAATGAATATCATTATTGTGCATACCATAGGATCAAAGGTCATAATACAAATGTATGCCCCATATTTAGGCCACTCCTCTTCAAGATGTACATACAGAGCCTCCATAAACATGCCACATCATCCCAATCCCATGTGTCACCCCCATCTAGTCCAAATCCTAATCCATCAAACTCCATTATCCCTCCATCTAATCCTAATCCTAATCCAACACCATCTACCCTTATCATCCATCCATTATATTTCCCATTCACACATACACTTGCAAAGGATGTGATCCATTGGCTACTAGCAAGGATTAAACTATCTCCATGTCAAACACCCATTCATGAGCCTACCAAAGAACTTCCAAAGGTCATGTCCAATCCTATAATCCCATCATGTGGTCCACCTATCCTTGAGCCTAACCAAGAGCCCTCAATTAACATTCTTAGCCCTTCAAGCCCATCATGTGACCTACAAGCCATCAAGCCTATTCAAGAGTCTCCTATTATGAATCCAAGTCAAGGGTCATCATGTTCTCATGTTGTTGACCAAGAGCCTATCAAGTCCACTCAAGAGCCTTCTGCTTCCATCCAAAGTCAAGAGGTATGTCAAGAGCATAATCTTAAACGTGTGGAAATATTGAACCTAAATCTTAATCAAGATCAAAGCACCTCTAAGTTCCACCTATCTATGACCTACATATGGTTTTCCCTCAAGCTATTAGCCATCACCATGACCCTATTCATGAACAAATTTATCCCATGCATAGCCCACTTAATCCTATTTTTGCTCATAGTTATGATCAATGTTCTAGCTAAGATCATGAAAATCATGATGACCCTTGTGGCCAAGCTTGATCTCTCTCATGATCAAGATGATATCTATGATGAAGAACCTATTCAAAAGTACCTTGATCCTATCCATAATCCCATAACCATCCATGAGCAAGATATCCCAACTACTCTTATCCATTCTCCATCTACCCCTATCCATAATGAGCAAACATCCACTTGTCATAATGAGACATGTGCCTCTCAAGAACACATAAGCATAGAAGATCAAACAAATAGCTTGGATCTTAGTGAACACAATACTAATCAAGATCCTAATGATCCTTCATCCCCATCTACCATCGATTCCACTTCAAGTCCACCATCATATCCCCTTGTTCTTACCACCTTCATCCATGAATGTTCTTTGTTAGGACAACAACGACCTTTATCCACTTCACCTTCTTCATCCAATAAAGAGCTCAAGTCTAGTTCCCTAAGCACACCTAGTCCCATTGTCCATCGCATACTCTAAAACATGAACTACAAAGGCAAAGGTCTAGGCCTTTATGAACAAGGTATTTTGGAGCCAAACCATGTCAAAGTTCCTCCATGCTCATATGGCCTTGGATACACACCCCAAGGTAAACAAGGCCAAGATGTTGGTAATCCCTCCATCCATCCTAAGTTCACTTTCCATCACAAACCACATCATGTTCCCAAAACATATGTTGCCATTCCACCTCCATCATCCTATAAATGTCAAACGCATGTGACCATACACCTTCCGCCATCCACTTTGCCTCCACTTTTACCAACTCCAAATATCCCTCCATCCACCTTGCCACCGTTGCTTCCAACACCTAATATACCTATCATTCATAAGTATCCTTACATCCCTAATCATGACCAACAAAAGCACAAATTGTTTAAGCATAAAGATTCCAATCATTCCATCCACTCCACCCATTGCATGGGATTCAAAAGAAACAATTTTGATGCCTCTACCTATAAAGCTAACAATCCTACCAAAAATCCTAAAGGTCTTCATACCTTAGGACATAAAGAATCAAACTCAAAGCAAAGTTCATCTAAGCAGCCATCCAAACCCTTACTTCCAAATGCAAAGCTCAAAAGCAAAATGGTTTGGGTTCCTAAGCAAATAGTTAGCAAGTCAAATGAGGTATCCTCATCCACATCTCAAGAATCCCAACCACCTATATCCATCCAAGAGCCTATTTCCATCCAAAACTTCCATTCCCTTCAAAAATCCCACAAGCAAAACAAAAGCACTAAAAATACTAAATCTATGTGGGTTCCTAAATCACTTCATCAACCATCTCCTAAGCAAACATCTCCATTGCTTCTTACACCACCATCTCATCAAAAGCTTCAATGTTTATCACGGTGTGTGCAGCTGTTGGTCATGATTCCCTTCCATTCCAAAACATTCCCACATGCCTCCATCTCCCCATCCTTCATCCATTATCCTACATATCTTCCCCATCACCTTCCTATGGTCCATGCTTTTGCATAAGCCTTCCATCCATTCATCCTTGCATGAACCTTTCATAATTCACATCATAATCCACTATCCCCTATCCTTCCATGCATAAGCCTTCCATAATCCACATCATCATCCACTATCTACCTAATCCATCTCCCATCCACACAATCCCTTATCAACATCGATGAGCATAATGACATGGTCTATGCAAAGACATCATCCATCTCTAATGGGACACTATCACCTCTCATAGCACTAGACACTTGAGTCCATCCTATCTATTACCATGATGAAAACCTGGCAAACAGGCACCATGTGTAATTGTCATCCCATATAAAAAAAATCAAAAAACAAAAAAAAATATTAAAGAGAAATCCCTTCGTCCAACGGTGAAAACCTGGTAAATAGGTGCCTTGGATAAGTACCATGATGAAAACTTGGCAAACAGGCGTCATGTGTAGGTTGATCTTCTATGTCACTCACACTTGGGGGCACCTTGTCTCATCCACACTATCTATCCCATTATATCATTTTCCATCCTACCATGTCCTATCCATTGACCATTTATCTGTCCCATTTAAAACAATCCATCATGTCATCCTATCGTCATAAGCGCCATGTAAAATCCAATCATGTCATCCCATTGTTATGAACTTTGTCATGTAAAAATCCTAAGCATTACCACCTAGAATGGGGCATGTTCTTCCTATGCAACATAGCCTTTGGAGATCACATCCTAGCTCCCTTATGATTCATCCACTATGGCTTACCTTTATCATGAGCTTTCCATCTTATAGCTTATCCCCATCTATTTATCATGAGCTTTCCACTATAGTCTACCTATCCATTTATCATGAGGCATGCATCCATCCCTTATATGGCCTATCCTCTTATATATCCATCCAACTCTCATGAACCTTCCATCCCATCCAACTCTCATGAGTCTTCCATCCCATTTACTATGAGCCCATCCTTTTATCCATATTTGCACCTAGATTTGGTTTTCTCCCTTGTCATTGGTATTTAGCACAAAGGCTACCCAAATTGTTAATCCATTGACCTTCAAAGTATCCCAAAAAATTCAAAAAAAAAAATCAAAATATCCCAAAACAACATACAAAAAAATCAAATATTCCAAAAAACACAAAAATTAAATATCCATAAAAAATCCAAGCAATAAAACCAACCATCAAATCAAACCCATCACCCCATCAAAACAAATCCAATAAAATCAACTATCATCTATCAATCAATCAAAATCACATCAATCCAATCGATATCATCCTATCCATAACATCATCATCAAACAATCCATCACATCAAATCCATCAAAACAAATCCAATCAAATTAAGCCAAACTATCAATCAATCAAAATCACATTAATCCAATCCATATCATCCCATCAATAACATCAAACTCAAATCAAATCAATCCATCAAATTCACCAAATCAATCTATTCATTCATTCATCAAATCAAATCAATCCAAAATCATTCTAAGCAATGATCCAAATGCAAGCCCATCCTTAAAGCTATACCAATAAGGTTAATCAATCAAGCCAAGTTATCCAAATGCAATCAATGGTCTTGATCCTAGCCTTGTTGTAAGCCAAATCAATTAGACAATCAGCCAACCAACTCAGCAAACAAGCTTGTGTTGATCTAGGGATATAGCTTTCCCCACAATGACAGCACTCTCAACTATCATCAATCAACAACCAATCATTGGTTTACAGCTTGACAGGGGCAATTCCTTGTTTGTTTTTGTATTATTTGTGCATGCTTGCTTGCTTGCTTGCTTGTGTGTGTTATCATTTTATCTTGCATTTGTATCAAATCAGTATCATTCCAGCTAATATTCATATCTTGTATCCAAACAAGGTTGTATTACGCTGGGGCATAAGACACATCGTCACCCTGGTCCTTATACCTTGGTGCATAACGTCTAGTGCTATATCAAACATCATGGTTGCTCACTTTCATTGCAGCATAACACATCTTCATTTCTTCTATCCATTCCCTTATCTTTCTTTTGTAGTCAAGCCATTTCTTTTCGAGAGCCTACCCGTGTTTGTCCAACCCGCCTATCCTCTCGAGGGGGCATCATCATCCCATCTTTTCATCCTAATCCTATATGTTACCTCTCAATTCGACTGGATGCTTATTCCCAGTTGTCCCTACAAGGTAGCCATCAATGATCAATAGGATTCCTGGGCCAGCGGCTAACAGTATAGGAGATAGACTCTATAAATATATCCTCTTCTTCTTTAGGCTCTGCAGAACCAAGGGGGGTATTCCCTATTCAACATCCATGAGGTATGTTTGTGTATTGATTGGGATGTTGATACAAAGCAGATAAATCCTCTATTATGTAGACCAAAACTGTGAGATAAGTGCAAAGGGGCTAGCTTTGGGCCTATATTCAGTTGTAGACAGAGGATTTTGGTCCTAAAACTACTTCTAAAGTCCTAAAGGTTTAATTTGAAGTTTAAGTTTGATTTTATGTGGATGCAAAACTAGGACCTTGGGTATAACCTCAATACAAGACTAGATTGGTGCCTATCCAGGGCTCGGAGTCAGGAGACGTACACATGTGAATGTCCTGCATGAACATATACCAAAGACTGGATATCAAGGGGTTTTGTAGTATCTGCCTTACAGATACCTCCCAAGATAGGGTATCCTGTTATCTCTACTTACAATATCCTCACTGCAATATATTGTTCCCAACCCTTGATCTAAAACATTTAATCTACTCCTTGAGTAGAAGTAAGAAATCAAGCATTCAATACAACAAACCTGTATTCTAGAATCATAAACACCCCTTAGATGCTCAGACTCAGAGGAAGAACATACTCAGTTTGGAGACAGATGACAGAATACATGCAATATAGCATTACTCATTTAAATTAACATGATATCAGTGGATTAATGCAGAAAAATGTACAACATGAGACTCATAAACTCACAAGACATCTAGAAAAGGGCCACCAAAGAAGTTGTATTGTGTCACAGCGCCCAAAATTTTGTCCAGTTTTCAACCACAGAATGGGTAACACAGTTTGGCCTTTATACCAAGACTGTGTACCCGACAAAATTTAATTACAAGGCAAATCAAAAATCTGCTAGGTACAATGCATGATCTGAATGGCACTCAGAATATTCAATGCAGCCAAGGGACAAGGAGGAGGGAGCAAGTATGCTCGGGATTTGAGCCGCCGCTCCAAGATTTTCGTCATCAATTCAGGTGGTTGAGATGTTAACACGACCCATACTCTCCTGCACAATCTGCCATTAAAGCCTCAACCACCCGCAGCCTCTGGAATGCAGCAATGGTGTGCCTCTGAAGTTTCCTGCCCAAAACATGACTGCAAACACAAGGAAAAAACCATCGCTGAGGGTTCAAAACCCGACCGTTGATCAAAAACCCATCGCCGAGATCAACGGTCCCAAAACATCTATGAAGAGCTGCCAGCCAGTGACATCGTGCCACGTAGGCACCTTAATCTTCTATCGCTGGCATTTCGCTCTCCCCACTTTACCTTTTTGCCCTTGCATATGCAAAAACATACACATATACAAGTCGGACCCCAAATTTGTTTACAACAAATTGAAATTCAATTTGGGTCCGGCTTGTATCCTCTTCTTCTTTCATCGCCTTGTATATTACGGAACATACAAGCGCAAAACATATACAAGGCGGACGTCAAGTACCCCTTCTGCTGGATTGGAACATCTCTTGGAATCTGCATTGCATCCTTTCATTGTACATTGGGTTGTATATTGACATGTATAAACACATATACAACTCACGGACCCCAAACATTTATATAGCAGCCTGAAATCCTCGTCGGGTCTGGAATGTATGTCCCTCACTTGTATATTCTGCATGTATGTCGGCATACATACAATTACCATTGTATATAACTGGTGGGCCCGACCTATTTTCTCTCTCCCTTGCACATTTGATTGCACATCACATATACAAACGTAATGTACAAGTCGGACTTTGCCATAATCAAAAAGCACATTTGAAACACTTTGGAATCCGTCTTGTATATCCGTGAATGCATATTTCTTTTGTATATAGACCACATACAAACTCACTTGTATATATCTGCGGGCCCCATCCACTTGTATCTCTGCAGCACAATAGCAAACGTATGCACGCCAGCCCTTGTATATTTTTAAATGTACATTTCCTTTGTATGTTGAATATGTAAGTGCAAACATACAAACCCCCATATACAGCGGGAATCCTCCACAGAATATACCTGCAATGTATCCTTTCCTTGTATCTAATTGTTGTATGTCTAAACATACAAACCAAAAATACATGCAACCCGGTATGCAAGCAACGAATATTCCTGGAATCTTCAATGTATATTCTGCCCTTGTACATTTTCTCTTTGAGCCCGATATGCATTCAGAAATGCATACAACTCTAGAATATCCCTGGGAATCTTTGAAAGATTCCCTCTTGTATATACAACCCGATATGCATCTATAATGCATATAGCTCAAATTTTTCACCATTTCTGGAAGCCGATAGAGATTTCTCAAGCTCGCCATCATACATTTTGCCTTTGCATACACAGAATTTAACATTTTTCATGAGTGCGACAAGAAAAGGCGGTAAAACATTGCACTGGACTGGTCAACCTATGAACACTAAGGTATGAAAATGAAACTTAGTAGCAGAGAGCCTGTTAGAGGAGGCCAACATAGAATAGAAAATAACACAGCAATCCAGGGAAGAGAATCCAAGGCACTTAGGGTCTGAAAGAACAACAACGAAAGCTAGCAAACCAACCTCAAAACCCTAACCCTAGGTGAACACCACCAGTGGCTCTAACTGGGGACGTGCAAACGCAAGACTGTAGCGAGAACCAAATTACTCCGGGGCAGACTAGACAAAACACAAAACTTCAAAATACGGCTGACTGTATAGGGCACGTACAAAATATTTACATTTAGTTTACAACGTGCACACAAGACAACCATTACAAGAAGTAGAGCTTTAGGAACTGACCGTGCACAGGCAATTCCAATAATTCACCACTTAGGGCCTAGACAAAGTAAGAATCTCCTCCATGAGTGTCGCTGATCTGGTATGGGCCCACCCATAAGGGCTCAAATTTACCGTGTTTGCCCTTATCCTGGTTCCTTGCATTCCATACAAGGACCAATTCACCTTTTTGAAACTTTCTTTTTGTAGCTCTCTTCTCAAACAGATATTTCACCTTTTGTTGTCTCTTGATGTTCATTTTCTGTGCCTCCCTTCTCATTTCATCTAATGCAACCAGCTGACTGATTCTTTCAGTCATTGGGTCCTCGATCTCCTCATCATTTTCTTGCATGAATTTATAAACTGGTAGGAAGTTGTTGACAGGCAATCTAGCTGTTGTACCATATACTAATTCAAAAGGTGATCTCCCAGTTGCTTTCTTGACTGTCACCCTGTCAGCCCACAATGCCATTTTCAGCCTTGAATCCCAAGCCCTTTTGTTTTTACCTACCATCCTTTTTACAATTTTCATGAGTTTTTACCTACCATCCTTTTTACAATTTTCATGAGGCTTTTGTTGCTTGACTCAGCTTGACCATTCCCATGTGGATGATATGGTGATGCATGTAACAAATTGATTCCATAATTACTGCAAAAATCAGTAAATTCACCAGACCTGAAACACATAGCATTATCTGTAACTAATTTCATTGGTACTCCAAATCTGATAATAATATTTTCTAAAATAAAATCCATCACCACTTTGCTGGTAGCTTTTTTGGTTGGAATGGCTTCAATCCATTTAGTGAAGTAATCAGTGGCAACCAGAATCCAACTATGTCCTCCACTAGATTTTTTTGAGATTTCCCCTATGAAATCAATTCCCCACTGCTGAAATGGGGCTTCTACAGTTACAGTCTTAAGGGGCAATGCACCTCCATATTTTAGCTTTCCTGAGAACCTTTGGCAAGGATCACATTTTCTTATCATTCTATGTGCATATGAGAAAAGAGTTGGCCACCAGTATCCAGCTCTGAGGATTTTGTGGGCTGTTGTATGGGCAGCATAGTGTCCACCACATACTCCATTGTGCATGTCATTTAGAATGTCCCTAGTCTGATCCTCATCCATGCATCTGAGTAATACACCATCATGATTTCTCCAATACAGTTCTCCTTGAACAACGATGTATTTGATTGCATGTAGCTTCAAAGTCCTTTTCTGACTATCACTAAAGTGGGAAGGACAATTCAAATTCTGCAAATAATGTACTATATCCTTATACCACTTAGCTTCTGACATATTTATAACTTCATTTTGTACTTCATTCACTTGGCATGCCTCTAGATTTGACTGTGTCATCAATTTTGCCAAACCTTGTCCTCTTACCAACTTAGTGATCTGTATTTCTATGTTGAACTCTTGCAATTTATTTATCCATCTGCATCTTCTTCCATTTACTTCCTGATGAGTAAAGATGTCCTTGACTGCTGCATGAGGCACATGTGCAACTATGTGAGAGCTCACCAGATATGGCCTGAAACTCTTGACTGCCCTAACCAGTGCATATGTCTGCTTCTCCATGATGTCATATTTCAATTCAGCAGCCTACAATGACCTGCTAAAGAAAGCTATAGGTTGTTCAAACCCTTCTTCATTTTTTTGCAATAAACATGCAGCAATAGTGTGGAAAGAAGCAAATGAAAACAATTGAAATGGCTTAGAAAAATTAGGAGATTTTAACACATGAGCCATCTTTATAGCTTCTTTTATGTCTTGAAATGATTTGGTTGCTTCATCTTCCCACTTGACAATTGCATTCTTCTTCAGCATTTTAGAGGTCTCCTTGGTGGTCTTTGCAAAATTAGGAACAAATCTCCTAACAAAATTAATCTGTCCAAAGAAGGACTGAACACCTTTCACTATTTTTGGGATCTAAATTTTGTCAATTGCAGCCACCCTCTCAGGATCAATCCTGACTCCATCCTTGGAAACAATGTGTCCAAGCAATTTTCCTTCCACAACCCCAAAAGCACACTTCTTTGGGTTGAGTGAGATGCCATACTCTAATGCTCTAATAAAAATTTGCTCCAGGTGCATGCAATGTTGCTCTCTCTTTTTTGAATAAGCAGTCAAGTCATCTTGATATACAACCAAGATTGAATCAATCAACCCTGCGAAAGCAACATCCATCGCCCTCTGAAATGTAGCACTTACATTTTTTAGTCCAAATGGCATCCTCACATATACATATGTTCCCCATGGAGTAGTGAAAGCAGTCTTGAATTGTTCTGATTCTTTTACTTTCACCTGATTGTACCCAGAAAATCCATCCATCATGGATAAAAGTTCACAGCCAGTCACCTTCTGCAACATAGCTTCCATGTTTGGCAATGGATAATTGTCCTTCAAAGAGGACATATTCAGATTTCTGAAATCCACACAAAGTCTGATATCACCATTCTTCTTTCTAACTGGGACAAGGTTGGACACCCAAGTTGAGTGTCTGATGGGCATAATTATTCCGGCCTCCCTAAGCTTCACTAGTTCTTCTTGCATTTTTGGAGCTAAGGTTGGGTTGATAGACCTCTGTTTTTGTCTAAATGGTTTAGCTCCAGGCTTCAAAGGGATTTCATGCTGAAATAAATCCTCTCTATAAGCTTTCAGGTCTTCATAAGACCATGCAAAGACATGCTTATATCTTCTTAGTAATGCAATCAGCATAGCTCTGATATGTGGTTTGAGCTGTTTGCCAATATATACCTTTTTGGGGGCATGAGATGTCCCCAGGTTTATCTCCTCTAGATCATTCTTATTTGTTGGAGATGTCTTTGTAACAAATTGGTCCCTATTGTCAAAAGCTCTCTCTAAAGCGACCAGCCCCCTAGGGATTTTGTTTGTTTTGAGTTGAATTATCTCCTTCCCTAAGAGAGTGTCTTTTCCATCTACAACTTCCACAAAATTCTAGAAATCCATTTCTTGGTTCTCATACTCATCAATGCAATGTAAAAATCTCAGTAAATCTTTGTCATCATCAAACACTTGCCAGCTGCATACATTATCTGGCACTGCAGGTCTTAGTTTGACCTCAACATTTGTAACATCTGATAGAGTTATATCATCTGGCCTTATGGCTACATTGGCTAGAAACTCTACTCTGACATTTTTTGATCTTTCTATCCAATTTATTGAAAATGCATCCAACAATTCAATTGTATCCGAAACAACATGCTTATGTTGCTTTAACCTTTTTTTTTATGCATACTTATCTCTAACTTGGGAAACAACTAACTCTGAATCACCAAATACCTTGAGCATCTTGATTCCATGCTTCAGAGCTACATTCAATCCTAATAGCAAAGCCTCATACTCTGCAATATTCTTTGTACAGGCAAACCTCAGTAAGAAAGAGAATTTTAAAAGCTTACCAAATGGAGACAGAATTACAACTCCAGCACCAGAGCCTTCCTTTGAACAAGCTCCATCAAAATACATGGTCCATAGACCCTGTTGATCCAATTCTTGAATGCAAATATTTCCCTCTTTATCTTCTTTATCATCTGAGACAACCCTAAAATTTTCACAGTCGATATCCACAAAATATAAATGCTCCTCTGGTTCTTGATTTTCCACTGTCTCTGATGATCTTTCTTCTCTAATCAGTTTGACATCCTTGCCATTCATAGGGATTATAGCATACGACAAATCTAATTGCATACTTCCACCAATGAGTGTCGCCCATCTTCTTGACAATAACATGCCATACTGTGGCTTGATATCAACAACTGTTATATTCATTTTGTAGGTCTTCTCAGGATATGTTGCTAGTCTGAAATCAACATCCTTCATGATTCCAATGACAGGTACCTCCCTAGCATCCATTGCATAGCATTTCCCGCATGCCTTATCTATTTTTAACCCAGCTTGCTGCATGATGGCCAAAGGCATGATGTTTGTGGATGCTCTTGAGTCGAGCATACAGTTCTTAATTATTTTTCCATTTATGACAAGGGAGACATAAAACGGTTCCACTTGTGAAGGACATTTTGTCATGGTCATCCCCAGGTATACCTCAGGGACTTCATCCTCATCAATGTACAGGGCTTGTTTCTTACCCTGAGGTTCATCACTCAACTTGGCTTGACAGGGTACTCCTGAAATTAAGGATACTACTTTATTTTTGAATTCTTTTACTTTCATCAATTCCATTAGCGAAACAGAGATCTTTATCTGCGATAATACTTGAGTCATGTCAAATGGAGCATAATTTTGAATAACAGTTGTAACTTGCTCCACCATTTTACCTTTATCTTGGGATGATCCAGCCTTAATTTTCATGGCTCCTAGACCGTCTGTCTTGCCCTGAGAAATTTTATTTTGATCCTCAAACTGGGGAATTCTATTTTCTAGTCCTTGAGGATCATGACCTGTTTTCTGCTTAAAACCTTGCTTATTATTGTTCCATTGTTTCTTATATGTTTCCGTCCCCTTATGACTATGCACAAGTTGACCTACAAAAGTATTTTCTGGTTGGTGTGAATTGCTTACCTGAGCCTTACCTCTTAGGTTGTAATTGCTTTTAACTTGAGCTACTGCTGCAGCTGTGAGGGCTCTAATTTCTTCATAAGAAGGTCTCCTAAAATTATTCAAAAAATTATGTGAATCCTGAGCATAAGCATAGCTGTCTTCATCATCTTCATCATAGGGAAACTGCTGCCAGACCTGAATTTCATCATTCACGCTTGCATGAACATCGTGAGAAGAGTATTCTCTGTTTATAGACAGCATATTGACATTCTCATCCTCCATGCAATGCGGCTCATTACACTCATCACAGGCAACAACATTGTTGTATAGAGACTGAGCAATCATACATTGTGACTATGAGTGAGGCATTTGACATATGATACACCATGGGGTGTCATTAACAATATTTACAGCCTTCTTGAAAGGATCAGGTGTTTCCTTTGCATTCTGAGCTCTTTGATTTGTATTGTTGTATGGGAGAATGGGTTTACCATTATGCCAATTGGTGTTATATGGCATATCATGTAATGATGGTCTTCTTTCTTACCTTTGGTAAACTGGTCTATCAGGACCTATCCCCTTTTCATTTTTAGCCATTCTATAACCTAGGTCCTTGACAATGGTTGTGAATTTGTCTAACTTATCCTCAGAAGTAGATGCACTGCCTTGAATAGCTTGAGCTTTAGTATTGGGATTTTGTAGAATTTTCACATCATCTCTTCTGTTTGTCTTACCAGATACTTTTCTGTTATTTTCTTTTTTCTTTTTTGCAATCTTGAAGGCATCTCTGAGGCTAATAGGACCCTTATCTCTCAATCCATAAGCTATTTTGGCATCAAAAGCATTTATGTACAACACTATGCACATAGGTTCATTAGGCCTCAAGTCCTGTGGCAATTTGTTCAATACCTTAGTGAATCTAGCATTGAAATCAACAACCTGTTCATTTGATCCTTTGGTAATGCTAGCAAATTCATTAATGAAGAAATTAGGATCAGTTTTGTCACCATATTGTTCTTTGAAATTTCTTCTGAAATCATCCCATGATGAAATGCTTCTGTCAGGCAGACCTTTGTACCACTCCTTGGCTTCATCAACTAAGGATTGCATAAATGATTTCATGAAAATATCCTCATGCTCAACCTCAAAGTTGTCCATGATATTCTGAAAAGCTTTTAAATGGTTTTCTCCTGACACGGTATTATTTCCTAAAAATTTCGGCACTTGCAGCTTCACATGTTTGTCAATAAGATTGGGGTAACCAGGAATGCCATCAAAAACTAACTGCCTAAATCTATCTAGTTGCATAGGTTGTCTACCAAATTGATTAGCATTGGCATTTTTGTTTGCATTCTGATTCCGTACATTATTTAATGGTATTCTAGCATTATTTGCATTCTGTCTTTGATCATTGTGCTGATCCTGTATTTCATTCCTGTGGTGATTTCTCATCACATCTGCATTGCCAAGGGTAGGAACTGAATCATTTTGAGCAACTCTCAGAGCTTGCACTTTCTGTCTCATGTCATCTCTAATCTTTACTGCTTGCAAATATTCTAATTCTGCTCTTAAACTTTTGATTTCTTTAGCTAACTGTTCCTCTTTGGGCATAGAGGAGGATGGTCCCATTCCATTCTGATCATCATTATATTCATCCCTTGGAGACTCAACTTCTTCAAATCTATCACTGGGATCCAAGAAAGGGTGTTCTTGAAAAACTTCTGACCTTATTCTCAAACTAGCACCCTGTTGTCTTTCATATACATTCTGGATTTCAGCCTCAGTGTTTGAAAAATAAGGTATTGTTTGCTCTGAAGATCCTGGATTGTCCTGAATAAATTCATTTTTCCTGGGGCTAGGAGAACCATCCTGACTGGCTCGAACAGTCCCTTTTTCCTATACATCATTTTTATGGGTAACTCTTCAAACAAAGTATTATGCTGGGATCTTCTCCCTTGCATACAAATTTTTACTTTACCGGTTGGGAGATTGGTTCAGAGTCGCCACCTATCACTAGGAATTATTTTCTTTTAAAATCAAGGTTCTTTCACAAAGCATACCCAGTAGAGTCGCCAATTTCTGTTACCTCTCAATCCAACTGGATGCTTATTCCCAGTTGTCCCTACAAGGTAGCCATCAATGATCAATAGGATTCCTGGGCCAGCGGCTAACAATATTTGAGATAGACTCTATAAATATCTCCTCTTCTTCTTTAGGCTCTGCAGAACCAAGGGGGTATTCCCTATTCAACATCCATGAGGTATATTTGTGTATTGATTGGGATGTTGATACAAAGCAGATAAATCCTCTATTATGTAGACCAAAACTGTGAGATAAGTACAAAGGGGCTAGCTTTGGGCCTATATTCAGTTGTAGACAGAGGATTTTGGTCCTAAAACTACTTCTAAAGTCCTAAAGGTTTAATTTGAAGTTTAAGTTTGATTTTATGTGGATGCAAAACTAGGACCTTGGGTATAACCTCAATACAAGACTAGATTGGTGCCTATCCACGGCTCAGAGTCAGTAGACGTACACATGTGAATGTCCTGCATGAACATATACCAAAGACTGGATATCAAGGGGTTTTGTAGTATCTGCCTTACAAATACCTCCCAAGATAGGGTATCCTATTATCGCTACTTACAATATCCTTATTGCAATATATTGTTCCCAACCCTTGATCTAAAACATTTAATCTACTCCTTGAGTAGAAGTAAGAAATCAAGCATTCAATACAACAAACCTGTATTCTAGAATCATAAACACCCCTTAGATGCTCAGACTCAGAGGAAGAACATACTCAGTTTGGAGACAGATGACAGAATACATGCAATATAGCATTACTCATTTAAATTAACATGATATCAGTGGATTAATGCAAAAAAATGTACAACATGAGACTCATAAACTCACAAGACATCCAGAAAAGGGCCACCAAAGAAGTTGTATTGTGTCACAACGCCCAAAATTTTGTCTAGTTTTCAACCACAGAATGGGTAGCACAGTTTGGCCTTTATACCAAGACTGTGTACCTGGCAAAATTTAATTACAAGGCAAATCAAAAATCTGCCAGGTACAATGCATGATTTGAATGGCGCTCAGAATATTCAATGCAGCCGAGGGACAAGGGGGAGGGAGCAGGTATGCTCGGGATTTGAGCCGCCGCTCCAAGATTTTCTTCATCAATTCGGGTGGTTGAGCTGTCAACACGACCCATACTCTCCTGCACAATCTGCCATTAAAGCCTCAACCACCCACAGCCTCTAGAATGCAGCAATGGCACGCCTCTGAAGTTTCCCACCCAAAACATGACTGTAGACACAAGGAAAAAACCATCGCTGAGGGTTCAAAACTCGACCGTTGATCAAAAACCCATCGCTAAGATCAACGGTCCCAAAACATCTATTAAGAGCTACCAGCCAGTGACATCATGCCACGTAGGCACCTTAATCTTCTATTGCTGGCATTTCGCTCTCCCCACTTTACCTTTTCACCCTTGCATATGCAAAAACATACACATATACAAACACCCTATATACAAGTCGGACCCCAAATTTGTTTACAACAAATTGAAATTCAATTCGGGTCTGGCTTGTATCCTCTTCTTCTTTCATCGCCTTGTATATTACGGAACATACAAGTGCAAAACATATACAAGGCGGACGTCAAGTACCCCTTCTACTGGATTGGAACATCTCTTGGAATCCGCATTGTATCCTTTCATTGTACATTGGGCTGTATATTGACATGTATAAACACATATACAACTCACGGACCCCAAACATTTATATAGTAGCCTGAAATCCTCGTCGGGTCTGGAATGTATGTCCCTCACTTGTATATTATGCATGTATGTTAGCATACATATAATTACCATTGTATATAACTGGTGGGCCCGACCTATTTTCTCTCTCCCTTGCACATTTGATTGCACATCACATATACAAATGCAATGTACAAGTCGGACTTTGCCATAATCAAAAAGCACATTTGAAACACTTTGGAATCCCGCTTGTATATCCATGAATGCATATTTCTTTTGTATATAGACCACATACAAACTCACTTGTATATATCTGCGGGCCCCATCCACTTGTATCTTTGCAGCACAGTAGCAAACGTATGCACGCCAGTCCTTGTATATTTTTAAATGTACATTTCCTTTGTATGTCGAATATGTAAGTGCAAACATACAAACCCCCATATACAAGCGGGAATCCTCCACAGAATATACCTGCAATGTATCCTTTCCTTGTATCTAACTGTTGTATGTCTAAACATAAAAACCAAAAATACATGCAACCCGGTATGCAAGTAGTGAATATTCCTGGAATCTTCAATGTATATTATGCCCTTGTACATTTTCCCTTTGAGCCCGATATGCATTCAGAAATGCATACAACTGCAGAATATCCCTGGGAATCTTCAAAAGATTCCCTCTTGTATATGCAACCTGATATGCATCTATAATGCATATAACTCAAATTTTTCACCATTTCTGGAAGCCGATAGAGATTTCTCAAGCTCGCCATCATACATTTTGCCTTTGCATACACAGAACTTAACAATTTTCATGAGTGTGATAGGAAAAGGCGGTAAAACATTGCACTGGACTGGTCAACCTATGAACACTAAGGCATGAAAATGAAACTTAGTAGTAGAGAGCCTGTTAGAGGAGGCCAACATAGAATAGAAAATAACACAGCAGTCTAGGGAAGAGAATCCAAGGCACTCAGGGTCTGAAAGAACAACAACAAAAGCTAGCAAACCAACCTCAAAACCCTAACCCTAGGTGAACACCACCACTATCTTCCCATCATTTTCCTCTATCCATACCTTAACTTCTTTGAAATGATGTTACTCAACACAAAGCTCATCATCTCGAACATCATCTCAAAGAGGGGCAAAATGTAGACACCCAAATTTGTCCCAAAATTGTTCACGTCTAGCAACACCTTGTCAAAAACATTATCCTAGACATCATGTAGCATTTTGTCCTAAATCCCACTCTTAATTTCATTTATCCATTAGCCAATTAATTAAATAAATTTTATTTAATTAATTAAATCCCCATCTTAATCCCATCCTTATCCTACTTAGCCAATTAATTAAATAAATTTATTTATTTAATTAATTTCACATTCATAATCCCACTTTCCAATTAATTAAATAAATTTTATTTATTTAATTAATTTCTACATCATATCCCAATCATATCCTAATCCCACTTTCCAATTAATTAAATAAATTTTATTTATTTAATTAATTTCCACATCATATCCCAATCCTATCCTAATCATATTTCCAATTAATTAAATAAATCTTATTTATTTAATTAATTTCCCTCACATATCCCAACTAGTTCAAATATTTTATTTAAATTAAGTCCTCACCTTTCATCACATTTTGACACTTGTCCATTTCCCCTCAATCATGTGTTGTAGTACAACTTTCATTTAAAATCCTTCACATGCACAACTAATGGGACCTAATTTTAGTATTTGTGTACACAAGCACACATAAGCCTTATCCTTCTCCTGACACATGTCAATTGACTACAATTTCTTAATGTGCAAGGAAACCTAAATTATCCTATCCATCCATTTCCTCTAAAGCCCTAATTGATCCTAGCCATTCATTTGAACCAAGCCAATCCTATAAAGCAAGCCTCTTTTGAGCCATTTGGGATTATTAGAGAGGAGATGGGAGGAGATTAGGGAGGGGATTAGAGGAGATTTTCAGGGATTCTTCTTCATACAACTTCACCCTGTCGAATTTTCATCTCAAGCCATCATCCATCATCTTTCATCTATCTAGCTTGCATCTATCAACCATCAATCATCCATCATTTATCTTCTTATCAACGTTATGCTGCAGAATCGAGCAATCAACACAACAAAGTGATCAATCAATCAAGCATCTTGCATCTTTGAGGTATTGAATTATTTGGGTTTAGGTTATGTATTTCATTGTTTAATTATTTCAATTTGCAAATCCAAATTTTTTGATATACACCCTTTGTATCTCCCCCTTGTATATTGCCTTGTATATGCGCTTTTATATTGAATTGCATATACAAAGATAACCCGATTCACTTTTGTATCCCACCTTGTATGTTGCCTTTGCATCTTCCTTTGTATATACAATTGTATATACGATTGTATATGCGATACAACAGAGATATACAATGATACATACAAAGGTACATATAAAAATGATTAAGTATAAAACTAAGAATTATCTGCAATGGAAGGAACTTGAAGACAAAAGATTTCTGAGTTTTTCTGGGTTTTTGGCAAGGATTCTCCAGGCAAGATTTTGAGATTTTTGTAAGGTAGAGCATGGGTTTTTGAAGAATTCAAGCTTTTTCTCCTTCTATTCAGGCTTTCTCTGATCAAATCTCCTTGATAGGAGGGAAACAGGAATATTTTGGGGCCAGGCAAAATATGACAACACTTCCTATCTCTACAAATTCTCATACCAAAGATTTGTTTTGGTGCCCCCAAATCCTTCATAGCAAATCATTTTGCTAACTATTGTTTTAACTCACTTATGTGATCCATGTTAGACACCGCTACAAGCATGTAATCAACATATAAACATAAAATAATGTAGCTATCATTATCCAACCTCTTAAAATAAACACAATGGTCAGAATTACAATGGTTGTAGCCTTGCTCAGCCATAAAACTATCAAATTTCAAGTACTATTGTCGAGGTGCTTGTTTCAAGCCATATAAACTCTTCTTCAATCTGTACACTAGTTTCTCCTTACCTTTGACCTTAAATACTTGGGTTTGTTCATATATCTCCTCCAAATCACCATGGAGAAAGGCAGTTTTCACATCTAGTTGTTCCAAATGCAAATATTCAGCAACCACAATACTTAAAATAGTACGAATAGAAGTTGTTGATGTTCACAGGGAGCCATGGATCACCAGAGAATATACAACCACCAAGAATATTGAAGAGATCAAGAAAAATTTGATTATGGAGAATAAATTGATATATTACAATGAATCTCTCTCTCATTTTTACAAATTTGATATATGGCTTATATAGCCTTACATTCCCATGAATTAACCACCCTAACTGGTTATGGGAATAACTTCCCAAACTGTAACTATTAAATAATTATTTTCCTATATGCCTAAGTAAACTTAAACAAGGTAAAATCTATTTACCCTAACACCCCCCTTAAGTGCAACTTAGGGAGATTATTATGCAATACAGGTCCCGGCTACACAACCATGTTAGGTACCCATTTACAAAGTAAAATGCGATGCAATCTCTCACAACTGGAGAAAAGGAGAAAAATCCTGTGGAAGAAAACTCCTCTCCAAAAGAGAAAAAAAAAGAAAATAAGATGGACGGATGGAGGACTCACTAATACCCCCCAAGGACTACATACATCAAGTATATACAATCAATGACCTCCCCATAAGAGGGAAAGAGAGAGACTATGTAGCCCCGCCACAATGTGTAATCGCCTACAAAAATGGTAAGTGCCTAAAGACAAAACATGATCCAATGTCGACAAACAACTTGTATTCCTTTTGGAAGAAACAAAACCAGGTACAAATGTAGGTATGCTTCCCATTTTGGATAGGAATTAGCAAGTTAAATCCAAATGTAGGATGATAATGTCTCTAAAATCTACTCATGTGTCGCCAAGACCTTGGAAAATGATGCCACGAACCAATCAAGAACATACCCAATCACAATAGAAGGTGACAAACATGGTACCACTGGAAATTGATTTTGAACATTCTCCAAAGACAGAGATGGAGTGACAACAGTTGTACCACAACTATCATCAAATAGGAAAATTAATCCCTCAAATGTGTCTTCCAAGTCTATAAGATGAGATTCCACGAACAATGAACCAATGTCCGGCAAATACGAATCCCAATCAGGAAGACAATGATAATCCTTTTGCTCAGGAATGATGGAAGTACTTAATGAAGGTGGATCAACTATCTCTGACAAAGAATCAAGAACCTCTGAAGCAACTACAACCTCATCTGAAGTCTCAGAAACCTCCAAAGGATCACAAGCATGGTTTATCTTCTCTAAAGAATAATGAGGCACATCGGAGTTGTAAAGAGAAGCATTGAGAGATGGCGGATAATCATGATCTCCATATGATTCTTGAATGTAGGTCCAAAGAGCATAAGGGCACTCAAGATGGATAATATCTAACTCCAAAAAGTCATCATCTAAATGCTCAAAAATAACTCTAAAGACTCTAGCCCTATAGCCTTTCCAAATATGATACTCACAAGGTGTACCGGGAATAGGAACTTGATTATACAAATACAGAAAAAGATGTAGCTCACTAATCTTAGTGAGGATGTAATCACTCCATTGCTCATAGTTCCCTTTCTCCAAAGAAAAACCCATTAAGCTATGAATTCTTCAAAACATCACAAAGATAGTACCTTCAAAAACCTCCAAATATATGATGATGAATGGTGAAATTAGACGGATTGACTTGCACCACTGTGAGCTTGGAAAAGTTAGCTTTCTGATGATATGCGAAACACTAAAATCAGACTCCAGATGCCCAAGATATCCTTTGTGGAAGAAAATCACCTATATGGAGCCCACTGAGTGAGGAGAGGGCCAGATTGAGCCCTTGGTCACCTACATGACCACCTATAGCTAATGAGCAAAAAAGAGCAACATGATGTGTTGCAAAAGTATAGGGTCAGTTGTGCCAACCAATCACTCCAGAATGTGAATTTGAGTTAGGAAACAAACCAACTATTGATCACCCCAAGCACTTCAAGCTACCAAAGCGAATGTTAGCATATATAAAGCCCCGAAAGGGTACCTGCGGGTTCAATGTGGGATTAAAGTCCCAAATACTACCTCAACTGTACTGCATGGGCCCACCTTCAACTTAGCGTTGCCCTAATAAATATTTGATGAAAACTTTAGAAAAGCTATAATCTTCAAATATTTCAGCCAATGAGTAGATGCTACCTGAAGTGAATATGGCACTGAAAACAAGTGGTAGGGGTCAATCAAATTGCAGATTGAGGGACATCTTGGGTTGCGACTTCAAAACCTTACAAAGAAAGTGAGCGATCTGGAAGTGTGATTATCTTCATAGTTTATACCCAAAATTTGTGTGCCACAGTCAATGATATATGCCCCGAGGTTGATGAATGAATAGGCTTTTGGAAAAATTACAGCGTAAAATGCTTTTAGTGATATCAAGGCTGACAAAATTGCCTTAAATCTCAAGGCGTGGTGCTGGACGAGGGTGATTTTGAGGCGTCTGATCTTTGCAATGATAGTGGTGCTTATGGCATCAGGCCTGTCAAACAAAACACAAAATTGCCCTTTGCCTTTCTCACAAGCACACAAAATCTCTCCTTCATAGAAAATTTCACCATTCGCCTCTACCAACAAAAAAATATTGATCACCGTGATGATAGGAATATAGGCGTGGTTGACTCTACTTGATGTGAAGAGAGATGGCAATGAGAAATTGTGGTGTCTAGACACCTCACACAATTTCCTTCGAATGGTTCAAGCACAGATTAATGCCTAGGATGATCGCTTCTCCTCTCAGCTCCAAATCGGCATGGATTGATGCCTCCAGAAATTGATGTAGGCACGGATTGATGCCTGTATAATTACTTCTCTTCTCAAGTCTCTGATACAGGCTGAAATTCTTTCTGGTTCAAGCTCTGATACCATGTTGATGTTCACAGGGAGCCATGGATCACCAGAGAATATACAACCACTGAGAATATTGAAGAGAGCAAGAAAATTTTGATTATGGAGAATAAAATGATATATTACAATGAATCTCTCTCTCATTTTTACAAATGTGATATATGGCTTATATAGCCTTACATTCCCATGAAATAACCACCCTAACTGGTTACGAGAATAACTTCCCAAACTATAACTATTAAATAATTATTTGCCTATATGCCTAAGTAAACTTAAGCAAGGTAAAATCTATTTACCCTTACAAAAGTCATCTTAACAACTGGAGAAAAAATCTCATCAAAATCAATGCCTTTTTTCTGTGCAAATCCTTTTACAACTAACCTGGCTTTAAATCTTTTCTTACCTCCATTTTCCTCTTTCAGCCTATAAACCCATTTGTTTGGTAAAGCCTTTTTACCTGTAAGTAACTTGCATAATTCCCAAGTCTAATTTTTCAGCAAGGAGTCCATTTCTTCTTTCATTGTATGCTCCCACTAAACCTTTGTATTCACCTGCATAGCTTCATCATACCCTTCCGGTTCACCAACATCTATTAAAAAAATAGAATACAAAGAGGGAGAAAACCTTTTGGGAGGTCTACTTATCCTTGTTGATCATCTAACATTCACTAGAGTTTCTGGTATTTGTTTTTGTTGTTGCGGAGCATGAGGAACCATTGGAACATCATTTTCTGGAGTATCATCCAGCACCACACAATCCTTTTCTTTCTTCTCATGCTGCTGCAACTAATCTTTGTACAACACCTTCTCATTGAATACAACATCCCTGCTTCTCACAATTTTCATATTTTCAAAATCCCAAAGCCTATAACCAAATTCATCAATGCCATATCCAATGAAGATACACTTTTTTGATTTTACATCCAACTTGGTTCTATTTTCAGAATCTACATGTGCAAATGCTTCACATCCAAAGGTTTTGAGAAAAGAATAACTCACCTTCTTACCTGTCCATGCTTCCTCTGGAATACCATAGCCCAAAAGAACTGAAGGACCTCTATTAATTAAATATACAATAGTATTGACAGCCTCTTCCCACATGTTTAAAGGCAGCCCAGCATGCAATCTCATGCTCCTTGCACACTCCACTATTGTCCTATTCATGCGCTCAGCCACTCCATTCTCCTGTGGAGTCCCTGGAACCGTTTTCTACCTACGAATCCATTAAAGGAACAATAATCCTCAAATTCTTTGCTGCAATACTCACCACCATTATCAGATCTGAGACATTTTAGTCTTTTACCCGTCTCATTCTCAACCAAGCTTCTCCATTTCTTAAACGTTTCAAATACTTAAGATTTTTGCCTAAGGAAATAAATCCAAACCTTCCTAGTTGCATCATCTATGCATGTAACTTAATACCAAGAGCCACCAAGAGAAGATATCTGAGATGGTCCCCATACATCCATATGCACAAGCTCCAACTTTTCATCTTTATTTTGCTTCCCATCCTTAAAAAAACTAACTCTCTTTTGTATTCCATACACACAACTTTCACAGAAATCAATATTAATACATTTCAGACCTGATAAAACTTTCTTAGAATGAAGTACCTTCATACCTTTTTCACTCATATGCCCAAGTTTGTTATGCCATAGTGCTGTCTCAGAACCCGTAGCAACTGTTTCAATCTCTACCTGTGAACCCGCAATAACTTTTCCTGAACCTATTTGAGTTTTCTCTGCAACAACTAAAGTAGAAGGAATAGTATGACCTGTATAAAGATATAAGGTGCCTACTTTCACACATTATTCTACTATTAAGGTACCTCTTGTAACCTTCCAATTTTTATCACTAAAAGTAACTATGTAACCTTCATCACCTAGCTGCCCTGTTGAAATTAAATTCCTACTCAGCCTTGGAACGTGTCTTACCTCTTGTAGTAGCCAATGATTCCCATTCTACAACTTAATCTTAATTCTTCCCTTTCCAATAATCTGACAGGGTTCATTATCTCCCAAATAAACTAGCCCAAAATCCCCTTGGACATAATCAAGAAAATAGCTTCTATGGGGCGTAACATGAAATGAGGCCCCTAAATCTAAAACCCATGAATCATCAACATTATCTAGGGGAATAATCAAAGCATCATCTTCAGATTTATTGCTTACCACATTTGCCTCCTTATTGCCTTCTTGTTTGTCTCCTTTATTCTTCCGAGACTAGCAATCTTTCTTTAGATGACCCATTTTCCCACAGTACCAGCAATCCTTCTTTCCTCTGGATTGGGACCTCTTGTCCTTTGATTTTCCTTGTGACTTCCCATGACCTCTAGAACCTTTTCCTCTCTCCTTTAGTTTGCCCCTACTTTTTGCATTCAAAACACTGCCTAATGTGGATGTTCCACCTGAGATTTTCCTATGAATTTCCTCACTTAGAATAACACCAACAACATCATCAAATTTTAGTGTATTCAACATGAAACAGAGTTACTAACCGCCATTACCAAACTATTCCAGCTTTCAGGTAAAGAACATAATATCAAGAGAGCTCTAACTTCTTCATTGAAATTTACATTTACAGAATTCAATTAACTGGGAACTGTGTTAAACTCATTTAAATGATCAGTAATTGATCCACCTTCTACCATTTTCGTATTAAATAAATGCTTCATAAGAAATACCTTATTTGAAGTGGAAGGCTTTTCATATAACTTTGCCAGTGTCTGCATCAACTCATCCGTTGTCTTCACTTTTGAAATATTGAATGCCACTAATGGCACCAGGCACAAACGAATGCTTCCCAGTGCCTTTCTGTCTAGAAGTTCCCAATCCTCATTAGTCATTGCTGCCAATTTCTTGGCTTTCCCTTGCAACAGTCTCCATAAATCCTTCTGATAGAGATAATCCTCCATCTGCTTCTTCCATAACTGATAGTTCTGCCCATTGAATTTATCTACCTTCAATTTACCCTCATCTACCATTACTCCCACTTAACTGTGAGACTCCCACTCAACTATGAGACCTTCCTGGAGAGGACAATCAAACACAACCTATTATGATACCACTTGTTAGGAAAGCAAACATAAGATATCAATTAAATGTAGATGAACAAAGATAAACAGAGAAATAAAAAATACACCTAGAAATAAAACAACGAGAGATAATTTTAACATGGTTCACCAAACTCGGGCTACATCCACCAACAGATAGTCCAATATTATTATCCAGCAAAAATAGAACCGATTACAACCAACAATCTCATGCAACTCAATACTGTTGCAATATGCTACAATGCAATATCATCAGTAACCCTAACCCTTAGCCTTTTTGCCTTCTCCATCCATTTTTATCAAGACTTATGTTAGTTACAAAAATAGGGGTTTTTTATATGTCGGCCAATATATAAGCCCCCAGCCCCCACAGGAGGGGCTCTGCCCCCTGCACTCCCCCGTTAAATACTTTGGGGGGAAATCGCATTGACAAAAGTGGGGAAAACTTAACCTTCGAGTCTGATTAGGCTCCATATAACAACAATTTTTACCTTGTATAGCAACTCATCTTGAATACAAAAATCTTCACTTTGTACAATTTCTTGTGATAGAAATTCCTTATATTTTGCACCAAAATCTTTATCATAAAAGTTCCTTATATTTTACACCAAAATAGTTATCATGTTCATATTCTTCAATATATGCTTCCTTTATGAAGGGTTCCAAGTGAGTTACCATAGCCATTGGTGAAATTAGTGGTCTAGATAAGGTATCTACCACAACATTGTTAGTCCCTTTTTCATATTTGTTTACCAAATGAAATTGTTGAAGAAAACTGATCCATTTGTAATGTCTTCCTTGTTGTAATTTACTTTGTGCTTGCAAATATTGTAGAGGTTGGTGATTAGTATGTACAATATTTTCCTTACCAAATAAATTGTGTCTTCATTTTTTAATAGCCTAAACTAGTGCATATAATTCTTTATCGTAAGTTGCATAACCCCTAACTGTTGAAGTAAAAAGATTGAATGACAACATATAGTCTTACCACCTTGGATCAAGATGACATTCATTGTATGTTCACTAGCATCTATTTCTACCTCAAATGGATTTTGCATATCAAGAAGAGTTAAAACTAGAGCATGACTTATTTTATACTTTAATGTTTCAAATGCTCCATTTTGTTTATTACCCCAATTAAAGTTCTTTCCTTGTGATGCAATTTGATGTAAAGGTGCAGATATGTAGGAAAAATAAGGAATAACTTTTCTCATGAATTGTGCAACCCCTACAAAACTCCTAATTTCTATAGTGCTCTTTGTTGTAGATCAATTTACAATTGCTTCAACTTTAGATGGATCTATTCTTAATTCTCCCCCTCCTACAACAAGACCTAAATATACCAATGTTTCTTTGCTAAATTCACTTTTCTTTAGATTGCATAGTAGTTGTTCTTTTAACCTTTACAAGACTTGCTTAATGTGGATTAAGAAGTGTTCTTCGCATGTAGCACTGAATATTAGAATATCGTCTAGATAGACTACTACAAAGCTATTTGTGAATTCCCTTAAAACATCATTCATCAGTCTCATGAAAGTAGCAAGTGTATTACTCAAGCCAATAGGAATTACTAATCATTCATAAAGTCCTTGCTTAGTTTTGAAAGCAATCTTCCAAGTATCCTCTTCTTTCATTTGCACTTGATGTTAACTTGACTTAAGATCAAACTTAGTAAAATACTTAGCATGTTTAGGTTGATATAACAAATCATCTATTCTCAAGGGAGGATATCTATTCTTAATTATAATTTTATTAAAAGCTCAATAGTCTATGTACATTCTCCATGAACCATCTTTCTTTCGCACCATCACTATGGGTGACCCACAAGGTGAAGTGCCAGGGCGAATCACCCCTTGATCCAATAGCTCATGTAGTTGCCTCTTGACTTCGTTTATCTCAAGTAAGGACTATCGATACAAGCCAATATTTGGTAGAGGAGATTTCAATAAGAGTTGAATCTCGTGCTCCACCTCCCTTCTTGGTGGAAACCCTTTCGGTTGTGCAGCCTTCCTAAAAAGATGACAATACTTCATCCAATCCTTTCAATTTTGAGTTAGTCATGGTAGAAATGCCAGTCCCATCTTCATTCTTATCTTTAAGAAAAAGTAAACAATTTTTTTTAGGATTGCTTAGTTAGCACTCATCATGGCTACTTTGGCCCTACTTTGATGTCCTTTGATTATGTACTTAACTCCATCCTTGACCCACCTATACTTATTATCCCTTCTTGTAAAAATAATATCTTTGACATAAATATATGGACTACCAAGAACAATATTAAAAGCATCAAGGGGAATAACATCACCTCTATTTCATCTATGTATTGTGCATTTATCCCAAATTTTACTTTCCATATTTTATCCACTTGTATCTCTACACCTCTTTTAACCCATCCCTATGGGTATGGTGTGGATGTTCCTCTATTTTTAGCCCAAGAATTTTAACCAAATTCTTTGAAATAAGATTACATTGTGATTTTGGATCTACCAAAGCATTAACCTTGCTCTTTTTAATTTGCAATTTCAACACAAAAAGTTTGTTCATCTCTTCAAATTTCATTTTCCTTAGTGGCAATGCACCCAAGTTTGTTATCAATATCTCAGCTATTCTTTATTTCCATTTCACCTTCATGAATAGTTAGCATAGATTTATTTGTATTACATTCTTTGCCTTTATTTTTACTCTTAGAATGTAGTTCAAGATGAAGCTTCCAACATTTTGAATTTACATGTCCATCTATATCAATTTGACTATAATGATTTTCTGTGTCCTTTTTATCTTCATTTTCCTTATTATCTTCCTTTTGCACTACTGTATTAGCTTTCTTCCATTTTTTCTTATATTTTCCTTTGAATTTAGAATACTTGTCTTCATATATTTCTTCTCCTCTACTTGGTATGTTTGGACTCATGCTTTGTCCAAGTCCTTCGGATTAGTCTTGACTACCATTATTTTTATGTGAGTATGGATTTTGCCGATATACTTTGTCATCATATCCTCCTCTTCAAGATCCATGCCATTCACCATAGATTGTCACCGAATCCTATGGTGTAATCCTACACACTTTTACCACTTTGTTTATAATACATCCATTTTATTTTTTGATCAAACTTATGTCTTATCTGATATAAATTTCTTGTTATTAATTCTACATATTCTCCCATTTATCACCTATTGGCTTCTTCCTTTTGTTACAATTTGTAACGTATGTTTCACACCATACAAGAGCATGATCAATCATCTTAAGGCATGTAAAGTTAAATCTTTGAGCTCCATTTATTTTTTGTACACTAAAATATACTTTCAATTGCTTAATCCATGTATTTAATATTTCCACATTAATTTTTCCATTTTTTTGTATTGGACAAAGTTGAAAAATTACAATAGGAAGGAAACCAATAAATCGTTGCACAAAAAATCAAGCCAAACTATACAAGTCTAGCCATACAACCAATGTACAAAAGCAGTAAACAAAATAGCAGCCCCAAAACAAGACTATCAAGCCATAAAGCTCAAAATACTTCGTGTTTGCAGTGAGAGTATTACATTCTTTTCATCATCTTGGAGATGAGTAATTTTCCTTTTGTTTTGTTCCAATTGGTATTCGATCTCTTTGCTCCTTTTTAACCTTCCTTGTGGTTGGACAAATAGACGAGCAACCCAAAAAAAGATATCAAAGTAAAGCCTTGAAATTACAACTCCCTAGTGAAAATTAGAATTAGCAGACATTGTTGAACATCTAGTTTTCCATAAATGTAGCAATATAGCATGCCTAACAATATCAAAAATCATAATCTTTTGCAATCCCTTTCCAAACAAAGCTTCTTTCCAATTCAAAATGTGACAAAAATGGATGGAAATGTTGCAAGTATGTGCCTACTCGGTGTTGTCATTGATGTCAACATATCTATGTTTTCATTGGTGTCAAATGTGCCCTTATTTTGTTACTTGCTTGTAGATGTTGAGGATATTGAGAAAATTAGCTCATTCAGTAAAAACAGTGAATTGCAGTAGAAACAGTGCATTTCATGTAGAAAAACAGTCCAGAAGAATGCTCCGCATTTCCTGTAGAATGAATATCTTTGCCTACGGATTGGAATTTCTTTAGAAACCTGTCTGAACATGTTATATTCCAAGGTTGAGCCTCCGGAATGAAGATTTGAGTAAGTTATGTTCACTAGAGTGAAAATAGCTTTTTCTATATGTTTGGTGGTGACAGGGAGAAAGTGTTTTGCTCCGCATTCCTCTGCATTGAAGTATTTTGGTCTATGGTTCTAGAATTAAGTCAGTGATGATGTTAAGTGCCTTTAAATTCAATGGTTCATGATTTGGTGGTCCACAAGCTATCTTTTACTCATGATAGTGGCTGACAGTGTTGTTCCTGTACCCTAGTTTGAAGAATCTTATTGTTAGAGTGATTAGAGATCATGCGGTTGTTCCTGGTGATTACAATGTGTTGTGGATGTCTCTTGATCATGCTCCTACATTCGGATTGGTCCACAAGGTGTAATTTAGATCATTCATGAAGCGTGTTCTTGAGAATACTTGTGTTAACATCAGTCTTGGTCGACCTGGTTGAATTCATCATATGTGGAGATGCATCGAAGATTGTGATAGTGTGTTGTAGCGAAGAAGACTATGTTTAAGTCCTTGCTAAGGCACGGTGTGATCCACATTCATTTCTTTTCTTTGTAAATCTATTTAGGTCCAGACCTATTATGATGTAACGTATGTTTGCTAACCTTGAAGATTGTTACAATGGTTGATGATTGTAATGCCAACCTTGATGATCATTCCAAGGTTGATGAAGTGTATAAATACTTGTAATTGAGTCATGAAAATGTATTCAAGTGCGAAGATGCGAAGATAAAAGTGAAGTAAGGTAGTAGAGCAGAGCAGAGGTATTTGTGCTTCAATGGAATTGAACCTTGGCATGGAGTAGATGTTGTTATCTCAGTTCAACCTTTTGGCAGTGAGCCTCCCTTTGGCAGTGAGCCAGCCATAGGCAGTGAGCCTTTCTTTGTAGTGAGCAATTTGGGCAGTGAGCCTTGTAGGCAATGAGCCTTTATTTTTTGGTATTGATATAACTTATATATTTCTGTGGGCTAACACCCGCCATGGTTTTTCTCTTTTAGAGTTTTCCACGTAAAAATATGGTGCCTCCTGTGTTGATATGTTTTTGTGTTGAGCTTCTCATTTTATGCTTTCATGGTTATATTAGAATATAAGTAATTGATAGTTGTTGATCACAATTGGTTAAAAGTTTTAGGACAACTGATTCACCCCCCTCTCAGTTGTTCAGTGTAGTCCAACAATTGGTATCAGAGCCAAGTTCCTCTAAAGAAGGCCTAACAGCTTGAGGAAGATCAAGGATGTCCTATAAGAAGGAAGCTCTACATTTTGATGGGACAAATTATGCTCTTTGGAAGGTGCAAATGAAAAGCCATCTCCTATGTCTTGGTTATAAAGTATGGCTAGCTACACAGTCACAATTTGTCATGCCTAAAGGAGGCTTGACAACTGAGGATGATATCAAAGAATATGAATTGGATGTCAAAGCAAAGGATGCTCTATTAAGTTCCTGAAGTGACTCAGTGTTGACAAAAGTTGTGGACCTTGAATCTGCAAATGAGGTATGGGAGAAGCTGAAAAATCTATATGAAGGAGATGATTCTATAAGAGAAGCTAAGCTACAAAGCTTAAAAGTGAAATATGAGGGTTTGACGATGAATGAAGATGAAAATATAACAGCCTTTATGCAAAGAGTTGATGAACTTGTCACTGGAATAAAAGGTATGGGAGGAACTCTCAGTGATAAGGAAGTTGTGATGAAAAATCTTAGATCACTACCTATAGTCACAAGGTAGCTACTATTGAAGAATTTATGACTGTGAAAACTATTGATAGAGATCAGTTACTTGGAAAGCTTACAGCCTTTGAGATGAGAGAATTTGGTGATGCCTTGCCAAAAGTTAAATTAGCTTTTAAAGCCAATACTTCAGATTAGATTTCCAGAGATGAGAAATATAAAGTGGATGATGACTTTGATGAAATTGAAGCTAACTTTGTTGACAGGCTGCAAAGAAGTTCTGGTAAGTTCAAAGGTAAATTACCTTTCAAGTGTTTCTCTTGTGGTAAAGTAGGACATTATGCTTCTAGATGTCCTGAAAGAATTGAAAGAAATAAGAAAAAGTATGAGAGCGGGCCTAGAGTTCCAAAGAAATGTTACTATGTTAGAGATTTTGATGATAAAGGAGTGACTGATGATGAATCTAATGATGCTAGTACCCGTGCAAATGAATGCCTATTTATTGCTATTAAAGAAGATCCTATGTCTACTAATTCTGCTAGTTGTTTGAAGGAAGAAAAACTAGTGGAAGAAAGTGCTTTTGCTATTCAGGTTGAGAAGGATAAGGATGAATGGATTATTGATAGTGGATGCTCACATCACATGACCAGTGACAAAAGTCAGTTTGTAAGTTTGGAAAAGTATGATAGAGGACTGGTTATGTTTGGAGATAATGCAGTTGGTAAGATTTGTGGAAAAGGATCTATTTCATTTGATGGAAAGCATAATAATGACAATGTTCTATATGTGAAGGGTTTGAAGCATAATCTTTTGAGTGTTGGTCAGATGTGTGACAAAGGATATGATCTAAGATTCAAAGAAAATGGGTACAAGATCATGGAAAGCTCCGGAACTGTGATTGCTACTGGTAAGAAAACAAAAGGTAACATCTATCATTTAAGAGGAACTAATGATTATTGTTTATTGGATCAGGCAAATGAAAGTTGGTTGTGCCATAGAAGGATGTGTCATATAAACTTTGATAATCTGGTAAAGATAAGTTCAAGTCAAATTGTGAGAGATTTACCAAAACTTGTGAAACCATCCAACACAATCTGCAAGGAATGTCAATTAGGGAAGTAGACAAGAACAAGTTTTAAGAACAAAGAGCAATTCTCTGCCAGTTTGCTGGATCTAGTGCTACAGATCTCTGTGGTCCTACAATGGTGAGAAGTCTACAAGGTAGCAGGTACTTTATGTTGCTTATTGATGATTATTCTAGAATGACTTGGGTTACTTTTCGAAGAGACAATAGAGAAGTTCAAATCTTCAAGGCAATGGTTGAGAATGAAACAGAATTGAAAATCAAATGCTTGAGATCTGATAGAGGAGGTGAATTCACATTGAACGAATTCAACATTTTCTATGAAGAGCATGGGATAAAAAGACAACTATCTGCACCTAGGAATCCTCAGCAAAATGGAGTTGTGGAAAGGAAAAATAGGATAGTTCAAGAGGCTGCTAGGACAATGATGAAGGAAGCAGATCTGCCAGAAGTTTTTTGGAAAGAGGCTATCTATATTGTTGTTTACATCCAAAATAGAGTTCAAGTCAAAGGTAATGGTATTCAAACTCCTTATGAATTATGGTATGGAAGAATTCCTTCAGTAAAGTATTTCAAAATCTTTGGAAGCAAATGTTATGTCAGGAGAGATGAAGATCTAGGAAAGTTTGATGCAAGGTGTGATGAAGGAATCTTTCTTAGATACTCTACCAAGAGTAAGGCCTATCGGTGCTACAACAAAAGGCTCAAAAAGATTGTTGAAAGTGCAAATATAAAGGTAGATGAAGGCAAGGAAAAGATATCAGACTTGAATTACTATGAACCAAATGAACCTATGACTATAATGAATGAAGAAAAAGATGAGCAATAAGACAGTCAAGAAAAAGAAGAGTCTCCGAAAAGTGTTGTCAAGACTCCCAGGTATGTGAAGATCAATCATTCTAAAGATTAGATTATAGGTGACAAAAACAAAGGTGTGTTAACAAAGAGAAGAGCTACAGAGGAACAAGTTAATTACTGTTTGATTTCAAAGGTTGAACCAAAGACTGTGAATGAAGCATGCAATGATGAAAATTGGGTAAAGGCAATGGAGGAAGAACTATTGTAGATAGAGAAGAATGAAACTTGGGAATTAGTTCCTAGACCTGCTGACAAAAATGTTATTGGAACTAAATGGATCTTAAGGAACAAGCTGAATGAAAATGGAGAAGTTGTAAGGAATAAAGCAAGACTTGTATGCAAAGGATATTCTTAGATTGAAGGAATAGATTTTGAACAGACTTTTGCTCCTGTAGCTTGGATTGAAGCAATCGGAATGTTCCTGTCATTTGCAGCCCATAAAGATTTTTAAGTATATCAGATGGATGTAAAGTTCGCATTCCTAAATGGTGAGTTGGAAGAGGAAGTCTACATTGAGCAACTGGAAGGATTTAAGTTATCAGACCAAGGAGATGTGTGCAGATTTAAGAAAGCCTTGTATGGACTCAAGCAAGACCCTAGAGCATGGTATGCAAGGTTGGATAAGTACTTATTGTAGTTAGGGTTCAATAAAGGTACTACTGACAGTAATCTTTATTTCAAGATTAATGAAGATCAAATACTGATTGTTGAAGTCTTTGTTGATGATATCATTTTTGGAGGCAATGAAGGTATGCGTATGAAATTTGTTGGTGAAATGCAAAAAGAGTTTGAGATGTCCATGTTTGGTGAGATGAATTTCTTTCTAGGTCTGCAAATCAATCAATCAGATAAAGGAATCTTCATATCTCAGTCTAAGTATGTGAAAGAGTTGTTGAAGAAGTTTGGGATGGGAGACTCTAAACTAGTGTGTACACCCATGGTGACTGGTTGCAAGTTGAGCAAAACTAATGAATCACCTAAGGCTGATAAAAATAAATACAAATCCATGATTGGAGGATTGCTTTATCTAACTCAAACCAGACCTGATATTATGCATGTAGTATGTCTTGTTGCAAGCTTTCAATCTGATCCAAGAGAATTATATGTGATGGTAGTCAAGAGAATCCTAAGGTATTTAAAAGGCACTCCAGATCATGGCTTATCGTATCCAAAGGACAATGACTTCACTCTCAGTGCTTATACAAATGCAGATTGGGCCAGAGATGTTGATGACAGAAAGAGTACAAGTGGAAGTGCTTTCTTCTTGGGTAATAGATTAGTTTCATGGCTGAGCAAGAAACAAGATTCAATCTCATTATCAACTGCAGAAACATAGTATATTGCAGCAGTATGTTGTTGCACTCAAGTGTTATGGATGAAGCAGACATTAAAAGATATAAGAGTTGTGTATGAAGATCCAATTGCAATCTTTTGTGACAATACAAGTGTCGTAAACATCTCAAAGAATCTAGTGATGCACTCAAGAATGAAGCACATATCAATAAGATATCACTTTTTGAGAGAGAAGGTGATAGAGAATGAAGTAAGGTTGGAGTATGTGCCCACAAAGGATCAGATTGCAGACATTTTCACTAAGCCTCTACCTAAAGATACCTTTGAGTATCTCAGAGAAAAGTTAGGGGTCATTACACCTCCTTCCTTGAACTAAAATGCATAGGAATGCATCAATCCAGTGGAACTCAAAGTGTCATTTTTTGATGTGGATTTATGTTCTAAAGGCTACCTCTCAAGGGGAGTTGCTAGATGTTTCTGGTAAAGTAAGTAGATCAGAGCAGCAGCATGCAAGTATGTACCCTTTTCCATTGATGTCAAAGGGGGAGAGAAATCACGTGAAAAACTTAGGGGGAGGAAAAATGTAGATGTGTAAAGAGAAAGGGGGAGAATCTTGTCTTGATGGTCCTTTCAGTTTTTCACATCATATGTTGCCATCAATGACAAAGGGGGAGATTGTTGCAAGTATGTGCCTAATCGGTGTTGTCATTGGTGTCAACTATGCCCTTATTTTGTTACTTGCTTGTAGATGTTGAGGATATTGAGAAAATTAGCTCATCCGGTAAAAACAGTGAATTGCAGTAGAAATAGTGCATTTCATGCAGAAAAATAGTCTAGAAGAATGCTCTGCATTTCCTGTAGAATGAATATCTTTGCTTGTGGATTGGAAGCTATTTATAAACCTATCTGAACATGTTATATTCCAAGGTTGAGCCTCCAGAATGAAGATTTGGGTAAGTTATGTTCACTAGAGTAAAAATAGCTTTTTCTATATGTTTGGTGGTGACAGGGAGAAAGTGTTTTGCTCTGCATTCCTCTGCATTGAAGTATTTTGGTTTGCAGTTCTGGAATTAAGTTAGTGATGATGTTAAGTGCCTTCAAATGCAATGGTTCATGATTTGGTGGTCTGCAAGCTATCTTTTACTCATGACAGTGGCTGACAATGTTGTTCCTGTACCCCAGTTTGAAGAATCTTATGTTAGAGTGATTAGAGATCGTGCAGTTGTTCCTGGTGATTACAATGTGCTTGTAGATGTCTCATGATCATGCTCCTACATTCAAATTGGTCAACAAGGTGTAATTCAGATCATTCATGAAGCGTGTTCTTGAGAATACTTGTGTTAACATCAGTCTTGGCCGACCTAGTTGAATTCATCATCTGCGGAGATGCATCGAAGATTGTGATAGCATGTTGTAGCAAAGAAGATTATGTTTAAGTCCATGCTAAGGTGCGGCATGATCCGTATTCATTTATTTTCTTTGTAAATCTATTTAGGTCCAGACCTATTATGATGTAATGTATGTTTGCCGACCTTGGAGATTGTTCCAACGGTTGATGATTGTAATGCCGACCTTGATGATCATTCCAAGGTTGATGAAGTGTATAAATACTTGTAATTGAGTCATGAAAATGTATTCAAGTGTGAAGATGCAAAGATAAAAGTGAAGTAAGGTAGTAGAGAAGAGCAGAGGTATTTATGCTTCAATGGAACTGAACCTTGGCATGGAGTAGATGTTGTTATCTCAGTTCAACCTTTTGGCAGTAAGCCTCCTTTTGGCAGTGAGCCTCCCTTTGGCAGTGAGCCTTTCTTTGTAGTGAGCAATTTGGGTAGTGAGCCCTGTAGGCAGTGAGCCTCTATTTTCTGGTATTGATATAACTTATATGTTTATGTGGGCTAACACCCACCGTGGTTTTTTCCTTTTAGGGTTTTCCATATAAAAATCTGGTGTCTCCTGTGTTTATTATGCTTTTGTGTTGAGCTTCTCATTTTATGCTTTCATGGTTATATTAGAATATAAATAATTGATAGTTGTTGATCATGATTGGTTAAAAGTTTTAGGACAATTGATTCAAGCCCCCGCCCCCCTCTCAGTTGTCCGGTGCAGTTCAACAGGAAAATCTCTAAAAATAGCAAACCATTAGTTTTAACAAAGGTACAGTCCCAAAATAAAAGCTTCATGCTTTTAGTTGTCTGGAAAAATGAACAAGAAAATGGTTGAACTATCATACATTTCAATGTTCCCAACAAGCAACTTGCAATGTAAAATTTTCCAAGCCAACAGTTGTGCATCAATATCATCTTTCAATTTCCAAACTTGAGCACTTAATTTTACCCAAAAATTGTGAATAAATATGCATCTCCATTTTATATTTAGATGAGGAATGAAGCACATTCTAGGAAGGAGAAGAAGATAATTTTCTTTAAAGGAAAGTTAGAGAAGAGATGAATTGACAGCCACTACCAATCCTTGAAAAAATAACACAAAGTTGGGGTACATAACTTAATAGTTATCTCATGAGGGACTAAGGACTGTAAAAGAAAATAAAATGTTTATAATTATTGCTCAAACCAAAACGGTCTTTAATAACAAGCTAAGGAACTCAACTCAATAAATTGAAGTCCCATAAATCAACAAACTGTTGGATCCCTTTCTTGAACAAATAATAGCTCTGCTTAGGGAAGCTAATAGCAAGTGGATGTTCATGATAAATTATGTGCTTACTCCAAATAGATGAAGAGTCAAAACCAAAACCATGTTATAATAAATTTTCTTTCCACTTTAAAAAGTGGGAAATATGCTACCAGGCTTTCCAAATCGATTGAACAAGCAAGGAAGCTTTGATTTGAAAAAAAGGAGAAAGAAGGATCTTGTCAAGCCAACTAACATTCCACCATTTTCCTTTAGCAAAAATAGTATTTATCATATGCTGTAGTAAAATCTTCCATGGTTCATCACCTATAGCATCCCTAATAATCCATTTAGCAATTGGACACAAGCCTCAAGTTTTGGGATGAATAATTGCTAACCCACCTTTAGACTTAGGTTGGATGCAATGGGACCAAGAAGTAGATCTAAAACCAACATTACTATCTCATTTGGTCCAAATAAATTATCGGATTAGTTTTTTCAAGTCTTCATTCCCTTTGTTGGAAGGCATCCCACATGAAGAGTAGTACACATGAGTGGCAAGAAAGATTTTATTAGCCGCTTGAATTCTACCAACTGTTGAAAGAAATTTGTTGCCCCAATTAATTAATTTATTTTTTAGTCTATCAAGATACCAATTCCACATCTCAGTCAGAGAGACTCCCAGTCCAAATGGGATACTAAGATATCAAGTTCTTTTGCCATGTTTAATTTGCTTCCAATATCTAGGAATCCAATGGGGAATAGGGCCACTTTGGGACATTAAGAATTATATTTTATGATGGGATAATTTAGATATGGACACAGAGCAATATAGATATATAATATCAAGTGTATTGTTTATCTCATTATTTGAATTCTGAATAAATAATAGGTTCTCATCAATAAAATGAGAGTTGATAACAATATTAGTCTTAGGAACGGAGATACCAGTTATGAGATTTAGTTGATTAATTCTTTGCAGAAAATAAACCAAAGCATTTGTTATAAACACATAGAGAAATGGAGATAGGGGATAACCTTGCCTGATAGATCATTCAAATAGGAATGATTCAAATATTGAATTATTAATAACTAGATGAGCATTGGCATCTTGAAATAACATTTGAATGTGGGCACAAATTTTAGGTCCAAACCCTAGTCATTGTAGCATTTTAAGGATGAATTTCTAGCATATCTTGTCATATGTTTTTTCAAAGTCCAATTTGACCAACAAAGCATTTTGTATAGGCTATTGAGCCCATTCACCAATCTCCCAGGCCAAAATCAGGTTATCAAGGATATATCTATCTCCAAGAAACCTAATTTGTTCTAATTTGACTATACCTTGAGTGACTGGTTTAATTCAAGTGACTAGTGCCTTAGTAATAATCTTGTAATAGGTGTTTAGAAGAGTGATTGGCCGCCAACTAGAAATAATGTCTTCATTTTTCCCTTTAGGTAGAATTGATGAGAATTGATGAAAACCTTGAAACAAGGTAGCCATAGAAACTTAGACTGGGGATGGTCTTAAAAACTAAAACCATGAACATGCAAACTTATAAAAATAAAATATGGGAATAGAGTGGCATGGAGTCATAGATTCCCTATTGCATAGACAACAAGACAAATAATGAATGCACTCCTAGAATTGAAGTCAAAAGTCTAAGTTAGATGGACTAAGGATGAATTGAACCCATCTCTACTATGACCTAGAGGGATCAAATTATGAAAACTATACAATGAGACAGCTTCTAAGTCGAGTCGAGGTGTGTGAACAATTGACTATGTTCATTGTGAAACATATATGTATATAAATCTTTGGCCAAAGTAATGCATCTGTCTCTGCATGCATTAGTCGGTTCACTGTGCTCCAGATGGCATAATGCTTCCAGTAGTGTCATACATAGTTAGAGTGGATCTATAGTTGTATGACCGTGAAGTATTATGAAGGACATAACACTAGATACTCAGATGGAAAACCTAATGGTTCCTTACATCTATTCCCTTCGTGAAGGGTAGGGCCACTTCCAGGAAGGAAGTTGTGCAGGGGACCGCCGGTCTGTTGTTGGAGGAAAAGCACTCAAGTGATGCTCTTCTTCCCAAGCAGAAGACGAGCTGAGACTTATGAAGACAGATGTCAAAGTTTCAGATACAATACATTCTTTTATATGACTTGATAGTCAAACATTATGTGTAAACTTATCATTGATGCTATGAGCAAAACATTGTAAATGTATAGTGAAAGGAATTCACTAGTATGTTATCTTTGGAATTGTTGTAAATTTTAGTTTTGAAATATCCAAAAAAGATATGCATATTAATTTTGATTATGAAATTGATTATTTCTTTGCTTAACTATAATTATGTTAATCATGACCTTGTTCTTAATTGTAATTAAGTGGGTTAATTTGGAAAATGAAAATTGGTATGTTACACTATGGTCTATACAAGACTAGACATTTCCCAACCAATGGGAGTCCTTAGTCAATTTATGGCTAATCCTAGACAGGTACATTGGGATGCAGTGAAGAGAGTGTTTAGATACTTGCAGGGTACTTCTGAGTATTCCTTGTTCCAACTTGTGGCTGATGCAGATCATGTAAGGAGCTTGGGGATAATATAAATAATCTAAGTTTTGAATTGGTAGAAAGCAAGCAAAGAAGAAGGGGATGGAGTATAGTTTAGAAGGTAAGTTTAGCAATGAGGGAATGAGATCTGAGTGATAGAGTGTGATAACGGTAATATGATGTGGGATACAATTTGAGGTATCCACTGTGGCATGTTGGTTGCTACAAGGTGTGGATTAGAGTACTTTTGTTAGGTCATGTCACAGCCCATGCAACAAGTCTATGTTAGATCTTGAGATTATTTTAGGCTGGAAATCATTATGTGGCCATTAGTAGCAAATAGAAAAGTGGTATTCCATAGTTAGTGGAATTTGTGTAATCTTGGTAATCTTATGTAATCAAATAGATGTGGTCTAGCATGTAAGAGGGCCCATTGCGACAAATGGTTGTATTTCAGTGATAATCATACAAGTTGTTTGTTCAATGTGTGTATTCTTGTGTGTTGCAGTAAATTGTGGTTGAATCCTAGTTGTGGGCTACACAGTTGGACAATCCTTTTTGGACCCTCCTACCATGACTGTAAGTATGAAAAAGATACACATGCCTACATGGTAGCTTAAGGATGATCTATAGTCCTAATCATGTACATGTAAGTGTGTATATATGCATACCTCTCAATAGTATTCCTCTTGGTGACATGTCTTTGTTTTTATCTTGATTGTGCTTTTCTAACCTCTAGAGTAATCTTATATGGTCCTGCACACCTTCTAGCTTGCCTTCTGACCAATGTTCGATAAATCTTTCATGTCACTTTCTATCCCCAATAACCTCATTAATCAACTTCACAAGAGGGGAAATTCATGTTCCCTAGGGGCATTTGCATCATTTCATCCCCTTAGAATCATCCAATTAACCTCTGCATCCCATCTATTACCTCAATTTTCATGTCCCACCTTTTCTTTTTGGGTCGCACCCCTTTTCACTGTAAGATATCCCTAGGTGACCTTGCAGCTAAAATAGGATCTCCAGGGGTGACTTTCCCTACTGGAAGGGGTGAACCACCTTGTAGAGACCCTATGGCTAATTTCAGGGTTCCAAAACCATTCTTAGACCTTCTAGATCATTCTTCATGCTGAAAACCACTTGTGTAAAAACTCCTTTGTGGATCACCCCCTATGGCTTCAGGATCTCTTTGGGTGACCCAACAACTTAAGTAGGATCTTCAAGGGCAACTTGCCCTAGTGAAAGGGGTGACCGTGCCATCTTTTAACATGCGTGTTTTTTTCCAATTCTAGCCCAAATTTACTCTAAATTAAGCCCTGATTGCATGGGTCTTCTCCTCTAATTTATTTCCAACTCCTCCTAATTGATTCAACACTCCCAATCAGCCCAATCTTGTCTCCAAATCAATCTTAGTTATCTTGCAATCAGTCAAGTGTTAACTTCATTTCTTCTCCTATGATCTCCTCTACAACTAATGTTCAGTCTCAATCAGAGTTAGATCACTCCCCAATATATTTCTGTTAACTCCCCAATCACCAACACCTTTGGTGTTTATTTTCTACTTATAAATACCCCCTCCCATATGCATTTGGAGAGGCAAATTCAGTATTGTTGATCTTTCTTTTAGTTTTCTTTTCTAGTTGTCTCCTTAGCATTTTTATGCTCATGCAAAAACCCATGAGCCTTTTTGTTTTGCATTACCTTCCATTTCTCCAAAACATAGTGCTTCTTAGGCATTCTCATACTCAATTATTTTCAAAGCTTCAAAGCTTCCATTTGATTTCATTTGCTCCCATCTTTGTTTTTATCCCCAAGAGGAGGACCCTGCTACTACAGAGGACAACATGAAACACAACACTTCCCCCTATTTCCAAGCATTCAATGTGATTACGAATTAGGGAAGATTGGAGACAATTCATCCTTGATGAGATTGGGGAGAACTTCCCCCATCCAATTCATCAAAAAACATAGAACAAACAAGATAAGAACAAGAACATCAACAACACATTATAGACCGAAAATAATTGATACAATAGATCATATGAAAGGATACAAGAATCTCTTTAAATCATCAACAAACAAATCAACCTTTGTGCTAGGCTTAAGAGACTCAAAACTCGTGACCCTTTGGGTCATACAATTATTACAACAATAATAACATTCGAACATCTCCATAGGAACAATTACCAAAACACACACATAGCACAAAACCCAACCACCATCGACTTGACATTCTCTTTCCATGTGAGCGGGAGTGACTAGGAGGTCGCCCTTAGCAAGGAAGATGGCTCATGTGTTGCGTTGGAGTGTGACTCACCCAAAAATTGTTTGGGTCACATTCTAAATGATAAATATTTTGGTGAACATGACATGAAGAACAAAACCTTTTGGTTGAGATTTTTGTGTTTTCTTTGCTTCTATCCCATTTCCATTGCCATTATCAGTTTCACTGACATGAAGAGCAAATCCTTTTGGGATGCGTTCTTTCACATTTTTGCACATTTCTTCCATTCCACTTTCATGTTTCACTTCCATGATCATTTCATTCATCCTTCAGTGTTTCCTACACCCCAAATCTAGGACAAAATCACACAAAGTCCAGGGGAATTTCCCCTCCATTGAATTTGACACACCTTTAAATCCAATAGCTTTGATCTCAAATTAATTAGACTCTAAAGACTCAAATTCAAAGGGAATCAAATAAAAGCCCCACAACTTCAACCAAATCAAAACATGCCAAGCGAGTGTTTAGTCTGAGATCCATCAACAAGATTGACCCATAACAAGTCATAGGAAAATGGCCACCGAAATGGAGAATGAAGTGAGTCGTCAAGAGAATAGATTACAAGAAGCTTGGGAGGCACAAGAATCCCTCCACATAGGACTTCAAGATAAAATATCTATAACATGTCAAGTGTCATCAAGAAGAACAAATAGGGCTACTCAAACCCCAAAGAAAAACAATACACCGCAAGGTAGCAAAGCTCAAATAATAGAAGAAGCCTCGCTCACAAACCTTATGGAAACCTTGGTCCAACAGATCAGGACCCTTGAGGCTAGGAATGTTGAACAATATTTCCAAAACGAAATTGAGAAAATACCTAGGGCACAAGGAAATCCTTTCATTGACAAGATCAAATCAAACAAAAGGGCAACCCAAAATTCCCCCCATCTAATCTTTCATTCCCACAACACAAGTAGTGAAGTATTCATGCCTCCCTTCCCCTCATTATTCAATATGACAAGTTTCAATCAAATAGGTGGGATTCCTATGATGCAAAACTACAAACAATACCACCCAATTTTGAGAACATAAACATGACACCATTTGGTTATCCAACTTTTTCAAGATATCAACAATATGGCATACCCTTTCAAAAAGTGCAACAAACTCCACCTGAAGTGCTAATGTTTGGAGAAACAAGACCCTCTACACATAACCCCCTCTTAGGAACTTACCTTGAGTATTTAAAGAAGCCTCTTGACTATAACATTTGTCATGTCATACTACCACATCATCCTCTTGAGATTCCAGAATTTAAAAGAGAGGGTGATCCCAAATCTCATATCAAGGCCTATATCACAGTAGTGCATGAAATCCTTCCTTGGGATGGGATGGTAGTAAATATTTTTCTAAAGACTTGAGAGGGTATCGCTCTGGATTGGTACTATAGACTTCCAAAAGCATTAATACACGCTTTTAGGCAACTCATCGATCAATTTGTGGTTGCCTTCAATATAAACAAACTAGTCAAGATAGGAATACAACAATTTTTAATGATCAAGCAAGAAAACAACAATTCGATCACACATTTTATCACACAATGCAGGAAAGTTCTCTATTCTTCAACTAGCACACTAAACATGTACCATAAGGAACTTTTTGATCTCCTCTTCCATGCTCTCAACAATGACATACAAGAACAAGTCCAAAAACTTCCTTATAAATCATATGAAGATTCGCTTGAAAGTGCCCTTAGAATTGGCCAAGTTGTTATTGATAGTGGAAGAAAGGAGTATGATGTCAATGGAAGGTTGGTAAACCATGATAGCAATAACAAATCCATTGAAAACAACCAAAACATAGATGGGTCAACAAACACTTCACCATCCATAAACAAAAATAATTGTGATTATAATAGTTATAAAAATTTGGGGAACCAAAATGTCAAAAACTATTCCCCAAGAATCAACAAGAAAGCATACAACAATAATCGTAAACCTCAAAATTAAAATCATGATAAATACTGCTCATTTCACAAGAGAAGGGGGCATGATATCAAGTCATGTAAGGAGTACCATCCTTTCATATCAAACCTCCCAAAAGATTGACCATTCATGGACACATTCTCACAAGATGAAGGAAATAGTCCCAAGAACTATCAAAATTCCTTTGATCAAAACACCTTAGGCCTCATAGAATTAGACAAATATATAGACATTTGTGTTACCTAAGAACCATAACAACTAGATGACACCTCCAGAAATTCAAATTTGTCACATATTAGAACTTCTCAGGAGCTCTCATGCGCACAAGAATTCTCTCCTCAATGCCTTAGATCTAGGCCATCTAGTTCAAAACACTCCAAATGGAAAGCATTCTTCTTCAACAATTGATTTTGAAAAGTTACCCTCAAATGATGACATAGCTAAATAGGGTGATCTCCCCCTCCACCTGATAGTCCAATTTCAAGACTATTCCATCAAATGTGTAATGATTGACAATGGGTCTAAAGTCAACATAGTCTCTTTGTCTCTTTTTTATAGAATGGGTTATGACAAAACTCAAATCACACAAGAAACTTCCATCCTTAGAATTCATGATAACCCAAGCATTTGAACCATGGGTAAAGTCAATCTTCAAATCACATTGGGTCCCAAAACTCTCCCAACTAAATTTCACATCATCAACAAAGAAACCACTTACAACATGATCCTACGAAGGCCTTGGATCCATAGGATGAGGGTTGTTCCCTCCACGTTATTTCAAGAAATCCACTTCTTGAACATGGAACAAACCCACATCATTAAAGGAGACCCTGATCCTTTCAGCCTTTATAGAGTTAAACAAGTCAAAAAAGAAGGGAAAGACCATAAAACCACTAGTGACCCAAAAATCAACACTTTTAAAAAGGAGAGACATCAAAACAAATTGTAAACATAGCTATGACCTCAAAATGTAAAAGGGAGGGGGCAATGGGAGAATTCCCCTTTGATCCCCACTCAACAAAGTCTTATGCTCCTTTCAACTTAGCAACCATTCCCATCGAGCCAAATATGAGCATCCATACAGTCGAGACCACCACTAAGCAAAAAGGAGGACCAAAACCCACACAGAAATTAGGAGAGTCAACACCAATTATAATTGTCCCTCAAAATTTCAAAACAAACATTAAAACTCAAGAACATAAAATGATAAAGCTAGGGGGAAAACTATCAAATTAAGAAAAATGTGAGTACACAAAACTCCTCACTGAATTCAAAGACATTTCCACACCAAGTCTTTGAGTGTCCTTGGAAATACTTTCAAGCAAAGTTCAGACCAAATTGGATAGGTCCATACATAGTTAAGGAAGATATCAGAAATAACACTTACCTCTTGTGCACTATGGAAGGTGAAGAGTTTAGTATCTGAAAACTTTGTAAAAATCATAGAACATCAAAATCCAAAAAAAATAAAATAAAAAATAAAAAATCTATAAAAAGTACAAAATTACAAAAAGGAGAAAAATATGCATTTTTATTCTATCCACCATGCATTTGTGAGTGATACACTCTTGTTCAATTTGTTTCTTAGTAAGGAGTCTAAGGTTGCTTAGGTATAGGATGACCCTCTGAGCCTTTGAGATTCCTAAAGTCATATTCACTATCAATAGTTTCCCTCTTTACATTTTCCAACAAATTCAAAATAAAATCAAGCTCTTAGCTTTATACTGATCCCAATATTAACAAATCATGATGTCAAGTCTAAGATAAGTCAATACTCAAACCTACAGTACCCAATAGAATCTTGCAAGTAGACCTTCCCCATTCCTCCTTGGCAAAAAGGAAATTTGAATGGATAGTGAAATCTCTTGGTGGCACTCACCCCTTTATCTTTCCAAGCCAAAAATGTTAGGGGGATCATAACTTTGCAGGAAGCAATAAAAAAGAATAAGAGTGAAAAAAAATAGAGATCATGAATAAGTCAAAAAAGAGAGAAAATACAAAAAATTAGAGAATCAGAAAAGATACTGCAAAATACAAAAAAAGAGAAAAAGAAAGAAATAAAGAGAGAGAGAGAGAGAGAAATAAATATAGAGGATTTCAGATGTCTGTACTCTCAGGTGGAGATAAATCTAATCTCAAAGCTACGAGGATGGCATCTATCGGAGAAAACAAAAAAGAGAGGTACAAAGCACACACATGCACTAACTGGGTAAATCCAAGAGTCTAACTAACTTTAGGATCATCTTCTGCTTTGGAGCCTTTCCTTTACCCCAAGTCTATCTTTTTGGCCATCTCTAATCTAAGTCTAGAAGGTACCAATAAAATTTGTCGCTTTCCTAATTTGAAAGCTCATTAGAATATTTTGTCTAGATAAGGATCAATATCTAGCCTTTTCCAAAGTCAAGTTTATAAGTTGTTTTGGTTCCCTCTTGTTCCCACCTGATTCCTTAATAAAATCCCATCCCATGGTTTAGTAGGTCCCCTATGCCAAGTCAACTTGCAATCCCCTAAGTCAAAAATCCCATTTAAGAGCAGTCACAATATTTTTTACACTTGCATGCATCATGTCATAGAAAAAAATCAAAAGTGATAACTCATGTCATCACTCGTGACATAACATAGAAATAGGAAAATTTGCTATGTTTATGCCTTCATGTTTTCTTGCATCCATGCATTTCATGTTATATCTCATACATTTCAAAAAAGACCAAAAACATTGCATAATTATTATGTTGTTCATAATAAGAATCCTAAACTATCCATGTGTGCAAAAGATAAAAGGGGGGATGAGATATTAAACATAGTCATAAAGCAAATTTGAATGGAGTCATCATAGTACATATCAAAATTATGAGCTCATGAAACCACACTATTAGAGTTCTAAGGGCTAAACAAAAGTGCATTCAAGCATGCAAATCTCCCCGTGCAAGGGGGAAAAATCAAAACTTAAGACTAAAGACTTCAAGGATGATTATAACCAACGAAACCCTTAGGGCTCCTGCTTCGATGTCTCCTCCAACTATCTGCCACCTCAGAAGGTCTATAAGTCTTGTGAGAATATGAAGGCATCTAACTAGGAATTTGTGAATGAGATAGACCCGTTGGCTGAGCCCATGAAGATTGCCGCTAAACCCCAAGGTTAGCCATCTCTCTAAGTAAGGAATTCTTGGCCTTAAGCATGTTGATCCTAGCTCTCTAAGAAGCAACTTCTTGACTTATATGATAAGTGGGAGCTAGGATATTCATATGACAACCCGTTGAGGAGGGAAGTGAGAATCAACAAGGAGAGTCTCCCTCGATCGACTAGTAGAAGGGAGTAGCACATCTAAGGAAGCATTGTGAAAGAGTTCCCTCCATCCATCCACTATACCTATGAGAAGACAATGAAGAGACAATAATCCAAGGGTTAATTCTACACCATTACTTTAAAGTGATCAAAAGAAACAAGGAAAAGAGGAAGTTAGCAAAATACTCACAAGGATCGCCTAGTTGCCAGGAGGGGTCATTATGCCTTATATCCTCCTCTGCAAACTCTAAGAGTGGACCATGCACATGTCTAGATGGAGTTGAATTTGGTACTATATCCTCCTCATCTATAGGAACCTCTGCATCCCCTCCATCACGTTCCTCATTAGGATCACAATCTTCATTCGTAGAATCATTAATCTCTTCCTCAATAGCAACAAGTCTTTGAGATCAAGATACTTTCACTCACCTACAACAATCTCACAAACTGGCCTAGTGATTGGGACCCTAGGGACTAGTGAAAACCACAAAAATGCCCTATGTTGAGCGTCAACCATCTCCTTCATAGACCTATAGCAAGTGGGTATCAGGGAAAATCTTCTAGAAAGTCCTCTACAAAATGCTAAAGAACTTAGGTGACATGATGAGCCTCAGCTAAGCCAATCCTATCGATCAAATGGCTCACCTCTCAACAATAATCACATACCACTCTATCACCTGGCCATAACCCCTCAATGTCAACATAAGGATCAAAAATGAAATCAACATCTGTAAGCGTAGACATGACATGAGTAGTAGCATCATAAGAACCAAGGCATCCTCATTACATGGCTCTCAAAAATTTGGGATCTAAAAGAGCCATACCTCTCTGAAATGGAACAATGTACTCAAGAATCCAGGTCATGATAAGTGAAGGATGATTAAAATCAAGAGCAGATCATTTTGAGATATGGTACAAGTCTCGGTACACCATAGAAAGAATGTCAATCCCTTAGGTAAAAACTAAACCTCACTCAAGTCTTTAAATAATTAGTGCCTAGCACCACCTGTGTATGGCAGACCCCTTATCTCTTGATAAATGAGATGTGATCAATCCAATGAAAACCTTCTACAAAGGAGGAATCACAAGGCTAGGAACTAAGGTAAGCTAAACACCAAAATGATCCTTAGGATGGTTAACCCCCATGATGTAGCCCAAGATAATATTTCTCTCTGATTCACTCTCAAGAAGTGCAAATCAGTCACCTCTAACAGGAACTCCCATGATACAATAAACATCATACAGAGTAATTGTCCATTCTCCAAATACCTAAGGAAATCAACATGTGTTTCGATCAACATCCCAGAATGTCAAGATATCACAACATATGTGAGAAGAGGGATGTACAATAGGAACACGAGATATCTTGTCCAAACCCTTCTTCTTCAAGATGGTAAGACCTCTAGTAGATAAGGACTTAAGGGACTCCATAAACCAAAATTTCTCATGATTCGCATTCCACCTATTGTGCATCTCCTATCAAGAACAAAAGAAACAACACGTTAGATAGTTGGCAATTCAAAAAATCACAAAAGATGTATAAAACATTCAAAACTTCCACAAAAAATCATATATCAACTAAAAATTGCAATAAATGAAGAAGTTAGTATCAAAAAGTAGAGAAAACTAAGTGATAGAAGTATCGGATCATTTAAAAATTTCATCTAGCAAACTTCTGGTGGGTCACCCCTTTTACTAGGGCTTATCTCCACAGGTGACCCAGAATGGCAAGATGGATCTCAAGGGGTGACTTTCTCTGGTGAAAGGGGTGAACCTACCCCGTTCCCTAGCATGATTAAAAAAATGCTCATAAAATAGTAAAACTGACAAGATTTTGACAAATAAGAACTCACCAAATAACAAAAAGCTAGAATCTAGAATATTAAAATGACGAAACTCAAAAATTAATGGATTCATTGTAAGAAGTCAACAAGAGAAAATCTAAGGGTTGCAAAAGGGGGTTTTCTTGTTTCTCATACCTAATGACCATCAAGGGGAGGATTAGTAACCATAGTAATGATCTCCTTGTCAAACTCTATCATCTGTTCACTTGCATGATTCCATCACTGTTTGACAACTCTACCTCTCGATTCACCTCTTCCTTCTTCTCTTAGTTTAGTTTGCATTTAGGTATTTGGTTTGTTTTAACTTTTGTAATGCTTTCCATGTCCTCATTTTGTGTGCATTTCATTCTTACAAGTCCTCATGACGAAGAAAAATGACTAAGGTATATCTCACGTGTCAACAATACATCTTCTTGTTTCTATTAAAGTGATTTATTTTGAATACATCATGAAGTTGAGCTAATGATTATTATTTTAGGTACAAATACGGGACAATGATAACAGGTAAAAGCCTAGTTCGGGAATGGTACCTACCCTTCATGTAGACTACCATCCTTGAGGTGGCAAATATGTAAGTATGAAAAAGATGCATAGGCCTACATGGTGGCCCAAGGATGAGCTATAGTCCTAGTCACGTACATGTAAGTGTGAATATATATACCTCTCAGTAGTACTCCTCTTGGTGACATGTCTTTGTTTGTTTTTCATGTTGATTGTGCTTTTCTAGCCTCTAGACTAATCTTCTATGGTCCTGCACACCTTCTAGCTTGCCTTCTCACTAATGTTCAATAGATCTTTCTTGTCACTTTCTAGCCCCAACAACATCATCAATCCACTTAACAAGAGGAAAAATTCATGTTCCTCTAGGGCATTTGCATCATTTCATCCCCTTATAATCATCCAATTAACCTCCCCATCCCATCCATAACCTCAATTTTCATGTCCCGCCTTTTCTTTCTGGGTCACCCCATGTCATTGTAGGATCTCCTTGGGCAACCCTACAACTAAAACAAGATCTCCAAGGGTGACTTGTCCTGATGAAAGGGGAGACCCACCTTGCAAAGACCCTATGGCTAGTTTTAGGGTTCCAAAACCATTCTTAGACCTTCTAGATCATTTTTCATCCCGGAAACCACTTGTGCAAAACCTCCTCTATGGGCCACCCCCTATGGCTTCAAGATCTCCCTAGGTGACCTAGCAACTTAAGCAGGATCTCCAGGGGTGACTTGCCCTGGTGAAAGGGGCGACCCTGTCATCTTTTAACATGTGCGTTTTCTTCCACTTCTGGCCCAAATTTGCTCCAAATTGAGCCTGATTGCGTGGTTCTTCTTCTCTAATTGATTGCCAACTCCTCTTAACTAATTCAACACTCCCATTCAGCCTAATCTCATCTCCAAATAAATCTTAGTTATCTTCTAATCAATCAAGTGTTAACTTTATTTCTTCTCCTGTGATCTCCTCTGCAACCAGTATTCACTCTCAATCAGAGTCAGATCACTCCCTAATCTATTTTTGTTAACTCCCCAATCACCACCACCTTTGTTGTTGATTTTCTACCTATAAATACCCCTCCTCTATGCATTTGGAGAGGTAAATTCAATATTTTTGCTCTTTCTTTTGCTTTGCTTTGCTAGTTGTTCCATAGCATTTTTATGCTCATGCAGGACCCCATGATCCTTTTGATTTTGCATTAGCTTCCATAGCATCAAGCCATAGTGCTTCGTAGTCATTCTCATTCTCAGTTATTTTCAAAGCTTCAAAACTTCCATTTGATTTCATTTGCTCCCATATTTGTTTTTATCACCAAGAGGAGGACCCTGTTGCTGCAAAGGAAGAGAGGGTTGCCAAAAGGACTTTTGAGGGCTCAAGCAAGGCATTGGCATCTTCTTCATACCAGGTTCTTTATGCTTTAAAGTAGTAATTAGCTCACATTCTTTCTCTTGGAAAAGTAAATAATTGTTTTTCTTTTTCCTTGATAGGTTGTTTATTTACTTTCATAGATTAGCATTGCTTTTGATTTGATTAGATTAGCCTTGTATTCATTCATTATATTACATTTTTTTTTTGCAATTTCGATTCATTAGATAAGATTAAAAAAGTATTCTACAAAAACTCAAAAAAAATACAGATTAGCTTGCATTTGAAAAACTCATATAGATTGCATTCATATTTCAATTCCTAGGTAAGTAGACAACATTTTAATTTGGGAAAAAAAGAACCAAAAATTTTTTGCACACATTTAGATTGCATTCATATAAATTACAAAAACATTAGGAAAAATTAGAGCAAAACAAGAACAAACCCTAGATCTCATTATGAGGTAAATATAGTGACAATCAAACATTCAAACAAGGAGAAACCCTCAGTTCCATCATGAGGTCAAGATCAATTCAAACACATTTCGACAACAACAACGTGAAACACAACACTTCCCTAGATTGCTAAGCATTCAATGTGCCTAGGCATTAGGGAAGATTGGATGCAATCTGTCCTTGAGGAGATTGGGGAGAACTTCCCCCATCGAATTCATCAACAAAACATAAAACAAATGTTCAAGAGAAGAACAAGAACATCAACAACGCATTATAGACCAACAACACTTGATACAATAGATCATATGAGACAAAGAAAGGAGACAAGAACATCTTCAAATCATCAACGAACAAAATAACCTTTGTGCTAGGATTAGCAAACTCAAAACTTGTGACCCTTTGGGTTATACAATTATTACAACAACAATAAAAATCAAACATATCCATAGGAACAATCATCAAAACACACTCATAGCACAAAACCCATCCACCATTTGCGACGTTTTGCTCCCTCAAGAATGAGAGAAAAACAACCCCCCGATCCTACCTCTGCTCGATAGGCTCTTGCCACCTGAGCGGGAGTGACTAGGAGGCTTCCCTTAACAAGGAAGATAGTTCATGTGTTGTTTTGGAGTGTGACTCACCAAAAACTTATAAGGGTTACATTCTAATCAATACAGTGGTTGCATCAAATGCCATCCCATTATTGCTCATAGAGTTTTCAGAGAAATTTTTGTTTCAAAGCAAGGGTTGAACCATAAATGGAGTCACCATGACATGAAATTTTGTAGGATTATAGGCCTCAAAATAAGCTTTCCACAAAGTATAATTTGCAATATACTTTATTTAATTATGATTATTTTTTCTATCTTTTAGTGAACATAGGTTTTTTACCAAACATAAGGATCTTTGTTTAATGCACGTGGAAAAATAGAAAATGATAGATTTTTTTTGAAAAATATATGTGCACTCTATACCAATGTCCTTGTTTCAATAAATAAATTAATTAATTAATTTCAATATATAGAAAAAAAGTTATGCGGTATGGAATAAAATTGCTTTAAATTATAATTAATGTGGATAAAAATTAATAATAAAAAATATGCAACAATAAATTATGAAAGATATGAATGCACTAGATATTAGTGTTAGTGATATGTATTAAAAAAAAAATGATTTTATCTTATTTCTAATAAAAGTTATGCGTTATGGAATAAACATCACTTGTTAAAAATACTACAAAGTAAAAAAATATATTAAAAATACCTAAAAATGACACAAATTATTTTTTAAAATTAAAAAATATATATTTAGAATCTACATACAAAATCTAAAAAATTACTAGTTCACATCATCTTGAAATTCTTAACGGTTTGTTCGCTATAATTGATAGAAAGTGAAATTTTGGTTTAAAATGTTGATTTCAATGACCCACTTAGGCAAAAAAGTGGGACACACTATTGTGCTATCACCCTTTGTCGTGCATATAAGAGCATGCTATTAAGAACTTCAGAATGGTGGAAAATGGGCAATAAATGTTCTATAATTGAATAGTATTGGCTTATTATTGTAGCCTTCACTCATGAAAGTATATCTTGACATTTAAATTTAATTATTACAAACTACAAGACATAAACCTAAACTACAAACTAAGAATTTTTATTAATTGAATCCCTCAAAATATGCCATCGATGGGAAAATAAAGGTGAGACTCCTACTAGGAAACATGACCTCTAAGTCAAGATTGAATTTAACAATGTTTGGCTTATTTTTTAGGATTCCTTGATGATGAGGGAACTTGCTTCATTGCCATTATAAAGATATGGCCATAGCAGTGTGTGATTTTTGTATTTTTCATCATCTCTTATTTAATATTTTTAGTTTCTTTAAAATATTTTTTATTTAAATGGTTTGTTTTGAGTTATTTTTTGTTCATATTCTTTTTTTAAGTAATCAAAATGAGAGATAGGAAGTGTATCATAGAGAAGATAGACCGAAGAATTATATGTAATGATTCAAAGAAGATGATACATCAGCAGAGGGATCACTTCTGAAGTTTCATCCTCTAAAACACCATAGAGGAAACAATAGTATAAAACCATCCATTACATTAAGGGGTAGTTTTGAAACTACCAATTCCCTAAAGTGGTGAATACAAAACCATCAATATATTGAAATGAATGGTTTTGTTCTAACGGTGCAACTAAGAATATGAAGTAAATTGTTCAATGTTTTCTCTTCCATTATGATTCTAGAGTCTTCTTATGCATGAGGAGAACCCTTCAACATTTATTTAAAAACATAAGGAGGTGGGATTGAACCATGAGAGGCATTCTATAGTGAATGTATCTTCAATAGAGGAATGGGATAGTGTGAATGCAACACATAGAAGGAAGAAGTTCTAGGCAAAATACATGACTCAACAGGTAGGGGGTATTTGATGCCAAAGAGAACTAGGAAGATAAGAAACACACGATGTTAATTTTTCACAATTATAATTGTTTCAATATTCTAAGGAAGATTGAAAGATGTGCATTTGCCACTTCCATCTAGTTTTCCTTGTCTTGAGGTTTTCAAGACAAATTTATCTCTATAGTGTGATTTGCTTTTGTCTATGTTATTTTATGAACTATAATTTATTCTCCATATTTGAATTCACACTCTTAAGGAATTCCACTATCATTTGAATGGAAATTCAAGTAGCATAGTATAGAAAAAAAATTATTTTGATAAAAGTTCCCTAAGGCTTGTAGGAGTTTATGGTGACACATAAGACATTTGTGTGTAACCATAGTTCTAAATCTTTGACAAGGTGTTGTAGGAATTGTTGGTTGCATGAAACAATATTGACAAAGACACTAAAGAAGAATCATAAGGATATCCAAGTATTCCATAATCAGGTGCTAACAAAGAATATATTTTTTTGGGAGGAGACCATGCATCACTTGGAAGAAAGGATCAAAGAGTTTCCATCCAACATGGAGAACTACGAAGAATTCTTAAATGGAATCCTTGAGCAATTTTAACAAGAGTTTATGGTAAAAGATGATTGTCGAAAGCAACTTTCTCCATCCCTGATTCCCTTTATAGCCATGACTGCTGGGAATTCAAAAAATCATTACCTATCTGTCATTCTATCTTACTAACCCTGTAAAAGATTCTCCAGATGCCAAAATGTCACTTCATATCATGCTTTGAAAGTGTTTGGGCATCCAATTCAAAAAATCCTCTTATGGACTTGACATCTTACTCGTATGGACTTGACATCTCGCATCGAACAGTACCTTGAATCCCTTTATAAATCTTGAATTTTGCATCTGCTTGATCTCCTTGGGTGACTGATGTGACCACCAGAACATCACTCATCAAGTCATCCCACTTTTCAATGATTAAAAAACTTAAAATATTTAAATTTTCCACTTGTAAATTGTTCCACCGTTCGATGAACAAATGATGAACGGTTGTAGTTCAATTCTGGAAGGTAGATCTCCAATGCTACACATTGACAACAAAAGCCTCTGGAATCGACCACAAGTCATTAGATATTGTTAGATCAACGGTTGAGATATATATAAAAATATAATATATTTATATTGATTATTGTATACTATATTGTATATAATTTGAATTATTTAATATAAAATAAAGGTGGCGGCAGGGCGCAAGCCCTCAACTGTGAAGATGGGCCCACCCGTTAATTTAGCAATGTACATGAAACATCACGATGCAATCGTGATGAGCCACATGGCATACAACAAGACAAAGTTTTTAGGAATACTTCCAACACAGTCCACTTGTAAATTGTTCCACTATTCGATGAACAAATGATGAATGGTTGTAGTTCAATTCTGGAAGATAGATCTCGAATGCTACAAATGTGCAACAAAAGCCTCTGAAATTAGGTGGGAGCCGTTAGATATTATTAGATCAATAGTTGAGATATGGAGAGTGGTAATTTACTTTTTAAAGCCTTAGAGGGTGTTTAGGCTACATGGGTTGCTCAAAATATTATTAGTAATAGCAATGTAATTGTAGACAACTAAATTACACCACCTCCTAATGTTTTTGATTACAACAGGCGGCAAAACAAGGGGCCAAACCCTTAACAGAGATTACATAAGAAAAAGCACATGCTCAGGAAACAAAAAGAGCCTAGAACCAAAACCCAGGAAACACCAGCGAACAAATGGCAGAAAGTAAGCAACAACAAAAAACCAGCAACCAAACAGCAGAAGGCACACTAGGACATAGAGTCCTCCCAATCTTTAGCAAGAACTTCAAAAACTTCAAAAACTTTTTCCAGCTCTTGAGTTCTGTCATTGTCAGCTCCTTGGGAGAGAAGTTGAATATCCTGCAAAAGGGTTAAGTTGATCATGGAAGACCTGCACAGCATGCGGGCAATGAACTTATAAAGAGTAGACAGCTTGAGCTGCAGAGCCACCATCTTGTCCTTTAACTGAGTCACTTCAGCAAAAAGAGAGTTGCTGTCCCTGCCCTCATTCACATTACCATCCTCAGCAGTAGCCCTAACATCATCTTCAGGGACAGATTGACTGTTCGCTTCCACCTCTTCAACACCGGTAGGATTTTGCTCAATCATGTTCCCCTCTCCTTTACCAGTATCATACTGGGCCTCCACAGGGCTCTGATGGTCAAACTCATTTTCATCACTACCCGTACCAATCACATTCTCGGGGCTATCCCTGTAATCATTCTGCAGAGAGTCATGGCCATCAAACTGCTCCCCAGAAATAGGATTTTCCATGTAAATTTCCTTCAAATCATCACTCTCGGCCTCCTCACCGTGAGAAGAAGCCTCAAAGTTACTTTCTAAGTAGTCTATAAGTTTAACCTTGGGGGCTGGCTTCCCAGCAATTCTGGTAGAGCGTCTGACAGCAGGGGTTATGCTTTTCCCTTTTCCCTTTCTAGCCTTCTTAGCAGGATTCTCAGCATACATGTTTTTACCTTTAGGGGTCTCATGACTATCTTTGAGGGAGCTAAGAATAGTTGCTTCCTCAGCCAACTCAGAGAGGCGATGAAGCCACTTCCTAGACTTAACAGAGTCCTTCAAATTAGAGGTAGAGGTAGACCCAGGAGTGGGGGTATTAGTTTTCACAGAGGCCAAAGTCGGGCCATCAAGACTATTAATCACAGGAGTGTCAAGGGAATCACAATTGATAGAAGCCGACGGAGTATTGGGGGAGGGTTCCATAGCCGGGAGATGGAGAGTGGCAGGGGGCATCAGGGCCAAGTGAAATTGGTAAAGTCTGTGTATGAGGCCTTGGTGAAGGGGCACAGGCTTCTCCAAAGGCCTAGAGGTTAAATTCTTATGAACCCTTTTAACCGAGTGTCCTAAGAAGAAAGCAGGTAGTAAGGGAAACAAATAGCCAAGTTTCTATGAAAATGATTGAGCAGGGGAAGATGGTAGTAATAGAACCTGGCATAACGGCCTTCCAAGGTGAAGTACTTCATGATTAAAAAGCACATGTCTGCCTAAGGCTGAGGAAGCTGCGCCCTTTCAAACCCTCCCTGGTAGGGTACCAGCTCTTCGCCGTCACCCAAGAAAAGCTTTTGGTTCTACGTGTCAGAAACCCTCGACTTTCTCAGCAACTTAATGCCTTTAAGGGATAAGCCCGTCGCCTCAGCAATACGTTTCTCTGAGATCTCAAAGCTGACACTGCCAATGGTGACCCGTCTGTCAACCCACGAAGAAGCACACTGGATGGATAACGACTCATCATGCCCGTTAAGGCATTCCAGGAACGGAATAATGCCCCCCTCCTTGCAGTAATGCCAGACAATGGCATTATATTTGGATTCATTGCAGGTGTTTGGTTCAGTGCAAATTCTTTCACCACCCATAATGATAGCCCACGCCGCAATACCCAGCAAGAGAAGACAAATAAAATGTAGAATACCCTTCTGAGGAATCCACCAAGCGATATTCATGTGAACAAAAACTAGCCGACGCCAATCATGATACTTTAAGTTCCAAAATGCAACCCAAATAATGAGTATTAATTTCGCATGAAGGGAGTACAAACGCCGCTGCCAATTCGCACGGGGGTCGTGCATAAGCCTAGACAGGGTGGAAAAACATGCCACCTCATCACTCGACACTTGAGTAGACGTCATGTAATAATAGAATTCTTCTCCTTATGAATAAGCATTCCAATGTGACCAAGAATGCTGCTAATTTGGCGCCAAACCCGCCAAAATTGAAATTCCTAACCAAAGTTGGCAAGACCATCAGCAATCGAGTTGTCTTCCCTATAAGTATGGGAGAAAGAGACATTCGGGATGCCATGGAGAATGGTTTGAATATCAGATATAATGTCACTCAGCTTCCAACTACAAGTAGAGAGACCGGTAACCGCATCTAGAATGATTTTAGAATCACCTTGTATGTGTAGATGGCTAATCCCCAAAGAGATCGCCACTTTGAGACCCCAGAGGAGGGCCATTGCCTCAACAATGTTGTTAGAATGCTTTCCAAGTCCTCTGGCATAAGCCGCAACAAGATCACCATGTTCATCCCTTATTATACCTCCTCTGCTGGCGCAACCATCAGCTTTAGCAGCACCATCAAAATTAAGTTTCAACCACCCCGGCTCAGGCTGGGCCCATATAGTATTAAGTCTTTTCTGAAGTTTCGTATCATCAAAAGCCAAGATTTGGTTCAGCAAACCCCAGTTAGAAGCCACCCAAGAATCTTGTTTGGTCAAAGGTTGATCTGTAGGTTTAATGTTAGCATTAGAAACATTTTCAACAATAGCCTTAAATAAAGAGATCCAAACCTGCATCGGAGACCTATGAGTGTCCCGAAAAATCCTATTGTTTCTTTCTTTCCACAGGGCCCACCCAAGTGAAGGAAGGGTCTGCTTCCACAATTCTCGCAACCAAGGGTGTTTAAGGGGAACATTCTAACTGGCGATACAATCACGAATCTCTCTGTTAAAAACCCATTGTATACCAATTTTTTTCAAAATTCTGCTCCAAACTTCACGGGCATAATCACAATGAATGAGGAGATGTGCCACAGTTTCTTCTTGATTGCAGCAAAGAACACATCTGTTGACAAGCTGCAACCCTCTACGTTAGAGGTTATCCTGAGTCAAAATTTTATTATGGGTGGCAGTCCACCAAAAGAAGTTGATTTTAGGAAGACTTTTACAATTCCAGACTTTTGCCCATATCTCATCTTTGTTGACATCCTCCACCAGCAAAAGGTAAGCAGATTTTACCAAGAACCTCCCTTTTTGTCAGCATACCACAGGAGTTCATCCTTCCGAGGGAATAAAGGGAGTCTGGTATCCATCATTAATTGTTGAACCATATTCAGTTTCTGATGAAACTCAGGGTTATTCATGGTGCATTGTAACAAATTCTTCCACCTTTTAATCCCATGGCTTTGGGTAAGGTAATTACTAACTTTAGAGCCAAAAAATTGCTTGGCCAAGGCAACAATATCTTTATTATCAATTTGGGCTAAGAGAGCCTGATTAGTTAACCAGGGGTCTTCCCAGAAGTTGATGAGAGAACCGTCCCCTAATTTCCATCTCATTCCTTTTCTAATGATGCTCCTAGTTTTAAGCATTTTGTTCCAAATGGCAGAACCTGGCGGAATACCTTCTTAAACAAGTACCGAGTAGCTATCAAAATCTTTGAGATATTCAGCCTTCATTATATCTCCCCAATCTTTATTTTTGTTGATGAAGTTCCACATTACCTTGGATAGTAGGGCTTTGTTCATGCTTTGGACAGTCCTAATGTTAAGACCCCCATGAGATTTAGGACAGCAGACCTGCTCCCACTTGACCAAAGAAATCCTTTTCTTTTCCTCCATTCCAGTCCATAAAAAAGTCCTTTGTATCTGTTCCAGTTTCTCAGCTAACTTACCATTCCAGTACATTACGTGACAGTCCTATATTATTCTAATGTCACATTAATACATTTTAATTGTCATACTAACTTACCATGTTATTATTTACTATCACTAATTAATTAATCAGTAACTAATATCTTATCATTAGAATTATCACTAATCTTACCATTATTATTTACCATCACTAATTAATTAATTATCACTTTTTTGGAACGATCAAAGTGGCATAAGACCATTAAATTATATTAATATAAAAAGTTTACAAATAAAATGGCCTTGGAGCAAGTTCTCAGAACCAAACATATTTTTTTGGATCGATCAAAGTGGCATAAGACCACTATATTATATTAATATAAAAAGTTTACAAATGAAATGGCCATGGAGCACAGTTTAGAAAACAAAACATAATTACATAACAGCAAAATATTGCTATTGAACTTTTATCCTTGACTTTGTCCTCCAAAATCTATTTGGTTCTATTTTTTGGTTCCTCTTTTCGAACATTTCATTGTAGTCCATAACCAACCTATTAACAAACAATGGTTGCATGGCCATTTCAATTATGTAGTCATCCACAATGTCAGTAAATGATTTTCCATAGAACATTGCATTATATGTACAAGAAACCACTAGGTGTAGGTAACAATAAGGCCAATAAAGTAGAATTAAATTTATTTTCTCTGAGTCACTCTTAATTGCATTACAGTACCCATTCCATGCATCGATTCAAATTTCTAGTTTCTCATACATACAATTATGTCTAGGAAATTCAACCCACCATCCAAAATAGTATGCGTCATTTACAAATGTAAAAAGTGTCGACTCTTGACAAAATACATCCGAGTTGATGAAGGCTAATATTTCTTCATTCTTAGAAGTGGAAAGAAATAACATCTTGTATAGCCATACACATAAAAAGATTTCTATCATATTGTTATACATTTTTTAACTCTATTTTTAATATTTAATTGGTAACTTACCTTCTTTGCATAATTGTCATAATGAATGCCATTACTTTTAACTTCACAGTTTCTCAAATCTTCTACAGTTCTATTGTGACACTATCTGATGCTCAGTAATACAAGTTAGCAGTCTGAGTTGATTTGCAATTCAACAAGTTAACCTTTTAACCTAACCTCATTGTTTTTCAAATATTTCCAAGACAAGTGCTAACTGCCAGTGGTAAGTAAACGTGTGTTTGTGAAACACGTATATAATTGATTCACCCAAGGTTGAAGCAATAAATAGTAATAAAGTTTTGTGCATGTAGTACAAAGAAATTGAATAATTGCAAGCAACTGCATTAAGTCGACTCTATTGGTAGCACGAATAAAATTATTAACATATTTAATGGGAATTAGCTGATCCAAGAGGTTGGTGATCTGGCTTTGAAAATTTTGAGATTTCATACTATTGATTAGATTGCCGAAGATGGCTAATTAAACATTAAGGTACTACAACCTGTCCTTTCAGGTGTGCTGGCATTATTGGCAATTCCAGAGATTTTATTATTTATGATTATTTATTATTTTTTGTTAACAACTTAATTCCAAAGATTTTATTATTTATGATTATTGGTTAATTCAATTTCTTGAAGTATCTGTTATGAATCATTCACACTCGTTGAAACTAGTCTCTATTCACATACGACAAAAAATAAAATTTGTTATAATATTTTATGTAATTTTCAAAAACTTTATGTTGAAATTAGGGTGTGTCAAAACTTTGACCAAGAATAGCACTTAAGCCATTGATCAACCATCATCTGACAATGGAAATTTGTTATAATGTGTATGTGTTAGTGAACAGATTTGTAACTACGCTCTAAGATAGTAAATCGCCCAACAAATAGCTACAAATGCACTAACAGTTGGAGAGGTTGTTATCAGAAAAATAACCTTCCTCTGCGTTTAGAGGGGCAACTCCCTCACATGATGTAAACTAACTAAAAATGGGATTTTCTTTTAACCAAAAAGAAGGAAAGGAGATTTTCTACCAATAAAACTTGAATACAAAAATATGAGTACAAAGCCTCACAAAAGATTATACATTCACCATAATAGATACACATGCAACAACGATATTTTAATTTCACCACTTATATCCTTTAACATATGAAAAAATAACAAGTAATGAGCTTGATTTGAAGGAGGAACTTATTCAGAATTCCCACCAAATGATAATATCATCAGAGATGAAATAACTTGCACATTTAACATACGAAGAACAAACAACCATAGAGAAATGTAACACAAAGTTCACAAGATTCTACTATTCATTCCCTTTCAAAATTTCTCATATGCATATGAAATTCAGAAAAGTCTTTAACAGAAATAGTGATCCAATGCCAAAGCAAAATTTGCCAAACAAACATTAAAATATAAAATATTTAAATAAGTTTGCTTAATTTAAAAGAAGTTCAAATGTCTTTTCGCAAGAAATAATTGAAATTTAGGTTGGAATGTTCACCCCTTGATCTTCTCCTGCATTCTCTTCACCTTCCTTAACCTGGTCCCCTATTGAATTTGACACTTTGTCTTCCAATGGGTTCATCCTCGGCCTAAAATTTATGAATTTGGTGATTATAGGTCCGACGACCTTCATGCTCGGAGTAATGGTGATGTGCATTCGAGTCTTCCATGTGTCAATTACTTTGTTAGCCTCATCAATTCTCTTAGTGATGTCAACCAGCTCTTGCTTAAGATTAGCAAGACAGATAGATATATATGCCACCTTTTCAATTGACATACGTGTAACAATGTCTTTACCAACTAATTCTTCATTAATCAATTTCTTGAAGCTTTGTTTGATATTGCTTATGTCTAAGAGTTTTTCTTCATCTTCATCCAAAATATCAATTTGCAGAGACAAACAGTTAGCTCTAATAGCCAATAAATCTAAATTGTATTGGCCCACTATTTTCTTTGGTTCTGTTAGAAATTGTTTGACAACCAATAACTTCCACTTGACTACACACAACCATGAAGAAGATTCATTTTCTGTAGGCTTATTGAAAACATTTTCAGAGACTAAAATGATAGTATCAACTTTGGCTATCTCTTGCACATCCCTAGCAAGGATCATTAGCACAGTTTATTCTTTCTTGAATGACTGTGTATTATTATTTAGCTTATCCCTCTTAATTAAAAGTTTACTGTACAATTTCATGGCATCTTTAATATATACTAACCCATTGAAGACCACTCTCTCAATCCAAGATTTATTGGCTCTAGCCAAGGTTTGATATCTCCCAATCTATTGTATGATACATGAATCTATATTTTTCACAGAAGTATCAATTGCAGTATCCAGGGGTTGAGAGGTAACATCAACAATAGATTGTGAAGATGAAGAAAGATTAGAAGACATAAACAAGATGAAAAGAACTCAAAAAAGAAGAGATTTTATACCTTTCAAGATCTTCAAACCTTCTTCACTCCTTAATAAGGTGGAGGAGCTTTGCACCCAAGAGAGCTCCTAGCTTTACCCAAGTTGACATTTGAATGTGGATTGCTCTAGGATAATGGCTAAGGATTGAGACGGATTTTGATAGAGATTGAGATGAAATGATATGGCTATGGAAATTTGGGCATGGTGAGGATACTTAGAAGGTGATTTGGAGGGATTTTGGCATGGTTTTAATGCTAAGAAGATGTGATGAAAATGGCTTGGGTTGACCTTGTATTTATAGACAAATTTGGAGGGATTTGAATCCAACGATGGAGATTGAAAGTTGGAATCAATGGTTGAGATGAAAGGATGAGATCAAGGGCTCAGATCTCATCAACAAATTTGGATGATTGAGATTAAATGTGAATTTTAAATTCACATTGGGAAGGAGGAGGAATGAATTAAAATTTTATTTCCATGGGATATTGTGAGGATGATATGGACTTGTCAATGAATTAAAAATTCATTTTTGTGGGGGAGTGTTTGAATAAAAAATTAAGTATTATTGAGGAGTGTGTTGGCATGTGACACATGGATGCATTTAGCAATCACATGTGTGAGATCATTTCAAGGAGAAGAGCTCTAACATAAAAAGGGAAAGATGATGTGTAAGGGTCATGTGACCCTTGCGATTAAAAGGTAATTTTTTATTTGAGGGTTATGGGAGAAGGTGTTAATGAGGGTTTGACCAAGCTAATCAAGGTGATTAACTTAATTAATGTGGTTGGAGAAAATTAGTGAGTGGGTTAATGGAGGGTTAAAATTAATTAAATAATAATTTATTTAATTAATTTAGGTCTAGGGGTCATGTGGGCTAGGGTAGCTAATTAAATAATTGATATTTAATCAACTAGGCTAGGTTTAGGTTGTTTAGTAGGGTAGTTTAATTAAATAATCATGATTTAGCTAATTAATCAGGATTAGGAAGATGGATAAATTAACTAAACAAATATTTTGAATGTTTATTTAATCAATTATGGATGATGTCTAAGGTGTTGTAACAAATTAATCAAATTAATTCATTACAAGGGATGGATGAAGATGAATGGTTAGGGATGAATGGGTAGAGATAAATTAAACAAATTGGATTTATTTAATTAATTGGTAGAAAGGATAAGTTAGTGATGTGAGGATGCGAGAAAATGGCTTATGAGGCAAGTCAGTTTCAGGTGTCTATAGATTGTATATACGAAGTGAGGGCATTCACTTGTTCCTGTAGTTTCACCTTTTCTTATGTCTTTGTTTTTAGTCATTTTATTAAAACATTCATTGATAATTTGGCATGATAAATATCACCTTTAAGTGTGGGAGGACCCATATCAATCCTACTGACATTGAAATTAGCCTCAGTAACATTCTGCTCATCTTTTTCCCCTACGGGATCTGTAATCTCTAGAAAATGATTACCTGAAGATGAGTCCATCACTACCTGAGACATTCTTTTGGCCTTCTTAGGCTGAGGGGTTTCTTGAAGAAATTTGACCATTGTATCAAAACCAAGGTCTACCATAGCGGTGTATTTCCTCTTTTCTCTACGACTTTCTTTAACCAGGGAGGAGAAGGCAAAATAGACCTATTATCTTCAACGTTAGGGAAAACATTATCCAACACAGAATCTAACTCAATTTCATGAATTTGTTGTTTGGAAGGAGGAGACATATTGAGCATATCATTAAGAATACTATCTTGACCAGTTCCTTGAAAAGTAGGAGATTCATTACCTAGGGAAGACAGATTAGTTGAAGCTTCTTGGCCTACCTATAGTTGCCGCAAAGAATCAACCTTGGGGTTCCTCCTCACTTCCAACTTTTTTCGTAGGCATCTCACCATCCATTTCACACGAGCCTTTCAATTTTTGGTTTTCCTCAGGTTCATCTCCATCATTTCCCCACTATGAAGTATCTCTTGAACTAGTAGAATGTACAATGGGAGAAGACATCTGAATAGCAAGAGTGATGGAAGATTTATGTGCTCTGGTGACTTGTTCTTGCTATGAAGAACTTTCTCCAGCATGATTAATGCCCTTGATTTTTAACCACCTTTTTTATCTATTACAAAGGATGAACGTACATATATATCAGTATTCTCTTTTCTTGACCATTTCACTGGAGGCATAGGTTTGGAACTTTCAATAAAGTACCCTTCATCTATCATGTTTGAATTATCATCCACAATATCTGGGACACTCCATTCTAGCTTGAAAGCTTTTATTTGATCTATGGTCAATCTCATCCAATCCCTTTGTTGTACTTCTCATTCATCAGTACAATCCTAATAGTCCTCAATATGAGATTGATGTTCATATGACGACCCTCCATAAAAATTCCTTTTTACATAGTCCTTACTATCAAAGAATAATCTATTGGTATACAAATGAAATTAAATTTGGCAAGCACCCTTTCCACATTTCTTGCATCATCATGAGTTTTGCAAGTATAATAAGTCAAAGTCACAGGGAAGGGGTAACCCCTCTATTTCATATCATGGTATTTCTTGCTAACTTGTGTCATTTGTCGGCATGCTTCTAGAAAAATAACAAAATCACTGGGATATCTTGGCAATTTATATGGGGCTTTTCATAACCCCCGATCCTTATGTATGAATTTTTTTTGAATTGAATGTAGAAGCTCCCAAACTGCATAACAAATTGAGCAACTTCCTAAGATATTCGAGTTTCATAATTTCCATCAATTCTTTTCACATTAAACATTAGGAAAGCATCATTCACATGCCTCTAATCTTTATTTCCATATTCCTCTTGCAATGTAGCAAAATAATCATATATAGGCGTATCATCAGAAAGAATTCCATAAGTCTTCAAACCAGGCCAAACCACTTGAGTATTAGCTATTTATAAAACAAATATGAACACATGAAAAGAATTCTTTTTGTGAAAGTTCACCAGCTGACCATCAAGATGATTGCTAATCAGACTAGCCCAGTCTATGTACTGAGATTAACCATAAATAAAAAAAATGAACCAACACATCCACTTTTCAAATTCATCAGCCCCTCTGCTTCCCACTACCCTATGTAATAGGGTAATCATGTCTGATATATCTTCTTTGAAATGACCCCTTTTCAATTTTGGGGGAGCTTGAGACTTTCCTTTCTTTTCATTTTTCAACTAGTGTTTAGCAATAGCTATGAGGCACAGTCTTTATTATCAAGGAAATAATTCCACCCAGCTTGCACGGACATTTCTACAAACTCATCTCTTTTAGGCAATCTAAGAGCATGACTAATTGACTCAGGATCTAGTTTAACAATTATGGGTCCATCAAAAGACCTAACCTCCCAAGACTCAGAATGATAATTTTTCACATAGGTGAGAACTAAATCTGGATATTGTGCAACTGGAGGAAACCCTCCCACATGAGCAAGGCCACTAGAAAATTTTTGTTTTGCCAGAACTGACCTAGGATTCTCATTCATTCTATTCCAAAAATCTTGCAAATTAATATGTCCTAGGTCTATATCTTTAACCCCCATAAGATGATTATCTATAATAGAACCCACATCATAGCCCAAATATTTGAATTTCATACTAACAGACTTAATTATCCACCAAATATAGGAATCAAGGGCTCTTAGCAGACAAAGCTCAATTCCAAGAGGTCTCAAATGGAAAGTATTCATAGAACTAATGAAAACCCCAATTTAACTTGCAATGGCAGATTTCCAAACAAACAGTACTTAAAAATAGAACTAGAGTGCAGGAGAACTTGTGGTTGACTAACCTTGAGAAGTTAGAACTACGTTGGTTGTGGACCAATTAAATTTCTATGAATCACTGGAATAGCTACTTCTATGTGCAAAGGGTTGGTGAATGTAGATAGTTATACAATTTTGAGAAATCCCATCTTTATATCAACACTTGCAACAAGACTAGTTGTTTCATGACGAGACTAGCCGTAGTTGCACATTTACTCTCGCCAGTTCCATTATTAAAGATGTACAATACCTTTTTTGTCATTCATATTGGTAGAAAAGATCCCTATCAAATGACATCGGCAAATGGTTTTGCGATGTCTTTATTGATGATTGAGTCGGTGGATTGCTCAATCGGTGAGTTCATGAACTTTAGAAGCAAGTGTTCGATGAAAACTAAGTTCATGACTTAAAGATTTCACTGATAGTTATTTATTGTTTAAGCCTCTCCTTTCATCGATGAAAAGAACACTTTATGAACCAACTTAAAGTTTATCGGGACAGGCGAGGTTTGTAAAACATGGAACTAACCGATAAAGAAATTAAACAAAAGGTTAAGTTAGAGATCAGTAGAATTGGACAACACATAATAGAGAGAATATGTAAATATAATTGACAAATCACTTCATTGGTAAGTTTGAAAATAGGTGGACTTGCCGATAGATTCTGGAAACCTTAAGTTCAAACTCGGGTGTGTCAGAACTTCAGCCCAAAATAGTACTTAAGTCGTTGATCTATGATCATCGGATGATGGAAATATGTTATAATGTGTATGTAAATTTTCTATAAATTTGTCAAGAACATTAATAATTATCATTTAGCATATGATATATTCGCCAACCACATTATGTTTTTTAAAAAAATCATCAGCACATTCATCGAGTAATTAATTTTATATTTTTGAATATCTATATAATTCGCCACCTACTTTATTTTTTTTGGAATACAACTATAATTCACCAACGAATTTTTTTTCTTTTCAAATCTATATACAATTCGCCAAAAAAAATACCAATGTCGACAAATTTGAAAAAATTTCACCAATGAATTTTTTTTTCAAAAATAGGCATAGATTCGCCAACAATTTTTTTGTCTCGGGCTACGATTCACCAGGATTTTATAGGTTTTTTTAGGGGGGTTCCTTAAAGTTATCCCTGGCTAAGAATTTGCAAAGGTTGAGACACCTTAATTCCCAACACATAAAAGTAGAAACCTAGATCTGTACGGTGTCGCATAGATTTCAAGAGTTTCATGTTGACAGCAAGCGTGATGATTATAACACAGAAATCTATAGATGAGAGAAACAGATGAAAATGATATTATGAGAATGAAATAAGAGAAACAACTAGAAAGGGGAAAGGAATATGCAAACGCTCATGCGTTCGAAATCTTTCCTCACGCAAACCTGCAATCACAAATAGAGAAGAAGGGTTGGGATGTATAGGAGTTTGCCTCAGTCAAACCCCATATTTGGTGTTTCCACCTCAATGACAACTAGATTGATTGATTGATAAAAAGTGTGTGCTCTTAATTCTAAGTGCGTCTAGAATTGTAATGAGCAATTACAAAATAACAATGTGATATTGACAAGGAAATGATATCTAACCCACAGAGATAAATGCTAATCTAAATGGGTTAACAAAGGTATGGAAAGAAGTTACGAGGATCTCACTGGAAGACTATCGCATTGAAGAACAAAATGAAGCTTTGTTCGGAAGGATAGTGATCTCAAACGAGAGCCTTTCGAAGAATGAAAGGAACCAAAGTAAATCACATCAATTGAATACTGCCAATAATCTGCTATAAACAATGAGCATAGAATAATAACAATAGCACAAGTAAAATAAGAGTGAGCAGTAATTTTGGCAGAGCTTTGCTAGCATATGAAATTGATCTTTTCAAATGGCAAATCGATGGGGTTTTATACAAGAGGCAAGAGGCAAAAATCTGGGAAAAGAGTCGTTTGGGAGTGGATAGATATCAAGAAAAGCTCAGAATGTCATGCAAGTAAAAATTCACCTTCTAAAAATGGTTGACGAACAAAAAGACGCTTTTGATACATCTGCACACCGCACAGACATCTGCACCTAGCACTTTTTTCCATGTAACTTCAGTTCTTAGAAAGTCCATATGACTTGGGGCATTGCCAAGGTTACAACACTTTTACAGTTTTTGGATAAGATAAGCAAAAAGGGTCAAAGCAGCATTTAGAAAGCATCTTTGTGGGTTAAGGCTAAGGCCAAGGCTGGCAAGTGATCCTAAAAACACCCTAGGGGAGTGGACACTAAAGTGAGGGCCAGATAAAGAATGAAATTGTGAGCGAGCATAATTTGCAATGTTACAATCTCAAGACAAAAGCAAGAATTATACTATTATGCAAAATCTTGGCAAACCTTGGTGAGGATAAATAGGCAAAGGCTATGCTCAAGTGATCCCTAGAAACATGCTAGGGAACGGATGCCAAAATCAGTTCAAAGCACAACGTGAAATTGTGAGGGTACACAATTTTCTACATTACAAGAAGTGTGTGCAAATTAAGTGTGCTCTTAGATCACTTCATTATCTTCTCTAAAAATCTCCAACCTACAATAGATATATGTACAACCTCTCCTTGAAACATGAGTTCATACTTGACATCAAGAAAATAGGAAATATGATTGAATGAGCATTTAAATTCACAATAGTCATAGGTATATGAATGTATTTCCCACTATTGTCAGTGGTCAAAATGGATGTAATTGTTCTTGATATTTTAATATTAAAGTGAGCAGACCTCTAGTCTACATTTATAAATAAAAATGGTATATGGTTTGGTGTCGAAAGTTGACTGCATTGTAATGAGACTTTTAGTATGGATCCCCATAGCTTATTGTGGGTGATCAGCTATAATGTAAACTTTCTTTGATTTAATAGAAAGGGAGTAGACCCCAAGTTTACATTTCACTGATTCAAAACAAATATGTATGGCATGATACATACAATTTTTATTTAACATTTTTAAATAAATTAACTTACTATTTATAGTAAGTTTGAATTGCATGGAATAAAAAGACCACATTGAGAAGAAATTCCCAAAAAATATCTCAAGGTGTTAATTGAAACATGTAATAATAACTACTAATACTATAAGTCAAATATTTTGAATAGTGCATCCAAAATATTTGAAATATCTTTACAAACTAATAAAAAAAATTGGAATATGTCTAGTTTGTGGGGAATAAATTAGGATTATTTATAAAAATTATAATATTAATCTATTTTTTGCATATAAAGGTGATATTCCAAGTCCACATTGTGAAGAATGACTCCAGATTATTTAGAATTATGTAGAAAAAATAGTCCAATTTATTTGGAATAAAATTCTCTCCACTCTAGAAAAGGGACCATGAGTCCATATTATTTGAAATTGTTCATAAGACCAAAAACAAAAGAAAACTATGTTTTTTGTCAACATTGTGAAAATGTTTATAAGGCACTCCATACTTTTGCATCATCCCAAATCCATAGAGAAAGCAAAAAAGAGACACATGGAAAATAAATAGAAGAAAAGTGACATGAACCAAAAGTAAGTGCCCATAGTCACTTGTGTCAACATGCACCACTAAAGGTTTCTGTAGACACCTAAAAATGTCTGGACCCCGCAAGCCACTTTCTCATGTCAATCACACTACCAATTACCCCTTTCACAAATTAATTAAATAAAATCAAATTAATTTATCCTAAGCCATCCCTAACCATTCACCCTTAGCCATTCATCCCTAGTAATGAATTAATTCAATTAATTTATTACTAAACCTTACAACACCATTCATCATTAATTAAATAAATATTTCTAATATTTATTTGGTTAATTTCTCCATCTCCCTAATCCAGATTAATTAAATAAAACATGCTTATTTAATTAATCTCCCCTAGCCTATGACCTAAACCTAGCCTAATTAAATAAATATCAATTATTTAATTAGCTACCCTAACGTACCTAGCCCCTAGACCCAAATTAATTAAACAAACTCTTATTTAATTAATTTTAACCACTCATTAATCCCCCTCACTAATTTCCAACAGCTAGATTAATTAAGTTAAACACTTAATTAATTTGGTCAAACCTTGCTTAACACCTTCTCTTACACCCTTTGAATAAAAAAATATTTTTATTCAAAGGGGTCACATGACCCTTCCACCTCACCTTTCCTCTTTCATGTTAGAGTTCTTTTTAATGCAAAGAGATCACACATGTGTATGCCAAATAAATACACATGTCACATGCCATCTCATTCACCAATAAACTTGAATTTTTAATTCCACCACCTCCCAAGGAAATTAATTTTTTATTTCCTCATGTGTCTTAATCCTAATTAATGCTAAGCCTTCCCAAGGTGAATTTAAAATTGCAAAATAATCACAACCCTTCAATCTTGTTGATGAAATCTAAGCCCTCCATCTCATCCTCTCATCTCCGTGCCATTGGATCTCAACTTTGAATCCTAGCCATTGATCCCATTTCCCCTCCAATTTGCCTATAAACACAAGCTCTCCCAAGCCATTTACACATCCAAGTTTCAAGCAACATTATTATTCCAAAATATCTCCCCATTAGCTAAGCCAATTCCTTTTGAGTTGAATTTGAGAGCAATCCACATTCATACTATTCGCATTTGGGTAAAGCTAGGAGAGCTTGGGTGCACTTCTCCTCAACCTTATCAAGGAGTGAAGGAGATTGGAGGACATTTGAAGGTATAATGCTTGTTTATTTGAGTTCCTTTCATATTTTATTGTCTTGCTAATCTTTTTCATCTTCAGTTTCCTTGCATTATTTGCACTGTCACACCCCATTTTTAGACTATGCAGTCAGACAAATTTAACTATTTTAATTCGATTAAGTTCAATATGTGGTTATGAATGTCTAGATACAATGTATTTTAGATGATGACATTTCGATTGAATATTCACATGTTTTATTATTCCATTGCTATCAAATAACCATTAATTGCAGGTATTTAATCTATGGTTGCATTTTTGGAATGAGTGCTAATTATTATGATGAAATCGGTTATTTTTGTAATTAATTGGTATTATAATGATTATGAGTTTGGTTAATGATTTCAAACTAACTATTATTTTTGTGGTCATGAGGTGATTGCAGGATTAGTTTTTCCCCTCTCATTTGAAGAGGGAGAGTATCATCTAGGAGAGAGTGACAAATCGAGGTGGTGCGACAAATTGTACCATGAAAAACAAGAACCCCTACACACTTCACTATTATGCAAGTATTATCTGGTGATACATTGTAGGATATTGCCTGTGTCACTATTTTGATGTCCAATTTATTGTCACTTTTGCATTCGATGGTGTTGATTGGTTTTGGTCTTAAATAGTCCTTGTGTAGGCTTGTCAAGTGAACTTGCTTTGGTGTTATTTATTTATGAGAAGTCTTCTTTATTTAAATAATAAAAATTATCTTTTAATCTTCTTTTTAATATTAAAAGAGGGAAAAATAAATGAAGATGAGAAATTTGGGGTGTGGACATTTGAAGAGGCAATTTAAGGGAGGTTTAATGGATGGCCACTATTTGAAAGGAGGAGAAAACTACTCTGGCGAGTGGAAGTATTGGATATTCAATGCACTTGCGGTGCTGACAACTATGGAGAGTTTTAGGGCATGTTGGTAGTCTAGTGTTGCAACTTATAGGGGGTTTGTAATAATCAAAAGGTAGGAAAAAGGGAAAGGAGGGGTCATATTGCAGAGAAATTACTGAGGAAGAGAATACAAGGTTGGAATCAAGGAGAGTATAGTATTTGAACACGAGTATGTCTAGTTATTGAACAAGAGAGTATGTTTAAGGGAGGTTTAATGGATGGCCACTATTTGAAAGGAGGAGAAAACTACTCTTATCGAACTACTCTGGCGAGTGGAAGTATTGGATATTCAATGCACTTGTGGTGCTGGCAACTATGGAGAGTTTTAAGGCATGTTGGTCGTCTAGTGCTGCAACTTCTAGGGGGTTTGTAATAATCAAAAGGTAGGAAAAAGGGAAAGGAGGGGTCATATTGCAGAGAATTTACTGAGGAAGAGAATACAAGGTTGGAATCAAGGAGAGTATAGTATTTGAACACGAGTATGTCTAGTTATTGAACTCTCTTTATCTTTCTAGCATGCATGTATATTGTTTTAACAAATACCTATGATGTGTTCTCAAGTCTCCAATACCACAACTAGGTTATTTTTATTTAAAATGGTTGGGAAATACTCTCACTTTTGTACTCTATTTTGGAGTTTCCATTGGCACACAGTTGGGATGATGTTACCATGGGTTTGGATAGGTTTCTTTTACTTAACATTAACTATAATCTGGAAGTGTTAAAAGATTTATTTTTAGTAGACCTTTTTGTGTGTATTTTGTAACCTTTGCATTCTGTATGATCACTATTCTTTGAGGCGTGTGGTCCAAACAAATTTTGTGTTTTGTTTTTGTTGGGGCATTATGCGTACATGCCATTTGGGCAGTCACAATTTTCATCTCAATCAAAGTAATACCTTCTTTTATGCATTGATTTATGCCATGCCTTATTGCCATCAAGAGGTGGCCTAATTTTAAGAGGTAATAGTGTACAAAATATGGTGTGTGTGTGTGTGTATGTGAACAACACTGCCATATTAGTGAAAGTCAACCTTAACTCACTAATGATGTACTAACAACTTTATGTATCTATATATATGTATACTTATGTGTGTATTACACATAAGTATACATGTACACACATAAGTATATCTTATATAATACACACACATATAAGTATACATATATAGATACATAATGTTGTTAGTACATCATTAGTGAGTTAAGGTCGACTTATTCCCTAATATGGCAATGTTATTTGCAGCTAGTAATAGTAATCATTGCTAGACCCATTCATTGTTTCTAGTGACTTACTCCTTAGTATAACAACAGTGTTTGCCTTCTTTAAATAGTGACATTCAGACCATCTCATTCTTTGTTATGGCAAAACTGAGTACTGATTTGTATAGTGTTGTTCGCATTCTTTACTAGTAACTTATTCCCTATTTATTCATTGAAACAACAATGTTGTTCGCAGTCATATCAATAAATTGAGCAAGTCATTGCTCTTTGTTTAATGCATCTGGTACTAGTGGAATGTGTCATATATAATTGAAAATGTGATATATCTCTATTCAGCCTAGTATTCATCACTGGTAACTATGAACATTAATTTCATACTTGAAGATTATGTCTCAATCATCTTATAGATTATTTCTGCCTAGAAACAACAATGTATACTATTATATATTTTACAATTATGTGGAGATATCGGCTATGTATATTAATATAATGATCTATACTTAGTATGTGAGATATATGTGGTAGTAAACAGTGATGAATACTACTGAATAGAGTATATATTCATTACTGTTAGTTGTGCAAAACTTCATGCTTAAAGTATGGTTGTTTCCTTGGTTGTTATATACCTGTACATTGAATTATTATAACTTATATCATCAATGTAGCTACAAATTGTGGATACACTTAGCATTCAATCAGTCTATGTGATAATTCTTCTTCAAATATGTGAAAATAGTGTTTTGTATGATTGTTGAGATATTGAGAAGTGTTGTTCCAGTTGTAGGACTTAATTGAACAACCACATAGTTGATTGATTCCGATTAAGGTGAGATAGAACTTTAAGGACAATCACATATGAGACTGGTCAACTAAGTCACATGTTTTTTTATTTGAATTAAATGCTAGGAATGGTGTGATTTCAGTGAGTAACCAATAAACTAGACTGTTATACATAGAGTCAAGCTGAGATAGTAGTGTGTGAACATACTTTGGCCAAAGTAGTGTAGTAGTTGCTTACATTGTTTGTTCATTGTACTTTTAGGTTTGCATGTTAGTTGATTGTCATGCTTAGCTAGAGGATATCTAGGGTTGTATGATAGATTGCATGTAACTGTGTCAGTACACTATACACTTGATTCTCGGATGGTCATGATATATTTGTAGATACCTTTATATGTCACTCTCATGAAGGGTAGGGCCACTTCTAGCAGGAAGGTGTGTGGGAGATTATCGGTTTGTGGTTGGAGGAAAAGCGCCCAGATTATGCTCTCCCTCCACACAGCTAGATAGAATGCCATGAATCTCTTGTACTTGAGGAAATATATGATCGTGAAATTGTATTACCAAAAATTAAAAGTATATTATATAAACTTATATATGATCATTGAATGATAGCCTTATATTTATTTGTATGATAATTTATATTAATCCAAATCAATGTAATGACTGTTAATTGAAAGCAATGTGAATTGATGAATCTATCTTTTTATTGCATTATGGATTGTAATAGTGTTATATTTATAAATACTTTTAAAAAGAAAAATATATTGTGTTTATGCATTTGAAAATTATTTAATGAGCCAAATATGAAAAAAAATTTATTAGAACTAGGTTGTTACACGCCCGCTAACTAAGAACATGAAAACATGACAAACATAAAAGAAAGCAATGTGAAATCATGTAAAGAGGAATGATATCTCAACCTATTGGACTTGGATAGTCTTCTTCCATAAGAAGGTCATCTTCATCCTAATCACCTATAGTAAAATCATCCTTAGAAACCATATGAGAATGGGATGGGCCCAATTCTCCACCTAATTTAGGTCTATTGGTGCTCAAAACCACACTCTAAAACTCTAGAAAACAAACACTAATGACTAACCTTGGGGAAACAACTCTTGAGATAGGTAATTACTTAGGATTCATAATTAAACTATAACTGGTCTAGCCAACTAACAAGAGTGGGAAACTTGTCTACTCTTTTGGCTCTACTAGAGCCAAAGAAAGTGTTCCTAAAGGTCTTTGTAGAATATATGAAAACAAATTGGCCACACAGCTTATCCAAATATTATGCATATGGACACTCCTAAAAGTTGTCACTAAATATACTTAATACTTGGTTTACCGATCTTTTAGACCATAGTTCTCTCAACAAAGTAGATTAATGTCAGGCTATGATGCAACTGAGGTGTAAAACTTGGTTAATATACCCATGTGTGTAAAACTCTTATAACTCTTATGATTTCTTACTTCACCTATAACATGGTACCCAAAAACATGCACAACTCTCTATAAAAGACTCACAAGTATAGTCTCTCAAAGGATGTAGTAGAGGCATGTAGCACTAAGTTTATGTAGACTAGTAAAACATAAATCATCAAAACTTTAGATAGATAATTTTTTACTTTAAAGCTTGATCAAATGTCTAGTAATAAGACTAATGTTTTAATCCATGAGCAATAGAGTCAAGCCCTAAAATAATGAGAAAACATGCATGTAAATCAACCTAGAATAGAGAACAAAAAATGCATATGAGATCCCACCAATCTAGCTACACTTTCACTCAAATATAATTCACAGACACTTCACATGACCAAACATTCTTAGTAACCTAAAACTAAACAAACAATATTATATGGTATTAATGGAAAGCTTTTACAACTACTACAATAATAGACTAACCAAAAACATCAATGAGATAGCAAATGTAGCCACTGAGATTTGTCAAATCCCTTGAAATTACCAAACACCTATAGAGACATTCAGATCATGGAGAGGAATTCTTCTTGTAAGCACCTTCTCTAAATTTACAAAACAAAGAATCACACACTACTATAAGAATTGAACTTAAAAGTTATTACCCTAGAACACACTAAGACTAGAGGGCACTGTACAAATTCAACCAAGAGACCCTACATTTATAACATATAAATCTACATGAAGTTGCTTCTACAATTGACATTTATTTTCATTTAAATTGTTGCTTTGCTTTATAACAAGAAAGAAAATAATATCTACCAACTACTTATATTTTCCACTACTCGTTCTATTTAGCGTTGTATAATAAAATTTCTGATTTGGCCCTATAGCAAAATAAAATATCTCTTTCCCAAATTCTTCTTCAGCAACTTGTTTTACTTTTCCTACTCAAAGCTCCAATAGATTTAATATTAATTTCCTACAACAATGTAAACATTTGACTCTGAGCAAATTATTTTTCCACACCTACAACTTTTACTCTCTAGCACAAAAAATATTTACTCGCAATCACTCATTTCCAAAATATTTTAACTTTTCCCATGTGAAGATAAATCTTTATAAAAGTGAATAATTATGAGCTCCTATATTTTCCCTTAGCAAAATAGTAGTATCCTCGTGGCAAGGGGCACTAAAATATTCATAGGCATTCTATGTCCACCTTAGAGCATAGAAGAAGTAAAGTGTGCTTGAGGCAAGTGAGATGTTGATATTCCCAAAGGATGCACAATAAACCTAAATATAATGCGACAACACATATCACATCTCCCAAGTTAACCAACTTCAATATAAAACGCTATGCATTGTTTATTAGCCAATCAAATGCCTACCTTTGTGGGCCCATAGTTTTACCAACCTTGCCTATGAAAATGAAGTAAATCAACAATCAATATCATTACAAGAAACACATATCAGATCGATGGCTAAGGATACTATGGTAAATGGAATAAGCAAGAAAGGGATTAATTTCCCACAAAACTCTATTTAACTAGTATGAAATAAAAAGACGTCATGTGTTGCATTTGTACCAAGTACTATTTTGTATTTCTTTTATCAACATATTACTACTCATTATGCCATAAATTGGCTCCTCTAGTGTCCAACCTACTTGTTGCATCTCCATGAAAACTACCTCTACTTCTTCAATATGGTCACAATGCCCAAGAACCTCCAACATTGTATTGTGAGTCACCTAATCTATTTGGAAATTAGCATTTTGCATAGCTCTATAAAGCTTTGACATGGTAGAGTAATTCCTAGCCTTTACATGCAGATCCATAATGATGTTATAAGTAAACAAATTATATGTTACAACAGTAAGTTCACACCCATCTTTTATGCATCTTATCACAGCACGGCCCAAGATAACTATCATGGTTGTGTAAGAATTTTCATCATGCTTAAACCCCACGATCTTGGGCCTAAGTTGAAACTCGATAAACAACTCTCTAGATGAGGATCTAGATGAAGTCATGTGCGTGTGTGGAAGCTTTGTGAAACAAAGTATTGCAAAGATTGAAAGAGATATAGAATTGAAACAATAATTGTATTATTATTTATCTAATCATCTTGTACATGAAATACTCTTGAGAAAGATGTATGGTTGCTATCTTCTAATCTATCTGCTTTTCATTGATGTCTCTAATCTATGTTACATAAATGTATATATAGATTACATGTCATGGAGGCCAAGAATCATTATGGAATTTGAACTATTTTTATGGAAGTGGAACCATTTCCATGTGTGACTCATCATCTCTTGATGGTTGTGTAGTGTTGAACCATTTGTTGGTAGATGCATGATATGTTAGCAAATGATATGGCATAGTGTGAGTTGTAGAAATGTCACCTAGATTATCATGTCAACTACACTATCCAATGTTTGAAATGTGATGCTCAAAATAGCATAGTAAGAAGCAGTGTGAGTTAGACTTTGTGGTTTTCTTGGAGGTCTATTGAACTCTACTAAAGCCATGGTAAAAACTACAAAAGATTTGACAGAAGTATAGTTGCTATAGGAGTGTTTGATCCTGTGTAGAGTACCCTACACCATTGTTGGAATAAATGTGGCACTTGTTGGAGATGTATGGATGATCCTTGTGTTATTGTGAGCATCTAAGAGTTGCTATAATGTATCACAAACCATGGAAGTGTTCCCACAATTACCCAATCCATGAGAATGGTCTTAGCATTATCACATGAACCAATGTTAGTAGATCCTCCTGGAATACCCCACCTATCTATTTGCCCAGTTGAAAAAATTCAAGGGCAAGCCATGTTCCTACTTCTATTTGAGAACTTGGTCTACTTGACCTAACTTCACATTCAAGTTGGCCAAATCCTCAATAGTAATAGGTCTTCAATACATTTTTCTCAAAATACTATAAACTTGCTCTCCTAAAGTCGCTTGGTAGGTAGAGGATCCCATTGAGAACCATTTCCAATTATCTTCTTTTTCCCTCTTTCATAACCTCTATTCATACCTCTTCTACAATTCTCAAGTTATCTCTAATTATTCCCATCTATGAAGAACTTTCTAGGATGAATTTTATCTATTGCATTACTTGTGCTCCATTTACTTTATAGCCACCATACTAACGAGGAGAAAAACTTGTTCGAGAGGCTAGTGGAATCTCAAAGCATAGCCTTTCATTGTCCTAGATGTATGGATAAAATGTGGTTGTGAAACAATACAGGTGCGTTGTACATTGGCTATAAGTAGTGTCCCTTGGGATATGTGTTTGAGGGATTTAGATTGAAGTATTGTTGCTTCTATCTCTAGACACCATCTAATTACTCGTCTTCATGGCCGTGCATCTTTCCTAGAATTGGAATATGGCAGACACTAATTATATCCCTGAGACATTGTCCTTTGTGTCCAGCCACTTATAACATTCTCCTTTCTTTTTCAAACTTCTTCTTCCTGAACCATCCCTTCAATATGATTTCTTTCCCATAGGTAAGCTCCTCGTCTCTTCCCAAAGCATTGTCTCTCCACTATCTTCATAGTCTCTGCTTCATTTGTCCACGTCAATAAAAGTAATATCCTCCATAAGAGCTTTACTTGTAAGCTAAAGTTTTGCTTCCACAGATGCCTTAAGCAGTGCTTGAGTAAAAGCATCAACACTTGAAATGGTGGCATGTTCCTAGAAAGAAGTACTGGTACTAACATATGTCCGACTGACAAATAAAATTGGTTGTGTATAGATCAACAAAATCAATTTTACACGTTCTGTTTTCAAAATTCACTTGCTTTGAGCCATTTTCTCCCTCACAGTACATTATGGCAACTCGGCAGAATTAATGAATGGGTCTCGCCATACATTAAACCCAAATTGTAGGGGTCAAAACCCAACTGAACTAACTTAATTTAAACCCAACTGAAAATTGCCATAGAACTGTGTTATTTTAAACTCAAATTGTAGGGGTCAAAACCCAACTGAACCAACTTAATTGATTACCACCAATAAAGAGCCATATTCTTTCAAAAACACAGGCTATTGCTTTTGATTCCAACTCTCTATTAATTTCCTTGTTTGCATCTTCGTAACCAATACCAGATTTCTCATTCAATTTGTCCCTATCACATTTATCATATTAATATTTTTTTACAGTTTTTACAATGTTTGTGGAGAGAACAGTCTTTCAAACACTGATAGGTAGGTGTTGGAGCACTTTGATTGTTTTCCACAAAAGGAACCATAGGATGCAGTGGCAGAATTGGATACTTTGAGCCATCCCTAAAAAAGGAGATGCTTGCAAACACTCTCTACAATGAAATATTTCTTCCCATTCTTGCAAGAGTATCAATGTATCTCTTTGTAGGCCTTAATATACTCGAATAAATTCTTATGTTGTACAATGACAACACAACCACCTTTCTTCTAAATCATCCCTCTCTCAACTATTCTTAAATATCATCCACTTCAATAGTTAAAGATCAATCTTGACAAATAAATATAGGATAAATATTTACCACTTTTTATTGTGAATGAGGTGTAAAATTACTATTCACTATTTATCTATTGAAATGAATGATATTTAAGTAGAGTACTCTGACACAAGATTATAAACTATCACTCCAAACTCATAACCAAGCACATCAAGCTTGCAGGAAAAACATCCAAAGCTGTCAATGAATTTACCCCACACATTGTCTAGTTACCTCAGCTACTACTCCTTGTATGTTACAAAACCATACTCATCCATGTGGCAATGTTCTAGAAACTGCAGGTGATTGTGGGCTGCAAGGAATCCATGTAGTGGGCAATAAAACACTTCCTACAACCTGCAAATGGGCCCACCAATCCGTTACTTTATTTGATATATCAAATCCAAACATTAGACTTTTTTCTTTGCATTTTTCCAACTCGGTCCCACCACTTTTTCTCATAGCAAAATGAATAAATTCATATTTTTAGCAATTTTGTTAGTTAAACATAACTACGAGAAAACAAAATCGCTAGTACATTTCTCATAGCTTGGAAATGCATTAAGTGTATTTAATATTTTCTTAAAACCATTTTCATAATAAGAGATGTATTGTGTCTAGTTGGTGGTGTGATTTGGTAATTAACATTGTATTTGGAGTAAAGGATTTAGCACTAATTGGATTGCATAAATTTTGTAAAATTATAACAAGTGTATTTTTTTTAGAGTAGAGTAATATGGGTGGAGTTACTAGATGCAATATTGGAAAGTGTAAGAAACATATTTGTGTGTTTGAAGAAAATTAGATTAGAGTATGATAATTTTTTTCAATATAATTAGTATAACACGATAAATTTTATTTTTTCAAATTGATATAAAAGAGTGTAGCACGGTAAATACAAATATTGATAATACAATAGGTTATACATGTTTTTAAGGGTATCAAGTGCATAGTAGGGGGAAGGTTTACAATATGTTATTGTCTTATTCAAAAGTAGAAGCATGCACCATACAAGAAACATGTTAGGTTAGTAAATGATTAAAAAATTATTACATAATGTCATTTTTTAAAATCAAATATGATTGTGCTTAGTAACGTAATTTCTATTTTTTCTATCCACATTTCAAGCCCTAAGGAATATAGTGCATTTGAGTTGAAAATTGATAAAATTCTTGCATGAGCAACAACTTGACAAATCCAAAGTCACTTCTAGAGACTTCATTGAACAACATTATTGTGTTTTCCATAATTTTCTGCATTTGTTTGTCAAGGGACAACACATTATTCATACTAATGTTTTAGTACCCTATCACCATATAAATTTAGGAGAAGGCCTCCATATAGTCCCATCAACCTACTTTCTAAGACTTGTATTTACACCACTTAACAACATCTCAAATTTAAAAGATTGTCAATCATTTAACCTTTACATACAATTTTTTTCAAGATCTCTTACCATTTGAGAACTAGTCACTTAATGTGGCAGTGTTATCTATAGTTCAACTAGTCTACTATGCTATGTTATAGGTACATCTAAAATATGCAATGCAACATTCAAACAAAGACCTGACCTTAAAAATTAGTATCTTCAAAAAATTAAGAAACTAAACTACCCATTGCTCTAAATTTTAGACATAGAAACTTTGAAACACCATTCACTTTAATCTAAAAGTGCTAACAACATTTAAAGAATATATTTCCCTATCTTAGAAATTACTATTGACTTTTTTTATGGGGAATAAATTTTCGTTGTAGTTAAGAAACAAACTAGAGAAAATAAGCAATCAATTTAGCAATAAAACATCCCTTATAAGGCATAGGCATTTTGAAACTAATTTTTTAATATCACTTATGAAATGAATTAAATTATGTTCATCTTGAGTTCATGTGGTTGTCTACATGCAAAGGCATAAAGCAACAATCAATGTGAGGAAATCATGGGGAACAAAACCAAATGTAGTAATACTCAAACAATAATACTAGCAATCACACCTTGGTGTGCAATGGGTACGCCGAGGATTTGTGAAAGTTCAATTTCCATGTCTTTAAGTGAATGATGACTGTCAGTTATTCCTATGGTATGTGTTTTTCTTTTGTTTTCTCGTTTGTCTTGAATCAATTTGCATAATCTTAATGGATTTCAAGATCCTATGTTTTGCTTAGTAGGTACTTCAAATGTGTGAGCTTTCATGTTTGGTGTGTAGTCTCTATTTGCATGCATCTAAGCATAAAACAAAGGGATATTTAATGTGGAGATGTACATTGCATTTTTCAAAGGAAAGTTTGCATTACCACTTGAAAATATGGAAGTGAGAATGGCACTATTGTCTAGTAATATCACTTTTCTCAATTATTACTTTGTTGAGTGCAATTTCATGTTAGCATAAAGTAGATTCATAGGCTTTAGTGAGAGCCATTTTGAATTGAGTTTTATTATTTATACAGATTAGTAGTATCAATTACGACATAAGTTAACCAAATTTGACAAGAATTGTTGGTTTTTTCACTATAGATTCTTAGTACTCATGTGTTTCTTCTATTTATTTTTTTGTTACTATTATTCTTCTATACCTATCCTTGTGTTTACTTTAAGTCATTTTGCAGTCTCATCAAGCTTAGAGATAAAAAGAGATAGATATAGAGAGAGATAAAGAGGGAGAGAGAAAAAGAGAGATGGTACAAGAGAGAGAGGGACATAAAGAGCGGTAGAGATATGAGAGAGAGAGAGAGAGAGAGAGTTATTGGTAAGAATTGTAATCCAATTAAAATGATTTATAATAATTAAATGTTAAATAAAATTATTGAGAAAAGAAGATAGAGAGTGGTAAACTTAAAGTGTGATGCTCTGGCCTTTAAAAACATATGTTTAAAAGTTAGTCTCATTACCCTATGATGAAGAAAAATATCATTTTACTATAATGACTAGTTAAATTCTATAAAAAATTAAAAAATCTAATAAAAGTTTTCCATTTAACCTTCTATCTACTTAACATAAAATATAAGAACAAAATGTAGTTAAGTTAATCTCGCATTGCTAAAAATTTTGAGATTGGAGGGCAAAATGTCCAAAATGATTTGTCATAGGCCACTATAAATGTTTATTAGTACTTAAATGCTAAGTTGGTATTTTACTAAATTATCTAGCGTGATCTTAGTGTAATGATGATTTCTCTAGCGTGATCTCCTCGTATGACCTCATAACTGCCTTAGCACAGGATAAAATCCACAGCGTCCCTATTAAGTTGTTCATGGCATTCCAGACAACACTGAACTCTGTAGGTGTCCTACCCCACTGCAATAACATTAGACACGATTACGATTCCTTATAAAATCATAAAAGGTAAAGACTTCATTTATTATCCAATATGAAAATATATTATATGTATATATTTAGTATAATATTATATTATTAAACTATATATCTAGATTAAATATACTATACATTTGATATTTTTAGATATTTATTATTAAGTTATATATGTTTTATATATGAAATAATAATATAATAATTATATATTACTATATAATATATTTGATATATTGATAATTATCAAATTATTTCTATAATAATATTATATTATAAAATTGTATATTTACATTAATTAAATATATTAAATATTTAAATTTGCTATTTGATTATATATTTATTATAATTATATTTTTTATTTTATATTCAATTCTATATAATATAAATTGTTAAATATAAATATAGTTTAGTATATATTATTTAATATAATTACACTAACTAACTATAATATTGGTTCTATATATAAAACTAAAATATGATTAAATAACAAATATATAAGTATTATATATTAAAAATATTTAATTAACTATAATATAAAATATCTAATATTGTACATTAAAATGCATGTAAATGTTAAATATTAAATATATATAAATATTAAAATTAAAAATTATATAGAATATTATATTATATTAACTAACAAATATAATATTACATATAAAATATTTAATTAAATATAATCCTAAATATATATAAATATTAAAATTAAAATTATATAAAATATAATATATTATAATGAATATCATAAATTTTATATTAAAAAACAATGGGAGGCAAAACATTGGAAAGAAAAGAATATTAGCCTAAGAGAAATTTAATAACATTAAAAGTGTTATTTAAAACATAGCTGGAAGGAATTTAGAGATAGTTGCTTACCTCACAGAAATAACTGCCTTTATTTTTATCTTAACTTCTCAAATTTAGCGGCTTCCGTACGGGCCAGCGAAATTCATTTTTCACAATATAATAGTCAAATCTTAAAATGATTATTAAGTGATTCAGCCCACGTCCTCTTGAATGTCATGCCAGTTTAAGCAGTAGCCATTTACTATGAGTAAGGGCATGTCCCCATGCGGTTGCTTAGCTTATTTTGGCTACTAGCCACTGCTCAACTTTTTTAGGAGCTATTTGTGGAGCTACTGGCCCCATGGATTTTTAATTTTTCTGCTTAAAAATAAGCAGTGATTTACAGCGCCTTGGACATGGAAGTCATAAAACAAACGGTGATTTTAATCAGAGCCTCCAAATTCAAGCCATCACTGGAAGCAATGTTTCATGCTCATCCGACCTCGACTTGGGTTCTGATGTGCTCAATTATCCAAGTTTCACTGCCATTTTCAAGAACGTTGACGAATGTAGGAGATGCCCAGAAATTGTATGGCCATGGTCGAGTCTCCCGAAGGGCTCAAAGTAGAGGTGAATCCCTCCAGTCTTACACTTACTAAAAAGTTTCAGAAGCTAGATTTTACTCTTACAGTGGAAGCGGGGAAAAGTACACCTGTTGCATATGGATATCTGAGTTGGATTGATAACAAGGGGCATGTGGTGAAGAGCCCTGTTGTGGCACTGTTTGATTAAGAAAGATCCATGGACCTTTACAATTAAATCCATGGCACAGAAGCTTCGAATGGGAATTCGATATTCTTTGCTTATAGGAGGAGGTCAAGCATCCGGGGCCAAGCATCGTAGGGGGAATTGAAATTGTGGGCTCTGTTTCTGCTGCTCTTGTCGCTGGTTTTTGGGGATGAAAGCCGTATAAGAACCACCAAGACAATTAGGGTTTAGGGCATAATTTCCCCGTAGCTTATTTACTAGTTTTGGTATATGTTTGAGTGCTGATGTTATTGTGTTAACTTTGAAGAGTCTGGAGGAGATCAAATTCAGAATTCAGTATCAACCGAGATTAAACTATGGTGGGTTCTTTGTTAGTACGGTATATTTTGTGAGACTGTGTGAAGATATCTGAATGTACATATACTCTATAATTATAATGAAATAAGTTTCAATCTTTGAGTAAAACTTGCTCAAGTGTGTAAACAGTAAGATGAATTGTTTGAACTCCAGTGTCGTTTATATGAATTTGTATGTACAGAGCAGCTCTTATACTTGTTCGTATTCAACATTTCAGGGATTAACCAAGCACAACATATGCTTCAGGCTTTATACAAAAGATGAAAATGATTGAATGAGCCATCTGTTGTCTAGCAGCCTGAAAGATCAAGTATGCATTGGGTCATAAGGGAAAACAAAATAACTGAATTCATGCAAGGCAAACAAAAACCCAATCAACATTTGGATAAAGGAAAAACAAACAAAATACTTGCGCTCAGTCTTCACAGGCAGAGTCTTCACAGCAGAGCAGAGCATTAAAAGGAATATGGAGGGAAAATTTGGGGGAACTGTGCACATAAAATATGGAGGGGAAAATTGGGGCGGAATTGTGAAAAATGAGAGAACCAATTATACGATGCCACATGGCAAATTTCTTAATATGCAATTGCTGCAAATTTCCAGCCCCCCCTTTTTTATCCAGCTTGTTTTCAATTTTTAAGCAGTGACTGCTCCACTAAAATAGGGAAAGATTCTATATTATCCTGTTTCCCTTATTTTAATTTCACATGGGGCCACTCAACTGCTTATTTTTAAGCATAAAACTTACTTAAGCAGCCGCATGGGGACATGGGGTAAATATCGAAAAACTAGCCCAAAAAAAATTGTTGACGAATAACGGAGAAAGATGGAAAACGGTACCGGTGAAATCCAATGGCCAAAGACGTTTCAATCATCTTGCACACTTCTGAAGAAATGGAGACCGTCAATTCTGAAAGTCAGCCCATTCATTTCATAAAGGGAACACCTTCGGCGTAAAAATAAAATGAAAAGTAGCCCCCAACATTAGATTTTGGAATGTGCCCTCTAGGTCATAAATTTAATTGCTTCTCATGATATACATTGAAACCACATCCTGCCACATATTCCTAATTCATTAGTATTTTACCAAGTGTCTTTTGTGTTTTTTTTAAGTTATATATGTATTTTGAGCTTTAAAAATAAATGAACACCCCAAAAATGAAAGTGTTGGAAAAAACATGGGGTATAAAGAGAGAACATTACAAACTTTAAGCACCATTTTTCATTATAGAGCTTAAAAAAATTGAAAGACAATGCAAAGACACTCCTCTTAGCTATTAGCTAGAACAAGGGTGATTCTCTTTGGAACTTTGAGGAAGCAAGAGTTATGAGAACTATGTTTCATTAAATTTGCATACAATGGTCAAATAACTAAACACACACAGTGGATATAGGTGGCAAAAAATATCATTTAGCATTCCATGTAGGAGCATTTTACTTGTCATCAGGCTAACAATGATGAAATTACATAATACACATGTTTGATATAGGGGGAAAAATATCACCTAGAATTGTAATTCATTCATTGAAGACTAATTAAGATAATCAAATAAATGTATATACATTTAATACTTTACACTACAAGCTACATTCCATGTTTGAAATCCTATATTTATGGTAGAGGAAAATATAATTGTGGCAATCCCTAAATAAAATGAATGATCACTATCACCAATCTTTAGTGTGAGGAGCATGCCTACTCATGCCACATGTTCACCATAAATATATGTGCTTCTTCCATGCGAAGAACTAATGTGTCCTCTGGCCTATAGCCCCACAAAACTCATGGCATCATTGATATATTATTATGATTTTTATATCTATGAATTCATATTGTAGTTGACATACTCAGGTATATGTGGTGGGCAAGCAAGTTTATCTCATACCCTTTGTTCTTTGATGTACCACTAGCATGGAACAAGGTATTGGGGAGTTGTTCATGGACTTTTGGGAATAGTGTATTTTCTTCTTTACTTTCATTTAACTTAGATGTCAAGGGAACACTGCAATGCATGATTACAAATCACTATATTCCATCTGGGAATTACCCATCAAGTGAAGGCAATTCATGAGACAATCTTGTACAATGTTGTCATGGTGTTCATGGTGTTGTAGTGACTCATTTCAAAGCAACATAGGTAAGCCTAGAAAAATTATTTTGGTAGCTTGGAAGATGGGTATATGGGTAATTGCCAAAAGGAGTTGTTTATGCCTTAAAGTCTACTGAGTATGAGTGAATCCAAAGTCTTTGCATTATTATTTAAGTAGACAACATACTCTATGAGTATGTGTATGTGGACCACTGGCCAAATTGATTGTTTGTATAAAATTCTTATGAATTATATATAACACATTAAGTTTATTAAGAAGAAATAGATACAAAAAGATATATGCACTGTGTAAATGTCAATTTTGTAATATAATTTGTTATTTGATTTGGATTTTGGAAGAGAAAAATTGAAGATTTATGATAACTTATTATGCTTGTACTTGGGAATGTTACTTTGGAGTTACTTTGTAGTGGTTTTTATTGATCCGAGTATGCCATCAAGTTGGAAACCAATGGTAAAGGAAAAGAGTGAAGAGACTATCATGTTGACCAATATTGTATAATATACCTAGACAGAGATTTCAACAAATATTAGACTGTGGTACTATAACCGATAGATTCCAAGTCCATATAAAGATTTTAAAGATCTTTGTTTATTCTTGATTCCTAATATAAATATAAAAAAATAGTAAATAATTGTATCTTTTAGCCTTATCTTTTGAAACAACTATCAACTAATGTGATCTACCATACAACATGTAATAGGGACCTAATACAATTTTTTGTGCTCACAAGAGTTTTTATTTCACTAAGATAATGTACTTATTGTCGTCTAAACAAATTAAATAAAGTTACATGAGCTTAGTAATCTAATTCAATATATTTCTGAATAAGAACAAGTAACTAGAGTTATGTTTCGATAGAACTATGATGGATTCATGCTCAAGTGTGTTGAGGAAGAGAAGGTCCTAACAATTCTCAAAGAATTTCATCACAGACAGCTGGGAGAACACTACTTTGCCCAACCTATAGCTATCAATATTATGCAAGTAAGATACTACTAGTCTTAGTTGTTTGCAGATGCACATAAACCAGTGTGCAATTGTCAAAATTGCCAATTTTGCACCAATAAGAAGAAGAAGGCACCTTTGCCACTAAAGCCTATATTCATGAACAAACCATTCACCATGTGAGGCCTTGAATTCTTGATGTGATTAACCCACCATCAAGTGCTAGCCATAAGTTCATCCTCACAGTAACATACTACTTCACAAGATGGATTGAGATCAAAGCTTTGAAGAATGCTACACAAATAGTGGTAATTAATTTCCTAGAGGATATAGTCCTAAGGTTTGGAGTCCCTGGAACCATGATTATTGATAATGCTAAGGTATTCATGGGGACTACCATCACCCATTTTTCTCATCGGAATGGAATCTACCTCAAGGCATCCTCAAACTACTATTTGTAGGGGAATGGAGTGGATAAATCCATAAATAAGAACCTGATGAAAATTATCAAAAGGATTGGGCCTGAATCCAAGTGACAATAGCACACACATCTAAAGTAGGATTTTGAGGTTGATCAAATAACTCCAAAGAGAGTAACGAGGGTATCCCCCTACACTCTAGTTTATAGGAAAGAATCCTAGCTACCAATTTCCATAGAGATACCAACATTGAGCATCATTCACCAACTAGAGATTGGCAATGATGGAGCTATAACAACTAGACTAGTCGAGCTCATTTTACTAGAAGAATTAAGAATTATTACCAAGAATGACATGAGCAAGCATCAAGGCATGATGAAGAGATGGTTTGACAAGCGCACCATAGCGTAAAGCTTCAATGAGGTTGACTTCATTCTCAAATGGGACAAGAACAAAGTGAAACCAAGTCACCATGACAAGTTGGACACACTCTAAATTAGACCATATATCATAACCAACTACAAGTAGGTAAATGTATTTGAGCTCGCAACACTTGGTGGGTCAATTCTACCAATCCCAGTAAATGAGACCCATCTCAAGCCTTATTTATAAATGATCTTCCCTTGTACCATAGTTCTCATATCATAAATTTCCTTTTGTATAGTTTTCCTTCTGATGCAGAGTAGGGTTACAAACTAGACTATTGATACCATATTTCACAACAATGGGTTCACTCTCTTCTCAAGGTTCAATGGAACTCATGACAGGGCAGACTTCTTTAGTTATGACAGTCCTCTTAATATGCAAAGGTGGCAGATCTCTCAATTTTGTGGGACAGCATGGAAACACCATAGAAAGCATGGGGTGATGATATAAATGATGTCACATACCTTACAATATTTTGGTAAACCCCAAATGCATGGGCAGACTTAAAGGTAGCAACATTTAATGGGACAGTCTATGTTTTATGTGCAAACAATGAATCAAACCTCAATCCATGAAGGAAGTATCAGGCCAATGGTTGTTCCAGGGTGTCAACATCAATCTCAGACCTGTCATAACCTTCACCAAACTCTAAGCAATGTTGTAATGCCAAACTTTGGCAAGCAACCCCAACACAAGGTCAATTTGCCTACAACCACAGCAACAAACAAGGATTGTCATTCAAATTCTCTTCACCCATGCATTATTCAAGCCTCAACTCTTGAGGGTCATTAGAGTACATTAGGACAAAGCTCTATACACAAGGTTTATATTTAATCATGGAGTAAATGCAAGAAATAACATTTTGATTGCTCTATGAAAACCTAGGTAGGGTTTTGAGTGACCACTAAAATATTGATAACTTATTGCAATCTTAATGAAATAGAATCAGAAAAAAAAACATAATGAAGCTAAGAGTGGCCTTCACATGATATAATCAATGTTCAACCCATACAAGACACCAGCAATCCATACAACGTGACAGAATCTGAAAGAATGCAAAAAAAATACAGGGAATAAACGTGCAAAAAATCTTTTCATTCACCAAACTTCATTCCAATCCCTCTCTTCGAGGATACCAAGAAAATATAATCATTTACAATCATTTCAAACTGTTTGAAACCAATTTCAACCAACTAACCAACCTATGCAACTACCATGACAACTTTTGAAAAGTTGCTTGACAACATTTTGCAACTTTTACATCTTTTATCCAAATGACCCCAAACTTTCACAAATGACTCCAAATGACCTTTAATGGTACAAAATGACCTTATTAACATGAAACAACCCAAAACAAAACAAAAATCCAAACTTTGCCTCCTGGAGGCATATCAGGCCCTGAGAGTGCTCTCGCACCATACTCCCAACGAAAAGAAAAAGATTCAAGTCCACTTGAATGGGAAGCTTTAATATTGTTCAACTTGGACTCCTTGAACTGATTAATTTGACATGTACTATGCTGCTCAAACTCTTTCATTCTTCTCTGTACTTGTGCTTCGGTGATACAAATCAAGAAGTGTCTCATCTTAACTTTAGGTCTCCTTAGTGCCTTACAAAAGTATTTAAGCCTGTCAAAAGGAGAAATCATTCTCGCAGATGCATCTCTGAAGTCCTCTATCCCCATTGCTTCAACAATGAAAACTTTACCACTACATTGTGTAGGAACATCAAACTCAAAGCCCTTGGTCTCCTTGGTGTGAAAGGATTCAACTTCTTATGTAGCATTATCCTCTACACTTTCTTGTTTGCTCTGCTTTCCACATTCTTCTATGGATCTTACAAATATTACAACTTCTGATTGAGGAGTCATAGGTTGAGCATTCACAATATCACAAATTACCTTGTTAACTGCTGCCCTCTTTGTTGTGCTTGTAGAATGATTGATATGTTGCTTCATCATATCATCCTCAAGCAAAGAACATGGTGAGAAAACATACTGGAATGGGTACAAAGAATAGTGACCTTGCATATACTCTTGACCATCCCAATTGACTAGATTTATTGTTGCCTTCTCCATAGACCTTGTAGACTGATCAGCCTGCTCCCTCTTGACATTATCATTGTCATACATTCCCATATTAGTAAATAAGTCAATAGGCTTAGATTTACTACCCTCTAACATCCTTAAATAATAACCGAGTCTTCTCATTAGAGGTAATGAATTAGTAGGTTTATCAACAACAATGTCTATACCACCCTTCAACATGTCCTATATGTCCCAAGGCAACTCGCCAATGTGTACTGCTATTATGACTCTCCTAGGTCTGATTATTGTGTCAAAGTCTACTTTTTCCTCCTCCTCAAATGGCTTAGGCTCCTCAATCATCAACAAAGACTCTCCAAGGTCTGGTTCTGTTGTCCTCTCTTTCCTTCTTCGCCTCTGAATGATCTTCTTGATGGGCCACTTTACCTTCTTTCTTATTGGCCAATGCCAACCATTTTCCTGGTTTGCTTTCTCAAGACACTGCTACATCTCAAGATTCATTCTTTCTTGAACTTTTTTTCATTTGTTCAAAGGTGTGCCTCAACTCTATTATTTCTTGCTAAACATTTATTTGTTTTTCCTTCTCATTTTTCTTCTTCATCTCACTTCCATCTCTTCTCATCACTTGTTTCTTGTTTGGTACCTCCTTGTACTCTGCAAGTCTCCATGGACTTTTCTCCTCAACACTTCCATTCTCCTTTTACAAGCAAGTCTCTTTCACCTTGCTTCTTCTCAATGCTGCTTCTTGTCTTCGTGATACCACGCCTTAGGCCCCTTTCTTTTTTTCCTAGCGTAGTCTTTTGGTATCCAGGTTCTTCCTTCAACCTCCAAAAAAGATAATACACAAACTCCCAAAACTTCCTTACCCAGATCTTTGGGATCTGATACCAATTTGATGCAAAGCAAGGTTACAAACTAGACTATTAATACCATATTTCACAACAATGGGTTCACTCTCTTCTCAAGGTTCAATGGAACTCATGACAGGGCAGACTTCTTTAGTTATGTTAGTCCTCTCAATATGCAAAGGTGGCAGACCTCTCAAGTTTGTGGGACAGCATGGCAACACCATAGAAAGCATGGGGTGATAATATAAATGACATCACAGACCTTTCAAGGTTTTGGTAAACCCCAAATGCATGGGCAGACTTAAAGGTAGCAACATTCAATGGGACAGTCTATGTTTCATGTGTAAACAATGAATCAAACCTCAATCCATGAAGGAAGTATCAAGCCAATGGTTGTTCTAGGGTGTCAACATCAATCTCAGACTTGTCATAACCTTCACCAAACTCTAAGCAATGTTACAATGCCAAACTTTGGCAAGCAACCCCAACACAAGGTCAATCAGCTTGCAACCGAAGCAACAAACAAGGACTGTCATTCAAATTCTCTTCACCCGTGCATTATTCAAGCCTCAACTCTTGAGGGTCATTAGAGTACATCAAGATAGAGTTCTATACATGAGGTTTTGATTTGATCATGGAGGAAATGCAAGAAATAACATTTTGATTGCTCTTTGAAACCCTAGGTAGGGTTTTGAGTGACCTCCACTAAAATGTTTATAACTTACTACAATTTAATGTAATGGAATTAGACAAAAACCATAATGAAGCTAAGAGTGGCCTTCACATGATATAATTAGTGTTCAACCTGTACAAGGCACCATCAATTCGTACAATGTGACAGAATCTGAAAGAATGCAGAAAAACACAGGGAATAAACGTGCAAAAGAGCTTTTCATTCACCAAACTTCATTCCAACCCCTCTCTTCAAGGATACCAGGAAAATATAATCATTTACAATCATTTCAAACTATCTGAAACCAATTTCAACCAACTAACCAACCTATACAACTACCATGACAACTTTTGAAAAGTTGCTTGACAACATTGTGTAACTTTTACATCTTTTATCCAAATGACCCCAAACTTTCACAAATGACTCCAAATGATCATTAATGGTCAAAAATGACCTTATTAACATGAAACAACCCAAAACAAAGAAAAAATCCAAACTTTACCTCCTGGAGGCATATCAGGTCCTGAGGGTGCTCCTGCACCACCTTCCCACCATTATAGTTGTTCTATAATGGCCCTTTTATATATTGTTTGTTTCCCGCACCCCTTTTGTTATGTGCACTATCCAATTATGAGCTAACCATTAGGAAGAAAAGATTGCATCATTTCACCTTTGTTAAATCCTCATGCTAACTCTTAAGCAAAGCCAAGACCTTCTTCCTGGCAAAAACAAGTGTAAAACTTAGCCTCTCACTAAAAAATAGTGTGATCCATTGATCTTGGCATGATGAATTTCATCATATGGTAGTCACTAACTCAATAGAATACCTTTTGAGACTTTGAGTAAAGCCCCACTAGCCATCCATTTCCTAAGATCTTTTAATCATAGTCTTCCCTCAAAAAGCAACTACCTTTTTTTCTGATAAGAGCCATGAGATAGTGTAAGCCATTAATTCATCCATGTCACCTTAATCTAATGTCTCTCAGTAGTTCCCAAAATTGCACCCACACAATAAATCCAAAAGCCCCACACACCATTAGATCTTGTTGACCCATCAAATCTCAACCATCCATTGTAAAGGGTAACTTGCAGCTACATTTTAAAGGGTTACATCAACTTGACACATGCCAAAACCACATAGGTAGGCATCCAACAACTCTTTGCCTGTGCCAACTAGCTACCACATCATTGGATCTAGCCATAGAAAGGCAACATTTTAAATTTGATAAATTAGTGTGATCCAACTACATTCACAATGCAATAAATGACCAGTCGTGTCATGACGGTTGGGGAATTCAAATTCAAAAGGATATAAATAGGGGTACCATGGATAGTTAAATTATTTGTCATCTTTCACATTCAAATGTGCTAAGAGTTACTGTGAACCAATGATTGTCAAAAAGAGCCAACATATTTTTACTTTGAAAAGATCAAGCAATTAATAGTGAACCTGAGCTAGCAATTCAAACCAATAGTTTATTTGGCAAAGCCCTATTTAGAGAAGGCGGTGAAAGAAAAGAACTCATACAATGATCAAGAAAGTAGAGAAGCAAAAGCAAGAGAATCTCCTTATCATGGCTCCACCTTCAAAAAGGGGTAAGTTCCTTCCCAAGCTTAACTTACGCTATGTTTCATTCATGAACATGTACCTCAAGGAGCCCATTGCCAAGCCAAACACCCCTATCCCATACTCTCAACCCACCACTTCTGACTTTGTCTAAGATGATGTTGATCTCATATGTGAGCCTCATCTTTCCACCCATCCCATCTAGTTCAGGCATGGTGCCTTCCTTCACTATAAAGTTGCATTTAAAAAGAATCTTGAGTTGCTGCAAACAGATACGTCGACCGTATATGGACCTCCCAACTTACAAAATTCATAGTTCCTAGTATCCACCCATGTGTAGAGATCATCATAGCATGCTCTAAGATGTTTGACATTACCACCAACACCATCAAGGGCAAAGGCTAGTCCAACTAGTTTAAGTGTGTCATTTCTACTAAAATGATAAGAAAGATGTTGGGTATCCCCTTGGACTCATTCAAGTGTAATGCCAATTATCTCACCACCCTTTAGGACAATATCACTAACTAGCATGCTTTCACAAATAGCCTATGTCCCAAGCTAATTGATGGTGAAAGCCCTTGACCATTGTAAAACCCATCAAATTCCTACTTACGCTTGGCCAATTGAAGACAGTTACCTAGGATGCTTGTAACATGGTCTTGCACCTACTTAGCATATCTCGAATAACTGGCTATTGCCCATAAGTTAACCAAAACCCTACCATAGAGAAACTTTGGCTAGATTTCTCCCAACACCTAGAGGATCAATTTTTTATGCAACTACAAAACCTATAAGTCACCTAGATTTTTAGGTACCCATTCGTACTTGCCTACATGCTACTTCACCAATGCCACTCTCTATACCTGGATGTCCATCCCAATGTTGCCCATATAACAAAGGGAAGTGATCTAGTCACTATTTGGAAAGCCATTCTCCACTGAAGTAATGACTATTATACCTTCATGGATTATCTCCTCATGCCCACCCTCTCCCTCCTGGTGAATGAAGAGATGTTGAGGCTTAACAAGTCTTGTATGACCACCTTGTGGTCATTGCACAAGGGAGATTGGTTCTTTAGGGTTGACCACACCATAATTAGAGTCTACAAATACACCAAATCTATTTACATGTTGTTGAGATTGTGCCCATCTAGAATATTTGCACTTGAGTGCTTGAGGCAAATGGACGCCATAGACTTGCAATTCGGCAATGAAAGGGGTAGAGATACTTTCTGTAACAAGACAATTCTCATTACCCAAAATTAACCAACTTAATTACCATTAAGTACAAGGTCATGATTAACATAATCAAAGTTAGGCAAAGTAATAATCAATTTCATAGACAAAAATCAATATGCATATCTTTTTGGATATTTCAAAACTAAAATTTTCAACAATTCTGAAGATAACATACTAGGAATTCCTTTCACTATACATTTACAATGTTTTGCTCATAGCATCAATGATAAGTTTACACATAATGTTTGACTATCAAGTCATATAAAAGAATGTACTACATCTGGAACTTTGACATCTGTCTTCATAAGTCTCGGCTTGTCTTCTGCTTGGGAAGGAGAGCATCACCTGAGTGCTTTTCCTTGAACCACAGACTGGCGGTCCCCTGCTCAACTTCCTTCCTAGATGCAGCCCTACCCTTCATGAAGGGTATAGATATAAAGAACCATTAGGTTTGCCATCTGAGTATCTAGTGTTGTGTCCTTCATAATACTTCATGGTCATACAACTATAGATCCACTCTAACTATGCATGACGCTACTAAAAGCATTATGCCATCTGGAGCATAATGAACTAACTAATACATGCAAAGATAGATGCATTACTTTGGCCAAAGATTTATATACATAAACATTTCACAATGAATGTAGTCGAATGTTCACACAAGTTGACTCGACTTAGAAGCTATCTCATCCTACAATGTTCATAGTTTGACCCCTCTAGGTCACAGTAAAGATAGGTTCAATTCACCATTAGTCCATCTAACTTGGACTTTTGACTCCTAATCCAGAAGTGCATTCAATAATTATCTTGTTGCCTATGCAACAAGGAACCTGTGACTCCATGTCACTCTATTCCTTCTCTTTCTTTTTAAAAGAATTCAAAGGTTCATGGTTTCAATTATTAAGACCTTTTCAGTCTATGGCTTTATGACCATCTTATATCAAAGATTCTTGACAAATCAACATTGAATATAACATCTTTCCATAATATTCGATAATATCAATAATGAACTATATAAAATAGGTCTACTTAAAGTCTAAATGTTCAAGAAGGGTTATTTCACCCTATATCTCTTTTCCAAAACATTACTGCTGTAAGTAAAAGAAATATTCAAATAATATACACTTAGTTGATAAATCAACTCTTTAACCAATCCCGGTTAATGATTATCTGGGATTTACCTTCCTGCTGTTCAAATCTTATTATGCACTTCGTGCAACATAATAACAAAGGTTTATGTTTTCTAGCTATTCTTTCACAGCCATATCAAGAAGTATCTCGTAGAGATTGGTTTCCTCTAAACCACATTTAATGTAGCCCTCTATACGGGACTCATACATTAATATCTTATCAACACAGGTTTGCACACCTGAGATATATACACAAGATTTATGGTTGAAAACATGTAGTAATCATTCCATATCGTGCCACAACACAATAATGAACAATAACAATACATATTGCATACGTTATGATACAAGCTAGTCATTATCATGACTGCTTCATGTTCTTCACTAGCATTCACAATCATTTACTAACAACAATATCAAGTGTTTTAAATAGCTTAGGCTTAAACACATTGGCCAACATCATGGCCTCCAAGTATATCCACACAGTATTCAGTATATACCACCTTGGCCAACATCATGGCCTCTAACTGTGTCAACACAGCAGTCCTTCTTGACCCTCAACCTTACAACCCGATGGGTTTGTTTTAACTAGACTGTTACAACAGTGCATAGTATACTATCAGCCTTTGGCCCAATAAAGATTAGTTTCTACTGCTACAGCAGAGCATGATAACTATCAGCCTTTCGGCCCAGTAAAGATAAGTTTCTACTACTACAACAGTGCATGATAACTATCGGCCTTTTGTCCTGGTAAAGATAAGTTTCTATTTCTATAGTAGTGCATGATAACTATCAGCCTTTCAGCTTAGTAAAGATAAGTTTAAAACAATAGTGACATAAGAACTATCATAGCCATTGATACATAGAGGTATCATTTTATACTGATAAGAGCTTACATATATAACACAGATACTTGATAAAGTTTTTGAGTTCAACGTAGAACCCTCTGTATAAGCCATCGACTAGTTTTCCACATACCTCACTATGATCTCCTCTCTTTTTCCCGAGAGCCTTTTCTCATATCTCCCCGAATACTCTCCACTCCCTCTTCCACGAGGTTGAGTAAAGAAAAATCGTTACTCCCTTCCCATAGTGGATAACAATCCACTCCACTCCAAACTGCCTTCATGGGGTCTTCGCAAGGCAAACACATATTGTGTTATCATCGTGGAGTTGTCCACTCTTCATGGATTATGGCACGTTCCCACGACTGAGTAACACTTATCAACTTAACAGAATTTAATTCCACTATAAGTGGATATCGTTTATAACTTAAAAGATATCATAGATATATATATATATATATATATATATGATATTATAAGGGTATTATAATATTCAAAATATCATCAAGATGATATCATCAATCATATTGGTGATGATATCAATATGTGACTTGGCATTGAAACTCACTCCCCCATGTTGTTATTTTAGACTTAAAGGAAATAATTAACGTTAATAACAAAACTTAATATAATATTAAGCAATAACATAGGAAATCTCTAACACCAACAACGTTTCACTAGGTTATACTAATGTTCTAAGAACATCATTAAGTTAATCTACTTAAGTGGTGTCGAGAAAATGTAAAATGATATGACTACTATAGTCCAATCGAGTTCGACTTAATCAAGGAAACAAGACCAATACTTATCTTGATGGGCATCAGTTCATGAAGAATAATTTTGATACTCAAATGGCAACATGACCTTTTCCACAACATCTATTTCCTTCTCCCAGGTGATACTCTCCTTCCAATCATGAAGGAATATTCTTTTCCTGCTTACACTGACAACCATATAACCATGATCAGTGTATTATCATTAAATAATAAATCATTATGATAAGATAATCTTCACAACATGTAATCTCATGTCTAATCTAAACATTAGTCGTAATCCATATAATCAATGATTCACTTGATATTTTCCACAAATATCAAATCATTAATCTAAGATTATTTATCCTTTTTACCACATAAAAGTAAGATTAAACTTAATCAAAAGTTAGGGATGTAACACTTTCTACACCCTACCACAAACTTGTGATATTACAATCACCAAGCAAAGGACTACAAAGATCTTAGATGTCAAACTAAGGGAAATGTAGCTAGACAAAGTCCATGACTATTGGGATTTCAATCCCATTGGTTCATTCATAACATGGCTAAAGAAAATAAAGAGAAGGTCCTCTGCTATGCAACAAATAAATGATGTCCTTGATAAGGACAGGATGGTCCAAGAGTGCAAGGCACAATTGGGAGTAGTGGGGAAATCAATCACAAATATCTAGGCTCAAATGCATCTCCTCATCAAGCATGGCCTCCCCTCTCCCATGGATTCAAGAGACAATGCACTTCCCCCAGGTGCATTATAGGATCTAATAAAGAACAAAGGCTAGGACAAATCCAAGCTTGACGAGTTGTCCCCTACATCCACCACTGAGGAGATATTGGTGGTCATCAGGCCAACTATTGAATTGGGGCTACTTGTATGAGAGACCAACTCTCAAGCTCAACAAATCACATATGAAGATGCATTAGAGTTGGAGCACAATCACATACTACTAATGGAGATTACCCTACCCAAGGATGACAAACAAGGAAATCTCATGGCTTCCATGAGCAATTTGTAAGAGGTGGGTATCTTCCCAGATTTTGAACTTTTGTTTTGTTTTTGGTTGACTCTATGCCCAATAGATACATTTATGGGTCCCTTTCCTTCTACAAGTGAAAGAACCCATAAGAACTTCACCAAAAATACAATGAATCCTTCACCATAGGTAGTAGATTCATCCTACCTTGACATCTAATCAATAAACATGCCCTTCGACATCCGTAGGCCTTCCCACATCAATATAGTTTTTGTATTGTAAGTTTTGATGTAGTTTTGATCAAGGGTAAGTATTGATGAATGTGCATTTTCTGATGCTCCAGGTTAGATCAGATTAATGGCCCAAGGAACTTTTCAAAGGTAGTAATATAGGTTTTCCTAGGAAGCCCCAACATTGAGACACATGTTGGAGCAAGGTGTATTATAAAGAAAAGGCACAATCTACAGGTATTGGCAGGCCCCACTTGCATTGTCGATTTAAGTTAAGTTATTGCTTAACTAAGGACAAAAGGTGTGCTCCCAAGGAATCTCATAAATGCAAAAGGAAATGTCTCTCAAACACCCCATAGAATGATCAATCTACCATCTGTAATCTTATCCAATGGCTTGCATGCAATATGTCATTGTAGCTCAGGAACACTTCATTCTTCAACCCAGCTACATAGTTCTAGCATCCACAATTTTGTTGCATCATCCTAAGGACTCTACAATGATACAGTAGTCATGGTAGGATCGATCCAATATAAGAATTCAAAATTTACAAAGTGGCATGGTTGAGCATTCATGACCACCATCCAAATAATGCCTAGACAATTAGTTTCACTTACTAGTGCCACTGAAGTGCAATACTAGGCTATGGAATTCAAAGAACAAACTATCTAGAAATTGCACAGTCTATTCCAACCATCAAAAAGGGTCGTCAATGCACCAAACTTGTAGAGATGTCTTCCCTCCACCAGAATTCAAAGTTAAATGTAATTTGGGGGAAACCATCATGGGTTGGGTAGAATAGCTATAAATACTAGCCCACATGCCTGAATAATTTGTTGTTACTCTTACAGCTGAGCTTTTGAGTCTAATGCTTAAATGAAATTTACTTCCTCTTTTCTGTTGTATAGGGGAGCCTCTATGTATGCTTCCAAAGTGTATGTGTATTCAATTGTGTAATAATTCATGAAGTTAATAGAAAGCAACTATTCTAGGTGACTTTTGACTTGTCATTGTTCATCTTTACTCGTTACATGCATGTTTGTCTTTGTTGATTATTGTATCATGAGTTGCTAATTTATGCTCTGACAAAGAAGATGATTGATCATCCAACATAAGCCTTTGTTTGCTTTATTTACTTTCAACATTTCTATCCCTTCTCCCCATAGCACAAATAACTTTAGTCTTAGCCATAAATAGATAGGGAGTCAACCCTCTCATCCTAGAGACTATCTTATTAGGGACCACTCTCATTGTCGAACAATAGTGCTAGCCTGTGAGACTTTCTATGTTGTGGTTTATGTGTGATGCATTGTTCTTTTAAAACCAAACCTTTAAAACCATCCAAAAATAACCAAAGAGGCAATGGGAGATGGATGATAGTGAGTCTTGGAGATCAGCCATGGATGAGGAGATTTTTTCTTTGAAAAATAATGAGACCTAAGATTTAGTTCACTTGCCAAAGAGAATGAAACTTGTTGGGTGCAAATGGGTCTTCAAGGAGTTTGGTTCAAATGGTAGTTTTGAGAAGTACAAGGTGAGATTGGTTGCAAAAGAATATTCCCAGGTTGAGGGGATGGACTTTAGTGAGATTTTTTCTCTAGTTTCTAAGCTAACATGTACTAGGTTCTTATTACCGTTGCAACAACTTTTGATTTAGAGATAGAACAAATGGATGTGAAAACAAATTTTCTACATGGTGCCTTAGTGAAAGAGATTAATATGTCACAACTAAAGCATTATTTTATAAAAAGATAAGGAGTCATTGGTTTGTGCATTGAAAAAATCTTTGTATGGTCCCAAATAGTCATTTAGGAAGTGGAGTCCAAAATTTGATTCTTTTATGTTGAGACTAGGATTTGTGAGGTCCAAATCAAATCACTATGTCTACCATAAACAAGACAGTGATCATTTCCTTGTTATCACATTTTATGTAGATGATATGTTGTCTTTGGTAAAAATAAGGATGTGATTAGGGACTTGAAATCTTATCTTTCTGCATAGCTTGACATGAAGGGCTTGAGGGATACTAAATTCATCTTAGGCATGTAGTTTAGAAGAGATAGAGTGAACATAAAAGCTTTGGTTGGGCCAAAGTAAGTATGTGAACTCTATATTGAAACATTTCAGCATAGTACATAGTAGACTAGTGAGTGTTCATATTTTAGTGGGGATTAATTTATCAGTTGAACAATGTTCATCTACACTTGGTGAGATGGAGGATATGTCTTGTGTTCCTTACACTACTAAAGTTGGTAGTCTTATGTATGCTATAGTATGCACTATACTAGGCATTACCCAAGCAATGGGAGTTTTGAGTCATTTCATGGCTAATCCTGGATGGGATCATTGGGTTGTAATGAAGAAGGTCTTAAGATATTTGTGGGGTACTTTTGAGTACTCTTTATGTTATAAGGGAGATGATGTCTCAAGGATCTTCAAAACTCAAGTGGATATTTGGGGATATGTGGATTTTGATTGGACAAGAGATGTCATCAAGAAGAGATTTACTAGTGCTTATGTCTTTAAATTGTTTGGTGGTGCTATTAGTTGGATGGGCAAGTGACAGGTTGTGGTCACTTTGTCCATGATAGAGGCAAAGTATATGGTAGATAATTGTTCCTATAAGGAAAACATATGTATTTAGAGATTGTATTCAGATGTTAGGCTAAGTTCAAATTAGATGTGACAGTCAAAGTGCCATCAACCTAGCAAATAAGGTGACTTTTTGCATACAAATGAAGCACATTGATGAATCAATATCATTTTGTTTGTGACATGGTGGAGGATGGGAGGGTGATTCTTGAAAATGTGGACACTTTGGAGAATATTGTGGATGCATTGATGAAGCCTATGGGCACAAAGACGTTTAAGAGGCATGGTGATTCTATGTGTCTCTTGGCTCCTAGTAGACAATGTTGGTATTTTTCTTTTGCTCTTGCATGGTATAGATAAAGGAAAGAATGTTGAGATAGGTGTGTCATACACCTTGAAATTCTAGCATTTGATTTATTATTTATTTACAAATTATTTATGAACAATCATGGAATGGGCATCCAATATCATGGTCATTTGCCATGTGTATGAATTAGTATGATGTGTATAAGAGAGTACCTTGTGATGTAAGATGTGTAAGAGCATATATTCCAATGTAAGAACATGTAAGAGGTGTAAGAGATTCTGTGACACATGTAAGACAAAAGTTACATTATTGATTTGACTTGTTGACCAACTTATGATGCATGTTATACCATGTCATAGATCATCTTTGAATGGAGAGAATCTAGCTAGAATGGAGCACCCAAGTTGGAGAGTGGATTATGACAAAGTTATTATAGCTTATGACAAGTGTAGGGAATATGCTATTTATAGCTTGTGGGCTCTTGATGGGATTTGGGCATTGGAATTTGACTAGGGATTTGGATTGCATTTTGGGTCATGGTTTCGGCCCATGGTTTGAGGTTTATATTCATGGTTTCCTAGATTGCTCCTTCTATTTATTAGGTGCTTGAGATGGAGGTTTCATAATGTATTTATAGGATATTGTTATGTTGTCAAAATCAATCTAGATTTGTATGTGATGGTCTCTTGAGAAGGCTTGGGCTTGCATTTATATTGTAACCTCTTTGGTGCTACTGATAATACATTTAGTTCAAGTTTGGAGGCCAGGTTTTTCCAAAACGGTTTTTTGGGGATAAACATCATGTTATGGTGAATGCTTTTGTTGTATTTCTTTCTTGTAAATATTTTTTGAGTGTATATTCTATACATCTCTCCTTGTAGATTATTGTAGGAAGTGTTTTTGTTATCTTGGCTTCCTTTCACAAACTACCTTCACAAAATGCTACAAAAGCAAAGGTTGCATTAGATTGAATATGTTGACAAACATGTTGTAAATTGGATGGCATGTTAGTTTCTAGCATGGAAAACACAAATGTAATTACAGTGAAACACAATGAAGTACAATATTCCATATTGCTTGCAGATTCAAAATGTTTTGCAAAAGTTGGTTGCATTCTCCTAATTTTGAAAGTTTAATGTTCATCTAGAGATTGTTGGGATTAGTTGTTATCCACCTTGCATTCCTAATGTTCATATTTATTGTAATTTATATTAATTATGTGCACACATGGAAATGGGCATCCCACTTGACTTGACATTATTTGACACATAAAAATATAAAACTTGTAATTTGTACTTGACAAGTTATAAGTAGTACTTAATGTCATGGAAGTCATAAATGCAACTTTGACACAAGTGTAAGGTGTGAAAATATGTTACTTTAGATAAAGAGCATGAATGAAATGAGTTAGGTGTGGACTAGAAAATCAAGGAGGCTCTTTGGCCAATGCATCAGATCATGTTGCTAAAAAATGTGGATACGTCCAAAATTTTGTGCTTGATTTGGGTAGCAAATTTGCCCATGGTTTTAGCACATGGTATTGGAAACTATATTTGGTTTATGATTTTTGACTTGCTTGTATATTATATGTATGCATTGGTCATAGATGAATGACATGTAATGCCCCATTTTTTACACTAGGACATTAGCAGACAAACACAGGATGAACAATTTTTTTGTGATGCAATTGTAACACTCACATGTCACAATTGCACACTCAAGCACAAAAAACCACCAAAGTGCCACACAAAGGTACAAGAGAGAAGGTGGAAACAATACATGTACACTTCTCCACAAGATAAGAACAACCAACATCGACAAATGGCCCACATGCCAAGCAATGTCGACAAATGACTAACAAGCCAAAGGGAGGATTGATCATGAAACCTCGCAAGGACAAGCATCCCACAAGAAACCAATCACAATGCATCAATTCACTAACCATTAATAAACATACTAACTAACTTAAAACATGATAAAAACTCAAATATAGAAAATATACATTTTCCAATATATACAACATGCATGCCAAATATGAGAAATGTCATACGGAATGCCACACTTATTCAACACCAACGTCGATAAGGCCAAATACAAATATGGGAATATTAACCATAATGTGGGCACAATACAACCCAACTCATAACTATATCATAGAGGAACAACATCATATATAAACGAAGCTCCAACATGCCAATTAATCATTTTCAACAATAAGACAACTTTCTCGACATGACAGTTTCCTTCCAAAACAAGATTCATTTTCCAACCAAATGATCATATAAAATAAATACATGGTGGAGGCTACTTCCCAAACATGGAAGGATCACACTCCAATAATAAAATGATATAGATAATAAATATGCCTCGATAATAAGCCACCTCTAGGGTGTTCCAATAATCACGAAATACAACATGATCACAATACATAATAATACACAAGGAGCTCTTCCAACTCCCAAGAGATCTTGTAGGACCAATGGGGAAATGTTACCCACCACCCTATTGTATTACCATTGTCAAGCGCAATAGATGTTTATGCCACTCTAGGCAACCCTCGAGCTGCGAAGAAGAAGATCATGGCAACACTGCTATCAAGGCCAAACTCACACACATCCAAGGGATACATGACTACAATCACGCCAATCAAGCATACACCAATATATGAAACATGTGGAACAACTGCCAATCAAATACATACAAGTATGGATGGCTCACACAAGCCAACACACATGAAATAACACCATCACAAAAATTCAAGCATAAGGGATTCTCACACCTTTAATGCACGAAAAACAAGGCATAAAACAAACATCATCACACAAACATATATGAGAGCACTATAATCCATCAACATACATGTAGGTGGTCAAAACACATCCAGATACCAAATATAAAGAAAGGATAGGATGAGACCACTAGAAATAGGCAAACAAAATTGGATCTAGGATAGCATCCTCGTTTTGCATAGATATCTATTCAACATGGTTATCTCAACACAAGGTTGGATACTCATGATCCAACCAATAAGGACTAGGGGAGGGTAGCCAAGACATTGGGGTGGGCTTCCCCTTGGTTCTCCATAACCAAGCTAGAAATCATAAAAGGCCATAAAGGTCTCAAGTAAACAGTCACTCGGTGAATGCTTTTTAGAGGTAACATGTGTCTCTTGCAAGGTGCACATACTTACCTCATGTAATGGGATCTCTTGGAAGGCATACCTACACTTACCTTGGGTAAAGGGGTCTCTTGCAAGGCGCACACACTTACCCAAAAATACATCTCATCCACAGGTAAAGGGGTCACTTACTCAAGCGCACATACACTTACCTGGGAGTTGGACACACCAAGCCTCCTACGAATATCCCCTATCTTATACAATCCAAGGGCCAACTTTTCAAGGAGCCTGAGAATAAGAAAGGAGCGACTTTCTCAGAAAACATGCTTCCCAATGCACATTCAAAATTAAATTCATGGGATAATACATGATTCTACATAACATACACTTTTTAGAAAATTTAAATTTCAATAATTTAAAATAAAATAATTTTACAATTATTTAGGGTTTGCCATTGACGGATCTTGGAGCATCCTTCCTTAAAATTCAACCCCAAATTTCACTTTTTTGAAAAATGAATAAATGCAAAGATCTAAAAATACTCTCTTGTCCCAAAATAGTTCAACAACATACTTTACACATCACATAAATTTTCCAACAAAATATGACAAGGTAAAACTGAGAAATTCATCTATTTTTCACATTCCCAAAAAATACAAAAATTGAAAATGTAAACATACCCTCTTATGCCAATTCTACCCAACAACACACTTTTAAACTCAAAATGTATTTTCAAACTTTTTTGCCAAGGTTTGGGTGGGAAAATCAATTTTTAAAAAAAATAGTTTCCTACAACAATAAAATGCAAATAAAAATTCAAATCACAATCCAAATGGAGAAATACCTCAATCAATCTGAAGGTAACGGCAAGATGAATCTTTTTCCCTTTACAAGCAAATTGATCCAGCCAACTGATCTCCAAGCATATCCAATTCAATTTTTCCAAGGGGTTTTGAAAAACATTCATTTTCTCCATTTTTTTGCTCTCCCATTTCAAACAATGCATAATGAATTGAAATAAAAGCACTTTTTTCCTTATATCTTTTTAATTCAAAATTTAACTAGACTTCTTCGTTTCCATAACACAATAATCCTCAACTAAATATATTTACCAAAATAGAAATTAATCTATTTCCCACATAACACAATAAATAATACCTTTCACATTTAAATATTTCTACAACTTAAATAAATTAAATAATCCATTTTCTCAAAAATGCAATATTCTTACTTACAAAAATGATTCTAATTTCCCAAATTAGAATGCATTTTATCCAAACGCATTATTTTCAAGACATGTAATGAAATAAAATACAATGCATTTCCAAAATTAAGTAATTCCACAACAAATTAAATCAATTAATTGTGTATCCTCTACGTTGGGAATGAATAATATGATTAATGATTTCCAAGAAACATTAATAAATCATTTACTCAAATCAATCAAACACACAATTACACGAGCGATAAATAAATGCACCCAAGAAGACACATTCACGGGTCTATCACAAGGGAATCTAGATTCACAATTGACTCAGATAGATTTTCACAGGTTTCAACAACACAAGGATAAAGGTGAAATGGCTAAGCGTCCCATGTCAACATTCTCAACATTTCAGTCATTGGTCAAATACCTATAATTTTCCTGCACACTCAATTCAAACATTATGTGCATTTTTCCAATGTGTAACCATAGTCGAAGTGAATGATTAAATTGCACAATTAAATCATAACTATTTCATAGGCATATCTCAATTAAATGATCCATCCAAGCAATATGGTCAAAGTGCAATTACTCATATAAAAGCATAACACCGAAGAAACTAGGTCTATCCACCCGATATAACATTTAAATGAAAACAGTGAAGTTGAAACACTAATGTACATATCAATCTCACCAAGATCCAATAACATGATCAACGCACAAACAATCATCTATAACACAAGATGGAAAGGGTCAACATAGGTGGGCATTACATGACACATGTATGCAATGTTATGCTATTAGATTTCCTCCATAGATGATTTCGTGTTCACCATGGTTGTGACATTGTAGTATGGCCATGGATGTATGGCTGAGATGTTGCTAGTTTGTTAACATGGTAGAGAGCACATGTTAGAGGTGAGTGTTGTGGGAAGATTGACTTTGTGAAACTAATGGTTCAAGATCTCCTCCTCATACTCTTGATACAACACTAGTAAGTACTTTGTGAATTTATTGTAACTATTTTGTTGAATAATACATTAATTATGCTTTAAAGGTTGGGCTTTTTTTGAAAGGATTTCTTAGGATCCATATATTTTGCATTTTATGTTTTCTCTGCTATTTAGTTTTAGATTTGTAACTTATTTGCATTGCTTCTCTTATGGGATTAATGTGGGAAATTTTTAGTTTGCTTTTGAGAGCTTAGTTCCTTTCATTTTGGTATCAAAGCCATGATTTTGGTTGTAGAAGGGTTGTCTCCTTATGATATTAATCCCTATTTGAGTGAAAGATTTGCATAGATAGTCTTGCCTTTCAAGCACAAAGAATAGAAACACAACAAGATGGAGATCGAGATTTTGGTTTGGAGAATCTAATTACATGTGTGTAAGCCATGGAGCTAGTCTATTGGTGACCTAGAATCTCCTATAATAGCTCTTAGTTTTAAGTGCAAAGGTTGTGGAGTTGTTCATGTGGATACTTGGAGCTCTTAGATAACCCTTGGATGCATGTTATGGATTCATGTTTTTTGGATCTATTGGTTGTGGATATGAATAGCTTGTCACTTAAAACATGAATCTACTATTTTTAGATTTATGGTTGTTTCAAATGTGTCAATGAATTTAGATTTGCATGTATGCTTTTATAGATTTTAAATTTAATCAAAATTTGTCGGTTGTAGATATGTGGAAGATTATTTTTCATAGGGTATTCTAGATGAATATAGTTTTAGATCTATTGTGGTTCTTTGTTGGGTTCTTGAATGAGTGGAAGTTCCAAGTTGCAAATTTTATAGCATATTAGATTTGAGGGTTTCTAGATCTAATGTTCATGCCATGGGAAGAATCTGCATGATGCCTTATTTGTATTGTTGTAATGGAGAGATGAGTTTGTATTTTTTTTGGGTCTACATGATTTTGGTGGATCTGTGTTGCATTGTTCTTTGGAGTGTTGTTGCTAATTCTAGTTCATTAGTCACTACACAATAGAGAGGCAAGGGAAATATTGCCAAGGTGATACTTTGGTCAAGGTGTTTTGTCAAGGGATACCTTGAGCTATCGCCATGGCAATATCTTGAATGGCATGGAATTTAGAATTTACTCTTGGAAATTAAGGAGACTTAAAGTTGTCTTGAGAAGGACTCAAGCTATCACCCCCAATGCTGCTTTAGGTAAGGGAAAAAATGTTTCTTGAAAGATGTCTCAAGCCATTGAACCCTTAGAGGGTGGAGTCAACGTTGGTGCCAAATATTTGCCTCAAGTTGTTGCCAAGGTGACACCTTGGAGGGTAGAGGCTCTCTGTGATATAAACAAAGGAGAGGATCGATCATATAAGTAAGACATCTTAGAGAGTTTTGGGTTGTTGATTTGGATTCCTCTTGGAAAATTATGTAATTTTAAAAAATGACACTTGATAGATCGAGTCCTTTTGTGAAAGTTATGGACCTTGAAAATTTTAGTGATGAGATGTCGAAGTGAGGTGTTGCCTAGGTGACATCTTCAAGGATGGAGATCCCTGGTGTTAGGATAGGGTGGTATTAAATTACAATCCTAATGTATAATTTTGGGTCTCCAATTTTCTTGGCATGGGTAACTGAGGCTCATGTGAAGTTGAGGGATATTATTTTATTATTATTATTCTCCATATTATGTGAGATATTGTTGTAATGACATTGAATAAGAGAGGTAACAAAGTGAAGTCAAAGATTGGGAGTTATGGAGCATTCTTCTCAAAATAGGAAATGGCAATGCAATCATTGCACTCATGGAGTGCCTAAAAATGGGAAAGTGGGCTTAATGGCATCTTATGATAGAATCTATGACATATTAGTGTGTAAGAGGAGTTACTTTCTATTTTGGAGACTACTCTCATGTTGTGGGTGATGAGAATTTTACCTTGATATTTTGAGACCATGTTTTGGCCCACGGTATTATTTTATGGTGGTTTTCTGAGCCTCCTCAAGTCTATGTATTGAGGGCTTGGTATGGTGGAGGTATGAGTATTATGTAGGTACTCTCACACTGCCAAAATGCTATCAAATTGAAGAAGATTGTATGAGATGTATTGATGTACTTGTTTCTACTTGAATAATACAAGCTCAGTATCTCTTTAGTGGTGGAATTTTTTCCTAAAAGAGTTTCTCCACATATATTTGGTGTCATATGGGTTTGTTAATTTTCTTATTTTTGTTATTTATGCTTATCCATTTCTATTTTAGTTTTAATGGTTTATCACATGTACCTCTAATTGGGTTAATTGGATTTGTACACTTTAAGTTTATACTTTCACTATTATTGTTCACCAACTTTCTCAACACTTAGGTGTCACCAACACCTAATGCTAGGGGAGACCCCAAATCATTACCACAATAATATCTCATGATTTGGAGAAGTTGAGATAGCAAGGTGTTGCCCCAACAATACATGAAATGACTTTGAGGGGGATTTTCAAGGTATTTCCATAACAATTCCTCAAGTTCTTTGGAAGAAAATTTTGAGCTTTTGTCTTCACAAGACCTCTATTATTATCCCATTGGGGTTTGAGGACATGAACCATTATGCCATGGGAAGCTCTGGATCAATTTCTAGTGGGAGTTTTGGTAGTGAAAATGGTTGCGTTTGAAGAAAATTTTGAGCTTTCATTGCCACCAAACCTTCATGAATATTCTCAGGTTTTTTAAGGGCATGAACCATTCTACCATGGGAATCTCTAAATTACTTTTTAGTGCGAGTTTTGGTAGTGACGATGGTTAAAAGTGGATTTGTTAGTTGAAGATGGATGATCTTCATTTGTGAAGATGTAAATCATGATGTCATGATAAGCTCTTGGATTCTATCATGATTGTGTAGTGATAATTTTGAGGACGATTTAAGTTTTCAGGTGAGGTTGGAGATCAAGTGTTAGAAAATAGACTATCGATGAGGTTTTAATAGAAAGATTGAGGAGCCTATGCCTAGAATTGGATGCAAGTTTAGCACACTCAGTAGAAAATGATCTAACATGCTTTACTCACCTATTCTTTATATGCATTATAGTCTTATGTTTTATCTACTCATGTGAATGAGTCTTGAACTATGGTCTTATCTTTGAGGATGGGTTTGTCTTGAGTTGTGGTGTTAGTTTTAAGGAATAGTTTGAGAAGTATATGGCATGATTTTATCTTCCTTTGTATTCTCATGTGAATATGTCAAACTATGGAGATGTTAACTCTTATGACAGTTTTGTCTTGAGCTATGGAGTTAGTTTTGAGGACTATTTTAAGGAGTACATGGGAAGGTTAGTGGCTTTGGGCTTATCCCATAGATTTGGGAATGGATATTGGATATGTAGGTGATTGACTGTGGTCACTATTCCAATTGTAGAGGCATAGTATGTGGCAATTATTTGGGCTTGTTTTGAAGGAGCATTTATCTTTGAAGTTTAGTTGTTGCAACATGGTTCTACCCCTTGGCAGTCAGTTCACCTTTGTTGGTTTCCCTTTTGATTTTATAAGGTATATGACAAGTGGGAGAATGTTGGGATTATATGTCATCCTCCTTGCATTCCTAATGTTCATATTTATTGTAATTTATATTAATTATGTGCCCACATGAAAATGGGATTCCCACTTGCTGTGGCATTCTTTGTCAGATGTAAAAATATAAAAGTTCTAGTTTGTATTTGGTATGTTGTAAGTAGTACTTAGTGTCATAGAAGTCATAATGTGACTTTAACACTTGTAAGGTATAAAAATGTGTTATTTTGGGCAAAAGAGCATAAATAAAGGAGTTACGTGTGGAGTAGAAAATCAAGGAGGCTCTTTGGCCAATGCATAAAACCATTTTGCTGAAAAGGTGGATCCTTTTGAGATAATGTGCTTGATTTGGGCAACAAACCTGCCCATGCTTTTAGCACATGGTATTGGAAACTATCTTTGGTCTATATATTAGATGTATGTGTTGGTTGTAGAGGGGTGATAAATGTAATCTAGGGTTATGCTATTGGATTTTCTCCACAAATGATCTCTTGTTGCTCATGATTGTGACATTGTAGTATGGCCATGGATGTATGGTTGAGATGTTGCTAGTTTGTTCACACAATGGAGAGCATGTGTTAGAGGTGAGTGTTCTATAAAGCTAGTGGTTTGAGATGTTCTCATTGTACTCCTGATAGAGCACTAATACTTTGTGAATGTATTGCAATTGTTTTTTTGAATAATACATTGAGTATTGTCACAACCCATTTTGTATATGGCACAGTATTTTCACAACTGTATTATTGCACTAGACACATATGATGTAATGTTGGAGATTTATGCTATCCTTGAACTATTTGGTTAATTGTTTTCTACTTCATTACTTGAAATAGATTATCATATGTTATGTTATGTTATGGATAGATATGACTTGTGTATATCATGTTATTAATATTGACTAACTTTAATGGATGTCTGAGTGCGACAGAATCCATCATAATCTCTCTCAATGGGAGAGTATCATAGAGGAGAGGGAATTAGCTATTCTAAGGTCGCCATGCATGAACTCACACACACACTAAAGCATACTATTATAGTTGCATATGGGATTGGGGGTTTATGGTTAGCATAGATGATTATTGAATGTTAAAATGTGTATTTCATGGTCTCAATTTGAATTATCGGAAAGAAATTGAATACATATATGTATGTGTATGTGTATAGATATATATAGTGTGAGCATACGTATGTATGTATGTATATATATACACACACACATATAGCACAATTAACACACACACACACACACACAGACATATATATATATATTATATGATTTTAATTGAGTAGATGTTTACCGCAATTATTTTTATTAATTAATTGATTTTAAATTAAATATAAATATATACATTTCCATGCAAATATTAATTTAATATTGCATAGGAAACTATATATATTTTATATAGTTTGAATTCACATGGGTAATATTTTAACCATTTACCAATGACTTTGGTCATTGTAGTTCTCATTCTGTCAGGAGTTTACAAAGGAATAAAGAATGTTTTTCTCTGATATCAAACACAGGAAATAAATTAAGCTCCATTATTTTAATATTTTCTGCAACAACTGTAAGTTCCATTATTTTAATATTTCTGACAACTGTAAACTTAGGATGTAACATCTGTATCTGCTCAAGAATGTTCTTCCTTGATCTGTCCTTTTCTAAATATCAAATATGCATGGATTTGACCAGGGTACCGCCAGAGAACCATTCCCAGGCATACTTGTCAATAAAATTATTTAAAATCAACACTTGGAACTTGCTAGTCTCGGGGGGGAAATAAAGGTTAAAAAGGAATTTTAGAAAGGTAGATTTTGTCGGGAAAGAAGGAAGAAAGGAGGAAGTTGTAGGAGGATAGTGAAAAGAATTTCAAACTATCCACTTTGAACGGGTATGCTCTCCAAGCTCAATTATAATGGAATAATGAAATTAAAGCGAACCATTTTTCATTCATGCCTTTACCATGTTTAAATGAGAAACCTTTCTGAAAATAAATTTGGAAGACAATTGATCTTCTTCCACTCATGTAGATTTTACATTTATTTTGGTATATGAGATACTATGTAGAACAACCAAACAAAGTTTGCATTTTTTTTATTGTAGAGAAATCATTGTAAGAAACTATGAACAACAAACTGAGGAATCATGAAATATCAAGCTAGTTAAGTGTATTGACTATTTTCAACCAGATACAACAAAATAAATTAAGGAGAAATAGTAAAGGAGGGTCTGGCCATAGGTGCCCAGCCAGAGGAATACGCCTCAAGGAAGCCGCCTCTCTTGTTTAACCCTGCAAACTTCAATGATTCAGGAAATATAAAAGTAGTAAATGCAACAAATGTAGAAGGCCATTGAGGCACCTGCAATATGCTACAAAATTTATGCAAATATAAATCACAGGAGGGCCATTAAGGCGCCTAGTAGAAAACTTGTCTGGAAATGGAAAAAGAAATCTTCAATCAACTTCCAGATGTGCTAAACCTGCATTAAATATAAATAAATAAATAAATAAAATAATTAAAAAAAACACATAGAACACCAGAGCTCCTTTCCTTGCACCAGAAGGAACCACATCGCTTCCTGTCTCCTCTTGGCATGAGCAAATGGGTAACACCATCCATGTTTCTTATGTAGTTTCTTTTTAAAATGCTAAATTAGAATCTTTATAAGCTGCTTATTATAGTTTAGAAAGTATTTTGCTTCTAAAGGAAGGAAATAATACAATATTAATTAATTCTTTCCTAACGGGAAGAGAATGATAAGTTTAATCAAGGAAATTAAAATAATATTTACAAATGGTAAATATTTAGAGAGGTTCACATTGAATAATTACATAGGATAATAATTTAACTATGAAGGGAATTAATACTTACATGGAATTAATAATTATATAGGGTAATTGTTAATTGTGATTGGAATTAATATTTACATACGATGAATATTTATTGTCTACACATTTAATAATTACCTATGGTGATTAATTAAATTGTGATTGGAATTAATAATTATATAGTGTAATTATCAATTGTGATTGGAATTAATATTACTTGTGATAAATATTAATTGGGTTGGTTTGCACATTATTGATACTATCATAAAAAAATTAATAAGTCGAGGCATGCATGGTATAGTGAGCGGTGGCCTAATTCCAAGTGGAATACTTTCTGGAGATTGGAATCTTAGGTTGTATACCATCACATGGGTTTATAGTTTGTGGTTAGTGTGAAAAAGAGAGAGAATGATAGTATGTGTAAACTAGGTCAAGTCCCTCTTTTTCTTTGCACTAACACTCAAGATATGAATCGAGCTCAATCACTATGAGAGGATGAGACTACAAGAATCATATCTTTTGTTGTTGTACATGAAAAGATGGTCCAACAAAGTTTCCACAACCTCAAACCCACTTTATTCCACCAAACCCTAGTTATACTATGTGTTGGAAAAAATTGATTTCAGGAGCAGAAAACTACAGGAGAGTTACAGAAACACAAATAGGAAGCTACAGAGGCTGTGCACCTGGAATTTTAGGGCTTGATGGACAAGGGCAACCATCAAATTTGTCCAGAAGTTTTGATACCCAGAAACTGACTGTAACAGACACCTAAGTCTATAATTAGAGTTCCCGATCCCAGATCTTAGGGGTTGTTGGACAAGGGTGGTTACCAAAAGTGTCCTGAATGTATCTGATGACAAATCTGTAACTTCTGTGAGATCTGTACCTGTAATACCTACTTTTTCTCTAATTCTTTACATTTGATCCTTCCGAACCTAACCTACACAAAAAAAAAAAAGGATGGTTGTGGCTATATAGGATTTTTCCTCAACCAAACCCCATCTTTGTTATTTCTACCTCAACAATAGCTAATGCCAAAGTATGCAGATGTGTGTGCTTAAAAACCAAATGTGTAAGCATAAACAAATGCAAGATCCTAAATGACTCAAGCACCAAGGATTAGATCCACAAATGTTTCACTCAAGGAAACAACTTCACCTCAAGGAGATGAATATCAATGAAGTCTTGTAGAACAAGAAGGTGAGGTAGCCGTATCCATAAAGGATTCCAAAAGTCATGTTGGAGGCTTCAACCTTTCTCCCAATCATACAAAGGGCTTGACAAAACCCTAGGAAGAGCAAGATAGACTCAAGATCTTGATTCCTAATCTCCACCATATACATCCATGATTGCAAAGAACAAATTCTTCAATGAGCTTCAACACTTTGTAGACTTCAATAGCAGTAGTGGCAGAGTTTCAGCGTGGTAAGCTTGCATGTGAGTTGTGTGTGATAAAATGATTTTCAATTCTCTTTAAATATAAAACCCTAGAGGTATAATAATTTGAAATAACATGCCAACATCACATGAAAATGAAAATATGAATTCGGAATCCTGAAGCACATGACAAAAGATGACACTATAAGAAAATTTAGATCCTAAGGATTAAGGTGGGACATGGGCGATTGGTGTCCAACCCCTAAATTTTTCTTAAGCATCTTCTTAAGGGTGCCCTAAATGTCTGGCATCCAACATTTCTTCTTGATTTTTGTTGGGAATTACTTCGAAATGTAGCACTCCTTGATTAGATAAGCGTTGATTAGGTTCTAAAATAGGTCTAATTAAGAAAGGACTAAGGGACACTAAAAGGTAGGAGCTAAACTTAGTGAAATTGTGCTAACCCAAGCAGGAGCACAATTTATGACATAACATTTAGCCCCCACTTTAGTGGCCATATGACACTACGTGCATATGCAACTAAAGGAAAGTAAATACAATAATCACAAAAAGGATACTGTAGAGGATGTCGAATGTTACCAAGTGAGAGGAAGGAGCCCCCAGTCTGTAATCCTGCAAGACCACAAAGTTAGGAATCACAACCTACAAAGAAAGATGTGTTACAAAAATAACCAAATCATCCTACAAACAATAGATGAACAAGTCAGTCATAAACACTAAGGGGATGAGTGATGAGACATGATTAGGGTGGAAATTAAGGGAGATATATGCCCCCCCTTGTTTCTACTTGCTTAGTCCAGAAAAGAAGAAACAAGGTGGTAATCTTCGCACATAGATTTCAAGGAGAACTTGATGAGAGAATGCATTGGTAGGGTTATTCTTTCAAACAACACCAATACTCAAAGTATTAGGTTAGATGAAGGGCAAAATTAGGGTTCCAATGCAACAAACAACATGGAAATCAGAGTTCGACAGCCCAGGGTATAGATGTTTGATCAATGTTACACATTCTTGCTCCTAGTTAGTGAAAGGAATTCTCACCTACTTACTATAAGTAAATGGAGTTTTCACTTATTCACCATTCATTTGTCATTTTCACTTGCAGAGAAGAAGAGGAGAAAGAGAGAGAGAGAGCTATGATGCCGATCAGACGCCCGTAACAGGCCCTGAAGCTAGATGCACTTCAGTCCCGAGTGGTAGAGAGGTGAGAGGAGTAGGAGCTAGGTCTCTGAACTTTGCTTCCGTCATCAATTCTTTCTTGTATGATATATTTTTCTCATTTTTTGTGCATTCATGTGTGTTTTAGGATAGGGGAACCTGTTGGGGCGCCCAAGTCCCACTAGGGCACCCTAGTCCAATCTGGGTGCCCAGGTCCTCTTGGGGAACCCAAGTCTTCTTGGGGCGCCCATGTCCTGTATAGGCCATGGGTCCAGGGGACTAGGCAGACAGTGAACTTTGGTGTTTAAGTGAAGGATTTCCATAAGCATTTTTTGATTGATAATGTATTTGTATGTGTAAAAGGACATTCCACGCATGCGAGAGCATACCAGTGGTCATCTCTTGACATTATTGTGGATCCACACAGATACGCTATTTGAGGCAAATAGGAGTCTCCTACAGGACGTTGGTGTGTGGTGGGTATTCACTATGCCCACAATGAGATTTCATGGTCCTATGCTCATGGCCCTGATCGGGCGATGGGATGCAGACGCGTCTACCTTCCATCTCCCCATAGGTGAGATGACAGTGACACTTGAGGATGTGTTCCACATCCTCCGGCTTCCAGTACGAGGCTAGACAGTACGGTTCATAGAGCAGCGTTCCAAGGAGTATACATGAGAGAGTCACCTCTACTATCTCGGTCGTGTCGTCACACCAACCAAATGAGGACACATTATTCTATGGTGGTTAGAGCAGGGTGTAGTAGGCATACCCCTGGTTTGTTGCATCCTGATCACTATCATTGCCTTAGTGATTACACCAGATGGATGGGGTGTTCACCTCTATAGCGGTCTCGTTCATACTATCAGAGCCATGGAGCAGGAGCAGACAATCTTCTCATGGGGGTGCAATATGCTTGCACACCTTTACTGAGAGTTGAGTCAGTGTGTTCACCGCGAGGCACATGGGTTGATGATATGTACCTTACTACAGGTATGGGCATTCGAGCACATTAGGTGTAAACAGCCAGTGGGGTTTCCCATTGAGCTGACATGGACACATCCACATGCGCATGCCTATCCATTGATTAGATGTTGGAGACACAGTGATCTACTATACTAGAGAGTTGTATTTGACAGACTACAGCCTGACGATATTAGATGGAGACCATATCATGGCGGTAGACCTTAGATGGGACAACATAGACAGTGAGCGCAGATGTAGCGAGATTGATTATTATCCAGTCATCGTGACATCATCATCGTCAACTTCTATTTTGATCGAGTGATGCGACATTTTGGACATGTACAAGGTGTTCCTCGCATGCATCCAAGCTATGCATGATCGACACACAATGCGGTTAGGGCTAATGATGCCCCATGGTTGACTATCACTGATGTTGTTGAGAGTGAGAATGATGGTGTTGTAGATGCAGAGCCAGTGTCAGATGCAGACGACATCACTTGTACCTGAGTGTATGTGACTTGGTCAGAGACAGCACAACTCGATCCAATTTTTCCTGCTAATCACCCTACAGGCGATCCCCGAGTGTGGAGAGATCAAGGAGTCGATTCAAGCGACAAGGATGATTTCAGTCACTTCGACGGTTATTATGATGATGACGACTCGCCATCGCGCTAGGTCTTTAGGGTGAGGCCATAGCGAGAGCAACAGGAGGCTGACGATGAGGAGACTAAAGGGAGACCTAGGTCGAGAGCCCGTAGTCTAGATCCTAGGGCTACTAGGAGATCAAGTCGATTTGAGTGAGGGGAGGCTAGCACCTTCGTGCCCCCAACTACAGGAGCAACTATAGATGTAGCTATAGCGATTGCGGTGCGAGATCCTAGTTGGAAGGATGGCGACCTTGGTGAGGATGTTGATATATTGTATTGATGATTACTTATTTATAATGAAGTTACATTTATATGATGAGATATTGATATTATCTTTGTCTTGTTTTTTTGCAATTGGCACAGATGCATGGCGCGACTTTGTGAATCATGTTATAGCAGACATAGTTCTTACTGATGTGGCCAAGCAATGAGTACAGATGGGGTATTCGTCACAACACTCTGTAGGGCGGCATGCAGAGTTGTTCATGCCATTTATGAGGTACATGGTGGCTATGGAAGCTGCCCTAGATCAGGCGAACTAGAGAGCAGATCATGCAGAGGCAGAGCTCCAATTACAACGAGATCGGGCCAGGCACTATCCATGGCCAAGTCGAGTCATATCTTCACATTGTCTCTACAAATAGAGCTAGACTGGACGAGAGCTGAGAGAGACATATTTCAACAGCTCTACATAGATTCTCAGAGAGAGATGGGAGAGCTCAGAGGTGATCTTAGGGTTCTAACGATCATAGATTTCCTCTAAGAGTCGCTCACAATCGACGACCTCACACAGACAACCATCTGTCACCCTACACCACCAGGTCATGAGGGATCTGGTAGTCACGGCTCAGATATATGATATGTAATTCATGCATTGTACTAGGACATCCCATTTTATTATAAAGGGAAATAGTCAATTTTGATGTATGTTGAAACTGATGCTTATATATGATGTCTTTCTATTAATGCTATGACATAATTTGATTTACCCTATGTGATTTATGTAAATGCAACAAGTGATGATCATGTGAAAATATGTTTAATACTATTGTGATTTAACTAAAAAATGCAACAATGATTAAAATTTTTGCACATGAGTAAAGATAATGTTTCCAATAAGTACAATTGTAATCTACCAACACATGGTTTAATTAGATACAACAATGATTAATTATATTGAAAAGATCCTATGCTAGATTTATAAAATGAATTAAGACAAAATGTACTATCTTGTCCAAATTGAAACAATTACTAACTAATTGCTTTATAAAGTAATATCTAACATACGATCTTAAGCATGGAATTTTTGTAAATGCATAGCATTAATAGGTTCTTTAAGAGGTGTACCTTGTTCATCAGCTAGTGTATACGCTCCTAATCCATAAGTTGCAGTGATAATATAGAGTCCTAGCCAATTAGGGTTGAACTTCCCTTTTTCGCCAGGAGGTGCATTCACATTACGTTGATTCTCATAAAGTACTAAGTCTCCAACGTCGAATGAGCGATGGATGACACATTCATTGTACAATTGTTGAATACTTTTTTGATGAGCTTTAAGATGGTCAAGAGCATTGATACATTATTCGTCGAGCATCTCTAGCTGTTGTAGTCGCTTTTCTCTTTCCATGTTTATCGTCAACAATGTCCCTTAGGGAAACACACAATGAAGGAATTTCTAACTCTAAAGGCATTATCACATCGGCACCAATACAAGATTGTATGGTGTAGTACCATTGGTCGTATGAATACTTGTCCTATAGGCCCATAACGCATAGGAGAGTTGAGTATGCCAATCTTTTTGATGTTTATTAATTGTTTTTCAAAGGATTTGTCTAATGATTTTGTTTGAAGCTTTTGCTTGGCCATTTGATTGTGGATAGTATGGCATGGAGAAGCGATGTTGAATATGATAATTTTCAAGGAATTTCTTCACATCCTAATTCTTAAATGGTGTGCCATTGTCAGAGACTAAGGCAGAAAGGATACTGAATTGTGAAAATATGTTATCCTAAATGAAACAACAGATTACCTCAGCAATCGTGGATCGTAGTGGCGTAGCTTCAACCCACTTCATAAAGTAAACGGTAGCAGTTCTTGAGAGGAAGGAGGAGAAATCTTTCCAATTAGATCCAAGCCCCGTACAGAAAATGGCTAGGGTGAAACCTAAGCACGAAGTTCTTGGGCAAGAGCTCAGATTAAGTTACTATGTTGTTAACATTGCAGGCACTTTTTGAGAAACGCAAAGGAATCATGTTCCATGGTTTACCAATAAAACTCCATACGTAATAACTTGTTTACCAAGGATTTTCCTCCAAAATGCCCTCCATAGGCACCGAAGTGAGCTTCTTCTAAAGTAATTGGAATTTCTAATTGGTTTAGACAACAAAGAAGAACTCCATTATAGCTTCTTCGATACAACACATTGGAGAGGATAATGTTACGTGTTGCGATCTTGTGTATGTGAGCTCTTGTGTTTTTAGATGTGGAATTAGGAAAGGTACCATCACACAAATATTGAAATATATGGGAGTACCATTCATCAGCATTTGTGTTACAACATAAAGCAGTATCCGAGGGGGTGGCCTTGGCTAGAGCTAATGTTTTGAGATTATGAATGATAAAATGATATTCCTCAAGGGAATCGTCATGTGATATAAGGGAAGTTGCGCTTGCTATTGCATCCACATGTCGATTATCTCTCCTTGGGATTATGTCGATAGTAAAGGATGAAAATTATTTTAATAGTGACAAGGCAAGATCATGATACTGGGATAACTTATCTTACTTTGCTTGATAAGATCCAGTAACTTGTCTTACGATTAGTTATAAATTACCATAAATAATGATATGTTTAATATTTAGGGACAAAGCGACACGAAGTCCTGCAATAAGAGCTTCGTACTCCGCAATGTTATTTGTGCATGAAAAGTTTAGATGGTAGGAAAGAGGAATTGGCTTACGTGAAGGAGGTATCAAGATTATACCAGCTCCCAAGCTAGTTCGACATCTTGAACCATCAAAATACAATTCCCATTTGTTATCAGTATCTAAAGTGAGAATTTGATCATTAAGAAATTCTTCATTATTCTGAATAGTGAAAGGTGAAGGTGCTTTAGCTAAATGGTCGGTTAGCGCTTGTCCTTTTATTGCTTTGAGAGAGATAAACTTGAGATTGAATTTCATTAACAACATAACCCATTTAGCCAGATGACCTGAGAGATTCATTTTAGCAAAGAGATGCTTGAAGGGATCAAATTTTACCATAACATGCACTTCAACATTTAGGAGATAATGTCTTAACTTCTGTGTTACAAAAACAAGAGCTAAAAATTATTTCTCAATGATAGTATATCGCACCTCATAATTGAGCAAAGTTTGACTTATGTAATATATAGTGCGTTCTTTGCCTTCACTATCATGTTGTGCTAATAATGCCACTAAAGCATTAGTAGAAGCTGATGCGTAAAGAATGAAGGGTTTTCTGTAGTTGCTGGTTGTAAAATAGGGGGATTGGATAAATATGCTTTCAATTCTTCAAAGGATTTTTGATAATCTAAATTCCATTGGAATTTTGATGCTTTCTTAAGTAACTGAGTAAAAGGGTGAGTCATGTTTGCAAGTTGTGATACAAATCGGTGGATGTCCTGTATCTTCCCTTGTAAACTGTGAAGTTGAGTAATATTACGATGAGATAGCATGTTAACAATTGCGTCAATTTTCTTTGTGTCTACTGATGCAAAATGATAAATCCCAACAGTTTTCCATTGTCTACGCCAAAGACACATTGATGGGGATTCAAACACATGTTATATTTTCGTATTCATTCAAAGATTTGACAAAGGATTGTGATGTGATCCTAGCGATGAATAGACTTCACAAGAAAGTCATCGACATAATCCTCTAAGATGTTATGCATGTAATCATGAAATAAGAGTCATAGCACGTTGATAAGTTGCTCTGGCATTCTTTAATCTAAACAACATGACTACCCAACAAAATGTTCCCCACGGGGTTATAAAGGTTGTTTTATATTGATCTTGAGGGTTGATAAAGATTTGATTATATCCTAAAAAATCATCCATGAAGGAAAGTAATTCATGACCATCTATCGAATCAACAATCATATCAATGTTTGGAAGAGGAAAATCATCTTTCAGAGAAGCAAGATTTAAATCTCTAAAGTCAGTGCACATTTGAATACGATTGTCAGGTTTAGCGACAACCACAATGTTCAAGATCTAAGGTGAGTAATCAATAGGGCGGATAAAACCAGACTGTAAAATATTTTCTATCTCAACTTTGACTAACAATGTAACCTTAGGATTCATTTTATGAATCTTTTGTTTAACTGGCTTAGCATCAGGTTGTAATACAATATTATGTGTTACAATCTTAGGATCAATGACAGGCATATCTAAATAATTCCAAGCAAATAATTTAGAAAACTCATGTAATAGCTTTGTCATATCTTCTTTCTCTTTTGTACTTAAACAATCACCTATGTGGATAAATTTTTCAGGGTTATCCTTCTCCATCAAGACATCAACAATCTTTCCATTAAGTAAAGTATTGTGGTCTGGGAGGCTAGGTGATTGTGGTGATTCTAAAGACTCTTCATTAGGTTTGAAAGTACTATTTACAAAACAAGTGGACTTTCCAAAGTATGCCTTCATATTTAAAGAATAAGGTAGTCCATGTTTGAAGTGATAACTGGGCAAATTATCGTAAGCTCCCATGAATTCCATTAAAGCATCATCTGTAGAAAAACTATCCAATTGGATATCTCTTGGAAGACAATTTGTATCTATCATCTCAAGATATATCAAATTGAGTGTCGATATGGTATTGACATTAATATTAGGACGTTTGTGAGCGTTAGTGGATTTCAAGAAACAGTAACCGATACTGGCTGTGTAGTTAATTCTAGCAACTTGTAAAGGTACTTTGATTCCTTGTTGATTTATACCACAACCATTACCTACATAGTCGCAGTTCTTATAAAGGATTTTGAATCCTCAACCATAGAGAGATGTCATTTCTTTAGAAGATGGTGGAGCTTCATAGGTCTCATAATTTGTGGTGTAATTAAGAGTGGTATCTTCCTTGTTAACTAAAGGATCTTTAGATTATGTAGGTTGTTCGATAGATTGTTTAGATGATATTGATGCCACTTTTGAAGTTTCAACATTATTAATCTTATATTACCCAAAGAAAGCGAGATTGAAATCTAATGAACCCCAATCATCACTGGGGAATGCATTTGGTGCAGATTGAGAATCTTGCACAACATTGTCTATGGCAAGAGGTGGTGATGAATCAACTTTCAAATTGTTTAGAATCTTATGATCAATAGTTTGTTTTTGAGTTTCAATATGTAGACAACTTTCTGGTTCCATATCAACTTCAATAGTTTAGAGTTTATTTGCATAAATAAACTTTATTGATTGATGGAGAGAAGAGGGAATTGCCCCCATAGTATGAATCCATAGTCTACCCAGAATCATATTGTATGACAAAGCACCGAGCATGACATGAAAAAGAGTAGACAATGTCACAGGTCCAACCTTTACAGGTAGAATTATAGTTCCTATGGATGGTCTTTCAACATTATCAAAACCACGAATGTTTAGCGTATCTGGCTTAATTAACTGTTTATCAACATTGATTTTAGGTAACAAATCAACAACATGAACATTAAGAGCTAATCCAATATCGATCATAACTCACTTTACCAACATTTTGCTTACGATAATATTATCAGAGGATCATATTGCTTTTGAAATTCCATAGAGGGCAACTCATGTTGTTGAAACAAAATATCTATTTTTGTCACATGCATACATTCTAACAGGGATGCTACATCATTAGGCTTAACAACCGATGGTACAATCACCTTTTGCAAAGCTTCTTGGAGTATTCTGTGGTATGTAGGTGATGTTTGTATGAGTTCCCAAAGAGATATCTTAGCAGGAGTAGCACGAAGCTGCTCAACAAGATCATAATCTTGACAAAACTTATGTGCTAAACGAGGTGGTTGAGGAAGCATAGACTGAGAAGTCGATAAAGATATCAAAATAGTTAATTGATGTTTACTTTGTTTGTTATTCCGTGTATTGTATGTATGAGCAACCACATTGTGGTTAGCATGCTGTAAGCCATCATGACATGGTTGATTTGTTATTTGCCTAGCTTTGTTATAGATGCAATCAGGAGGTTGAGAAGAAGTCAAAAAGCCTCACACAATGAGCACCAGTTTCGTCTGTGGTTTAGGCACATCAGAACATAGGTTGACCACCATATGCAGTTTCACATGCTCTTCTTGAGATTTAGGCACATAAATTACATTTACTAGTTTTTGAAATAACAATGGTTTAGGAGTCGTAGTGGAATATTCAATAGAGATAAAGTCATCCAAGGCTTCATCTAACATATTGAAGTCATCACAACTAAATGACTCATTATATGCATTAAAGTATTGTAAAAAGAAATTTGACATTTTTGCTTAATCTAATTAAGCCAAGACTTAAATGTAAAACAAGGTAACATCTACTTGCAAAGAATGAAACAAGAAATCACTATGCAAGTAACAACATTTCAACTTGATACTCTTTCAATGAAAAGGTAGATCTATCAATCAAAATGCAAGGCATGTACTTTTCATTAAAGAGGGTTTTGTACTCTAAAACTGATTTAGAACAATAAATACAAAGGATGCAAATTCTTTAAAACACGGGTTCACCAAAATGTTTAGTGTGAAAAAGAGAGAATGATAGTATGTGTAAACTAGGTCAAGTCCCTCTTTTTCTTTGCACTAACACTCAAGATATGAATTGAGCTTAATCACTATGAGAGGATGAAGCTACATGAATCATATCTTTTGTTGTTGTACATGAAAAGATGGTCCAACAAAGTTTCCATGACCTCAAACCCACTTTATTCCACCAAACCCTAGTTATAGTATGTGTTGGAATAAACTGATTTCAGAAGCAAAAACCTGTAGGAGAGTTACAAAAACACAAATAAGAAGCTACAGAGGTTGTGCACCTTGAATTTTAGGGCCTGATGGACAAGGGCGACCATCGAATTTGTCTAGAAGTTTTGATACCCAGAAATTGACTGTAACAGGCACCTGAGTCTGTAATTAGAGTTCTTGATCCTAGATCTCAGGGGCTGTTGGACAAGGGCGGTTGTTGAAAGTGTCCTAAATGTATCTAACGACAAATCTGTAACTTTCGTGAGGTCTGTACCTGTAATACCTACTTTTCCTTTTATTCTTTCCATTTGATCCTTTCGAACCTGACCTGCACAAACAAAAAAAGAAGAAGGATGGTTGTGGCTATATAGGAGTTTGCCTCAGTCAAACCCCGTCTTGGTATTTCTACCTCAACAATAGCCAATGTCAAAGTATGTAGATGTGTGTGCTTGTAAACCAAATGTGTAAGCATAAACAAATGCAAGATCCTAAATGACTCAGGCATCAAGGATTAGATCCACAAATGTTTCACTCAAGGAAACAACAACTTCACCTCAAGGAGATGGATATCAATGAAGACTTGTAGAACAAGAAGGTGAGGCAGCTATATTTGCGGAGGATTCCAAAACTCAAGTTGGAGGCTTCAACCCTTCTCCCGATCATACAAAGGGCTTGACAAAACCCTAGGAAGAGCAAGATAGACTCAAGATCTTGATTCCTAATCTCCACCATATACCTCCATGATAGCAAAGAACAAATTCTTCAATGAGCTTCAACACTTTGCATACTTCAATAGTAGCAGTGGTAGAGTTTCAGCGTGGTAATCTTGCATGTGAGTTGTGTGTGATAAAATGATTTTCAATTCTCTTTAAATATCAAACCTTAGAGGTGTAATAATTCGAAATAACATGCTGACATCACATGAAAATGAAAATTTGAATTCAAAATCCTGAAGCATACGGCAAAAGCTGACACCATAAGAAAATATAGATCCTGAGGATTAAGGCGAGACTTGGGCACCAATTAAGGTGAGGCATGGGTGGTTGGTGCCCAAGTCCAGCCCCTAAATTTTGCTTAGGCATCTTCTTAAGGGTGCCCTAAATGTCTGACATCCAGTATTTCTTCTTGAGTTTTGTCAGGAATTACTCTGAAATGCAACACTCCTCGATTAGATAAGCGTTGATTAAGTTCTAAAATAGGTCCAATTAAGAAAGGGATTGAGGGACACTAAAAGGTAGGAGCTAAACTTAGTGAAATTGTGCTAACCCAAGCACGAGCACAATTTACAACATAACAATTTGCTCATCTATACGTTTGCTTATGGGTAATGGGTAGAATGCATTAGTTAAACCTAATTTCACTCTCATGCATTTCAGCCTTGAAGAACTAATTTCTTTGGGACGGTTCAGGCTATTCGTGTGGATAGCACAAGGAAGCCTTATGCTTCTTGGTAGGGTGGAAGTCGCCTTTGTGATGCTCTCTCGTCTTCGGGTTATGAAGGAGGAGCTAAGGGCGAGAGATTGCACCGAGATGACATGATAACACTTGGTATTTATTACATAAAATATCAATAGATTAAATGGAAATGTTTAATTCTAAACTGTTCCATGGTTGTGTTTTCACCGACATCATATATATATATATATATATATATATATATATATATATATATATACATATATATATATATATATATATATATATATATATATATATATATATATATATATATATATATATATATACATATATATATATATATATATATATATATATATATATATATATATATATATATATATATATATATATATATATATATATATATATATATATATATGACAAAGGCCACTATGAGTTGAGTTATTGTGATGAACATTAATTTGACATGGAACCCAAATGATCCTATAGAGATGTATGGAAGTAGCTCATAATTGGTATGATATGTTTTACTTTCCTATAAGAATTGAAGTGTTGTAGATAGAGTTTGTGCATCTGTATGTTGTAACATACCTTGACATATGATGATTGAGGGGGTTGAGCGTAGCTTAACCTTAAGATGGTTAAACTAACCTTGATTTTTTCTTTTGTACATGAATGGGATATTGAATGAGTTTTAAGTTAGAGTAATGCATGATGTAGTATTCTTGTATTGCTCTATGGTGGAAATCAAATGGTGAAGCTACTGTTATGTCAGAAAAATGCACCTTTGGGGGTCTTTTCCTTTTAAGGTTTAGCTCTCAGGTCTTTAGATTGCATTTAGAGCATCTTGCATAATAATTCAGACTCCCGATGAGAAAAGCCTTGGGCCTTGTGACAAATGGGACCTAAGGGGAACTATTTTGATGATCCTGAAATAAAGACAGGGGGTGAACTTAGGTGCTAGTGCCCTAGTCTAGCCCTATTTTGGGTCTGCCCTAAATTCAAATGTCAAGTTTGTGACCGTTATTTGGGTCCCAGGCTGACATCATAAGTTTTAATTACAAAATACTTGGCAGGAATCTTTGTAGTTGCATATATAAGCATGTGTAGGTTATCATTTAGAAACTAGAAGATGTCTATGATTGAAAGTTATTGGCATACTTGTGATTTTCATTGTGTTGCAGAGCATAGCATTATTTTTGTGTTTATTTTTATAGGTTGGATTACATCTTCTCCTCATGGAATTGAAGGGCATCTTCCTTCCATGAGAGCTTCATCATCAAGGTGACATCTATTATGTTTTATTATCATTATCATTTGGATTTTTGCCTCTATCCCACAAGGATACACACTCTCATCTAACAACGGTGTTCGGAAGACTTGAATGTCTCTTTAGAGCTTGACCAAGGCAAGCCTCTAAACACCACAACCCCCTACCACACTCCTTGTGATTACAGGTTACAGGTATTGGATCTGGAGAAAGTGGAGTTGCAAGAAAGATTAGAGTACATTGAAGATTCGGGATCCAAAAAGAAGCAGACATTGTGCGAGATTTCAGGACACAGGCGCTATCAACATTGCCCTCCACATCTGAAGCTACAGAAACAGACTGAACAGTGATAACCAGGGTTTGCAGAGCTTCCGACATCTGATAGAAGATTCCTCAGTGGACTAGGGCAACATCAACAGTGTCCTCCGCTTCTGAATTGCTAGAAACTGAAGGTACAATGGAGATCAGTGTCGGAAGGAGATCGAGATTCTACAAAAAAATCTACATCTTGGACTTGGGTGCCATCACCATTGTCCCTGATGTTTCCATTTTCTGGACTGCGAAAAATAGTGAGTTAAGGTTCTCTGCCCTTTGTCTTATTTCAATAGCATCTGTCATAATTTGCAGATTTACTTACTATTTTGCTTAAATTAGGGTTTCAAGAGCATAAAATCATTAATTAGCAACATTGTGTGATAACTTCTGAATTTGCCAGCTTCCCTTGTGGCAACCCAACCTAATAGGTGACTATCCTCTGGAGAGGCAACTCGGTTGAAAAGCCCTTGGAATGTTTAGTGGAAAGGAGGATTCAAACTAAAACCCCCATACAACAACAAAATCAACACCCTCCTTTTTCATACTAAACATTTGGTGAACTCATGTTTTTGAAATTTTTGGCACCTTGCTGAGTGTTGTTTCATAGATTTACATTCATTCATTCTATTGCATTTGAAAAATTACAAACAAATTGAAATTTTTTGAAAAAATTGAAAAATTGGCATATTAGACTTGCATTTTTGTAAAATTTGAATTAATTGGCATCTAATTTAAATTAATTTCTATTATTTGCATTAGAGTTGATACAAAATATAGAAATTCATCATTTATAATTCATTTGTATTGCATTTACATGCTTGATTTGTTAGAAATTGCTTGAAATTGCGCATTTTTCATGAAAACCTAGTTTTGCATGAGCTAGGGTTGTAGTCAAAATCTTGTTTCAGATTTTACTACCTTGTCAAAACACTCATTAGGTCTGATTTATAATTGTAGTGTTGCATCATAGTGGCCTCCTTGCAAAATTTCATGTCTAGGGCTTGAAAACTTGCATTTTTTTCACTAGATTTGGCCTTATCATTCTGTTTGATTTGCACTCCAAGCATGTTGTAAGGGATTTTGCTGCACTAATTAGCTTTTATTAGGGTTATTATCTACTGCCTCTTCTCAATTTTCTTACAACACCCTTTCTTTTAGGCTTTTGCATTAAAAGTTTGTGAAAAATTGCATATTTTTGCTATTTTTGCACTAGGGTTTGATCTAGAGTGGCATTATAGGCATGTTGTAACAAATTTTTTGTCATTAGGTGGTTGTTATTACTGTTATAAGTTTCTGTACATTGTCATTTTACTTACAACACCCGTTACCCTACTCTTTTGCATTGAGATTTGGTGAAAAATTGCATATTTTGGCCTATTTTCACTAGGATTTGATTTATCGACTCTCTAGAGTTGTTTCAAAAGCATGTTGTGAAAGGTATTTTTGTATCAGTGGACTATTTTCGGCATATCATGTGCTATCCCTCTTGAAAATCTTTACAACACCTCTTCTTTTGAGAAAAGTTGAAAAATCAAGCATTTTTGCCCTAAAACATATCTTGCTCCTAGGGTTTATTCTATTAGTTTGTGCATGCTGTTGCATGAGTATTTTAACTTGTTGCCCTAATAGAAATATCCCTTTAATAAGAAGCATAAGACTCATGGGATCTAGTGCCTTTGAAGAAATCGATATTCCTACCTCTGAAAATCCACTGAACACCTTCTTTAGAAAAGGAGAAACAAATGTTGCAAGATACTATACCTATCACAAATACAATGGAAGAGAAAACTTTTCATGATGTTGATGATACTATTGAGGTGATTGCACATGTATCTAACGAACAAATAGATAAACTTGATAAAGAGTTAACCGATTTTCAAACATTTATGGAAAATGAGAGGATAGCTGAAGAAGCTCTTCTTGCAATTCATAACATAAGAGAATTGATAAAAGGACAAGATGGAGTTAATGCGATCCATGGTTTAGCACATATTGTATAAACCAATATTATGTCAGTGACTGAATGTGCAAAAGTGATCAATAACACTTTGTCACCGTCTCATACGCAAGTATCGGTACCTATACCGACCTCGGGAATATCTACATTTACATCGAATATTTTGACAACTAATGCAAATGCTTGTAGTGATGCTACCACTAGTATTGGAGTATCTAATGGCACTAATTCACAAAATTACAGAGTTGTCGGATTCAACTATCAAAACCTTGCCCCTAGGGTGTCTTCATATCACTCTCAACCACCCCTTCAATCCGCTTATTCTCAACCATTTTCCACCTATCGCTATGTCCAACCATCGCTTAATTATTCACAACCTCTGCTTGTCACTACGCATGCTCAATCTCCTCCACACTTTGGTTCCAATTCCTCACCGCAGACTGCATCTCCTAATGATGCCATCCTAAATTAACTTTTGCAATGCATGACCTCTTTACAACAAAAAGTGACAAGCTTGTCAAATGCTTCACAACCTAATATACCGACTTACCATGCTCGTAATCCCTTATCCTATGCAATCTTAAGAACTCATAAGCCTGAGAAGTTTGAAACTCCTCGCTTTGAAAAATATGGTGTAAAAGGTGATCTTAATACTCATGTGGTGGCATTCACAACTATGTGTAGTGATTTCTACTTTGAAGAGGACTTGTTAGCAAAGTTTTTCCCACGATTCCTCAAAGATACTGCTTTAGAATGGTTTTGCTCTTTACCTCCAAATTCAATACATTCCTTTTCACAGTTAATTGATCAATTTCTACAACATTTTCAAGCAAACATCGGACCCCAAGTCTCTTTGATTGATTTGGTTCATTGCAAGCAAGGTCTGAAAGAGAAGTTGACTAAGTTTATTATTTGGTATCAAGGACTTTATGCACAAATTCAATATCAGATGAAAGAGGACGATGTTTAGAAGATATTTATAAAAAATTTATAGCCTAACATCCGTGACAAGGTCCTCTTGATGAAGTATACTTCTTTTCAACATTTATGTATTGCCCTTCGTGGCTACCAACTTTCTTCTAGTCAGTATGAAAATCAAAACTCATTGGCTCAAGTTGGTCAATCTGAGGGTGGCTCATCACAAAGCAACTTTAAAAGAAATAATAAGAGTTTCATCAAGGTTAACAAACCGAATTCAAATCACTTGACACAAATATCCGCTATCACTAATCTAAAAAAGACACAGTATCAACAAAGAAAATTCACTTTGATATCTAAGTCCTATCATTCTATCATGAATCAAGCTCTGAGTAATAATCTCTTGAAGCTTCCCCCGATTAAACCAGTGGATCCTAACAGAGCGCAAGGACCCTATTTCGATGCTAATGCCTTTTGTCACTATCATCAGACACAAGGACATGATATTGAACGATGTATGCGTCTTAAACATGAAATATAAGACCTCATCAACTTGAATGTTATACAGGTATCTGGTGTAAATGATAATGGGAATAAATTGGTTGCTCCACCGAATCAGAATTTACAGATCTTCACTAATCCTTTCCCTAAGCATACTGATAACAATTTGATGGAACAAAATACACTAGAGATAGAAGAGGACTATTTAGATTATGATGAGATAGTTGCTACAATTGAAGTAGATAAGGAAAATACTCAAGCATCACCCATTCCATGAGGAAAAGGTATTTACTCTGAAGTTCCTCCTCTGTTATCCCTTCAGGGATCGGGAGACAATCAACATATATCAAAAAGACAAATGGACAAACCGAAGCAAGAGATTATGACAATAGAAAAGGTTGAAATAGTATAAGATAGTCCTTGTCGTTACGATAAATAGAACCAATAGAACAAGAGAAATAAAAATTGGAAATGAGCAAGACGTTTATCATCAGTTGGAAATAACAGTGGTTCTCCTCCTCACAAGCAACAAAATATTTTACATAAACAAGGAAATGATGAGAAAGTACCGCATGGACTCTCTGCTAACAAACAACAACCTAATAAGAACCACTCAAGCTTCTCATACAACTTGATGGAGCATCTCTCCAAGAGGCTCGTAGGTTACAAAATTTAGCACGATTTTACTGGTAGGTAAGTATCTCTAACCCTTTACCTCCGTGTTGTGTTTCCCCCGGGCTGTGTTATGTGTTGTTAGGCCTCCTAGGATGACCCTTGACTCTCTTGTAAGGCCAAGGATACTAGGAGACCGCCTCTGTTGTGACCTTCTATTTGTATCATCATTCTTCTATATTTCCTCTCCTCTGATTTCATTATTGTGTGTTGTGTCTTACAGACATATCGTTGCGGTTGGTGACTTGGGGGCACCCTCCTACGTGATTGTTCCTAAGGCACTTGTTCTCCTCTCTGATTTACTGTTTACCTTCCTCTAGTGTTTCCATCTAGCTGGTGGATGACGAAAAACATATTATACTGATGCGGACCTAGTGTCCCTTTAGCGAGTAATAAAAAATGGGCCTAGTCCATACATGACGATAGGGTTGTTACATATTATCCGACACTTGGCTAGTGGAATCACTCCGTGTGATTTCTCTATCTTGATGTCGATGTCGATGTTATCTTATCTTGCTAACAACACTTTAACAATACTGTCGCTCCGCGCACTTTGTCTTTTGCCTTACATGGCTATTTCATGTAGTTGATCATATGCATTGTTGTTTATCATGATTATTTGGACACTAACACCTTTCTTGCAGGAAATTGTGTTTGTGGGAACATTTGACGATCATAAAGTACATGTCACCTCTGGGGGGCATGGGCTTTGTGAGAGCTCGTGTTCCCTTGTGTGTTTTCTTCCTACCTTAACATGTTTGATATCGGTACGTGATATCAACCACCTTAAGGTGGGGGCATATATAAGGTAAGATGTCTGCTTTAGATGATAATAAAGCGTGTTTGAACAATCTGAAAAATTAATCACAATCATTTAAGCCCTCATCGCAAGGTGGGGATATCGCATCCCTTTTCTATCTTAAGCCCTCATCATGAGGCAGGGATGGTGTATTTCTCGAAGAGATTGCACTATCCTATCATTTTCAAAAAGTCATCGCGAGGTGGTGAGCAATTTTGTGACTAACTCAACCCTTGAGCGTGTTTTCAGTGGTTGTTGTGGCAAAGCCTAATCATTGGTGTGTGCCTGTGATGTGCCTGAGATGGTGACGAACCTAGCAATAGTTTCACTCCATCGCTTGTTTTTTGTGTTTTCTTTGTGTCTTCCACATGTCTGTGTATGGCGTGTTTGTTCTCAAAGTGCAAGACCAGTGGCGATGAGCTCCTCTACACTTTGGGATTTGTTTGGTGTGTCTATTCTCAAGGTGCAAGACCAGTGGCGATGAGCTCCTCTACAATCTTTTAGGATTTTTTTGTTTACTTTCCTTGTACTTGCATTTTGCATTTCATATCAAAAAATCAAAAAGAAAATAATCATTGCATTCATTGTATTCTCTGTGCTCTACATGTCTTCAATGCTGTATTCTTTGTGTTTTGCGTGATTGTAACTATCTTCTCCATGTTTTGCGTGCTTGCTATTGTCTTCAATATGTTTGGCGTATCTTCTCCATGCTTGGCATGTTTGCTGTATTTGTTGACCTTACTTTAATACATGCATTGGCCTTGTGTTTATACATAAAGTGGGGGCTAAATGTTATGTCAAAAAAATGCACCCTTGGGGGCTTTTTCCTTTTAAGGTTTAGCTCTCGGGTCTTTAGATTGCATTTAGAGCATCTTGCATAATAATTCAGACTCTCGATGAGAAAACCCTTGGGCCTTGTGACAAATGGGACCTAAGGGGGACTATTTTTACGATCCTGGAACAAAGACAAGGGGGTGGACTTAGGCGCTAGCGCCCTAGTACAGCCTTATTTTGGGTCTGCCCTAAATTTAAATGTCAGGTTTGTGATCGTTATTTAAGTCCCAGGCCGACATCATAAGTTTTAATTACGAAATTCTTGGCGTGAATCTTTGTAGTTGCATATATAAGCATGTGTAGGTTATCAATTAGAAACTAGAAGATGTTTATGATTGAAAGCTATTGGCATACTTGTGATTTTCATTGTGTTGCAGAGCATAGCATTATTTTTGTGTTTGTTTTGCAGGTTGGATTACATCTTCTCCTCATGGCATTGAAGGTCATCTTCCTTCCATGAGAGCTTCATCATCAAGGTGACATCTATTGTGTTTTATTATCATTATCATTTGGATTTTTGCCTCTATCACACAAGGATACGCACTCTCATCTAACAACGATGTTCGGAAGACTTGAATGTCTCTTCGGGGCTTGATTGAGGCAAGCCTCTAAACACCACAACCCCCTCCCACACTCCTTGTGATTGTAGGTTATAGGTATTGGATATGGAGAAAGTGGAGTTGTAGGGAAGATTGGAGGACATTGAAGATTCAGGATCCAAAAAGAAGCTGACACTGTGTGAGATTTTAGGACACAGGCGCTATCAACATTGTCCTCTGCATTCGATGCTACAAAAATAGACTGAACAGTGATAACCAGGGTTTGCAGAGCTTCCGACATTTGGCAGAAGATTCCTTAGTGGACTAGGGCGCCATCAACAGTGCCCTCCGCATCTGAATTGCCAGAAACTGAAGGTATAGTGGAGATCAGTGTCAGAAGGAGATTGAGATTCTACAGAAAAAGTTGCATCTTGGACTTGGGCGCCATCACCATTGTCCCTGACATTTCCATTTTCTGGACTGCAAAAACAGTGAGTTAAGGTTCTTTGCCCTTTGTCTTATTTCAATAGCATCTGTCGTAATTTGCAGATTTACTTACTATTTTGCTTAAATTAGGGTTTCAAGAGCATAAAAGCATTAATTAGCAACATTGTGTGATAACTTATGAATTTTCCAGCTTTCCTTGTGGCAACCCAACCTAATAGGTGACTCTCCTCTCGAGTGGAGAGGCAACTCAGTTGAAAATCCCTTGGAATGTTTAGTGGAAAGGAGGATTCAAACTAAAACCCCCGTACAACAACAAAATCAACACCCTCCTTTTTCAAACTAAACATCTACATAACATATTTATGCAATTTGTGTGATCACTAAGATGTTTATCATTTATTCTTCTTCATATGATGTACTTATGAATAATTAGCATGCTTTCATCTGTTATTGATTTGTTCATATTCTGTGAACTTTACTTAGACATAGTGTCTAAGGGGTTTTAAATGTTAGAATGATATTTGATGTAGAAATCTTATATTATTTTATTAGGGTTGATTTGGGTGTTGTTACAAGTATTCTTTGGAGACAAGTTTTTTTGGAAAGGGTTTCCTAGGATATATCTTATCATGTGTTTTTATTTGTTGTCTAGCTTTAGATTAGTAACTTATTTGCATTGTTTCTCTCATGGAATTAATGTGGAATTGTTTAGTTTGCCTTTGCAAGCTTAGTTCCTTTCATTTGGTATCAAAGTTTAGTTTTGACCTTTCGATACTAGTAATGTTATGGGAATAGTTCCTTTCAGAGATGATAGTAACATGTGGCAAATACCTTCTCTTTTATATTGAACCTTCAAATTATGTTTTTAATGTCCCTTTGTGCTTTTGTTCTAATTAAAGTTTGTGGTTATGTCAACTCAAACTAAATTCACATGTTGTCATAGCAATCGAGCTAAAGAATAAGAAAGGTGTGAACTAAAAGCAAACCTACTCCTTGCTGCTCTCTCTCTCTCTCTCTCTCTCTCTCTCTCTCTCTCTCTCTCTCTCCTTATCCATGTTTCTTTTGTGTAGTACTTTGCACATGTTGACCAACTTGTGAGAAGCCACACTATGATTGGACCTTGAGATTGACACATAACATATGGTAAAGTTGTCTTACGGTAATCCAAAACATGTGGTTGGAAGACAAAATAATGCAATAGGTGGAACCAACGTTGTTGTGGTTTTGAACTAAATGTTTCTTGATTTTGTAATTGTAATTGCTTAGTTGTGAACCCTAGGTTTGTAAAATATTCTACAAAACTAAGAATTTAAGGATTTTTTTGTAAATGCATTTTTAGTCAACTATTTTTAAAATTGAAAGGTATGGCAAAAGTCAAATTGGCAAACTTGACTTTTCTGTATAAAGAAATTGCCACAATTTTGGGTAATGCAGGGGATGACAAATTATTTATATTTTTTCATGTATATGAAAAATTAAAAAAAATATTAGCTTTTTAGCTTGGCATTTCCTTAAACATTTAAAGGAAATAAATTGCAAATTTAAGAACTCTTATTTATTTATGACAGTGAACTTGAAAATTGATGATATCTCAAAGTCGTGGTTCAATGGTAAGTAGCTGTCTTACACATCATGTCACAAGTAATAAATTTGATGAATACAATTTCTATTCTAGATAATAAATTTGATAAGTATAATGTCTATTTCAAACATTTAAATAATACTAAATACTTTCAATTTTAAAAATAAAAATAAAAACTTAAAAAAAAACATTTTTAATATAATTATATTTTTAATACAAATATGATAATACTTAAATTAAATTTTTTAAGTTATGTAACAGTATTGAACACTTAAAATAAAGTTTTTACAAAATATCAAACAAACACCTTTAAAAAAAAAAAAAACCTTTAAAAACTAATCAAATAATAATTTACCATAGTTAACCACACGAACTCTCCTTCATTTGTTCAAAACCCTTTCTTGAGTCACATTATCATTATGTAAGTTTATGAAATGCCTATTTGCTACATCGTTGGCCACTCCCGAATATGATTTGACTCCATATTTTTTAATGGATTATGTAAAAGAGATAATACACCTTTTAATCTACAGCGTACCCATTCCTATCACATGATGCCCCCAAAAGAATTAGATAATACATATATATATTTTAAAAACCAAGATTTAAAAAAAAAGATTTTGATGTTAAATTTAGATCTTTTAATTGTAGTTTGATTTGTTGAGCATTAAGTGGAAAGGGTGAAGTTATGTTTCTCAATTATACTATCCACCAAGGTTCAAATTTCTATTATGCAGTGGGTGACATTGGTAGAATGGTTACCCATTAGTCCTTGGCTCTCAATGAAAAAGATATCAACTTAGTTTCATGCTTCCACATCAAGTAGCAAAAATGCTTGTGGAATGGACACCTCTTAGTCCTTGGCTCTTAGTTGGGTTTGATATAAAACCCTCCATAAAAACAAAGTTGCCCATAATACAATTTGGACCTCATCCCTTATATTACACCTACGAAGAATTTGAATCGGTTAGAATCCATCGTTGTCTCCACCTAAGTTAGGAGTTCGACTTTGGTATCTAGCACCATCATTGCTTCACCCAACAAAATTGGAGCATACCAGCTTTCTGATTCTAGTTAGCAACCACTATAAACCTATAACCATCGTTGTCTCCACCTAAGTTAGGAGTTCGACTTTGGTATCTAGCACCATCATTGCTTCATCCAACAAAATTGGAGCATACTAGCTTTTTGATTTTTGTTAGCAGCCACTATAAACCTACTTCTTCTTAGTAAAGTCCAATGGGAGTGAGAGTCCGACTTTAGTATCTAGCACCATCATTGCTTCATCTAACAAGATTGGAGCATACTAGCTTTTTGATTCTGGTTAGTAGCCACTATAAACCTACTTCTTCTTAGTAAAGACCAATGGGAGTGAGAGTTCGACTTTGGTATCTAACACTATCATTGCTTTATCCAACAAAATAACCTACTTCTTCTTAGTAAAGTCCAATGGAAGTGAGAGTTCGACTTTGGTATCTAGCATCATCATTGCTTCATCCAACAAAATTGGAGCATACTAGCTTTTTGATTTTGGTTAGCAACCACTATAAACCTACTTCTTCTTAGTAAAGTCTAATGAGACTGACACAGACCCCAGGGGCACAAGATTCGAACTGTCAACCTCTAACTAGTAAGCACTCAATGGTTACGGATTGATCAAAAAATCCACACTGGAGCAAAAGAGAACCCAAAAACATAGGATTCAAACCATCAACCTTTAGCTAGAGTGAGAGTGACCCTAGTGGTTGTTGATTGACAAGGCCCTAAAGAATTTGAATCTTAGTAGGTAGCAAAATTAAAAACATACCATCGTCAAACTACAAAATATTAAACAAATACATTCATTACAACAGTGACACAATTAAATAATAATAAATATAAATATTTGATTTCATATTGCTATGCGTGTTTGTCACGTTACCTAAGATTTAACTTCCCTTTCACTTATTTCAACTTTTTTCTAGATATCTTCTCGGCTGTAGATGGTAAGATTATCTTCGTGGAAATGCGTAAAAATGTGACAGAAAATTATGCTTGAGAGTTGCGTGTGAGAGGAAACAGCCAAGAAATTGGCGTCATCTGCTGGCGAAGGTGGCCAACATGAGGAATCATTCTATTTTCTGACAGAAATGGCCGACAGTCAAATCCACGTCAGCTATAAAAACGCGTTTGTCAAATTACGATGGGCGCACGTACGTCGTGGCCACCAAGAAAACCCATGAATAGTAATAAAAAATACAAGAAGAGGAACTTCGCCCATATCTACTTTCATTCATTTCATTTCTGCTTCGTATTATTATTGTTGTTGTTAGAAGTGCAGAGGAAGAAGGAAGAAAAAGGAATGGGAGCCAATAATAGTCGGGCAGGGGCAGGGGCAGCGGCTGGTTCTGTGAGGAACCAGGGGCTTAATCGCCACAGGCGTGAAGGGAGGATTCGACCGCTCATTCGATCTCTCAGCTGCGGAACTGTTTTTCCTCGTTTCCCCCTCGAGGTGGTCTTTTCGTAAAACTTCTTTATTTTGCAAAAATGTTTTCCAAATATGTGCGCAGCATCAATTACCAGGGGCCCTTCATGTTGAACAGAAACCCTGTGCTGGGGTTTTGTTATAAATTGCTTCAGTCGCGACGGTAACAAGGTTCTTTTTGCTTTTTTTGGGCAGAATGGAAGAAATAAGTTCTTATTTTTGTTTTCAATTTTAGCATTAGACCTCGGGAAGGTAGTTTCCAGGTCTGGAAGAGGATTTAGGTGAAATTTTACAGAGGAGTGATATCTTGTTTTGGGAATTTGTGTTCGTACAGAAGCCTTTTTAAAAAAAAAATGAGTTTTGAGAATTCTATGTCAATTTGTTTGCCTTCGGTGGAATGAATGTCGGATTATTTGGGGAAAGATTTAAATAGCTATATGTATTTCAATTTTCCCTTTAGGAATTTATCTCAATTTTTTTTCAAAACAAATTTCACCTAATTTATGCTTTTTATTCCAAGGATTTTACGGATTTTTTATTTTTAAGAAGTTTCTATAGAAATGAATCCCATTTTTGCTACAAGGAATTTATCATGGAATGAACGGCATAACCTTTGAGTAATTTCTCTCTTTTATCTGATTTTGAATACAGAATGAATGAAATATCAATGAAGGAATTTCTCCCCCCTTACCCTTTTTGTCTTTTCAGCTAACCAATACTGGTGGGCTTCTTAAATTTTTTCTTTTTCTTCAGTTATTTCTTAAATGGATGCAACCTGGTTACATTTTTTCTTTTTCTTCAATTATTTCTTAAATGGATGCAACCTGGTTACATTTTTTCTTTTTCTTCAATTATTTCTTAAATGGATGCAACCTGGTTACATTTTTCTTTTTCTTTAATTATTTCTTAAATGGATGCAACCTGGTTACATTTTTTCTTTTTCTTTAATTATTTCTTAAATGGATGCAACCTGGTTACACAGATATAGGTATCTATGCCCTTCAGCTGATTACAAAATGTTGAGTAAGCAAACACCTATATCAGAAGAGGCTAATCTGGCAGGACCAAGGGGATCCATTAGGTCTATTTCTTTGATTTTCATTTAGCTCATTTTTTTAATGGAATTAATGACATTTTTTAATATTTGCTAAATTTTTTTTGGTGGGTAACTTTCAACTTAGATGCCACAACCCAGGAATCTCTATATTTCAAAGTCACCCAGGGATAATACCTGGCCTCATTTGTAGGGCACATTTCACCCAACAAGTTGGATGGAGTGTTTTACCCAACCTGAACACTCTGTCATGCCTCCTAGAGATTTGCATGTGGACTGTGCTATGAAATCCATGATGCATTTTCCAATTGACCTCATCCCATTTGACTAGAATGAACCTTATTTATTGAAGGGATATATCCATTTTTTTTGTTTACCAGTAAATACAAATTTGTTTGAGCAATTTATCTAAATATTTTAAGAAATGAATGCCATGGAGTAAATGCTATATTCTTTGAGAACCTTATCTCCAATGTTTCTTAGAGGATAAATATCATTTTATTTCAGAGATTTACCTCATTTTTTGGGGGAAAGAATGCCATCTAATCTATGAAATTTATCTCTATTGTTTTTACTGAAAGAATTCTCCCTTTTTGAGAAATTTATTTCAATGTTATAGGGAGTGAGTACTTTCTTATTTGAGAAATTTATCTCAGTTCTCAGACAGAATGGATGCCATCTAATTTAAGGAATTTGTCTCCTTTTTTAAACAAATAAAATACTTTATGTTGTGAAAATGCTTTCTGGCATCAGTTGAGCACCTATTTTCAATGTTCGGATTGTTCATGGTTCAAGGTGGGGTTACCTACACTGCATTAGAAGACACAAAATTCATCAATAGGAAGGCAGTGGAGATAGCACTTAAATATTTTCCAATTGGCAGAAGGTGAAAAGAGGGGTTAGGTTTTACTTGATGTGTGGAAGTAGCTATTTATGACATGTATTCAGAATCCTTCTCGTAGTGTTATGAAGACAAAAATGAAGTACCTATTTTGAGTGGCAAGCAGAGATGAAATTTTCTTACAACTATAAAATAGTAAGTTTACCACAAATACTCAAAAAATTTGGTAACTACATTAATTTTATGTATATTTATGTGATAACTTGAGAATTAGCCATCTAATATGCGAGAAACTTTTATGGATAATCAGCCGGTTGGCAAAAATAGCCCATCAAACTTTCTCCATTGCTAAGGAGATGAAGCCATCTTTGGTAAACTATGTTTTCCTTTGGTAAGGAATTATATTAATGTTTAATTAAAAGAAATATCTTGTAAAATTGATGACTTAAAATCTTTTCTAAGTAGTGCTTCACATGAGTTTTGGAAGGAATTAGCATCTCAAGTCTTTTGGGTGCCTCTAGTATACGTCACATCTGTGCAAAGATTTATCTGGAGTGAACATTGGCAAAATAAATTATTAGATACATCGCAAATGTTAAATGCCATGGCATCAAATATGATGTATCCCATGTTTGATGTGGCTCACTTTAGGAATAGCTGATTTGTTCTTGTATTGGATTCAGATTGCTGGGGGCTCCTGAAGATCACACACTTCAAAAGATAATTTTATTGTGGAAGGCTTTCTTTTGCTCAATTTTTATTTCACAAATTTTATTTTGCTCACTTTTTATGTCACTCAACTTAAAATTTTATTTTGCTCCTCTTTATTTTGCCCAATTTTTATTTCACTCAACCTAACTTGACATGATATTCACATTTGTTGACTATTCTATTGAATATTCTTTGGATTGATCTTGCACTTTTCCCTTTCTATTGCTAAAGCTTTCTGTAGCACATGAACTTATTAAGGCCAAGAATCCTTTAACAAGTATTAAACACACATCTCTTCGTCAACATCACAAACAAGAATTTGCAATTGCTCATTCTGCAATAGATTGATTCTACCAAGTAGCTGTTGTTTTCTATGTTACCGAATCAGCTGAAAAACCAGGTGTACCCAGGTATGATTTGTTTTGGAATTGGATTTTGGTACGAAATGTCTGTGGAATCGTCTTGGGCATGTTTTTTTAGGCGGATTTGTTTGGAATCGTCTATTAATGTACCTGGGCGATTCCAGCTTGGTCTGGGCATTTCCAGGGCATTTGAAGGGGCTGGCAACAATTTCCATGTGTTCTGTTTACACCTTAACCCTAAACGACAGTCATTTTCACGTGCATTTTGTAAAGCCCCTTGCATGTCTTTCCTTGGCTGTGGCTATCCTTCCTTGGGCTTGGCATCCCTTGTGTTGTGTTGAGCAATTTCTCACAATCTCCTGCTATGGCATCTGGTCTTCAACTGAAATCTTTTCTTGACCTCTAGGCTGAAGCTTCTGAAATACACCATGTGGGTATGGCAACAATGCATGCTTTCTCCTTTTCTGATTTGGTGTAACTGTTTCTCAAGTGAATCAAAGACTGTTTCGTAGGCTGCAATACACATATATATACCCCCCTGCCCCAATTTTTTTTGTCGTATTGGTATACCGTGCCTGAATCCGATTCGGCAACTTAGGTTGCTTTTGTGTTGAGCATAGAAAGTGTTGTGTACAACCATTGAACTGGATAGAACACTTGTGTATGATTTATTTTCCAAATGCCTTTAAATTTTTTCTAGCTTTAGTCACCTTCCATTATTTAAGATAGACTAAATTAGAGTGAGTCTGATGCAGAGAAGGAATGGGGGTCAACTCAATAACAGCCTTGTCCTTGCAGCTAAATCCCCAAAACACTCAATACACACACGTTATTTGCTGCAAAGATGATTGAAGACAATGCCAAACTTAGATTTTTTTATTACTACTGTTAAACAAAAAATTTGTTACAAGCCAATATTTGTTGCTGCTGAACAGCACATGTCACAGAACACCATAGTTTGATTATTGTTACAGAACAGAGCATTGCATGCTGCTGATTTCGTTCCTGCAAAACATATCTCTAGTGACAATTGTATTACTCACTACTACAGCTACAGAAAGGGCTACCTTCAGCTACAGAAACTTGCTGTTAATGCTACATGATATACAGTTTGTTTACCTCTCTTTTTTTCCTGATGAATGAGTGCCCAAATATGATTTGAAAAGCTAATATAAAGATTTGGCTTTCAGCATTTGGCAGATTAATTCTTCTTCTCCATGTTTACCCATCATATCCTGTTGACATCTTGTCTTTGTTCATTTCTGGAGTTGTAACTGCTGCAAAATTCTCCATTCAAGCAATGATGAGCAGTCAGATTGTAGGTTCTTTTATTGTCTTGTCGTTTCTAAGTCATCATTTCACCTGCCCACAACACCTTTATGACACTCCCTGTGTGTTTGAAAAACGTGTCACCTCTGCTTGGATTCTTCCAACTGGGTGTTTGTTCTGCAAAAGTGTTAGATGTTAGTCAATGGGAAGATTGAGCTACAACCACTATGTTATTGGCATGGAGTGCTCCCCTTTTGGAAGGTCCCGTACAATCCGGCTGAAGAAAACCATTAAAACTGTGTTATTTGCCTTTGAAAATATCAGTGTTAAGACCACCACAGAGCTATTGTGATTGATCTTCCACAATAGATGTGTAAGTATTGCAAATGACTTTCTGCAGCACCTATGTGATGGTTGCAAACAAATTTCTGCAGCATGCAACTGCTGCAAATGACTTTCTGCAACAGTTATGTAGCTACTGCAAACGACTTTCCGCAACAGCTATGTAACAGATGTGAATGGCTTTTTCACACAGCTGTATAACTGTTGTAAATGACTTCCGCAACAACTGGATAACTACTTCGAATGACTTTTTGCAACAATTGCAAGACTGCTACAAAACGACTTTCTGCAGTTATAATAACTGCTATGGAACAACTTCACCCTCAGTCATTTCTACAAAGTTTGTTCATTCACGTGCTTGTAATTTTTCAATTTTTTGGGTGATGCAAGTTTGTTGTTTCTCCCAAGGATGCTTCTGCATCAAACATCCGGAGAAATTGAGAGGCATGAGCTCTTGCCCATGAAACTTGATTGAAACTTTCTAGAGTGTAGCCATACCAACCAACTTTAGTTGGAGTCAACCAAGTTGCATCCTCTGTATCTATACTCTTGTTCTTGTACGTGACCAGATATTCAACATACTCCTTACCTATTTTTTGCTTGACAACTTTGGAATCAAGAACAATGTCTATATCTTCTCTTTCCTTTTTTTAGGTACTCGTGGTTTCCAGTCAAGAGTCCAAAAATCTAATTCTTCAGTGTCATATACAAGTTGTCTTTTGAATGTGTGTATATATCTGTCATGTAAAAGATTGGAGAGATATCATTGCCTTCAGGTAGTTCAATCTCATATGCATTCTCAGGAAATTGTCTTAAATTCCTACATGGTCCAATCTTTTTCCATTTGAGCTTGTTGTAGGTTCCTTTTGGAAACCTCTCATCACAAGGGTTTTAATACCAAATCACCAATTTGGAATTTCTTTCCTCTCTCATTTGGTGAAAACGCTCTTTGTATCTTCCTGTACTTTGAATCAGTTGTTTCTTCACTTGTTAATGCACTTCTTTCATAAACTTTTCCAAATCTTCTGCTTCAGTGCTCTTGACGCTCAAATCTGCTATGCTCATTGACTCTGTGACCCCTCTAGGACCATGCCCATACACTATCGAGAATGGTTACTTCCGTGTATTTTTGTTCAATGAGTTATATGCAAACTCACTTAGTGGTAAGCCGTAAGACCAAGTCCTATTGGCCTAGCTTGTTTTCTGCTAGACATCTTACCAAGTTTCCAAGGTTGCAGTTTACAACCTTAATTTGTCTATTTTTTTGGGTTTGGTATGCTGATCTGAATTGTAGATTTGTACTTAACTTACGCCACAATGTTTTAAAAAAATGACCAACAAACATGGTATCCCTATCATACACCATACTCTTTGGCAAGCCATGCAAGCTCACTACTTCTCTATAAAATAAATTTGCTATGTTGGTTGCATCATCTGCCTTCTTGCATGCAATGAAGTATGAAATCTTTGAAAACCTGTCGATAACCACAAAAACTCAATCTTTGAAAATCTTGGCTATAGGCAATGGTTTGTACAACCCCCCATTTTGACTTGTACCCTTAGCATATTGATGTATTCTACAATTTGCACAAATTTTCTCACATTTGTGCTCATCCTTGGCCAATAATCTCTCTCTCTCTCTCTCTCTCTCTCTCTCTCTCTCTCTCGCTGCATATTGATGTATTCTACAATTTGCACAAATTTTCTCACATTTGTGCTCATCCTTGGCCAATAATCTCTCTCTCTCTCTCTCTCTCTCTGAGGCGTGCCAAAGTGTTCTGCCAATCTTCCATTACGTTTCTTTTTATGGTTCCATACATGTTTTCCATGCTTGTTTGAATTCAATATCCTCCTACAATTCCTTCATGGAATCAAATCCAATGACCTAAATGTGCTCATCCTTGGCCAATAGTTTCATATGCCTTTTGATTCAATTAACCTTGACTGCAGTGCTTGGTGTTTGTATACAAAACAAACTCCTTTGCAAGCAAGTAATGTCTCAATTTATTCAATGCTTGCATGATAGCATATAATTGTTGGTCATATACCGAGTATTTCATTTTTGCATCACTTAGCTTTTTGCTGATGGATACTATTGGTCTGCTGTCTGGACTAAAAACAACTCCTGTTGCTGTTCTACTAGCATCACAGTCAACTTGGAACACTTTGTTGAGATCTGGTAATATTTACATTGGTTGTTGAGTTACCTTTTTCTTCAAAATTTCAAAACTATTTTCTGTTGTTACAGTCCATTTAAATTTTTTCCTATCACCCCTCATGGTTTCAGCTATTGATGCACAAATCTTGTTGAGGTTTCTAATGAACTTCCAATAGAAACTAGCCAACCCATAAAAACTCCTTGCTTCAAACATACTCTTTGGCATTGGCCACTCCAACATGGCTTTCACCTTTTCCAAATCTATCCTTAATTCGTCTTTGGAGACCACAAAACGCAAACACACTAACTTGGTTTTGAAAAAATTAAATGGTTCAATATTTATCAATAGCTTCTACTGTCTTAGCCTTTGTAACCCTTGTCTCAAATGTATGAATTGCTCTTCTTTTGTCTCGCTCAATATTGCAATATCGTCCAAACAAACAATGACAAAATTACCAAGATACGGTTTTAATTTTTAACATTTCATTTATGAGTCACGAATGGAGTTGGTGCATTGGTCAAACTAAATGGCATAACCAACAACTCATACAGTTCTTTTGATTTGAAGGACATGCTTCACTTGTCACCTTCCTGAATTCGGATTTGACGATAACCACTATTCAAATCAATCTTTGTGAAGCATTTTGTTCCACTCAATCAATCTCTTAGATCATCCATTTCATCCATTTGAGGTAATGGAAATCTGCACTTGATTGCTATCTTGTTAATTGCTCTAGAATTTGTGCACATATGTTGCTTTCCAACTTTCCTGGGTGCTAACACTACTGGAACTGCAAATGAAGCTTTCACTTATTAGTACTTTCTCAAACAATTCTTGAACCTGGCTATGCACCTCCTCATTCTTTATCGGTGTCAACTTATATGCCGCCTTGTTTGACAAATTAGCTTTTTGAATCAAATCCATGTGATGATTAATGTTCTTTGTTGGTGGTAGTCCCTTTGGTAGATATTTGGAAATAATTTCTGCATGCTCAATCAACAAATCCTTCACTTCACCCGGTATTTCACTTTCTTTATGTCATCCCATCTTGCACGGGCTTGGGAATGAAAGCCAGTCATGCATTTTCTTTTTTTACTACCTTCAAAAATTGTTTTCCAGAAATAATTAGCACCTTAGTATTCTTGCTCACTTCCTCCTCATTGTCCTTCAATGGGCTCAAGGTGTACGTTCCATTCTTCTGAAGGGTGTAGGCATTTGCTTTACCATCATGGATGGCCTTTCAGTCAAATTGCCAATGTCTACCCAACAACACATGACATACATCCACGGGCATGATATTACACCGAACTTAATTTTTGTACGAACCAATCTGAAAATTGACTAAACCATAGTTGAAATACTCGTGAGAAACTCGCAAGCTAGAAGCCCCTGTGAGTAACTTGCACTAAAACTTGTGGTGAGTTTTACCAAATGCTCGCGGCGATTTTTGGTAGAAAACACACGATTCCATGCCTAAAATCGCAATTCTGGGAACAAAAACTCGCCTAGGTTTAGGGTATCAATTTTTTAAAAGCACAGATGTATTTAGGCTTCACCATGCCTGTGTGCAGGGATTTGAGTATCGATTCTTTATTCAGTTTGCTGCATATTGATCTATAATACATATGCACCTAGAAGAGATTCAAGGAATACGCTGATAGGAACAACCGACGAGTTTAGAAAATTTTCTGGCGTGAATTTTTCTTACTGCGTGAGACAATATTCCGAGCACTATAATGCTCACATATAAAAGCCTCTCGGCTAACTAATTAAGTCTCATAATAATTTTTTAAAACTTATTACAATCATTTTTGCATTACTCCTATTTAATATGTATAACATGGCAAAAGCCCAAAAGAAGAAAAATTCAGCTAAGTCATGTGGCTTGTCTTATACAATTGTATAGTTGTTCCCCAAGAAGATAAATATACATTGACTAATGTATTCAATTTCACATTAATATATTTAATATTTATAGATATTAGATATATATTTTATTTTATTAATATATGTATAAATAAATAAAATATTATTATAAATATATATAGTATTGATTTATATATGAAAGAAATTGGGAATACATTTTACAAATTTAGAAATATGTGTGTTTTTAAGAATATTTTAAAAAAATTATGCATTTTTAAATGTTCAATAAATTTGCTGAGTTATTGTCGAGTTTTTCCCCGAGTTTTTGGCAAGTCCCGAGATTTTAAAATTTTTGAGTCTGCCGAGTAATTGCCAAGTCCAAGTTTTCAACTATGGACTAAACATTGTTTATTTACTAAAATTTGATGCCTTTTTTACATCCGTGATACCTCATACAGATTTGGGTGTGACTTTTTTTAATCCAAACATATCCACCGTTAAAAGACACAAAACTATTTGTGCTATCACCATCAATAATGACCTTGCAACTGTTACCTCTCAATTTGCAAATAGTTCGGAACTTTTTTTTTTCTTTGCATTGGTTCTTTATTCTCATATGTGGGTTTCAATCACTCTTCATTATGAGAGCCTCTCTTTGCTCTGGTTTTTTAATGTGTTTGGGTGATGCAACTGATTCTGCCTGCACTTGTACTACATTTGTGTGGGTTTCATTCCTCTTATCAATGTCTTTTTGTGCTTGAGGACATGTGTAAGCCTTATGCACAGCTTATCCACACCTAAAGCATGTTCCAGAGAATTCTTTTCCTCTTCCCCTTCCTCTTGAAGGTATGACCTGCCTCCTTGTGCATGATTGTGATCTTGGGACATGCTTGCTTCTCCCTAATGGTATTATTCTCTTCTAGTATTTGATTGACCTTGTTCTTTAGAAACTCTGCCTGTACACTTTGTTTTTGGCTGTCTTTTTACAACTTCTCTTTGATTTTTAAAGCAAACTGACTAGAGTGAGAGTTGGGGTGTCAAGGCCAATTTGTACCCATCTAACTGCAAATCAGAAGTGTCTAAAGGGCGCTTAATGCCTCCAACAATGTTGATGTGTTGAAATAAAGAAGTAATCAACTTGGTAGAGCTGGGATCACCACAGAGAGACCTATGCCTGATCCTGGAGATCTCACAAAGAAAAAGGGCCAAGCATCTTTGATCGGGGTAGCAGAAAGAGAGCCATTGAAATCTCTGTATAAACAATAGTACCTCCCACGGATTTCACAGTAGATTGGATACCAGAAAATAAAATGCTCCTCAGATTCCACCTCATGAAGAGAATAGAGGAGGCATAATCTTTCACTCTACAAAATATGGTGGTCCATCTCAACACGAAGATGATGGGAACACACTCGCAACTGGCCAAGGGGAATCTTTAACTATGAGACCAATGATGCTGAAGATAGGTGGGATAAATAGAGTATGTCACAGAATGCCATAGACAAGTTAATGTTGAAGAACAGAACATGGTGCTGATATTATTCCTGCAAAATAGATCATTACTAAAAGTTACAATACTCACTACTACAGCTAAGAAACATGCTAACTTAAGCTACGTAAACTCATTGTTAACAGTAATTTGAAAAGCCAATGTAAAGATTTGGCTTTCAGCATTTGGCAGATTAACTCTTTGCCTTCTCCCACTAACTTGTTGTCTTCTTTCATTTCTATAGTTGTAACTGGTGTGAAGTTCTCCGTTCAAGCAATGATGAGCAGACTGTAAATTCCTTTTTTGCTTTTCTTTTCTAAGTCATCATTTCCTCTGTTTATGACACCTTTATGATGCTCCCCTCATGTCTAAAAAATGTGTCTCCTCCACTTGGACTCTTCACATATCCATTCTCCTGATTGGGTGTTAGCTCTGCAGAAGTGTTTCATGCCAATTAACAGGAAGATTGAGGTATAACCACCACTGTGTTACTGGCATGAAGCGCTCCCCATTTGGAAGAGTTCAAGTCCTGCACAATCTGTCTGAAGGAAACTATTAAAACCATGTTATTTGCCTTAGAACAATTCATCAATGAAGCCCCCACAAAACTACTGATTGATTTTCTACAACAACTGTGTAATTGCTGCAAACAACTTTCCACAGCAGCTGTGTAATTGCTGCAAATGACTTCTGTAGCAATTGGATAACTGCTGCAAATGACTTTCCATATCAACTGCAAGGCTGTTACATAACAACTTTCTGTAGTAACAATGACTGCTATGGAACAATTACACCTGTGGCCATTTATACAAAGTCTGTGCATGCTTGTGCTTGTAACTCACCAACTTTTTTGGGTTGATACAAGATTGCTGTATTGCCCAAGGATGCTTCTGCATAAGATTTCTACTATACCTCCTGTGATTTCCTTTTTGTGAGTCAGCCAGCTGTGATTGTTTTCATAGTTTCAGCACACGAGCTATGGAAAATCACATTCATGCTTGACTTTGATGATATGACTGTTTGCATCAGCTGCAAGAGTTACTCTATATGAGCTATGGTATTTTTCCTAGTCAATGGCTCTGCAGATTGTAGAGAGGATTGCAAACATTGCCGGTCTCAATCTGGCTTTTGAAAGAAGATTTTGTGTTTCCATTGGTACCTGCAGCATGAATATTATAGAGAGTTTTTAAGAGATGCAGATCATTACTAATCTCAACAGCATTGCTAATAGAAGAAATAGGACATCAAGATGAGTTTCTGTTATCCTGGGATGTGTGAGGGGACATATTGCAGACTATAGAAATGTAAGCAGAGGGTTGCTTCTTTGACATTTACTACTCTTAAGATAATCCTTACTGTAGACTTGGCATATCGCAAGGCATATCACATGCAGTATTGTAATCATTAACATCATTTATGTCTGAAGTAAATAATTGTACTTTTATTTGGTTTACCTTGTTACTCTATTTGCACACTAAATGTTTTATGACGTGCTTTTCTGAGTTTCCATGATGAATCCTATGAGGGTATGATTGAGCATGCTTGGGAAAATAATTCCACTGTAATGCAAATTTCATAAAATTGCATATAGCATCTTGCTGCAACAATCTTTACAAAACACTAGAGTAACTATGATATCCATGGAGAACCTCCAAGGAATAATGCTAAGGGGATGGAAACTAATATACTTATTTGATTCAGTTATTCCTATCTTGTCTAATTAGGGAAACATTTGGAGTGACTTGATATTAACATCATGGACCTATTCCAGCTAGTGTTGAGTAGGATTGAAAACCACACAAACTGATAAGCTTCATGTCACAAACTTAAACACTAATGGTCTTCACAGTAAGGTTATTGGATGTGGATTCTCTCTCATTTAATTGCTTTATTTCATAGTTACCAGGAGTCGCAGGGGTACCAATACTGGTATGTGGATTCTCTCTCGTTTAATTGCTTTATTTCATAGTTACCAGGAGTCACAGGGGTACCAATACTGGTATCGGGATGGGAATGCCAATCAAATTAGGATATGCGAGTAAATGACCAAGGAGATGGCCATTTTATATGTAAATGTAATCACTAGAAATTGTGGGTACCAGGATGGGTACGTGGTCCATGTTCCTATAATGGAGTTTCCTGGCAGCTATGCTTTATTTGATGATATTAAACGTAACTTAACTTCCACGCTAGCAAAAAGGAGTATTAAACGTAACTTAACTTCCACGCTAGCAAAAAGGAGTTCTAGTGTCCACAACTTAATGAATTTAGAGTTTGCTTCAGCGGTATGGAAATTCTAGCTGAATTCAGGATCTCAATCTGAAAATTTTTGCTTTACCGATGCCAATGTATTTTATGATGGCTCTGAATTTCTGTGTTTTAGTCAGTTTGTTTCTTTGTCATCTTAGTCTTCTTTGTGTGTCTGTGTGTTGGTTTGAAAATGAATTCTAGTATTTTTTTGTATGGTTCTGTATTTTTCTGATCCTTCCCAATATAACCCAACTTATCTAAAAGATGTTTCTTTATGAGGGGTTTGCATATTTTATTACGAATACCATACTTGATAGAATTAAGGTTAATCCCATCTTGAGTCTTTATTCGTTTCATTATCGACTTGGGACCTGCTGATGTTGAGTATATAATGATTGCAGGGCGAGGAGCCTCCAGCTGCAAGAGAGAGAAACTCTACAGTATATGAAGAAGATGAAGCTTATGGGCGTGAAATTGCAACAGATAAGAGTTTTCATAATCCAATTCTGACTTCTGAAAATGGAGAAAGAAGCAGCGGAATTGCACTTGGTGAATGTAGTCAAAGCAGCGATTCATCCAGAGATGGTACAACTGGTTGTTCTGAGAGAGAGTGGGATTCTAGAAACAGCGAGACCTCAGATTCTTGTCTGGAAATTCGGGGTCATTGTTTAGGAGAGTCAAGCGGAGACAAAGATAGTTACTGTTCAGGCACTACTGGCATGACTTTGGCAGCGACTTCAGTGGGTCCTGAAGCAACCAGCACTCACTTGGTGCAGTCAAGCAATATGCAAGGTGAGTCTTCTATTGGAATCGAGGAATCAATTCAGGTTCCCACATCCCTTGATGAACATCTGTTGTCTTCACCAGTAGAGAGAGGAGGATCAATTGCAATTATTGGGAACCTGGCCGAGCAGCATGAAAACATCAATTCCAATTCCAATTCTGGAATTTCAGATTCTTCACCAGCTGAAGGGCTAGTGATAGCTGAAGAGTCTGTTTCTGAAAATTTTTCAAGAAGAAACTCTGAGTTGAGAGAGTCAGAGAGCAGAAACTTGCTTCATTCAGGGCCATCAAATTTATCATCCAATGACACGTCCAGTTCAGCTGGGGATATTAGCAGTCAAGAGGCAAGAAGGAATAGTCGGAGGAGATTGTGGGATGCTTTAACTAGAGCTACTTCTAGAAGACGAACTTTGGCTCCAGCTATACTTCTGTCAACTGAAGACATTGATGATCTTGGTTCTTCCAGTGATAGATGGCTTCTTGACTTTAGTGGAGAACTATATGATGATGTAATTGAAGACGAGGGACTCAATACTGGCCGAAGCTATGACTCAGAGGAAAGGAGATGGCGTTTCAGATCCCAGGTTGGTTATTTCTTGCTTGTATCACAACCAGAAACGTCCTTTGCAAATTTCCTTGTCAAGTCACCAGCCTATGTTCTAGAAAGGGTGAATGCTGGATGCATGTATGAACTCTTACATTTCTTTAACTCTGCTATCAAAGCAGACTAGCTTGTGAGGTAAGAGAGTGGCATCCCCACCCTCATTTCTCAGCTTCTAGTCCTGTGGAGCCTATAATGTTTTGTTACTTTTCTGGTATAACAGGTTTCTATGCCTGATGCAGGATGGAGCACAGAGAATTGTTATCCAAATAAAATCATAGGGCACAGATACCATCACAATTGTTTTTCCTTTTTCTTGATATGATGATATTGTTAATGGTGAAAAAATTGGCACTGCAGGTTTGGGCCCTGCAAAGATTACGTGGTAGTTCTGATGGCATCTTTGGGCATTCAAGATTTTGTGCGTCTGGTCTACATGCAGATGGTCGGTGCTCTTGTGAGGCCTATGTGATGACAGAAGAGTCAAGTACACGGGCAAGCATTTCTCGCATAGTTATGCTCGCAGAAGCATTGTTTGAGGTAGTTTTCTACCCTCCCAGACTTTTCTGTAAGTCTATCCTGTATCTAAGGTTGATAGCATCTCGCCTACAGTTTCAAGGGATCCATTTGTGCTTCCAGCATTCCTCACTTGTTCTTGTTCAAACTATAAAATTGATAAGAGTATCTAGAAAGCTTAATCACATCATGTAGTATAGTGCAGGGTCAGTATATGTTTCTTGAAGAGAAGATGCATCCTGATTGCATTAAGTTTTAACATGTCCAAATAAACATAATACATTTTGTGCATCTTGTTGCTTGTTAATCTTCTTGGTTTTTTTATTATGTTGCCTCTTCCTTTATTCAGTTTGGTTGTTTGATGACCATCTCTGCCCTGCTTGTGTTGTAATTGTCGTTCACAGCTATTCTGTCTTTGCTTAGCTTTGTTTTTTCTCACCACATGCGGGCAACTAAGCTGGGGGGTTGATGAGATTTCAAAGCCTTGTTATATGATTTGTGTTTTATTATTATGTTCATATGTGTTGATAAACTTGTTAAATTATGATAATACCAAAAGAAGGGACAAACTGGCACTGTTGTCATGCTGAGCACTCATAGACAGATTGTAACAGAGTAATTTTCCAGCCTTCCACAATGTTTTAAACCAGAAAAAGTTAACCATATCGACTATAAGAATACAAAATTCTATGTTCAAGATGACATTTCTCTTTGGTGATTGACTAAGCAAATACCATTTAAGTGAAATACTCATGCCAATCTAGGAACACATACTGGTGACGATTTGCAATGACCTGAAATACAGCTGCAATTCAAGGGAAAACAGACTAGCTGTGGAATTTTATTTGTTACAGAACAGAAATTGAACAATACTGAAAAGAACTGAATTGCCTATATGGTAAAATTTTATTGCAAAAGAGAGAGCATACAAAGAGGGTGATCTCAGTGGGATAGATATATGTATTGAAATTTGAGTTCTTAATCCAAGTCAACCTAATTTAAAGCTTTGCAATGCAAAAAATGAAGTTACTCAAAATGCTTAATTAATCATTCTCCTTGAGGACCAATAAGTTATCCCCCACTGGGGTGACATGTGTCCTCCTTGGTAGCCAAAATGAAACTTCAGATTAAGAACAAATAGCCAGGAAACTAAAATGAACCGTTGGTGTAAAGTTATCTTGGAGGTGCCACTTGCAGGGGTCGTAACTCTTTGAGACTTTGACAATAGATCAGGATTCAAAAGTCAGATATGCATTGAAGAGCTTAGGTCATGACTATTATTTATGATCTCAAGATAGCTGCAGGGCACCTTGAGGGTATTTTGTCCAACTTCAAGGCCGAATTCCACTCTGATGGGCTCTGAAAATGCAAAATAAGAAGATACCAAAAATTTTGATTATCAGAAAATCTCAGACTTTTGTCCAGAATTGCCCACATGAGTGGACCCAAATTGCCACCTGGATCATGGAACGAGAAGCAAACCCACTCACTTGGTCAACAGATTATTATTTAAATGTATCTGTCATTCACAATTTGAGAATGACTTTTTAATTAATATTTTTGTTTTGTATTTTCAAATATTTATTGTTTTTGATTTGTTAATTGAGGATTTTATTGGACCGTTGGCCCCATCCCCCAAACCTGCAAACTCAATGGCCCAGTAGGGGCATGAAGCCCGCAAACACACCTGTCCAGCAGAGGTTTGAACCTGGGTGGCTGCTGAAACAGCACCACACCTTAACCATCACACTATGCCCTTAATGGCATATTTTCAAATATTTTTTAAATGCAAAGGAATTCAAAAATGTAAATTGCAGAGAAATAAGTTATATTAATGTCTGTTGATGACCAAAATAGGTTAGTAGAACTGAAAGTAAAGGCAATACAATTAACGTGAGGAAGTGGACGTAACCTCCAAAAATAGGCTACTAGCTAAAAGCAAACTAAAAAGCACAGCAATAAAAAGTTAGCATATCAAAGGGGATGGGGATGAGTGCAAGTTGGGTAAACCATAAACAGGTCAAGATGATAATGCCATGTATTACAAGCATTACACAACAACCCCCAGAAATAAAGCTTGTTACCAAAGAAGATATGAATAATGAAGGCCTTGATATAGTCAAAGGCTGGCCCAATTATGAATCATTGGATGCAAGACTAGCTGCCTCCTCATCTATCTCTGAGAAAGAGCCAATGCAAGATCTGATGATAGTCATGGGAGAAGGCCAGGAATAAGAAAGCATGGTTGGGTGATCCTGAACATGTTTCCTGGTAGCTGGCACTCTAGTAGAAATTTGTAATATGAAATGAATTAAATTGTAGAAAAAAAAACTAACACTGGAAACAATCTTAACTGCGCCAGCCACTTGAAAATCCTTAGTGTGCCAATGCTAGAGCAAATTAAGAAGGGAAATACACAACACAAGATTGATGAAGCTGATTTTATCCAATCCTTCTCTTTTCTGAATTGAAAAATTAAAGAAAGTATTTTTAATTTTGTTGCAAGTCATGTTTCGCTCTATGTACCTTATAGTCCAGCGATGCTTAGGTGTGTACGTGGTTTATAAATTATACATGCCCCGTGATCTGACAATGAATTCATATCAACTAGAACTAATATTAGTCTATCTATGAAACCTATATTCTCAAAAAACAGGTATTTATATACCTTGAGTCTTATACTCATCTTTTCTAAATACATTATTTAAAATGAGACACACATTATTAGCTGTCACAGATTTGCAGATAAGGAGGTAAGTTTGGCCCTCATCACTTCGCCCCTCCTTACTTCCTCACTCATCTCAAGTAGAGCTACCAACACTGCTCTTCAAATGAAGTAATGAACCTTGTTATCCTTATCTGAAGAGTCCTTCCTTACTCTGTATGGTCTTGCCCATCACTGTTGCAGCAGGATTAGACATAAAATGCGGATGAGGAAAATAATTAGACCAATAACTGCAGTGCCTTCCTTTCTCTTTGGTTTTCTCAGTTGAAAAAACTGCACTTGAAAATTTGAATTTATTAGTTGCGGGGTTACATGGATCTTTGAACTCTGCTTCCTGTTTCTTGAGTTGGATGCCAATTCCTAGGTCTATGGAGACATAATCTCATTCCATGGAACAATCCACTTTACCGATTGTTTAACATGATCAGATAATAGAGGATACCTGGAATGAGGTATTCAATTTGTTCTGCATTGCAAATACTGATTAGCTACCAGGCAGAATTTATTAGTTGCGGGGTTACATGGATCTTTGAACTCTGCTTCCTGTTTCTTGAGTTGGATGCCAATTCCTAGGTCTATGGAGACATAATCTCATTCCATGGAACAATCCACTTTACCGATTGTTTAACATGATCAGATAATAGAGGATACCTGGAATGAGGTATTCAATTTGTTCTGCATTGCAAATACTGATTAGCTACCAGGCACAGACTAAGTGGTTTACCAGGGAGCAGATTCAGAGCATTTTTTCTCACTTTGCTTTTGGAAGTGCACCAAATTTGTTTGCAGTACCAAAGCTTGCTTCTCTATCCAGTGCCATTTTTGGTAGCAACCTATGCAACAGTGCTAGCACCAATCTCAGTTCCAACAGCAGTGCTGGCAGCACCAAATAATAATTGCTCCATTTATTGTACCAAACTCAAAATCAGCACCGACCAACAGTCAACATCAAGCATCAATATCTTGATACCATCTCACCTTATTTCCTTTTAGGCGTGAAGTCAGTGCCAGACTCAGCTGGTGCCAGATCTCTGCATCCTTATAACACCGGTGTCATTTATGAAACTGATCTTGAATAAATAGAAGTTGAACTGAGAGATATAGTATTTCCACAGTCCATGATAGTGTAATAAGAATGCTTCTGGATATAGCTGTATTTAGAAGTTGAACCGTTTAAACTATGTATCTGCATCCTCTTCTTAATCTATTCAAATGATTTCCTTGCCTCTTCTCAAACACTCATGGACAGCTAGTTAAATACAATTTTTAAATTACTGTTTGTATACCATTTATTTTCGAGGACTTTGATTTGAATTTGTGTCACTTTATAATCTTTATTTTTGCCCTTATAGCATAGGTGATTTCTCATTTACCATGTTGTGCCCCTGGATATCTCTTCGGCTTTGGATGAAGGGAGACTGACCAGGCAGTCTTTTGCAAGGTGTTTCGAGATTTTAAACCATGAATGGTTAGTCATAAAAAAAAATAGCATTTGGGCTGTGCTTTGGTATGGCACATGTTTTGACAGGTGGTGGTTTTTCTGAGAGTGTCTAATTGCTGAAGAAGTTGTATATAACCTTGCCAACTTGCACATCTTCACTAAACTTGCTCCTTCCCACCTTATTATATATATCCTTATGCTAATATTAAAGGTGTCTTTTGGTTGCATCACTTGTATACGTAATATTGCTTAATGTTTTTACTTTTTAGTAATATTGATAGAACAGCAGTCTCTTCGTCTCCTTTCTGGTTCTATATAGGAGATCAGTGTTGTAGGGTAAGTGTTGGACCTAATAACTCTCCATTTGGGTAATCTTGAGTGAACAGAATTAATTCAAAACGAATGCTAAGAAAATATTTTGTTTCTAGAAGCCTACTCGGCGATAAAAAATCCTTACACATTAGCCATGCCAGCTTTGCTCCAAATGCTTTGTCAGATGAAAGTAGTCTGCAACTGTTAGCACCTCCAACCCATTTTAAATGATATATCTTGGGTCCAACTATAGCCTGCAATCTAAGTTACCATATGCTCCCATTATACCTGTTGTATACATTTTTAATATGGATCTGGTTATGGATACAAGGATGTGTATCAGATTTCATGTCATATCTGGGTATTGCTCCAGGCTGCGGTTGTTTATGGGTTTTATCCGGATATGTATTTGGGTTGTATCCAGATATGGGGGTTACCTATATCAACAAGTAAGTCTATTTTTTTACATGTATTCTATTTTTTGTGCAACCTTTATGTATTGAAATAATCATTAATGTGAACAACTTTTATATGGAGGTTATCTATTATGTCTAAAAGAATTATTCAGAGTACCAAAAACACATTTTTTGTTCAATTTAATTTCTATTAGTATTTTTGTGTACAGATTTATCTACCACGTATCTGTGTTCTGGTAATCTAGGTTGCCATTTATACTCCTGTTTCTTGCAATAAATATCCTTTGTAATTATTGTAGATACTGTGCTACCGAATAAAGCATAAATGAAACAGAGCACATATAAGTGCAGATTGCCTTAATTGATATTGATGGCTGTTTTTCTGTGGTCAAATCCAACTTTAAAATCTCTATGCTTAAACTACAGTTTTTGTGAATTCAGGACATCTTCAAGATTGAATGGCAACAGGTCAGAAATGGTTTAATGATAGAGCTGAAATTGTCAGTCAGCAAAATGATCCAGTCTCTTTCTGAAAAAGTATTTTAATATCATTGATTTGCCTGGGTAAAATAACCTATTAGTGGATGGATATCAAGTTAACATTTGGGAAAAATAAACTCCAGAGATTGATTGCTGAATCTAGGTATACCTTTATTTGCTCTGGACAAAGGGTGGTATTACATTCAAATACGTGTGTAATTTAAATTACATGAGAGGTGGCTAGATATAAAATTGAAGTCTTGTTTAACATCCTTATGTGGCTAATGAACTTACATTTCATGTGGTAAGCAAGCAAAAACCCAAAATAATTCACTACTGATTTTATTGAAATCATATTCCATATTTTAGATGATTAGCACCAGTGCTACTCTTTAGCCAAAAAAAAAAGTCTGCCCAACGAGGAAGTCATTAGACAATCCTGCCACTTGGATGTAAATGTAAATAGCCTTACTACTCAGCTACTTTATTAATCAGTACTTTTAGTGATCAACACCAACTGATTCTCGTTCTGCATATATTAACCCAAGAACTGTAGAACAAGATTCACTATTATAGTTTTTAAAATTAAGGTAATCTGTGAGTAAATGTCTGAAACATGGCTCATCTAAGGTGTACAAGACTTGCCTACAATGTGTAGAGAAAGGTTTGCTACAATAGTTCTCAAGTTTAAGGTCTGAGGAAAATGTTGAAACATACTTGACCTTATGTGTACAAGTAGTTCTTGCCAGTATTGAAATGATGATAATATATATAGTAGTGTTTAATGGAAATCCTTGACTCAATAAATATATTTGCATGTTCTACTGATGTTTTTCTTCTTCTGTATGCTCTCTCTTCATTTGCCATTTTGGAATTGATCCATGGTTTGCATTTTTTTTTTAATGAATTCATATTACCTTTTTTATTGTTTTGAAAATTTGATTCTTACATTTGCTAAGTAATTTATAGTTGTTATAATTGATACTGGTGTTTGCATATCTTTGAGAAAAAAATTTGTTTTCACTATCTGCAGGTACTAGATGAGATTCATCGACAGTCAGTTGCTCTGTCACAGTCAACTTCATTATCTCTAGTCTCGCTCCCTGCACCTGAGGCAGTTGTTGATTCATTTCCCACTAGGAATCACAAGAACTCTGAGAAAAATGACAATGTAATTGAGGAAGCAGCACAGTAAGTTGTTTTTTGTTTTGTTCAAGATTTTAACTGCAAGTAATTCCCATAATTTGTTTGATTTTAGAATTAGAACAACAATTTTCTGAAAAGATAGTGGCCAATTGAATATTCCTTTCTTCTGATTTTATATCAGAACTGAAGTTTTAGCTTGACAAAATGCACCAAACTACTGTTTTTGTTATGTATATTGGTGCTGACTGTAATTTTCTAACAATGTTTGTTGATTAGTCTCTAGTTTTATCAGAAGTTACCTCTAAATTTTGCAGCAGAGTAAAGTTGTTTTTTGTTTTGTTCAAGATTTTAACTGCAAGTAATTCCCATAATTTGTTTGATTTCAGAATTAGAACAACAATTTTCTGAAAAGATAGTAGCCAATTGAATATTCCTTTTTTTTTATTTTATATCAGAACTGAAGTTTTAGCTTGACAAAATGCACTAAACTACTGTTTTTGTTATGTATATTGGTGCTGACTGTAATTTCCTAACATTGTGCATTGATTAGTCTCTAGTTTTATCAGAAGTTACCTCTAAAATTTACAGCTTCCTTGCAAGGAGCTTTGATTATTTTACTGTTTGGCAATTTCTTGTATGGCATAACAAATTTACATTGGTGATAAAATTTGTTTAATAGGAAATTGGTTTTGGTGCCAGATGTTATATTTGTCTTGCAGAGTATGAGGAAGGAGATAAGATCAGGGTTTTGCCTTGTCACCACGAGTACCATATGGCATGTGTTGATAAATGGCTAAAAGAAATACACAGGTTCTTGTTCAATGACTCAACTATTTGCACTACAAAGTCTCTTTTGTTATTCCAATTACTTTCATGGTTTGAAACAACTTACAGCTTTGCTTTATATCCTCTTATTTGATATGGGGACTCCAAATGCTGATTATTCCATAATGTTTGTTTGCAGGGTATGTCCTCTGTGCCGAGGGAATGTATGTGAACAAAATGGAGCGGACGCCATAGCTTCAAATTCTTGATTGCGTATCTTTTGATTTTGTACATATGAAAAAGGAATTATTATACACTTTCTGTATACACTTGTATATTTTCAGATATCTACGTAAGTAAGAATATCTATTACTCGTAATCAGAAGTGCCACCTCTTACTAAAATTAAGGGTGCAATTACCTATGAGATTTTTAAGTCTTCAAAGTCAAAGCCCTCTCTTTTTTTCCTCTCAAGCTAGATGAAGAAAAAGCACTTGTAATTCATCACAAAATTACGCGAAGTGAAGTTTTATTTCATTCCCGCTTTAAGTTTCCACAAAAGCTCTTGTTTCTGTTTTTAGCAATGTCTTCATGATTCTAACCAGAGTCCTGGATTGTACTCTTACCGCTGCTTTTCTAGTCTCACATCAGAATGGCTTCCATGATAGCAATCTAGAGTAATTGTTTCACGGGGTTTCTATATACATGTATAATTTTTATGCAGTCTATTGGGACAATGTTCTGTAGTTTTTGTGTTTAGCTGAAGCTCATTCTATCAGTCCATCCTGCAGGTACTTTTTGGCACCTGATGTGCAGTGTTAGGAGTACACATTTGATCTGTGGTTTGGCCATAGAACTGGAGTTGGGGTAGGCATCTATGCTCTGCTACGTGGCAGTTCAATGCATATGAAAAAGTATGACATTGACAATTGCAATGATAGATTTATGCCTACAATCTAGGTCTAGGCCATCCAAGACATCTGGACGTTTAGCTTGCCCAATACTTGAATTCACCAGCATTAGAAGTTCTGTTCATTCATTCCAGGCCTAACTTGGTGGAATGTTAGCTTTTCAATTATGTGATCGTGCAACAGTAGTCAATCAGGAATTACCTCTTCTTACCATAGTGCAGTTATGTCTTTAGGAGACTCAAAATTCTAACGCCACACCTGCGTGCAACACATGTATTCCCACTCATTCACCTACCCACCCAGGCTCGCACACATGGCTGGTAGGTTATGAATTTTGAAGCCCTGATTCAATAGGCCTATTAACTTAGGTTTTCTTACGGGTAACAGGTTTTGCCTATATGATATATCTTCTTGTGTGGTACAGTATGCATGTCAGTACTCACAATACCTGGAAGAATTGTATCTCAAAGGTAGATGGTTAAATCTTATTTAAAGGGGTCTCAGACAGGTTCATCTGCTCTATAGCATATTTGGGGCTAAATATGCATATTTGGGGGACATTTTGAACAGGTACGTGCTTGGTTAGGTAGATAATTTTTTCGTGTTGGTAATCTGGGGCAATTATACAAATCCGTGGGCTTTCAGCGAAATAAGTAACTTAATTTGGGTTAGATACTGCATGTAAGCTACTGACATCTTGAGAAGGGAAGCAGTGATATCTGTAATTACAGAGAAAAATTTCAATTGTTGCTATAAACTAGATTTTGAAAATGAGAGGATCAAGACCACATCATTGTTGTTGTTACGAACATTTTTACTGGAGACGGTAGAATGGGTTTTTTGAGATCATGATCTGAAATCTGGAACAATCCCGTCTTTAGTTGATCCTATAAGCAAGCTATTGACATCTCGAGAATAGAAGCAGAGATTTGCATTTTTACTACAACCCCGATTTTGCAAATGAGAGTGAAGAACATATCTATGGTTGTACCCATTTTGGTGAAGAAATTTACTGAAACATTCTAGCTATGACTATTCTAATGGGATGGAGAATATGTCTTTGAGATCAATAATTTAGGATCCGGAACAATCCGGTCTTTAATTGATTCTAAAAGATTAGGATAATGGAAGATACTACTGATCAATTATAAGTTGAAAATTTTAAAACATATTGATTAAAGTGATTCTCAATATACTCGAATCAATTTCGAAATTGATAAAATTTGAAACATAACGATTTCAAGTCATGTTGAAGACCTAGGGAAGAGGGCTCCATAGTGGGTCGGGCTCCTATAGTGGGTATAGGAGTTGACCAAATTGGGCCCATTACTTTTTAACAAGGGATCTTTTAAATATTTGATTTTTTTTTCCAAAGATAAGACTACGGGACCAATCAATGTCACCATCACATTTGTTTACTTTTCAGTATTTTTTATTAATATTAGGTGGCATACACAAATGATTAACAAGGATTTTAAAACATAAATGCAACTTACATTATTTTGTACTTGTACACAAGTGGATGTAACAGAACCCAAAATGTCACATTAATGCATTTATATTAATAAATAAACATCCATATCTTCCAAATACATGACCAGTGATCAACCTAATTTAAGTTTCAAGTTGCATTAAAATAAACATTTTTTTCATTACAACATATCCCATCCAACATGGAGATCCGTCCCAAAAAAAGTGTATATAATAAGAAGTTGGAGTCCCAAGTAAAATGTAATAGTGTCCAAGTGCACTCAAAACAGTGATAAATGCCCATATAATGGTTCCTTTTCCTTAATACCTACAAAAAAGGCCACAAATAATCGTATAAGGCTCATCAAAATAGCCATCAAAACAAGAGGACAACAATTTATTAAAATTTAGCACAAACAGCCCAAACAAGCATTCAACCAAATCAATCAACTCTCCAGTAATTTCACACCATCGAAGGTTTAAGGCTCACCAATCAAGCAGTCAAAACACATTAAAGGAAATCAACCAATTTAGAGCAAACAAACATTTGACCAAATCAATCACCTTCCATATTTAATACCAAATTCAAATTTATAGACATCAATCAAATCATGCAAATGAAGTGCAATAAAAACAATTTGAATCAATCAAACGAGAGTGCATAGATCACAAACAACAAATTCCTAAGTTTTCTTACATAAACTTGAGATTTCCTAGTGCAAGTTTCCAACATCCCATACACAAGACTCCTGAAGGCTTGGGATTGCAGGGTTCTATCAACATTGAGGTAAGTTCAAAATTCCAACGACGCTGCAATGTCTGTTTCTATTTCAAATGTTTGTTGTTTAAGTTTAAACTCTATTGTTGTTTTCAATTATAGACGTTTAACTTCAATTTGAAACCAAACAACATAGATTTTAAACCAAACAACAATACAATTAAAACACAAATATCTTTTAATGCAAAAGTGTGAAAAAAAAAGTGGCGAGTTGCTCATAAATAATGTTGTTATGGATAAATCTGTATTGCCTTATTTGTTTATAATGTATTCAAAACAACTGTCAAAATTTACATGTATTCATCTAACACATTTAACATTCATTCAAATTTAAGATATATGTATTCATATGTAAATTTCAAATGGCCTGTAGAGGTATTTGTATTCATCTAAGATACCCAACTAGGTAAGCGTCAAATGGCCTGTAAATTTCAATGGATTAATCTGTATTGCCTTATTTGTTTAGAATGTATTCTAAACAACCATCGAAATATAATCAAAATGCACTGATATTTAACAATCTAGGTTTCATGAGCAGTATTTAACAATCTAGGTTTCATTTGATAGGTTTCATGAGAAGTATTTAACAATGTAGGTTTTTGTCTTATTAGGTGTGCACATCATAAAGTTCAGGATGCTTTTATAATTGATAATTTTCTTGCACTTGCTTTGACATTTATTAGCCTACCCTGTGACAACACATCATTATCCTGCCCCAAGCCTATAGCAGTTTTTCTTCATTGGAGGCCAAAGACTATCTTTACAGCCTTTTGGTGTAGACCAATTTGATGAGATAGATCCAATATAGAGCACATATAAGTGCTCATTCATCAATTGGCAGAATTTTTTTGATTTGGTTTAGTTTTATTTGGTAAATTGTGATTGTGTACATTCAAGAAAATGTTAGATGGGGTGAAGTTGAAGAAGGAAGCACAATGGATTGAAGAATAAATGGAAACTTTGAAAAAGAGAATGCTTGTTAAAACACTTGTAAGGTTGTATTGATTGACAGAGAAAGAGATAAAAATATTAGATGCATATGTACTGTCTGCCCAGCAAGTCATATCTGATTGGAAAAGATTTGGACAGTGGAATGATGATTACAACTTTAAAATTAATGACTGTTTGATTTTGATATAGACAAATTTTTGTAGCATTCTCAAACATGAAACCATAAAAAAGAAACATACAACATAGGAAATCATAACTACAACCAAACCGTAAATTCAAACATTCAACATAGAATAGAACATCAAAATATGAAACTATCAAATCAAACATAGAACATCACAAATCAGAATGTGAAACAATCAAAACAAACATATAACATCACACATATTTTGTTCAGAGCATCACTGTGAACTCGTCGACCGAACTTACAAATTTCAAATTACAAATTGCAATTATAGAGATGAAGAAATTGGAATGCCACATGTTGTAATGTTTGTGATTAATATTAGTATAGCTAATTATTCGTCTATGTTGTTAGCTTGCTTTACAGATTTTAAACTGTCATCCTCATTGCACGCATGCCTGAGTATTCATATTTGTTCTACCTGTCACGTACAAGCCCAAGTAGTTCTTGATAGTTGGGTTGCACCACCCTACAGGCCTCTCTACTAATCAACGCAGGCAAGTGGGATGTCCAGTTCAATGGTTTAGGCTCTTTGTTTCTTGAACTTTGTACTGAAGAGATTCAAAAGATTCTCAATTACAAAATTGATGTCCAAAGGTGTTTGTTGACATGTGCAGATGAAGAACAAAGCTCAAATGCGGACCCGCTGTGGCAGCAAGAGACTAAAGACAACCTTGTCCCCAGAAAAATAAATGCTCATTTCCTGCCGGATGAAGATAGTCAAGTTGCTAATGAGAGCAGTCTTCAACCAGCTGAGCCAGTTATTCAAGTAAATGTAGTTGCTAGAAGCAAGAAAGTTTTAGTTCAACGAGAGTGGATGAAAGAGGATATGGATTCATCATTGAAAGATGTGGAGGATAATGGATTGTTGACAAGGAGTGCAGCCAAAAAGTGGGGAATCCCTACAACAACGCTTAGCAACTAGTTAGGCGGTTCAACAACATCAAAAAAAGGTCCTCCCACAATATTGATTGCAGATGAAGAGGGTTTGATTGTGGAATGGTGTAAAGAAATGGCAACAGTGGACCATGGGCTGGAGATTATTAATCTCAAAGCAGAGGTCGTGCAAATATGCCAAACACGACCAAACCCTTTTAAGGATGCGCTGCCTGGGAAGTCCTGGTGGACTGGGTTTAAAAGGCGTCATCCTGAATTGACATTGAGGACAACAGAAGGACTGGATAGAGACAAAGCTCTAAACCTTAGGCCTACTGTAGTTGCCACATACTATGACACACTGTCCAAAGCATATCAAGCCAACCCATACGGACCATATAAAATTTGGAATTGTGACGAAACTAGAATTCAGGCTGGAAGAAATGGAGCCATGCGGGTTTTGGCCAGAAGAGGCAGCAAAAGTGTCTCATACATTATTTCAAAGAGCAGGGAACGAATAACAATTTTATGCTGTGTTAATGTTGCTGGATAGAGCATACCAAGCTTCTATCTTTTCAAAGTTAAAAAGTAGCTAAAAAACTACATTGTTGGCTGTGAACCAGGTGCATGCATGGCTGCCTAGCCCCACGCTTGGACGACGAAAGAATTGTTTATGAACTGGTTGCAACATTTTGCACGATCAGTTTCAGGTGGAGTATCGCCGACAAATAAGCACTTGCTTATATTTGATGGCCATGGCAGCCACGTAGCCGTGACAACCATCCAAGAAGCTAGGTCTTTGGGTATCGATTTGCTTACACTACAAGTGCACACATCACACAAATTGCATCCATTGGATGTTAGTGTTTTTTCAGCATTCAAGTCATATTTCAAATCAGAAAGAGTAGCGTGGTTGGCTAGATATCCTAACATAGAAATTAAAAGAGCAGAATTAGCAAAATTGGGCAGCAAGTCTTTTTAGAAATCAACGACAATTTCAAACATCACTGCTGGTCTTAAAAGGACAGGTATATGGCCCCTCAATCCAGATGCTCTAATGGAGGACATGCACCCCAGCAAAACTTTTCAGTTCAACGTGCACGATGATGCTTATGCGGTGTAGAACATCCTTAGTCTTTTTGGGGTCGATGTGTCAGATGTAGAAGTTGCTAACACATTGTTGTCAGATATTGTAGAAACAGTGGGAGAGGAAACAACTTTACATGATTTAGCTAAACCTACAGTAGGTGGTCAACTAGTTGATGACATGGCTAAAAGTCAACAAGAGACTAACATGGATGGACTTAGCCTTCCCTCTCCCCTAAGCCATCCATTATGGTTGGTAGAGGGAGGCATGAATTTTGGATATGACTTGTATCCACAGGAAGAAGGCAGCACATTCTCTTTCCCCTCTCCACCACCCACGTTAAATGTGGATGAAATGGTACATTACTATGCCGATTGTGGAGGTGATACCCAAGATATTGCAGATTTGAGTCAGGCTACTGAGGCATTTTGCGATGAGGTTGAACACAACATTCATGGAGATTCTAGCCAATCCTTGGGTTCCCAAGTAGATTCATGTATCAACAAATTTCTCAAACTGCCAGTTCACATTGTGAAGGAAAAACCCGAGACAACAGAGGGTAGAGGAATTCGGTTGAGTCGGCAGTCCTAATTATTAACAACAAACAAATATATGAACCTATTAATGAAACAAGAGCAAAGGAAGAAGGAAATTCAGGAGTTAAAATTGCGAAAGAGGGAGCAAATTGAGGAGAGAAAGGCAACACGTGTTGTTGCAAAGGAACAAAAGGATCAAGCCAAACTAGATAGAGAGATTACATGACAAGCAAAGGAACAATAGAAAAAGAAAAAATAGCTCAAAAGGGAGCAATAGAGGATTCAAAAGGAGCAGGATAAAAAGGAACAAGCACTTGAAATGGCAAGGTTGGATCTACAGAGACAAAGGCGTTTAAGCAACCCCTTAAACCCTATGCCCGAAAATCATGCCTTGTTTAGGGAGATGGTCAACATTCATATCCCTAACTATCATACAGCTGTAACCTCATCCCATTGGACCAACAGTCAACTTCCAAGTCTAACCCCATCCCATTTTACCAGCAATCAATTTTAAGTCTAACCCCATCCCATGTGACCAACACTCAATTTTCAAGTCTAACTCGATCCCATGTGATTAGCACTCAATTTTTAAGTGTAACCCCATCCCATGTGACCACCACTCAATTTCCTTTTAAGTCTAACCCCACCCATTGTGACCACCACTCAATTTCCAAGTGTAACCACATCCATTGTGAGCAGTACACAAAATATAGGCCTAAGGCCATCCCATTTGAACAACACTCTAAGTCCACCAGCAAGGGAGGAGAACACGATTGAGGGTAATTTGTCAAGCAACCAGGCAACAACAACCTCTACCACTTCGAGTCCAATAGGTTTTCCAGCATGGTTTGAATGAGATTGGGAGCAACCAATCATTCTACACAAACAAGTTTCAAATTGCAGCTTAGGGAGGCATTTTTTTGCATTTTGTAAGAGCACGATTTGTATTTTGAATCCAATAAATGAAATGAGAATTCAGATCTGTGTTTGGCATGTCAATGATTTGCAATTAGTAAACACCCAATTGTTAACATAAAACTTGTTTGGGTACAATGATATGTTGAGGGTATGAATGTGGTGCAACCTAACTGTCAAGGTCAACATGGGCTTCACATTCTTCATTGTTATATATGGCATGTCTTCATTTCAGTCATATGCGTTTATACTCAAACATGCGTGCAATGAGGTGGACAACCTAAATATTTTATTTTAACATGCTAGACATCGATTTGCCAAGTGGATGACACGTATCTTTGGTGGGGTCAAATTTTTGGCCATTTTTAATCGTAGACTGACAACCAGACACACCATACACCGGTGGCAGGAAGTGGTATTGTCAGTTGTGCTCATGATGTTGTGTGGCAACCGAACAACTCACCACCTTTTCATCGCACACTCTCGCATTAACAAGGCGAGCCAGATGCATTTACACCCACACAGACGCATTTACTTCACTTCCCTCCTTGTTTCACTGGTTATCTGCCTTGGCTTTTCACAGCTATGGAGCATTTAATGCTCTAATTCTTCACACTCAACAAACCTTTTCACACCATTATCGACTCTGCTCTCTACATTTGGTAGTTGCAGATGGCACCGAAACTGGGTCACATAGGCTTTGGAGATGGCTCTACTTTGAGGAGTCTTGATAATGCAAAAGCATTTTTAGTGTTAACCTATGTTGTAGTTATCATCAAATCAATTTGATTTGTAGACTACAGCATAGGTCAACACAAAATGCCTTTGGGTAAGCAAGTCTCCCCAATGCACTTATCTAGGAGAATAGTTCTCTAGTAGAATGGTTTGTTCATGTAGAATAGTTCTCTACTAAAAGGTAGTCCTAGTTGATAGGATTATCATGCATTTAGATCAAGACTATAGGAGTTCACCATAGTGGGGTGAGCTGTTATTTGTAATTGAATCAATTAATAGTAAAATGATTTACTTCATTAGTATTTTATTATTTATATTAGGTGGCATACATAAATGATTTACAAGGATATGCAAAACATAAATGCAATTGACATGGTTTACACACATAGAAAGTTTAATACATCATGGTTTTATAGGAAATAATGGAGAGGTTGATTGACTTGGTTGAATGCTTGTGTGGTTTGAAATGTTAACTTCTTGTCCTCATGTTTTGACTGCTTGATTGTAGTTCCTTACACCTTCGAATGTGGATGCATATCCATATACAATCATGTTCTTACAAACATACATACACACAATCACAAGTATGTATATATACATACATATGGCACAGACACACACACATTCATAATGTAATTTATACATACACACATTCATATATAAACATACATATATACATTCGTAATGTAATAAGTACATACATATGCAGTTGTATTAACATAGATATGTGTGTGTGTTTAATATGCTTGTAAATGAAAGTTCTTTTTCGTTTTCTGTCTGGTTGAAATCATGAGGCTTCAATATTCAAATGGGGTTATTGTTTATCCATATACAATCAGAATGTAATATAAACATACATATGCATATGCATATACACCATACTTATGCATATGCATATGCATAATATGTGTATATATATTTGTTCAAAACATAATATATGCTCTAGGTATTGAGGTGGGGTTATTATTTATCCATGGCTATTCAATTATTTTATATTTTTTTTGTTTGCAATGGGATTTTTTCCATCTTTTGCTATCTGTAATCATAAATGAAAGTTTCTTATGGTTTTCTCACTGTTTGTAATCATGAGGGTTCGGTATTAAAATGGGGTTACTATTTATCCATGGGTATTAAAATATTTCGTGTTTTTATTGTTTGCAATGGTTTCGCTCATTTATCCTTTGACACTGGTAAGGATATCCTATCCTGCTAAGGCAATGATCTTTCTAGCTTGAAAAAAGAGAGGATTTATTTGGTTTTTTCTATTTTTATGTCCTATGGTTTATGCATGCAACATCTAAATTGAATCAATGACTATAGACTTGTCCTCTAAGTTCAGACTATAGTTTTTATTGCACTTAATTTGATTGATTTGATGGATGTCTATAAAATTGAATTTGGTATTAAATATTGGAGGTGATTGATTTAGTCGAATGCTTATTTCTCTAAATTGGTTGATTTCCTTTAATGTTATTTGACTGTTTGATTGGCGAGCCTTAAACCTTCGATGGTGTGAAATTAATGGAGAGTTAATTGATTTGGTTGAATGCTTGTTTGTGCTAGATTTCAATAAATTGTTGTCCTCTTGTGTGTGGATGATAGATTAAAGAAGATATTTGACTACTAAGACAAAGTGTCAATTTTTGTAAAATGTGTAGTTAGCTCAAAGTAGGAAAATCAAGGGGTAGAAGTAAGAAAATGAAGGGGCAAAACACATATCTTGATTTGGTTTTTGCTGTTTGAAATGGGAATATATTTCTGTATGTTTGTCCTATGGTTTATGCATGTAATATTTTTCAGTAATTAAAGAATATCTTTCACTAATTAATGAATTATTTCATATGTGTGGATGACAAATTAAAGAATATCTTTCACTACTAGGACATAGTGTCAAATATTGCAAAATATCTTTCAGTACTAGGACATAGTTTGAATGGAAGGTCTTTTTGGTTTTATGTGTATACACACACATATCTATTGTTGTCTGTGGTCATAAATGGAAGGTTGTTTTGGTTTCAAGTGTACACACACAAATATATATATATATATATATATATATATATATATGTTTGTTTGTTTGTGTATAGATAAAAATGATAAAAATGTGAACAACATGATGAAATATTTAGACTGTCCACATTATCGAATATAAAATAATTGAATACCCATAGATAAACAATAACCCCAAGAAGAAGATGCAAATTTTATTAATTTCGGATAACGTGGTGCACCAATTGGAGGGGTCAAGTTAGGGTGACCCACTATGAAAAGAGGACATCTTGCAGATTGAATTTTGAAGTAAATATGCTTTAAAAGGTATTAAATATGATATCAATTATAAACTTAAAATGCACTTGTAAAAAAAAATTTGCAACACATTAAAACATTTGTCATTACATTTTCTACAATTAGAAACTGTAAACTAAAATTTGTAACTTAAATTAGAGAGTCACAGTGATGCTCGAACATAATTTTGCAATTTCCAAAAGCAATAAATGTGTTACAAAACACAGAAAATGGCCATTAAGCTATGTTGATAAACACTACTCATAAAGTCGATAAAGTGTTGCAATAAACACCATTGAACACCAATTTTTCCATCTGGAATCTTTTGAATATTTGTAGTACAAAGTTAAAGAAACAAAGAGCCTTAAGCACTGAACTAGACATTCCACCACAAAGAAACAAAACAACCTTCAATTAATGACCACATGCAACAAAAGATGGAAGAAAACCATTGCAAACCAAAAAAAAATCAATAGACATGGATAAAGAATAATCCCATTGCAAACAAAAATAAAAATAAAAAAATAATCAAATACTCATAGATAAACAATAACCCCATTTTAATACCAAATGGTCATGATTACAAACAATGAGAAAACCATAAGAAGCTTCCATTTATGATTACAGACAACAATAGACAAAAAAAATCCCATTGCAAAGAAAAAAATATAAAATAATTGAATACCCATTGATAAATAATAATCCCATTTTAATACCAAATGGTCACGATTTCAAACAGTCAAAAAACCATAAGAAGCTTCTATTTATAATTACAGACATCAATAGATAGAGAAAATCCCATTGCAACCCAAAAAAATATAAAATAATTGAATACCCATGGATAAATAATAACCACATTTTAATATAGAACTCTCATAATTTCAAAACAGTGAGAAAACCATAAGAAGCTTCTATTTATGATTACAGACAACAATAGATAGAGAAAATCTCATTGCAAACAAAAAAGTTATAAAATAATTGTATACCCATGGATAAATAATAACCCCATTTTAATACCCAACCCTTATGAATTCAAATAGTGAGAAAACCATAAGAAGTTTCCATTTATGATTACAGACAACAATAGATAGAGAAAAATCTCATTGCAAACAAAAAAATATAAAATAATTGAATACCCATGGATAAATAATAACCCCATTTTAATACCGAACTCTCATGATTTCAAATAGTGAAAAAACCATAAGAAGCTTCCATGTATGAATACAAACAACAATAGATGGAGAAAATCCCATTGCAAACAAAAAAAATATAAAATAATTGAATACCCATGGATAAATAATAACCCCTTTTTAATACCGAACCCTTATGATTACAAACAATAATAAAATCATAAGAAGATTCAATTTATGATTACAGACAGCAATAGATGGCAAAAATCCCATTGCAAACAAAAAAATATAAAATAATTGAATACCCATGATACAAATAATTAAAAATATCCTTAGCAGGGTCGAAAGATAAAGGAGCGAAGCCATTGCAAACAAGAAAAATAAAAAATATTTTAAAACCCATGGATAAACACTAACCCCATTTGAATACTGAACTCTCATAATTACAAACAATGAGAAAACCATAAGAAGCTTCAAAATATGATTACAGACAGTAATAGATGGAAAAAATGCCATTGCAAAAAAAAAAAAAAAAATTGAATACCCATTTGAATACCGAAGCCTAATGATTTCATGCAGACCAAAAATGAAAAGAGTCTTCCATTTACAACCACTCACAACAATTTATATTGCATGTATAAACCATAGGACATAGAAACAGAAAAAACCAAATAAATCCTTTTTTTTTCAAGCTAGAAAGATCATTGCCTTAGTAGGATAAGATATCCTTACCAGGGTCGAAGGATAAATGAGCGAAGCCACAAGTGGAAGCATACAGAAATTTAAACAACCGAAAACCCATTTCAAAACTGAAAACCCATTTGAAAACCAAAGCTTCCAAACAGACAAGCAAATGGAAAACCAGAAGAACGTTAAATTTATGAGCACATAAAGCATTGCAAACAGAAAAAAACCAAATAAATCCTCTTTGTTTTCAAGCTATAAAGATCATTGCCTTAGCAGGATAAGAAATCCTTACCAGGGTCGAAGGAAAAACAAGCGAAGCCAGCGGATGCAGGTTTCTTAACAGCGCAAAGGTGAACCAGTATGGGTGCCATCCGCAATGACCAAACGCGGAGAGCAGAGTCGGTAATGGTGTCAAAGGGTTTGTTGAGTGTGAAGGACAGGAGCATTGAATGCTCCATAGTTGTGAAAAGGCAAGGCACGATAACCAACGAAACAAGGAGGGAAGTGAAGTAAATGCGTCTGAGTTGGTGTAAATGCATCTGGCTCGCCTCATTAATGCGAGAGTGTGCGATGAAAAGGTGGCGAGTTGTTCGGTTGCCACACAATATCGCGAGCACAACTAACGATGCCACTTCCCGCCACTGGTGTATGGTGTGTTCGGTCGTCGGTCTGCAGCTAAAAATGGCCGAAAATTTGACCCCACCAAAGATACGTGTCGTCCACGTGGCAAATTGATGTCCATCGTGTTAAAATGAAATATTTAGGTTGTCCATGTCATCGTCTACATGGAAATTGCAAAAATATTTTCATTCGGATGATGTGGCGTGCCAGGTGGAGGGGTGAAGTTAGGGTGACCCACTATTGGGCGCCCTCCCCTATACTATTAGCATTGATTTCAACTATAACATGACATTGTGCAAAACCATAAAAAAATCATACAATGTAATGTCATTGATATGTAATGAAAATGACCCATAAAAATGCGTTTTGTATTCTTCATCATTTGATGCCAAGGCTTACTCAACTGCCTTGTTAATTAAGTTTTTAAAGATAAAATTACGATGATTCATGATATCAACTAGCACGAGCATAGTGAATTTCAATATTTGTATGCCATTTAAAATAGTAAATGAGCAAGTTTTGCTTTCAAAATTTGTGAGGGTGTATGTAAATTGTTTGCAGTGGCGAGCATAATGAATTTCAATATTTGATTCATTTAAAATATTTAACAAGAAAGTCCTACTATCAAAATTTGTGAGGGTGTACATAAATTGTTTGAGATAGCATATACATAGATGCAATATTTTATAATTAGGTTGCTAATATTTTTCCCAATGGGTAAATTTGAGGGAGTCAATGGTGGGGTCCAAGCTTGTGAGTCCAGTCACCCAGCAGAAAGGAAGACTGTGAGCTTAATGGTGGAGTCCAAGCATACCAGTGCAGTAGCACAGCAGGGGAACAAATACTGAGTTCAATGGTAATTCCCCACGCTTGTGAGCTTAGTGGCTCAGCAAGGGATGGAAATTGTGATTTCAATGGTAAGAGGCGAAGCTTGTGTGTAGTGGCTTGGCAAGAGCATGAAGACTAAGAGACAATGCGAATATTAAATTACCAAGTTCAAACCTGTGAGCTTATTGGCCTAGCAAGGCCTACAACCTGCGAGCTCTTTGGCCCAGCGGGTTTGAACCTTGGTGGCTACCACAACAACCTTGCGACTTGACCACCAAAGCATGCCTTTATCGGCATAGATCGCTAATATTATTGTTGAAACAAATAAATAATTGAAAGGATACATTGGATGAATGAGCATAGCTAGGTACATTGTGCCCAACATGGAAAATTCGTGAACACTAGGAAATTAATCATTGTAAAGAGAATTCAAACAACTAAACTTAGTTTAAGCAACAAGCTATATTTAATATGACCTAGTTTTATTTTTAAGCGTAGTATGCTTGATGAAGTAGAATGCAATTTGTTTGATGAAGTGATAGTAAGAGAGCCATGGCAAATACCTAAATGCAGGACGTGGGGAATGCACAGGGTGACGGTGGGGAACGGCTATTTAAATAATTTAAATGAATTAAAAGCAACAAAGTTTAAAAAATAAATGTAATATATTGAATTTACAATGGCAATCATCATCTTTTTACCCTTCTTAAAGGGTATTTTTTCCTTGAAGTTAAATTTTTTTATAATAAGATTCTAAAGAAATAGAACCCCCTTTACATAAATCTAGGCTAATTAAACAAATAAATTATGAAATTTAAAGAGTATACGATTATAAAGGAATGAAATCCCTTTTATGGAAATCTAGGCTAATTAAACAAATGCACTCAATGAGTAAATAATTAAACTACAATTAAACTAGATTAATTAGAGTTTGGTTTGATAATTGCAACAAATACAAAAAAAATAAATGTGATGGATAGATATTTAGCTTTAAAATTGATGGAAGAATGGTGTTGAAATTGTGTAGAATCAATTTCTTACTTTGAGATGATTGTCATTATTTAATCATCATCTCAGGTTTTGTGTTGTGTTGCAAAACTCTATAGGTTGTTCCCAAGTGTCTTGAGTTTGATTTCAAGCTCTATGGATTTGATTTGTCACATTGATTTAATTTGTGTTGCATGGGATTGACTGCACAAAATATGTGCTTAAGAACTTGTTTGCCTTTGTCTTCTAGGTAGCCAAACTTGTTAAGGTGGTGTCTAAGCATACATTTTAAGAGTTTGTCGACTTTATAGGTGAACATGTTCTCGTAGGTCAAACCCCTTTGTGAGGCCAAATAACAACAATAGTGATATAAAAAACAATATACCTAGACATGTAGATGGCCTATATGATGATGTGTATCCAATTCTTTATTGCCTTTTAGAAGTCAATGTGTGCTGTGGATATCCTTCCATATGAAACTAATTGCATATTAAATATTTTTAAATACAATGATATAACAGCATGTCACACAAATGTGTGTTAAGTTAACTCATAACAGCTAGTAGAAAAGGGCAAGTAAGTTTAAATTTGAATTTGGAACTTTTGATTTCAGGTTCATTCCTATGCACCTTAGGAATCCTAGGAAAAATGATACATAAATTATTATTTTGTTGTAGGCTTTATTCTTGCATGCCTTAGAATTGAATCAGGTAAATTGAAATCCACTAAAAAATTAATCCTAGGGTAAAACACTAATTTCTAGGCATAGAGTGAATGTATGGAAGTGCGAGTGAGCGTACAATGATGATAATTAAATGGCGAAGGTATGGGAGTTGTTGTAAATGTGGGTTAATAAAGATAGATAGGGATCATACCATGAAGTTTCAAAACCAAGCACAAGAGTATACCACTTGTTGATATCTTACTACATTAACACATTCCACCAAGGTGAGCGCAAAACTAAATGGAAAATAATGTGGGTATTGCTAATTTCACCATTATATTTTGCCTCTATTTTGACGTGTGTGAATCTAATATGAGCATGCATTTCAAAGTAGATGGACATTCTCAATCGATAAAAGAAGTAAATATTCACTCATAAAAGGATATTGCCTTTGAAAAATGATGCAATAATTCTTTTTGCATTCTCATTGGTATGAGTGCTCCATCAAAACTTGCAAAACAATTAAAGGTATGCAGCGAGTAGCATTTGCCACATGATCAAAATAGGCACAAACTACAAGTTGCTTCGTCAGTCTATGAAAAATGAAAAGAAGAGGCAATAGATAGAAAATTTTGCTTGTATGAAAAGTGATATGAAATACTCCAAACAATGCAGTAATGAAATATGGGTCTACATGATGCAACCATGTGATAAGGCTCCACACAATATGGCAATGTGATCTAAACTCCACACGATGTTGCATGCAATAATTTTTGTATGACATAGCCCTCTAATGTGATATGACTCCACACAATGTGGTAATGTGATAGATCGCTGCATAATATAGACATCTAGTGTAATCAAGCTTCGTTTGGATACATAGATGAGAAAATTGTTTAACACAAGTTATTGTTTGAAATCTCAATCATGAAAAGCATTAGCGACAATATATTTCCCGTCTAATTGGTTGTATCTAATAGATTCAAGCAATTGGAGAGGAAAAATGATACATGATAATGATAAAGTATAAAATAATTGAATAAGGTATAAGCATGTTATATGGAAAGATGGATCATCATGTATATTATAAATTGGAGACGAGCATCGAGGCATAATGTTGCCCCCAATAGAGGCATAATCATAAAGTAAAATGTAAGGAAGCTAAGGTAGCAGAACAACTTCCTAGACTAATCTTGAGGGGAGGGATATGCAGAACTTTTTAGATCTTTATAATAGTTACATAAATAAATACAAATAACAATCATACAACATAATAATTACATGGGGAAACCCTTTCGGGAGAAAAACTCCACACTCCAAAGCCACCCAATATATTATTCAGGAATCAAGAAGATTACAATATACTTGTAGAGGAAGCTTTCACAGGAGTATAACCAACCATAGATCCAGAGGCAACTCAACATCTATAAGACTCTTACACAACTTCCATCTCAAGCGCTTGATATATAGGAGATTCAATATAGTAAACCGTCAATGATAATTACAAAACCATGAGCCAAAACCACCCAAAAGTGACACCCAAATTATCTCCAATCAAAGATACCTTGTGATGTGCCAAATGACATGCCAACATGTGTAACTCTCCCCTTTAGAATTCTTTTAAGTGTCCAACACATTTTCACATTTCCCAAAACATGACGTCTAACTTTCAGAGGCCATTAACAAACCGTTTGATGCGTTGGAAAGCTCGTGAAGAGATCTATCAAGCTATAATCCACTTCGTCAATTCAACAACTTTCAAGGCATTAAGGGACCTCTAAGTGCCTCAAATCTGAGTTCGAAACTTTTTTTGGGAGTTTCAAAAACAAAAACTTTAATATCTTGCAATCCAGGTATGATCTTAAGTCGAAACTCGCCCAAGATGTTTACTTGGAAGTTACACACCTTTTGGGAAAATTCTGGGTCCATCCATGCTCAAATGTAGAGTTACTAAAAATAGTAATCCATGCCATTTTTAGCCCCTTTTAGAAACTTTGAAAGTTCTAAACCATTCTTCAAAATAAAGGGTATTTGAAAAGACCAAAATTGGGAAGAGTAGAAACTTTTTGTAGTTGCAAGGTTGAGACACATTTCCTGACATTCTCCCACTTGTCGAACACCTTCCAAGAGCAAAGGGAATATAAACACTATGGTTTAATTGCTAGGAGCCCAGAGGCCCATAGACTCTAAACACCATCTAAACTTCTCTGTACTCATAGGCTTAGTTAATGAATCTGCAACATTCATCAAAGTCTCTACCTAAACTAGCTTCACCATGCCATCCTCAACCATATCTCTAACAAAATGATACTATTCATCAATGTGCTTGGTCCTGATATGAAATGTTGGGTTCTTAGCTAGGCAGATCACACTTTGACTGTCACAATAAACTGTCACTGCACCTTGTTTTATTCTGATATCTGAAAACAATCTCTTAAGCCAAATGACTTCTTTACAAGAATGAGTAGCTTCCATATACTCAGTTTCAGTAGTAGATGAAGCAACCACAACCCACCGCTTACTCATCCAACTAATTCCACCACCAAATATAGTAAATACATAAGCACTGGCGGATCGTCTGCTATAACATCACCTTCCCATTTTGAATCCACATAACCATGAATATTAAGACAATGCATGTCTATTATCAAATTACCATGATAACACAAGGAATACTCTTAGGTACCCTACAAATAGTTGAACACTCTTTTAACTGCATCCCAATGAACTCTATCGGGATCAGACATGTATTTGGAAAGAACTCCCACTGCTTGGGCAATGTCTGGTATAGTACATACCATAGCATACATCAAACTTACGACCGCACTCTGGTAAGGCACTCTGCTCATGTCTTCCATCTCTGATGGGGATGTTGGACATTGTGAAGCAGATAACTTTGTTCCAATTGTAAAAGCAACACATAATGGTCTACAATCCTGCATGTTAAACCTCTGTAAAACTGAATTGACATACTCTATCCAAGCCATAGTATTCTATTCACTCTATCTCTTCTTATTTCCATCACAAGAATGTGTTTAGCTGCACCAAGATCTTTTATTTCAAATTTAGCTGCAAGTTAAGACTTTAGTTTTGAAATCATTCATTTCTCTTTACCAATAAATAACATATCATCAACATATAATGCATTAAACAAGAAACGATCACCATCAGATTTATAATAAACAGAATGATTAGATTTAGAACGCTCAAATCCCAAACTCAACACATATGTATCAAATTTCTGGTACCACATCTTAGGACTTTGTTTGAGGCCATACGAAGATTTCTTCAATTTTTAAACCAAATTACTTTTACCTTTCACCATGTAGTGCTATAGTTGTGTCATATAAATATCCTCCTCCAAATCACCATAAAGGAAAGTTGTTTTCACATCCATCTGCTCAACCTCTAGATCATAAGCAACAACAATAGAAAGCAAGAATCTAATGGATGTCATTTTTGCAACAGGAGAAAATATCTCACCGTAAAGAACACCCTCAACCTAAGAGTAACCTTTCAGAACCAACTGTGCTTTGTACTTCTCAATACTTCCATCTGAACCAATCTTTTTCTTGAACACCCATTTGCAACCAACAAGTTTTCATCCTTCAGCCAATGGCACTAGGTCTCATGTATCATTATTTCTCAAAGCTACCATTTCTTCATCCATATCAATCTTCCAAGACTGCATCATTCATCCCTAATGCCTCTTCTACAGATCTAGGTGCATCTATGTTAGTATTCAAAGAAAAAATACATCTCCAGTCATCATGTGAATACCTTTCAGGTGGTTGTTTATGCCTTGTAGACCTTCAAACAAGTTGAGTTAAAGGTTCTTCCTCCTCTTCTGAAGATTCAGAGCTAGATGAGCTCTCATTAACTTTGTGTCTATCTAGGGGCCTCGATTCAACTTTCTCAGGCGTAGAAGGGTGTTGAATCACATTTTTCAGTTCACTTTGTTCTGGTTGTAATCTAACAAAAGAAAACTTAGTTTCTCTAAAAATAACACTTCTACTATAGATTACCTTATGTGCAACAGGGTCCCAAAGCTTGCATCATTTCACACCATAATTGTACCCAATGAAGATACATTTCATATTCTTGTTCTCCAACTTTGTTCGCTTCTCCTTTGGCACATGTGCATATGCCTCACAACCAAAAACTCTAAGATGTCTTAGTGAAGGCTTGTGCCCCGACCACACCTCCATAGGCATTTTATCAATAAGCGCTGATGTAGGAGACCTGTTAATCAGGTAGCAAGTAGTAGCAACAACTCCAACCTACAACCTTTGTTCTATACCAGCACCACTAAGCATACTCCTAGCCTTCTCCATCAATGTCATGTTCATTCTTTCTGCAACTCCATTCTACTGTGGAGAATACAGAGTTGTTTTTTGTCTATGAATGCCACAATCTCTACAGAATCTATCAAAATCATTAGAGAAAAATTAACCACCATTGTCCGTCCTCAAACATATTATTTTCTCTCCAGTCTGCGACTCGACCATTGCTTTAAATTCTTTAAATTGACTGAAAACTTCAAATTTATTTTTAGAAAATATACCCATGTCTTTCTGCTATAATCATCAATAAATGAAACATAATATGTAGATTTCGCAATGGAAGGAACATCTATATTACCAAACACATCAGAACGAATAAGATCCAATACAACACAAGATTTATGAGAACTCGAGTAAAACTAAACACATTTTTGTTTACCATAAATGCAATGCTCATAGAAATCAAAGTCAAGATTACAATCAATTAACCCTTCAATGAGGTTTTTATTTTTCAAGGTCCTTAGACCCTTCTCTCCTATCTGGCCTAATCTCTGGTGCCATAACATAGTCTTCTTTGCAGACAATTTTGATTCAGAAGAAAGAGCACCCTTAGGTACCCAAAAGCCAAGACCATCCACTGAAAATGAAACCCTCTCTTTTTCCAATGAAGTAGTCATAGATTTGCCTTTTGCAGAAGTGGTATTACACTCAACAGTGCATGAATTAAGCTTATACAATGTGCCAAATCTAACACCTCTAGCAATCACCATAGCACCTCTTACCATCTTGCATCCTGAATCAGAAAAGACTATCTGCACACCTGCATCTATTAGTTTGCTCACAGATAATAAATTTTGTGCTAATCTAGATATGGAACACACCATTAATCCTTTTTATCCTACCATCAGGAAATATGATTTTAACTTCACCACAACCAACAATATTTAAATGAGAATCATCACCCAAGTACACTTTACCTCCATCAAATTCTTCATATTCAGAAAACCAATCTCTATTAAGGGTCATATGGAAAGATGCACCTGAGTCAATTAACCATGCATCATTACCTACACGAGTGGCCAAAGCTGTAATGAACGCATCACCATCTACACACCAATTTCTCCTTTCCTTTGACCTTAAATCCCTGTGGTTGTTCCATATATATGTCCTCCTCCAAATCACCATGGAGAAAGGCAATTTTCACATCTAGCTGTTCCAAATGCAAATCTTCAGCAGCCACAATACTTAAAACATTACGAATAGAAGTCATCTTAACAACCGGAGAAAAAATCTAATCAAAATCAATGCCCTTTTCCTATGCAAATCCTTTTACAACTAACCTGGCTTTAAATCTTTTCTTGCCTCCATCTTCCTCTTTCAACCTCTAAACCCATTTGTTTGGTAAGGCCTTTTTACCTATAGGCAACTTACATAATTCCTAAGTCTAATTTTTCAGCAAGGAGTCCATTTCTTCTTTCATTGCAAGCTCCCACTGAACCTGTGTATCCACCTGCATAGCTTCATCGTACCCTTCCAGTTCACCAACATCTGTTAACAAAATAGAATACAAAAAGGGAGAACTTTTCAGGAGGTCTACTTAGCCTTGTTGACCGTCTAACATTCACTGGAGTTTGTGGTATTTCGTGTTGCTATTGCGAAGCATGAGGAACCACTGGAACATCATTATCTGGAGTATCATCCAGCACCACATAATCCTTTTCTTTCTTCCCATGCTACTACAACCGATCTTTGTACAACACCTTCTTATTGAATACAACATCCCTGCTTCTCACAATTTTTAGATTTTCAACATCCCAAAGCCTATAACTAAATTCATCAATGCCATATCCAACGAAGATACACTTTTTTGATTTTGCATCCAACTTGGTTCTATTTTTAGAATCTACATGTGCAAATGCTTCACATCTAAAGGTTTTGAGAAAAGAATAACTCACCTTCTCACCTGTCCATGCTTCCTCTAGAATACCACATCCCAAAGGAATTAAAGGACCTCTATTAATTAAATATATAGCAGTGTTGACAGCCTCTGCCCACATGTTTAAAGGCAGCCCAACATGCAATCTCATGGTCCTTGCATGCTCCATTATTGTCCTATTCATGCGTTCAGCCACTCCATTCTCCTGTGGAATCCCTGGAACCATTTTCTGCCTACGAATTCTATTAAAAGAACAATAATCCTCAAATTCTTTGTTGTAATACTCACCACCATTATCAGATCTGAGACATTTTAATCTTTTACCCATCTCATTCTCAACCAAGCTTCTCCATTTCTTAAATGTTTCAAATACATCAGATTTCTGCTTAAGGAAATAATTCCAAACCTTCCTAGTTGCATCATCTATGAATGTAACATAATATCGAGAGTCACCGAGAGAAGATACCTGAGTTGGTCCCCATACATCTATATGCACAAGCTCCAACTTTTCATCTTTCTTTTGCTTCCCATCCTTGAGAAAACTGATTCTCTTTTGTTTTCCATACACACAACTTTCATAGAAATCTATATTAATACATTTCAGACCTGGTAAAACTCTCTTAGAATGAAGTACCTTCATACCTTTTTCACTCATATGCCCAAGTCTGTTACACCACAGTGTTGTCTCAGAACTTGCAGCAATTGTTTCAGTCTCTTCCTGCGAACTTGCAACAACTGTTCCTGAACCTGTTTGTTTTTTCTCTACAACAAATAAAGTAGGAGGAACATTATGACCTGTACAAATATATAAGGTGCCTACTTTCACACCTTTTTCTACTATTAATACACCTTTTGAAACCTTCCAATTTGTATCACTGAAAGTAACTATGCAACCTTCATCAGCTAGCTGCCCTGCTGAAATTAAATTCCTACACAGCCTTGGAACGTGCCTTACCTCTTGTAGTAGCCAATGATTCCCATTCTGCAACTTAATCTTGATTCTTCCATTTCCAACAATCTGACAGGGTTCGTTATCTCCCAAATAAACCAGCCTAAAATCCTCTTGGACATAATCAAGAAAATAACTTCTATGGGGCGTAGCATGAAATGAGGCCCCTGAATCTAAAACCTATGAACCATCAACATTATCTAGGGAAAGAATCAAAGCATCATCTTTAGATTTATTACTTACCACATTTGCCTCCTTATTGTCTTCTTGTTTGTCTCCCTCTTTATTCTTCCGAGACCAACAATCTTTCTTCAGATGACCTGGTTTCCCACAGTACCAGCAATCCTTCTTTCCTCTAGATTGGGATCTCTTGTCCTTTGATTTTCCTCATGACTTCCCATGACCTCCAGAACCTTTTCCTCTCTCATTTGATTTGCCCCTACTTTCTGCATTCAAAACACTACCTGATGTGGACCCTCCTAAGCTTTTTTGTCACATTTCCTCGCTAAGGATAACACCAACAACATCATCAAATATCAAAGTATTTGAACCAGCGACAGAGTTACTTATAGCCATTACCAAGTTATTCCAGCTTTTTGGAAAAGAACATAATATCAAGAGAGCCCTCACCTCTTCATCAAATTTCACTTTTACAGAAGTTAACTGACAGGTAATCATATTAAACTCATTTAAATGATATGTCATAGATCCACTTTCAATCATTTTTAGATTAAACAAATGCTTCATGAGAAATACCTTATTTGAGGCTGAGGGTTTTTCATACAATTTAACCAAAGCTTTCGTTAGTTCACTTGTTGTCGTTGCTTCTGTTATATTGAATGCCACAGATGGTGCCAGGCATAACCGAATGGTTCCCAGTGCCTTTCTGTCCAAAAGATTCTAATCCTCATCAATCATTATTGCCAGTTTCTTGGCTATTTCTTCCAACAGCCTCCATAAATCCTTCTGATAGAGATAATCCTCTATTTGCATCTTCCATAACTGATAGTTCTGCCTATTAAATTTATCTACCTTCAATTTACCCTCATCTTCCATTGCTCCCACTCAACCATGAGACCTTCCTGCAGATGATAATTGAACACAACTCACTCTGATACCACTTGTTAGGAATTGCATGCAGAAGATATCAATTAAATGCAAATAAAGATTAAACAGAGGAATGGAAATACACAGAAATAATAATAGTGAGAGACAAGTTTTAACGTGGTTCACCCAAACCTGGGCTACATCCATCAACAGAGAGTCCAATATTATTATCCAGTAAATCAAACTGATTACAACCAACAATCCTTGCAACTTAATACCACTGCAAAATGCTACAGTACATCAACATAAACCCTAACCCTTAGCCACTTTTATCAAGCCTTATGTCATTTACAAAAATAGGGTTATCCAGGAAAGGATGATCCAAGAGACCATATCAGAGAATTTAGTGCAACATGTCTTGAAGTCGCCCACAATGAAACCTATCTCATGCGACTATTCCCAAGGAGCTTGGGAGGACAAGCTATGGAGTGGTTCTCTCGCCTACCTCCCAGCATTCGTACCTTCAACGAACTAGTGGATAAGTTTTTCATGCACTTCTCCTACAATATTGAGCATGAAATCTCAATGTTAGATCTTTGTAACACTAAACAAAAGGGTGGAGAATCCTTCGCCTCTTTCTTACAAAGATGGAGACAACTGGCAAGCAAATGTCCATATCATATACCAGAAAAACAAATGCTTGAAATGTTTGTCCACAACCTACACGCTGATCTAAGTTATCAAATACAAATCCAATGTCCTACTTCTTTTAGTAAGATCATTGAGATGGGTTTACTCATTGAAAAATCTTTGATAGCAAAGGGACAAATAAAACTTTACAAGGACACCCCTACTACAAATGTTAACACAGATAAACTGCGATTTTGGACCAAAAATAAGAACATCGTGAATGATGGGGTGGTTGATGCCAAAAATGTGGTGCCAAAGCAACCAATTTTCAACTTATCAAGCCCCCAAAACAACCCCAAGCAAAACAAACCACAAAACACCGAATCACGGTCTACAAACTTTCCTCCTCAAAGAAAGTTCACACCTCTAGGGGAAACATTAGAATCTGCCCTACGGAAGCTAATATCAAATAATCTCATAACACTTCCAACGGTACGGGATTATGAACCAAAATTTAAACCTCCTTGGTGGAACGATAATGATTTTTGTGAATATGACCGAAATAAGGGGCACAAAACTAATGACTATCAAGTGCTCAAACACACCATTCAAGACTTGTTGGACCAAAAACGGGTATCACTGGATGGGCATGCCTTTAATGATGATCACTTAGCATTAAATAATCCACTCCCAAACTATGAGAAGGGAGGGCCTTCAAATCAAAACAAAAGTGGGGCTAACAATGCCAATTATACAAACGTGTCATATAACTATGTTGTTAACTACATTTCTGAGAGTGATTCACATATCAATGTAATCACTATAAATAAATCCCTTGATTGTAATGTGAGCACTTGCAGTGGAAAGGTTACTCTTAAGGGAGCCCCGTCCAAGCCATCCTCTCCATCCAACCAGTACAACGTCCTGGATCAACTTCACAAGACACCCGCACACATTTCCATCTTGAAACTTTTGCGTTTATCCCCATCCCATAGAGCCATACTTGACCAAGCTCTTTCAAAAGCCACCATCCCAATAAACCTCACCAAAGAACAATTTCAGACCATGGTAGGTCTTCTTACCACACCTCATTTCCTATCATTCACTGAAAAGGATGACATGTCAATCACCAAACCACATAATGCGTCTCTCCACATCGAAGCCTTCATCCACAAGTAGAAAATAAAAAGGGTTCTAATCGATGGAGGAGCGGATTTAAATATTTGCACCTTAAAGCTAATCCTTGCATTGGGGTTTTCAGAGAATGCTATCGATCCTAAAGAGAAAATCACCATCAAATCTTACAATGAAGAGGAAATAACTTCAAAGGGAACTGTTATTTTTCCTATCAGAGTGGGACCTGTAGTAAAGGATGTAGTGTGTCGAGTGCTTGACATGGAGCTTGCATATAATATTCTCCTTGGAAGACCTTGGATACATGCTATGAAGGCAGTGCCATCAACCTATCACCAGTGTATCAAGTTCTCCCATGAAGGCCACGAAATCACCATCCAAGGTGATCCCAATCCATTTCAATATTGCAACTCCATACAATCTAAACTTGACATTGTAATTCCCAACAACCGTGCCTCTACTTCATCCTCATCCTGTGTTGACCCAACTTCACTCCCTTCCACATCAAAGGCACCCCAAATCAACCTCAAGCTCAAAGACAAGGGTGTCAGTGAGTATACAATCGCACAATCCTTTTGCTTAGCACAGCTACCTCTCTCCCCCATATCCTATAGAAAGCCCTCCATGAGCAAACCCAAGGCATTAGAAACTCCTAAAGGTCTGTTTGTCAAATGGGGAAGCCTCGAAGATGAGAACGATGAAAAAGACAACCTACAATGGTTATATAAGGATGAAGACAGTCTATCCAAGCAACAAGACCATCACTCCACATTGCAAACTGAACAGTATGGTCAAGGATTCACAATACTACAAAGAATGGGATATGAAGGTCATGGGCCCTTAGGATTGAGGAAGGAAGGTATCACTAAACCTATCCAACCTCATACATTAACAGCCTAAGACACTATAGGGCTAGGCTACACCGGCAAATCAAAGACCAAGGGAACAGACAAGCATAAAGGCAAACAACCAAAAACATCTGCTACTAACCTAGTAGAGCAAATTCACCAACTACAAGGATGGAGTGAGACAGACTCCAATGAGTATGAATGGGATAGTCTCTCTAAACTATCTTGTGATGAGAAAGATATTGATGTGGTCCATGAGTATGACCCTACCCGTGCAACTAATGAGAGACAAAGTCCAAGGGCTAGACCTCTAGAGTTTGATCCACATAATAATGATAGTGAGTTTCGTGAGGAAAGAATGATACCACACTTGATAGATCAACTTGTGGAGAGTACCATTGCAGGCATTGTCAATGCTTATAATAACCACCTTAACTCCTCCATCCTGACCATCAATACCCTCGAACTAGACCGATCCAATGACCCGTTACCACTATTGCATCTAGAACTCATAGATTGGGACTTGCAAGACACTACCCCTGAGCTAGATACCTTTCAAAATGATGAAGCCATCATAGACTATCTAGAGCTTAGAGACCATATACCTGTAGAGGATCACGGAGCTGGTTATGCCATAGAACTCAATGACAAGGCTTATTTTGGAGAGAGTGCCAAGCCTTTCAGTCTCAAAAATGTAAAAATGAAAAATAGATCTAACGGTGAAAATTGCTCTACGGAAATGTTAGATCATGAAAATAGTAAAAATATAAAAGATGTATCCAACAGTGAAAACCTCTCTGAGGTGCCGAAGGATGAAAGGCTTGACCCTCTTCCCAATGTAACACATCAGGGGAGATATTCAATCTTGATGGAATCAGCAGAACAGATCAATGTTGACACAGATGAAAATCCAAGGATGATCCATATGGCACAATCTTTAACTGCACAAGAGAAGCTAGAGTTCACTAAATTCTTCAAAAGGAAACAAATCAACTTTGCTTGGTCATATGTGGATATGCCAGGGCTAGATCCAAATCTCATAATGCATCACTTGTCACTAGCTCCAGGAGCTAAGCCAGTTAAGAAAAAACTAAGGAAGATGCACCTACATATCGCACTTATGGTAAAAGAAGAACTGGAGAAGCTGCTAGATGTCGGGTTTATCAGACCAATAGACTATCCTAAGTGGATTTCAAATATAGTGCCTGTCGCCAAACCAGATGGAAGAGTTCGACTGTGTAATGACTTCAGAGACCTGAATAAATCTTGTCCAAAAGATGATTTCCCTTTGCCCAACATTGACATTATTGTAGATCTCACGGCAGGGCACACTATGTTGTCCCTAATGGATGGTTTCTCTAGATATAACCAAATCAAAATTGCACCAGAGGATCAACACAAAAAAACATTCACATGCCCATGGGGTACATACTGTTGGTGCATCATGCCATTCGAACTAAAGAATGCGGGGGCAACATATCAATGGGCAATGACTACAATCTTCCATGACATGATGCACACCATCATGGAAGATTATGTAGATGACATCTTAGCGAAATCACTCACAAGAGAAGGACACCTGGCGGTATTAGACAAGATCTTCACAAGATTGGAGCAGTTTAATGTACGCCTCAACCCTAAGAAGTGTGTATTCGGAGTCACATCTGGCAAGCTTCTCGAATACATAGTGTCTGCCAATGGAATCGAAGTAGACCCAGCTAAGGTAAAAGCCATCATGGAAATGCCACCTCCCAAAAATCTCATTCAGTTGCAATATTTACAGGGAAAACTACAATCTATCAGAAGGTTCATCTCTTAATTGGTAGATAAGTGCCACCCATTCACGTACCTCCTCCATAAGAACATTCCTTTCAAGTGGAATTATGTGTGCGAACAAGTATTTCAACATTTAAAGGAGTATCTCATGAAACCACCTGTATTGATCCCACCGATCCAGGGCAAGCCATTGCTACTTTACATCTCTGCTTCGCCAACATCTCTAGGAGCTCTGCTTGCACAACAAAATCATTAAGGAAAAGAACAAGCGATATACTACATCAGCAGAACACTGGTCGGCTATGAGCTATAGTATACACCAATTGAAAGAGCATGCCTCGCTGCGGTCTTTGCATCACAAAAATGGAGACATTACATGCTATCACATTCCATCAAACTAGTAGCAAAGATCAATCCATTAAAATACTTGCTCAACAAAGCTACCCTTACAGGTAGAATATCAAAATGGGTCATGCTACTCAGTGAATTTGACATTGAGTATGTTGATAGACGAGCTATAAAGGGGCAAGTACTTGCAGATCAGCTGGCAGATGTGCCTTTAACAGATGATAACCCATTGAGATTTGAATTTCTAGATGAGTCTATCTTTCACATAATAACAACAACCTGGAAACTCTACTTCGATTTCTCATATACTCAGCATGGGTCCGGCGCAGGTATCTTGTTGATCACACCCAATGGTGACACCATTCCAAAGTCATACCGACTACTCTTTCCATGCACTAACAATGTGGTGGAGTATGAAGCCCTAGTCATTGGCATCAAGCTAGCAGTAGAATGGAACATCACAGAACTTCATGTGTACGGTGACTCACAACTTGTCATCAACCAAGTGAACGACAACTACCAAACAAAGGATGAGAAGTTAATACCATACAAACGTATGGTAGATGATTTCAAAGAATACTTTGTTGAGATCTCTTTTTAGCAGGTACCAAGGATAGAGAACAAAGCAGCAGACGCCATGGCAACAATTGCATCTCTCTTCGACATCCCTGAAAACCAATCACGTTATGAGTTCTTGGTAGAGCCAGTCTCCTATCTTGCATATGACACCCTTGAATCCCACATCATTTGCCATATCGTAGGATCTGATTCTCCCCTATATGAAAAAGTATTTGCCTATCTAAAAGAGAATACCCTACCCCCTGATCTCTCAAATAACCAAAAGCGAACCTTCATTCGCCAAGCATCCTGTTATGCCATTATCACCAACACCCTATATCGACAAGGTCTAGATGGTACTCTCCTTAGGTGTCTTAATAGTGAGGAATATCAAACCGCCCTGAGTGAAGTACATGATGGTATATGCGGGACCCACTCTAGTGGTCCTACCCTGGCTAAGAAACTCATATGCATGGGATACTACTGGCCAACTATGGAAAAAGACTCCTATCATTTTGTGAAGAGGTGCAAGAAATGTCAAATCCACGAGAACCTAATACATGCACCAGCATAGGAGTTGCAGCTTTTAACGACTCCTTGGCCTTTCTGTCAATGGGGACTCGACTTAGTGGGCAAGATCTACCCTCTATCATCTAGCATCCATAATTTCATCATCACTGCCACTGAGTCCTTTATGAAGTGGCTTGAAGCTGTACCCCTCACCAATCTCACGGGCAAACAAATCACCTCTTTCATCCTGAACTATATCATTTGCCGTTATGGTATCCCTTTATCCATTATCACAGATAATGGGCGATCATTCAAAAATCAGGATGTCAAAGAACTCTGTGACAAATTCCACATCCAACACCATTTTTCCACCCCATATTACCCCCAAGGAAACGGCCAGGCAGAGGCATCAAATAAAACCATCTTAAAAATCCTGAAAAAGACTGCCAATGATGTTGGCCATGATTGGCACATCTAATTGAATCTCGCGCTGTGGGCCTACCACACAAGCATCTGCACACCCACAAGTGCGATGCCATATTCCCTCATCTATGGCTCTAAAGCCATCTTACCCATTGAAGTCGAGATCCCATCCTTGCGAGTATTGTTAAAAGGCCTCATATCTGATGAAGAGTACATAGTATCCAGACTTCAAGAGTTACAGCTACTGGAAGAAAGAAGACAACATGCCTTTAACCATCTCAAGGCTTATCAACAAAGGATGTCTAGAAGTTACAACCGCATAATCAAACCTCGGGTATTTCAGGTTGGTGACCTAGTCCTCAGAGAGAATCCCAGGAATTAGCAAGACAGAGAGAAAAAAGGTAAGTTTGAATCCAACTGGTTGGGTCCTTATGTCATCATCGCTACCTATGGATCTAGTGCTTATCAATTGGCTACATTAGAAGGTGAACTATTTGATGATCCCATCAACAACATGCATCTTCGAAAGTTCTACACCTAACCCCAATGCACGGGAGTCAAAAGAGCAAAAAAATAAAAAATAGCAAAAATAGCAAAAAAAATTAAAACAATCAAAAAAAGTAAAAAAAATAAAAAGGAAAAGGAAAAACAACAAAAAAAAATGTCCTCTGGTGAAAACCTAGTAAACAGGCGCCTTGGATAGATACCATGATGAAAACCTAGCAAACAGGCGTCATGTGTATTTTAGCTATTGTGCAAATAAAAATAAGTGGTGAAAACTTGGTAAACATGCGCTACTTGTGATAAATCACCTCCTCCATCTTTTCTAACCATGTTCCTCATTCATCCCCCCTAACCGCATCCACCCAATCACATCGAGGTATCTACCATGGCTTGTTGTTCGCTCATCCTTATTGCCTTCTTCCATCAGGATGCCAATGTAGACTTGCGTCCATCTTGTCATCCATCCTCAATCAAACCATCACCATTGTCGAACTACATCACCTCTGAGCTATCACATAGGCAAGGCCATCATTGATGCACCCCCGAGGCTCTTTTCCCACCCATTCCATCAATTATCATCCAACCCTTTTGTCCTTCCAAGCCCATCTCTCCCATCGCTTAGGTCCTAGGTCCACATAGTCCACACCCCGAACTACGTTGCCTCTGTGTCATCACATAGGCAAGGCCATTTATCAATGAGCCCCTGAGGCACTAGGTCAGTCCCTTAGGGCCCGTTTCTTCATGTCTATTGTCGGTTCATCCATAATAAAGTCAATCCTCTACTTGGCTGGGGGTAAAATCCTCAACCTAGTTGAAGAGTTGGATTCTTGAATGTCCTGCATCTCAGAGGATAACAATAAGGGTCGTGATACATCACCAGACAGCAAGCAGCAGTACCAAACAAACTTTCTTCAAACAAAATGCTTGACGCAAGAACTAGACCTATAAATAGGACACAATGGACCTCAACCATAATGATGATTGTATCTATTTTTGTTGCAAGAAAACATAACTATGCCAAGAAAATTTGTGCTTGTTAAAAGGTTTAAAATCTTATATCTTGATTTTTGTTATTATGTCTTTCTATGCTACTCAAGGATGTCAAAAACTAGAGGAGCTATGATGGGGGCATAATTATCTTATTTGTTTGTTATTTGTGGATCAATCTTTAGTAATGTGACGACTTTTGTCTAACAACATGATCAGCAAAAGATCATCGAGGACATAAGAGGTCTAAACATGAAAGGGGGGCAATCCTTGTCTATTTACATGTAAGGCATACTCAGGTCATCTAGATTCAATTTTGATTAGATGATTGTATTAACTTGCTATATCAAGATCCATGTAAGAGATACTCAAGTCATCATGGTTTAATTATACCTCAATGCTTGTACTTTCTTACAACATTTTAAAGAGAAAAAAAACAAAAAAAATGTTGAATGATGAAATAAAGTACTTCAAACACTTGCATATATGAAGATGACAATCCAAACATCCATACATATCAATTTGCATATCATTCCATTATAAGCATTGCATCCTAGACCTCATTCCAAGTGTTGAAAGATCCATTTATCCTGTTATCCAAGTCATTTCTTCTACATTTTTAATTTATCCAAAGTTATTAAAGTCCATTCTTTTCAGGTGTATTATTATTAAGATTGAGTATACTTGGAACAACAAAAAGAATTCATTTGCATGTCATGAATAAGTGTGTCATCATATAGTACCATCACATACAAATGCATTAATCATAATAAACATTTAGATCATGTTTCACATATAAGGTTGTCATTTAGATGCATGAGTTGCCATAATATCGCATTCACCAAAAATCTCACAAAAACATAGCTATCACCACAGTTGCATATTAGATCATCATCCATAAATAAAACAATGACAAACAACATAAATAAACATCTATGTTATCAACAAGGTCTGCATTAGATCATCATAGAATGTGAACATATAAAATCATACACATGCACGTAGGTCATTATATCCATCATATAGCTCATAGTAACATCATGTTGCATAAACATATAGTACATCATAAAATCTGATAAACATGTTAGCCGCATCACATATAACCATACTCATATAAAGCCATCATATATATCATCATGTCCATCGCATAAACATAAACATATGCATCGGAGTCATTAAACCACATAAGTCATCTATAAGCAAAGCATATCATAACATAAGTCATGTCCATCATACTCATAGTATCATATAATCATCATCAAAAATAATAACAGTGTCCAAGTATACAATGAGGTCAAAATAATAATACATCACACAGTGTCCACAATCAAAGCGGTGTATACATTTCCAAATAAAGGTACACAAACTGATACATGTCTCAAATCAGCTAAGAATGGCTCCCCCCTGATGGTACTGGCAGTGGCAGTGGAATAACTCCTCCTCCTCCCCACCTACTATACTTATCCCTGGGGCACCTCCTCCTAGTGGTCCACGAGGTGGCCCCATAGGTCCCATCACCCCACCACTCTCGACGGGTGCCCTCTGCGGCTTGCTCTGATAACTAGGCCAGTAGCTCCCTGCTCTACGCTCTAGTGGTATAGTCTGCTCATAGAGGGATCACCAGTAGAAGATCTCCTGGCCTACCCTCACCATCTCTGTCACAGTCTAGCCAGTGGAACCCTGTCTTGTAGTCTGTTGCACCTGCTCTAAAAGTGCCTTTGCCCTCTCGTATCTCTGAATGGCTGTATCTCGCTCTAACCGAGCAGTCTGAAGGTCACTCTATAACTGTCTAATATGGGCCTACATCTGCCCAATCTATCCCTATTGTTGTCCCAACATAGACTGTATCTGAGCCACCTGGGCTCGTAGTCTCGCCACCTCTCCGTCGTCTGGCCCCTATCCCTGTGGCGGTGCTAGAGGCTGCACTTATCCCAATGCAGCTAGCTGAGCCTACTGAGTATGTTCAATCCTCTGTTGAACCCTCCTCCCATCCCCATCTCTGCCATCATCCCCGTCATGCCCATCACCTCCCCCACCGCCATCATAACCACCTCTATTACCTCCTCCTCCTCCACCGCCATTATGCCCTCCTCCTCCTCCTCCTCATCTGCCACCTCCCCGCCCTCCTCGTCTCCTGTGTTGCCTTCGCGGCCCCTCGTCATCCTCCTCCCAATCATCCAATCTCAAGGCTTGCTCTCCTAGACCAGAGTATCGAGGAAAGGGATGTGCTGCGAACCCAAAATTTTTATTTCTTTGAAGCAACGCGTTAAAACACATTGCATCAAAGAGGGGTAAAATGTATACACCTAAAAGTGGCTATGTCGAATTAAGTAAATATTTTAATATTTATCTTAATCCTTATTCCTCTATTAAATAAATAAATATCCTAATTTATTTAAATGATTCACATGCCTCTAATAATTAAATAAAATCAATTTATTTAATTAATATTCCTTAATTCTTCTAATGTCTCACATAATTAAATAATTCTAAATTATTTAATTAATCTCAAATTCCTCTATCCTAAGTCCTAATTCCATAAATCCACCTCACCAAGTCCACATCACCAATCTACCTCACCTTCTTTCCACCTCACCATGTTGCACATGTAATTAAATATTTTAATATTTAATTAGCTAATATTCCCTCACCCACATGTCCTATTTCTCCTCCAATCAAATCAGTTAACTAACTAGTCAATTGAGTTCACTAATCAATCTATTCTATTGACTCATCAATCAATCCAATCATCTATTCAATCATCTCAGTTAACTCTTCAATCTATTCTGTTATCTCCCATAACTCATGAAGAAGGCTTGGACACTTGTCCTCTTCTAATTGGCACGCATTCCCTCAAGTCTCCTCAACCGTACACCTCAAAGGTAATTCCTCCAGTCATGGATCTATTGACACTTGGATTTAGTCTTCCCTCAGCCTATATAAGCAAAGTCCTCACACCCAGTTTCCATCCATCTGAGCATAAACAATCTTACTCTGCAGGAATCATTACAGTGTGCCTTTGGCAAAACCACCTTCATTGCATTTGCATTACAAACCCATTGTCATCACCATGTCTCCATCAACCCATCTCCATTATAGTTGCATTGTAGCTTAGTCTCCATTGCATATTCGATATCACAACCGTTCTATTCTTGTCATCTTCAAATAGCGAGGAAGTGCAACAATTCTGAGAGCTCCATTACCATCAAGATCAAGAGCAAATAGGCAAACAATGGAAGCACAGAGGTAAAACAGTCTTCGAGTTATATTCTTTGTTTACTTGTATTTACATCATTTTCCATTGAGTTATTGGATACTAGTTGTTTTGTGATGCCCCGTCATGCAACCCTAGAGAGTTAGGTTAATAGGTTGTAATGAAACAACTTGCACAATATCTGAATATAATAGTAAATATGCTGCAAATACTTGATAATAATATGCCACTTCGAGGGGGCAACCTCCTAATCCACTTCGAGGGGGATACCTCCAATAGTCTTCAATAAGAACACAATACTCAATATGATCATCCAATAAGACTCACTACCCCTATATATACCTATTTATGCCTAGGATATCACCCAGGCCGACCTAGATAGCCCTATAGAAGCCTTATGCTGATCTAAACAACTAAATAACAATATAATAATGATAATATGACTTAATTAAGAGTTAAGATAGCTACAAGCCGACTATTCATAACCATATACACTATAGAAGTAAGGGCATAACATGCCCCCCACCTTTACAAAAGCGTTGTCCTCAACACTGATCAATTGTGGTAGTTTCTTCATATAATCTTCATCATCCCATGTGGTAACTTCAACTAGAAGAAATTTCCTTATAACGAGGTAATTTGGAACTATTGATGTCCTCAGCTTATTCATGTATGTCTGGAAAATTAACTTCATCTCCAAGATGTGTCTTCACTTTGCATCTAGCTCTTGATGGTGATGAATGTGTTCTTCCTTTACTTGAACCTTTTGATGTGCCATAGAGGAAGAGGTGAGGAATAGTACATGGTACCCTTGCGTTGGTTGAATAGCTTGACTAGGAAGTTCTTCTTCTTCTTTCACTTCTTCCTCTTCATTGCCTTTTTCTTCTTCTTCTTCATCTTCTTCTTCTTCTTCTTCTTCTTCCTTTTCTTCTTCCACTTCTTCTTTTTGTTCTTCTTCTTCTTCTTCTTCTTCTTCTTCTTCTTCTTTGTCTACTTCTTCTTCTTCTTCGGGTTCTTCTTTTTCTTCTTCTTCTGCTTCTTCTTCTGGTTCTTCTTCTTTTTCTTCTTCTTCTTTGTCTACTACTGCTGCTGCTTCTTCTTCTTCTTCTTCTTCTTCTTTTTCTTCTTCTTCCGGTTCTTCTTCTTCTTCTGGTTCTTCTTCTTCTTTGTCTGCTTCTTCTTCTTCTTCTTCTTCTTCTGTTTCTTCTTCTTCTTCTTTTGCATCATCATCATCATCATCATCTTCTTCTTCTTCTTCTTCTTCTTCTTCTTCTTGGTTGCTTGAGACCTCCTTTCTTGGTTCCTTCAATAAGGCACTTAACATGCTTCGTATATATGATATATCTCCTCTTAGGTCACACATATCCCTCTTGAACTTACTTATTTCCTCATCCTTATCAGAGGATTTCCCCGGTGTGACAACATTCTTTTTGCCTCTTGTTGCAAGTCTCGTCATGATAGAAACCAATATTTTTGAAATAAAACACACAAATGAAATGAAAATTCTCTGAAATTTTTACTATAACTTACTACATCCAAGATACCACTTGCCCAGAAAAAATTCCAAAAAATAAGCAAATTTGCTGCCTTGAGAGCGAATTTGTTGGAAACCCTAATTTTGCAATAACTCGCTTATTTTTGCTTCAATTCCTCTGAAATCTGGACTGTATCTTCTTTAATATTGTCTTCAAAAACCCTTTAAAAATCTTTAAATAATTCGCTAAAATCTGAAAGTTATGCTCTTCCCAAAATCGCCTCCAATGTTGAGAAAAAATCTTGCCTCTACAGTGCCAAGATCATGCTCTAATACCACTTGTAATGAAACAACTTGCACAATATCTGAATATAATAGAAAATATGCTGCAAATACTTGACAATAATATGCCACTTCGAGGGGGCAACCTCCTAATCCACTTCGAGGGGGATACCTCCAACAGTCTTCAATGAGAACACAATACATAATATGATGATCTAATAAGACTCACTACCCCTATATATACCTATTTATGCCTAGGATATCACCCAGGCCGACCTAAATAGCCCTATAGAAGCCTTATGCTGACCTAAACAACTAAATAACAATATAATAATGATAATATGACTTAAGTAAGAGTTAAGATAGCCACAAGCCGACTATTCATAACCATATACACTATAGAAGTAAGGGCATAACATCTTGCCTCTACGGTGCCAAGATCATGCTCTGATACCACTTGTAATGAAACAACTTGGACAATATCTGAATATAATAGTAAATATGCTACAAATACTTGATAATAATATGCCACTTCGAGGGGGATACCTCCAATAGTCTTCAATAAGAACACAATACTCAATATGATCATCCAATAAGACTCACTACCCCTATATATACCTATTTATGCCTAGGATATCACCCAGGCCGACCTAGATAGCCCTATAGAAGCCTTATGCTGACCTAAACAACTAAATAACAATATAATAATGATAATATGACTTAATTAAGAGTTAAGATAGCCACAAGCCGACTATTCATAACCATATACACTATAGAAGTAAGGGCATAACACAGGTGCAAAATTTACCAAATTTTTTTTTTTTGAAGAAAGTAAATGCATTAATCATTAGATAAAATTATCATTATTTAAAGCTTTTAAACAAGATGATCAAATAACACCTCTAGGGAAACATAACTACATCAGAAATCCATAATTTATAACAACACAAGTAATGAACATTATGATACAACAGAAGAGGATTACATTATCCATTTATAAATATGAATTATTACAAAGGATCAAATACATGATTACAAGGTTCATGACCAATTACATCGGTTTACAATATACAACAAGATTATACAATTCTGAAAGTATAATACAACTCTGCGGATGCAAGTACAAATCAAGAACTGGAAACACTTCTGCATTGATCACGAACCAGGTCGACCAAGAAAAACCAATGGATTAAGCTCTTCCACCCAACCATGTGGAACCCTGAGGCTCAGTCCCTGAGCTAGGAGATAAAATTGAGGTTCCACTAAGTCAAAGGAATCAAGCAATCAGATACTAACTTGACACAGACAACAGAGATCATCAAGACGACACAAAACATCAAGACAAGATAATACTCCAGAGGCAACAACAAAATATAAAGAGGAAGTAACTAGACTGTTGCAGGGAAAGTGTCATTGCATGGTCCTAGCATGGGTTGTCCAAGCTATCTCTCTCTAGAAACTGGTCCCCATCTATGGTTACCCTGGCAACCTCTCTCTAGGCATCGGCCCCATAGGGTGACACATGCGAAGCTGACACATCCTCTCATGGAGATAACGAGGTCGACCTTGCCAACCAGGCCTTCTCATCCCATCCTTAGTCTGTGAGAGCACTCAAGGCATGTGTGAGAGCACTCACACTTATCTTGTTATGTGAATTACTACCCAACCCACCTAGATATATTATTAAGTTATCACTTGATTACAACTTCCATGGGGTTATCCAGGCAGCCACTTTGGGCACCAGCCCCACCATGAAAGCCACTCTCCTACATGCAACTAGCTACCCCTAACCAACATATAGAAACCAATTAAATAATATGCATGGACAAGGGACTGTAAGACATCTTTTTTTTGCAACCCAATACATAGAAAATTTCAAATCCAAGACCTCAAATCACCAAACTTTCCCCTTTCCACTTCAAAATCCCAAATCAAATAAAACATTTAAACAACATGACACAATATTAAATTGGAACCCAAGTAGCCAACCTCTGGAGTTGGTAAATTGAAACACAATACCACTATTACTACTTCCATTTCCCAATATGGAAAAATGAGGATTTAAACAACTATTACATTCCATTAGAACAATATGACTTAGAACCAAAGAATAATATAATAAACCCATTACATCATTACTACTTGACGCTAATAACTAACAATGGAATTTCAAGCAAGACCATATTTAAAATTAACTCAACATATCACCATTGAACAATTTAAACCGGAAAGCACTATAAGGTTTTCACTCTCTTTTAAATAAAATTCAAATACTATTCCATTCTAGAATTATAATTTCATCTAATATTTGTTTAACCATTACCATAATAATTCAATTCACAATAAATCTCTAATTTATTATTTATTTATTAAACTCAATGTATATTACTAAATCATAACTAAACAAATTTATATCTAACAAGATAAAATGAGTATAACTAATATTTAACTCAATATATTTAATTCTAGAATTGTAATACCATTCATCATTTGTTTATTCACTAGCATTACCATTATAACCTATTAATATTCTAATTTGATTCATTTAACATACATACATCTACTAATTAAATTCTATTCTTAAATAAATATTTCAAATCTATTCTAACACACATATGAGTTCACTAAATTTTATTCCTAAAGAGTTAATAAAAAATTCTAGTTAACAATTTACTAACTCAAAGTGATATTTACTTAAGCAATGTTTACTAAACATTCATGGAGTATCTATTAGCAACTTTCTAAATTAATTCTTTTGCCAATATTTCTATTTAAATGGACTCTTGTTTTAACTTCATTATGAGGAAAGAACAATAATAATATAATTTTATTTGAAAGACTCTTAATTCAGAGAGGAGGAAATTGAAGGAAAACTTCTGAGATTCATAACAAAATGGAGAATGGTCTACCAGAAAAGCCATGAGAGCAAGATAGCAATGCAGATTTCAGAAGCACATGATGAATCCAATATAATTTTTTAGAAATTCCAATGCAAGAAAGAAACAAGAAATTTGCAGAGGGACAAGAGACCCACAAAAATGTCTAGCAGAGGAGAAAATTATAGTAGATTCAAGAAGAAAAAATGACTCCAGGAAGTATTGATCACAGGCAAGAAACAAGTTTGATTATCTTTTATTATTTTATATATATTTTTTAATTTTAATTTTGTGTTGACTGAATCACCCCAGCCAAAATTTGATCACCCAAGCTCACGCTCTAGGCAAGCTTCAGATTTTATTGAAAGTTCATGGTTTTAAAATCTCAATTTCTGGCAATGAAGTCTGAGATACATAAGCAGAGCAATTTCTCTTGGGCCCGATACACCAATGGTTTAAAGTTTGATAAACTTGCAGATTTTAACATATAGTTAACCGAGGCTTCATCAAGACGAATGAAGAGAACCAATTTATCTTTTCTCAAGAATCTCAGGCGACCGAGCAAAACTATCAAGTACAGAGTTATAGGAAACTTCAAATGGAGACATGAAGACAAGAATTCCACTGGAATAAAGAATAAGTTCAAAAATGTACACAAGAAATCCAGCAGAGACACAAACTAATTTTATCAAATTGCTTAAAAGAACAAGTAAGCATACCCGAAATTTTGATCCCAGGCTTAAAAAATTCTTCAGCTTCCCGTAACCATTTTCCCCCAATTTTTTTGTCTAACCTACTCAAAATGACACCCTCAAAAATAACCCCCCAGAATAAAAATAGGCAAACTCAAATGTCTCAAAACTGTCAAAGTGCAAAATAAAACTATCAACTATCACAAGCCAGAAATGAGGGGCATTACATGTTTAATGCTATTGTTCACATTTTCTGATAACATATATATATTTGTTCAGAACATAATATATGCTCTAGGTATTGAGATGGGGTTATTATTTATCCATGGGTATTCAATTATTTTATATATTTTATGTTTGCAATGAGATTTTTTCCATCTATTGCTGTCTGTAATCATAAATGGAAGCTTCTTATGGTTTTCTCATTGTTTGTAATCATGAGGGTTTTGTATTAAAATGGGGTTACTGTTTATCCATGGGTATTAAAATATTTCTTGTTTTTATTGTTTGCAATGGTTTCACTCATTTATCCTTCGACCCTGGTAAGGATATCCTATCCTGCTAAGGCAATGATCTTTCTAGCTTGAAAAAAAAGAGGATTTATTTGTTTTTTTCTATTTTTATGTCATATGGTTTATACATGCAACATCTAAATTGAATCAATGACTATAGACTTGTCCTCTAAGTTCAGACTATAGTTTTTATTGCACTTAATTTGAATGATTTTATGGATGTCTAAAAAATTGAATTTGGTATTAAATATTAGAGGTGATGGATTTGGTCGAATGCTTATTTTCTCTGAATTGGTTGATTTCCTTTAATGTTTTTTGATTGCTTGATTGGTGAGCCTTAAACCTTCGATGGTGTGAAATTAATGGAGAGTTAATTGATTTGGTTGAATGCTTATTTGTGCTAGATTTTAATAAATTGTTGTCCTCTTGTATGTGGATGATAGATTAAAGAAGATCTTTGATTACTAAGACAAAGTGTCAATTTTTGCAAAATGTGCAGTTAGCTCAAAGTAGGAAAATCAAGGGGTAGAAGTAGGAAAATGAAGGGGCATAACAAATATCTCGGTTTGGTTTTTGCTATTTGAAATGGGAATATATTTCTGTATGTTTGTCCTATGGTTTATGCGTGCAATATTTTTCAATAATTAAAGAATATCTTTCACTAATTAATGAATTATTTCATATGTGTGGATGACAAATTAAAGAATATCTTTCACTAATTAATGAATTATTTCATATGTGTGGATGACAAATTAAAGAATATCTTTCACTAATAGGACATAGTGTCAAATATTGTGAAATATCTTTCAATACTAGGACATAGTTTGAATGGAAGGTTTTTTTGGTTTTATGTGTACACACACATTCAAATCTATTGTTGTCTGTGGTCATAAATGGAAGGTTGTTTTGGTTTCAAGTGTACACATACACACACGCACACACACATATGTTTGTCTGTGTACAGAAAAAATAGATAAAAATTGTGAACAACATAACGAAATATTTAGGTTGTCAACATCATCGAATATAAAATAATTGAATACCCATAGATAAGCAATAACCCCAAGAAGCAGATGCAAATTTTATTAATTTCGGATAATGTGGTGCACCAATTAGAGGGGTCAAGTTAGGGTGACCCACTATGAAAAGAGGACATCTTGCAAATTGAATTTTGAAGTAAATATGCTTTAAAAGGTATTAAATATGATATCAATTATAAACTTAAAATGCACTTGTAAAAAAATTTTGCAGCACATTAAAACATTTGTCATTACATTTTCTTCAATTAGAAATTGTAAACTAAAATTTGTAACTTGAATTTGTAACTTAAATTAGAGATTCACAATGATGCTTGAACAGAATTTTGCAATTTCCAAAAGCAATAAATGTGTTACAAAACACAGAAAATGACCATTAAGCTGTGTTGAGAAACATTACTCATAAAGTCGATAAATTGTTGCAACAAACACCATTGAACACCAATATTTCTATTTGGAATCTTTTAAATCTTTGTAGTACAAAGTTAAAGAAACAAAGAGCCTTAAGCACTGAACTAGATATTCCACCACAAAGAAACAAAACAACCTTCAATTAATGACCGCATACAACAAAAGATGGAAGAAAACCATTGCAAACAAAAAAAAAATAATCAATAGACATGGATAAAGAATAATCCCATTGCAAACAACAAAAAAAATAATAATCAAATACTCATAGATAAACAATAACCCCATTTTAATACCAAATGGTCATGATTACAAATAGTGAGAAAACCATAAGAAGTTTCCATTTATGATTATAGACAGCAATAGACAGAAAAAATCCCATTGCAAACAAAAAAAGTATAAAATAATTGAATACCCATTGATAAATAATAAACCCATTTTAATACCAAATGGTCATGATTTCAAACAGTGAGAAAACCATAAGAAGCTTCCATTTATGATTACAGACATGAATAGATAGAGAAAATCTCATTGTAACCAAAAAAATATAAAATAATTGAATACCCATGGATAAATAATAACCACATTTTAATACCAAACTCTCATAATTTCAAATAGTGAGAAAACCGTAAGAAGCTTTTATTTATGATTACAGACAACAATATATAGAGAAAATCCCATTACAAACAAAAAAGTTATAAAATAATTGTATACCCATGGATAAATAATATCCCCATTTTAATACCCAACCCTCATGAATTCAAACAGTGAGAAAACCATAAGAAGTTTCCATTTATGATTATAGATAGCAATAGATAGAGAAAAATCTCATTGCAAACAAAAAATATATAAAATAATTGAATACCCATGGATAAATAATAACCCCATTTTAATACCGAACCCTCATGATTTCAAACAGTGAGAAAACCATAAGAAGCTTCCATGTATGAATATAGACAACAATAGATGGAGAAAATTTCATTACAAACAAAAAATATATAAAATAATTAAATACCCATGGATAAATAATAACCGCTTTTTAATACTGAACCCTTATGATTACAAATAGTGATAAAATCATAAGAAGATTCCATTTATGATTACAAACAACAATAGATGGAAAAAATCCCATTGCAAACAAAAAAAATATAAAATAATTGAATACCCATGATACAAATAATTAAAAATATCCTTAGCAGGGTTGAAGGATAAACGAGCGAAGCCATTACAAACAAGAAAAACAAAAAATATTTTAAAACCAATGGATAAACACCCCCAATTGAATACCAAACTCTCATGATCACAAATAGTGAGAAAACCATAAGAAGCTTCCAAATATGATTACAAATAGCAATAGATGGAAAAAATGCCATTGCAAACAAAAAAAATTAAAAAAATTGAATACCCATTTGAATACCGAAGCCTAATGATTTCATGCAGATCGAAAATGAAAAGAGCCTTCCATTTACGACCACTCACAGCAATATATATTGCATGTATAAACCATAGGACATAGAAACAGAAAAAACTAAATAAATCCTCTTTTTCTCGAGCTAGAAAGATCATTGCCTTAGCAGGATAAGATATCCTTTCCAGGGTCGAAGAATAAACGAGCGAAGCCACGAGCGGAAGTAGACAGAAAATTAAACAACCAAAAATTTATTTGAAAACTGAAAACCCATTTGAAAACTGAAGCTTCAAAATAGACAAGCAGATGGAAAACTAGAAGAATGTTAAATTTACGAGCACAGAAAGCATTGCAAACAGAAAAAAACCAAATAAATCCTCTTTGTTTTCGAGCTATAAAGATCATTGCCTTAGCAGGATAATAAATCCTTACCAGGGTCGAAGGAAAAATGAGCGAAGCCAGTGGATGCAAGTTTCTTAATAGCGCAAAGGTGAACCAGTATGGGTGCCATCTGCAACGACCAAACACAGAGAGCAAAGTCGGTAATGGTGTCAAAGGGTTTGTTGAGTGTGAAGGATGGGAGCATTGAACACTCCATAGTTGTGAAAAGGCAAGGCATGATAACTAGTGAAACAAGGAGGGAAGTGAAGTAAATGCATCTGAGTTGGTGTAAATGCGTCTAGCTCACCTCGTTAATGCGAGAGTGTGCGATGAAAAGGTGGCGAGTTGTTCAGTTGCCACATGACATCGCGAGCACAATTGACGATGCCACTTCTCGCCACCGGTGTATAGTGTGTTCGGTCGTCGGTCCATGGATAAAAATGGCTGAAAATTTGACCCCCGCCAAAGATATGTGTCGTCCACATGGCAAATCGATGTCCAACGTGTTAAAACAAAATATTTAGGTTGTCCACGTCATCATCTATGTGGAAATTGCAAAAAAAAATTCATTCAGATGACGTGGGGTGCCAGGTGGAGGGTTGAAGTTAGGGTGACCCACTATGGGGCCTTCTCCCCTATACTACTAGCATTAATTTCAACTATAACATGACATTGTGTAAAACCATAAAAAAATAGTACAATGTAACGGCCCATAAAAACATGTTTTGCATTATTCACCCTTTGATGCCAAGGCTTACTCAATTGCCTTGTTAATTAAGTTTTTAAAAATAAAATTACGATGATTCATGATATCAACTAGCACGAGTGTAATGCCCCTCCATTCTCATTTTGGATGTGCAGATGGTCTGTCTAAGGAGCATGAAGATGAAGGTAAAATAATAGGAATATTTAGGGTATGTTAGACAGTTGATGTTGTACATTATATGATGTTGGTAGATGCTACATTCATGTTTATGACATTCCTGTTATGCTCATGTTTGGTTTCATATGACATTTAGTATGTTTTATCGATAATCTTTGTTACAACAATGATAATTTATATGCTCTGACATTGTTTTACATTCAGGTGATTATGATGTTGATTTTACTATAATTGTCATATGTTAGAATTAATTTTTATGTGACTGATTCTGTATCATAGGATGTTATGTTGTGATGTTTTGTGTGGATCAATCTTATTATGTGTATCATGCGATTATCTGATGATGGTTCTTATTTAGTCGTTTAGTAACTGATTGCTATGTGTGTTGTGATTACATGTTTAATGTGTTGGTGAAAGGGACAGTGTCGCATTACTCATGCGTGAGTATCCTGCTGCACTGTGATTCCCTTTCCATGGTGTATTTGACTATATGATTATATATATGTCTATTTGTTCGACTATTTGGTTGCTGCAGGTTATAGGTATCAGGTATCGACTCCACCTGAATTGACAGGTTTGAGCGTGCCTTAAAACCAATGGAAACTATTGAACGGAGATAACATAGGGTCCCCTAGCTTAGCCATCATCCTTGAAGAGGATGAGTATCCGATTTTGCACACAGTCAGTGTTGTCGGTATGAGCATGATAGTCAGTCATTATTGTGGTGGTCTTGCTTTCCAATCATGCATAGTGGTCAGGTATTGTTTGGCATTTGGATTATTGAGTTTGTAATTGTTTGATTAGTGCTTTGGTTAGTTGTTGCATTAAAATAAAATTATTAAGATAAAAAGGCATTTTTAATAAATAAATAAATATAGATGCTTTTATGTAAATTATAGTTGTGGGGAAATATGTATTATTATGTCTGAAAAAGATTCTCTTTCTTTATTATTATTGTCTTGAGTAATTATTTTATATTTTGGCCACTTGGAAGAAGTGGCAGTACGCACCTCAAGAGAGAATACTAGAAATAATTGTTTCTTTTAAGTAAGAGACTAATTTTAGAAAAATAGAAAAACTATTTTTGTTTGGTTGTAGATGAAATAAATAGCAAATTCTAAAATAAATAAAATCAGAGAGAATTTATTGTTTGGTTAAAAAATAGAAAATTGTAATAAAGTAATAAAGGAGAATTTTCTGGAAGAAATTATGGGGGTGGTTATACATGCTCAACTTTATTTTGAAATCTCAAGACATAATTTGGAGGAAGGAGCATGTATGTGGAATGGAGAATATGTTTTATGTTTGGAGGATCTCTCTCTCCCTCTCAGGAAGTTTTCATTTTTCTTTTGGCACCATAAACCACAGCATCCAGAAGAAAAGATTTGAGAAAAATGGGATGTGAGCTGGGAAATTTCTGAATATGTGATAGAAGCAATATTCTAGGTATGGACTGAGATATGAAAATGATTTATTGTTGCTTTAAATTTAGTGAAATATTTTGTGAATTCTCTTCTACATATTCTGAACCTAGTCTGTTAAGTTAGCCATAACCTTATTTTTACGAACTAGGTTTCTCTAGAATTTTTATATATGGTGCACAACCTAGTTTTCTAAATCATATCAAAAAATCAGCCATACCCAGTTTGTCAATTTGAAGATATGAATATTTTGGGACTGTCTATCTCTCAACCATTTCATCTCTATTTTATCACTCTGTTGCGTCAGCCATAACTTTACTTTTACGAAGTGGGTTCCCCTAGAATTTTTATATATGGTGCATGACTTAGATTTATAAATCATACCCAAAAATCAGCCATACCTAGTTTGTCATTTTGGAGATATGAATATTTTGGGATTGTCCATCTCTCACCCATTTCATCTCTATTTTATCGGTCTATTGTTTCAGCCATAACTTTATTTTTACGAACTGGGTTCCTCTAGAATTTTTATATATGGTTTATGACCTAGTTTTCTAAATCATATCCAAAAATCAACCATACCCAGTTTGTCATTTTGGATATATGAATATTTTGTGATTGTCTACCTCTCACCCGTTTCGTCTCTATTAAAATAGTTAGTTGCATCACCAATAACTCTATATTTTCGAACTAGGTTTCTCTGAAATTTTTTAACAAATTTATTTTGTACATATACTACGAGCATTGCTTTCCATCATATGACTCTCTTTGAGACATTTTACCAATCAGTCTGCATGCCCTGTCCATGCTTTCACATTTTGCATTGTTGGTAGCTTTTAAAGCCTTCTCAACAAATTCATTTTGTGCTGATCCTGCAATCGCTGATATTCATGAGATGTCGTCCCTTTGAGGCATTTGTCAAAAAATATTACCTGAGCAGTTCCAACAATTATATTTTCTTATCTATGCTACCATAGGTGAATATGCTTTCAATTATAAATAACTTTAGTTATTTTGGTAGTTTGTTAGGTTATAAAAAGGCTATTAAATCTATATAGAATAGAAGTAGAAGAATTCAATTTGGATGGAGTGATTGTATAAATTTAATTTAAATTGATATTGATCTTATTGTGATTTATTAGTAGAAATATGATTTAAGTAGGTTTGGAATTAGGTTTGTAAACAATGTATTTAAGATTTGATTTATAAGTTTGTTTTAGAAATTAGTTGATTTCGAGTGGAATTGTATAAGGTAAATGGAACTTGTGTAAATTGTATTAGTGGTCGTAATAGGGTCATGTTGTCAAGGTTTAGTTTTCCTGAGGCATAGATTAGTATGTCCTAATTTCATGTGTGTACGATGTTGTAAGTGAATGTTGATGTGATAATAAAGTCCTTACGAATGTTGTGGCCCATTAGTTGTATAAAGCATGTTTATAACTTGTGCTTAAGAAATGTCATGTTCTTATTAACCTTGTTGTTGAGAAAATGTTTGTATCATATTTATGTCTTGAACTCAATCAACCATTCCTATTCCTAGACTTGGCATGTTAGCAGGTTAGAATGCTTTGTATTGGTTTATTCTGTTAATACTAGTGTTGGGTAAGGGATTTTAACAAGCTTGGTAATCATTATGAAGTGTAGACACCTCTAGAAGAATTATGTTTTAGGTATGATCATTTTGGTATTCATAGGACCAATATAGTAGTGGTTTATAGATGATTGATCAAGTTGACACTTAAGTTTTCCCATAGCAACCTGAGCTTCTCTCTTCCGATTCATGTGTTGAACGAAATTTGGTAAAACCTAGAAAAAAATTGTTCTTTTACTTGTGCCCTCTTAGTGTTCACTCTTGAGTTGCTTTAGCCATGATACTTCTACTTGGTTTGAACTATCTTTTAACTGTGTAATAATCCTATCTTATGCATGTGGTTAAAAGTGAGGTAGATTTGATGAAAATGTTAGATCTATAGGAATATTTTGTTGTTCTGTATTTCTTTCTTCTCAAGCTAACCTTAGAAAAAGGTTCTTTTATTGTAGCTTCGGGTTTTGTATCTTGTGATTCTAACTAATGCGAAAGATTTATAGCATGGGCTTTTAGTCTTGCTTATACAGTTATATTTAATAGTATTTACAAAATTGTCCTGATTATTAATGAAATCTATATCAGTGTAAATAGTGTAAATAATTGTTGTGTTTAATTTGTATGCCTTAGGGTTATTTGCATGTTGTTCACAATCATTTTAATTAAATGAAATTAAAATAAGTCTTGAGAATTATTAGTTAAAATACTAATACCCGTGGACACTTATATCTTATGATCATATTATAACTGCTACTGATGATTAGAAAGTTATAGTTCTGTATTGATGAGATAGATTCACTTTATAATTGTTAGATGATTGATCATGCTTGGATTAATGTTACATTCCTTAAAAATATTGTTCAAGGGTATTAGTTTATGATGTGCTTTGAGAGTGAATGTGTTGTGAAACTATTATGTTTTTAATCTAGTGTCAAGTGTTGTGTCATTTGGGGAAGTTGTTTCTAGAGGCCTAGTAGGTTGTGATTATGTGGGGGTTGGCTATGTGTGCATCATGTGAGTTGAATGAAATGCACTCTTGAAATATTGTCTCCTATTCATGTTAGTATGATACATGTGCAAGATGGATAATGCCTTGCTCAGTGTACCTATTCATGTGGTTATAATGACTATGCAAGATGGATAATGCCTTGCTCTGTGTGATGTGAAATGATGTGTATTATGTGTTGTAAATGCATCATGATGAGAATGTGGTAGTTCATGCTTGGTTTATGTTTTGGTACAAGAATTGGTCCCTGTGATTATGATTTGTATGCAAGAAGGTAAATGCCTTGCATTGTATATGTTACTTGTTATTGTCATGGTAATTGCCTTGCTTGATGGATAGGGTCTTGTAGATAAAGGTAGGGGAGTGGCTTTCAATGTGGGGTCAATGCCCAAAGTGGCTGCCAGGATAACCCATTGGAAGTTTTTAATCCAATGATAACTTAATAATAAATTTAGAGAGTTGGGTAGTTTCCACACTAAATAAGATAATTGGATGCCTCACCCATGCTTGTAGTGATCATTCAGGCTAAGGATGGGATGAGAAGGCCGTGGTTGGCAAGATCAACTTCCTTGTCCTCACGAAAGGAATGTTGGTTCCAGATGTGTCGCCCTATGGGGTCAGCGTCTAGTGAGAGATTGCTAGGATAACCATAGATGGGGGCTGGCGTCTGGACTGCCAGGATAACCCGTGGATGGGGGTTGACGTTCGGTGAGAGACTGCCAGAATAACCCATGTTAGGACCATGCGATGACACTCTTCCCTACTGCAGCCTAGCAGTCCCTAATGTGTGTTTTTCCCTTTCATTGTGTGATTGCCTCTGAAAGTGTTGTTTGAATTACTTGTGATGTTCTTTTTGACCCATGTTGTATTGAAGTCTTATGTAGTCCTTACACCTGTTAGTCTACTATCTTTCTTGATTGTTTTCTTAGTGGGACCTTATTGTTATCTCCTAGCACGGGGGGTGGACCTTAGGGTTCCACATGGTCGGGTGGTTGTGCTTTTATCTCCATTGGTTTCCCTTGATGTTGAATGTGTGCAAGAAGGATGTACCTTGTATGGCAGATTTTAGATCTTGCTCTAGCTTGAGGAGATAGATACTTATGATTATGTTCCAGTCTTGTATATCAATTGAATCATGTACTGTTATCTTGATGTATGTACTCCAATGTAATCTGAATAGCGATATTGTAAACAATGTAATGTTGTACTCTCTTGTAAAGGAACTTGTTTATGTACTTGTGATCCTATGTGCAAGATCTTGATGCTTATTTATCTGATAATATAATATGGAATTGTATGTGTTTATTCATCTGATGCAATTAGACTTAGAATGAACTGTGGTTGCTAGTTAATTCATAATGTTGGTTAGATCTTGTTTTAGTTCGTTAGTCATGCAGCCGTGGAACCCTAGAGGATAAAGCTTAATTTAAATGTTATGAATAAATATATGATTATTGTTATTTCTTTCGTTTTATATATATATATATATATATATTTGTCCTTTTTGTAAGCTTAGTGGTGCTATCCTCTAGGTTCCTTGGCGGGGCATTACAACGAGCATAGTGAATTTCAATATTTGTATGCCATTTAAAATAGTAAATGACCAAGTTTTGCTTTCAAAATTTGTGAGGGTGTATGTAAATTGTTTGCAGTGGCAAGCATAATGAATTTCAATATTTGATTCATTTAAAATATTTAACAAGCAAGTCCTACTATCAAAATTTGTGAGGGTGTGTACATAAATTGTTTGCAGTGGTGAGCATAATGAATTTCAACATTTGATTCATTTAAAATATTTAACAAGCAAGTCCTACTATCAAAATTTGTGAGGGTGTGTACATAAATTGTTTGAGATAGTGTATACAGAGATTCTTTATAGATGCAATATGTTTTAATTAGGTTGCTAGTATTTTTCCTGATGGGTAAACTTGAGAGAGTCAATGGTGGGGTCCAAGCTTGAGAGTGCGGCGGCCCAACAGGAAAGAAGACTGTGAGCTTAATGGTGGAGTTCAAGCATACCAATGCAGTAGCACAATAGGGGAACAAAGACTGAGTTTGATGGTAATTCCCCAAGATTGTGAGCTTAGTGGCTTAGCAAGGGATGGAAATTGTGATTTCAATGGTAAGAGGCGAAGCTTGTGTGTAGTGGCTTGGCAAGAGCATGAAGACTGCGAGATAATGCGAATATTAAATTACCAAGTTCAAACCTGTGAGTTCATTGGCCCAGCAAGGCCCATAGCCTACGAGTTGCCCCAGCGGGTTTGAACCTTGGTGGTTGCCACAACAACCTTGCGACTTGACCACTAATAGGTCACTAATATTATTGTTTAAACAAATAAATAATTAAAAGGATGCATTGGATGAATGAGAATAGCTAGGTACATTGTGCCCAACATGGAAAATTCCTGAACGCTAGGAAATTAATCATTGTAAAGAGAATTCAAACAACCGTACTTGAGTTTAAGCAACAAGCTATATTTAATATGACCATGTTTTATTTTTAAGCGTAGTATGCTTGATGAAGTAGAATGCAATTTGCTTGATGAAGTGATGGTAAGAGAGCCATGGCAAATAGCTAAATGCAGGATGTGGGGGTGACGGTGGGGAACGACTATTTAAATAATTTAAATGAATTAAAAGCAACAAAGTTTAAAAAATAAATGTAATATATTGAATTTACAATGGCAATCATCATCTCTTTACCCTTCTTAAAGGGTTTTTTTACTTGAACCCTTCTTAAAAGGGTTTTTTTTACTTTGAAGTTAATTTTAAAAAAAAAATTATGAAGAAATAGAACCCCCTTACATAAATCTAGGCTAAATAAACAAATAAATTATGAAATTTAAAGAGTATAAGTTAATTTTTTTTTAAATAAGATTCTAAAGAAATAGAACCCCGTTTACATAAATCTAGGCTAATTAAACAAATAAATTATGAAATTTGAAGAGTATAAGATTGCAAAGGAAAGAAATCCCTTTTATGGAAATCTGGGCTAATTAAACAAATGCACTCAATGAGTAAATAATTAAACTAGATTAATTAGAGTCTGGTTTGATAATTGCAATAAATACAGAAAATAAATGTGATGGATAGATGTTTAGCTTTAAAATTGATGATGGAAGAATGGTGTTGAAATTATGTAGAATCAATTTGTTGCTCTAAGATGATTGTCATTATTTAATCATCATTTCAAGTTTTGCGTCGTCTCCTAAAACTTTCTAGGTTGTTCCCAAGTGTCTTGAGTTTGATTTCAAGTTCTGTGGATTTGATTTGTCACATTGATTTAATTTATGTTGCATGGGATTGATTGCACAAAATATGTGCCTAAGAACTTGTTTGGCTTTGTCTTCTAGCTAGCTAAACTTGTTAAGGTGGTGTCTAAGGATACATTTTAAGAGTTTGTCGACTCCATAGGTGAACATGTTCTCCTAGATCAAACTCATTTGTCAAGCCAAATGACAACAATAGTGATATCAAAAACAATATACCTAGACATGTAGATGGTCTATATGATGATGTGTATCCAATTCTTTATTGCTTTTTAGGAGTTAATGTGTGCTCTAGCTATCCTTCCATATGAAATCAATTGCATATTAAATATTTTTAAATACAATTATATAGAAACATGTGGCACAGATGTGTGTTAATTTAGCTCATAACAACGAGTAGAAAAGGCCAGGAAAGTTTAAATTTGAATTTGGAACTTTTGATTTCAGGTTCATTCCTATGCACCTTAGGAATCCTAGGGTAAAATGATACATATATTATTATTTTATTGTAGGCTTCATTCTTGCATGCCTCAGAATTGAACTAGGTAAATTGAAAGCCACTCAAAAATGAATCCTAGGGTAAAATACTAATTTCTAGGCATAAAGTGAATGTATGGAAGTGTGAGTGAGGGTACAATGATGATAATTAAATGGCCAAGGTATGGGAGTTGTTGTAAATAGGGATTAATAAAGATAGATAGGGATCATACCATGAATTTTCAAAACCAAGCACAAGAGTATACCGCTTGTTGATATATTACTACATTAACACATTCCACCAAGGTGAGCACAAAACTAAATGAAAAATAACATGGGTATTGCTAATTTCACCATTATATTTTGCCTCCATTTTGACATGTGTGAATCTAATATGAGCATGCAATTCAAAGCATATGGACATTCTCAACCAACATAAGAAGTAAATATTCACTCATAAAAGGATATTGCCTTTGAAAAATGATACAATAATTCTTTTTGCATTCTCATTGGTATGAGTGCTCCATTAAAACTTGCAAATTAGTTAAAGGTACATGCAATGAGTAGCATTTACCACATGATCAAAATAGGCACAAACTACAAGTTGCTTCGTCTGTCTATGAAAAATGAAAAGAAGGGACAATAGATAGAAAATTTTTCTTGTATGAAAAGTGATGTGAAATACTCCAAACAATGCTGTAATGAAATATGGGTCTACATGATGCAATCATGTGGTAAGGCTCCACACAATGTGGCAATGTGATCAAAACTCCACATGATGTGGTATGTGATAAATATTCGTATGACGTAGCCCTCTAATGTGATATGACTGCACACAATGTGGTAATGTGATAGATCTCTGCATAATGAAGATGTCTAGTGTAATCAAGCTTTGCTTGGATACATAGATGAGAAAATTGTCTAACACAAGTTACTGTTTGAAATCTCAATCATGAAAAGTGTTAGTGACAGTATATGTCCCCTCTAATTGGTGGTATCTAATAGATGTAAGAAATTGGAGAGGAAAAATGATACATGATAATGATAATGATAAAAAGTATAAAATAATTGAATAAAGTATAAGCATGTATATATGGAAAGATGGATCATCGTGTAAGATCATAAATTGGAGATGAGCATCAAGGCATAATGTTGCCCCCAATAGAGGCATAATCATAAAGTAAAGATGGCCCTAAAGGCAAGATAAGGATCATCTAAGTATTGATGAAACATATAAGATGAGGTCATAACAAAGGTCTCAAATGTGTGATTATAAAAGAAAGAATGATAAAGATCATAAGGCACGATAACATAAATATGAAAAATATACACATGACAAGGTGGTAAGCATAAAGTGATAAACATGGAATCTTAATTGAGTATGCATGATAATAATAAGATAAATAAACATAATACATGATAAAGATAAACATAAGAAGCACATTGGTCATGACATATAGGAGGCATCATAAATATGTAGCATAGAAATGCCATGGATTATGAAAATATAAGATCATAGTAGCATGTAAACAATGGATAAGTGAATAAGTAAAAGGGGTGAATCAAAGACAAGATATGTGGAAAAGCATAGAAATGAACAAAGAAACAAAAGCAAGTATGAGTGTGAGACACATGACACATAAAGAGATCATAGGTGCTAAAGATAAAAGTAATATAGGAAAGATTCCTTCCAAGTGGGAAAAAAACATAAAGCACAATGTAGAAGGTAAAATGAGTATAGGAAAAACACAACAAACAAGACATAATCAAAAGGTCAAAGTGTAAGAACACATGCAAAAAATCAAATGAAAATTTAAAATATAGATATTTAGATATAGGAGTGCTCAATATATTATGGACCATATCTAGTAAGATCCTCTTCTAAGAGGTCATCCCCTTCCCAAAAGGTTTTATCACATTCTTCTTCTTTAATTACATGACTTACGTTTTCAATCACCTGTGTTTCTTATTGATATGAATTTGTACTCTTTGTAAATACACTATCAATAGGTGGGATATTAAGTGTTTCTTTCTTTAGCCACTTTCATTGTATCTTTATAAGTGGTTCTGCAGAAAGATTTGACATTTGTTTTACCACAACATTTGTCTTTGGAATCCATGTAGTAGTTTTCTTGCATAAAACATTGGTTTATGCAATAATAATTTTTTATCCTTCTTTGATGGAATAAATAAGGATGTATGTTTACATGATCTTTTACCGTCTTTTGTTCTTTTTATTCCTTTTGTGCTTCTAATTGTTTTTGGTATACCTCATGAAGATCTTTTTCACTTTTATATGAAGTTTCCTTGGGATTAGGAATGTAAGTATCCAAAATAAAATGATTCAATACTATAAGAGGCTCATAGGATCTTGTGTAATATTTATGACTTTACCTTTATAAACAAATTTTACATATTGATACATAACAAAAGGCACAACTCCCAAGTGTTGCAACCAAGGTCTACCAAATAATATAGAGAACTTATCGGAAGCAGAAATAACATGGTATAATATTTGTACTTCCTTAGGTTCAATATTAAGATGTAAGATAACACAATACGAAGTGTGAATCAATAATCCATTAGTCATATTTAAGGATACTCCTAAATGGGCTTGAGAATTTGGTTTCAAATGTTTATGGATTAGGAACTCCTTAGTACATTTGTTGTATTGATTTGTAGATTCTGTAAGGATGTCATCAATTATGTTATCTTGAATTTCACCTAACACATAAAAAGGACCAAAATGATTGTTCCACAAGATCCACTCATTGAAAAATGTGATCAATAGAGTTTCACATGAGGGAGAAGATGTATCTTGAGAATGTATTACTCCCACAAAAGCATGTGTATGTAATGTAGTATATGAATCAACATCTAAACTATCATGGTCAACAACAATTGAATCTAATGTCTCTACATTATTAGCATGGTTAGGGAGTGGGTTAGTATAAATTTGCAAGTTTGGATTGGAGGAGCAATCTAATGATTTCCATTATTATTGCCACCTTCAATATGAATCATGTTATTCTCAATAAGATCTTGTATCTTATGCTTCAAACCCATGCAAGATTGAGTATAATGTCCCTTGACTCTATGATAATTACAAAATGCTTGGTTCATTATAGCTTTTACGAAGTACTTTGCTAGGATCCAATTGATGAATAAAAGGAAGATTAATCAAATTTGAGCTAAATAAACTTTGAAACTTAGCATCCAAAGGCTCTTGTACTTTGTAAATTTCCTAGGGGCATTTTGTTTGAAAGTAGTAACATTTTTAAGTATTAGCCACTTGATGAACATTTTCCTTTATTTCCCTAAGATCATTTCCCTTTGAAAATTGACTAGACTTTTAAAACTTTAAAGGGACAAAAGATGTAAAAGATGATGATCCATACTTGAGTGTATTAGATGCAAGCAATTTGACCTGAAGATTCTTTAAGTGGCTGCATAGGTCTTTCAAAGAAAAAAATATTGAAGTGTAAATTGTTTTTAATGATAGGAAGAAGTCCTTCAAGAAGCATAATTTGGAGCTCATCATTATTAAATCGATGCTTAACGTTGCCACATAATGATTGAAAACAAATAACATATCTGTTGATAGACTTATTTCTTCTTTAGGTACATTTAGTTAAATCATTCATGGTTATTTTCAAGTCCATGTTGATGTGAAAATGCTTGAAGAAACTAATGGATAATTTATTAAAAGAAGGTATGGAACTTGGAGGTAAAGAATAAAACCATTGAATATCACAATCTCTTAGGGTTCTACGAAATAACTTAGCTAAGATTGTGTCTTCATATGCAAAATCTCAACATGACACATTGAAAGCTTGCAAACGAACATTGGGATAATCTTTTCCATTATATAGCTCAAATCTTGGTGTGACAAATCGAGGAGGCAACATATATGTAACAACTTCAAAAGCAAGTTGTGTGCAATGGGGAAGATTGTATGTGATGGATTCCTTGTTACTAGGCATATCATTTACTTGCTTCTCAAGATTGACCATTTCTTGCAATAATGTATCTAAGGTGGAAGTGGGGATGATAGTGGTGTTAGGAATATGTAAGACAATTAAAGAAGTTTAATGAAAGATAATGTCATGGTCATAGGAGGGATCCCATTACAAAGTGGAGAGATGGGGTGAGAGGGAGGAATAGTGTGAGACACATGGGTATAACACTAGTAGGTACGTATATAGAGGGATGAGATGTAAGTGGAATATTGATGGAGGTAAAAGGAGATGGATAGAAGTAGCTATGGAATAGGTAGTGGCAACACTAGGAGTAATGATGAGGAGCGCACATTGGAAGGGACAATTGATCAAAAAATGAACTTTTGAACTCTTGAACCTATGAACTATTTCTAGTCTCGGTGAACAGATCCTTGAACCTTTGAACTCTTGAACCTTTTGGAACCATTTCTAGGCTCGACAAATAGATCTTTGAACCTTTGAACCTATTGTTTTCAGCAACACTTTGTCCGTCGGCCACTTTACAACTTATCTCTCTGAAGTCTTAGTCACTCTGATGTGAGGTTCAACACTCTTTGCCTATCGGCAAGAAAATCACTGTCAGCCAGAACCCCAAAACTCACTCCGCTGGTCCGAGACACACCGATGGCTCACTTGGAACTTTCTTCGGTGAAACGAGACATAACTCACGCCAATAGAAGTCTCCCCGTCTCCTCGTTTCGGTTAGACAACCATTGTCGGTCTGATGGCTGATTTACTCCCTGATGGTCCCAGTCTTATCGACGATGACCTCTGTGTCTCTCCGACTCTGCGGTTCATCTACTCTTCAACTAAACCCTAGCACTTGGAGATGCTAGGCGATCTACTGTGCAAAAGTACTCTGTCTGGATCCTCTACACCGTCGGACACAAAAATAAAACAAATACTTGTACAAGGAAGCCATTCCACTAATTTTGACAGAAATCGTATCAGTGGAATGCTTCAATGAACCATTCTGTAACAAACTACTGAAAAGGGAATCTACTAAGCACGATTACAAAATCCTTGAATCTAAGAACAAGAAAACACAAAGGGGATGGAACAAAGCTTTATTGTTCTTCAACACAATTCATACATACTTCCAGAAATGAACACACAATAGGACACAGAACAGCACCCCCAAATGTTCGTGCTGCTATGTTTTTTTAACCCACTGCTGTGGGAGGCCAACCAATCCAAAAACTACCTCAAACTATCCTACTGCCCTGTTTTGGCACTATGTGATTATAATTTGAGAAATGTGTCCATTATTTGCCAAATGGAATACAAAGACTTCTAGGTTTTTAGAAAACAAAACACAAACAAGATGACATGGCCAAATAGGCCTTATTTCAACATAGTGGATTTTACTATGGTACCCCTGCACCATACTCCCCAGAAGAAAAATGTCTCAAGTCCTCTTAGAGACCAATTCTTGTATAGCTCTGCCTTGCTTTAGAATGTCTTCCTCCAACATCCATGTAGCTTCTGAATCTGGAAGCCCTTGCCACTTAACCAGATGTTCAAAGTATGTTTTGTGCCTTGTCTTCTTGGCTTCTCTTCTTTCCAAAATGTACTCCATTTTTGGCAGCTCCCTAGAAGGTAAGTGCTTCAGCCAGTCTTCATTTTCCTGGATAGGGTCTTCTGCATTCTCCCCTGTATTAGGACTTCTGTACAATGTCAAATCAGTAATGTTGAATATGGGTGAAATGGAAATATCATCAAGAAGCTCAATCTTGTAAGCATTTGGACCGTACTTCTGTAGAATCTGACAGGGTCCAATCTTCCGCATCATCAGTTTGTTTTGGCCTCCTTTTGGCAACCTGTTTTTGTTCAAATGAACCATGACCAAGTCGCCTACCCAATACTGCACATCCCTCCTCCTTTGATCCATTCGAGCCTTCATCTTCTGACTATTCTGGTGTAAAGTATCTCTGACCTGTTGGTGTATTTCTTTCATGGCTTCTGCAAATGCATCAGCATGACCATTCCGTTTGTCCAAACCCTGGACGTCTCTCAATTCAAAAATACTCTTGGGGTGACTTCCATATACAATTTCAAAGGGACTCAGACCTATGCTCCTGTTTGTCAAGTCATTATAAGCATATTCTTCTTGTGGGAGTATCACATCCCAACTGTTGCCATGTTATTTTGTTAAGCATCTAAGGAGATTGCCTAAAGATCTATTGACCACCTTGGTTTGCCCATCAGTCTAAGGATGATAGGCTGAACTGAATCCCAATCTTTTCCACAAGCTTCTCCAAAAATGTCTTGCAAATTTTTTGTCCCTGTCAGACACAATGCTCAAAGGTAGCCCATGAATCCTAACAATTTCTTTAAAGAACATACCTACAATGTAGGTAGCATCATTAGTGGTCCTGCAAGGAATGAAATGAACCATCTTGTTGAATCGATCTACCACTACAAACATACTGTCACAACTTGCCCTTGTTTTGGGTAACCCCATCACAAAATCCATACTCAAACATTCCCAAGGCATGTTGGGTATTGGCAAAGATTGATACAATCCTGCATTGGTCGAGACTCCTTTTGCTTTTTGGCATACTATGCAAATTTCAACAAATTTTCTGATGTCAGACTGCATTCTTGGCCAGAAATAAAATCTCCTTACTAGATCTAAAGTCTTATTCAACCAAAATGTCCACCCAAACCACCACTGTGTTTTTCCTTCACTATATTATCCCTCATTGAACACTTAGGGATACACAACTGACATCCTTTGAACTATAGTCCATTCTGCAATATAAAATATGAAAACTCACTATGAAAAGTATTAGCAAATTTATTGCATACCTTATAGATTTCTCTGAAATCCTGATCCTCTTCATACAATTCTTTGAGTGACTTAACACCCATGCTTTGCAACTGCACTTCTTGGACTGTCAACACCCTTCTGCTTAAAGCATCAGGAACCTTATTGGTTATCCCCTTCTTATGCTTGATGGTGAAGGTGTATGCTTGAAGACTTTCCACCCATTTCATGTGTCTATGGCTGAGCTTTTCCTGTCCATTCAAAAAACTGAGAGCATGATTATCAGTGTACACAATGAATTCTTTAGGAAGCAAATAATGCCTCCACTTTTTCAGAGCTTGTACCAAGGCATATAATTCTAAATCATAAGAGGAGTACTTCTTCTTAGCCTTATTCAATTTCTCACTGAAAAAGGCTACTGGTTTGCCTTCTTGGCTCAACACTGCTCCTATGGCTAGCCCACTTGCATCACATTTAATGGTAAAAACCTTATTGAAATGAGGAAGTACTAAGATAGGATACTTGGCAACTTTTTGCTTCAGATTTTCAAAACTCTGGTCTACCTCTTTTGTCCACACAAACTTCACCTTACTGCCACCCTTGATGGTCTCCAACATAGGTGCACAAATATCACTGTAGTTCTTAATAAATTTTCTGTAAAATGTGGCACGAAAACTTCTGACCTCTCCTGCTGTCCTAGGTGTGGGCCAATTCATAATAGCCTCCACCTTTGAAGGATCCATCTTCATATCACCTTTGGAAATGACAAAACCCAAGTAGATCAACTCTTGTTTCATGAAATCACATTTGTCCAAGTTTATCAACAAGTTCTGGTCTTTCAGCCTCTTCAAGACTATCTCCAAATGTTTCAAATTCTCTTCTTTACTTTTACTGAATATCAAAATGTCATCTAAGTATACTACCACAAACTTACCTATGAAATCCTACAATACTTCATTCATTAGCCTCATGAAAGTACTAGGAGCATTAGACAAACCAAAAGGCAATACAAGCCATTCATATAACCCTTTATTGGTTTTGAATGTTGTTTTCCATTCATCACCTTCTCTTATCCTTATTTGATGGTACCCACTCTTCAAGTCTATCTTAGAGAAATAGGTAGCACCCCCTAAATAGTCCATTAGGTCTTCAATTCTAGGAATAGGAAACCTTTATCTGATGGTTATCCTATTTATTGCCCTGGAATCAGTACACAGTCTCCATTTCCCATCTTTCTTTGGTGCCAAAAAAGTGGGGACTGCACATGGACTCAAACTCTTTCTTATTAACCCCTTGTCTAAAAGTTCTTGAACTTGCCTAGCTATCTCCTCATTCTGCTGAGGGGTCATCTTATAGGTTGCCTTATTGGGAAGTACAACTCCCAGTATGAGATCAATCTGATGGCTGATATCTCTAATAGGTGGTAGTGAGTCTCGTATATTTGCTGCAATTACTTCTTTATAACTCTTGAGTAGTTCTCTGACCTCCCTAGGTCCTACCTCTCTCATATTTTCTCTTTTCTTCTCCTTAGGTTTCACAACCAGAGCAAAACCTACTCCACCTGATTCTTCTACTATTTCAAGGAATTCCTTTTCTCCTACCAACATTACACTAGACCCTACATGTTGTGGATCCCCTTCTACCAATGACTGTATCCTATAAGTTAAACCATCCTTTTGGAATGAGTAAGCATTCTTTTCTCCATCATGATGAGCCTTTTTGTCAAATTGCCATGGTCTGCCCAGCAGAAGATGGAAAGCATCCATTGGAAGGATGCCACACAAAATTTTGTCTCTATACCCCCCAATACTAAATTCTACCCATGCCTATTCATTGATGACTATATGTTGTCCCTTGTTAAACCAACTGACCCTATATGGATAACTATGGAGTATCTTTTCTAATTTCAATTTATCTACTGCTTCCAAAGATACAATATTGTCAGTAGAACCAGAGTCAATAATAACTTTACAAACCTTACCTTGGATCTTGTAGTTGACTCTAAACAAAGCTCTTCTTTGTGACGGTTCAGTCTGCACTGGTCCTTTGAGCAACGTCCTCTTGATCATCAGATTTTCTCCCATCTCTGATGTCAAATTCACTTCAGGAGATGTCACACTCTCTGCATCCTCTTGAGTCAATGTGGTTCTTCTCTCATTACCATGAGAAGTTGAGGCCTCTCTGGACACTTATATGTTGGGTGTATTGGAGAACTTGGATCCTCTACCTGATCCATTTGTCCCACCTCTTCCATTAGGCCTTCTTCCTCGGTAGCCTTCTCTACTACTTGAGTCCCCAACTTGCTCTTCTTGGCTAGACTCACCATTGGGCCTTTGGTTAGGACTTCTTCCTCCAAAACTACCTCTGCCTCTAAAATTTCTACCACCTCTTCCTCTACCTTGCTGCTCACTTTTCCTCTTCAGTTTCTCTTCAACTCTTAATGCTACTTGAAAGCATTTTTCCATGGTTTCAGGGGTCAATAAACTTATCTCATCTTGAATATTGAACCTCAGACCATTTAGATACATTGCTACCTTGGCTTTTTCCTCCTCCATGTACCCACAACGAAGAGTGTATTTGTGAAACTCCTCGATGTAAGTAGCTACATCCATATCTTTTTGCTTGAGGTTTTGCATTTTCCTGTAAATCTGCACCTCGTAGTCAGATGAAAGGAATTGGGACTTGATCTTCTCCAGCATTCTGCTCCATGAAGAGATCATACTCTTCCCATTCTTTACCCTTTCTCCTTGGGTGTAATTCCACCATGTAAGGGCAACACCTTTGAGTTTAGTTTTTGCAAACTTAACTCTCTTACTTTGAGGGACTTTTTTGTACTTGAAGTAGTTGTTCAGAGCCTCAATCCATTCCATGACTTTGTCAACATTCATCTTTCCACTAAACATGGGGATATCTATCCGAGCCTCCAAAGAGTCTTTGCCAATAGCCTTAATGGCTTCTAGGAAATGCTCTTGATCAGCGGGTATCTTTGCCTCTTCTTGTTCCTCTTCTTCTTTGTTCTCTTCCTCTTCATTTGAACCTTCCTCTATCCTTTTTCCTATCTTCAGTGCCTTCAATCCTGCTTGGAGTGCTTCCCTGACTCCAGTTTTGATCTTCCCTTCCATCTTAAATTTCTTGACCACTTCGGTGGTCATCCCTTTTGGAGGCATATTGCTAGTCTCTCCTTCACTCTCCTCTGCTGACATATACTAGACCAACAATAGAACCTTTTATAGCTCTGATACCAATATGATGAGGAGCACACAGTGGAAGGGACAATTGATAAAAAATTGAACTTTTGAACTCTTGAACCTGTGAACTATTTCTAGTCTCAGTGAACAGATCCTTGAACCTTTTGGAACCATTTCTAGGCTTGGCGAATAGATCTTTGAACCTTTGAACCTATTATTTTCAGCAACACTTTGTCCGTTAGCCACTTTACAACTTATCTCTCTGAAGTCTTAGTCACTCCGATGTGAGGTTCAACACTCTTTGCCTAGCGGCAAGAAAATCAATGTCAGCCAAAACCCCAAAACTCACTTCGCTGGTCCGAGACACACCAATGGCTCACTTGGAACTTTCTTCAGTGAAATGAGACAGAACTCACGCCTATAGAAGTCTCTCTGTCTCCTCATTTCGGTCAGACAACCATTGTTAGTCTAATGGCCGAATTACTCCCTGATGGTCCCGGTCTTACCGACGATGACCTCTATGTCTCTCCAACTCTGCAGTTCAATTACTCTTCAACCAAACCCTAGCACTTGGAGATACTAGGCGATCTATTATGCAAAAGCACTCTGTCTGGATCCTCTACACCGTCAAACTCAAAAACAAAACAAGAAACAAAACAAATACTTGTACAACGAAGCCATTCCACTGATTTCGACAGAAATCGTATCAGTGGAATGCTTCAATGAACCATTCTGTAACAAACTACTGCAAAGGGAATCTACTAAGCACGATTACAGAATCCTTGAATCTAAGAACAAGAAAACACAAAGGGGACGGAATAGAGCTTTATTGTTCTTCAGCACAATTCATTCATACTTCCAGAAATGAACACACAATAGGACACAAAACAGCACCCCCAAATGTTTGTACTACTATGTTTTTTTAACCCACTGCTGTGGGAGGCCAACCGATCCAAAAACTACCTCAAACTATCCTACTGCCCTATTTTGGCACTAGGTGATTACAATTTGACAAATGTGTCCATTATTTGCCAAATGGAATACAAAGACTTCTAGGTTTTTAGAAAACAAAGCATGAACAAGATGACATGGCCAAATAGGCTTATTTCAACATAGTAGATTTTACTATGGTGCCCCTGCACCAAGTAAGAACATGAGTGGTAGTAATCATGGAGGGAGAAGGTTCAAATGAGGATAAGGATGGGAGGATACACCATTAGAAGAGGCCAACATAGTACTAATATTAGGAAGAACATTCTGCCAAATAGAGCACCCACCAATGTTTGATGCAAAATAATTGCCAATTGTTGAGGAGATTGTGCAATGGTAAGTCCATCAACAAGCATTTAGACAATAAGAGAAAGATCATGTTTAGCTACATATGCATCATGGTCATAATCATGTTGTTCTTCATGCTCCTTTAAATTGTTCTCAACGTGAGAATTAGAATGAACCTCATTATCATTGGATTAAGTAGCCATATTAGGTTTTGAATGAGTAATCCTTCATAAAGGAAAATTAGGATCTCGAGTAGCTTGTGGCATAAACAAAACAATACGGTTGGAGGAGAGAAAAAGATGAAGCAAATGTAAATCACTCTTAGATTTGTAAAATTAGAAAATAAATAAGAAATCATGTTTGAAAATGGAACCCTAGAGGTAAATCCAAGGGCAAGGCTACACATTTAAATAAAAAACCCTAAAATACGATGAGGCTATGGAGCTCAAGTAAGAAGGGGAATAAAACCCTAAGCAAATCTAAAAATAAGATATGGCACTAAAAAATTAGACCTGAAAAAAACCTAATTTAGAAGGTCAAACCTTAAGGCAAAACACTAAGGAGTGTAGGATATGTCCATTGCACAAAAATGTAAGGGAATAAAATTCATTTTAGGCTAATTAAACAAATGCATTCAATAAGTAAATAATGAATATAAGGTTTTTCCACCCCCAAAACTTCTCCTATTTAAAAAATTAAATTAAGATTTTAAATAAATTATCAATAATCTTTTAAAATGTGCACATGTTCTTAAAAAAAAAGGTAATTATTAAAAACACTTAAAAACTAACCCAAGTTAATTTGGTTGAATTATAAGAAATGAATGTTTCTAAGATTTTAAAAAATAACTCAACTTTAAAAAAATATATATATATTCTAAATTTATTTTATATATATTTTAAAGCCATGAAAACAATTTAAAAAACTTTAAAATAATATATAAATAATATATATGTATATATTAATATGTTTTGCTATTTATTTTCTATATATTAATATTAATATATATAAAACTTCTATCATTTTTAAGTTTATTTATATAATAATACTAAAATATATACACATACATTAATATATTATTTACAATTTAAAAAATATATACACATAAATTTATATATTAGATCTAAATCAATATATATAAATTTATTTATATGTTATTTATATAATATAAAATTTACAAATACATATATACATAATATATATTTTATTTATTTATAAATTTATATATAATTTATTTATTTATTTTATAACAATTTGAAATTGGAGAATGGACTTTATTTTGTTTTCTTAAACTCTACTTTAGTTTTTTAATTATAAATAAATTTAAAAAAATTAACTCACATTTGACCTAAATTTCTCATAAAGTTACAAGATTTTTAAAATGTATACACTACTAATTTTAGAAAGTAATATAGAATATTTTTTGACAAAATAGAGAATATTTTATTTTTAAAATTTGATTAAATATTTAATTATTAGGATGGATTAATGAAGTTGAAATGATCTTGTGAACCTCGATTAATTTGAGCTGAGTATCCTAATTGTAATTAATACACAAAAATCAAATGTGATGGATATGAGTACTTAGCTCTAAAATCGATGATGGAAGAATGGTGATAAAATTGTTTAGAATCAATTCACAACCACTAAATGATTAACTGTCACTATATGATCATCGTCTCAAGTTCTATGTCATCTCAAAAAAATCTATAGTTTATTCCCGAGTGTTATGAATTGATCTCAATTTCCCTAGACTTGATATGTTGTAAGATTAAATTTGATTTGTGCGAGATTGATCTGATATAATATGTGTCTAAAAATCTACTCACCTTTGTCTTCTAGATATTTGAACTTGTCAAACTAGTGTCTAAGGACATCGATTAGGAGTTTGTTAGCTCGATGGGTGAATGGGTTCTCCTGGATCAAACTCCATTGGTGGGCTAGATTTACCATTATAAGTGATATCAATGACAATATAAATAGACATGTAGATGGCCTCTATGTTGATGTGGATTTAATTTTTATTGCCTTTTAGAAATAGAAGCCCGCTTTAATTGTTCTCCCTATGAAATTAAGTGCACATTGAATATCTTTAAATATAATGACATAGAAACATGTTGCACAAATGTGTGCTAAGTCAACTCATAATGACTAGTATTTTAGTTTGAGGCTTTCAATTTCAGGTTTATTCTTCTATGTCTTGGGATTGAGCCAAGGCAATCTTGAGCACTCGAAAATGATCCCTAGGGTAAAGGATAATTTCAAGGTAGGGAGTGAATGTATTGAAGTGCAAATGAGGGTGCAATAATGATGATTAGATGTTAAAGGTATGGGAGTTGGTGTAAAGGGGTAAATAAAGATGGATTGGGATCAAGCCATGAGCCAAACCAAACACAAGAGTATGCCATGTGTCAATATGTTATTGCATCAAGACATTCCACCAAGGTAGACACAAAACTAAATGGAAAATAGCTAAGTATGCTAATTTCACCATTACAAAGATATAAAATAAAAGTCGAATGTCACCTTTATAGCCCCTCACTACCTTAAGTTTTTTATTTCTAAGCAAAATAAAATAATTTTACATGGTGAATTTTTTAAATTTTTGTCTTAACAAAAGAAATTAAAAATCAAGCCTATATTGCTAAAAACACAAGCTCATATAGTCTTTTTGTTTTGTTAACCAATGTTTAGTTTGTAATTAAAAGCAAGTCCTTAAGAACCTTTTCTTTATTAAGCTAAGCTAAGGTATGGTGTATCGAGGCTTAATGCCTAGGTGATATTAATCTACTTTTAGGAATAGCTTCATTTATAATAAAGTTGATCCAAGTATGGAGATGGAAATTAATGTACCTTTTTGAAATTTTGTTTTCACACGAATTTATATTTAAGAGCAAATAATTCTATCTTATTAGAGAGAAATAAAATGTATAATAAATTACTTTGGCTTAGTAAATTGATATTAAATAGTAAATACAATTAGGCCTAAATAAAATAGTTGAGAATGTAAATATAAATGAAATTGAGAGGGTTATGAGTTTGTAGTTATGTTCTTAGTATATTTTGGTAGTCAATGATAGTAATTAGTTTGTAGAATGCATTTGATGAACACAATTTGAAATCTGTTGTTAAATTAACACTATCTTGACTATTAGGGACTTGGCTAAGAATTTTGCTCTAACCCTGAATGGGGTCTCACCTATAGCCTAGTCCCTTAGTGTGGTTTAGTCTCGGGGACACAAAAATGTTCTCTATTCTGAATCTATAAATTCTATTTGCTTGTGTATCTAAATATGGCTAGTACTAAGAAGCATCTTGGGGAGATTGTTGCTATGCCTGGAGGGAAGTGTTGAAGCTTCCTTGATAACTAGTTACTCCCTATTTCCAATGGACAAGGTTAGAGGACACATCATGCAAAGATACAAAGATTCCTAGATAAGCAAATGTATATGGTGTAAGATTTGAGTCTCTATATGATGTGACATGAATGAGATGCTTTGATAATTTGATGTGAAGTAATGATATAGGCTTGTTCTTAAATACAAGATCCTTGGTGCTCAATTCAAAAAAATTTGGTGTGCACGATGATGTGAAATATTCAAAGTGTCTGAGTAGTGCTACATGGTTGTGTGTGAGAACTACACAAAGGTATGAGTATAGTGTTTTGCATCGATACAAAGCATTGTGTTGTATGAATTAAGTGAAGACAAACACATAGATGAAGCTATTGAAGAGGACGTGCATGGATTTGCTCAGATCATTCATCCCCCATTAAGGAATGATGGTCCCATTGCATTGATAGTGAGTTGGGAAATTATGTGCATAGTTTTTGAAGAGTGTACCACTTAACCTAATATGTATATTGCTTGGTTTTGACTATCTAAAAAAGTTGATAGGCACTGTGGTGAGTATGAGTGATAGTGGTGTTGATGATGTCATCCCTCATTGTTGGTTGTGAATGCATTAGGTCCAATTCCATAGGATGTTGGATAGTTGCATGATCTAGTAGAGAGGGAAAGTATGGATTAAGGAATTACACATTGAATATCGAGAGTAGGCCCAAGTATTGTGGAAGGATGAGAATGAAGGCATTCTCTCCAACTGCATCAAGAATGGTGTAAGGAGCATATCACAATGACTTAATCTTTTGATGTGGCCCATTGAAATGTTCTTTCTAAAGTTGCAACCAGACTTTGTCACCAACTTGAAATATGTGAGGTGTACAATGAGTGTTGTGGTGCCCTTTGTATGTGTTGTTGGCATGCAAGTATTTGTTGAACATGTCAGTGCACATTTTGGATGTACTATTAAAATTTTGTTCTTGTTGACTTCCCATTCTTGTGCATGTGACTCCAATATGGATGGTGTACTATAGGATATGTCTAGGGGTGCCATCAGTTGGAACCCAAGACATGTTTGGAAAGGACTATGCCTATAGAACTGTAAATAGCTCTATTATAGGCATCTTGAATGTAGAGTATGTTATCATCCCAAGCATGTGGGTGAATGCTATTGTACATGCATAGTAGATGCATGAGAGTGTAGTTGACCACCTTTTTTTAGTTGTATGCCTATGAATGAAAAGTTGTATAATGATTTGGTTTCTACATGGTCCATAAAATTTTATAGAATTAGCTGACAAACTATGGATCGTGATTAGAAACAATGGATGTTGGTAAGCCAAAGTGGACCCAAACATGGGTGAAGAAAATATTCACAACTTTGGGCTCAGTGAGACTTTTCTTGTATGCAATCATGATTTTCATCTTGTAAAATTTGTCTACCACAATGAAAATTGGGTCATGTTGGTGCTTTGTTGTAGGTATTTCACTCAAGAAATCCATGCTAATGGATTCCCATGGCTGCATCAAAATTGAGAGAGGGATGTAAATTCTAAGTTTCCTATTTGTAGGCTTTGCAATGCAACAAGGAATGCAAGACTTGATGTGGTCCACCCAATTCTTGTGGCCAATGAGGTGAGTATACATTTTGTCAAAGCACTACCAATGTCTTGGTAACATTGAAGTGTCCAACTATCTTGGTGGAGTGAGCTTCACAAATAATTCTCTGATCTGGTGCATTGTTTGGAACACATAGATGTCTAAGCCTATAGAGAAGATTGTCAAACATGTAGAACTCACAAAATTGTTTGCCTTACGAGAGCTTGGTGCAGGTCTTTGTGAAGTCTATGTCTATTGAGTAGAGTGACTTATACTAAGAAAAGTTGTGCCTACGTGAGTCTAACACTATGATGAGAACATGAGCGGGTGATTGACTAAGGAAATCAATTACTTTGTTGTCTTTTCCATCCATATGCTTGATAATTAGATGGAATTGCTATAGGTATGACAGCTACTTTATGTGACACATATTTTCTAGTTTTCTTTAATGTGCAAGAACTAGAGTGACTTGTGATTAGGGTGGACGTTTGTCTCCTTTCTTAGGATGTAGTGATGCCATTGCATGATTTCTTACATGATGGCACACAAAATCCTTTCTTCCCTGGAATAGCATCGAACCATGCCACTAAAGTTTTCTTAGTGATACATGACTAGATGTCCATGTTGCGTGAGTACAACATTGAGTGCAAAGTCAAATGCGTCAGTCTAGATTTTAAAGGGATGTATAATGTTTGGCATTTTAATAATAGATATTATATAGAGGCACTAATTGAGCTCCTCAAAAGCATGATATTGTGTAGGTGTCTATGAGAATAGATTCTTGGCATGCATGATCTAGTTGAGTGAAAAGGTGGTATGCAAGAAGCCAAGTATGAACTTGTAGTAGAAGTTAGCAAGTCAAAGAAAGTTGCACAAGTCAATGAAACTTTGTGGTCTTGGACAATCTTAGATTGCTTTGATCTTGCTAGGGTTTACATGTATACTAGATTGGTTAAATATGTAGCCCATGTATTAGATCTACATGGTGCCAAAAGTGTATTTGTTGAGGTTGGCTTGCAACTTATTTTGGGTAGTGTATCTAGAATGTGCAAGACTTGTTCCACATGCTTTTCCCAACTCTTGTTATAGATGAGGATTCCATCTAAGTTGATGATGATGAAGGAGTTAGTGAAGGGTTGAAGGATGTTTTAAATTAGGCACATGAATGTGATTGGACCATTAGTTAGGCTGAAGGGCATAACCATCCATTTGTAGTCCTATTTGAGTTTTAAAAGTAGTCTTCCAAATATATTTAGTATGAATTGGTACATAATTATATCTTGATTTGAGTTTAGTCTTGGTGAAGGATTGTACACCTTGATGTTGATTGAGCAAGTTGTCAATGTGTAGTAGAGGATATCTATTTTTCACCATGATCTTGTTGAGTGTGTGATAGTTAATGCATAGGCACCTAATACCATGCTTAGATGCAAGAACTATCAAGATGCCACATGGTGAAGAGTTAGGTCAAAACTTGTCATGATCAACTAGCTTGTGGATCTGGTATTGAACCTCATCATTCTCCTAAGAAGACCTATGATATGGAAATCTATTTGGGAGGGGACATCTAGGAATCAAATCAATTTAATGTCGTACCACATAGTGTGTGGTAAAAAATTTGTGCTTTAAAAGTTTTCATAACATTGCAGTGCCTTTTTGAGCACCTGTTGCTATGACAAAGTGCATGTATGAGTGTACATTGCTATTGCTCACAAGCTTGCTTGCACAAGTGCCTCTTGGAGAACCATGAGAAGAATTTTTTTTGCACATGGGCAATCATCTTTTGGCATTATAGTAGAGAGAAAATATAGTTTAGCCTATAAATTGGATTCCTAGAGGTTGAAATATCATTTGTCAATGTGTACCATTGCTATTGTGGTTTAGAATGGTAGAGGGCATCTTGATCATACATGTATGGTATTCCAAGTAGTATATCACAACAAAACACATGACATCACAAGTGTTGGTGTCCTTCATAAGTTTAACTACATACTTAAAGGTGAATTATTTGGTCACTCAAATGTCCTTACTATGCTACAAACATCCTAGAGAGTAGGGGTTTGGATGTGTGGTGGTAGAGAGACCTAGGTGCCAGACTACATCATGTGCAATGATTTTCTTTTGACTATCATTATTGATGATTATGTGGATAGGCTATTTGTTGACCCAAAAATTTATGTGGAAGATATAATCATGTCCCTTTAAGGCATCAATTATCATAATGTCGGTGTTGAGGCATTATGCCTCTTAAACAATATGTTCAATGGTGTTCAAATCTCATGTGGCTTGTGCGAACATGGACTGTTGTGTGCAACATTTAGTGTCACTATGAGAGTTGGTGTGATGATGATGACACCATATATAGCCTAACTGTGGCTTCTTACCCTTATATTGGTATGGAGAAGCTAATGGAGATGTCTTAAGGATTTTGTACAAAAGAGTGTTTTGTTTGCATGAAAGGTTTGTATCTAGTTTCCTACATGGCGAAAACTTTTGCTTAAGCTTCACCTCAAACTCAATCTTGGATGCATTGTGGAATGCTTGTCCCAAGGCATCTAAGATTAAGAACTCTATTTTGGCATAGATGGATGGTGATAATCCACTAATGTATTTGACCACATAGTATTGCTAAAATGTTCTCATGCAAGCATGCAGAGAAGTTGTGGTACTTGTCTATTCTTCCATAGGTTGATCCTTTCATTGGTGTAGTTGTTGAAACTTCATTTATCCATCCTCAAAATGGTTGAGGAGGAAAATTTCCTCTTGTAGGGTGCTGAAAAAGTTTTCCTAGACTGAAATTGGCTAGTATTCCTGTAAGTGCCTAAAAATGGATAGACATATAGGGTAAGTTTGATGATGATCTGATGGCCTAGTACATGACCTATGTGGAATGAATAAAACTCTCTCCCAACTAATAGGAAGCATTGAATTTAACCCATACTTGACCTTTCTCACCCATTATTTTGTATTTATTAGTCATTTGCTCAATATTTACACTTTGTTATTTGTCAAAAACTTGTCTTTTGGGCATTAATTGATAGAATCACCTATTTTTAATTGATTCAACCCTTTGTTGGACTTTAATCCACCCCAACAATTCTGATCCACCTTGAGAAATTTGTTCTACCCTAGCAAATTTATTATTGGTAAAATTGACAAATGTGCTTATTTTTGTCCACATAATTTCTTGCATGCATCTATTCCTACACCAATTTTCACCCTTGAACTCTTGTTTGAATAGTGGATGAGTGTGCCCTATGGATCTCTTGATATTAATAGAGTGGATAAATCTTTTGCAAGGGTCTTTTGGTCATCTATTCTTGAAAAGTACTTGCTTTTGCTTCTCTCCATTGTTATTCACAACAAGTCTAAGTTATATTGAAATATTGAACCAAAATTCCCACACTTTTACAAACAACACACATCATTTAGGCTCTTCAAGACCACCACTTTTATTGGTTTCAAAGCTTCAATACTAGTCACAAACAACAACATTCCTTTGCTTTATTTTATTTAGTCCTTCTATGGTTTCTCACCTTCCTTCCATCAATGAGAGAGTCCAAAGTTGAGAAGAGAAAGGATATCGAACAACTGGGTCTCCAAGGACTAATTTTCCATTGATAATTTGTTCTACATCTTGGATTTCTCTGTCTCAGGTGTAATTTCATTTAATTTGTTTTAGATTAGTTTACTTTAGTAGATTAAATTAATTGTTATTATTTTAGTTAGTTATTTTATTGGTTTGATTGTGTTGCACTCTACACCAATATTCAGATCTAGGATAGATTAGTTTTAATTTGTTAGATTAGATTAGATTAGTTTTATTTTGCAAAAGTTATTTTTAGAACAACATTGTTAAACTCTCCAAAAATCTCAAAATGATCACAAAAAGTCATTAAACCAAAGAATAGCAAAGTGAACCTCTTTCCTTATTGAACAACACAATTAGAAAACAAATAAATGAACAAAAATACATTGCATTATCTTCATTGTATTCAAAAGAAATTTAATTTGCAAAGGGATTATTTCACTAGAGAATGATAGAAAAATGCAAGTTATTAATTGGCAATTTAATTTACTTGTTATCCTTCTTATAAGTTTAGTTTATCATATTAAATTGCAAAGGGAAAGGAATACTTTAGTTTTGCTAATTTTGTATTTTGATTCATCTTCTTAATATTGAATAGTCATTCCTCTACAAACATGAAAATACACGAACACAAGAAAATGCCCCAAAACATAGTTCATTTCAGTAGTCTTTCATAATTAGATTCAATTTATTAAATCATTTGAGCACTCAAACACATTTTAAAAACACAAAAAAAGATTAGTTCATCTACATTATTATTTCAACATTTAGATTAATTTCAAACAATCATTGTAAACATCAAAACTCATAAAAATAACAAATCAAACTCATAGGACATTTGCACTTGAGCCAAAGAACTTCAAACACAATTTTAATGATTGGACCATTGAACATCTAGTTTTAAACACACATTCAACAACCAAACCTAAACAAACACATGGACAACTTGAAGTTCATCTATGAATCGAAGTTAATTGAAAACATACAAGCCAAAGATTTAGAGAAACATCTAGTCATATTTTCTCCTTCTCGGTCATGCTTGGCATCTTGTGAGAGAGGATTGTGTGAAAGTTACTTTGAGGGAGTTGAGGGTGAATTCAACAACTCTCATAACTGATAAAGAAGAATAATCTTGAGCTTTAGAGAAAATCTAACATGAAAACTACCTTATTGCAAGCAATTGATACATCCCATTTAAACAAAGTGTTTGAATGAGAGACTACCCATTTCGATGCTCTCTTCAAAATGGTTTGATAAAACCTCATTGAAGTCCACTAAGAAGTCAACATATCATGAACAATAACAAATACCTATCCACCATCACTACACCCTAACCAAACATCCTCGTTATTCGTAGAGAAAACCTTTCTCATGGAGAGGGTGGTCCATTAGAGATTCCCTACCATTACAACTATTGTTGCCTCACAAACAATAGTAGTCTACCACAATGTGTACCACACATGTGTCTACCACTAATAATTCATGCACAATAGTGGTAAGTCATATTTGGTGAGTATAGATCCCTGTTGCATTGCGCACGGAGTGCTTGCCACCAGTTTGACATTGAGATGGACATTTTTAGTGTCATGAAATAAATCTTGACATAAGTAACATTATTGATGAAGTAAGCTTTGAGCTATTAGATCTAGATATCTAGCCGAGGCATCAATTTTGCCTTTGAACATATGGCTATCTAGATTGACTTGAAATATATAAGGATTGTGATGTTGCATATGTTGTGCAAGGTTTTGTGATATTAGTTCAAGATGATTTATGAAGTCTTAGAACCACCCAAAGAGTTCTTGGTGCTACATTTCCAAGGTAAAGTTGAGCTTTCATTGAATGTCTACTGATACATTTGGTGCATGATCATCAACCATTTTTCTTCAACATTTGTCTAAGCTTTCACAAAATGAACTAGGTGCGATAAGTTCCCTTATCTATTGTGTGTGCATATGTACTGACATGAAAGAAAAATTTAGCTCTGATACCAATGATCTCCTATAGTAAACTAGGTGGTCATCTTTCAAATTAACTAGTAATGCAAGATTATAGAATGCATTAAGGAAAATGGATATGCCAACTAAAATGCACTTGTTTATAGAAGGATTCTAGTAGATATGCCACTTATATTTATATGGAATAAGGAAAAATGTATAGACAAGTAATATGAGAATTTTCTATGCCTATTATCTTCTACCAAATATACAAAATAGATATTTATATAGGTAGGACATTAGCTAGGCTCCATAGATATGCTGACAAATGTCACACACATGGTGCACTGATTATGTGTATAGTGTGATATTAGATGTCAAATTTGTATGGTGTCAATTGGTGACATGTGGTATAGATGTTGTTAGATTCAGGGCAGACAATTGAGAGGGGGGGTGAATCAGTTGTACAAAACTTTCTTCCAACTAAACACTTAAATCCACTTTGTAATTCAGCAGCATAAGGATAAATCAATCATGTAAACATAATGCATTAAATCAAGAGCAGAAACACATTAACACACATGACACTAGGATTTTGACGTGGAAAGCCCAGTTAAGGGAAAAACCACGGGGTGATTAACCCAAGATTGTATTCTCTGTTAGAAGAATAGAAAGAACAAAATGGCACATGCCAATTAGGGCTCATTGCCCGAGCACACTACTCACAAGAGGCTCACTGCCTACAAGAGACATGTTGGTGCCTGCTTAATAAATCAGGTCTAAAATGCTTAATATGTAGGCACCTTCCCAAGGGATCATCAAATTTTTCTGTCATCAAGTGTTCATCAGGGTAACTTTCTGTGTCGGGCAAACATGCATGAGGTTTGCCGATGTAGGGAGTCTAGCCGATGGGGTGTGAGGGTAAGGTTTTTTGCTATGCCATCGGTGTGATATGGTATGTCGACGGTTGGGGTTGATGCCTTTCCAACGAGAGTGGTCTGGCCGAAGGAATGTGGCTTTGGGTTTTCATCGGAATAACTTATGCTATCAGTGCAGCAGTTTTCTGGCACTCCAACGGTTTGTGTCTCGCCGAAGGGGATTGATATTGGCTAAGGTTGTGCGATCGGTGGGGTAGGTTTGTTTTTGGCCGATAGGGTGTGTCTCCCCAATCCATTGATGTTCTTCAGTGAGACATGTGCTATCAGCGAAGCTGGGGGATCTTATTCCGATGCCCTATGTTTGGCCGATGGGTTGCCATTGGTGTGACTTTGCTTATCGGGCGAGCTGGAGGGAGATCCACCAATGGTTGATGTCTGGCCGATGGCGGATGGCTCGAAGGTAGTTTGGAGGTGGTCGTCAACGTGAATTTTGTTATCGGCGAAGGAAATTTTGCATCCTCCGATGTGTTCGATCTGGCTGATGGAGGTAGCCATCGGTGTAACATTGCATATCGGGTAAAGAAGCGAAGGGTTCATCGACGCTAGGGGTCTCGCCGACTGTATGTAGCTTGTAAGTGCCATCGGCGTAGCATGGTGCGTCGGGCTGATCATGGAGGGCTAGGCCAACGGGGTTACTTTGGCCGATGAGGGTTGGATAATGTGTATCGGTGAGAGCGGCTTATCGGTGGGAGAGAGTTTGTGTGCCCTGATGGTTTATAGTCTCGCCGAAGACCGAGCAGTTTGGGTGTTCATCGGGGTGACCGAAGGTGTCGGGTGAGGGATTTTTGAGTTTGTCGATGGGGTTGGTCTCCCCGATCATGTCTTAGTGTTGGCAGGAGTCTGGGCGATGGGCTATTGGCGGATGGTTTGCAAGTCATGCAGGGCAAAAGCGCACGACATTTGATTTACTCGTGGCTTGGTTTATAAGGGACTCAGGCAAGTATTGCAGGGTGAATGTGGGATTATTGATCTCACATTTCTAGGCTAGTCAGTGGCGGATGCGCGAGGTGCTTACGTGGCACATTCTTATTGGTCCTCGACTTTTTGGACTTTTTGATGCCGTTGATCTCGTTAGGAAGTTTGGAGATCGACGGTTATCTTTTGAACATTCAAATGGAGAGTTCTCCACACTTCCACTGTTGTGTCCCGAGGCTGTGAGTTGGTTTGCCATTAATGGCAAGATTATGTAGGGGTATGGCTCGAAAAGACATGCCAGCTACCCGATTCAAAAAGAAGATTTTGGCGCAGCATTGCAGATCCCAACCCTATTTGCTCTTTCCCTCCTGTCTGTTCGGTGGCATTGAATGTTTTCGGTGCCCCCTGGTGATACATTGTACCTGACAATTTTTGAGTTGACTGTTGTATTTTTTGGTGTACACAATTTTACTATAGGTTGTAAACTGTGTTACACTTTTGGTGGTTGAAACTAGACATATCTGGCTCTATAAATGGATAAAACTGGTTTTGGTTGCTCTATGTAGGAGGTCTTGTGAGTTTATGAGTCTCATGTTTTATGTATTGTGCATAGATTCATTGGTTTCATGTTGTTTTAGATGAATAATGCTATACTACATGTGTTTTGTTATCTGTCTCCTGTATTGAATATACTTTTCTTTTGAATCTAGATATCTAAGGGGTGTCTTGGGTTCTAGGATATAGCTTACTATATCGAATGCTTAATCTCTTAACTTCTGCTCAAAGGGTAGATTAAAGTGTTTTCAGGTTAAGTGTTGAGGAAAATATATTGCAGTAAGGATATCATAAGTAGAGATAACTTAATACTCTATTTTGGGAGGTATCTGTTAGGCAGATATCACACGAATCCCCTTGAAATCCAATCTTGATATGTTTATGCTGAACATTTACATGTGTATGTCTACTAACTCCAAGCCCTGGATAGGCACCAATCTAGCTCTGTGTTGAGGTTATACACCAGGTCTAGGTTTGCATCCAAACATAAAATCAAATTCAAACTTCCAAAACAACCATTAGGACTATAGAAGTAGTTTATGGCCAAGGTCCTCTAATTCACAACTGAACATAAGCCCAAAGCTAGCCCCTTTGCACTTATCCCACAGTTTTGGTCTTCATATAGGAGGATTTATCTGCTTTGTGTCAACATCCCAGCCAGTTCATAGTCATATTTCATGGATGTTGAATAGGGAATACCCCCTAGGTTTTGCAGAGCCTGAAGAAGAAGAGGAGATAAAAATAGAGTCTATCTCCTATACTGTTGGCCTCTGGCCCAGAGATCCTGTTGATCACTGATGGCTACTTTGTAGGGAAATCTAGGAATGAACATCCAGTCAGGGAAAAAACCAACAGAAATTGGCGACTCCGCTGGGGAATATGAAGTGATGGAACCCTGATTTGTAGAAGAAAACGGTTCCTAGTTATAGGTGGCAACTTCGAAGTAATCTCCCAACTGGTCAAAGTGAAATTTATATGCAGGGGAGAAGATCCCAATGTAATCCTTTATTTGAAGAGTTACCAGTAGAAAGAAGGATGATGTATAGAAGAAAATGAACCGTCTCAGTCAGTCATGAGGGTTCCCCCAGGAATAATGATGATATTCAGGACAACCCTAGGCCATCAGGACAACATGTGCCTTATTTTTCAAATGTAGAAGCTGATATCCAAGGTGCATATGAGAGGCAACATGGTGGCAGTTTAAGGATGAGGTCAGAGGTGTTCCAAGAATGCCCTTTCTTAGAGCCTGGTGAAAGATTTGAAGAGGTAGAATCTCTGAGGGATGAAGAAGATGATGACCAGAATGGTATGAGACCATCTACCTCCATGCCTAAAGAAGAACAGTTAGCTAAAGAAATCAAAAGCCTAAGAGCAGAATTAGAATATTTACAAGCAATGAGAGTCAGAGATGACATGAGACAGAAAGTGCAAGCTCTGAGAGTTGCTCAGAATGATTCAGTTCCTACCTTGGAAAATGCAAATGTGCAGAGAAACCAGTGTAGAAATGAAGTGCAACATCAACATAATGATCAAAGATAGAATGTAAATGATCCCAGAATACCATTGAACAATGTAAGAAATCAGAACGTAAACAGAAATATTAATGCTAATCAGTTTGATAGACAACCCATGTAGCTAGATAGATTTAGACAGCTAGTGTTTGATGGTATCCCTGGTTATCCTAACCCCATTGACAAGCATGTAAGGCTGCAAGTGCCAAAAATTTTAGGAAATAACACTGTGTCAGGGGAGGATCATCTAAAAGCTTTCCAAAATGTCATGGACAACTTTGAGGTTGAGCATGAGGATGTTTTTATGAAGTCATTCATGCAATCTTTGGTTGATGAGGCTAGAGAATGGTACAAGAATCTGCCTGATCGGAGCATTTCATCATGGGATGATTTCAAAAGGATGTTTAAGGAGCAGTATGGTGACAAAATTGACCCTAGCTTTTTTGTAAATGAGTTCACTAGTATCACTAAAGGGTCAAATGAGTAGGTTGCAGATTTTAATGCCAGATTCACTAAAGTATTGAACAAATTGCCACATCACATGAGGCCAAATGAACCAATGTGCATAATATTGTATATTAATGCTTTTGATGCCAAAAATGCATATGGGTTGAGGGATAAAGGTCCTGCTACTCTCAGGGATGCTTTCAAGATAGCAATAAATAGTGAGAATAACAGGAAAGCATCAGGCAAGACAAACAAGAGGGATGACGTGAAAATTCTGTAGAATCCAAACAAACCTCAGAATGTTCAAGGTAATACATCTGCTCCTGAAGATAAAATTGATAAACTGGCAAATATTGTTAAGGCTTTAAGCTATAGACTGGCTAGAAGTGAAAAAGGGATAGGTCCTGATAGGCAAGTTTACCAAAGGCAAGAAAAAAGGCCAGCATTGCATGATATGCCATATAATACCAATTGGCATAATGGTAAACCTGTATTTCCACATAACAACACAAATCAGAGAGCTCAACATATCAAGGAAACTCCTGATCCTTTGAAAAAAGATGTGAATATTGTTGATGATACTCCAGGGTGCATAATCTATCAAATGCCACATTCACAGTCACAATGCATGATTGCTCAGTCTTTGTATGATAATGCTGTGTCCTGTAATGAATACAATGAGCCACATTATATGCAGGATGCTAATGTTAATATGCTATCCATAGGCAGGGAACATCCTTCTCATGATGTAGAGGAGAGCACAGATGATGAGGATAATGAAGATAGCTATGTATATGCTCAGGGCTCACATAGTTTTTTGAATAACCTGCAGAGACCTTCTGATGAAGAGATTAGAGCTCTCACAGCTGCAGCAGTAGCCCAAGTCAAGAGGAACTATAACCTCAAGGGCAAGGCTCAGGTAAGCAGCCCACATCAGCCAGAAGGTGTTTCTGCAAGTCAGCCAATGCGTGATCATAGAGGGGCTGAAACATATAAGAAACAATGGAATAATAACAAGTAAAATTTCAAACAAAAACCAGGTCACGATTTCCACAGATCAGAAAATGAAAGCCCCTAGAATGAAGAGTGAAGTAAGAACCCTCAGGTTATGGATGACAGTCAAGTAGCCATAAAGACTAAGGCCGGATCGGTTTAGGATAAAAACAAAGCCACAACACAAGCTACAACTGTCATACAAAGTTATGCCCCATTTGATATCACTCAAATCCTCTCTCAGGTAAAGGTTTCTATCCCATTAATGGAACTTATGAAGGTTGAAGAGATCAAGAATAGGACGGTATCCCTAATTTCTGGGGTGCCTTGTCAAGCTAAGCAAAATGATGAGGCCCAAGGTAAGAAGCAGGCCTTGTGCAATGAAGAAGATGAAGTCCTTGAGGTGTATTTAGGGATGACCATGACAAAATGCCCTTCTCAAGTCAACCAATGCGTGATCATAGAGGGGCTGAAACATATAAGAAAGAATGGAATAATAACAAGTAAAATTTCAAACAAAAACCAGGTCACGATTTCCACAGATCAAAAAATGAAAGCCCCCAGAATGAAGAGTGAAGTAAGAACCCTCAGGTTATGGATGACAGTCAAGCAGCCATAAAGACTAAGGCCGGATCGGTTTAGGATAAAAACAAAGCCACAACACAAGCTACAACTGTCATACAAAGTTATGCCCCATTTGATATCACTCAAATCCTCTCTCAGGTAAAGGTTTCTATCCCATTAATGGAACTTATGAAGGTTGAAGAGATCAAGAATAGGACGGTATCCCTAATTTCTGGGGTGCCTTGTCAAGCTAAGCAAAATGATGAGGCCCAAGGTAAGAAGCAGGCCTTGTGCAATGAAGAAGATGAAGTCCTTGAGGTGTATTTAGGGATGACCATGACAAAATGCCCTTCTCAAGTGGAGCCATTTTATGTATCCTTGGTTATAAATGGAAAAGTAATCAAAAATTGTATGCTTGATTCTGGAGCATCCACAAACATTATGCCTCTGGCTATCATGCAACAAGCTGGATTGAAAATAGACAAGGCATGTGGAAAATGTTATGCAATGGATGCTAGAGAGGTACCAGTCATTGGAATCATAAAGGATGTGGATTTCAGATTGGCAGCGTATCCAGAGAAAACCTACAAAATGAACATAACAGTGGTTGACATCAAGCCACAGTATGGTATGCTGTTGTCAAGAAGATGGGCAGCACTCATTGGTGGAAGTATGCAACTGGACCTGTCATATGCTATGATTCCAATGAATGGCAAGGCTATCAAACTAATCAGAGAAGAAAGATCATCAGAGACAGTAGAGAATCAAGAATCAGAAGAACAGATATGCTTTGTGAACACCGATTGTGATAACTTCAGGGTTGTCTCAGATGATAAAGAGGATAGAGAGAAAAATGTTTGCATTGAAGAACTGGACCAGTAGGGTTTATGGACCATGTATTTTGATGGAGCCTGTGCAAAGGAAGGCTCTGGAGCTGGAGTTGTATTCCGGTCTCCATCTGGTAAGCTCCTAAAGCTCTCCTTCTTGCTAAGGTTTGCTTGCACAAACAACATTGCGGAGTATGAAGCCTTACTCTTAGGTTTAAATCTAGCTCTCAAACATGGAATTAAGATGCTGAGGATATTTGGGGATTCTGAATTGATTGTATCCCAAGTTAGGGATAGGTATGCCTCAAAGAACAAAAGATTAAAACAATACAAGCATGTTGTCTGGGATACCATTGAATTATTTGATGCATTTTCAATAGGCTGGGTAGAGAGATCAAAAAATGTCATGGCAGATTTCCTTGCTAATGTGGCTATTAGGCCAGATGATATAACCCTGTCTGACATTACAAAAGTTGAAGTTAAAATCAGACCTGCAGTACCAGAAAACATATGTAGTTGGCAAGTGTTTGATGATGACAAGGACCTATTAAGATTTTTGCACTGCATAGATGAATATGAGAACCAAGAAATTGATTTTCAAAATTTTGTAGAAACTATAGATGGAAAAGAAACTCTTATGGGGAAAGAAATAATTTAGTTGAAGACTAACAAAATCCCTAAAAGGTTAGTAGCTTTGGAAAGAGCTTTTGATAATAGAGACCAATTGGTCACAAAGACATCTCCCACAAATAAAGATGACCTAGAGGAGATAAATTTGGGGACATCTCAGGCTCCCAAGAAGGTATACATTGGCAAACAGCTCAAACCACATATCAGGTGCATGTTGATTGCATCACTGAAAAGATATAAGCATGTTTTTGCCTGGTCATATGAAGACCTCAAGGCTTATAGAGAAGACTTATTTTAGCATGAGATCCCTTTGAAGCCTAGAGCTAAGCCATTTAGACAAAAGCAAAGGCCTATTAATCCTACCTTGGCTCCAAAAATGCAGGAACAACTCAAGAAGCTTAGGGAGGCTGGAATAATTGTGCCAATCAGACATTCAACTTGGGTGTCTAACCTTGTCCCAGTTAGAAAAAAGAATGGTGGTATTAGGCTTTGTGTTGACTTTAGAAATTTGAATGTATCCTCCTTAAAGGATAATTACCCATTGCCTAATATGGAGGCTATGTTGCAGAAAGTGACTGGTTGTGAACTCCTATCCATGATAGATGGATTCTCAGGTTACAATCAGGTGAAGGTAAAGGAATCAGAACAATACAAGACTGCCTTCACCACTCCATGGGGAACTTGTGTGTATGTGAGGATGCCATTTGGACTAACAAATGCAGGTACTACATTTCAAAGAGCAATGGATGTTGCTTTTGCAGGGTTGATTGACTCAATTCTGGCTGTATATCAGGATGATCTAACTGCCTATTCAAAGAAGGAAGAGCAGCATTGTATGCACTTGGAGCAGATTTTCATAAGAGCACTAGAGTATGGCATTTCTCTAAATCCAAAGAAGTGTGCTTTTGGGGTAGTTGAAGGAAAGCTTTTGGGGCACATTGTTTCCAAAGACGGAGTTGGGATTGACCCTGAGAGAATAGCTGCAATTGATAAGATCCAGATGCCAAAAACAGTAAAAGGAATACAGTCCTTCTTTGGACAAATAAATTTTGTTAGAAGATTTGTTCCCAACTTTGCAGAAACCACAAGGAACATTTCTAAACTCCTGAAGAGGGGTGAGATTGTCAGTTGGGAAGGTGAAGCAAGCAGATCTTTTCAGGACATCAAGGAAGCAATCAAGATGGCTCCTGTGCTGAAATCTCCTGATTTTTCCAAGCCATTCCAATTGTTTTCATTTGCTTCTTTCCATACTGTTGCTGCATGTTTATTACAGAAAAATGAAGATGGATTTGAGCAGCCCATAGCTTTTTTCAGTATGTCCTTGCAGGCTTCTAAGCTAAAGTACAATATCATGGAGAAACAGGCATATGCACTAGTCAGAGCAGTCAAGAGTTTCAGGCCATATATGGTAGGATCCCAGATAATTGCGTACGTGCCTCATGCAGCAATCAAGGATATCTTCACTCAACAGGAGGTGACTGGAAGAAGGTGCAGATGGATAAATAAACTGCAGGAGTTCAATATAGAGATACAAATTACCAATTTGGTAAGAGGACAAGGATTAGCCAAGATGATGGCGTAGTCAAACTTGGAAGCATGCCAGGTCAATGCAGTCTAGAATGAGAATGTTAATGTATCAAAATCTGAATGGTATAAGGACATCATATATTACTTGCAAAATCTGAATTGTCCTTCCCATTTCAATGACAGTCAAAAGAGGACCTTAAAGCTACATGCAATCAGGTATATTATTGTTCAAGGTGAGTTGTACTGGAAGAATCCTGATGGTGTGCTGCTAAGATGTGTGGATGAAGATGAAGCTAACAATGTTTTGAATGACATGCATAAAGGATTGTGTGGTGGACATTATACTGCCCAAACAACAGCTCATAAGATCCTTAGGGCAGGGTATTGGTGGCCCAGTCTCTTTTCAGATGCACAAAGGCTGGTAAGGAAATGTGACCCTTGCCAAAGGTTCTCAGGAAAGTTAAGGTATGAAGGTGCACTGCCCCTTAGAACTGTAACTGTGGATGCTCCTTTTCAGCAATGGGGAATTGATTTCGTAAGGGAAATTGCAGAGAAATCAAGTGGGGGGCACAGTTGGATTTTGGTGGCTACTGACTACTTCACCAAATGGATTGAGGCTATTCCAACTAAAAGAGCTACAAGTAAGATAGTGATGGATTTCATACTGGAAAATATCATCATCAGATTTGGAGTACCATTCAAGATAGTCACAGATAATGCTATGTGCTTCAGATCTGGTGAATTTGTTGATTTTTGCAACAAATATGGGATAAATTTATCATATGCATCACCATACCACCCACAGGGAAATGATCAAGCAGAGTCAAGCAATAAAAGCCTCATGAAAATCATCAAGAGGATAGTGGATAAGAACAAGAGAACTTGGAATTCAAAGTTAAAACTGGCATTATGGGCTGACAGGGTGACAATAAAAAAAGCTATTGGAAGGTCACCTTATGAGCTGGTATATGGTGCATTAGCCAGGCTGCCTATAAATAATCTCTTGCCAGTGTACAAATTCATCCAAGAGAATGATGAGGAGATTGAAGACCCCATGATAGAAAGAATAAACCAGCTGGTTGCACTGGATGAAAGTAGAAGGAAAGCCCACCGGATCAATCTTAAGAAACAACAAAATGTGAAGTATCTGTTTGACAAGAGAGCTACAGAAAGGAATTTCCAGATAAATGACTTGGGTGCTCATCTGGAATGCAAGAAGCCAGGACAAGGGCAAACATGGTAAGTTTGAACCCTTGTGGATGGGCCCATATCAAGTTTGCAATACTCATGGCGAGGATTCTCATGTCCTCCAGGCCCTAGATGGTGAGATGCTGGAATTGCCTGTGCATGGTCAATTCCTCAAATTTTTTTGCATAAGTGATCTGCCTCTGTGCACATTTGTAAAAATATGTGTATACTATAAATATCTTGTACAGTTGGTGCTTTTTTGTGTTTTGCCTAGTCTGCCTGGAGATCTGGTTCTTGCTGCAGCCTTGTGCCTGCACGTCCCCAATCGGAGCCACTGTTGGTGCCTGCTTAATAAATCAGGTCTGAAATGCTTAATATGCAGGCACCTTCCCAAGGGATCATCAAATTTTTCTGTCATCAATTGTTCATCAGGGTAACTTTCTGTGTCGGGCAAACATGCATGAGGTTTGCCGATGTGGGGAGTCTGGCCAATGGGGTGTGAGGGTAAGGTTTTTTGTTGTGCCATCGGTGTGATATGGTATGTCGACAGTCGCAGTTGATGCCTTTCCGATGAGAGTGGTCTGGCCGACGGAATGTGGCTTTGGGTTTTGATCGGAATAACTTATGCTATCGGTGTAGCAGTTTTCTGGCCCTCCGACGGTTTGTGTCTCGCCGAAGGGGATTGCTATCGGCGAAGGTTGTGCGATCGGTGGGGTAGGTTTGTTTTTGGCTGATAGGGTGTGTCTCCTCGATCCATTAATGTTCTTCGGTGAGACATGTGCTATCGGCGAAGCTAGGGGATCTTCCTCCGATGCCCTATGTTTGGCCGATGGGTTGCCATCGGTGTGACTTTACTTATCGGGCGAGCTGGAGGGAGATCCACTGATGGTTGATGTCTGGCCGATGGTAGATGGCTCGAAGGTAGTTTGGAGGTGGTCGTCGGCGTGAATTTTGTTATCGGCGAAGGAAATTTTGCATCCTCTGATGTGTTCGATCTGGCCGATGGAGGTAGCCATCGGCATAACATTGCATATCGGGTAAACAAGCAGAGGGTTCGTCGACCCTAGGGGTCTCACCGACTATATGTAGCTTGTAAGTGCCATCGGTGTAGCATGGTGCGTCGGGCTGATCATGGAGGGCTAGGCCGACGTGGTTACTCTGGCCGATGAGGGTTGGACAATGTGTATCGGTGAGAGTGGCTTATCGATGAGAGAGTTTGTGTGCCCCGATGGTTTATAGTCTCACTGAAGACCGAGCAGTTTGGGTGTTCATCGGGGTGACCGAAGGTGTCGGGTGAGGGATTTTTGAGTTTGCCGATGGGGTTGGTCTCCCCGATCGTGTCTTGGTGTCGGCAGGAGTCAGGGCGATGGGCTATTGGCGGATGGTTTGCAAGTCATGCAGGGCAAAATCACACGACATTTGATTTACTCATGGCTTGGTTTATAAGGGACTCAGGCAAGTATTGCAGGGTGAATGTGGGATTATTGAACTCACATTTCTAGGCTAGTCAGTGGCTGATGCGTGGGGTGCTTACGTGGCACATTCTTATTAGTCCTTGACTTTTTGGACTTTTTGACGCCGTTGATCTCGGCGGGAAGTTTGGAGATTGATGGTTATCTTTTGAACATTCAAATGGAGAGTTCTCCACACTTCCACTATTGTGTCCTGAGGCTGTGAGTTGGTTTGCCATTAATGGCAAGATTATGCAGGGGTATGGCTCGAAAAGACATGCCAGCTACCTGATTCAAAAAGAAGATTTTGGCGTGGCATTGCAAATCCCAACCCTATTTGCTCTTTCCTTCCTGTCTGTTCGATGGCATTGAATGTTTTTGGTGCCCCCTGGTGATACATTGTACCTGGCAATTTTTGAGTTGACTGTTATATTTTTTGGTGGAGTACACAATTTTACTATAGGTTGTAAACTATGTTACTCTTTTGGTGGTTGAAACTGGACATATCTGGCTCTGTAAATGGATACAACTGGTTTTGGTTGCTCTGTGCAGGAGGTCTTGTGAGTTTATGAGTCTCATGTTTTATGTATTGTGCATAGATTCATTGGTTTCATGTTGTTTTAGATGAATAATGCTATACTGCATGTGTTTTGTTATCTGTCTCTTGTATTGAATATACTTTTCTTTTGAATCTGGATATCTAAGGGGTGTCTTGGGTTCTAGGATATAGCTTACTATATCGAATGCTTGATCTCTTAACTTCTGCTCAAGGGGTAGATTAAAGTGTTTTCAGGTTAAGTGTTGAGGAAAATATATTGCAGTAAGGATATCATAAGTAGAGATAACTTAATACTCTATTTTGAGAGGTATCTGTTAGGCAGATATCACACGAATCCCCTTGAAATCCAATCTTGATATGTTTATGCTGAACATTTACATGTGTATGTCTACTAACTCCAAGCCCTGGATAGGCACCAATCTAGATCTGTGTTGAGGTTATACACCAGGTCTAGGTTTGCATCCAAACATAAAATCAAATTCAAATTTCCAAAACAACCATTAGGACTATAGAAGTAGTTTAGGACCAAGATCCTCTGATTCACAACTAAACATAAGCCCAAAGCTAGCCCCTTTGCACTTATCCCACAGTTTTGGTCTTCATATAGGAGGATTTATCTACTTTGTGTCAACATCCCAGCCAGTTCATAGTCATATTTCATGGATGTTGAATAGGGAATACCCCCGTAGGTTTTGCAGAGCCTGAAGAAGAAGAGGAGATGAAAATAGAGTCTATCTCCTATACTGTTGGCCCCTGGCCCAGAGATCCTGTTGATCACTGATGGCTACTTTGTAGGGAAATCTTGGAATGAACATCCAGTCAGGGAAAAAATCAACAAGACACACTGTCTACAAAATAATAAGTATCACATACATGAACTGGAGAATAGCATTTTCACCATGCTTGAATCAGTTCCATTTAAGTCCAATACTTATGCTCTGCCTTTCGCTTTCCTCCTCGCTACCACACTCACATCTCCACAAGACACACTATGAAATGACTTTACAATCCCTTATTTATATAAGACATCAACTTAGGAATAATCATCTAAGTCAACAAACAACTACAAGAACATCTACAGGATGTGTAACACGTTCGGTCGGCCAGTCTCAGGAAGAACACCATCATCCAAAAGTTATTCTTCAAGTGCGAGCTCCAACTCCAATGCAGACCACCAACACAAGCTAGACACGGTCCAAGGACCTTCACAAGATTGCCTGAATCACCAAAAACATCCACACTTCATCTGCTTACTGCAATCCTTCTCTCCTTCATCCAGAACCTCAAGAACACAGTCTGTCATCACTGTCACAAAGGAATAGATGCTTGTGGACCTTCAAACCATGAACCAATCAAGTTGACACTTCACAAAGACTTTCTCAACACTCCCTCAAATCTGCAGAACAGGATAATGCATTTCCGGATCTCACCGAACCTGTCTATGTCACTCTGTCACCTCTAAACACCTGCCGAAACTAGTTTTACTTGAACAACCACAACTTCTTCAGATCTTCATGTGGACCTCTGAAATCTTTACTGGATCACCTTAAGACACACATCTACAAACCCTTTAAACCGCATCCTCTGATCCTCATCTTATCTTAGACTTTTACCTTACTGTCTTCATTGTTCTTCTCTGTTCCTGATTAGGACTAATTTTCTCAATATCCTCAGCACTCAGCTCATCCAATCCTTTTTATCAATGCAACAGGGGTATGTTGACATCAATGATAACACCAGTTAGGCCCATACTTGCAACATATGCCACCATGTATTAGATGCATATGGTGCTAGTTGAATAACCATTGTGATATAGAGGCTGCATAACACATGGTTGTTGATGTCCCATGTGGTGCACATGTAGGGTCTAATTGGGCTTCTATATGTGTAAGGCCACAAAAAGTAGGTGAATAGTGTTGCATGGCTACACATGAGAACTGCGATGTGAGGATAATGTTGTGTGTGGATTTGTGAGCATTGTGTTGCACATGTTGAGTGCATGATGAAATTATCGAAAAGGATGCATGTTAAAGTAATGAAATAAATAAATAAAACAAAAAGATAGATTCTAAGATATGTGGTAGTATGATGCCTCACAATCTCTTCATATTCTTGGTAGAACATCTCCAAACCTACACACACAAGTCATTAGTGAAAATTGTAAAACCACATTAGTAGCATGAAAATATCAATGTAAACATTTTATATTTTTCTAAGAATGAAATCAATAATGTGTAAAAGGGAAAGTGTGGTATGAATGGAATCATGGAGTTGGAATTAGTGTGGCCCCCATCAAGGATACAAATTTGATGCCATGTAAAGCATAGATATAAATAGAAGAATGACGTAAGCAATAATTGTGGAGTTGGAATCAATGTGGATTCCACTCATAATTAAGAATGAACCATATAAAATTGATGCATGATGTAAATGAAAATTACAGATTTGGAATCGATGTGGCCCCCATGAAGGATACTAACATGAACCATATAAACTTGAGGCTAAAAAGGTGGATATAATATAACCCACCTAAATTGAATGCATACATAATTATGGATTTGATTTGAGGAGAGGAAAAGTATGTGAAGGCAACTTGTGGGAATTTGTTGGACCTACCATGTAAATCAAAAGAGTTGACTTTGAAATTTTTTCCCTAGGTATGAGAACAAGTGTGAGAGATGTAAAGTGTCCATGTTGCAAGTGTCATTGTGTAAGAGCAATATATGATAAATGTTGTAAAAGATATGTTCATTAAGTAATAACATAATAAAGATGGTGTGAGATATCATCATGAGATAGCCATATAGTATGCCCTATAAAATATGTTCATGTGAAATAATATAACAATTGCGTGTAAAAGATAACATCATGATGTACTTGTGTGAAATGTGTATATAAAAAGTGTGCCTACAATGTGAGGACATGCCTGGGTAAAATTAAGATGGACTCATACAAAAGATAATAATGTAAGTAAAATAGTATACAAGAATATAAAGGATATCATAGTGTAAGTGCAAGAGTATAAACATGTCATGTAGAATGTGTTTATGTCAAGATGACATAAGCGAAATGGTGTAAAATGTAATCATGTAAGTACCACCAAGGAAATGTCATGTAATATCAATGTCAACATGCAATAGCAATATAAAACATACCACGAAAGATACAAGCATGTAAGAGTATGCTATACCATCATATGTAATAAGTATGTTCTCCAAAGAGAGTAAGAATTACCTGGCTTCAAAAATAACATCCATAGATTCTCCCAAGGGAGGAAGCCAAGAAAAGTAGTGTGTAAATGTCAAGTCCCATAAGTGAAAAGGTGATAGAAATAAGTGTGAAGGTGAATTAGGAATATCACAACAAATAAGTCATAATCAAAAGGCTAAAGCAAGTCATGCAAAAGATATAAGATTAATGATAAGGAGGAGTATAATAATTGTGGCTCAATCAAAAAGTCCAAGAATAAAAGATCAAGACAAACAACATGTTTTGGTCAATATGAATGAAATCATGTTGAGGACACTTCATCTATTTGTAACATCTCAAATCCATAGGAAAATCACAAAGGCCAAAAATAAAATATAGAATAAGAGGTCATGAAACAAAATGAATGTTCAGGGATGCTTGTGTCAACATGTACCGTAAGAGGTATCTTTGCATTATCCATATATTAATTATGAAAATGAGGAGGGGAGATAAGGTGAGAAAAAAAGAAATGTTAAACATGTTAAAGGATATCAAAACATGAGTAATAGTGTATAAAAATGATCAACTTGTATAATGTGTATCCACCATTATCCAATAGATCATCATCTTCCCAATTATCAATTGTCAAATCACCAAATCTAACCACTCATGAGTTTTCTTGTGTTGGACCTAGATCCCCATGCAGAGTAGGTCACTTTAAAAATATGTGTGCTAAATGAATAGTTTTTTATTTAGGTTTTCACACCCATATTTGCTATTGCTTTTCTTCTTCTATAATATTATTTACTTGATCTTGCATTTTAGTTGTAGCATTTCATAGTACAAGTAGACCTTTGATTGTCACATTGGTAGATGTAGATTTAGACACATGTCCTTGATCCTTTCTTAGATGTGATGGATTGAGAGCTTCAACAAGATCCAAATTTGGTTCATTTTAATATGTTTTTGTACAAAATCATTTAATATTTTCTATTTGTGTGCTTGTTTCTCTTAATACACCTTGTAGATGCTACATGAGATATTTGTTCTCTCATGTAAAAACTCTTTTAGAGTATGAATAAATGAAGCAATAATGTTATCACATGTTCCAAAAGAGGTTGATAGGGATCCTTGTTACTTTGACCACCCTTGATAAATAAAATTTACACATTGATATAAAATATAAGGGATGACTTGAAATTGTTCTATTAATGGCAGAGAAAGGATGAGGCTAAATCTATCCAAAGTTGGAACAATGTGAACAAATATTAGTTCCTCTTTTTGTTCAATTTACAAGTGTAAGATGATGGATCCTGCAGTATCTTGGGTTATATCATTAGAACACTTGAAGAGAAACCCTCAAATGTGCATATGACTCTTGGTGTAATACACAAAAATTGTTTCATGCAAATATTGAAATGTGAATCAAGGTCAACCATAATTCCTTGGGTTTTCTTATAATCGTCATTTCATTCAATTCAGAAAAAAACACTAATAGTCTAGACTCCAATAATAACATTATTGGTATTTAAAATATCAATATTGGATTCCAATATTATTATTTTCCAATCTTAAATTTGTGTGATATTAGATTCCAATATTGTCGATATTGGTTTTTAATTATGATATTGGATTCTAGTGTATCTAATATTAATTTTATGAGGGTGATATTAGATTCCAATGGTTCCAATATTAGATTTTAAGTAAAATGTTATTGAATTCCAACAATATCATTATTGATTTATCACTTTCATAGAATTATTTAAGCATAAGTACATAAATGAAATACATTATAGAAAAATAAATTGAGTACATAGTTAGTCATGAATCTTTCATCAGCATAGCCAATTATTGAAGTAAACAGTAATATTTCATTCATACTAAATAATAGTATAGTTCAATAGGTCTCGTTGGAACTTGATTTACAACATCTTCATTACACCCACATCCCATACTAATATGAAAGTGTGTATATGTTGTTTATTGTATTAAACACCATTTGAGTCATGTTTAATCGCATTACTAACTTTAAGTTGTGCAATGAATACATAATGGCTTCATATCTTTTTTTGTTATAGCGATCTGGTCTCAAGTCCAACCTTTATTAGATGCCCATTCCCATACAATTTTATTGATGTTAATGTCTAATGTACCTTCACTTGATTCTTTCCACCATTGATTGTCCCTTACACAATTTTGGTACAAAGCCTTTTCTATTTTGGCTTTCCCAACTAGCCGCTATCATCTAACCTTCACTAAATGTGACCCATTATCACCATGAAGCTAATAATAGACATCCCCTTCCAATCTACCCATCCAAATTGGTATTATTTTTTAACTTCATCATATTCTAAGGAACTATTCATCATACACATCCCCTATGGAATTGAATTGTTTTATAGGTTTTATAAGATGGTCCCACATAAACATCTTTATTTATTACGACATTATGAGTAATGTAATCTTCCCTGTACTATTGATGAAGTTAATGTCCTTCTCTATTTCTAGCCAAAAACAATGCCTTGATTTATGACCATAATTAAAAAGGGTTTATCCCAAGCTTCCAACACATTTTCCAATACGTTATCTTTAGAAGCTAGAATTCCTCACCTCCATTGGTGACACTTTTTCCCCATAATTTAATATATTCTTTTAATCCCCTTTTCAACTCCTTCATCTTTTTCAATGTGTTGAAGGGTGCAATGGAGGTTACCCTATAGGTAAATCTAGATTACCATCAGACAATGTATGGTATATCTTGATTGGATAGGACTGACGTAACTCCCTTCTTATTGCACTCTATAATTCATCACAAGTATATTCTTTGACACCTATAACTTGGAGTGCTTGGGTTTTTTAATATTAACCATCCTATGGTTACCATCAACTAAATCCATAAACATCCCCAATAAGGTATAGGGTGAATGTATTAGGTCCCCTCTTGACATGTTATATAGGAGTCCATGATTTATGGTAAAGAGAATGTTTCTATTTTCTAGTACACACCTAAAATTCTCCCAAATGTTCCATATATATCTTGATGGTTGTGGCCAAATGGAAGTAATCTTACACAATATTAAAAACTCTCCTTGTCAATATTGATGCAAATGCAAACAAGGTATGATTTGAAAATCACTTGAAACATTTTCCAATTACAATTAAAGGATTGGAAGAAGGTTTTTAATAATGCATTTGAATTACCAATATTAATAGACAAATATTGCATAGCTTCCTCTTTATACTGAGCACTTTTCCCATATATGACATTGTTTAATAGTGCATCATGCAATGGTTGTTGTGATGAACCAATTTCATAAATCAAATCACCATACACATCAACCACCAAGTATTTTTCTTTAGACACAATACTAGTGATGTGACTATGAAATTTGGTCCATGCTCAAGAAATGGAAGGCTAGAGTGACCAAAACCAACAATCTTGTGCTCATGAGTTAGCATGTGAGTTAAGGAGACGTGGATATTTAAAGAACTATTTAGTGAATTTTCTTTTCTACCCATCCTTAGTATGGACCTCTTTACCTTGTCCATCTTGTCACGCATGATGATTAAGAAGTTGCCATGGTTTCTCTTTAATTGTAACCTATGTACATAGTATTTTGTATGACAATATGTAATGTAGTCATTGTGTCATTTCTAATAATCTTATAATTACTTTAATATTTTTGGGCTTGTTTTTTCTCTTCTTGTATTTTAAATATATTCATACTCACCATGCCTTGCAAATAAATTATTTGTCATTATGGTTACATCTAGAAACTTTTTATTCTAGATTTTGTTAAATTTAGGTTGAGACAATGTTGACAGCCCTAACACTGCTTGGTCATTGTTACACTTTTTGAGAATTGTATTCTAGTTATAGTTTGTGGGAAGCATTGTAACATGAACTTTGCTTTAATATTTCCTTATAGATCAAGTTAAATGTGGATCCATATTTTTTTTTGTATTGTTTCTTGAATGATTGTAATATTTCCTACTAAATTTGGTCTTGGTGTCTCCAAGTCTATATCACCATTAACTAATCAAATTTCACCCTGTTCATGAATATGCTTTGATAATTGTAGAAGGCAGTTCTTAAAATTCCAAAAGTAGTAAACCATGCATTATGACAAACTTCCATCATATCAAAATTCATTGTACAAAGACCCTTTTTTGTTCCCTGACCCTCTCTATTAATAATTGAATTTGATGCCAATGCATTTAGTATGAATTAGTTTTTAGTATTATCATTCATTTATCTTCATTTAGGCCTCCCATTAGTGATTGATCTATTGGGAATTCTAGAGAGACAATATAGTTTAAAATAAGAATTCAATCTTAGGTCTTGAAAAAATGAAACATTTTTTCCTCAACAGGTTTTTTCTAATGAGAGGTATTTGTTGGAGCACTACTTAACTTTTCAAAGGTTACATCACCTTCGAATTAATTGATGAGTATTATTGCAATCATTGACATCAAAATAAATTGAATACGCTAGCTGGAAATATTGTTCTTCAAGTTCTTTCCACATACATGGACCTCTACCTGCTTTGAAACAGTTTTCAATTTCACATCTATAATAGAATTGGTAAGATAGGCCAACTAATTAGTAATCCATTGTACGGGAGATCCTTTTGACTTGGAGTAAATAGTGCAAGTAGGTAAGTAAACCTTATTGATATGAACCCTAAAAGTGCTTCCATATAATTATTTAAGTTGCACCCATTCTCCTTCTAAGACATTTGTAAATATCTCCTTTGCAACATACTTATTTGCATATGAACACAAATGGATCAACTTAGATACAAATAATTTAAACTTCAAGTTTTAGTCACCACCATGTATAGAGGATGAACCATCACATTGGTCACTTCCTTTAATATCTAACATGATTCCTATATTATGGATCACCATTTTGGATATTGGCCATGCTATGATTTTGTTGTCCGCTATATCCTAGTGGCATAATTGCTACATGGAAGCAATACATTTTCCATAGAGACAACAAATATGAGGGGTCCTTATCTCTTTCCATGAATTTTGTGATCTTTTACGTTAGTTATAAAACTATGATCTATCCCAACACTCTCATATGTGTTTTAGTATCACATTCTCTAAAATAAATTGTGTTATGTCTATTGGAACTTTATTATTGAAGTTTGAAATGAATTATGACTAATATTCCTACTTAGTCTAAAGAGGAGAACAATGCAAATAAACTAGATCTACAACAATTTTTAGTAAAGTAGTATCACAAGAGAGAAAACTAGAAGAGAAATGTAGAGAACACAAGATATACTTTGGGAAAATGCTCATATGATAAAAACCTAGTCTCTAAAGCACACCCAAAATGTATTACTCTCCAAATCATATTTATAATACACCCTCTAATTTAGAGAGCTTCAATGGAGATTAACACTTTGGATTTGGAGGAATTCTAGTAACATAACCTTGCATAAAACTAACCATATAATATCCATCCTAAGCCCTAAATATATAGGCCAAGGAGACCAAAGAAACCATCAATGATTTACAAAAACCATGGGCTCAAAACCATGAGCCAAGTCTTAGTCCAACTAGACCAAATTGGACCCATGAACCCTCCTCCAAAAGTATCTCCTCTTGGAATATAATGTAACTCCCTAATTTACCATTTGATCCCAAAGACTAAGAAGAGTCCAAGTAAATCCCAAGCACTCCATGTGGGTGCAGTATTTGGTCTTACACACCTCCTACAACTAGATAAAAATAGCAGGTTGAAGATGTTAGTCATAATCCACTTAGTAACCCCCTATTTAGTGACTTCTTACAACAATCATAAGAACAATAAAACATGGTGGAGAGCCCCAACTAAGGAATCTCAATATTCTTCCAAGAGAGGCACCCTTTTCCATGTAGGCACATTATTTTTATATAATTTTACAAATATTAAATAGTTTCAAGAACCTTAGCACCAAGACTTGCAAGGTCCAAAACACCTATTCCTAACAATCACCCATTTATTGTATACATTGAAATAATCATAAGGGGTTTTCAACATAGTGAGCTAAATACTAGGGGTTGATCCCCATATCCATCTTACACCATCTAAACTTCTATGTGTTAATGAGCTTTGTCAATACATTTACAACATTCATAGAAGTGTTCATCTTCTTGACCATAACCTTCATATATTCCACCAAGTCATGAACAAAGTGATACTACACATCAATGTGATTACTCCACATATAAAAGGTCAGGTTCTATACAAATCTAATGACACACTAAATCAACAATATATCTTGAATCAACCTAATATTTGAACACAATCTCTGGAGCTAGACCATCTCCTTACATGCATGGATATCTACCACATACCCTACCTCTTTCATCAAAAGAGAAACCAAAACCTATATTTTATTCATCCCATCAATCACACCACCAAATATGGTAAATACAAACCCACTAGTAGACCTCATGCTATCTAAATTTTTTGCCCAATCATAATCCATAAATCCCCATATATCCACTATCCTACTTGTTAGTGAACATATTTTGTCACCTAACTCTTTCCTATTAATTCGCTCAACTACGAGGTGACAAACGTACTAACAATTGAACATATTACAAATGGAGGCTTGTAATTGTTAAGGGGCAGGTCCCTTAATATGATAAAATAATTTTTTTTGGGGGTAGGCTTTTAACCTGAAAGCGGTAAAGGTGTTTTCTGAAAATATAAAAATAAATTAATTCCCCAATGCCCAATGCACTACGGGAAAAAACTAATTGCAACTTATAACCATAGGATCTCCAAATTCTGTCTAGACATAAGAATGGGAGAACAAAAGATTATAGGATCAAGGACTGAAATACCATTTATTGCATCAAAATCATACATGAGAATGAAGACACATAAAATGGCAGCATATAAACTTGAGGCAGGTTATCAATATTTCTACAAGAGATGTAAATTTCTTATACTCAAAATGTCACAAATCAAACATAAGAAGAATTAATGACAACACATAGAGATAATTGACCCAATATCAACCTTTCTCTTATATTAATAAGTAGGCTAGAGCACAATACTCTATATCCAAAATAAAATCACAGAGCCTATACAAAATATCCCCCTTTTCCTTCCAATTTTTTCCAGCTAACCAAACATGAAAATGATCTAAGTAATGAAAATCAATTTTCACCCAAAAGACCTGATCTCTCTTTTACTCATTCATTTTATAGTAAAAGAGAAGGGAACTAACTTTCCTGTATAATTGCCTTTACAATCGATATTAAGTACAATAAAGCTTCTTTTAATAATAAAAGAAGTGATGTCCAATAATGTAAAATTATAACATAAAGTTTTGAAACTTATAAGAGAACATCATAAAATATTAAGTAGAGACTTCTTTATCTTCTACTTCTCCAACATCATGACTTGCCTGTTCATCTCGGAGTACCTGTACACCTTGACCATCCTTATTCATATGATCTCCATACCCTTGTGAAGCATCCAACTTAGCCTTAAGAATTTTAAATCAGTTCGAGATTGGAATGATAGCTTTTCCATTTGGTATGCTGGTCATGGTTAGCCTAGTTCTCCACATTTGCAAGGCATTGCTGACATCTTCATACTTTTTATGCATTTCCACAATATCCTTCTTGAAATTTAGGGGATAAGCTGCCACATTGTTCAATCTCTCTATTGGGTTACTAACAGTCTTCTTTGGATTTCAACTCTTCATCTAACAAATCTTTGAAGGCTTACTTAACCACAGAGGTTCCAATAGATTTGACTCGGTCTCATAAAAATATCAACTCCTAGTGAAACACAAGAACTCCTGAGATCCATCAAGCATGACTTATTATTCTTGGCAATACCCCTCAGGTCTATGAGACACTGTTTGGTCATTATCAATTTCCAAACAATTGCATTCAACCATTTGACAGACTCATTTTCTTCTGGCTTATTAATAACTTGTTTTGAAACCAAAACACTTGAAACAATTTTAACCATGCTCAGTAGCCCATTTTTGGCTACATTTAATATTGCTTCTTCCTTCCTGATTGTTTTTAAGTTAGCCAAAATCTCGCTTTGCTTGTTTGATATCTTAGTGTACAAAAGAATAATTTCATGAATATAAAGTAAGCCTTCCACCGTAAGCTTCTCAACCCACTCTTTTGCTATTGATCCCAAAAATTTATACTTGTTAATCAGGTCAATAACCTCAACACTTACACCTTTTGGAGGGGCTTTCATAGGAGTATCCATGGTGGCATCTAAAGGCTAGGTTGTAGTATCTACAATAGACCTAATGTATGAAGTGAGAATATTGACCTTTTCTTCCAACAATTCAATCTCCCTCTCCTTTTCCTCCAACTGAGTGGCAAGGATTTCCACTGATAGCTTAGCATTATGAATATCACCCTGTACAAAAGGGTGTCCCAGGTCTACTTTGCTAATGTGAAAATCATCAGCATAGACATCTTTCTCCTCTTTCTCAACCATAGGTTCTGCAATTTCCACACACTAATGTTTGTTTAATGGATCCACCATGAGTCTAGACATCCTTTTTGCTTTTTAGGGGTAGACTCTAACTTTAAGAGCTTGACAACATCATCAAATTTGGTATCTATAATCTAGAAGTATTTTCTTTTGTTACCAACCTCCTCTCTTAACCATGTGGTTATAGATAAAATAGGACAACTGTCTATAGTAACATTAGGCATGTTATTTGACACAGGTGTATTAGGCACTGCCTTTTGCTGCTGAAAAGATGAGGGTGAAGAAGATACCCCATCATGAGAAGTGGGTGGAGGAGTCTGTGCAGAGAATGGAGGAATTGTATCCTTGGGTGATAAAGAAGCAGTCTCTTTATCCTCGTGATCTTGTTGCAATTGCTCATGCCCTATTACTTTACTTGCATGAGGGTCTAAGGTCCTCTTGGTTTCAAACTTCTTCCTAGGGAGTTCATTGTCTCCTTCACATTGCCCCTTCAGTCCAACATTTTTCTTGGGATCCTCACCACCATCACTTCCATCCTTGCCAGGAGATTGTGATCTAGAAGTATGAACACTGATGGGTGTGTTTTGGCCAGAAGTCCCTGCAGAGGCTTGTTGATCTCCCATGACCTACTCCTTGTGTGAAGGAGAACCTGCATCATGACCATTCATCTTAGACTTTAGCCACCTTTGACTTCTATCCAATACAAAAGAAGATCTAAGATAAATATCTATTATCTCTTTTTCAGTCCATCTTAATTTAGGCAATGACTTAATGCTTTCAACATGGTAAGCCTGGTCAATCAAATTAGAATAATCATCAACTAAATTAGGAAGGCTCCAACCAAAATTGAAGGTTCTCATTTGGTCCAAGGTCAACCTTGACCAATATCTTCTTATCACTTCATGTTCATCGACGTAATCAAACCAGAAATCCTCCAAATGGGGTCGGTGTTCTTGTAGCATAAGAAAATAAAGATTCTTCTTCACAAAATCTTTACTGTCAAAGAAACTCCTAGATTCATATGAAGGCAAACCAAACCTATAAAGCAATCTATCCACGTGCTTGGCATTCTCAGGTTTGGTACAAGTGTAGTGAGTTAGCTTCAAAGGGAAGGGGTATCCTTTCTTCTTACAATTATAATACCTTTTGCTAGTAAGAGATGCATGTTTGCATAATTCCAAGAAGACGAGGTAATCTGATGCATATCTAGGTAACTTCAAAGGAGGAAACTCAAAACCACCAATTCTAAAATATGTGAACCTGTCGAATTGTATGAAACAACTTCTAAATTGCATTATTAAGTTAGCAACTTCTGTCGAGATCCTCGATTCAAGATTCTCATATATTCTCCTCACCACAAGCACGAGGAAAGCATCATTAACTCTCATGTAATCTTTGTTACCAAATTCCTCTTGTAACTGAGGAAAGAAATCATATACTTGGATGTCTTTATCCATTGGACCAATAATGTTCAATCATGGCCAAGCATTCTGAGTAGTAGCTAGTAGGTATACCAAATAAGAACACATATGAAACTTATTTCTCCTCTTCTAAAAATTCATTAACTGATCATGCAAATGTTCACCAATAGTTTTTGCCCCAATCAATAAATTGCTTACCAATGCATATAACCAATATAAACTGGCACATCCAGTTTGAAAATTCATTTGAATCCTTACTACCCACAACTCTGTGCAACAACGTTATGATATTCAAGATCAATCATCCTTGAATAAGGCTTAGACCATGTTTTTGGGCAACTGAGAACCCCCTTTGTTTTCCTTCTTCAGCGATGATGTGGCAATGGCATTTCTACACATTTTATTGCCATCAATATAAAAATTCCATCCACTCTCCTATGAAACATTGGCATATTCTTCTTGTATTGGCAATCCAAGCCTGTCATTGATGGTGTCAGCATCTATCTGCAAAATCATCTCACTACTAACAGTTCTAATATGTCGTGACTTGACGTGATAATTATGAACGCATGCCTTATCAAATCTGAGCATTTTATTGTCAGAGGAAAACATCTCGCATGGGCTAAGCCACTTTCAAGAGTCTTTTGGGCTATTGGTGACATCGGGTTGGCATTCATTCTCTCCCAAAATTATTTCAGGTCAACATGGTATAATTCTGTATGTTTTACACCAGAAAGCTCTTATTTAATTATGAAAGAGATATCAAGGCCTTGGTATTTTATACTTCATCTTGGAAAATCTTAGTAGCTACTCAATGGAGCCATTGACTATCACTAGGAGCAAAGGATTTATATTTGGCAGGGGAGGGTTATAATTGACAATTGAAAGAGGAAGGGTTTCATAAGTCATGAAAAATGAACAACCACAATGCAACCTACTTCCTCCAATGTTAGCAATATTCGAACTAAAGAGGAAATGGTAACAATGCACTCATCTCAAACTGCAATGCTCAAGACCAAGAAGCTAGATAATTGTAGACGAGACCAAAACAACCACTCCAAACCATGATAAATAATGCCTCAGATGACATTCACTTTATATAAAGAAAAGCTCTCAAGTAAGATGTGCATACCATCTCTATTTCTAGAAATAAGATCACACTACAAATCTCCCACTCAAGTAATGATAAATAACAATAACCTACTCCTATAGATCTAACAAGATGGCATGTCTCTAAAACCAAATAAAAGGAAATTACCAATTGTTATGCAATTCAAAGAGGAGAACAATGTAACTTTAAAACAAACATACAAAAAAATTGATGGACTGACAACACACAAGAGAAAACTAGAATAAAAATAGAGAGAACATGGGATTTACCTTGGGAAAACCCTCATAAGGGAAAACCTAGCCTCCAAAGCACATCCAAAATGCATTACTCTTCAAAACATTTACACTACACTCTCTAAGTTGTAGTGATTCAATGGAGATTAACCCTTATTAATGATATCTACTAACACAAAATTAAAGAAAAACTACCAAGTACATCAATAAATACTTACAAACATGAAAGTATGAATGAATAGAGCATTATCTTATTCATCGAACAAAGTAACTATTACAAGCTAAGATAAGGATAATAACTCAATCTCCTAGAACATAAAGAAAATAAGGAAATAAATCAAACTTATCCTAGAATTATCTAAAGAATATATAAAAATAAAATGCATAATATCTATAATATCCCCTAAGCAAGATGAATATAACCTAAGGTGTAATAATGCATAATTTACACCAATACCCCACCTTAATTGTAGCTTAGGTGGGTAAAAATGATGGGTTATGAGAACTAGGCCATGTGAGGTACCTATGTACAAAAATGTATCCTCAAAAGAGAGATCCTCCCCAAAGAACAACTTCCACCGTGCTAGAGAAGATGAAGAAGGTCAAAGCATACTGTCTAATAACAAGTGTTGGAGTAGGTCCCCTTGCATCAAATAATGCATATCACTTTTAGAAGATAGAACCCTCATGTTGCATATAATTTGTACATTGTCCTTTATGCATCACTTGGGCTTGACATAAATCGCTTTGACTTGAAGATCCATACTTAAAGGAATTACGTGCAAGCAACTTGGATTCTACTATTTTAACATGTGCACACAAATCCGTGAAAGAAGTACAATTGTTCAAATACACATTATCTTGAATTGGTTTAATCAGCCCCTTAATAAAGATATTTTTCACTTCAAAATCATATAAGGGGGTAATTAGTTTAGAGCACAAAGATTGCAACCAAATAACATAATCACTAATGTGTTAATTAAATCCTTGGGCACACTCAAATGAATTTGTAATTATTACTTTAAAGCCAATATTAACTTTGAATTACTTTAGGAACACTTTAGTGAGATCATCAAATTAATTGACCCTTAAGGAAGTGAAAAGAACCATTCAATAGCAAAAACTTTCAAAATGTGTGGAAATAGATTTGTTAAAAACTTATCCTCATAAAGAAAGCCTACACTATAGCTGTATAAGATCTAAGATGTGTATTAGGGTCACTTTTCCATCATACATTGAAAAGTGAGGTGCCACAAAACCCATAGGTTATAAACATGTCACAATATCAAAGGATAGTGGTGTATGTCTAACATCCATAAACTCATCACTTTTACTTGGATTTGTATCAAATCTCTTTTCTTCTTTTTCTATTTTGTAAAATAGTGCATCTAGATTAGAGGAAGATATGGTGACTAAATGGGAAGCACTCGAAGGGGTGTGAATGCATGTATTGGAGGTAGGAGGGGTGGATGAAGGAATGGCTTGGGATAAAGGCATGGAAGAGGAAATATACTTAAGGTTGTTTAGGGTATGGTGTATAGAATTGGCTTGGCTAAGTGGGGTAACAATAGGTCAATGGTGGTGGATGAAAGAGTTGTGGAAGTGTGGTACACCACGTAGATAGTGGGTATGATGGGAGGAGTGTGTTTGGGAGCTTGGCCATAGGGTGGCAGATAAATGGAAAAGGGGTGTCTACTAAATGGTGGGACACTAGTGGCCATGGTATTATAGGGATGAGTAGTGGTAGTGGAAGGAGTAATGGTAGATGATGGATCTATGGTAGAAGTGGGAGTGGAAGTAGATGCACTAGTCACTATAGAAGAAAAAATCTTAGCAACTATTGTTTGCAAGGTTTCAGTTGCATATGGTTTGCTAGAAAACATACGATGAAACATATATGTTGGTTGTGTGGGATTCTTTGCATTAGCCAAACTAGCCAACTCATTTGCAAAGTTTTGATTGTCCACGTGAGAATCATGATCATACTTCTCATTGTTCTCATTATGAGCATCATAATAGACTTCATTCTCATTGACTTGGGCCAAACGAGGGTCTAGACAAAGACTCCTTGTAGGTGGCATAAACAAATGATATGAAAATAAAGCTCAAATGCCTATTTTTAGATTGAAAATTAGAAATATCAATAGCATATTAGATATGAAAGTGAAACCTAATGTAATAGCCAAGGTGGGAAGGGTAGGTGAAAATATATCATAATAAAACACACAAACCCTAATAGAAAAAGATATATCAATGAGGCACAAGGATGTAGAAAGAAGGTCAAATCTAGAAATAGAATGCAAACTTGGAAGAATGTAAATTTGAAAAGCCTAATATAATATAAAAACCTAATAGAAGGTCAGGATGTGTAGGATCATTTAGGTTACCAAAAAGATAAAAGGGAAATAAACTTTCCTTAGAGTTAACCTAGGTTAATTGGATAAATGCAATCAATTAAGCACAATCAACCTAAGTTAACTTAAATAGAGTGGGAATTGGAAATAAGATGTGCAAGTTATTCTATGAAAGTAAATAAGAGGATAAGTAGTACTTAGCTTGATGATCGACGAACGAGTGATTAGATTGTGTATGCTAAAAAAAGAGGCCTCTATGTCAATAAAGTGCTTTAGCGTTTGTGTTGGATCCGTGTCTTGTCATAGGGCAAGTTTATGGATTTGGGATGAAATTATGGTTGAAGATATGTACTCTAAGTTTGAACCTGTCCTTGCAATCAATGATGTTTTGTTTACAATTTCGCTTGATGTATAGGCATTTTCTTTGCTCTTCCTAAATATCTAGGTATTTGGTGATATTTATAAATACCTTAAGGGTTGTAAATTTGTCACAAGAAGGTAAGTTTTCCTAGATCAATCCCCAGAAAGTGAACAAAGATCAAAGACAATATGCAAGTGCCCTAAGTATGTAAATTTGTTACTCCCTTTAATGCATTAAATCAAAATGTTTCACTATTAATTGCTTTGATGCTCTAGAATGAAATGGTTTCAAATAATTCCTTGATGATTAGAATAAATGCATTGAATATCTTTAAATACTAGCACATTACATCAAATTACGCCAAACAAGTGTTTTGTTGGTTCAAGGTAGGAGGGTGAATGACAGTTGACCAAATTTGAATTTAAATTTTAAAATGAAAGGGGAGAAGTTCATGATCATAGGATCACCCTTGTGACCACCCAACTATTCCAATGTGGGTAAATAGTCAAATTTAAGTTGCAAACACATAAATGACGATAAGTGCATAGGTATTTGTGATAAATAAACAAATAGAATAAAATAAATGTATAAAAAAACTAAATTTATAAGAATATGTAAATAAGAGAAAAGATATGTGTATATATGAATGAATGAATGAATAGCTTTTAATGTCCATGAGACTAACAATAGCCTATGGCACCACCAGCCTTTTTGTTTTAATCTTCTGCACTTCACTTCTTTTCCTATTCAAAGTGAGGATGAGCTCCCCAAACTTCGTAACATTCTCTTCACTGAATAAACTATGCTAAGATAGAGCTGTCAAGCTATTGACATACTTGTCCCTGATGTCCTTGAAAGCATCACACTCCATAATAAAGTGTTTTGGCCATTCCACTGCCTCAGTAGTGCAGAAAATACACACCCCTTGATGAGAGTCCGTTCTTATATGAATACATAAAAATCTAAGAGAATTAACCAACTTGTACTAAGGGAGAGGGGCCAGTTGCCGCCCACGCCCCAATAACCGCTATGTTTTTAATCACTTGACCCCCCAATTAAATTTTTAAAAAGAACCAATACATGTAAAATACCAACCAAATAAATTAACACAAATGCACCAATACATGTTCACAACATTTGTACATGTTCACAAATGCACCAATACATGTTCACAAATGCACCAATACATTTGTAAATTAACCAATGAAATTAAGACAAGTGTACAAATGTGATGGTGAGCGGTTACCGGCACATCGGTGTGGATGTATGGGGCGACATGTTGAAATGACCATTTTTCGACCCATGTGCACATAACGCGTCCTACAGGGAAATATATAAGTGCCCAGAAGCCGAAAGAATAGCTTTAAGCTCTTCGGTCGCATACAGGAAAACCCAAAAAAAAAATCGAAATTCGATATGTCTAACTATGTGCTACGTGCATGAAGTTAGGGTGGGCGGCTACTGGGCCCTCTCCCTTATTTATTGTAAATGGAGAATGGCATGGGTATGCAAATTTCACCATTACAAGAATAATGGAGGTAGACAATTGAAGGAAAACTATCAATCGTCGGCTAAAAGTAAATGGAAATTGCACTGAAACCAACTACCCTGTAAAAAACTAAAACAAAAAGCAACCATTAGTTTGGCACTGGCGAGTCCTATCGACAAATGGATATGGACACACACCTTGCTCATACGCTATGGCTATTGCAATGGCTGTCACATTTAATCCCTCCACTGGTATTGTGTATTCCAGATTTCCATATATACTTCACAGCAATAGAATTGCTAGTAGGAAGAAGTTGAGGGTAATTTCATCATCGGACGTTGCTCCCTCAGTGAACAAAGTAGCAATTTCAGCAAGGAGTAATCTTCTGAATCTAATTTCAGGCGAGGAGCGTGGTTTAAAAACGCAGAAAAACCCATCAAAATGCTCCCAAATAATAAACGCAATTGATGCTCTGGCGGCGTTTGGAACAGACACAGTTACTACAGATTCTAGGCTTTCCGGGACATGGCGAATGTTGTGGACTACAGAGAAGGAACAACTATTTATTATTGAGAAAGCCCATCTGTTTGGCACCCAAGTTGGAGACATTCTGCAGGTCATAGATGTTGACAGGAGCACCTTGAACAATGTCATCACTTTCCCGCCATCAGGTGCTTTTGTTGTTGCTTCTACCATTCAAATTGTTTCTTCGCAGCGAGTAGATTTCAGGCAAGTGTTGCTTTTTAAACACATTTCAGTTCCTTCACCCACAGGGGAACTTAAATCTTATGGGCTCCTTTTTAAACAACTGGTTATTTTTTCAGGAATTATATGGATAAGTGTAGAGGCTAATATTGGTCAATGCCTTGTTTTTAATAATTCAAAATCCTTAATTTAACAATAGATTTTTTCCATAATTATGATCACTCCTCATTATTGACCTCCCACTTTTTTTTAAAAAAATTTAAAAATTTGAATAAAATTAAGCTATAAGACAGTCAAAGGCTGCTGAAGGTATTAAATCAATTACATCAGTATTGTGGTGAGCTCGGTGGGGTAATCTTGTCATGAGAAGGTGCCTAGGTCCTCATATTCCTCTCTTTCATACCTCCATATTACCCTAGCACAGTTTGCCATTATTTATCTTTGCCTTCCAACAGTCACCCTTAAATCTTGAAATCCTAAAATGCTAAAATTCTAAATTTAGCAAAGTCTGCAAGTGAAGGGATCTTCCAGAAATATATTCTTCATTATAACCATAGTTACAAAACTTGGACTTGGCACAGATTCGGTAGGCTGATTCTTGATTTGGACTTGGACTTGGCACTCAGACTCAGCAAATTGAAAAACCATGAAATATAGAGATTTTAAAGGATTTAAAGCTTTTACTATGCACCCTTCAATAAATCAACTTTAAAGACATAATAAACTTATTTGTTAGAAGCTACTTTAATCACATACACAAGTATACATCGATCAAATGAGGATAAAAGCAGATTTGAGTTGAAAGAAATAACATTTTTCTCAAGTGTTTTAGGTGTATAAAACTCATGGATTATGATATCCATTGCATCAAAAACAAAATCACAACATAGAGTCATGAACTATGGTAGAGAGGAGCTTGTATCACTTGGCCCAAGATCACTAGCTCTATGTGGGGTTCTGTGCTTGTATCTCAGACAAGTCTGCAATGCTATTACAACCATAGGAGCATTACTTAGGATAGGATCGACTCAACATACCAAAAGTATAAACAAAATTCAATTGCTTGGGATTTAATTGGAAAAAGTTGACAGAATTAAAAAATGTAATGTTCCGTTTTCCAGCTTGATCTTTTACAGTTGACCGTTGGCCTATTCCGAAGACCCGTAGGTTACTCGGAGGTTGAAATTGGGGTTTCATGTTTTGGTGGTTACTTTTGTTCGTGGAACGTGGTTTGGTTGGCGGTTTCTTTCTGGGTTTTCGGAGAGCTTCGCAGGGATGTGTTTTTCTCAACATTCAGGAATTTACTATTTTTAGTAAGTTCGGGATTGGCACCGGAATGAGATTTTGAGAGTGGGGTTGGATTCGTCTTATCAAGACCTTTCCAACGAACTATAGATCATTGGTTTCCGACATCATCTTGGCCTCCGTTTTAAAGTCCGTAAATTAAACTTTATTGTTTAATATTGGACCTTGGTGCCTAGGCTCAACGACTTAATGTTGAGGTTGAAAAAGAATTGAAGAGGATTATATTATTTTCCCTCTCATGTTTTATCCCATATGCAAGAGGATTTTAGAGACTCCCAGTTGGAAAAGTATGAAAGGAGGAAGAGTGCTCTCATTTCGGAATCCGAAATCTTGATAATGTTATGCTGCCGTAATGGTTTTGGGACTGCTTCGAGGAATGAATGCCTCCTAGCCCGGGCTCACTTCGTGCTTGAGAGATAGCACCTAGGGAGAGGTTTGCTGATAGTAGTGATTTTTGTAGTGAGGTTTGCATTGTAGCTTGAGTTTTGTTTGTAGTTTAGTTATTTGCATTTTATGTCATTTTTGGAGTTGCTGATAACAGGGCTGAATCTGTAGTTTCATTCATAAATCTAAAAATAAAAATACATTTGTTCTGGGTATTTCATATTTCCCTTTGTCTATGCTGGGTGCCCCATTGTGCCAATTTGCAGATTTTATTATGAAGAATCTGATTTTTCTAGAAGGAAATCGCCCTTCTTGCCAGGCCGCCCTGTTTGGAGTGCATTGGAAAGTGTGCTAAATAAATACTTGGGTTTAAGAGTGGTCTCTGGTGTGTAGCTTGGTCGCCATTGTCATAGGAGTGCATTGCATCAGATTTGAGGTCATTTGGTTGAGAAATGAGTGAGGTGTGAGCATTTTTGTAGGGTTTTATGTTGTTGGTTTGGTCTTTTCAAGTTGTTGATCCGTCATTTCAGTTTGCGAACTTCTATCATTTGAGTTGGGTTGGAAGTCTCTAATTATTGTAAGCTGAACAGTAGTACTGTCAGCACTTCATACTTCTTCTCATATTTGCTTTATAATACCTTGCATCTCCGTCATATGGTAGCTCCAATTCCACTTCAGGTTGGAGAGCACATTCTTGACGTCGAGTTATTTCAGCATAATAGTGGTAGGGATCTTCTGACCACATGCTCGTCGACATCCCGCGCATTCTTGGTTAGAGTTCTTTGTATTAGCATTGCATCAAGACCCTCTGACCATATGCTCGTCATCATTAGGCGCATTCCTGGTTAGAGTTCCTTTATCAGCATTGCATAGAGACCCTCTGACCATATGCTCGTCACCATCAGGCGCATTCTTGGTTAGAGTTCCTTTTCAGCATTGCATAGAGATCCTCTAACCATATGATCATGCCATCCTGGTGTACATTCTTGGTTAGAGTTGAATTCCGCATCGTTTTGGTTTAAGTGCTAACTTCAACGATTGTGTATTGCTCTGCTTATTGTAATTGGAAAAGTGAAAAAAATTGGCTTGGTACATTTCAGTGGTATCAGAGCCACGCATTCTGCCATCCTGTGAAAACAAACCTTCTATGAGTGACAGAGAACAGAGGTACTTAGCAAGAGAATACAAGAAGGTTACCAGTCAGTTTCATTGGCATCAGGCCCCAGAAGGTCAGACAGCTTCAGAGGTATTAAGAGCCAATTGGGAGTCTTCTCCTGAAGGAGAAATGGGGGATAATGAGAGGGCGTCGGGAGGTAACAGAGAGGATAATGGGAAAGGAAGAGAAAGATCATTAAGTCCGGCAAAGAGGTTCGAGAGGAAGATGGATACCTTAATGGATATGATATCTCTTATGATGGGGAGAATGGGTCAGAACCAACCTCCACTGAACAATTCAGGACATAGTGGAGAACACAGTGCCACCAACCAGCATAATGGACATGCTGCTCAGCCTGCTTCAAATAGCACATACATTTCTTCTAGGCCATTCAAACCCACTTTCTCGGCATCAGTAAAACCTCATCTTGATCCAGAAGAAAATGTGTCATTTGTTGAACAGTTGAGACTCGGCCGCGTTGAGTATAATTCTCTACCTGATGAAATTAGGGCAAATATATCTTATAATGATTTTATGGATCATAAAAGGAAGGATAGAGGACAAGGAAGACATTATGAACAAAGGAGGACAATAGTTCATGGGGATTTGCATCAAGCTATCAACAAGGTTATGCTTCCACATTTTGATGGGAGTGACAATAGTTTAGCCAGAGCTTGGATACAAAAGTTAGACAACTATCTAGCTCTCAGACCCATGGAGGAGGAGGAGGCGATTAAGTTCGCTACGCTACACCTGGATGGGGTGGCGCACTAGTGGTGGTACCATGGTCTAGTCACCTTGGGTCATCGGTCTATCACTACCTATGATGAGTTTACCAATAAGCTCATAGAGAGATTTGAGAAAAAAGATCTAGAAGTGCATTTCGGAGAATTGGCACAACTTAAGCAATATGGTACAGTTGATGCCTACATAGTTGAGTTTCAAAGGCTTTCAGTCATGGTCACAGGAGTCACTGAGAGGCGCTTGGTGATCCTATTCAGTGAAGGATTGACGGAGCCACTTAAGGGTTGGATTAAAGCTTTTGATCCACCCTCTCTACAAGAGGCAATGAAGAAGGCAAGAAACATGGAGTGTGCTGCTCCTAAAGCAAAGTTTTAACCCAAGCCATCATTTCACAAAAGAGATAAAAGAAAAAGACCTCAGCATAAGGAGTTCAAACAGCATCAACCTCATGTCACAAGGTTGGATCCTGAGACACTTAATGAACTCAGAAGAAAAGGGTTATGTTTCCGGTGTAGAGAAAAATGGTCCCGAGATCATGTTTGCCCAAAAGGAGGCAAATTTCATCAAATTGAATACTATTCAGCTGAAGAAAGTAATTCTGATTTGTCAGACCAGCAGTCTGATTCTGAAGACAGTGAAGTGGAAAAAGTCCCAGAGGAATCCGAAGATGAAAAGGGAAGTGGAGGCACTTTGGCTCAACTTTCGAGCTTTCAAAGGAATGAATCCTTCAAAGTTCGAGGGACGATTAAGGGGCAACGCATAGTTGCTTTGATTGACACTGGAGCAACGCATAACTTCATTGACGAAGTTGTGGTGGCAAAGAAGGGGCTGCAAACAGAAGAGTTTGAAGGCTTCAAGATTATGGTTGCTGATGGTTTTCACATCACTTGCACCAAGAAGATCTCAAACATGACCATGCAAGTGGGAAATTATGAGGTCAAGGACGACTTCTATGTAGTCAAAATTGGAGATACGGATGCCGTCCTAGGCATTCAATGGCTGCGTTCACTCGGGGAGATCACTCTAAATCTGCAAACCATGGAGCTCAAGTTTCAATCCGAAGGGAAGAATGTAGTGATAAGAGGAATGTCCAATGGTGGTCCTCGGATTGTGTCATTCAAGAGGATGGCGAGGCTGATTCGTCATGATCAAGTTGAGTGGGTTGCAGAGTGTATGATTCTTCCTGCTAGTCCGGTTGAAACAAAAAGAGACTACCCTCTTGATATTCAGTCTTTACTCACAAAGAAGAGCAAGGTGTTTGCTGATTTACCTCCTGGACCACCTCGTGATCGAGGTTCGGAGCATGTCATAGAGCTCAAGGAAGGAGCTAAACCAGTTATTACAACTCCTTATCGGTATCCTAAGAAGCAAAAGGACGAGATTGAGAAAAACATTCGGGAACTTTTGGAGATGGGCTTCATTCGTCCAAGCAAGAGCCCCTTTGCTTCGGCAGTTGTCCTGGTGAAGAAGAAGGATGGTACCATCCGCATGTGTGTGGACTATCGTGCTTTGAATCAAAGCACCATCAAAAATCGATATCCCATCCCGAGGATAGATGAGCTCATTGATGAGCTACATGGAGCCAAGTTCTTTTCAAAGATCGATTTGAGATCGGGTTATTACCAGATTCGGATGAGAGGATCCGATGTTGAGAAGATAGCATTTAGATGTCACTATGGCCACTTCGAGTTTCTAGTCATGCCATTTGGGTTGACTAATGCTCCTGCTACCTTCCAGTCATGTATGAACAAAATCTTTCAGAAGCAGTTGAGGAAGTTTGTATTGATATTTTTTGATGACATCCTGATCTACAGCAAGACATGGGAAGAACATCTCAAGCACTTGGAGGAAGTGCTTAGCATCCTGGAATTAGAGAGTTTGTTTGCCAAAGAATCCAAATGTGAATTTGGAATGAAGGAGTTACTTTACCTTGGCCATATAATCAGTGCTGAAGGAGTGAAGGTTCATCCTGAAAAGATCAAGGCAATTGTTGATTGGCCACCTCCTGAGAATTTGACTCATCTGAAAGGATTTTTGGGTCTTTGTGGATTCTACAGAAGATTTGTGAAGGGCTACTCTCAGAATGCTGCTCCTCTTACTGACCTCACGAAAAAGGGTGCCTTTTGTTGGTCAGAAAAGGCTCAAACTACTTTTGATAAATTTAAGGGGATCATGAGCTCTTGTCCGGTGTTAGCTATCCCAGATTTCTCCAAGCCGTTCGAGCTACAGTGTGATGCATCCGGTGAAGGAGTTGGGGCTGTTTTGATGCAAGACAAACATCCCATTGTGTTTGAAAGCAGAAAATTAAGAGGTGTTGAAAGGACCTACTCCATCTACGACAAGGAGATGCTTGCCATTATGCATGCATTAGCTAAGTTCAGACAGTACTTGGTGGGAAGCAAGTTTGTGGTCAAGACTGATCACAATAGCCTCAAGCACTTCATGCATCAAAGAGATTTGAACGAGAGGCAACAAAAGGGGGTGAGTAAGCTTCAAGCTTACGATTTTGACATCGAATATGTCAAAGGGAAAAACAATATTGTGGTTGATGCTCTATCTAGGAGACCTCATTTAAGCTCATTGTGTGAGCTTACAGCTAATTGGAGGGACATGTTGCTTGCTGATTATGCCAAAAATCAGTTTGCAACCAGCATCATTGAGGGTACTTTTCTTGACGAAAGGTACAAAGTGGTCGAAGGGCTGATACACTACAAGGGTAGAATCTTTGTGGTGGCTGATTCTAAGCTCAAAAAGAAGATTCTGTTGACCTTTCATGACATTCCACTTGCTGGTCATCAAGGGTTCTTCAAGACATATAGGCAGATCAGGGAAAGATTTTCTTAGAAAGGGCTGAAAGGGGAGGTTCAACGATACATTCAGGAGTGTCCCACTTGTCAGATGAACAAAAATGAGCATACTTTACCAGCTGGTCTTCTGCAACCTCTTCCCATTCCCAATCAAAAATGGGAAAGCATATCAATGGACTTCATCACAGGGTTGCCCAAGGTTCAAGGAAAAGACTGTATCTATGTTGTTGTGGACAGATTAACAAAATTTGCTCACTTCTTCGCCATTGCCAGCGCTTTTTTAGCAGCCCAAGTTGCAGATCTATTTTTTCATGAGGTGTTTAGATTACATGGGTTGCCAAAAAACATTGTGAGTGATAGGGACAGCAAGTTCCTAAGCACTTTTTGGCAAGAGGTTTTCCGAATGAGTGGTACAGTGCTTACTCCAAGCACTAGTTATCACCCTCAAACCGATGGATAGACAGAGATAGTGAACAAGTGGTTGGAAGGTTACTTGAGAAACTATGTTTCAGAGCAGCAAAGAGCTTGGGTGAAGTGGCTTCATATGGGCGAGTATTGTTATAATTCTACTTTTCACATGTCAATAAGGATGTCACCTTTCATGGCTCTTTACGGTTATGAGGCTCCTAGCTTTGCTGATTTGGTGTTTGGTGATAGCAAAGCCCCTCAGGCCAAAGATTTGTTGCAACAGAGTCAAGATATCTTGAACTCATTGAAGAACAATCTTCAGATTGCACAGAATCAGCAGAAGATGTACGCTGATCAACGGCGTGTTGAGCGCTCTTTGAAGTTGGAGATATGGTTTATCTTCGACTACAGCCTTACAGACAGTCCACTCTCAAGAAAAGTGGAGCTGAGAAGCTCAAACCACGTTTCTATGGGCCGTTCAAGGTCACTAGGAGGGTGGGGGCAGTAGCTTATGAGTTGGAGCTACCTTCGGATAGCAGAGTGCACAATGTATTCCACGTGTCTCACCTCAAGAAGGCACTTGGACACAATGTTGTTGCTTCATCACAGTTGCCACCTTTGGATGAAGAAGGACAGTTAGTTTTGATTTCAGAAGAGATTCTTGATTCCAGGGAGCGTTCTTTGAGGAAAAGAACTATCAGAGAGTATTTGGTGAAGTGGAAGAACTTGCCTATAGAGGATGTGACTTGGGAGAATGATGAGATTCTGCAGCATCCAAGCTTGCAATTGCTTGAGGACAAGCAATCTTGGGAAGGGCAGACTGTAATGTTCTGTTTTCCAGCTTGATCTTTTACAGTTGACCGTTGGCCTATTCCGGAGACCCGTAGGTTACTCGGAGGTTGAAATTGGGGTTTCATGTTTTGGTGGTTACTTTTGTTCGTGGAATGTGGTTTGGTTGGCGGTTTCTTTTTGGGTTTTCGGAGAGCTTCGCAGGGATGTGTTTTTCTCAACATTCAGGTATTTACTATTTTTAGTAAGTTCGGGATTGGCACCGGAACGGGATTTTGAGAGTGGGGTTGGATTCGTCTTGTCAAGACCTTTCCAACGAGCTATAGATCATTGGTTTCCGACATCATCTTGGCCTCCGTTTTAAAGTCCGTAAATTAAACTTTATTATTTAATATTGGACCTTGGTGCCTAGGCTCAACGACTTAATGTTGAGGTTGAAAAAGAATTGAAGAGGATTATATTATTTTCCCTCTCATGTTTTATCCCATATGCAAGAGGATTTTAGAGACTCCCAGTTGGAAAAGTAGAAAAGGAGGAAGAGTGCTCTCATTTCGGAATCCGAAATCTTGATAATGTTATGTTGCCGTAATGGTTCTGGGACTACTTCGAGGAATGAATGCCTCCTAGCCTGGGCTCACTTCGTGCTTGAGAGATAGCACGTAGGGAGAGGTTTGCTAATAGTAGTGATTTTTGTAGTGAGGTTTGCATTGTAGCTTGAGTTTTGTTTGTAGTTTAGTTATTTGCATTTTATGTCATTTTTGGAGTTGCTGATAACAAGGTTGAATCTGTAGTTTCATTCATAAATCTAAAAATAAAAATACATTTGTTTTGGGTATTTCATATTTCCCTTTGTCTATGCTGGGTGCCCCATTGTGCCAATTTGCAGATTTTATTATGAAGAATCTGATTTTTCTAGAAGGAAATCGCCCTTCTTGCTAGGCCACCCTCTTTGGAGTGCATTGTAAAGCGTGCTAAATAAATACTTGGGTTTAAGAGTGGTCTCTAGTGTGTAGCTTGGTCGCCATTGTCATAGGAGTGCATTGCATCAGATTTGAGGTCATTTGGTTGAGAAATGAGTGAGGTGTGAGCATTTTTGTAGGGTTTTATGTTGCTGGTTTGGTCTTTTCAAGTTGTTGATCTGTCATTTCAGTTTGCTAACTTCTATCATTTGAGTTGGGTTGGAAGTCTCTAATTATTGTAAGCTGAACAGTAGTACTCTCAGCACTTCATACTTCTCATATTTGCTTTATAATACCTTGCATCTCCGTCATATGGTAGCTCCAATTCCACTTCGGGTTGGAAAGCACATTCTTGACGTCGAGTTATTTCAGCATAATAGTGGTGTTGTGACCAAATCACACATCGCCCCATTGCAAATGGGGACCCCCTTTTTTTTGAATTCCAGTGTTTTGCTAAGTCCAAGATGATGTCCTTTGCATGATGAAGTCAGTGGTGTTTGAGTCTGAGAGCCCCTTGATGACCTGATCCTGATGTTTGAGACCCAGAAAATGACTAAGTCTGGTATCCTGATCCTGAAGATCCTGAAAATTGGCTAAGTCTGAAATCTGGTGGATCCTCAAAAATCTAGAATCTGCATGTTAAATCTGGTGGATCTGAGACCTATCTCAAACATCCTGAAAGGTATATTGAAAAATATTTAAAGTATAATATTTTTCAATATACCTTACCTTCGGTACTGTCAGTTCTGGGCGCGAAATTGCTCCAAGGTTACCTCAAAATTCTGCCTAGATCTAGGCGCCCATTGCATGTTCAGAGGATCAAAAGAATTGCGCCCAAGGATTGAATGAATGAATTTTGGCGCCATTTCTTGTTACTCCTGCCAGTCTTAGGCGCCTTGTTGGGAAGTAAGATTTGAACTAATGATAGAGGAGCGCCATAAGTCAAAATCATCAACATCTGGCGCCTTGATTGGGAGATCCATTTCTAGCGCCCTGAAGTAGATTGGCGCCTCAATGGATGAAGATGGCGCTTTAAGTTGTAGCGCCTTGGAACAATGTTTAGTACCTCATAGAGATGTGCGCCCTGTGAAGGAAGATTGCCTCAGAGGAAGGGATTGAACTTATCACAAGTTGCGCCTATAGGGAAGGGGAATCATCTTATACCTTCACAATTGTTTAAGGCGTAAGGGCATGAGTCTAGGCGCCATTTGCTATCGAGACAACCTAAGGGAGCTTCATGGAAGAATCACATAAACTTACACTTGAAGTGGGCGCCAAGAGATCTAGGCGCAATATCAATACCTTTGTGAACCTTCTGGCGCTTGAGAGACTTGAAGTAGATTGAAGTTAATGAGTTGGGCGCATTTTGCATATCTAATTATCATCAATTGGGCGCCTTGTTGTGAGGAGTAGTGTTTGAGCGCCTAGATGGAGGTTTTAGCGCCTTGGAGGAAATTGAGTGCCTTTAGATGAGAAAGGCTTGGAGTTTGAAGTTCATCATCCTGCCTTTGGTTAAAATCATTGAGCGCCTAGCAGAAGTGGGGAGAGTTATAGTTTGGGCGCCATTCAGTTCAAACAAACCCAAAGTTGCGCCTTAGCATGAAAGAGCATGATGTGTTTAAACTAACTCCTATCATGATGTTTGAGATCCTGAAAATGACTAAGTCTGATAGCTTGAAATCCTGAAACACTGAAAAATTGACTAAGTCTGAAATCTGGTGGATCCTCCAAATTCTATAATCTATATGTTAAATCCAGTGGATCTGAGACCTTGTAATGTTCCATTTTTGGCACATTGATTATATTGGGCATTTGTGCTTGTTCCTAGTCTTTTGGAGGCTATCCAACATGTGTGAGAAGAACTCCAATGTTCTTGGAGTGCTCTTAATTCAGTCTGCAGAACAGTTAATTGGGTTTTCCTTTTGTAAATGGATAATTTTGTCATGGTTTTGAGCTCAGTTGATGTTCCGAGTAACAGTGATGGTTTCTAAAGTTTGATCGGGCTTCTGGTTTGCTCTCCAAGATTCTTGGAGGAGTTTTCTATTTTTGGAAAGTCACTCGGAAGGCATCATTGCACATCCCAAACCTTACAGAGCATATTGGTTCAGTTTATTTTGCATTCGGAGGCCGTTTGGGATTTTCCGCAAAATTTAATATTTAATGAGCTATTCTAATTATATTTTTCACTTAAGTTCCTAAGGGTGAAAAATAATTAAGATATTATTAAGTGTTATAGCTCATTTGAAAGGGGTAAACATATTATTTTATGTAGGCACATAAAAGTGAGCATTTAAGTGGAGGAAAAAAGAAATAATTTAAGTTAGAAGGAAAATGCTATTATTTTCAAGAAATAATTCATTTCCTTTGTAACTCCTCCAGTGCCTTATAAAATAGAATGAGCTCTCATTTGGAAGGGTTATGCTATGCTTGGAATTTGTATTGTTACTCTGTTGGATTGAACCTGCGTGTTCTTCCATTTTTTCTTCCTTCTTGTGGACGGAAACCCACTCGAGAAGATCAGTTTCGGTAGTGAGATATCTACCCTAGCTGGTTATGGAGGTTTCTACTTCAGGGAACCTATGGAGCTGATCAGGGATTTATAGTTTTGTTGTGCTTTGCAATTGTAATCCATTTTGTATAGTTGGGATGCAATTTTGATATGATAGTGTATTGGTTTGGACTGTTATTTAAATATATTGTGATTGTTCCTAGTTGGCCGTACATCTCCATGGCCGTACTTGCAGAAATGAAGTATTGAAAATTTATAATCCATGGAGTTGAGTTTTGGTTCAGTTCTTTTGCATTGATGATCCTTATCCTAGACAATCATTCTCATGCCAGATTTGTGAGGTCTTAAGATATATTTGGAATTTTTGTAAGCATCCGTACTCTTCATGTCCGTACTGAAGTTTGGAGGAAATTTGAAATATAGAAAAATTGACAAAGAGTTTGGAATTGGTTCTTTTTGCATTATTGCCTTGTGGAATAGGCGTTCCATTTCCATATGTTACTAAGAGTCTTTAAGCAAAGACTGATTTTTTATGTACTGACGTACCTGTTCTATGGCCGTACACTGCTGGCCGTACATGAAGATTGTGGAGTCATTCTAATAAATCCATTTTAACACTCCTTGCATCTGTATGTCATTTGCAATGTCAAAGATAGTTATAAGCGACCATTTCTATGTTGGTTTGGAGTATCTTTAAGTCTCATTTGAATTTCTATGAGCTTCCGTACCTTTCAATGTCCGTACAGGCAGAAATCAAGTTTTAAAAAAAAAAAAAATCTTTGGGGATGAGTCTTGGATTCCAATCTTTTGTAATGTCAATGTCTTTCATAGACGACCATTTCCATGTTAGTTTTATGGGTATTTAAGTCTTACTTGAATTTCCATGAGCATCCGTACTCCTCCATAGCCGTACAATGCAAGTTAGGAATATGTTGAAATAAAAAAAAAACTTGAGAAGAGTTTGGGTTTCTACTTATTTGCATTGTCATTGATAGGTCTAGACGACCCTTTCCACATTGGTTTTATGTTATTTAATACCTTGAATGATTTTTAAGGAACTGCCGTACATCTACAGGCCGTACTATCCTGTACCGGCCATTTACCATTATCATTCAGTAGATCTGGAAACTGTGAGCAGAGTTTAGATTGACTTTGTCAGGTATTTGTAGGTTGATTCTTGTGACAGTGATATGTTAGAAGGGGCAGATTTGTATATGAATTCCTCAGGCCATATCAGTCAAGTGGGAGCCGTACTGGTCTGAAATGGAGCTTTAATTCTCTTTCTGATCTGTATTGTGCTTGTGGACAGAAGTATTTGAGGTATCCTATATGCTGTCAAAGAGATCAGTTATAGCCTAGCTCATGAAGTATCATGTTGAAGACATCTTCCTTTAAGGGACTGTTTGATATAATATTCCAGGTTGCAGCAGAGATAATCAGCTAATGACTCCAATGATGCCACTGTCATTCAGGTTTCCTGCAGGGTATTGTCATCCTACCTTCAAGGATTCTTATCAAGTTCCCCAGTCAAGATTAGGATCAGCATTGTTCTTGTTATAATTGTGATCTTTATGCTCTAATTGTAATCTTCCTCAATTGCAAGTCACATTAAGGATCCCCTGGATGGTTTACCGCCAGTGTGGGCAAATTGGATTTACTTCTTTCATGTTTCTTCTTACCCACTGGATAAGTGGTGAATACCCACTGAATAAGTGGATGATTTGTACTTTCCATTCTTGCTCTTACACCCACTGAAAGTGGTGAATCCCCACAACTTGTGGATGCCTGCATATGCAGATGAATGTTTACTTGTTTGCACAATGTTTTAATTTGTAATCTAAAGCACATTATGCTCTCACCTTGCCCGAATTGGGATCTTGGTGATCAGAAGTATGGAGGAGTTTAGTTGTGCTAACACTGTTTATCATTGTTCTATATTTTGGAAAAATTTTTGGAGTTGTATATTACAGACCTATCTCAAACATCCTGAAAGGTATATTGAAAAATATTTAAAGTATTCTAAACTTATACTTAAATATATTTTTCAATATACCTTATGCCCTGAGACTGCCAAATCTAGGCGCGAATTTGTTCAGTGAGGTTAGGCGCATTTTCTCACTTGCAGACACCCACATGAGCGCCTTAGGTCGAGTTTCAAAGTGCGCCTAGAGGAAGATCAACTTCCAAATGCTCCAAGATAGGGCGCCTTGATTGAAATTGGCATAAAAGACCTTAAACATCCAAATTTGGGACAAAGGAATGATTGAAGAGTTTAGGCGCCCATTGCATGTTCAGAAGATCATAACAATTGCGCCTTAGGTTGAAAGACATGAGTTTAGGCGCCTTGATGTGAGGATGGAGTTTAAGACAGTAACAAATTGCGCCTAAGGGTAGAATAATCTCACAAGGGTATATCAAGTGTTGGAGAGCCTTAAGGATGTCAAGATTGAGCTACATGAGTTTAGGCGCCTATATTTAGGAGGAAAGCACCATTCAATGAGCGCCTAGTACTTCCAAAACCTCAAATATCCCCAAGGTAGCGCCTAAAGGTGAGGATGAGGTCTTTGTGAAGTTTAAACAAGAATAAAGATCATCTAAAGTTTCAAGAAACAAGTTAGAACTAAGGCGCCAATCCAAGAAGGATGCATGAAAACACATCATTTTGGCGCCTAGAATAGCCAAACCTTTAGGAGCGTTCTATATCAAGTAGATTAACAAGTTTGTTGCAAGTGAACCCAAAGGGGTCAAGGTGCTAGTTCATGTCTAAGTGATTCAATGGGCGCCTTCATGGAAAAATTGCCAAGAGACCTCAAAAAGTGGAAATTCCACAAGGTAAGCACACAGTGATCTTAGGCGCAACTTCATGCTTTAGTCATCCTTAATGAGCGCCTAAATGAAATTGCATTTTATGACTCAATTTAGTGAGCGCTTAGAAAGAAAGCATTAGTTTAAGCATGTTTTAATCATTCAACATCTAAAGAATAGCAAATGGAGTCCATAATGATCAGGGCGCCCTTTTACCTCTTTGCAAACATCTTCTGGCGCCTAGAAGAATCACTCCAAGTCTTACATTTTGAGTGGGCGCCTTGAGGAAAATTGCTCATTCCATATCAAATAGAAGTGTCAAATTGCAAGGATAAAACTCAAAAGTTAGGCGCCCTTTGCCTCCTCTAGAAACCTATAGTGGCGCCAAGGAAGAAATTGCATTTAAAGGCACCTTTTGGATGAATCTTATAGAGGTTGTCTTCTTTAAAAGCATTACAATTGCTAGAAATCATTTGAAATAATGAATGTGGGACTAAATGATGTTAGGCGCACTTTGTTCCTATTTTCACCTATATTTGCGCCTAAGCTTGAAGAGGATTTATTTCATGTGTAAAGTTACTCCTTTTTGTTCTAATGTGATTAATACTACTACTTTTGTCTTGCAGGAAGGGAGCAAAGAAGTCTTAGTCGCCTGGAGTCACCTTCCGTCAAGGAGTGAAGTCAAGAAATTGTTATTGCAAGAAGAAGCATCATGCTAGCCACCTTTGGAGATCACTTCAAGATCATCATCAGGTTGAGAAGAGTGTTGGTGAAGCCAAGGAATCATCTAAAGGATAAGCATCTGAGTCATCTTCAAGTTGCAGGGAGATCACAGCTCAAGTCTCCTACATCAATGACATCATGTTAGATCACATCAAGTTCAAAGTATACTTCATCCTTTGCATCATGTTCAAAAACAAGGCGTTCCCCATTCAAGCTTCAAGTCAAGATTCAAGCTTCAAGTCTCTTTGAGAGGTTATCTACTCCACATCCAAAGAAGGTGTTATCATCTACACTCCAAAGGGCTACTTCAAGGTCAACATGCCAAGTGCACTACTTCATCTTCATCCTATCATCAAGCAAGGCACTTCATCCATTTAACTTCAAGTTCCATTCAACCTTCAAGTCCAAGAGAGATCTCTACTTCAAGCTTCATCATCATCTACTCCCATTCAAGAATGATGTCATCATCGTCTACATCAAGAAGCTACAAAGAAGATCATCATATCAACTTACCTACAAGAAGAAGAAAAAATCATGAAGTTAGACAAATGAGCTACAAGTATCATACATCCAGTTGCAAGAAGAATGAACAAGGCAAGATCTACAAGATGTATTCCTAAACATACAAGTTCAAGCAATTACATTGAATACATCACACAAAGATGATACAATTTTCAAAGTATGCTGAGTTGGCATCTATGTGGCGAGTACACATCATTCAATTTTGATTAGCCGCATTATTAAATGCATTAAATGTATCATTTAATGAAAGAAGCCAAAGGGATTCCTATGTGGAGGAACATTTTAAATGCTTTCGCCTTACTTTATCACATTGGAAAATGTGTCTTCATTGCCTCCCTCTTTTGGTACTAAAAATAGAAAGTTGTTGTAACTACCTCTGAGGTGGCGTGATCTAAGCCCTTGGCTATTGAATTAATCTTAGCCCTTCATTGTATTCTGGACACTATATAAAGGCCTTGTTGCCTCATTTGTAATTCAGTAGATCATTAGTAGTAGACTAGAGAGTAGATTTTAGGAGTAGAATAGGAGACTCTCAAAATTCTCTGAGAGGATTTGAAGCTGTTGTAAATATTTCTCAAAGTTAATGCAAAGGACATTGGAAGTTTATTTGGTGTTCAAGTGTTGTCTTGTGGAATCGCATGGTTTCTTGTACTTCAATGGAATGGAGAGATGTTTCAAATAGATTAGAAATAGATTAGAGCTCATTGTTGTAATGTTCGTTGTATTGAATATTTGATCAACTCCTAGCTCATGCTTTTAACATTCATCGCTGGTGAATTGTTGTGTAAAGCTAGTCTGAGCCATATTTACTTAAGTTCAATTGTGGATGCTTGTTTGAGCTGCGCCATCTTATGGGTGCTTATATAAGTCTTCATGATTTGAAAACCATTCGCAAACCTTAGGAGATTGCACCAACTTCATGTAGTTGTAGGCATCCTTGGCGAAGTGAAGTTAGGTTAAATCAGGAGTTTGTCTATTCAATACATCATCATTGCTACATTGACCTTAGATTAGTTTCCTAAACCTTATCCTTTTTTTCCTTTTTTATCATTGAAACTTTGTACATACATCATCCACACTGAAGGAGAGATAAGCTGAATGAAAGAAGAAAGACCTAATGTAAGTCCCTTTGTGTTTACCAGCAAAATCATACTTAGTCACTGAGCGATCTCTTACAAACTCATCAGAAAGGAACCTTGGAGTCATCTTGTTTGATCACCTAGTTCAGCATTCGAGAGACTTTGCTCAAGAGGGAGTCAGATACTTAGTATCTCACTCTAATTGTTGAGTTGTCCAAAAACAATCATCAACAAGTGGTAGGGATCCTTTGACCACATGCTCGTCGACATCCGGCGCATTCTTGGTTAGAGTTCTTTGTATCAGCATTGCATCAAGACCCTCTAACCATATGCTCGTCATCATCAGGCGCATTCCTGGTTAGAGTTCCTTTATCAGCATTGCATAGAGACCCTTTGACCATATGCTCGTCACCATTAGGCGCATTCTTGGTTAGAGTTCCTTTTCAGCATTGCATAAAGATCCTTTGACCATATGATCACGCCATCCTGGTGTACATTCTTGGTTAAAGTTGAATTCCGCATCGTTTTGGTTTAAGTGCTAACTTCAACGATTGTGTATTGCTCTGCTTATTGTAATTGGAAAAGTGAAAAAAATTGGCTTGGTACATTTCAAAAAAGTTGCTTTTCCATCCAGTATGGCCTAAAATGATTTTCACTTTTTGCCTTTGAAAACTAGAGTGGGGGTTTGGGGGTGGCAGCACCCAACAGGGTTGAGGGGTAGCACCTCCAATAAGGTTGTGGGGCAGTGCCCAGTGGGGTTTGGAAATAATGCCCTTGTCATGCTCCCTGTTGTGATATAGCACAGGGTTGAGGGCCGGAGCCCTTGCCACCAAGCCCAAATTAAGGCCTTTGAGATCACATAGACATTCATGGCGCATACCATTTTTCATAAATTTATCGCTTTTAACCATGCCCAAAGAATTTAGATGACATCAATTTCAATTTTTGTGTATTTAAGACTATATTCTAGCCTACCTTAATCCTCTTTACTCCAGCTTATCTTATGGATTATATAAATGCCATCACGTTACAGAAGTATCTTATAACATTTATTATATTTAATAGTGTGTGGAATTTCTCTTCACATTGTCAGTCTTTTTTTTGAAGATGTGTAAAACAAACAAACTTAAGATATACTTATTTAGCTCAAAGTGATAATTACCATAACAAATGGAGAGTTTGTGTTTAATAGCATGCAACTATTGACCCATTACTGACTGACTTCTACAAATAGAGTATGCGAAGACTTGATCTCTTGGCCATCCCTACCAACAATTTCCTCTCCACATTCCACAAGTGTTTAAAAGAGTAGATCTAAAAGCTGTCTTGCAGAAGACAAGTTTGCTTTTCATATGCAAATTTTTGCTCATACAGACAAAAGAAGTTTTACCAGGGAAGTGTACTTTTCCTAAAAATACCAAGTTTTGATGATAGGACTTGCTGGGTACTCGGGTCTCGAGTCCTACAGCCTCAGCTCAACTCAACAAGCTTGTAACTCTCCGAGTTTGGGTGAGTCTTGTAACTATGATTATAACTCTAGAGGTAGGAGAGTTAGGAGACTGCTTGCAAACATCCTGAACTGTCCTTGTTTCCTTATATTTAATAAATCTTGTTTGACCTCTTGGGTGTCCTAGACAGACTTAGTTAGGGCTCTGTGTGCCTATTATTGTTGTTTTGTTTATTTAATAAATATAAAGGCAACCATGTTTGACGTCTCAGGTGTCCTAGACAGACTCAGTTAGGGTGTCTATTATTGTTGTTTTGCCCCTTAGTTGAGCTGACATTCTCTACTGCAGCTAGATTTGTTGGTGTGCTTGGAACACAGGCTGATATATTATATGTGTATATATACCCTAACCCCAAGCCCATTTTCAAACATAACAATACGATGATTCCTCTCCTCTACAGTCGCATTTACAGTCTATTCTGTAAGATACCCAACTAGTACTAACTAAATTTTTTCTTACTTAGACAAATTTACTTGCACTTAACTCTTCAACTACTTAATCTACTTAACATCACACATGAAAAGATATCAAAGGCAACTTGCATGAATCAACCTTGAAGTTGGGTACTTGTATTATTAATTGATTCAACTCAATGCAAATGTCTTATTACAATGATGATGATGCCCTCAATGGCATGAATATACAATCTTATTGAAAGGATTACAAGGAAAGGCCTTGAAGCCTAGATGTATACAATGATTTCAACTTCTTCGCAACTAGCTCTATCTCACTAGTTGATATAGATCACTTCAATTGAACCTAATGATGTCAACTGGATGTCAACACCTCACAATGCAACAAGGGAGCATCACCTTGTCAGTTGAGGGAACATCACCCCAACACTTGAAACTCGCAGGTCTCAAGATTACAAGCATAAAGCTTTGCAGAGAGAAATTTTGCCAAAATGATAAGATAATCAAATGAATGAGAGCTCCTCCTTTTATAGGCCTTCCAAAGGGAATGAAGGCATGTTTTCCAAGAAGCATATTTAGGAGAATATTCTTCTTGACAACTCATCCTGAATTGGCAATCTTACCTAAAGACTCTGACACGGATCCCAATGCTATCCTTTTGACCAATGAGAATTCAAGTAGTGTAACTACCTTATCCCCTTCTAGAAACACTTAGGCGCAGTTTTAGGGTTCTTCTGACTGGGGCGCCAGCTTTGGAGGATCTCACCAGGAAGTGCGCCTAAGTCATGAATCCTTATCCTTGGATGATACTGCCTTATGAAGTGAACTCCTCTGGATCCATACTTTAACATTTGATGATTTGGGATGCTCAGCTTATCACCTTACAGGGTAGGTGCATATTTGGAGGATTTACAGAGGTTTTGGCGCCTAGAGATGGATTTGACACTTTTCCACAAACAGAAGAAACTTCTAAGTGTTGGATTGTCTTCTATGAAATGAGAGCCCAACAATCCCCCCCTTGAAAATGTCTCTTTCTCAACTAGGTGCAATTACTGTTAGTTTTAGCTAGGAATTTGTGCCTAGGTTCCAACTTATTATCTTTTCAAGGAAATTTGAAAGCAACTTGACTTCAAATAAATATGATCTTGCCCCTGATGGAGCGCCTTGTATCTAAACTGGTCTTGAGGACTTGCACCTATCTTAGGCGCACATTTGAGGTAGTTTTAACTGGTATCTGCGCCTAGCACCTTTATGAAGATGTTCTACATTGTTCAAACTCTCAAACACTTGTAATCATACCTTTTGATGCTCCTTTAATCTAGTGCCCTCATTCAGAGTATCAACATCTTGTCTAGGTCTTCAACTTCACCTAGGCGCACTTATTGGTAGAAAAGGATCTAGATTGGCGCCTTAGGATGAAAGTGGTCTTTCCTTGCTAAAATCTCCAACTCAAGTCACAACTGAATCAAAAACACCATCTTCTATCAAGCGCCTTTCATCTTGAGTAGATTGAAAGCTCTTTTCTTACTTAGGTGCACTTTTGGATTAGCTCCTTAGGCACAACATGGTGTCTGTGGAAGGGTGAATTGGCGCCTTCCCTTGAATGGCCTATCTCCTATGCAAACGCTCACTTCTGGAGTCTTTGAAATGAAACAAAATACTTGCCTTACCAAGCGCCCTGACTTCCTGAGGAGTTTGGAGATCATATACGCACTTAGGCGCATCTTCAAGGTCATGGAATCTTGTCTTGGTGCCTTGATGTTCTTAGGCGGACTTGGAGTGTTGCAGAGTGTCATATAGGCGCCTGGGGTCATATCTTCTTGACAAGGCAAAGATCATTTCATCTTTGTACTTGATCTTCATTGAGGATGAGACTCACTTGATCCACTTGGAGGAGGAATGCAATCTTGATGCTCAGAGTCTATGCACACTTTTGGGAACTCTGATGTAGAATAAGCGCCTAGGCTATACTTAGCCATTTTCTCTCGACACTTGCAATGCATTATGGTTCTAGAAGTTAATATCTCCTTCTCCAAAGGTAGCGCCACATGTTGAAACCTCAACTTCAATGCCAGAAGTGACTCTAGAAGCTGGGTGCCAGAATGGATGTGTTCTGCCAAAATGGGTGCCTTGCTCATGACTTAGTGGATTATGACTCAAAACTCCTTGATTGTACCTGCAAGATAACACCCAGAGTTAGTCAAAACCCAATTCATTCCCTTATCATTTAGAATTAGCCTCCGGGAATGAGGAATAGGCTAATCCATTCTTCATTTGATGTTCATGCCGGAAATGGGGACATGACATATTCCTCCACAGATATGTAAAGGACAAGATAGGGTAAAGGAGCTTCACCAAAAGAAGCTTGTTTGCAAGACAAGATTTCAAACCAAGAATAAAGGAACATAAGTGATATATGCCAGCAGTGCCTACCATGGTCTATTAGGGCTTCTTGGCTTCATATACGAATTCTCATCTCATGACAAGACCATTGCGGTCAAAGGGAGTGATTAACTCGTCAACAAGTCAATGCGAGGTAAGCATCCCTTTGCCTTACTCGCTTTCATTTTATACATGTGCATTGGTCTATTTATTTACTTTACATGTTAACTCTTATTTTCTTGTATATTGACATGCATATTGTCATACTTACTGCCTGTTTGAGTGTATAATAAGAGAGTTCCTCTACCTTTATTAAGTTTAAAGGCTTCTCTAGTAGAGTCCCTTTCTAAGTGCATACAATTCTGACATAGTTGTATGCATTGCATGTTTATGGCTGGTTAATGTACGTTTTCCTGTTTGTGTGAGAACTATAAGGGTTATTCACACCTATAGTGGAAATTTAGTTACAGATGGGAAGACAGCTTATTGCCAGTTAGACATGGACCCTATCTTTTGTTACTAGCATGGCTTTTTCTTCTCGTTTCTATTGGCATGGGGGCTGGGAGACAATAAGGTAAATCCTTGCACGCACATAGAGTTATTACAAGGGAGTGAAGCTAGTATGAGCCATTGTTGGATATGGAGTGGCAAGGAATGAAACTAGTTCTGACGTTAGAAGTGGGACTTCACTTGAAGGCTTGTGATAGTCATACTTTCCCTACTGTGGTGATTGAGCAGGCAATCAGCTGATAGGTCACATACCGTTGATCTGAATAGTATTGCATTGCATCAAATTGCTTTATTTCCACATTCAAATTCCAGATCTTGTTATATTAACTCTTCTCTAAAGGTGTTTCTCATAGATTTTTTTATTCCAACATTAGTGATAAAATAAATGAGCTTCTTTCATGAAACACTTCCGATTTTGGGGGGATGGAGCTATTCCTAGAATGTACATGACTATTGTGAGAGCTAGAACTATTGATAGAGCTGCTCTTATTGACACGTTCCTTCATTTATGGAAAGTCAACAGGGAAAAAATATAAGCATATTTTTTTGGTTGCAATTGGCGATTGAGGTTTAACTGGTTTCTGGGATAGGGCAACATGGGGACATGAGAATGCAGTATTGAGGACAGAAATTTTTTCCTGAATTTTGGAGATGGCCAAATTTGCAATGACAGGCCTTCCTCTTTTAAATTTTTAGGGATTTTTAGCATTATTTTCCATAAAAAGTTAACTTTTTCAATATTTATGGACCTAATGGAGCAGGCTGTCCAGTCCTGAAAATTTGGGCTTAAAATCGCATATTATTGTGCTTATTGGAGAGGTTTAATTACATTAATTTTGTTTCTAAACGTTATGTTTAGAGATATTAGATATTAGGTATATAATGGTCACTATAGTTCACCCTCTAAGATAGAATATCCTACTATTTGAAACTGATCTAATGGTGCCTTAAAATTTGCTTATATGAGTGCAGATCCTTCCATTTAAACCATGCTTATTTAACCTTAACTTTTTTGAAGATAAAATTTATAGTCATGTTTTGTGATTAATAGTTGACCTAATCCAGGCCACGATTTCTTGGATGCTTTTCATTGCTAACATGTTGGATATGAGAATATGTAACATCAAGCACAATAGTTAGTAATTCTTCTCCTTTAGTCTATATCTATTTATCAAGTATGTCTGTTTAAAAGCAGGTTTTAGTTCAGTTCCATCCGGTCTTTTCTAGTGCCCCTTCTGAACTAAAGCATATCCATCTTGAAATTTGAAAGATTAAAATTAGCACCATCAACCTTGTCAATTAGAAGTTTGGTTAGAGAAGCTACCAAAAACTGATTTGTAAAGACAAAAGAAGCAAAAATATCACATTGGATCGGTTCTTTGTCAAAAGCACAAACCATTTAATACTGCTTGAGAATGAATAATTATGCAAACCAGATTTATGGGTGAAACAGAAACCTTGAAGTCATCCAAATGGATCTTACACAGCTCTTAAGATGAAATCTCTATAACACAAAAAGCACACTTATGCTGATTATGTGGAAAATCAAAACAGGATTTTTCTTCTTCTTTTTTGTTGTTGTATCAGCATATAAGCCTGTTTTTTTACAGAACAAATTCTTCAGAATACCTCTTTATTTCCAACTGCAGAACTTCTTTACTTTCTTTCTAAAGACCATAAAATAGATTAGCTTTCTCCTTAAGAAAGCTGAAGCTGAACATGACTGCATTTTACTCATCACTATTTGTCTTGTCCTCTAAATCGAGTTTGAACTGAGAGCCACATTTTACATATCTGCAACAACTTGAACTTCTGGCATTTGTGTGTGAGTGGGTAGGCAGACGAGGGCAATATTAATGGTTGGTGTTTTTATAGATACGTAACTCTTAGTAATAATAAAATAGAGACAAATACAATGCTGTAACTGACATTATAAATCAAGCTTTTTGAAGAAGGTAGCACAGTCAAGACTCAAGAAATTAGGTAACTGCAAGTCAATTGTCTCTACAGACTGCAGCAATGGAGGAGCCAAAAAAGGTCTATTACTAGCAGAAATCCATAATAACCTGTATCTGATATACACCGAGAGGAATCCAAAAGACTTGAGGTTGAATCCCACCACATCATAATCGTAAGAACATAGGGATAGTGACCTGTATTGGATCCAGCAGAAAGCTCATCATCAGATGAAGACACTTAAGCAAGTTTCAGGTGCAGAAATCACCCCCAAAACTCAGTTTAAAAAAAATGCCAGTTCTTTACAGGGGCAGTTTCAAAACTCCTGGTTCTCCATAGGGGCTGTTTTGTAACAGCTGGGTTGGTTTCATAACTGCCATCTGTTGAAAAGGGGTGGTTTTGTGCTGACAGAAAGGAAAGAGAATTTGAAATGAAAAGGCAACTTTGTCTCTTCAAATTCCATGCAAGAAGGCTTCTCACTTGTGTAGGGACTTCCAACACTCTTTAAGATCTAGAAGACGTTGACAACCCAAAAGGAAGGGGAGGAGGAGAATTGAAGTGTTGTATCTAGAAGAAGTAGAAGAACAAGCTGAAAGTGGAAAAATAGGCTTGGCAGAGGTTGTATTTACATTTGTACTTGTTTATTTGAGGAATACACTCTAGTAGAAGAGTAATTGCCACTACCAAACTGGGTTTTTCACCCTTCACAGGGTTTTCCCAGGATAAATCCTTTTGTTTATGTTGCATTTTCTCATTTTGGTACTTCATTTCTGTATATGACAGCTCTTTAGTGCCTCCACATTTCATTGTCATTTGGGAATCCAAGCAGCATAATAGCATTAAGTTTGATTTCGTCGTTTATAGGTAGATTTTGGTGGAAATTTTGGTTCAATCGGTATTAGAGCTACAATTTCCTCAAAGATTGTGGGTAGTTTTTGGGTGACACATCAAGAATTGTTTGTAGCAGTAGAACTATCTTTTCCAAATTCTTCTCAAGGTGTTCAGGTTGCTGGTTGCAAGTTACATCCATAACAAAATCTTAAAAAAAGCTTGAGGATACCCAAGAAACCACAGAACCATCTTTTCCATTTTTCTTCTCAAGGTGTTCAGGTTGCTGGTTGCAAGTTACAGCCATAACAAAATCTCAAAAAAAAAAAGCTTGAGGGTATCCGAGAAAGCCTAGAGCAAGTATTGGGAGAGAACAAAGTTCTTTGAGAGGAAGTACAACATTTGAGGGAAAGAATAGAGGAGTTGCAAGTTGAGAAGAAGGACCAATCTGCATTCTTGAGTGGAATCCTTGAGCAAAAGCAACAAGAGTTGATAGTAAAGTTTGAATTGCTATCAAAACTTCAAGAAGAAAAGGAGGAGTCTACAAGAAAGAGTGCACAAACCCCTACTTAAGAAGAACAAACAGAAAATGAGGTATGGAAGGAAAGCACCCATGAGCATTTTTTCTTCAATGGTTGTAAATTTGATAATTCCACTGGCAAGTTTGAAAGGCATACCAAGGGTATAGGCTCCAAGTTGCTATCAAGGATGGGATATGATGGAAGAGGACTTGGCAAGGATGGCCAAGGAATACTTCAGCCCATCATGGTGAAGAAAAGACCTCCATTTGAGGGCCTTGGTTACACAAGCATGGACATTGGAAAAATCTGTAAGAAGGGTTCTATGCCATGTACAAGTGAAGGACAGCCCAAGGGAGATAACAATTCCATCAGTATTATTTTTGAAAAGCATGAAAGTGATTGTAGGTTGTCTCCAAAGAGAGAACAGCAATCGAAGCAAGAAGAGGCAAACAAGATTCTACCTCAAGAAGACATAGAAGAGCCTTCAAAGTTGAGGACACCTTCAAAAAAGGGAGGAGCAAAGAATGACATTCCACAAGAAGGAAAGAAGAAATGGGAAGTTTCCACTCCACCTACTTCACCACAAGCTAAGTCTAAGGAGGTAAAATAGCAAGTGGGAAAACAAGATAAATAGTACATGTTTTGTTTCATTTGCAAAAAGAAGGGACATGTTGCACAAGAATTCAGGTTTCTTGTTCTTTGCACTAGTTATGGAAGAAGTAACCATTGTAAAATGATATGCAAAGCAAACACTGCCAAGGAGCATATGTTCCATAGAAAGGATGGAAAAGTAAGCCACTTTCCAAGAGAAAGGGAAGAGAAAGGTTTGTTAGGAAAAGGTGTTGTACACCTTGCATTAAGTTAATTTATTTATGTATGTAAAATATATATTTATTTGTGGTGCATCTTAATTGACGTGTTTAGCCACATTAAATATTTATTTGGTGCCATTTGTAAAAATTGTATGTAACATTGGGTTAGATATTTTATGTGTGGGAGACATAAGACAAATATTTATTATTTGTGCAAAATAATTAATTTTAGGGTCAATGGTTTTGTGCTCATGGTTGAGTCACATTGGTTTTATCCAATACCACAAGTTTTTGTGTGAGATTGAGTGTAATATCCCAAACCAGATATTTTGGACAATTCCGTATTTATGGACTTTCTAATTTAATTTTCTGCTCAAACCCTAACTTCTGAAATAAAAATCAGACTTGAACAAACATCTAGGGCAGACCATAAAACATCTCAAATCCACGTGATGTCATCATAAACATAATTATCCATAATGCACTTGTATTCCACAACCAAATAAACAACAATTCCACTTAATTTATCCACACAATTGACTGAAAATAAATGTAGAAGTCTGCTGCTACAAATCTGATTATAATATGTCTTCAAATACATTAACAAATTAGGGCAAACATGAGAAACATGCACAGCATAGTTCTGCCCTAAATCTGAATGCTATACATACCAAAAACAATGCAAAATGACCTTCCAAAATGATAGAAAAAGGTCTCCAAAGCAGCTGCTCCAATTAGGGCATAAACCCTAAGTCTTCAATACCCAAATGCCATGGAAAACCTCCTCAAAATGGTGTGCTCAGGTATGCTCTGTTGCTGCAATAAATTTCTGCTCTTCTCAAACCCTAATCAGCAGCACAAGCTCCACAAACATCCTCCAAACCTAGCAAACCACCTCAATTGATGGTGCTCCAAGTTAGGGTTAAACCCTAGTGAAATCCACACCAAAAGCCACCAAAACTGCTGCTCTAAACTGATCCAAAATCTTAATATGCAATCTGCTCAAAAACTTTGTAAATCTCCAATGAAGTGCAAGTAGACCTTCGTTATGAAGTCTTCCCAAGATGAATTAGGTTTTCGTCCAATTCACCTATATTCTCAAGGGTTTTCATCCTTGGAATATGCTGCTCTAAAGTGCAGACCCAAAGGAATAAATGTCAAGCTTATATGATGATTGAAATGATCCAAAATAACTTGCTTTTATACATGTTTTCTTTGTCTTTTTCAATCTGGTCGCCCCAGGGTAAATTTTCCCTTTTTTTTTTATTATTTCCTTCAAGGAAGGCCAACCTCCCTTAGGCATTTGGCACCCAAACTTTCCTAGGGCGACCTAGGAACTTTCCCTTCTTCAATTAGGCCAACCAACACTTAGAGATATTCTTTGTATTCCTTAGTTTCTTCAATGGCGCTCACATGAGACCACTAGCATGTTATGAATTGCAAAACTCTCTCCTCCAAGGGTGAAACATAAAACCAAAAGGGATGAAGCATGCCTTACACCAAGCTGCCCTTCATAAGGACCAATTTCCACACTCTTCATTAACTCAAAATGGTTTGCTCCCATGGAAAGAAAGTATATTAAATGAAAGGAACACATCAAGACCATCAGAAAAATATGCTAAGCTATCTCCAAACCTCAATTCTCCTTCCACAAATCTCGGAGTGTGAAAACAAGTCCCTCCGCTCTTCCAAAGGTGATCACTCCGAAAATGGGGACATTACATTGAGTCTATAAAAGCAAGCACATGGTTAGTGGTTTGGGTTGGCTGTTAGTTGTTTGGTTGTAGGCTGTGCGAGAGGCTATCATTGTATTGAGTTTCTCTTGTGAGTGCATTTTGTGAAGCATGGCATGGGATGTGTGGATACATGCTTGGACACATGGAGGATGCATTGGAAAAACTTGATGTTTCAGAGGTGTTCGTGGAGACTCATGTGAGTGTATTGTAATATCTTATTGTTGAATAATACATTTGAGTGTGGATGCTTTTGAAGGCTGAGTTTTTCCCTCAATGAGGGTTTTCCCATGGTATATCTTGTGTTTGTTCTTTTGATCTTTGCATTATGGTAAATCTATAAACTTGTATGCATCATTATCTCCTTTGGGTTATGTGGAATTGGTTTGATCTACCTGTAAATTCCTAACAAGGTCAAGACACACTCAAAGGAGATAACAAATAAGTTGGTTTGAGTATGTATAAATCAAACAACTATTGTAAGGTTGGAAGGCATTGGGATGGCAAGTGTTGGAGGCCCCATCTAGAACTTCACCCAAAGAATGGCAAAAGCAAGAGTAAGCTGCCACAAGGGGAAGAGAAGCATACCAACGCGCCAAATTTAAAGAGAACAACTTTCCCATGAACCACCATTGAATGGTAAGGGCATGTCATTTGATACTTGGAGAGTATTTACTTGATTTGCAAAGGAGAGAAGTGCGAGTTGCTTTCATTTGTATGGTCTTTTGGACAACCCTCCAAGTTTTTCCTAAGTTACCGGGTTCTTCTCAAATGCCCAACGTGCCCGTATGGGTTCGGCTTGGGTACGGGTACGGGTACGGTTCACCAGGGGGTTCTCTGTGGGTTCTTCCCAGGCACCCTAAGTTCTCTGTGGGTTCTTTTTGAAGAACTCACAGAGAACCCAGGGTGCCTGGGAAGAACCCATAGAGAACCCGGGCAGAACCCAGGAGAACCTAGGGGAGGGATGCCCAAAATGATGTCAAAATCAACTTTTTAAAACATTTTTTTAACCTTTTTTTTTAACTTAAAAAAAATCCAAATGAGTCTATTTCGCCCTAAAAGTGAAATTTGTCCAAGTATGACAACGTGAAATAAAGTTTTTAAATCATAACTCGACAGTTATCAAAGTCTACACATACATCTAATCTTAACTCAGTTTATTGTTGATAAATCTAATTTCAACTTAACAAGGTAAACAAGGGGGTTCATAATACCTAGTAAGTATAGAACAACATAATAATACTCGACATCTGATTTGTTCAGCCAACATCTAAAGTATTTAATAATCACCTAGAACTATCCTCTTTCAAGTACTTTCCAATATACGTTAACTAACTCGTAATCATGGTTTAACAAACAACTTATTTCCTTACAACATTAAACAACATCCCACTGATCTTAAGTATAAGATGTAGTTTAGATCAGTCTGCAACAAGCAACTATATTCCTCATTACTTCATTTTCGCAATGTTCAACAACATAGATGAGCAATACACAACATAACCCATAAAATAAACTGAATTAGCATAAGTACAACCTTACAAGGTCTGATAATAAATTTTATCAATATTCTAAAAATTCTACCATTACCTTCAATGAGTACTCTAGAACGTCACAATTCCTTTGTCAAACTCAACTAACACAAAGCCAAGTTGCAATTTACATTTATCCTTGTTCCAGTTGAGTATTTTGATTTTCCTTATTGCAAGTGATGAAATATGAGGTATTTTGATATTTTATTATGTTGTTTATTGGCAATTATCATAGTATGAGTATTACTGTTTTAAAGTTTTTTTAGTCTTAGAGTTTACTGTTTTATATATATATATTGCCGTACCGTACCCGGGCAATATTTTTTTGCCGTATCCGCGTACCCGAACCCCATATCTGTATCTGAACCCGTACCAGGACCGGCAACTTAGAGTTTTTCCTATGGAGTTAGTGATGAGCACATGCTTATACTGAGAGAGAGGGGGGGGGGGGTGAATCAGTATAAGACAATCTTTTACTTTTTCAACACTTAACAACCACAACAACCATATACAAGATCTAACAATTAAGAGCACAAGAAGAACACAAGATTTACGTGGAAACCCTTTCGGGAGAAAACCACAACAAAAAATTGCTTATATAAAATTCTCTTTCAAACTTTATAGGCACCAACCTACAAGAGACACCAATCTCTTATATGATTTGTGAGCACCAATGAGCACCAACCCATTGGAGACACCAATCCCCGCAACTGAGCACCAACTCAATAAGAGACACCAATCTCTTTGATATGAGGCACCAACCTTCTACACGAACTTTCTGTCTTCTTGTGAATAACTTCTTCAATGGATGATGAATATCTCCTTCAAATCTGCACGTACTTCTCTTTACAAATCTGCCATAAATTCGTCTTCTAATTCTGCATATACTTCTAATTCTGCATATATTCCTCTTGACAAATCTGCCATAAATGATCTTTTATATTCTCATATGCAGATTTGCTGGTGTAAGTTCTTGTATTTCTTTCTACTCCACACACTTCCTTCACAACATTTGCACACTCTCTTTATACCTTTCAAGGACGGCGACTTTTCTAAAAGACATCACTTTTCACACAAATGGACACATCTCCTCCAAAGGAGATGTCTTTTAAATACCACAATCGGGAGCCAAACTTAGGTCAGCCCATATTTAAATTGAATTTGTTTTAATTTAATTTCCAAAGGCAGCGATCACATTAAACTTGGGTCGGCCTCTTGTCTTAGGTGCTAACATGAGGAGGTTGGCCTTGTAAAACAACAAATTAATTTTTGTTTTTTTTAAAAACTGAATTTAATAGTCTCCCAAGTCGGCCAGCATTTAATATTCTCTCAAGTCGGCCAGCATAGAGTATTTGATTTTGATTTATTATACTCAACATTTGCTTGGATGACGATTTATGGCCTCCGGCCTATAATGATTTTCTCTTGCCTTTGACATCAATGACAATTTCCAACAGTTAGCCATAGTTGCTAACTCCACTTGTAGAGCAAGGAGTACGATGCACTCACTATGGGGTGAGCATGCAAAACAAGTCTACTTGGAAAACAAGCAAGGACAATCAAGAAGAAAAAGTATAAGGCAATGTATAAATTTCAGCCTTCACGTTTCTTGCAAATTGTTGATAAATTATCATATTAGTATACAAACTTGCTGAGTTCTTGCGAGATTATTTTCTGCCCAAGTACTCCCAGGAAAAACTCGCTGTCCCTGTTGGCCGAGTTTTCAGCAAGTCATAGTCTCCAAACTCACTAAGTAGTTGATGCGTGTGTAGGAAACTCACCGATGTGCAGCAGACATGGTAATACAGTTTGGACACGAAAAACATTGAAAAAATGTGTATTTTTTAGCATTGTTGAGCAAATTGGAAGGATTTATAAAGGATTTGAAGGTCTGTGTGGTGGGGGCCTTGTGGTGGGGGCTTTGCCCCTCGACTGTACCTTGTACTGCCCCCAAACCTCGTGAGGGGCGCTGCCACCAAACCCTTAACAGACTCATTTGATACATTTTGTAACTGTATTTTCCATAAAATTTATATTTTTTAAAGAAATTAAGTATTTTTTAAAGTTGCTGAGTTTTGCCAAGTCAGAAAATTTTTGGTTTGCTGAGTTCGAGTATGCAAACTATGGTCATATCCACTTGTTTGAAAGCAAGAAAGAGTAAGTGTGATGCTTGTTACATGAAGGTAAAGTCTTCTGGCAGTATGAGCAAAATTAGCAACATGGACAGCTTGAAGGAAACATTTTTTTCTAAGTTGTAGACATATATGTTTTGTGCAATATGTTGTTGCAAAACTGCAGTTTTGTTCCACTTACATGTGAAAGTAGAGGTAAAGCATAGCAAAATCAGAAATTTGGTAACATGGGTAGCACTATGACATATGCATAGGTATTGTAATCCTGTATACTGTAATGTCCCCATTTTCGGGTTCTCTTGCATTGCAGTTGGCACTGACCTTGTGGATGTGTGTCAATGTTATCAGAGGAGTTATTTGATGATTCCATTGAGCTCAGGTGGTCTGGAGGACTCATATGCCACTTTCCGGGGTGATTTTCGGCTTCGGGTGTGCTCTCCAAGAATCTTGGAGAGGGTGTCTATTTATAGTAAGTCACTCGGTTGGCTCCGTTTATCATTATTCTTCATCGGGATCACTCCAGTGCAGTCAGTTTTCAATTCCGATGCATTCTGATAGTTTCCGCAAAATGGGTGTATTAATGGCTTTATTATAATTATTTTAAGGTCGTTAAATATTATTTAAAATATTTTAAAAGCACCTTAGTGTTATAAATTATAATTCGTCGAAATCGGAATGAAAAGTTTTAAATCATGGACACATAATATTGGGACTTTGCGAATCAAATATTTTCATTATTTTGATAAAAAGGTCTTTTGGAGCCAAAAAGGAGCTTTTAATTAAAAAGTGAATTAAAAAATAAAAGCTTTTGGAAAGGTCAATGGGAAAAAAGTATAAAAGGAGGTTGTGAGAGCTCATTTGGGATATTCAGAAGTTTGTTTATTTTCCTTTGGAGATTTAGAGATTGTGCCTGTGGCCAACTCTTACCAGCGGGACGAAAACCCTAATGGTTTCTTGAAGTTGAGGACGAAAACCCTCTGTCTTCAACATTGTGGTTCCATCCAGGGATTGACAGTGAGCTGAAGATTTAGAGTTTGGGGACGAAAACCCTCAGATTCTGTTGGAGCAATTTCATTCAAAGATTGCCAATGTGCTGAAGGACTTCCGGTTAGAGGATTTGATGATTATTAATCGCGAAGGGTTTACTGTGCAAATTCTATTGAGATTCTTCGAATAATAAATTTATTTGATAAATTTGGGAGTTGTGATTTGTGGAGGATTTCGGAAAGTATTTGTTAAGTATATCAATGGCTGCTTGGGTCTTCATAATGGCTGCGTGACACATTTTTGTGAGTTCCAGAAGGTTGCATGAGGAGTTTGGAGCCAAGGGGAGTTGCGTGTGAGTGTTTTTTGGAGGGACGTGGGACTTATGGAAGGGTTGGTGCTGCTTATTCCACCCTCTTAGCATCATATCTTTTGTTGGCTGCTGGGTATAAGGTTTTGGAGCTGCATGTGGAGGTTTGGGATTGATGCAGGAGCATCCTTGGTTCAAGAGCAATCTTGCATCAACCAAAAACATTTGCATTTCAGTTTGTTTGCAGTTCAGTTTGTTTCCTTTCATTTTCTAGTTCAACTCAGACAGTTCAGTCAGTAGCAATTTCTGTATTTTGGTCCACATTCTACCGCAGTTGCAGTTCAGACCTTGCGGAGCTGGACTTAGGATCTAGAGACATTCATGCACAACATCTCCGAATCTCAGAGCATTTGGTTAAGGTACCAGAAAGATATCGCTATCAGAAGATCAACTGTTTTCTCAGAACAAAGCATCTTGATAGTCTCAGATAATCAACTAAAGGAGAAGACTTGCGGAACATTTCCCGACTTGTGAAGCCTAATGACACATCATTCATTGATCTTTGGTTCGTGGCCGACCCTCCCCGAGATCCGCACATCATTCCATTCATTTGTGGAGGAATTCTATTCATTTAGGTTCGACCTATCCGTGTACACACGTTACAGCTCTTCATTGGAGTTTGTGAACTTCCTTGGCCGGTGCAGAGGAATCTTAAGTTCCGGAGATGATATATAATGATGTAATAGATCTCTATGAAAGCAGTTAGCATAGTGATGATCATTAGAATAAGTTCATAGTTTAGATTTGTGCGAAGGAGCTTCAAAGCTATATCTTGTGCATATTCCGATATTCTGTAATTAGGCCTGTGAGCCCTAATTGTAAGCCCGCATGCTGCCAGCCAGTTTGTATTTGAATTCTATGATATACTGAATGACTGAATCTGCATTTGTTCCATATCTTTGAGTTGTTTCCGTTGTGTTTACTCTAGCTGCACGGTCTGGACTGTTCATTCTGTGAACCCTCCTACCGTGACTACACCAAGTGGTATTAGAGCCAAGTTCGAATCTTTGGGAGCGAATTGAGCGAAATTGGCGAAGGAATTTTGTAAGATCTTGCTGTGAATAGATCGTCGAATCCGAGGCAGGTTACTTGTGTCGCAACCAATCGCCGATTGTGAAGCAGTTGTCACCTTGTAGCCCGATTACCGAATTGAGACAATTTGCACTTGATCCTAGGAAGAATGCCGCCGAGAAGAATCCCTGTTGTTGGAACAATGCCTGGAAGAATGGATGAGATGATGGAAATGATGAAAACAATGAGAATTCGATTGGATATTGTCGAAGAAGATAGGCGAAGAGGATTGACACCGAGACCTAATGTTGAAAGTGATGATGAAGAAGAATTTCAATCTGTTGAACAAATTGGTGAGACCCTAGGAGGTGATGAAGAAGAAGAATCAGATCAAGTCAAGATGTTGCGAGCCATTTCAAAGATTGGAAAGAGACCTAGAGTTGATGTACTGAATTACACTGACAATTTGAACCTTGAAGAGTTGATTGACTGGATAAATGACATAGAAGAATACTTTGAATATGAAGAAGTTGAAGATCCGGAGAAGGTGAAATTTGCAAAGACAAAACTGAAAGGACATGCTGCTATATGGTGGAAAGAAGTTCAGTTGGATAGAAACATAAGAGGAAAAGAAAAGATTACAAAGTGGGATAGAATGGTGACAAAATTGAAGAATCGGTTTATGCTTACTGACTATGAGTTGGAACTGTTGAAAAGATTGCAGAATCTGAGACAAAAGGAGAAATCTGTGAAGGAGTATACTAAAGAATTTCATAAGATGATCATAAGGACAGGACATAGTGAAGCAAGCAAAGAGAAAGTGGCTAGATACATCAATGGACTGAGATTGAACATTCAAGAAGAACTAAGCTTGGTAAGGATGACATCTTTGGAGGAAACATATCAGTTTGCCCTGAAAGTTGAAGAGAAGCTGAATAAGAGACAAGATCAGAGACAAAGAGGCAGAGGAGGTAAATTTTAGAAAAGTAGAACATTTTCCAGAGGAGAGAGATCATTTGCGGAGCAGAACAGACAAGAGAATACATTCAAGAAAGAAGACAGAGATAGTAATGCATATTGGAGAGATGACAAAATTTTTTATCGCAGAGGAAACCCTAGTGCATATCGGAGTGAACGATACATGAGAGAAGGTAGAGAACCTGATAGGAGAACATTCAGAGGTACTTGTTTCAAGTGTGGAGGTGGACATAAAGCATTTGAATGTAATCAGGGGAGTACAAGCAAGAGGATAGAGAACAGTGGAAGAGCAGCCTATGTGGAAGAAGAACCTGTTGGATCACCGAGTTCAGTTGGTAAACCTGAGAAAGGAGAATCACTTGTGATGAGGAGAGAACTATTTCAAACAGAAACAAATGAGGAACCACCGTAGAGGAAGAGTTTGTTCAGAACAATATGCAAATCAGGCGGTAAATGTTGTAAAGTTGTAATTGATAGTGGTAGTTTAGATAACCTAGTTTCAGAAGAGATGGTGACTAAGCTGAAGATGGAAAGATTGAAACACCCTAAGCCCTATCAGATAGCATGGACTCAGGATGATCATAAGGCATTGGTGAGTGAACAATGTCCGGTGAAATTTCATATTGGATCATATCATGATGAAGTATTGTGTGATATTATGCCTATGGATGTTTGTCATATTTTGTTGGGTAGACCTTGGCAGTATGATAGAAAAGCTATACATGATGGGAGAAAGAATACATACACTATAACATCAAATGGGAAGAGAATTACTCTGATTCCTTTGGAAGATGATCCTAAGGGTGAAGTATGTGGGAATGCTAGATTCTGTTTGGTAGATGGAAGGAAATTTCTGGATGGCTTGAGACATGAGAATATGTGTTATGCTTTGATTCCTAAGAAGCCTGAAACATTGAAGAAGACTGAAGAATCGCAACCAGAGGAGATAAAAGAGTTGCTGACAGAGTATGAAGACATCATATCAGACAATGTACCTGAAGGGTTACCACCTATAAGGAGTATTAGTCATCACATGGATCTTATACCGGGAGCTAGTTTGCCTAACAAAGCAGCACATAGAATGACACCGACAGAGAATAAAGAATTGAATAGACAGCTACAGGAGTTGTTGAGAAAAGGTTTGATTAGAGAAAGTTTGAGTCCTTGTGCAGTACCTTCAGTGTTAGCACTTAAGAAGGATGGAGAATGGAGAATGTGTACAGACTCTAGAGCAATAAACAAGATCACAGTTAAGTATAGATTTTAGGATGGATGATATCATGGATTGTTTGAGTGGAACAAAATATTTCACAAAGATAGATTTGAAGAGTGGATACCATTAGATCAGAATCAAAGGAGATGAATGGAAGATTGCTTTTAAGACAAATGAAGGATTGTATGAGTGGTTAGTGATTTCTTTTGGATTGACAAATGCACCGAGTACTTTCATGAGATTGATGAATGAAGTCTTGAAGAAATTCTTGGGTAAGTTTGTTATTGTGTATTTGGATGACATTCTGATTTTCAGTAAGACAAGAGAAGAACATTTGCAGCACCTGAGACAAGTATTGAAGAGATTGAGAGAAGAGAAATTGTTGATAAACATCAAGAAGTGTAGTTTCATGAAGGAAGAATTGGTATACTTGGGATTTGTGATTTCTGCGGAAGGGTTGAAGGTGGACCCTGAGAAAGTAAGAGCAATTGTTGAATGGCCTACACTGGAGAGCATTGGAGAGGTTAGATCATTTCATGGATTAGCTAGTTTCTACCCGAAGTTCATCAGAAATTTCAGTTCAGTTTGTAACCCTATGATAGAGACGATGAGAGGTGACAGAAAAGACTTTAAGTGGACATTAGGAGGAGATAAAAGTTTTGAACTGTTGAAGCAGAAGGTGACGGAGCAACCTGTTTTGGCATTACCGGATTTCAATAAGGTATTTCAAGTAGATTGTGATGCAAGTGGGAGTGCAATTGGAGCAATGTTAAGTTAAGAAGGAAGACTTGTGGCATATTTTAGTGAGAAGTTGAATGATGCAAGGAGGAGATATTTAGTTTATGATTAGTTCTATGCCATAATTCAAGCCTTGAAGAAGTGGAGACATTATTTGCTGCCTAAGGAATTTGTGTTGTATACAAATCATCAAGCTTTATAGTATTTGAACCGTCAAGGAAAGCTGAATTAGAGACACATGAGATGGGTAGAGTTTATGCAAAGTAATACCTTTGTGTTAAAGCATAGGAGTGGAAAATCAAACAAAGTTGCAAATGCATTTAGTAGAAGGAACTTGTTGACAGAGATGAGAGTTGAAGTGATAGGATTTGATGAATTGAAGAACATGTATGAGGCAGACATTGATTTTACAGAACCTTGGAAAGCATGTAAGGAACCTGTTGTGACAGATAGGAGTAAATGGTTGGACTATTTCATTCAAGAAGATATGTTGTTCAGAGGAAATTAGTTATGCATGTCTAGAAGTTCAATGAGAGAGAATTTGATCAAGGAGAAACATAATGGAGGATTGGCAAGACATTTTGGCACTGACAAGACAGTGGCTTTGGTGAGTGAAAACTACTTTTGGCCTCATATACATAAGGATGTTAGGAAGTTTGTGCAGAGTTGTAGAGTTTGTCAAGTTGCAAAAGGGAGTAGTCAGAATACTGGATTGTATAAACCTTTGACAGTACCGAAGAGACCTTGGGAAGACATAAGCATGGATTTTGTAATGGGATTACCTAAGACATAGAGATGACATGATTCTATATTTGTAGTGGTAGATAGATTTTCAAAGATGACACATTTCATACCTTGTAAGAAGATAACTGATGTAGTGCATGTAGCTGACCTATTTTTCAAGGAAATTGTGAGATTGCATGGATTACCTAAGAGTATAATTTCAGACAGAGACACCAGATTTCTTGGATTTTTTTGGAAGACACTTTGGAAGAAGATGAAGACAGATTTGAAGTTCAGTTCAACATTTCACCCACAGACTGATAGACAAACAGAGGTAGTGAATAGGAGTTTGGGAAACTTGTTGAGATGTTTGGTTGGAGAGAAGGCAAGAAGTTGGGACTTGATTCTTTCACAAGCAGAGTTTGCATATAATAATTCAATGAATAGGACTACCGGAAGAACACCTTTTGAGATAGTTACCGGAGTAAACCCTAAAGGAATTGCAGAATTGAGAGATCAGTATGACAGATAAGAGAAATGCAGAAGCAGAAGAATTTGCAGAACATATGGAGACAGTGCATAAGCAGGTAAAGAAGCATTTGGAGGATATGAACAGCAAGTATAAGGAGCAAGCGGATGAGAAGAAGCGACATAAGGAATTTGAAGTTGGTGAGGAAGTGATGGTATACTTGAGAAAAGAAAGATTTCTAGTTGGGACATATAACAAGTTGAAGATGAAGAAGTTTGGACCTTGTAGGATACTTAGAAAGTTTGATTCAGGAAATGCATATGAAGTGGAGTTACCAGAGACATTGAATATATCACCTATTTTCAACATTGCAGACCTATATTAGTATCATGAAGCAGAGTTTAGTGATAGCCTTGAAGAAGATTTGAAGAAGCAGTTACCACAGCAAGCACCGGAGCAGATTGAAGACATTTTGGACAGCAGAGTTGGACACAACACCAGAGGAAGACAATACAAAGAATACCTTGTGAAGTGGAAAGGTAGACCAGAAGAAGATTCATCATGGGTTTCTCAGGCTGAGGTGGACCGTCTTGGTTTTCCTCTAGCCCCAGCAAAGTGAGGGACTCATTTTTTCAGTAACCCCGGATGTCTGATGCAGGAGCATCCCTGGTTCAAGTGCAATCTTCATCAACCAAAAACATTTGCATTTCAGTTTGTTTGTAGTTCAGTTTGTTTCCTTTCATTTTCCAGTTCAGTTCAGATAGTTCAGTCAGTAGCAGTTTTTGTATTTTGGTCCGCATTCTACCGCAGTTGCATTTCAGACCTTGCGGAGTTGGACTTAGTATCTAGAGACATTCGTGCACAACATATCTGAATCTCAGGGCATTTGGTTAAGGTACCGGAAAGATATCGCTATCAGAAGATCAACTGTTTTCTTAGAACAGAGCATCCTGACAGTCTCAGATAATCAGCTAAAGGAGAAGACTTGCGGAGCATTTCTTGACTTGTGAAGCTTAATGACACATCATTCATTGATCTTTGGTTCGTGGCCGACCCTCCCCGCGATCCGCACATCATTCCATTCATTTGTGGAGGAATTCTATTCATTTAGGTCCGACCTATCCGTGTACACACGTTACAACTCTTCATTGGAGTTTGTGATCTTCCTTGGCCGACGCGGAGGAATCTTAAGTTTCGGAGATGATATATAATGATGTAATAGATCTCTAGGAAAGCAGTTAGCATAGTGATGACCATTAGAATAAGTTCATAGTTTAGATTTGTGCGAAGGAGCTTCAAAGCTATATCTTGTGCATGTTCTGATATTCTGTAATCAGGCCTGTGAGCCCTAATTGTAATACCCCATGCTGCCGGCCAGTTTGTATTTGAATTCTATGATATACTGAATGACTGAATTTGCATTTGTTCCATATCTTTGAGTTGTTTCCGTTGTGTTTACTCTAGCTGCACGGTCTAGATTGTTCATTCTGTGAACCCTCCTACCGTGACTACACTAGGGATTGTTGTCCAAGCTTTGCGCAACCATATTTACTTATGTATAATAGACTTCTCGTTGTCATTGTATGCTAGACCAGCTATTGGGGTCAGAAATTGAATATAATTTTTCTGGTGCGTTATATGGTCTTATGTTAATGGTGTAATTAACATTTTCAGTTCTAGAAGAAGAATGCAAATTGTTTGTTGTAATATTTGGTCTTATTTTGAAGTTATAAAACATTCAAATGCATCCTTTTCAAATCTGTACTTGAGATAAACATCTTTACATCAAAATACATTCAGAAAAAACTAAAATAGTGAAGGGTTGCAAACTGTTTGACGAAATGCCTGTTCACACAAGTGGGTAAAATTGCAAAAAAATTGTCAAGGAATTTAGAGTGGGACATTACAGCGGTATTGTTGTGACCTAATCACACATTGCCCCATTGAGCAAATGGGGACCCCTCTTTCTTTGAATAGAGTAGTTTGCTCTGGCAGTAGTTGGGTTTATAAAGTCTCTCACTTGAAACATCAACCGGGTAAATAGTGAAGTTGCAAGGTCATTCTCAGTATGAGATTCAAGGCATTAGTCACCTTAGTTTAAGAGCAATGAAGCACACGAAGTTGAAATGAAGGCCCAAAAAATTGTCTAAGTTTGGGAAAACGCACATCTTGAGGCTCCTCGCATTTGTAAAACTTGAATTCATCAGTGCCATGGGCGCACTTTGTGAGGGTCTCTGTATTCAGTAAAAATGCTCTATACATACATGATTTTGGCGCTTTTGGCCTAGGCGCTCTTTTAAGAGGTCTTTGCATTGTGAAGTTCTAACAATACAAAAACATCCCAAATTAGCACTCAAACCCTCTAGGCGCACTTAGAGAGGAGGTTTGCATTGTGCAAGTTTTTAACCTATACTTAAGCATCCTAAATTTCCGCCTTGGCGCACTTTTGGAGGGTGTTTGAATTGTGAAAAAATGCACATGAACACAAAACTAGTGCTCACTTACAACTTAGCCTTGTATTCTTCAAACTTCAACACTATACATAAGTTTGCAAATTCCTCCTAGGCGCATCTTGTGAAGGACTTTGCATTTGTAGAAATGAAACTTATACATGGAGGTATGAAAATGGCACCTAGGCGCACTTCAAGAGGCACTTGGCATTGTAAGATCATACATGCCTCTTCAAATTCAGCGCTCAAACCTCCAAGGCGCACATTTACCATAACTTTGCAATTTGCATTCTATACATACACATTCAAAATCAACGCTTCATCAACCATAGGCGCACTTTCACTTAGGTCTTGTATAAACATTGAGTTCACAAGCACCATAAATCAGCGCTTTTCTCCTGTGGTGCACTTTTTGGAGAACCTTGCATCATGCACAAACTACATGATCACCTAAATTCAGCGCTCATAGCCTTCAAGGCGCACATTTGGAGGGTGCTTGCATTAGATATGATTAAGTTTATACAAGTATATTGAAAACTAGCGTTCATTGCACTCTAGGCGCACTTGGAGAGGGTGCTTGCACAATGAAATTAACCATTCAATTCACCTGAACACAAAACTAGCGCTCACTTATCTCCTAGGCGCACATTTTGAGATACCTTGCATAGGCACTCAATACACGATCATGCAAACTCAGCGCCTATTTCATTTTGGAGCTCATTTCAGCTTGGCTTGCAATTCACATTTCATACATACTCAAGGGAAAGCAGCGCCTATCTCCTTTGGCGCCCATTTCAAACTCTCTTGAAATTAGTGCTTAATACATGCACACTTGCAATCAGCGCTTTATACAAACCCACGCTAAATCAGCGCCTAATACACATAAGCACTAAATCAGCGCCAACTTTGTAAGCTGTCAAGTTGGCTAGGAGAGGATGAAAATCAGTTTCTTTTAACATGAAAAAATCAATGCAAGTGCAGGCCGACCTGCACTAGGCCGACCTATCAAAGAGGTGGAGTAAAACACTATAAAGGAGGCAATAAAAGCTCATTTCAAGCATTCAAACTCAAAACTAAAAGCAGAATTTTGCAGAGCAGACCAGCAGTTTGAGCAGAAATTTCAAGTGAAGGAATCAATTTGTCAAAAATCAAGTCAATTTTCCATTTTCACAAATTTCATCTTTTTTTATCAAAATTGGCTATTCTTGTGTCCTTAAGCAAGGTGATTGGAAAATAACACGTTTTTGCCATTAGATTAATCCCACATGCACTAGGTGATGTAATTTGTCATTATTCTGCTCATTTATCAAGCATCACTTCAAGTGTTACACCCCTAACTTTAACTATGATTTACCTTTTACTTTTGAAGTAATTAGTAGATGATTACACATGATTCAAAGACTTGACGTTTAGTAAGAATGTTAGGAAAAAATAATATTTTTTGAGTTATGCTTATTTGACTAAAATTGACGTGTTACAAGTTGTCAAGATGTGATGATTTCATAAGGATTATGAAATGATTATTGATACACTAATCTCGAGTTGGTGATTGCAAGTTGCATACAGGGAACAGGTTTCTGCCCCTCTGAGAAAGCGAGGGAGAGCATCATCGGAGAGAAGGGAATAGATATAAGGAAAAGAATAGTTTGTCGCCATCTTAAGTCTTGTACTGGTGCAATTTAGTGAACCTTGTTGAGTTAGGTAAGTCGTACTCAACCCATTTGGTTTAAGTTGTTTTCATCTCAACAAGTTGTCGATTTGTCATTAGGATTTCTTAAGTGTAGATTTTGTTGAGAATATGACAGGAAAGTTTGATCATCGACATGGAAATGGTCGACAGTAATTAGTCCTTGTTTGATATGAATATAGTTATATTCAAAGGATAATATTATCAGTGGATTGACTAATTCATTATTAGTGTTTTTCGATAAGTTTTCCAGTTGATAATCTATCTATTCTTTTTATGTTTAAGCAAGATTGTAAGGGGGAGAATACTTTGACCCCGTTTACACATCTTTCTGAGTGATAAAAACAATGTTAGTATACATTGTATACGTAAAAATTATAGTCTTATATATACCCATGGACTATATGATTTAAAGTTTGGACTAATTCAATGTATTCGTGGAGTCTAATGAATACGTGGTAAAGTATTCATCTATTTCAACCACTTGTTGATTATGGTTGCTCAACTCCCTAACTATTTTGGAGGAGCTTTTTAATAAGCAAAGTAGTGGCCATTAAGACCCACTATCCCATTAATTTTGCATGCAAGCAAAACATGTTATTAGGCAAAGATGCTGCCTATTATTCTGTGGCTTAGTGGAAATGCTAAAGTTTTTAACAAGCCCATATTATCTAGCAAGTGAAGGAGTTATTAGGATTTTTTTTGGGATAATAAGCTTTTGAAAAACCATGTTGTGGTGCGCGATCATTTTTGCTGAAGGTATCAGGAATTGCAAGAGCAGTTAGGCAGTTATATGTGAGCATTATGACGCTTAGGAATTGTGGCATGCAAGATGAGTTTCCCAACCCGTCGGTTGTTCCTATTGGTGTATCTTTTGGGAATCTCTTTTAGGAAACAAGAAACCGGTAAGAGGATAATGTTATGGAAAAGGCACAGTAATCAATGAAAAGAAAAAAAGCTTCGTGTGTAAAGTAGGGTTTACTCTCGAGCCATTCAGAGAGTAGTATCCAAGAAAAGGTGAGTAAGATGTCATGTGCAATAGCTTCGAGTTTTACCATAAAGGTTTCAATGGCGGGACGACGGGAGAGGGGCTCCTTGTAGGAAAGGAAAGAGATTGAAGGAGCTTCCTCTATGCTACAGGCCATTTGTATATATATAACTTCAGTGTAATAAGGTTGAATTTTGCTTCCTGAGGCTAGCAGAGATTTAGGTATTGGATTCTCGTCATGTCGGTTATTAAGGAGTGAACTAGATAGGAAAGAATTCCAAGCAGGTAACGGTTTTTGGATGGAAGATAGCATGTATTAAGAAAGGGTGGTCTGCGGCGAGGGGGAAGAGCCAGATATGTATACTGTAGGGTGTTGAGACTGGTGCGGCATTATAAAACCAGACCATCTCAATAGGCGACCACCATGTTTACGTAGGGTTCTAAGAGGAGCCGGGTGTTGGTGTTGAGAATGTGACGCCATTCGTAGAAAAAAAAAACAAAGTCCGTGATAAACACAGAGCGCTAATGTGCAAGAGATCCTTTGGGTATTTCTTAAACCTCATAAGGGTGCAAGTCCGTAGGACTTAGAGATGTAATTGGTACAATTCTATTGTTCAAAGAGAGATATCATCAATTTTACCAAGTGGAGGAAAAAGATTTGAACAAGCATATAAATGCCTCTTGTTTTGCGGCCAAGCAAAAGGGCAATGTAGAACAAAATCCTAAAGAAGAGATCCCACCAGAAAGTGATCAGGACACACATCCATTTATTAAGCTGCGTGACGCCCTGTGCTTGGAGAACTTCAACCCCGGCGGTGACACAGGTGGTATTCGTAATGTTGATGTTGGTACTCAGTCTCAGAAGCGAAAGAAATGACATCTGAATTTAAGGGTTAAGACTGGCCATGGGCGTCCCATCGAAAACCTGAGTCCCTCTAGCAAAGCACTCGTCAGTCTTGCCAAACTCATTCTAAAGAACAGCTTCATAAGGATACTTGATCAGTGAAATGTAATGAAACCATATCCAGTAGGGAGGAATCTTGTCCCGGGTGATGAAGAAGTCGATGAGAAGCAAGAAATAGGCGAGAAGGGCGAATACAATGGTGGAGACATTTATATTGGTGACGACACCGGAGAGAAAAGTGACGAAGGAATTGCCGACCAAAATGAGGCAATGATAACCTTTATACAAAGAGGCACGACGTTGAACAGATATCTGCATAATGATGAATAGAGAAGCGGCTAAAATAGAGGACACATCTACAGGTTAGGTTTGAGTTCGCTAAATATTATAAGGTGACTTCTATCTTTCTTGTTGTTTCAGTTTAGAAATACTTTACTTGATTCTTTGTTCATTGTTCATTGTAACATGAATAAAAAGAAGACTAGATACTACTTTTGCATGTACAACATACCTTGATTATTGTAAGGATAGGAGATGGTTATATTTGTATGGATACAAGTGCTTTTCAAACTGCCCAAAACCAAATAGGTTATACTTATAGTATTCTATATGATAGGCTATTATAGGTTCATAAACCTACACTGCTATGCAGTAAGAATCCACAGGTTGTGGAGAGGGAGGCCTTTTGAAAGACTATATCATCATTGGAATAGTGGTGGAAGAGAGGAAACAATTGGAGAATAACTTCAACATTTGAGAAAGCTTAAGACTATGTTTAATAACATAGAATGGTTTAGTGATTAAGTCTGCGGGTCAGTGAGAAAGAGACCCAATAAAGCTACGTTCTCTTTTTCTGTAGACAGTGGATTATGCATATGAGAGCACTAGACCTAATTGCTAGTAAAGGTTACTTAAGTATCTCTGATCTATGATCTAAAAACATGTAGTTGATTGGGAATTTAAAGCTCTCTTCCCAAAATATTGTTAAGCATCTAACATAAATAATTATTGGAATATACTATTCTAGAGTAGTCTACCCTTGTAAGGGAAGATTAGGTGGTTAGATACTTTGGAAAGTTATTTGTTTTCATTTGGAAGGATCCCTAAAGATTATTTAGGATTTCCATAGTGCATTATATCTTGGTTTCACCAAGATAATTTAGTTGAGAGAGACAATTAATGCTTGTTCATTATATTAGCACAAGATTGGAAGGTCTTTAACTTTTATGAGAGCATAGATTCTCAATGGAAAAGTAGAGTTAATACTTGAATAATCCAAAAAGAACCAAACGTAAGGCAATAAGTAATTCCCAAGAGAAGAGGAAACTCAGTTAACCTTATGATTTACGTCTATACTCCTATGCTTAAGCATCTCGAGAGAGTATGCTAGGAGACATACTAAACTTATCCTATGATTTAGGGTTTAGGATTGAAACTATGAAACCATCTCAAGGGTATAGGCATACTAGGAGATGGGTAGGTTATAATTCTTATAATATATGTTTAATAGAACTTATTTTAATTCTATGAGCTCAAAAGATGTAGTTACCTGATGCTTGGCATCATTGTTATAACCAACTTCGGACAGGGTATGATTGGGAGAATCAACCCCACATGGTTGTTGTAACTATGTTTGATGATAAAAGTTTTTGAGACATATACAAATACAAGGATGATATATGAGTCTATAACCTAACTTATGTTGAAAGTCGGTAGACTTAAGTAGACCCAGAGGTTGAAAGTATATTATTATCTTTTATGATTCTGATCTATTAGGGTTTGGTGGTTTGAACTTGGTTGAAAGACCAATTATGAGAAATGATAATACTCATTATGATGTATATGAATGAGGACATACCTCGTATACTATGTTATTCATATCATGTGAAAGGTGAAATCGAACAATGCCAAGGGGTCTAGGATGACTAGGGGCATTTATTATGTTATATTTATTACCTTCGGAAACCAAGGATGTTTGATATTTCCATGTATTGGGTTAGAGAAGTTAAACCCTAGTATTAAGACCATAAGGATTTGAGAAACCTACAACTCTTATGTCGGATGTGACATTGTTTATATTTATACATATTTGGTCGACAGTGAAAAGTCAACCATATTGATCGATAGTGAATGGTCAAGAGAACCATAAAGCAAGACAGGAAGAGTCTTAGTAGTATTTTAAACAAATTTAAGCGATTCTATGATAGAGTCGAAACTTGTTATAATGCAGTCGAAACTTGTTATAATGCACCAAAAATGTGTGATATTAGAGTTAGAGAGAAGAGTGACAGAAGGTCATAGACCCTAGAAGTTGCAAGTATGCAAAGGGGGAATCTCTGAAAGGTTAGAATTACCTAAACATATTACATGTAAATCCTAGGTTAAGGATTAGTTCGAAGTCAGATTGACTAGAATGGATTTACAGAATAGACAAGTTGTCTAAAATTATTAAATGAAGAGAGTCAAACTCTAAAACTCAGCACTAGGACTTAGATGACAAAACTTGTTGGTTCCTCATATCTATACCCTTCGTGAAGGGTAGGGCCACTTCCAGTAGGAAGGTGTGCGAGGGACCGTTGGTCTGTGGTTGGAGGTAAAGCACTTGGTTGATGCTCTCCCTCTAAAGAAGAAGACTCGCCAAGGCTCGCAAAGACATCTACATTCCAGATGCGATGTACTCCATGTTATGGTTTATGACAGTCAAATGTATGAGGTAAAATTATTCTTATGCCAAATGTATTTTATGTATTGTAAATGTTAAGTAAAAGGATTCCACTATGATTCTATCTTTGATTATGTTGTGATTTCAAGATTGAAATTACATAGAACGTTGTACCCTATTTCCTATATTTATGCATATGTTATTTAATAAAAAAAAAAATTCTCATGTTTACCATGTTTATTTACTTTCTTGTAAATTATTGAGTTTACTCAAGTAGTATGAGGGATGTTACACCAGGGCACTAATGTTGGACGTTTCATGTAGGTGAATGGTGAATGCGAAGGAGAGGCAAGTGATGATGAAGAACGACTTGAAGGGAGTCTTGCTCGAAACCAATATCACTTCAAGATGGCAAAACTTAGGCGACACCAACCTTGGACGTATCAACATGGACGAGATTAGGAGAAACTTGTGTGGGCCAAATCCTTCTGAGTTAGTCAAGAAGATGCTCAAGAATGGGATTGTACAAGCCACATGCTTTCCATTGGCCATGCCAAGTCCCGAGTTGATGCTGGAATGTGCCAGAAACTATAACCCTGATCGAAGATGCATTGTAACGAAGGATGGCAAAGTATTGGCTCACTTTAGGAAGGAGGCAATTGAGGAGGCTTTCGACATTTCGAAGCATAAGAAGACCACCTATTGCACTAAGGAGTTCGTATTGCAACTATACCAAGCCGGACTGGAGGGATGCCTGGATGTGATCAATAGCAAATGGATGATACAACCAAGACCTCATCAAAGCAGAATGCCAAAGAAGCTTCATAAGTCAGATTTTCATCAGGAGATTGGATATATGGTTGTATTTTTGAGCCGGATAATGGGTTGTCCATAGTCGGCAAACTTTGAATCTTGGATGTTCTTCTTCATCGAAGAGATCATGGATGGAAACAGAATGATTGATTGGGCTGAAATGATTAGCAATAATATTGATGAGCAATTCAAGGATTTGGAGGAAACAAAGTCATTCTATATGAGCTCGTATGTGATATACATGCTTGCAAGAAATGAAAGATATCTAGGATTGAGCTACAAAGGAAGAGTAGGAAATGGTGAAGGACAATTCAAAGTTTACGGTTGTTATCCACAACTACATTTGCAAGCATTCGCCCATTATAGGAGGTTCAACGACGCTTTCTCCATGTGCATTGTTCGAATGTTACAAGGCAATATTCACAAGAGGTTATCAAAAGAAGCCATGAACTTAGTGAAGAAATATGGGAAATGGTACATTCAGTTTCCAAGGTTTACTTACCTCTGAGTTGAAGGATTTGCATCTTTTCTTTACCGCTTGCCAAGATATCCTACTGACAAAATGGTGCTATTAGAAGTAACAAGACAGTTGGTAGCATTTGATAAAGTACAAAAGAAAAGAAAGAAAGCTGGAACTAAGTTTCTGATTGGAGTTGGGAAACTTGAGACTTGTTCTTCATTGCAAGCGGCGGAAAATTCAGAAATAGAGTTGCAAGCCTATAACATGGTGCTTCACAATGCTAGGAGGGACAATTTTGATCCATTCAATTTAGTACGGAAGAAGTTTGGGAGAAAGTACAAGCATAGGTTGTATCTTGAAGATCATTGGACTGATGTGCAAGATGACACGGAAATAAGAAGGAACAAATGCTCTAGGTTGTCTTTGGATTTGGTGAGAGCAGCCAGAGTATTCAATATTCTAGACCAACTTGAAGAAGATAATAGACTTATTTCACAAAGTTCATATGAGCAGGAAATGGATAAGCCATATACTATCAATTGGTCCGAACAAGAAGTCACACTCAATGATGAATTGATGGCACCTATCATAGCCCAAACCAGAAAATATGTGGATCTTCAAGTTTGGAAGCTTAAGGAGAAGAATGTCCACCTTATGTACAATTTGATGGGAGATGCGGATTCACAACATTCCAAGGGCACATCAAAAGACGAATCAAACGGTGAATCCAGTGACTCCAAAAGCTCAAGTGCTAGTTCAAGGGAGGATGTCTAGTCTAAGAAAAGGAAGAACTCTGAAAGTTGACAAGGAGAGCCCAAGGAAAAGAGGATAAAGGCTAGTGTTTAGAATGTAGCAAGTACTTCTTCAAGGTAGGGCGACACCAATGCGATATTTGTTGTAGAGGATCAAGTAGCTCCAAATGTACAAATTCAAAAGGATACACATGAATCTTTGTGTTGATGATGTTTTTTGTGACAACAACAACAACAGACTAAAACACCAAGTGCTCTATCCTCTCTTGAACAAAGCTTCTCGAATGCTGAATTATGTGATCAAACAAGAGCACTCCAAGGTTCCTTTGATGTCAGGTCTTGACTTGCACATGGATAGCCTCAGTGATTTGATGTGATCTTGCTGGTAATCACAAAGAGACTTACGCTAAATTCCTCCTTCACGAACATGGATGAAATTCTTTACTCCTTGGATGTGAATGAATGGAACTTCTTCAATCAAACTTAAAAGAAAATGCAAAAGATAAGGGTTTAGAGAATCTATTCTAAGGACAATGAAATAATGAATCATGTCAAGATAGACAAATTCCTTGAAAACCTAGCTTCGCTTCACCATGAGAACCAACAATTACACAAAGCCGATGCAATCTTCTAAGGTAATCTACGGATTTTCATATTGTAAACATTCATCCAAATACCCAGAGCTGACGCAATTTGACAAGTATTCACAATCGAACTAAAGCATATGAAGGTTCGGGCTAACTTTGCATAGTGACTTGCCATCGACAACTCACGAAAAGTATGAACCAAAAGGAATTCATCAAATATCTTCACATATACTCATCACATCAATGAACTTCTAGTCTAATTCTATTCTATTTGGAAACGCATCTCAATTATATCCAAGAAGTTGGAAACTATGCTAACATTCTACTATCACACAAAATCACCATGAGAACCAACACGGAGTTTGTATTGATCTTGGAAGTCTTCTTACAACAATTTCACAATGTCTCTTCAGTAATTTCGAAGAGTCTCCTCTAATCTACTTGCTATTCTTCCTACTTCTAATATCTATTGTATCCTCCTTACAAATGAGGCGAATACTAAAACTAGGAACTCAAAAGAAAATGCAATTCTAAATTTGGAAAGAAAAAACGATTCAATACTCAAATATTCATAGTTGCATAAAGATAGCAAGTTCCAATAATGAAGTACAAATTTAATCAATCAATAAATTACATTTCCATATACTTTCACCAAAAAGGGTGTTTTGAGACATCTGATTCCATGTTACAAGAGATTGTATCAATATTTTAGTTACTTCAATAAAAGTACAATTACAATTGGGCTTGAGCAAGCCATACAAAATTAATACAAGTATATCCATATGAATCATATATATAAAAGAACCTCTGATCTCAACCGCCATGACCCCAATGGTCTTCCGCAAGCTGAGGTCAAGAATGTGGTCAAGGTGCTTTTTCCACCCAGCCATGAAGTACTAGACTTCCCTGGTTTCCTTCCTAACTTGAAGGAAGCATTGACTCTGCAGGAGGAGCCTAGCAACCCAGAACGGTAAAGGCAGGAGGGAGCTCTCAATGCATGCCTAGTGCCTGTATGCATTCCTAAACTATACTAGAAATGACATAACTCTCGCAATAGGATGTGGCAGAGACATATAATTCTAGGCTTTTCAAATCCATCTTTTTCAATGGTCTAATAGCTTAGCCAAGCTTAACAAAACAAAATGGTAATCTAGAAAAAGTAGATTACCGTCTCTGGAGCCCACATTCGGCATCCTGTCCCGGAAGTAAAGTAACTTTCCAAATACAAACATACCATTTACGTAGGAAGAAGAAACCATTTCCAGTTTCAAAATCTGATGGTTTATAAAGATCTTTCGGAAATAGATTTTCTACTTTGGTAAGAAATTACTGTTTGAAACAAAAGTGAATCCTTTAAGTTACTTTGGTGCTGGTCTGTTTTTCATCCTACAGTTTGACAATTTTTTATTGATAAAAATACATAAGTACATTAAATACATTAAATACGGAAACTAATGTAGAAAGTGATCAATCAAGTACATTATTTTTCCAATTTGAAAGAGTAATACTAAATTTGTTTATATTCTGAAAACAATATATAACTTGTTTATATGTCAAATATATATATATATATATTAAAAAAATAGAATAAAAACAATTATATTTCTGTCAGAACCAAGTAATTGAGTATATATATATATTCGGGTTTATATAAATAATGATATATATATATATATATATATATATATATCAGCGGGTATACTGTGATTGAAATTAGCCAATGAATTTTCTAGCAAACGATATTATATAGAAGTTTCAGTGAATGATAAAAGACCAGCAAATAGTATAATTTCCAGCGAATAATCCTCATAGAAAAACTAACGTTCAGCATATGAAAGCACGTTGAAACATAATTTAACTTAATGTATAATATTAAATGTCTTTAGTGGGAGCAACGGTAAAAATCATTCAATAATAAATTACAATGTGCAACATGTAAAATTTGTAAGTTATTTTATCATATGAATTGGATGTTCTCTATATATATATAGATGTATATGTATATACTGCTTGTATATATATATATATATTTATATTGCATAAAAATTAATATTTTATATATATAATATTATAATTTTACTACAATCACCATTACATATCTGAGAAAATGCTTTCTCAATAACTTCAGATCTATGTGATAGATAAAAATAATAATATAAATACAACAGTGATATTAAGTTTATAAATATATGAATATATAAAATTGAAATTTTGATAAAAGAAAACGATTTTAAGTTTCACAGAAAAATGATCAAACAATATATAAATAAATTATGCATAGGAACTTGGTTTGCTATTCTTCTGTTGATCTCTTGATATTCCTCTTTTCCTCTTCTTTGTTCTCTCTTTTTGCACTAATTTTCTCTTTGGCTTCCAAATTCCTGTGAATATTTTCTGTGTGTGAATAATGAGAGTTAAATCTTTATTTAAATTCGTTTATTTCTTTTTCCCCCAATTTCTTTCTATTTTCCCAGTTTCTAATTTTTGAATGGTTTTGTCTTTTTCTATTTTTGTGTTTTTTTATATTTTCTATCTTTTTATTTTCTTTTTCTAAGTTTTTAATTTCTATTTCTCTCATAAAGTAGATTTTTCTATTTTCAAACTCACATAAAAAGATTGATTTAATTTTTTTACTAATTCTTGGAAATAATTATATAATTTAATTTACTTTATAACTCACATATCATTTAAAATAAAATATATAAATATATATCTATAAAAATATATAATTTAATTTTACTTTATAATATTTTTAATATAAATAAAATAATAACTAGAAAATATAAAGAATCTTTTCTAATAAAATATTGAGGAACACCATTTTATTAAAGCAACACTAATGCATCTACATGCCATCTACATGTGTGTGTATTCGAGAGTATCCCCTCCATTCTAACCCTGCCAGGGAGCTAACCACCTCAACCTTGACCACACCCTTGTCTTCGACAACCTGCAACTCATGAAACTCGAATTTCCATTAATAGGTTAGTGACCAATAGCCGAAGCATAACAATTTATTTAATAAAATAATATTCACTTTATTATTTCAAATAATATTCACTTATTCCATCTTTCAAATTAAAATAAAATACCATCTATTTAATTCAAATCGGCATAAAATAAGTGTCTATTTGTTTAATTCAAGTCCATTAACTAACATTTATTTAATCCACACATAATTATCCACAAATAGTTCTAAATATAGCAAGTTGATAATGTATCAAAATTTGAGACGTGACAATAAGCCTTTTATAGCCCTCAAAGTACAATGAAGGGCCAAGATCAATTAAGCAACCGATGGCCGAGATTTTGCCACTTCAGCAATTAGTTACAACCACCTGTTATTTTGTCATGTCCAAATCTGCTCTCTCTAGTGGAACGTGGGACCCGTCGCTCAGCTCCTAGATTTGTTTCCATGTTAAATACATTGCATTTCAAATAATATCATTTGATTATTAATAGATATTGTGGATGTGAGGATTCGTATAGGTGGCGGCTCATTTGCTATCAGTTTCAATTGCCAGCTATCCTTTATAAAGCTCTCATTCAAAGGAATCATGGCATTGTGGCTTGCAGAATACCTTCATAACAACCACAACTTCGTCTGAGTGGAGTCCATGTTGAATCGAGTGGTGAAGTAGCTGCATGATAGGTGGAAGATTTAACTCATACGCAGCTGAGGTTATTAAGAAGGCACACAGATTCTGATGTATCAACAGAGTTATTTTATTTCATATCCTACCAGAAGGAGATCATTGAAGAGTCTTGGCCATACTAAAGACTTTTAGGAGTGATATTCTTAGAAGATTCACATTAGAAGATTCATATTCACAGTTCCAAATTACATTAGAAGGCACAACAGCATTAAACCGTAACAACAATTAGTAATAGTTCAGTATATGTATAGATTTCAATCAGCACTTTTAAAGTACCTCTGAATTCACAACTAGAGTGGAATGGTCTTCAGTTTGGTATAGAGCATTATCACTGGTATGTGGAATCTTTGATTTGAAACAGCGAGCATATGATTGGACTGGATTGTCATTTGAAGTTGTGATTTGTCTATTGATACATTGTATTTACCATCAGATAAGATCATTCAAATCTTTAATTTGAATCTCTCTATGTATCTATATACTGTTTGTGGGCCAGTGATATGAATGATGGAAGTTTGTTTCATATTTTGTCATCTGTGGTATTCAGTTTGTGATCAAAACTAGGTTAATATCAGCATACACATTTTGTGAATCAAATTACAAGAGTTTGATCAGTGTTTTAGCTTATATCCTGAAAGGGATATTATAGTGGTATCAAAGCCTTCATCCTGCCAACTTGTGAGAATATTAGAGTGATGATTCTGCTAGCCTGAGGGTTTTTTGGTTTCAGCAGTTGGTTTCCGTCATCTAACAGGTACTTCAATGGCTAGATTAACAGATAGTTGCAGGAAGAAATAGAAAGAATTTTGGCTGATCACAAATGTCAATCACAGGAGTTTTTCAGATTATATGTCAAAAAGTTTGATGTCTCTAAGGATAGTGGAAAGCAAATCATTTGCTAGGAAATTTTGTAGAAGATTCTTTGGTGAATATGATAATTATTCAGGTGATTCGCAGCTTAGTGATCAAGAAGAGATTGAAAGCCAAGATGAAGAGCTTGTAACATTTCATGATGACTCCAATATTGAAGAAAAACACATGATAGTTGAAGACAAATCAGCTATGATAGATGAAGGTATAGTTTCTCACGATGAGACTAACATGTTGTTTCATCTCTTCTTCATGTTGATAAGGAGAAAAGTGATGTGAATGATTTGGAAAATGATAATGTTCATACATTAGAGAGCAAATCAGAGATTACAGTTTGTTATGAAGGGCATATTATTGATGTTCAATCATACATGAAAGGAGAGGACATAATGTTTGCTACAAAGATCAGCTATGAAGTATGTGATTTACATGAAGAAGAAGACATGGGTGATGTACAAGAAGAGACACACATTGAATCAACATTTGATGAAGAAAATACTATGGTATGGCATGATATAATCCCTGGTTTGTTTGAGGATAGCAGTCCTATTCCTTTGCAATCAGCTCTACTTGATTTTGAGGCAGCCAATTATGATATGCATGAATATGACAATGGGAATGAAGAAGATTCGTTTTTGTTTGATGCATTCGGTGAACTAAATCAGCCTACTCATGGTATTTCTCATACACATTTGCACCCTTTCAAAGAGGCTTTGGAGCTGATAAAAAGAGACTATTTACAAATGGTTAGAGATAGAGACATGGCTATCCAATTGGTGAAAGATCAAGATAGAAAGATTGTTGATCTTTGTCTACTTTTGAGTAGGCATAATCACTCCTTGCATAATTCAAAAAATCAGTCCTTCATAAAAGCTATTCCTATACAAGATGACAAGGCAAATGGTGTAGAAGTTGAACAAGTTGAGGAAAGGATTGAAGAATCATACAATAAGGAACCTGGCAGCCTTGTGACATTTAGTAATGAAGACTTCTTTGAGCCACTTCCACCCTTAATCACTTGGGAAGAAGAGGAAACAAATCAAGACTTGATGGTGTTTGATGACACCCATAGTGGACTAGCCACTCAAGAGTTGTCTTTGATGGGTGTTGAAGGCATCCATAACTCATCTTTAGTTATGCCACCAATTGATTATGATATGGCAGCTTTTTATTTGTTGATTGGTGACTTCATCTTCATTGACTCGTTATGGGCTAGTAGCTTTCCTACTTGGAATTCCATTGCACTTTCTGATTTTTCATGGTCTACACCAACTATTCAGTTGCTTGGGAGTGTGTGGAGGCATGTTTATTTGCTGGACTTTGAAGCATGTGATTTCAGTTGTGATTTGCATAATACATTGATTTCCATTGGAGAGGATCAGCCTACTCTTGAAGGGACACCACATCATTTTGATGATACTTTCTCATTGGCACATGTGGATGATTATTCTTCATTGTTGAGTAGTGAAGTATTGGTTCATTGCTTGGCATCTACACCTTCATGATTGGCATTTATTTTGGTTTGGATGTGTTTGAGTCATTGTGCGACAACGGAAGCGGTCCCAGGATCTTCTACATCAGCAACCTTGAGGAGATACGTTTGAGCATGGTTGAGGAGCCTCGACTGGTTTGGGATCCGGGAATTGATTGAGTTCAGTTTTTCTTCCCATTGCTTGGGGACAAGCAATGTCGGGAAGGGAGGGCTGTGATGTCCCCATTTTTGAAAGTAACTTAAAAGTGTCCTAATTGTAAATTAATTTTATAAAGTATTTTAATTTCTTTATAAAATTAATTTTTTATTAAGTTACTTGAGTATTTAAAAACACTTTATAAAATAAAGTGTTATTGTGTACACAAAAACAAACATTTAAAAAGGTCATGTGTAAGCATTTAAAATTGTATAAGCGTGACTGTGTACACAAAAACCTTTGTGAATGTTTTAAAAGGAGAGCTGAGATCCATTTGGGATCATGCTTGTGTTGATGTTTATGTTTTTGTCAAGTTCTGACTTCAGCTAATGTCAAGGAGATGTTCCCTTGCATTCGCGGTATCAAGGAGATGACCCCTTGGTAGTTCTGGTTTGGTGATGTCCCCTTACCAGTTGTAGAGTTGAAATCACTTCAGGTTTCACAGTTGTGCTTCAAAGTGTGCTCTAGGTTTTCTGTGGGTTTGAGTTCATTGTTGATGTTCATTATTTGGTTAGAGGCATTTGTAAGCTTCATTGAAGATCTTTGTTTGGAGATATTGTATGCAGATTTGAGAATAAAGTTCATGCAGAGGGTTTTTGCAAATTTATTGATTGGTAAACCAATATAAATTTGCCAATTAAGAATCGATATATGTTTCTTTATGTATGCATCTGAATATTTGAAGTTAAAAGACTAGTATTATAGATTGTTATTTGTTTGGTCTCTAAAAAGGGAACAAGTTCTGACGAGTTGTCTGAGTCAGTAATTTCAGTCAGCAAATTTAATAATAAATCCCATGTTCTAAGAGGTATTCGTGGGTCCCTTGTGCATTCAGCGAATATGAATAAGAGTCTTTGTGTTTGAGATTTTATTGGAAGCATTTGTGGTTTTAAGAAATTATATTGTGGGCAGAAAGGAGACAAGGTCTGACGAATGCAAGAAGGAAAATATTAAAGAATCTCTGCTCTCTCTAGTGGAATGTGGGACCCATCGCTCAGCTCCTAGATTTGTTTCCATGTTAAATACATTGCATTTCAAATAATATCATTTGATTATTAATAGATATTGTGGATGTGAGGATTCGTATAGGTGGCGGTTCATTTGCTATCAGTTTCAATTGCCAACTATCCTTTATAAAGCTCTCATTGAAAGGAATCGTGGCATTGTGGCCTGCAGAATACCTTCATAACAACCGCAACTTCGTCTGAGTGGAGTCCATGTTGAATCGAGTGGTGAAGTAGCTGCGTGATAGGTGGAAGATTTGACTCATACGCAGCTGAGGTTATTAAGAAGGCACGCAGATTCTGATGTATCAGCAGAGTTATTTTATTTCATATCCAGCCAGAAGGAGATCATTGAAGAGTCTTAGCCGTACTGAAGACTTTTAGGAGTGATATTGTTAGCAGATTCACATTAGAAGATTCATATTCACAGTTCCAAATTACATTAGAAGGCACAGCAGCATTAAACCATAACAACAATTAGTAACAGTTCAGTATATGTATAGATTTCAATCAGCACTTTTAAAGTACCTCTGAATTCACAAATGGAGTGGAATGGTCTTCAGTTTGGTATAGAGCATTATAACTGGTATGTGGAATATTTGATTTGAAACAGCGAGCATATGATTGGACTGGATTGTCATTTGAAGTTGTGATTTGTCTATTGATACATTGTATTTACCATCAGATAAGAAGACCATTCAAATCTTTAATTTGAATCTCTCTATGTATCTATATACTGTTTGTGGGCCAGTGATATGAATGATGGAAGTATGTTTCATATTTTGTCATCTGTGGTATTTAGTTTGTGATCAAAACTAGGTTAATATCAGCATACACATTTTGTGAATCAAATTACAAGAGTTTGATCAGTGTTTTAGCTTATATCCTAAAAGAGATATTACATATTTTTAGCAAAAAGTAAAAGTTGTCACAACCTGTGTACATAAAAACTCATAGACAGTGAAGGCACGTTTTCCAAGATGATAATCAGCTATAAAACGCAAATAATTCAAGTGAAGATCAAGGATAATTCCAAGAAATTCATTTCAAATGTAAAGAAAATTTCACTTCAAAAGTAAAGAATTTATGTAAATAATGCATGTGGGATAAGGATCTCCATGGAAAATCAATGCAATTTTGATATACTTATGAAGAGAGAATAGCTTAGGCCTACTTACTTCTATGCTTGGTGAATTTTGCAAATGTAAAATAAATGTTGGGATTTCCAGCTGCCTCTAGAATTTGCGCCTTTTCTTTCTGATTTTGGCGCATTTTCCTCATACACATGGAAATTGCGATTTTTACTTGTTTCTTGTTCATCTTTATTGACTCTTTCATGATCTCTTTGGAACGTTCTGAGGTTTGTTTCAGTGATTTGCAAAAGATTGAGATGGAATCTCATCACAAACACTTTGGCGCATTTTCCTTAAAAGCATGGAATTTGCGACCCTTTTGGCGGATTTTCCATATGAGCTTGGATTTTCCTAAGGTTTCTTCACAAGATGTTTTGAGGTTTTTCTTGAATGCTCTCCTTGTAAATGATGAGATTTCTCCTTAGTGATTTGAGCGCAACTTCCACTTGCCCCTTGCAATTGTGATTTTTCACTCATGAAGTTGGCGACTTTTCATGCAAGGTAGGTGAATGCTAGTGGTGCAATTTCCTTATGAAGGTGGAAATCTCGATTTTCTATGATGTGCTAAAATTTGTGACTTCCAAAGGATTGTTGATGAATTTTTAATGTATCTCAAGGATGATTCAAGTCAATTTTGCTCTTCATGAGGCAAAAATTGAAATTCCATGCTAGGCGCATTTTCCACTTGGAGGTGGAAATTCTGATTTTTCCTTCAAATACCCAAAAATGCGATTTTTCATGAGTTGTTCAAATGAATTTCACATAAGGAATTTTTAAAGCATTTCAATTGCGTCATTCCATGATAGCATCTCTTCAAAGATTTATCAATGATTTGCAAAGATTTTGAGACACTTAAACAAAATTTTGATCTTCTCACAAAGTGGCGCAATTTCTACTCTTACATGGAAATTCCAATTTTTTAAACTTCATGCTACTTTTTGTTTTCATTGCCTCTCATGGATTTTCAATGAATTTGAAGTGGCTTTTCAAAAGATTTTTCATGCAATTTGCAAATGAAGACTTGATTTGGATGCAATTTCCTCCGACAAGTGAGATTTCCACTTCTAGGGCACAAATTCCTCATGAGCATGGAATTTACGCTCTTCCTTGTTTTGGATTTATTTCTTTTGAACTTCTCTCTTCTCCTTGGCGAGGATTTTTTCCTAACTGTTTTTGATAAATCTTCAAAGGGTTTTCACAAGTTTGCCACAAAAGATTGAAAGCTTTCATTTTTGATCAAAATTGCAAACTCTTCAATGGGCGGGATTTCCTCATGTGAGTGGAGTTTGCGATTTTTCCTTGTGTTGGAGGAATTTCCATTATTCCCGGGTGCATTTTCCAGCTGTGCATGGAATTTCCGACCAAGGTCTAAGACTTAAACTTCTCGCCAGAAATGTCCTGAGTAGAAGTATATTTGAAAATATATTTAAGTATATTTGAAAATATATTGAGCATATTCTTTAAATATTTTGAAATATACTTCCAGGATGTTTGAGATAGATCTCAGATCCATGAGATTTAACATGCAGATTCTAGATTTCTGAGGATCCACTAGATTTCAGACTTAGTTTTCAGGATCTCAGAACATTAGACTTCAGGATATCAGACTTAGTCAATTTCAGGAGTTTAGGACGTGGCTTTGCCTTCACTTGCTCTTTGATTGAATCACTTGATACATTTCATGTTGCGCAAGAGAAACACTGTCCAATTTGTGGAGAGTTGATCTAATGACACTTCCTAAAAGACCCTACAAGCTCAAAATTGCGAAAAAAAGGGGGTCCCCATTTGCAATGGGCCGATGTGTGATAAGGTCACAACACTTTGGAGTCTACTATGCAAAGAATTCAAGTTGAAGAAGTTCTTTCAAGCCCACCAAAGGATCAAGATGAAGTCATGACTGAGGTAAATCAGGAAAAACAAGATAATGAGGCACCATACGAAGAATTTGACGAAGAAGCTCTTCCTACATTTCAAGAAAATCAAGTTCAAGAAGAAGATCAAGAGGATCTATCCAAACTGCCGGAATGGTTAAGAGATAGAGTTAGGGAGAAATCCATTGTGGAGAGGGAGCCTACTTTGAGTTTGGAAGATTTGCTGAATCAAACTAGGAATGACAAAGAAAAACAAAAGGCTACCAAACTTTCTAAGATTACAAGAGATAGCTCCGGATCAAGGCAAGTACATGTTGCAGTTCCAAGAGTAAACAAAGACGAAGATGAGATCGTTCTAGGGGATTATGATGTTACTACTTTCGACTTGGGTCCAACTACAGTAGAGCAAGAAATGGAGGAGTTGGAGGATTCAGTTGCAACCATAAAGGAAAGGTTGAATAAGGAACGAGAGAAGAGAATTCAGTTGGAGAAGGATAATTCGGCATTTCAGCACTACATCCAACAGTTGATGAAACCAGTAGGTCAAGTAGAAAGGACTTCTCCACCACCTGCCCTGCTTTCGCATGAATCCATTGTGCATTTAGAGGAAATTAGATCATCTCAAGTATTGCAGGAATGGATAACAAGTTTCAGGATTAAGGTTGATGGATTCGTGAATGAAATCATGAAGTTATATAAAGGAGTTTCCTCACTCTTGGACAGAATCCAAGCCGTTTTGGTTGCTTGCTCAGAATTTGAAGTCATCAAAGGAGAGACCATGCCACAATTGAAGAAGTTGATGTATGTTCCAAAAGCAACCTTGAAAGAAGGGAAGGTGATTGAGCAGGGTTCATCATGTGATTTCTCCTCTTGGTATTGCACTTTGATCATTAAGGAGTAGACTTTTGTAAAAATTGAAAATGAAAGCATCCGAGCAAAGGAAGTACTTCAAGAGATTCGAGGCAAAATACTCATCTCAATGAACAAGATATTTGATCTTACTAGAGAGATTAGTGAAAGTAACTTGAAAGATCAAATGCATGCACTCTATTTTCAAAGTACTCATGCTGTTTCAAAAGAGCTCTTGGATGATGTTCATACTCATCGGCTCGTCTCAAGCATTCATGGCAGAATGGGAGAAGACACTTGTCAAATGCTCAGAAGATTTGGAAGTGGCGGAATGCACCATTCAGAAGTTGCCAGGTGTACCAATGGAAGACATTGCACGAATTGTGTCCAGATTCGTTGAACTTGCTTCAAAGAGGGATGAGCACAAGGGGGGCGTCCCACAAGGAGATTCCTCATAGATACCTTTTCATGTCTATCATCTTGGGAAACGTGCCTTTATTCCCTCTTTCATGTTCTAAAAATAGTAAATTCTTGTAACAAACCACCTACGTGGCGTAATCTTGGTCATTCATTCTTAGATTGATCATGATCGTTTGTTGTACTTTGAAGGCTATAAAAGCCTCACTTTGCTGTCATTTATGGGAGGAAGACTTTAAGAAATTGTTGGCAAAACTCTGTTGGAATAAATACAAGTTCATTGTTGAGCTCTTCATGGTGATCTTGTGTTATTTTGGATGGTTGCATGGTTTCTAAGTGTTCACTCATAGTATAAGTTTAACTTAGATTATTTTTCAGCAAGTTTGTTTTATGTTCATGGAAGTTGTTATTGTTAATTCATGATTGAGATCCCTATGTGTTCACACCATTTATGATTTGTCAACAGCAAGTTGTAGTGCATGGTTAGTCTGAACTTGATCAAAGCCTAACTTCGATTATCTTATGTTCATTCATCTTCATGTTTCTGGGAGTTCATGTGCATAAGTAATTTGAAAACCTTTCGCTTTCCTTAGAAGATTGCATCATCTTTGTGTAGTTGTTGCTTCATGGCGAAGTAAAGTGTGGTTGGGATTTCAATGAATTGATGGTAATTGCTTGCATTTAGATTAGAGTTTTTTAAACCCTTCTTTTGCACCTTTTTTTCATATACTTTGTTAGGATTAGGATCAAGTGCTTCATTGACATATCATAAGTTATTGAGTTGTAGAACCTTTGAAGAAGCAATATTACCTTTTGTCCGAGAGAACAAATTTCCCAATTGTTGAACATTTATTTAAGTCCCTTTGTGAGAACAACAAACATCACATCATTGCCACTAAGCTATCCGAAGTCGCGAAATCAAAGAACTAATACCAGAGAACCTTGGAATCTACTCATTTGATCACTTGGTTTAGCATTTGAGTGATTTTGTTCAAGAGAGGATAGAGTACGCGAGTATTTTATTCTGCGTTGCCTGTGCAAGAAAAACACATCAACAGGTATCAAAGCAAGTTTTCCTGCCAGCTTGTTGGAGTTTAACATTGCTACAGTTTTCAGTTGCATGATTAGTTTAGCAGTTGCATGTCTGTTTATTGAAGTCATGGCAGCTAGAGGAAAAAAGTCTGAGATGTCTGATTGGGAAAAGATCCACAATGATTTTTTTAATAGTCAACAACAAATGAAACAACAGATGGCCCAGCGAATTGCACAGATGAAGCAAAACAATAATGGCAACAGTGGTATAAACAGTGATAACTCAGCCAATAATAGAGCTGCTCATCAACAAATTTCCAGTGGATCAGTTAATCCTAAGCCTCTTATGCCTAAATTTATCAGGTCAGGGATAATGAACAGGAGGCTACCCGAATTCTTGAAGAAAAACTTTACAATGTAGAAAAGAAACTTGCATGTTTGCCTCAGTCAAGGGATGAATTACTTTGCAATTTGAAAGCAATGGAGAATTGTTTATCCACGATAGATCAGCTAGGTTCTAAGGTGACATGAGTGGTCATGATTCTTACAATGACTCCTTTGGTTAAGCCAGTGCTTTTGAGACATCCTGATGGAGAGGTAAGACTTGCAGTTACTTCGTGTATTGATGAAGTTATGAGGATAACAGCTCCACATGATCCTTATAACAAGGAAATTATGAAGGAGGTATTTCAATTGATCGTAGAAAGTTTTCAAGGTTTGGGTGATATCCATAGTCCATCCTTTGGTATGAGAGTTAAAATTTTAGAATCAGTTGCAAAAATCAGATCTTGTGTGATTATGTTGGATCTTGGTTGTGAAGACCTTATTTTTGACATGTTCCATTAGTTTTTGGCTGCTATTAGTAAGAAGCAAATGAAAAATGTTATATCTTCAATGCAGTCCATTATGTCTTTGATTATTAATGAGAGTGACGATAACTCTCAACCTTTCTTATCTTCTCTATTGGCTGTTTTGAAGCAAGCACATGTTACTTCTTCAGATGCTCGTGATTTGGTTAACAAAATAGGTCCACATGATAAAGTACAAGAGTGATGTTACATACTGTTGAAAAATACGAAGCTAGATTGGATGCAAAAGGATATGCTCAAAGGTATGGTATAGATTATGAAGAGACATGCATCTGTTGCAAGGAATGACACTATAAGATTGATATGATCATTAGCAGCACAAAAAAGATAGAAAGTGCACCAAGTAGATGTGAAGAGTGCATTTTTGAATGGATAAATTGAAGAGGAAGTATATGTGGATCAGCCACAAGGATTTGAAGAATAAGGCAAAGAAGGATATGTTTACAGGTTGAAGAAAGCACTCTATGGTTTGAAACAAGCAACAAGAGCATGGTATTCAAGAATTGACACATGATTCTTAGCAAATGGATATGTGAGAAGCAAGAATGAGCCTACACTATATTTCAAGAAGGAAGGTAATGAAACAATTTAGGTATTTCTAAATGTTGATGACTTAATTTACATAGGAAGCTCAAATAGGATGAAGAAATAATTCAAAGAGGCAATGATGAAAACATTTGACATGACTAATTTAGGGCTTATGCAATGGAGGTACGCCAATCTCATGGTAAGATCTTTATTTTTCAAGCTAAATATGTGCAAGATATGTTGAAGAAATTTAATATACTAGATTGTAAAGGAGTTGATGCGCCAATTGCACTTGGAGAAAAATTGATGAAAAAAGATGGATCACCAAAAGTAGATGAAAAGAAATGCAAGAGTACTGTTGGAAGTTTAATGTATTTGACAGCTACAAGGCTAGATATTATGTTTGCAGTATCATTGATTTCAAGTTATGTGAGTGGACCTATAGAAAGATATTTACAAGCAAAAAAAAGTATTAAGGTCTGTGAAAGAAACAAAGGATCATACAATCGATTATTATTCAATTGAAGATTCAAATTTGTTTGGTTATTTAGATGCAGATTGGGCAGGATCATAAGATGATAAGAAAAACACATCAACACAGTGTTTTACATTAAGTAGATTGATTACATGGAGTTCAAAAAAGTAGAATACAATTGCATTATCCATTACAAATGCATAGTATGTTGCATTAACAACAACATGTACACAACCAATTTGGTTAAGAACAGTTTTGGAAGATCTAGGAGAAGAACAAAGAAATCCTACAATAATATTTTGTGACAATGGTGGAGCAATACAATTAAGTAAAAATCTAGTATTCATGCAAGGACAAAACACATAGAATTGAAGCACCGTTACATAAGAGAGGTAGTATAAGACAAGAAATTTGAAATTAAGTTTTGCAAATCAAAAGAACAATTGACAAATCTCATGACTAAAGGACTAGGAAAGATAATATACTCAAAATTGAAGACAAAATTGCAAATACAAAGATTTGACATCAAGAGGGGTAGTGTTGGAAAATTTGATGTCATACAGCCACAATAGAATGCTAAAAAAATGAGCAATGATCCTGACTACTAAAAAAGCAGAAAGTTTAAAAATAGCAATCTTGATTTAAAATAGGAACAACAACAAAGAGTTTTTGTAATGTGTCGCACATGTTGGTTCTTTGTTTAATCTTAATAATGTTATTTTATTAATTTTTTTGTGATTTTTCAGACTAGACGGAGATGCAGAAGGGGTTTGTTTTGCATATGTTTGTTTTTGCCAAATACAATAGAAAATGAAGCATGCAAATGAAACCCAGAAAAAGTACAATAGATATGAACAAAATATGAGAGACCCAGATCATAAAATGACTCCAAATGAATTATAGTTGCATACCCATTTGCATTTTTGCAACTTGACAAGTCTGCTATACATGAGTCAGCTACATGAACATGATGAATTCACTCCAAATCATCAAACAACAAGGATCTTCCCTAGACAATAAATAGCATTGAGAAATAGAACCCTAAGCAGCCATTTTACATTCGAAAGAGGCTCAAATAATGAGCGTTTGATGCCTTAAAGAACCACGTCCAGCTGTTGCTGTTGTACGACCTGGCACAATGAATGCTACAACAGAAAACCACAAAATACTCCTACAAACAGCTACTGTAATACAAGCAATCTTGTCACAGCTGCTGATAATACTAGGCGTCCATTATAGAGGTAAAATATTGCATCTAAATGCCTCCAGAAATCACTGCAGAAAGGTACGGCCAGCATGTGATGTAGTGAAATCTCCAAAACGTCCAAACATCTGTCCAACTATGTATCCTCAATACTTGCTCACAAAATCTGCAATAAATATGAACATGATCTCAAACCTTCACCAAAATGAATTCCATTGAAGCACAACTACAAATACTGGATGTATTTGCTTCTATAGCACCTTTGGATGGTATTGCACACCTGCGGAATGCTGTCACTGTAGGAAGTTTTCGTTTCCAACAGCCCTTGGGTTCGAATTCCTTCAAAACCCTCCAAAACTCTAGCAGAGCAAAAACCAAGCAAATATCAATATCCACGCATATGCCAAAATGAGTCTCTTTTTCACCTTTTATATTTCCCCAAGAGGGGTCGATGCACTTTGGAGGGAAATACTTTATTTTAATTTGCTTTATGAGTCTCCAAGGTGGGCGCCCAAACCAAGCTTAAGTGACTTTTAATAATATTTCATTTCTGTCACTTAACTTTTATAATTTCCAAAGTCCATATTAAATAATGTTATTAATCTTCGGACTTTAAAACGGAAGCCCAAACGTGAACGGAATCCAGTGATCTAGAGACCATTGGAAAGGTCTCGCCAAGACGCATCAACTCCAACATTGAAAATCCCGAAACAACACAAACCCTAATTTGCTAAAAATAGCAAGTCTGGCCCAAAGCAAACAAACCACCTCTAGAAAGTGCCAATTGGAGACCAAACTGAACCCAAACCAACCCAAACCAACATCCACTCAATTGATCAACACATCCAAGTCACTGCCAACCATGGTTCCCTAACCAGGGTAGTTAGTCTACGGGAACTTGATAATAGACTAACTCTGTATTGAGAAAGGGGACATCACAGTCTGCTCTCCCCAAGATTGCTTGCCTCAAGCAATCTCAGATCAGGATGCGATAAAATTTGCTCGCTCTCCCAAGTAGCATCCTCAACTGGCAGGTTTTTCCATTTGACTAGATATTCCTTGATAACCCTCCTCCGCAAAGTTCGTTCTCTGGTATCAATGATAGCCTCAGGTACTAAGATCAACTTCCCCTCTTCATCAAGAGGAGGTAACTCTGCAGAAGGAACCACATTGTGCCCTAGCGCCTTCTTGAGGCAAGGCACATGGAATACATTATGTACTCTGCTACCTGCCGGCAACTCTAACTCATAAGCCACTTCTCCAACCTTTTTGGAGATCCTGAAAGGCCAGTAGTACCGTGGATTAAGCTTCTCTGCACCACTCTACTTGAGAGTGGATTGTCTGTAAGGTTGCAACATCAAATATACCATGTCACCAACCTCAAATGAGCGCTCAGTCCTGGGCTGATCTACATATTGCTTCTGTTGGTTCTGCGCCTTTTGAATGTTTTCCCTCAAAGACCTCATAATACCCTGACTCTCCTCTAGAAGGTCTCTGGCCTTAGGTACTCTGCTATCACCAAATAACAAACCCTCAAAGCTCGGTGCCTTGTACCCATATAGTGCCATGAATGGTGACATCTGAATGAACATGTGATAAGTGGTGTTATAACAGTATTCACCCATGTGAAGCCACTCTACCCATGCCTTTTGCTGCCCTGCTATATAATTTCTGAGGTATCCTTCCACCCATTTATTGACTATTTCTGTTTGTCCATCAGTTTGTGGGTGGTAGCTAGTGCTGGGGGTGAGCTCTGTCCCAGTCAACCTAAAGAGCTCTTGCCAAAAATTACTTAGGAACCTGCTGTCCCTATCACTCACTATGTTCCGCGGCAACCCATGAAGACAAAATACCTCTCTAAAAAACAATTTTGCAACCTGAGCTGCATTGAAGGTGGTCGGAATAGCAAAAGTGTGCAAACTTCATCAACCTGTCCACCACCACGAAGATGCAGTCCCGGCCTTGGACTTTTGGCAAGCCCGTGATAAAGTCCATCAAGATACTATTCCCTTTCCTCTCAGGAATGGGTAGGGGCTGTAGTAGATCACTTGGAAAATAGTGCTCTTGTTTATTTTGCTGACATGTCAGGCACTCCCTCACATACTTCAACACTTCGGTTTTGAGGCCCTTCCAAGTAAAGCGCTCTCTCACCTCCCTGTATGTTTTAAAATAACTAGGATGACCAGCCATAGGCAAATCGTGGAAAGCTCTCAAAACCCTCTGTTTCATAGCTGAACCTGGCACTAGAAGAATCCTGCCCTTGTAAATGATCAAGTCATTTACCACTGAATATCTGTCATCTCTGATAGTGCCATCTATGATCCTAGAAGCCCATTTGTCTTTTGCATACTCTGCAGATATCAACTCTCTCCAGTCTCTTGCAATCTCACCCAAGGCACACAAATGAGGTCTTCTAGACAATGCGTTAGCAACTATATTTTTCTTCCCTTTGACATAGACTATTTCAAAGTCATAGGCTTGTAGTTTACTGACCCATTTATGTTGCCTATCATTAAGATCCTTCTGACCAAGGAAATGTTTCAGGTTGTTATGATCTATTTTAACCACAAACTTACTCCCTACCAGGTATTGCCTGAACTTAGCCAAAGTGTGCAAGATGGCTAACATCTCCTTGTCATAGATACTGTAGCTCTTCTCTACACCCCTCAACTTTCTACTCTCGAATGCGATGGGGTGTTTATCCTGCATCAAAACCACACCAATGCCTTCTCCTAAGGCATCACACCAAAGCTCAAAAGGCCTGCTGAAATCCGGAATGGCCAACACTGGACAGGTACTCATTAACTCCTAAAAGGAATCCCTTAAGCTGAGAGATTCTTTGGTGGTGGCCAGTCAATAATTGCCCGGATCTTCTCCGGATCTACTTTAACACTACCAGCACTGATGATGTGACCTAAGTATAACAACTCGGTCATCCCAAACTCACACTTCGACATCTTGGCGTATAATGACTCACACTCAAGTATGCTCAAAACAATGCCTATGTGCTTCAAGTGTTCCTCCCATGTCCTATTGTATATAAGTATGTCATCAAAGAATATGAGCACAAACCTCCGCAACTGCTCTCTGAATACCCTGTTCATACAGGACTGGAAAGTGGCTGGCGCATTGGTCAAACCAAAAGGCAAGACCAGAAACTCAAAATGCCCATAATGGCATCTGAATGTTGTCTTCTCAACGTCCTCCTCCCTGACCCGTATCTGATGATAACCGGATCTCAAATCAATCTTTGAGAAGTAGCATGCTCCGTGCAATTCATCTATGAGCTTGCCAATATGAGGAATGGGGTACCTGTTTTTGATAGTCTTTTTATTCAGCTCCTTGTAATCAATACACATCCTAAGCGTCCCATCCTTCTTCTTTACCAGGACAACAGAAGAAGTGAATGAACTCTTGCTCGGCCTAATGGGTACATTGTTCCTAGGTGCAAAAGCAGGTATACCGGGTCTATCACCAGCTGTATATTGTGTAGCCCCCCTGTTGTTAACTGATGCTTCTCCCTCATTATCCTTGTCTCTGTGTCTATCTCCAATGTTCCTGTCGCCACCAATGTTATTTTTGTTACTGTCATTTTGATTATTATTATTGTTATTGATATTGTTCCCAGCATTACCAGGTATCATACGGGCAAAAATATGTGTCAGTTTTGTTTGTGACATGTCCATCCTCTTGAACATTTCACGCTGCCCTCTAGCTAAGTCATTTAATGCATGCAACATGTTGGTCATATCTGCTCTCCCTCCATCATACTGGTCTCTACTAGACTTACCCTCACGATCACCCATGTTTTCTGTAATGGGTTCTTCTTCATTGTAAATCACTATTGGTTGTTCCTGCGCTGCTATCACAACTGTATCTGTATCTGCAAAGGGATCAATATGGGGAACCTCAATATCTCTCTGTGACCTGTTTTGTCTGAGATAATACTAATGTGTACTAGGCTGCATGTCTTAGTTCATCTTTTGCATGTCTATGTCTAACCTCATAGGATGGCAGGAAGAGCTATGCTCTGATACCATTGTAATGTGCCGCACCTGTTGGTTCTTTGTTTAATCTTAATAATGTTATTTTATTAATTTTTTGTGATCTTTCAGAACTAGACGGAGATGCAGAAGGGGTTTGTTTTGCATAGATACAATAGAAAATGAAGCATGCAAATGAAACCCAGAAAAAGTACAATAGATATGAACAAAATATGAGAGACCCAGATCATAAAATGACTCCAAATGAATTATAGTTGCATACCCATTTGCATTTTTGCAACTTGACAAGTCTGCTGTACATGAGCCAGCTACATGAACATGAGGAATTCGCTCCAAATCATCAAACAACAAGGATCTTCCCTAAACAATAAATAGCATTGAGAAATAGAACCCTAAGCAGCCATTTTACATTCAAAGAAGGCTCAAATAATGAGCGTTTGATGCCTCAAAGACCCACGTCCAGCTGCTGTTGTTGTACGGCCTGGCACAATGAATGCTACAGCAGAAAACCACAAAATACTACTCCAAACAACTACTGTAATACAAGCAATCTTGTCATGGCTGCTGATAATACTAGGCGTCCATTATAAAGGTAAAATATTGCATCTAAATGCCTCCGGAAATCACTGCAAAAAGGTACGACCTAGTTGAAGAATGTATAGCCAGCATGTGATGTAGTGAAATCTCCAAAACCTCCAAAAATTTGTCCAACCCTGTATCCTCAATACTTGCTCACAAAATCTGCAATAAATATGAACATGATCTCCTCAAACCTTCACCAAAATGAATTCCATTGAAGCACAATTGCAAATACTGGATGTATTTGGCTCTATGGCACCCTTGGATGGTATTGCACACCTGCAGAACGCTGTCACTATAGGAAGTTTTTGTTTCCAACAGCCCTTGGGTTCGAAACCCCTCAAAACCCTCCAAAACTCTTGCAGAGCAAAAACCAAGCAAATACCAATATCCACGCATATGCCAAAATGAGGCTCTTTTTCACCTTTTATATTTCCCCAAGAGGGGTCAATGCACTTTGTAGGGAAATAATTTATTTTAATTTGCTTTATGAGTCTCCAAGGTGGGCGCCCAAACCAAGCTTAAGTGACTTTTAATAATATTTCATTTCTGTCACTTAACTTTTATAATTTCCAAAGTCCATATTAAAGAATGTTATTAATCTTCGGACTTTAAAACGGAAGCCCAAACGTGCACAGAATCTAGTGATCTAGAGACCATTGGAAAGGTCTTGCCAAGACGCATCAACTCCAACACTGAAAATCCCGAAACGACACAAACCCTAATTTGCTAAAAATAACAAGTTCGGCCCAAAGCAAACAAACCACCTCTAGAAAGTGCCAACTGGAGACCAAACTAAACCCAAACCAACATCCACTCAATTGATCAACTCATCCAAGTCACTGCCAACCATGGTTCCCTAACCAGGCTAGTTAGTCTATGAGAACTCAATAATAGACTAACTCTGTATTGAGAAAGGGGACATTACAGTTTTTAAAAGGAGGGAAAAAAATAGGAAGTTAAAATTAGGAATTATTTTTTTTGTTTTTTAAAAAAGACTATGTTTAGAGTGTAAGATCATTGTTTTAAGTAGGGTGTTTTTAGATCATTGTTAAGTAGACAATAGAGATAGCAAAAAGATTCCATGAAAGAATTAGAAGAAGAGAAAAGTTCAAATTTTGATTTTGTAAGCTCAGTAAGATTTAGAAAAATAGCAGATTAAATATTATTGATTTGATATGAAAAGAGAAAATTGTTCCAAAGCCTTTTGAAAAGCTTTAAGATTGTTATAAGGTAAAAAGAGAGATGATGGAATGTATGGATTCACTAGATCAAACCCTCCTTTCACTCTAACATTCAAGGACAGATTGAGCCAAGGCACTACAAAATGGAAGAGTGTAATGAACCCCTCTAGTTCTCCGGTTTCCAAAGCTTTGCAAATGATGAATGTTTGTTTTGGTTCTTGAAATATATATGATTTTTTTGTGTTTTCTCAATAAGATGCCAGGAACAATGCAACAAACGAAAATTGCAAATCAACTAAATAAAGACATTTGCTTCAAATGATTTATTAAACTATTTCCAAAAGCTTTTTACAATTATGTGCATACCCGAATGAAGGAAACCTTATTTGGCTTCAAACCTGATCACCTATGTTGCTGCTGTCAACACTGTTCACGCACTATAGCATTTACTATAGCGCATTACTGTGTCGCGTCATTGTAGCAGTACTGTTCACGGTACTGTAGTGGCACTATTCACAGCACTGTAGCAGCCAACAAAAAGCTTGAAATCTGATATAAATGGCTGCCAAGAATGAAGCTACAAGTCTGCAATTAATTATTCTTCATTAATCTTCAAACCCTTAATGATATCTTTCACCTTTAAGCACAAATAGAACTCCAGAATGAAGCTCTCCTCAGGCAATAATATCAGCTGGTATTGCATAGCCTCAGAATTGCATTAACATTGAAGAGTTTTCGTTCTTCAATGGCTGATGTACTGAAACCCTTGTTTTCTCCAGAAAACCACAAAGCAAATTCATATGATCATTCAACAATTAATGAGGTTGATTTGGCTTTTGAGAGCTTTTATATTCTCATGAACATGCATGACTTTCCAAAATGCTTTTTGGCTTTTAAAATAATATTTTATTATTTTTACTTTAGTTGCCTCAAAAGTACCTTGGTTATTGTGCCCATAATAAATTAATATCGTTAATTGCACTTTATCATGTGTCATTTGCTCCCTTTTAATATAAAGTCAAAATATAACTTTATATTATAAACTTTTAATTAACATCATTAATGACACATCAAAATATTAATATCTCCTTAAAATTCCATCAGTTTGCTACGCCAATTGAAACCAACATCAAAACTGCCAAACACTGAATGATCAGGCGCCCTGCCACAAATAGCAACTTCCGATAGTTGACCTACTATAAATAGTAAGTACACACCACTGAGTCCTGAAACATCTGCAAAGGCCCAAACATTGGTCAACACTGCATCTGAGACCTGTCCAGGTGCCCTAATATAAATAGAAACCCCGACTCCCTAAAAAAGTAACTTACTATAAATAGTAAGTGTGCCAAATGGAGTCCAACGAAGGTCAAACTTGAACTCTCACTGAACACTGGAGGCGAAGCCACACCGAATACTGCCAAAATAAGACCCCTTAACCATCTGCTCTAGCCTACAAGGGTCAATTGACACGAAGTCCCAAAATAGCAGGTTACTATAAATAGTAACTCCTAAAAAGTAGGAACTGCTGACAAAAGAAACATCCCTAAAAAATAGGAACTCCCAACTGGTCAAACAGGGCTCGATCCCACACCTCCTAAAAAATAGGGAATTACTAAAAATAGCAAGTCTTGGACAAGTTGTCCGAATCAGGCGTAGAAAGTGTCGATCAACTCCAATTGTCCGTCTGAACCCTGCTGAGCAACAAAAACTCTACTCTGGCTGTGTTGGAACTACCCCAGAAGCCAGCACCACCAAACTGCACGAGTGCCTAAAAATGGGGACATTACAAAGAGAGCTTAGCTACAGATCTTTGTGCTCTTGTTTGTCAAGGAAAGATAAGATTCAACCAAGCTTTTATCAAACCCTAGGCCAAGTATGAAGGAAACCCTAGTTCTAAGATAAATAGCTTGAAACAGATGATTGACAATAGAAATCTAGAAACCAAAAGTACAGAGAGGATCAGTAAGATGTCGGAACCTGTCTCCCGAAAGCAGAGGTGTCAGAGGACAAATTCGGCAACTGCCCAAGTCTAGATGTTTGAATCTTCCGGAGGTTAGAACTGAAGAAATGATGCAGATGATGTTGGAAACTTAGATCCAGAAGCTTGAGGCCTTGTAGACTAGGGCGGCAACTGCCCAAGTCTAGTTAGAGGGATTTTCCGACACTGTTTCCGGATCCCGAAACTATAATGTTTGCACTGCTTCCCTGTAGCTCCACTTCTCCCGAAACCTGTACTTGTAACCTGCACACAAGACGACAAGAGAGGGGTTTGGGGGTTGTGGTGTTTAGGAGCTTGCCTCAGTCAAGCCCCGAGTTAACATTCAAACTTTCCCAATGCCGTTGTTAATGAGAGGGCGTGCTCTTGCAGAGTAGAGGCCAAAGATATAATCCAAATGATCAAATGATTCAAATAGCAATGATGTCACCTTGGTGGTGAAGCCCTTGAGAGGATGAAAGCTCTTCAACTCACAAGGAGATGGATGATGAAGCCATATCTGCAACAAACACACAAATACTAACACAAATTTGCAACAAATACACAATGAATGCTTTGAATGCTCATTGCTCCAATATCATAAGTTCACGTTATCCATCTAGGTGTAAAATGAAGTCATAAACTCACTTATATATGCTTTCCCGCTAACATTTACGAATTCAAATCACAAGAGCCGACAAGGAGGAACATTTTTAAAGGTCCCATGCCGACATACCAAAAGTTAGCCCGGCCAATTAGGAGAGACATGGGCGGTTGGCGCCCATGTCCAGGGGCCTAAATTGGGCCAGGATTAAGTTAAGATAGGTCCCAGGGGTCCCAAAATGTCTTGGGTGTCAGGGAGTTTCTTTCGGGATGATCAATTATAATGTAAAATTAAGTATAAGGAAGCAAATAGGACCTAGGAGCTAAACTAGGAGGTAAAAAGGCATGTGGCCACTTTTTACTCCATAACAAAGATCTTGTGGATTTTCTATGTTTATGATTTCTTGAGATTTCACCACTATCCCTGTTTCATACGAATTTTCCTAATAGTTTTATCTTAGCATTTGCAAACGACTTTGAATTTGGCGCTTCTATGGACACTTTAGATTTTCAGGATGCTGTTTTTGAGAGGAATCATACATCAATTTTTTTTGTGCTCCTATATAAAATGTAAAATTTTGTGAATAGAAATCTGTATCTTTCTTGAGCGAAAATATCTTCTATTTACTATTTATCTATGTTGTCGATTCCAGTTTAGGGTTTGGGTTTGATGGTTCATTGCATAGTTCGAAAACTTGGACTCGCCGCGGACTCGGCAGCCCAAAATAGGACTCGGACTCGGGACTCGGCAATAAACTCGGCAAAGAAAAAAACCATAGTTTTACAAAAAAAAAAAAAATTAATGCATTTAGAGAACATAAGAGCCATAATTCAAACATTACACGTCATATGATCTTCAAACACTCAATATTTGAAATTTCATCATTCATGAACCATAATCATACGATTCATACTCATAGTTTCAAACTTTCAAATGTATAACAAGTAACAACATCATAAGTTTATAAATGTTTACATATAATGATGTCAAAATGAGAAAAACAACCAAATAAAATCTACATCTTCCTCTTTCCTCTCCTAATGTAACTCAATTTTTGAGGCCTCGAACTAGGTGCTATAGTTGTTTCTTGTTCTTCAAAATCAAAATTGTTTTCATCATCCTCCATTTCATCCAATTCTGCTGCTTCTGCTTCTACTACTGCTCCTCTCTCCAATTCTGCAAGATCTTCTTCAGTAAGGAGGACATCATCATCATTTTGTTCATTGGTAGTCCATTCACGATATGGATCAATATCATCTAAGTCGATGGACTCATGTGAAATGCGCTCCACCTTTCTAGTTCGAAGGCGAAGGTTGTACTGGACGGACAAGATCATTGAGTCTCTGCTGGGTCAACCTATTTCTCTTCTTCGTGTGAATGTTCTCAAATAAACTCCAATTGCGTTCACACCTAGAAGCACTACATGGCTGGGACAAAATATGGATGGCTATCTTTTGAAGATGAGGCGTGGCAGCACCATAATTCTCCCACCATAAATCTACAAAAAATATTTAGAAATATAAGAATTAAGCAAAGAAATATAAGAGTCAATTTTCTATTTTTTTCTTGTAGTATTGAACTAAATTTTTTACCTGGTTGTTGTTTTCCTCTCCTATCAATTGCTTGAGATGAAGAAAAAAGTCTCCCCTTTGCTCCCTTACAGACCTTGAAAGGATAAAAAATAAAATTAAATCAAACATAGAAAATTAGTTACTATGTATGTAAAATGCATGTTTCTAGATAGTCAACGACTCAACATTGCCAAATTCATAAATAAGATATAGAAAATCTCACCTCCAACTCATCAAGAACCTTGTCTCTCAACTCAGGTTTAGGTGCCATCTTATCAATGCATGTAATAACACCTGCCATGACCTCCTCATCAACCTTAAGTGAATCAGAGAAGTAGAATTTTGGATTCAAGAAGTAGGCCAAGGCATGTATTGGCTGGTGGAGTTGGTTTGTCCATCTACGATCAATGATGCGCCAAATGATTGCATATTTCTTCTTGTTTCCGCCGTAGAAATGTGAAATGGCCTCTTTGGCCCTATCCATGGCCTCATAAATGAAACCCATTGGCCTGCCCTCTCCATCCACCATACGAAGAACCCTTACCAAAGGTTCTGTCATCTAAAAAAATGAAAACAAATTATAAATCATTACAAAATTAACCTAAAAAAAAACAGCAAATAGACTCTAGAGTATCTTGTATAAACTTATAAAGTTTATGTTTGTGTTTGTTACTTACCCTAACCAACTCCTCTGCATTTTTCTTGAATGACTCATCAAAAACAATTCTTACAATCTTCTCAACTTCAGGTTTTTTGTAAAATGGAGACTGCATCCAAGTATCAGACACAAACATCTGTATGAGATGAGGAATGGCACCAAGAATGCTTTGCAATGTGAGGAAGTGACTAGCAAATCGTGTCACTCCTGGTCGCACAAGATCCTTGCCATTTGTGTGTTGTCTCATCAAAGAAATGACCCAAGTATGGTTGTAGAGGAATTTGGTGACATTTTTAGCATCTTCAACCACACTTTTTACCCATCCAAACTTCCCAATGTCCTCTAACAACAAGTCCAAGCAATGTGCAGCACAAGGACTCCATGAAATTGTAGGATGCCTCTCCATAAGCAATCTACCTGCAGATACATATGCAGCTGCATTGTCCGTGATAATTTGGACAACATTCTCAACACCAACCTCCTGGACCACCCCATTTAATAAATTGCACAAAGTCACAACATTTTTGACTTCATAGGAGGCATCTACAGACTTCAAGAACACCAATCCACCATTAGAAGCCACTAAGAAGTTCAGGAGAGGTCTATTCCGTCCATCTGTCCGTCCATCTGATAAAATGCTGCATCTTTTTCTCCTCCAAAATTTTTTTTGTTCCTCAACCACAAGCCGTGTATTTTTTACTGCATCCTCTAGCAATGGCCCACTCAAGTCGTGTGCTGTTGGGGTCTTAAACCCCTTGCCTGCAACTGTCAATGCATTCACCAAACCTTCCCAATATGGGCTGCTCGCCACATTGAAAGGTAAATTATTGTAGTACCAAAAATTTGCTGCTGCCATCCTAGCTTCCTGATGTTTTTCTTTATTCCAACCGGTACCTTCAAGTGAAGGTTGTGCTCCTGGAACATTGCGTGGAATAAAGTAATTTGGTCCTGATGGAGGCTCAGGCATCTGGCTAGCAGTAGAAAAAGAACCACCAAGAGTCTCACCAAAAGATGAATGTCCTTGACGGATGGTTTGACTTGGATCCGATTACGTAGAAGTGTGAGACAGAGACATCACTGCTGCTATTGCTTCCTTTGTTTTTTGCCTTTCTTCTTTTCTCATTTCGAAACTAGAAAGAAGGGCCTTCATCTCTCTAACCATCTCCGGAGTTGAATTAGTGCATATCTCCACATTTTGTCCAGGTATTTTGGCAAGGTGGTATTTTAATCTATTGATTCCTCCTGTCATTGATTTACCACATTCAGTACAAGTGACATCACCCTTTTTATTTCCTTGTACTCCATACTTCCATGCTAGGTCTCTTCTTGATGGCCTTGAAGTTGACATTGCTGTTTTAACATGAAAAAAAAAATCAGTAGGGTTTTCAATTTTGTCAAAACTCAGCAAAAAATGATAATCAATCATTTGAAAAAAAATAGAATTCAAAAACAAGCTAAAACTACTAAGAAATACGTTATGAAGGGAAATGAAAAAAAATTGCTAGCATTTCCCCTTATTTTTGAAGATTTTTTGATTTTCAATCAATAAAAAAAAAAAAGAAAAGAGAATTAAAATCACTTACCTGGCTCTATTTCGATCTCCTTAGCTTGTAATCTCCTCTTCTCCAGCTTCTAATCCACTATGCAGACCTGTTGTGTGCCTCAAAGAGTGTTAAAATGAAAAAAAAAAAAAAAAAAAAAAGAGTTTTAAGTGTTTTTGGGCATTCAATTGACAGAGCGAGAGTCCAGGGTCGGGACTCGGGAGTCCTACCCTAGGACTCGCGCGAGTCCCAGGATAGGACGCGCGAGTCCCAGGATAGGACTCTTTAAGACTCGACTCGCGAGTCCATGGCGAGTCGACTCGGCCCGCCTTAGGACTCGCGAGTCTGCCGAGTTTTGGCGAGTTTTAGCAGAGTTTTTAAACTATGGTTCATTGTATATTGTGTGATTTGTTAAGACTTAATGGAGCGATCCATTTATTAACTACAAAATTAGAACACAATTGATAATTGATAATTCAATGTCAATTGTCAACTCATAAATGTTAAAGATAAATTAAAATGAAACTTCAACCTTTCTATTAGTGTAATTGCTAGTGTTTCTCCAAGTTTCTGGAACGGGGGGGCGCGGGGATGCGGGGACGGGTTTCGGGGGACGGCAATTTTTTTTTTTAAATTTAGGGGACGACGAGGGTCTATATATAATAATTATTATTAATATTATAATAATCTTATGTGTTATATAAATTATTAAATTATAATATATTAGTAATAATATTAAATAATAACAAATATACTATTAATGAGCTGGATGGCGCGCGACTGTTCTCTAGGTGCCTACGGCCTGTGAGGGCCGGCCTGCATGCCCAGCTCCTGCGTTGCATGCCATTTTTTCCTTGTGGATCGGCTGTGTCTGGTCTTTTGTTTGGGTGGGGGGGCATTTGTGGTGTTCGGGGGGAGTTTTTTTGCTCGGTTTTCTGTCCGTTTTTTCTTCACTTTGGTTGCTGGCGCCTGTGTTTCCTGTTGGGGTTTGGTGTGGGGTTTCTCCCTTGCCTTCATTTGCGTGGGAGCCCTTTTGGAAGGGTTTTGCTTCTTCATTTCTGGACGGCAGTGGTTTTTTGGAGGCCTTGGTGTTTGCTGCGTCTTGTTCTGCTGTGAGGTGGAGGTTTGTTGCGGGAGGTTTGGTGTGGTTTTCATTAACATGATGGATGGTGTGGAGGAGGAGAAGGGAGATGATATTATGTCGGAGGCCGGTGTTGGGGTTTCTTCTCATGGGGGCTTATCTAGGGTTAATGGCTTTAAAGTGCATAAGGTGAATGGTTGTCTGGAGAGGGCCCAAGCACGCCCAGTGGTTGTTATTCAGAAGGAGGCGGTGGTAGAAGATCTTGATTATTTCAGTAAACATGTTTTAATTTGTAAGTTTCTGGGAATGAGGGTTTCCTTACCTTTCCTTGAACCTTGGATTCGGAAGTCTTGGAATCCAGAGGGGGATTTTGAGATTCTGCTTGCTGCAAATAATTTCTTCTTGGTGGATTTCTCATGCATCTCTGACAGAAATAAGGCTTTTGAGGGTGGCCCTTATTTCTATAACCAAGTCGGCTTGTTCATTAAACCTTGGCATGCCGGTTTCATTTCTGCAGAGGAGATGCCGACGAAGGTCCCGGTGTGGGTTCGCCTGCCTCGTCTGCCGCTGGAATGTTGGAGGAGTGATATTCTTCAATCTGCAATGGCGCTGGGCAAGCCGATTGGTCCCTCTCAGCAAACTTTGGACAAGCGGATCTTTTCCTATGCCCGCGTTTGTGTGGAGATCGACTTGAGTCAGCCCTTGCCAGACTCTATTGATTTGACAGTAGGTTCTAGTTCGTGGATACAGCCCCTGGATTATGAAACCTTGCCGTTCAGATGCCGTTTATGTCGGGAGTATGGTCATCTCCTGAGGAGGTGTCCACGTGCTTCTGGTGTGGGAAACTCAGGGAATGGGAAGGCTGCTTCAAACACAGGACCTGAGAAGGAAAAAGGTCCCATACAGGGAGGGATTCCAGCTAAAGATGTGTTTGTTCCGGTTAAGACACGAAATAAAGGTCGGGGGATGAAGAGGACTTTTCGGGACCGCCAGGAGGAGGGGGTTTTCAACAAGTTTGATGCACTGAATGACTTAATTCATGAGGAGGGGGTCTCTCCTGACATGCCTGTGGAAGCTAACCCAGCTACCTCTCAAAATCCGGAGCCTATGGCTCTTATGTCTTTAGCCTCTGACCCTTTGTTGTCTCGAGGGGTTGCAAAAGATTCTTCTTTTCTCTCCCCTGAGGTGGGGCTTGGGGATCCGTGTGCAGGCACTGGTACCTCTTTGGTCTCTGATGAGGTAGGAGTGGGCTCAGCTGAAGGTTCGAGTTCTGGAAGCTCTGCAAAGAGTAAAGCTTCTGCCTCACTTCTTTCCTGAAAAAGAGTACTCCTGGCAAGACCCAAAAGGCGGGTTGGAAGAAAGATCAAGAGAAAGTTAAGTTGGCTGGTGAGATGTTGGTTGAATCTGGGTCGGTGAAGACTTTGGATGCTCACTTTTCCCAACCTTTGAGATGATTGTGCTCTCTTGGAATGTGAGGGGTATGAATAGCATCCCTAGACAAAAGGCTATTTGAGATTTGGTTCGTGCTCATTCTCCGGATTTGGTTTTTCTCCAAGAGACGAAGCTTTCTGTTGATAGTATGATGCAGAGTGCTTCCAAAATTTGGAATAGAGGTTTATGTCAGTGTGTGGGGGCGATGGGGAGCTCTGGAGGTCTTGCCTGCTTTTGGGATCCTCGTCGAATCTCTCCTATTTGGTGGTTTTCTAGTAGATTCTCCATCTCTCTTGTTGCAGTAAGTTTGGAGACTGGGGAAAGAGTTTTGTTGTCCAATATCTATGCTCCGTCGGATGTTCCTGGTAAGAGTCTTTTATGGTCCCATATAAACTTTTTGAGATCTTTGGACCCCTTTTTACCTTGGATCATGTTAGGGGATTTCAATGCTATTGTCTCTCTTGAGGAGAAAAGGGGGGGTGTGCCTCGTCTGGACACATCCTCTATTCTTCTGAGGGAGAACATGGCCCGACTTCGGCTCGTGGATATCAAACCTTTAAATGGCATGTTCACCTGGAATAATAGGAGGCTTGGAGAAGAGGCTTGGACAGGTTCTTGGTCTCCAATTTCTGGGTTAGTGACAAGTGGCTAACAAGCTCTGAAATTTTGGATTGGCGAGGATCTGATCATTGGCCGATCATGTTCTCTGCTCGCTTGGCTAGTGGTTCTAAGAAGCAGACTTTTAAATTCTAGATTATGTGGCTCAGGGAGGAAGGTATTTTTGACTTTGTGTCTAATTGGTGGATTGAAGGTCGACCTGCTTTTGGGACCGCCATGTACTCTTTTATGAAGAGGCTTCAGTATGTGAAGTATAAGCTAAAGTATTGGAATAAGCATCAGTTTGGCAACGTGTTTCAGCAGAAAAGGGTTGCCCAAGAGCATCTGGATTCTATTACCAGGCAGATCAGGGAGCATGGTTTGGATGCGGCTTTGTGCAGGTTAGAGGATGAAGCTGTCAAAGCACTTGAGGAATGGGAGCTTCGTGAGGAAATCTTTTGGAAGCAGAAGGCTCGTATTGATTGGCTCCAGGAAGGGGATAAGAATACCTCCTTCCATAACTCGGTAAAGGCTAGAAGACAGGGTAATACTATCTCTTCTCTCCGTTCGTCTGAGGGATCTGTTCTTTCTTCCTCTTTGGAAATTTCCAATGAGGCTGTTCTTTTCTTCTCTAATCTTTTTTCTGAAGATACCCCTCTGGCCATTGAGGAGGAAGACTCTATCCTGGCTTGTATCCCTCCTTTCATGACAATGGATATGAATGCCTCTCTTATCCAGCCGATTTCTCTGAAGGAGTTAGAGGAGGTGGTGTTTCAGCTGAAGAAGGGGAAAGCCCCTGGTCCTGATGGATTCCCAGTCGAGTTCTACTAGGAATTTTGGGAAGTGATCAAGCTTGACTTGCTAGAGGTTGTGAAAGAATCTCTAAGGAATAAGCAAATGCTGAGAGCTTTGAATGCCACTTTTCTTGCCCTTATTCCAAAGCGTGAGGGTGCCGATTCTTTAGATCTCTTTCGTCCAATTGCTTTGTGTAATGTGGTGTATAAAATCATCACTAAATTAATTGCTGAGCGTTTGAAGCCTTTGTTGGATAAGCTAATCTCAGCGGAACAAGGGGGCTTTGTAGCGGGTAGACAGATTCTTGATGGTGTTGTGATTGCGGCGGAGGCTATTCATTCTATGGCCTCTTCAAGGGAAAAGGCTATGTTCATAAAATTGGACATGTCAAAGGCCTATGACAGGGTCAATTGGGGCTTTCTGATCAAAATTCTTGGAGCCTTTGGGTTCAGCAGGGAGTGGTTCGATTGGGTCATGTGTTGTGTAATGACGCCCTCCTTTTCAGTTCTCATAAATGGGGAATCCTCTGCTTTGTTTGGTGCCTCGAGAGGTCTTCGACAGGGAGACCCTTTATCCCCTTATCTGTTCATTTTGATGGCTGAAGGTTTGGGGAGGTTCATTAAGTCACAGGTTGCAGCTGGGCTTTTACATGGATGGAATTGGAATAATTCCCTTGCCCCACAAACACATCTTCAGTTTGTGGATGACTTGGCCCTGATGGGGGTTGCTAAGGTGGCGGAAGCAGTTGCTTTTCGTCAGACTTTGGATTGCTACTTGGCTGCCTCAGGACAACGCATTAATGAATGTAAGTCTTGCATTTATTTCTTTAACACCCCCAGGCTCATTCAACAACGTATTGCCAGGATCTTAAGGTTTCAGGTGGGGAATCTTCCCTTTACCTAACTGGGTATCCCTCTAGATGTGCGCCCACCTCCCAGGCGTTTCTGGCAGGAGGTGATTGATAAATTCCGAGGTTTGGTTTGTCATTGGACCTATAGATGGTTATCAACGACAGGTAGAGTCACTCTTTTAAAGTCTGTTGTGCAAGCTCTTCCTATTTACAGATGTTTTGTGATGACTGCCCCTTCAAGTTTCATCAAGGATTTTGAGGGGCTTTGTAGGCAATTTCTTTGGTCGGGTAATCTCCTCTCGAGAAAGTGGAGCTTAATTAAGTGGGAAGTGGTTTGTCGGCCGAAGCAGGATGGTGGCTTGGGATTGCGTAGAGTGGATTGGAATGGGCAAGCGTTGGCGGCTAAGTTGTTTTGGAGGTGGTGTTCACATCAACATCAGACTTGGGCCAAGATTCTTACCTTCAAATATATTGGGGAGGTGGATGGTGCTGAGGTTTCTCGATTTAGTCTTTTGGGGAAAGGGTCTATGATTTGGGAAACTCTCAAGAGGGGAGCTCCGTTGGTTAAACAAAGCCTATTCTGGATTTGCAATAGAGGCTCTGATGCCCTCTTCTGGCTTGACTCCTGGGATGGCTTCCCGCCTATCCTCTCCTCACATCCTCACTTGGAGACTTTAAGCAGGATTTTTGTTCAAGCTGGCTGGAGCAGAGTGATGGATTTCAAAGCCCCTCGGGTCTTGGGGCAAACTATCATTTATCAATGGAAGGATATGCAGGAGTGGCCTTTGGGTGGATCTTTGGAGGATAGGAGGGAGTTATCCTCCATTTTGGCTGCTAGAGTGTGTTGTTCGCTTCCGGAGAGGGATGTGTTGGCTTGGGGCTCAGATCCTAAGGGGAAGTACTCTGTTGTTTCAGGGTATCGTGCTTTGGACAGACAGGCTTTAGGCAGTGCTGAGGTTCCTTGGTGGAAAAATATTTGGAATAAATTCTCTTGGCCAAAATGCAACTTTTTCTCTTGGCTTGTGGTGTATGGCAGGTGCTTGACTTGGGACAACCTTTGCAAGAGGGGTTTCCAAGGTCCCTCTTTATGCTTTCTGTGTCTCAAAGATGTTGAGACTGTTTCTCATCTTTTCTTCCAGTGCCCCTTTGCTAAAACTATTTGGCACTTTTGGTGGGGGGCTTGGAATATGTCCTGTCGACATTCTTCATCTCTTGGCGAGTTCTGGCAGAATGTTGGACCTACTATGGCAAAGACTTCTTTTTTGCACACTGCTTGGCCTATTGGCCCTAATCTTATTATTTGGCAGATTTGGTTGGAGCGCAATCGAAGGATTTTTCTAGATAGGAAGTTACAGGTGGGCCAAGTTTGGGCTCGAATTCTTGGGGCTCTTCAATAGACGTTACAGGCAAAATGTGATTTGTCTGTTTTGGTTGATCCTGGGGATACTGGAGTGATTCAGAAGTTGGGGATTTCTGTTGGTAGTACAGGAAGACCCAAGGTTGGGCGGGGTAGGTGCTCTAGAGGGAAGGTCTTTAGAGGAGGGCACAAGATGCTTCCTCCCACTGGTGTCTTGAAAATCAACACTGATGGGTCTTCAAGAGGTAATCCTGGGCTTGCTGGTATTGGTGGGGTGGGCAGAGATAGTTCTGGAGTGGTTGTTTTCTTTTTCTCTGAGTATATGGGGCATCACTCTAATAACCTCATGGAGGCCTTAGCGATTCTTTCGGCCTTGAGGAGAGCTTTCGCTCTTGGCTGGAATTAGATTATATGTGAATCTGATTCTCAGGTGGTGGTTGACTTGATAAATGGACGACACTTTGATGCTGTTAGTTGGCATTTAGCGGTAGTGGCAAAACAAATTGCCAACCTTGGAGATTTACTGGATTCTGTCACCTTTTCCCATATCCCTCGTGAATGGAACAAGGTGGCTGATGGGCTGGCGAAAATAGCTTCTGAGAAGAATGGGACGTGGTTGGTGGATGATTGGGACAGTTTACCGAGGGACCTTGCCCAGGATTTGGAGGGTTGGGTTACTGAGGATGTGAAATGCTGCATTAATGATTCTTGATCTCTTGCTTATTGTCTTGGGGCCCTTTGGGGTTTTCTTTTGCCTAATGCTTTTTACCTCTCTTGTTGATTAATAAAAGTTTTTACCCCTCTTTTTATTAAAAAAAAAAAAACAAATATACTATTAATAAATATATATATATATATATATAGATATATATAATAATATTATAATAATCTTATTTGTTATAACATATTAATATAAATAATAATAAATATATTAAAATTTAATATTTATAATAATAATTATTATTATAATAATCTCATGTGTTATATAAATTATTAAATTATAATATATTAATATAAATATTAATTAATAATAAATATAAAATTTAATAATTAAATATCTATTAAAAAATAAATATCTACTATTAATAATAAATATAATTATATTATAATAATAATAAATATAGTAAAATACTTATATAATAATAATTAGCCGATAGGCTTTTATATGTGAGCATTATAGTGCTCGAAATTGTCTCATGCCGTAAAAAAAATTCACCCCGGAAATTTTTTTAAACTCGTCGATTGTTCCTGTCGGTGTATTCCTTGAACCTCCTATGGTGCAGAAACGAATTCATTCTTTCGTTTTTATTTTCCGGTAGGGTTTCAAATTCATTCATTCGTATGTCCAAACGGGTAAGGTGCAAAAACTAATGTCGTAGTTCCAAATGCAAAAAGTGCAAATTCCTTCGATTGAACGATGTTTAAGGTTGTGTTTTTTTAATTTTGACTGCGTTTTTTTCTGACAGGGATGGCTTGGCACTAGGGGGCGTCCCTGGGACGTGTTCATTTTTCCCTTCATTCTTGGAATGGCAGGGGGATGTTTTGACCCCGTCCCGTGTCCTCGAGGCGTCCCCGTTTTCGAAACCCCTAAAAAACAAGGGTGACGTGTCCCCGGGGAACATTGGTAATTGCACATGGAAAATCAATACAAACCAATAATCATCACATTCCAATGCCTCATTACCCCTCCTTTACTTGACTTACTTGTCTCACTATATGACCAAATCTCTTGCAATAGTAACACTACATTAGTGGCCTTCTTGCATTAAATCTACCTTTGCCTCTTGAGAGACCACGACTTCTACTTTGCCTTCTACCTCTAGAGTTAGAACCAAACTCTCAATATTAGTATTGATCTTTGCCTTTGACATAAGCACTTGATCTAGACCACCCATACACTTTAACTTCTATTCATGGGTAAGTAATGATCCAATCCATAGTTGGTAGACTCGTTGAGTTTTCGGCGAGTCTTGAAAAACTCGTGAGTTTTTTTCCTCAACGAGTCTTTATGACTTAAACTCGTTGTGTTTTTGTACTGAGTCTCTACCAAAAACTCATCGAGTTTTTTACGAGTGCTTGCCAAAACTCGGCGAGTCCAAGCAGAAAACTCACCGTGTGTTTGCATAACAAGGTCCTGTTGATGGTGTTTTTAGCGCAAACTGTAGTAGGAAGCGAAAATTCCGCTAGATTTTGAAATTCCTTGGGTGACAATATATTTAAAAATATATTTAAGTATAAGTTTGTATATTACTTATACTTGAAATATTTTGACATATCTGTCAGGATGTTTGAGATAGGTTCCGGATCCATGGGATTGAACATGCAGATTCTAGATTTTGGAGGATCCATTAGATTTCAGACTTAACCAATTTTTCAGGGTTTCAGGGTTTCAGACTTAGCCCAAATTTAGGGTTTTAGGAACATGCATCAGGGTGAAAGAACAAGGACCCCTTAGTAAAACGTTGTGGAATTTGACATGATTTTACAATTCCGATGCATGGAAAATAGGAGCTTTGTAGTGCATCCAGTTGTGAGCGGAAGTGGAGCTTGTTTGAGGCCATTCACACGAAGAAGAGGAATAAATTAGCTCAAAAGCACCTCAATGACCTTGTCTTTGTGCAATACAACCTTTGGTTGCACACAAAAAGACTAGAGGACAAATCACTGGATCCTATTGATTTGGATGAGATATATCCTTACAGTGATTGGACAGGCGGGACGAGTAGCCTCCATTGTTTATCGCGGATGAGATTCTTGATTTCGAGAGACAGGCAATGGAGGATGTGGGTGCAATAGGAGATGTAGGGTTGGAGGACATTCATGAGGATGAGGAGTCATTGCCAGAGCCAGATATTTCCAGGATAGTGGTTGAGCCTCAGCGACAACCTTCCATGCCAATCGAGGAGCCGCCGACACCGCATACTCGTAGGACTAGAGCATCTACCTCTTCCCTAGCTTTGACTAACTTAGGGAAGAGGAAGGTGTAAAATGTTGTATTTAGTATTTATTTTTAGTTTTACTATTTTCATTTTCAGCTATCTATTGTAATTTGTATCAGACTATCAGGCTTTCAGCCATCAGGATTCCGCATGAGAATGCGATTTTGTAATCAATTTGCATTGAAGTCAATCAAATTTAATAGAAAACACTTTTGTACTCATTTATAGACTCATTGGATTCATCTTGTCATTGAATTTTGCAAAAAAAAAGGTGTTTCTAATGGAATTTAAGAAATTTTTTAAGTTCCTGAGTTTTCGGCGAGTTTTTTTTAACTCGTCAATTTTGGGCTTGGCGAGTTTTTTGGCGACTCGAGTTTTCCAACTATGATCCAATCAGCTCTTCAATCTTTTAAGTATCTAAATCTTTGCACTCTTTTAAAGTAATAACAAAATGCAAACACTTGGGTGTAAGAGATCTCAAGATCTTCACAATCACATAATCTTTCACTATTTCACTATATGTTTTCATCTTATTCACTATATCTATTACTTCAACACAATACTTTTCAACTTTTTCATTATCTCTTATTCTTAAATTCTGAAAATTCATTCTTAGGGTCTGAAGTTTTGCAACCCTTACTTGATCTATATGATATGAACTTTCTAAAGTTGTCCATGCTTCCTTTGTTGTCTTGCAACCTGCCATTTTTTGATAAATACTTGGATCTATAACACTCCGAATATAGAAAAACACTTGAGCATCCATTTCTCCTCTTTTTTCTTCTCCATCCTCTCTTTTGCATTCAATGCATACCAATCTTGAGATTCAACATACCCACTTGTTATTATGACCCATGCTCCTTTCCATATTAATACTCTTTTCAATTGATCTCTCCAATAATCAAATTTCCCACCTTTAAACTATGGAACTAACACTGTACCATTGTTAGCTGCCATTGTAACAAACCAAACAAAGCTGAGATTTTCTCTCAGAATATTTAGATCTTGGACTTTGGTGAAGAAGCTTCAGATTTGAACTTGTCCAGTGTAATTCTCACTTGCACCGATAAACACTTATGCTAAACCTGCTTTGATAAATGTAGCTCTAATACCATTGTTAGGAAAATTCATATGGAATAGGGACAGTGTTGAAATCTTAGGAAATCATAGGCATAAAAAATTCACAAGATCTTAAAGTTTATCAAATCAAATAATATTTAATCTCCTATCCTGCTACAACATCTTACTGAGCTTACAAATCAAAATGTGAACTTTTCGTCTAATTCTCTCATGAAATCCCTTTCTATCTCTGCTGTTGACTCGCTTATAAATGTTCTAAAAACATCCTAATTAAAACAATGATCTTACACTCTAAACCTAGTCGGCTTTAAAAAAAACCAAAAAATCATTCCTAATTTTAACTTATTTTTATCCCCCCTTTAAACTCTTTGCTGCTATTCCAATTTTAAATTAGGATCATACTTTTTAAACTTTATGCTTTTTTCAGTAGTTAGGATCATTGTCCCTATTTTTAAGGTTTTGCTATAAGTTACTGAATCGAGAATGGGTATAGGTACGGGTATGTAGATATGGTGTGCCGATATGGCAATTTATTTGGGGAGGTCGGGTATGTTCGTACAAAAAAAAAAAAAAAAATTATAAATATATACATATTTACAACATAAAAACTATATTATCTTAATATTCTATTAATATTACGCTATACTATATTAAATTTATGTTTTAACTATATTCGAAAAAATTATATTAATACAATCCTATCTATACCATAATATGTTTTTTTTTTTATAGTTGAATTTAGCTAGAGGCCATTCCCGTATAATAAAGACCAAAAAAAACTGCATCTGGCTGCTCCAATGGAGGGCCTTAATCCAAAAACTCCACAGGGTATGCTGTATTTTCTTGAAAGTTTAATTACAAAAAACCCTCTTGGGGCCTACAATATTTCTATTACAGATTCTTCTCTATTATACATGCTAAAATATTTCTATTCTAAGTATTAAGTATATTATATTTTCTATTTACTATGTAACCTAGATTTCTTAGCTTGCAATTCCAGTCTTGAAATTATTAAAATAAATTTAGATAGTTTATATTAATGGTCATCTATTGTAATATATTAGGTTGTTTCTATTTTGTTATTTAGATTAGCTTTAATCTAATTTAGAAACATTTGTATGTTGTATATTTAGAAACATCCATTTGTAATCCTTTATAAAGAGCATTGCTCTCTTGTAAATAATATATCATTTTTATTTAATCTTTACATGGTATCAGAGCTGGTTGAGCAGGAAAATTGATTTTTTCCCCCTTCGGCTCTCTGTAAAATCCGTACGAACCGTATGGTGCCGTACTTTGTACGGTCTTCGACTCTCTATCTCTGTTCTAGGTTCGATGATATTGCCTTTTTTGGCTTCTGCATTGTTTGCAGTTCTAGGTTGACTTTTTATCATCTGCAGGGTTTGATTGAGCATTTGGTCGCCATTTTTTTAGAACTCGAGGGTTTTTGGAGATTTATAATCATGTTTTTCTTCTGAATCGCATCTTCTTGGTCGGATTTCCTATTCGCTGGTGATTGCGAGTCCTCCTGAGGTTGCATTTTATGAAAAGTTGCAACTTTAGCTTGCTCATGTTTTTCCTGTGACCCGTCGGCGTTTCCAAATTTTTTTGTGCACGCGATTTTGTTGATTGCCGGTTCTTTTAAAGCATCTGGGTTGTGATTCAGTTTCTGGGGTGGTTTGTTTTTCTTTCTGAAGATCGTGATTTTGGTTCTCTAAAGGGTCGACGTCTATACTTAGGCGTTTTGTTTTCTTGGCTTTTCTATGATTTGAAAACCTTGGTCGCGTTTATTGGGTACAATTTTAAGATTTCTGGTGGCATTTGTATCTTTTGCGGATGCGCTTGGTGGTTTGTGGTTCAGCTAGGTCTTCTCATGGGTGTTCTTTGTTGCAGTTTCTATGTTCCGCAAACAGCAGTCTTGTCTTGATACTTGTGCTGAAAGGTGTGGTTTCCAAAACCCTTGACCCGTGGTCTGTCAGCCCTTGTCGCCTAGTTTTCTGATATCTTGGAATTTGTGCCTCAAAATCCGTGTTCGGGTTTTTTTGAGTCCGTGTTTTCCGTACTCTCAGGATTTGTGCCTTGAAATCGTGCTAGGGTTTCAAGCTTTTTTTAAAATCTTGGAGTCTGTGCCGTCAAGCTGCCCTGTTTTTTTGTGCCATCAGTTTGTACTCCGTTTTTTCGTGCCTCGAAAAAACATGAAAGATGGCGTCCTGGTCCAACATCATGTTGGAAGGTAGTCAGAAGTTCAACAGCCGCAATTACAACACCTGGAAGCAGTGCATGATGACAATCTTCGAGTATCAGTGCCTTGACCAGCTTGTTCTGGGCAAATCTACACGCCGTCCAGTGGCGGGTAAAGATTAGGATAAATTCAATGAGCATAATCGGGAAGCGGTAATACTTATCAAATTATCGGTCATCGATGACCAGTTGCCTCAAGTTCCGTCAGGGAAATTAGCGAAAGAAATCTGGGATTCGTTGAAGGACCTTCATGAAACATCCGACAAGAGCTGAGCGTTCTTTTTGAAGAACATGTTGTTTTGCATCATGATGGATGAGAAGACAACTCTGCAGGAGCACTAGACGAAAATCAAGGACATTCGTGATCAACTCGAGGCAATTGGTCGAAAGATGGAGGAAGATATGGTAGTCATTACTCTGAAAAGTCTACCACAATCCTATGAGCACTTTATCAAAACACTCAACATTACTTCGACTAATGTTGACTTGAAGTTTCCAGAGTTGTGCAACACCCTTCTGCAACAAGATCGGTGGAAACAACACTATGTTACCGGGTTCTTTGCCCAGAGGCACGGGTACGGCTGGGAGCGGGAGCGGGAGCGGGAGCGGGAGCGGCGACGGGAGCGGCCTGGGAGCGCCCCTGCCACCCTGGGTTCCTTGTGGGTTCTCCGACGGAGAACCCACAAGGAACCCGGGGTGGCAGGGGCGCTCCCAGGTCGCTCCCAGGAGCTCCCAAGGGTTCCCAAGCGCTCTCAGGCGCATTTTTGGGATTTTTTTTTTAAAATGACCAATTTTCTTTTAAAAAACTATAATTATATAAATTATTAAATACTATATATTATATAATATAATATAATATGGAATATATAATATTATTATATTATGTATTCTATATTATATATTAATATAATATTATTATATTAAGTATTCTATATTATATTAATAATAATATATTTTATATTATATTATATTATTATATATTATTTATTATATAATAAATTAATAATATATTATATTATATTATATCATACATTATTATAAATATTAAATTTTATATATGTATTTTTATATATAATATAATATATTATATATATATAAATATATATATAGTACAGCCGTACCCAGCCGTACCCACAGGAAAAAAAAATTTCGCCGTACCGGCGTACCAGAACCCCGCTCCGGAATCCGTTCCCGTACCAGAACCGGCAACTTAGAAACAACAGTTTGGAAGTGCTACTAGTTCATCCTCCACGGAGCAGGCATTTACTGCCAAGTCCTTTCAGTAGAGTAAGGGCAACAATCAGCCCTCTCAGCCATCCAGTCAGGGTCCATCCCAGGACCCTTCAAAGAAAAAGAACATTTAGTGCAATTACTGCCATAAGTATGGCCATATGAAGAAGGATTGCCAGAAATGCTTGGCTTCTGCACAGTCCAAGCAAGGAGAGTCCACACCATCAGCCCATGTTGCAGAGCACACTGAGCAGAAGGAATCTTCTTTCTACGCCTTTATGGCCAAGACACCAGCAGATCCTATCATTTCTTCTGCCTAGTATATTGATTCAGGTACATCTCGGCATCGTGGACCAGATTGTAGATCTTCTCACCAAGTCTCTGAGCTCGGATAAGTTTGTCAGATTTAGGGGGCACCTTGGTGTAGTTGATAGATTGACCATTAAGGGGGGGTATTAAAATAAATTTAGATAGTTTATATTAATGGTCATCTATTGTAATATATTAGGTTGTTTCTACTCTATTATTTAGATTAGCTTTAATCTAATTTAGAAACATTTGTATGTTGTATATTTAGAAACATTCGTTTGTAATCCTTTATAAAGAGCGTTGCTCTCTTGTAAATAATATATCATTCTAATTTAATCTTTACAGAAATCAACCTGCTGCATGAACCCATTTCAACACATTCAAAAGCCCAAAACACTGACGTCACACTTGTTGTGCCTCCAATGAGACCCCTTCATTGTTGGACTTTGAGCTTCTAGACACCATTGCGAAAGACCAGTCAACCTCATGCGAAGGAGCAATGCCAGTGACTGCCTTCGGAAATTTTGTTCCCCATTTTGCCTTATGCTTTCATTCATTTTGTAATGTCCCCTTTTGGCGCATAGCCGATTTGTGTGCATTTAGCTAGTTTCCAAGTCTTCTAGAGGCCAATTGGTTAGTTGGGGAGAACTCCAACATTCTTGGAGATCTCTGGTTTGGTCGAATGTGAGTTTGGCTTGTGGCAATGAGCTTAGTTGATCTTGTGGTGTCCTATGATGCTTTCAGAAATGATTTCGGGCTTGTTGGAAGCTCTCCAAACTTCTTGGAGAAGTTGTCTATTTATAGTCACCCAATTGACATCAATCATCATCCCAAACCTTCAAGGTCATGTTGGTATGGTCAAATTTGCAATTCGCTTCATTTTGGGATTTTGAAATTTTTCATAAGTTGGGTGAGTTATTAAGCCATTTAATTAATAAATTCACTTAAAGTTATCTAGAGCTGGAAATATTAAAAGATAACTTAAGTGTAATAGCTCATTGGAAAGGTAATTTGATTTATTATTTGATGGGGCACATAAAAGTGAACGCTTAGGCATGGGATAAAGGGAATAATTGAAGTGAGCAAAAAAAGAATTATTTATCTTCAAAAAGAATATATTTCCCAAGCGCCCTAAAAGTGTATAAAAGAGGATCTCAACGCTCATTTAGAGTATGCATTTTTTATATGAATTTCTGAAGTGAGCCTTTGTGCTTTGACTTGTGGGTTTGAAACCCTCATTTCTTCTCTAGTTTCAGTTGTGAAAGATCAACCCTAGCTAGATCATTGAGTAATTTTTCTTTTGAAATAACATAGAGCTTCAATGAAGTCTTTTTGTTGTGAAACTAAGAAGAGTATTTTTGATATTTTCTGATGGAGGTTATGGTTGTGCAGTTTTCAGTTTTATTATGGTGTGATTTAAGTTGATTTTGGTTAGTCTCAGGTGTGCTAAAGGATGTCGTACCATCCTTGTTGCTCTGCAACATGGGCTGATGGTGTGGACTCTCCTTGCTTGGACTGTGCAGAAGCCAAGCGTTTCTGGCAATCCTTCTTCATATGGCCATACTTATGGCAGTAATTGCACTAAATGTTCTTTTTCTTCGAAGGGTCCTGGGATGGACCCTGACTGGATGGCTGAGAGGGCTGATTGTTGCCCTTATTCTACTGAAAGGACTTGGCAGTAAATGCCTGCTCCGTGGAGGATGAACTAGTAGCACTTCCAAACTGTTGTTTCCATCGATCTTGTTGCAGAAGGGTGTTGCACAGCTCTGGAAACTTCAAGTCAACATTAGTCGAAGTAATGTTGAGTGTTTTGATAAAGTGCTCATAGGATTGTGGTAGACTTTTCAGAGTAATGACTACCATATCTTCCTCCATCTTTCGACCAATTGCCTCGAGTTGATCACGAATGTCCTTGATTTTCGTCAAGTGCTCCTGTAGAGTTGTCTTCTCATCCATCATGATGCAAAACAACATGTTCTTCAAAAAGAACGCTCAGCTCTTGTCGGATGTCCCCTTTTGGCGCATAGCCGATTTGTGTGCATTTAGCTAGTTTCCAAGTCTTCTAGAGGCCAATAGGTTAGTTGGGGAGAACTCCAACATTCTTGGAGATCTCTGGTTTGGTCGAATGCGAGTTTGGCTTGTGGCAATGAGCTTAGTTGATCTTGTGGTGTCCTATGATGCTTTCAGAAATGATTTCAGGCTTGTTGGAAGCTCTCCAAACTTCTTGGAGAAGTTGTCTATTTATAGTCACCCAATTGACATCAATCATCATCCCAAACCTTCAAGGTCATGTTGGTATGGTCAAATTTGCAATTCGCTTCATTATGGGATTTTGAAATTTTTCATAAGTTGGGTGAGTTATTAAGCCATTTAATTAATAAATTCACTTAAAGTTATCTAGAGCTGGAAATATTAAAAGATAACTTAAGTGTAATGGCTCATTGGAAAGGTAATTTGATTTGTTATTTGATGGGGCACATAAAAGTGAACGCTTAGGCATGGGATAAAGGGAATAATTGAAGTGAGCAAAAAAAGAATTATTTATCTTCAAAAAGAATATATTTCTCAAGCGCCCTAAAAGTGTATAAAAGAGGATCTCAACGCTCATTTAGAGTTTATGCATTTTTTATATGAATTTCTGGAGTGAGCCTTTGTGCTTTGACTTGTGGGTTTGAAACCCTCATTTCTTCTCTAGTTTCAGTTGTGAAAGATCAACCCTAGCTAGATCATTGAGTAATTTTTCTTCTGAAATAACATAGAGCTTCAATGAAGTCTTTTTGTTGTGAAACTAAGAAGAGTATTTTTGATATTTTCTGATGGAGGTTATGGTTGTGCAGTTTTCAGTTTTATTATGGTGTGATTTAAGTTGATTTTGGTTAGTCTCGGGTGTGCTAAAGGATGTCGTACCATCCTTGTTGCTGTTGTACCTTTCTATGGAATAGCCGTACCAATACAAATGCAAAAACAATATTGTTTAAGGTTATTTGCTGACTTAGACTTGTTTGTCTTTTGTGGCCAAAAAGGACAAGATTCAATGCTGACCGTACACTTGAAGGCGCTGAGCCGAAGGAAGAAATCGTACCAAGGCGGCCGTACCATCTAAGGAGGTATGTGGGAGTTTTGGGTGTGAAGCGCTGCAGATTTTTGAGGATTATCATCACCTTGTGGGGCGCCTAGCCAAACATTGAGCCTCTCTACAGATTTGGAGGTGGGGTTTTGAAGGTTAGAAGAGGTATGACTGCATTTGGGGGTATTCATCTTGTTGTACCAGCATGAGGTACAAACCTGATTATTATTTCTGATCTTTTGTTGTGAATTCCTATTAGTAAAGGTAGTTTCGGAGTGGTTTGGAGTGTGTTTGGTGAAGTATTTCAATGATATGATCAGTTGTGACACCTTGGGGTATTGTAGCAGCAGTTTATGTGTTTTTTGGGTGCTGACAGTGAAGTTTTAGAGTGATTTCAGATTTGGGTTTAGTGTAACAGTAGTATACAAAGGTCTGTTTGCAGCCTGCAGAGTCTCCAACAACAAACATTATGATGTTAGTCAGTTTCAAAGAGCAACTCTGGTGAGCAATGAAATTACATATATCTTTAGCACATTATTTTAAGTTAATCTTTGCTTGCAGCAGTAATGTTCAATTGGATCAGAATAATAAGTTCATTATTGTAGCTAATGATTATTTGTAATCTTCATTTTGTCGTTGCAATAACTCTGTGATTGTAACTCATTGGATGGTAGTACCGCCAGTGGGATTGTTTGTCCTTGATTACATGTTTTCTCACTCCACTGAACAAGTGGTTATATTGTAAAGGCTTCCCGCTGGATAAGTGGATGTACTTATGCTGTCTTTCAGAATCCCCCACTGAACAAGTGGCGATTCCCACGATTAAGTGAATGGCCGCTGAATAAGTGGATGTTGTTATTTGTTGCAAAAGTATTTAATTGTTAAGTTTGAAGCACTTGTATGCTCTCACCTTACCCTTGTTGGGAACTAGGTGATCAAAAAGGTGTGGAAGAGTCTATTTGTTGCATTTCATTTTAGTAGTGTTATTTAAAAAAAAAAATAGGGTGGTCATTACAGTGGTATCAGAGCTGGTTTTCTTGCCAACATGTGTGTTTTGCTAACCTTGCATGCAGCAAAAAAGTGAGAGAAAAGAGATATCAGAAGAGAGAGGAAAGAAAATTGAGATCAACATTGGGTTCAGAGGGTTTTGTGGAAGAAACTCCAATCATCGCAGAGAGGGACAAGGATGTTTGTCCACCAAATAGCCCTAGAGACAGAATTGAAAGGAGATTTGACACAATGTTTGACATGATAGCACAACTCATAAACAAGATGGATTAGAACTTGAACATGCAAAGGCCAAATGTCGATGCAAGTAGCTCCCATAGCAGTGGTTCCCGAAATAACAATGTTGGGGCTGCAAGAACGATGGTGGGGTCGGTTGCTAGGCCCCTTCAACCCATCTCTACTCGGAGGGAGGAGGCACCACTTGTGCAGAATTATCAAGTTGCTTTCATAGATGAAGTTATGTTGAATTATGATGAGTATAGCACTCTTCCTGATGAGGTCTACGGGATCCCAACTCTTGATCAGTTCATGAAACAAAAGAAGAAGAGGGGAGGTAGAAGACAAGACAATAGAGGCCAAGGAGCTCAGAGAGATTTCCAACAAGCATCAAGTAAAGTTACCCTAGCTCACTATGAGGCAAGTGTAAAGAAGGATCCTGAAGCAACGAAAAAAGAAGATAGTAGCATAAATGAGCTCAGAAGAAATAATCTGTGCTTCTCATGCAAGGAGCTTTGGGAGTCCAGCCACCTTTGTGGAAACAAAGAAGTGAAAATGATAAGAGGACCAAGAATATGAGAGTTGTCCTGAAGGTGTTGAGACAAAGATAGATGAAAGCATGATCTTCTTTGTTGCTGAGGAGAATGTTCCTAAACAAGAAGATTGGTAGATTGCATATCCAGAGATATCAATGGAAGAGCTTGCTGATTTTGAGAATGTTGAAATGTTCAAAACAACAACTTGTGATGAGCACATACATCACTCTAGTGATGACAACTTAGAAATTGAGTGGGGAATTTCCCATGTCGGAAATGTTCCATCTTGATTCCCAAACAGAATTCAATGTGAAGAACGATCTAGATGAAGGGTATTCAAATGATAATAGTTTTGAAGTTACTAATGATAAATTTGGGGATGCTGAAGTTTTCATATCAGCATATAGTGATGAGTACATACATCACCTTGGTGATGATAGTTTAGTTGTCGACAAGGAACTTCCAATGCCAGAGGTGCACCAGATTGACTTTGAAAACAAAACCCGTGGAGAAAAAGGTTCCTGGTAGTCCAAGTTTGTTTGATTCAGATAAGTTTGAAAGTGAATTGATGAAGAAATCGACCATTCATGGAGAACATAATGAGCCTTTAATTCCAAATCAAAATCACCAATTCATAAGACCATGGGATCTGGGTGTTTTGACACCAGATTTCATTGGGAAGCAAGCAATGGAGTCATTTGAAGATTCATTGCTTGACCAGGGTGCTAACATACCATTTGACCAAGAAATTTACCAAGCAACATTCAGAGAGGCAGCTGAATTTAAAGGTCATGCAGACAAAGACAAATCAGAAAATTTGTTGTGTGGTGCTGACTTTGAACAAAGGCCAAAAGACATACAAGTATTGAAGAGTCAATTGCTGGTCATAGAAGAAAGGGTTGTGCAAACTTTAACAAGACTTGACTGCACACACAACCTCCTTGATGAACTTTATTGGAAGGTTCGGGTAGAAGAGAGACAAAATGACATTAAGAACGGAGTTTTCCTTGCAAATCTGCAAACTATCAAAGAAGCTTTGAAGGTAATAAAATCAGATTATTTGCAATTACTTACTGATATGGATCATGCTATTAAGTTTGTTGAAGAGACCTTGGAGGCATACCAAGAGGAGGAGAATGAGGTTGATAAGCTTTGCCTTGATCTTAGCTTAGCTCACTACTCTCTTTACCAAGCTAAAAGTCAATCATCAATTGCAGCCATGACCAAGAAGCAAGTAGCAGATGCAAGATTTTGGGAGGTCAAGCAACTGATTGAAGGTATTGATGAGCTCCATAAGAACTCTAATTTGGAGCCAAGTTATTCACGGAGTCATGAAAAAGAAAAGACAATGCAAGATGGTCCTGATGAAAGGTATGAAAATGATTCAAAATCTGAAATCACTAAGGATATTAGTATGATGGTGTTAGAAATTGTTGAGCATCCAGAAATTGAAGATGTACAAGAAGACACCATTGAAAGGTATGAAGAAAATGTTGATTCTATGATTAGAAACAACAGTCCATTATCTTTACATGATAATTATAAGGTGATGGATAAGTTCTAGGTGGATGACATTGATAAGAGTCATTATCTTGTGGATATTCAAGATTTTAAAGCTAAGCATGAGTTTGTATTTGAGGACCCAAGCTACATACAAGGACACAAGGTATATAAAGATTTTGATAACATGGATCAGAATGAGTTAATGATAAACTTTGTTTCAATTGAATCTCCCCGAAGAGTTGAGTACTACCATGAGAAAGTGAATGGTTGTGAAGAAAGTGTTCCTCCTAGTAGTGATGTCATAAGCATCACCAGGAGATCTTTAGGAGAAGATCTCATGAAAATCAAAGTAGTGCAACATAATCATGGTGGAGCTACTCCTTTGGAAGTCTATGATTGTGAAAGAAATGTTTCATGGAGGACTTCAATCCAAAATTTCAAAGTTGATGTTGCAGATTTCTTTTCAATCAGCCACCATATGCATTCATTTGCATTCTTGCAAATGGAATGGAGAGAAATTTTAATCAAAACTTGGAGCATCTTTCAATTTGTGACTATGGAGGAGGTAATTTCAGCCAATAGAATGCACACATTTCTTGTTTTGGTTAACAGGTTTCAGTTTTGCAGCAGTTGTTTCATTTACAGGGTGCTGATTTTCAGAAAATCAGATCGTGAGTTGCTGATTTCAGTCTTGAACAATTGCAAAAGATTCATTTTGTATGCCACTCAGGCATTGGAAAAGGATGGCATATGCTTCCAGCTGAAGAGGATGAATACTTCAGCCAGTATAATTCTGATTTGGGTGAAAAATCAGAAGTTTTAGAAGTATTAACAAAGAATTTTAGCACCAACTTTCTAGATTTTATCAAAATGGAGCAGCAGAAACATGGAAGGATAAAACAGTTTGATGGAGAGTTTGCTAAATCCATGCAGAGAATTGCTATACTTTTGACCAGAAGAGTTAAGGAGGTCTACCTTGAAGGTGCATTGCAACATAGCATGACAAACAGAAGGATTCACATACCTCCTAGATTGATTTGGGATCCTGGAGCCACATTGATTATTCAGAGATGAACTTTGGTTGAGACTTGCAATTGCTTGAGGAAAAGCAATTCTGGGGAGGGAGGATTGTAATGTCCCCTTTTGGTGCATAGCTGATTTGTGCGCATTTAGCCAGTTTCCAAGTCTTCCGGAGGCCAATTGGTTAGTTGGGGAGTACTTCAACGTTCTTGGAGAGCTCTGGTTTGGTCAAATGCGAGTTTGGTTTGTGGCAATGAGCTCAGTTGATCTTGTGGTGTCCTATGATGCTTTCGAGCTTGTTGGAAACTCTCCAAACTTCTTGGAGAACCTATCTACTTATAGTAAGTCACCCAGTTGGCATCAATCATCATCCCAAACCTTCAAGGTCATGTTGGTATGGTCAAATTTGCAATTCACTTCATTTTGGGATTTTTCGTAAGTTGGGTAAGTTATTAAGCCATTTAATTAATAAATTCACTTAAGTTCTCTAGAGTTGGAAATATTAAAAGATAAGTGTAATAGCTCATTGGAAAGGTAATTTGATTTGTTATTTGATGGGGTGCATAAAAGTGAATGCTTAGGCATGGGATAAAGGGAATAATTAAAGTAAAAAAAAAAATTATTTATCTTCAAAAAAGATATATTTCCCAAGCGCCCTAAAAGTGTCTATAAAAGAGGATCTCAACACATTTGAAGTCTATGCATTTTTATATGAATTTCTGGAGTGAGCCTCTGTGCTTTGACTTGTGGGTTTGAAACCCTCATTTCTTCTCTAGTTTCGGTTGTGAAAGATCGACCCTAGCTAGATCATTGAGTGATTTTGCCTCTGAAATCACATAGAGCTTCAATGGAGTCTTTTTGTTGTGGAATTGAGAAGAGTATTTTTTATGTTTTTGATGGAGGTTATGGTTGTGCAGTTTTTAGTTTTATTATGGTGTGATTTAAGTTGATTTTGGTTAGTCTGGGGTGTGCTGAAGGATGCCGTACCATTCTTGTTGCTGTCGTACCATTCTATGGAATAGCCATACCAATACAAATGCAGAAACAATATTCTTAGACTTGTTTGTCTTTTGTGGCCAAAAAGGACACGATTCAATGCTGACTGTACACTTGAAGGAGCTGAGCTGAAGGAAGAAGTCGTACTAAGGAGACCATACCATCTAAGGAGGTACGTGGGAGTTTTGGGTGTGAAGCACTGTAGATTTCTGAGGATTATCATCACCTTGTGGTGCGCCTAGCCAAGGACTGAGCCTCTCTATAGATTTGGATGTGGGGTTTTGAAGGTTAGAAGAGGTATGACTGCATTTGGGGGTATTCATCCTATTGTACCTGTTGTACCAGCATGAGGTACAGACCTGATTATTATTTCTGATCTTTTGTTGTGAATTCTTGTCAGTAAAGGTAGTTTGGGAGTGGTTTGGAGTGTGTTTCATGTAGTATTTCAATGATATGATCAGTTGTGACATCTTGGGATATTGTAGCAATAGTTTATGTGTTTCTGTGGTACTGATAGTGAAGTTTCAGAGTGATTTCAGATCTGGGTTCAGTGTAACAACAATATACAAAGGTCTGTTTGTAGCCTGCAGAGTCTCCAATAGCAAACATTATGATGTCAGTCGATTTCAAAGAGCAACTTTGGTGAATATTGAAATTACTTATATCTTTAGCACATTATTTTGAGTTAATCTTTGCTTGCAGCAGTGATGTTCATTTGGATCAGAATAATAAGTTCATTATTGTAGCTAATGATTATTTGTAATCTTCATTTTGTAGTTGCAATAACTCTGTGTTTGTAACTCATTGGATGGTAGTACCGCCAGTGGGATTGTTTGTCCTTGATTACATGTTTTCTCACCCCACTGAACAATTGGTTATATTGTAAAGGCTTCCCGTTGGATAAGTGGATCTACCTATGTTGTCTTTCAGGATCCCCCACTGAACAAGTGGTGGTTCCCATGATTAAGTGGATTCCCGCTAAATAAGTGGATGCTCACTGAATAAGTGGATGTTGTTATTTGTTGCAAAAGTATTTAATTAATAAGTTTGAAGCACTTGTATTCTCTCACCTTGTCCTTGTCGGTAACTGGGTGATCAAAAAGGTGTGGAAGAGTCTATTTGTTGCATTTCATTTCAGTAGTGTTATTTAAAAAAAAACTAGGGTGGTCATTACACATTTTTATTTTGCCCTACTGCCATTATTATGAAGGGAGACCACGACCCATTACATGGAAAATGAATCGTTGGCCACGTCCATTGCTAGGGGGGAAACCGAGACCCACAACTACGTCATCCAGTATTTTCTTCAAACCATAGCACCATCTTGGCTTAATTAGAGATTCAACCACCACCTTGATAACGTCCTTGGGTTCTGTTGATGATGTTTTCTTGACAACAACATTAGAATAAAACACCAAGTGCTCTATCCTCTCTTGAACAAAGCGTCTCGAATGCTAAACTACGTGATCAAACAAGAATGCTCCAAGGTTCCTTGTACGTGATTTGCAACGGATAGCCTCGGTGGTGTGATGTAATTTGCTGTGTCACAAAGGGACTTACGTAGAATTGTCATCTCACTCTATTCAAACAAGTTACTTCCTCCTGATGAAATGGAACTTCTTAAATTGATTATAAGAAAATGAAAAAAGAGAAAGGGTTGAGAGGATTCTAATCTAAGAACAATAATATAATGCACATGCTACGATAGACAAATTCCTCGTGTAACCTTACTCCGCTTCACCATGAGAACCAACAATTACACGAAGTAGGTGCAATCTCCAAAGGTAACTCAATGATTTTCATACTGTACACCTCCATCCAAACACCCACAACTGGCGCAGTTTGAACGAGTATTCACAATCGAACTTAAGCAAATGTAGTTCAGGCTAACTTTGCACGATGACTTGCCAGCGACAAACCATCAAAAGTATGAACCAAGGAGGAGTTCATCAAATATCCTTAGCATATACATCACATCAATGAACTTTATCTACCTTACTATCTAAGCTTCTTGGAAACACATCTCCATCATATTCAAGAACTTGAAACTATGCTAACATTTCAAAGCCACAAGATCACCATGCAAAACAACAATGAGCTTGTATTACTTTTGAAATGTGTGATTACAACAATCTCATGTCTCTCTTCATGACTTCGAAGAGCTTCCTCTCTACTCTACTCCTACTTGATCTCTACTTCTAATGATTCTCCTCTAATGTCCCTCTAATGATCTTCTTCTAATTCTTCTAATGTCCCCTTACAAATGAGAGTAGTAAGCCTTATATAGAGCTCAAGAATTACAATGAATGGCTCAAATTGATTTAGCAATCAATGGCGGAGATTGAGACAACAAGGCAGTTTGTTACAAAATTTGTTATTTTTAGAACATGAAAGAGGCAATGAAGGCACGTTTCCCAATGTGATAAGCATCTTTGGAGCATCTTTATGGTGGGCCCTCTTGAATGAATGACATGGTAGAATGCGATTGGTTTGATGATGTGTACATGCCACCTCAGCATCTTCACACGAACTAGTGTGGTTCACCTCATGTTCACTTAGAATATTTTCTTCTTGTTGTCTTTGATGTAACTCATGGATCGCTTTGATGATCATGCTCATCTCTCATCTTGTGATGTTGTTGTGCTTGTAGGATCATGCCTCTGGACAATTGCATTGACTCATGGAGTGTTGAGGTGGAAGATGTCTTGTGCGTGACTTCTTGTAGTAGACTTGCATATGATGGATGTACATGAAGTAGACAACTCTGGATGATGACTCCTCATGCGTGGCGTTGATGTCTACGAAGTCTTCAAAGTAAGATGAACTTGATGTAGGAGCTCTCCTCCATGTGGTGATGATGACAAACTTGAGCAACTTTCCTCCGCCTTCCAAACTCTATATGTATGAGCTTTCGCCATTCACCTCCTTGGATCCTCCATCACCTACGAAAAGAAACATATCAAATTAAGACTTGATATAAAGGATTTTCAATAACAAATTACATTTATCTTATGCATGTGGGATTAAAACATGACATTTCAAAACATACCCTTACGCGTGAAATTCATGCCTAAGTCTCTAGAGTGCCTATGTTGGGCGGATTTGGAGGGTGTGTGCAAAGTGTGTGTTGTGGACAAGACCTTGTTCGGATGAAGGGCTCAAGGCCGCCTAGCATGGGCGGGTTTGAGGGAGGTGTGAGGATTTTTCATGACTTAGGCATTTTAGGTTTGGTTTTGACAATTTAAGAGCTCCTTCGCTTGCTTCCTTGGTAATTTAACTTCCTTGCATGAGATAGACAACCTTGGGAAGAAGGGCGGACTTGAATAGAGTGCATGGAGTGAATGATGTGGAGAACATGCACGATGGTGGAAGTCACTTGACAAGGCGGGTTTGGAGGTGATAGGTGAAGGATGTCATGTGAATGACATGATGTTATCTGAGTGAATGGTCCAAGGCCGCCTAGCATGGGCAGATTTGAGGGAGGTGTATGGATTTTTGCAAGATTTAGGCATTTTAGGTTGCTTTTGATGATCAAAGACGTCTTCACTTACTTCCATGATAATTTAACTTCCTTTGAATGCTATAGAAGCTTGGGCGGATTTAGAGAGGGTGTATGGAGAATGTGATGTGGAGGAGGTGGAGTTGTCCAAGTGTAGTGCTCAAGGCTGCCTAGCAAGGGCGGGTTTCAATGGTAGGCTTGGATTTTTCAACTCTAAACTTCATTGTTCATTCCTCCATCTTCATGAAGATCTCTCTCTCCAACTTCCTTAAGACTTAGCAAATTTTTCAAACTTCCCTCTCTTTGAATGATCCTCTCAAGCATGTGAAGCATCATGATGAGTTAGGGAGTCAAGATAGAGTAGCTGCAGTGCTTAGACACCAAAACTCCAAGCTCACCTCTCTAGGCCGCTCAGTATGGGTGGGTTTAAGAGTAGGTCTTGGATTTTTTTGTCACTTAGAAACTTCTTACTCCTTCAACTTGACTATTTCATCCTTGTGGTGTCATTTTGATCATACTCATCAAACTTTGCAATTTATGTTGTTCTTCACCTTGGGCGGCTTTGGAGTAAGTGTTTGGAGAATTTCATGTGGGACATGACATAGTCCATGAGCACCTCTTGAGGCTGCCCAGGTAGGGCGGGTTTGGAGATAGCCCATGGAATTTTGCTTAAAATCAACTTAACTTCCCTCCAACTTGCAAACCTTACTAAAAATTCATCATATCTCCTTGCCTTGTGCATCAAAACCTTGAAAACTTAATCATTTTTTCCTTGGGCGGGTTGGAGGGTGTTGTTTGGACAAAGTGTCCTGAAAGTGATGACATTGTCCAGAAGGACGCAATGAGGCTGCCCATGCTGGGCGGAGTTGGGAATGTTGTGTGGAATTTCACTCAAACTTGTTCTTTTTCGCCTCAAAATGAACTACTCCTAATTTGCAACTTTTCGTAAGGGTTTTCCTGGGCGGGTTTGAGGTCTTTGTCTGGAGAGACTCATGTGAACGACGTGGAATCCATGCCCAGGTGAAATTTCTGCCCAGGTTGGGCGGGTTTAGAAGGTGTGCTTGGAATGCAAGTCATGTCGCCATATTGGAAATGTCCTGAATGGAAGTATATTGAAAATTACTTTAAATATTTATCAATATACTTCCAGGATGTTTGAGATGGGTCTCAGATCCATGGGATTTAACATGCAAATTCTAGATTTTGGAGGATCCACCAGATTTCAGACTTAGCCAATTTTCAGGATTTCAGGACATCAAGCTTAGTGATTTTTTATCATTCTTTTCAATTGATTCATCCTTGTTGGGAGGAGTTTAAGTAATGCTTGGTGTCATCTCCATCATTCTTATCAAGTAAACTTGCAAATTATGCCACCTACATCCCTGAGCGGTCTTGGGAGTGTTGTTTGGAGAGTGTCACCTGGTGGAGATGAGGACATCATCCATGACTTCATGCCAAAGTCGCTTAGGTAGGGCGGGTTGAGGAGTGACACTTGGAATGAACTTTGACTTCACTCAAATTCATAAACCTTGCTTACTAATCATCATATCTCAGTACTTTGTGCATGAAAACCTTAATACTTAACCATTTTTCTTCTAGGGCGGATTTATAAGTGTTGACTGGACAATGTCACCTGGAACAAGACAAAGTCCATGAGAGCACCTTGAGGCCGCCTAGGCTAGGTGAGCTAGGAAGGAGTGCTTGGATAGTGTCATGTGAAGCCTTAGAATCACTCAAACTTATGAAATTTCTTTGAATTTTATCATCTCTGTCCTCAAAACCTTGTAAATTTGACAACTTTTCCCTTGGGCGGATTTGAGGGTGGTGTCTGGATAAATGCATGTGCAGGACATGAAATCCATGAGCTCATGCCAAGGCCGCCTAGGTAGGGCGGGTTTAGACATGGAGTGAGGAATTTCTTGCTTAGTCAAATTTTGGATTTCTTGAATGGAAGTATATTGAAAATATGTTTAAGTATGACTTATACTTTAAATATTTATCAATATACTTCCAGGATGTTTGAGATAGGTCCTGGATCCATAGGATTTGGCATGCAGATTCTAGATTTCTGAGGATCCACCAGATTTCAGACTTAGTCATTTTTTCAGGATTTTCAAGATATCAGACTTAGTCATTTTCAGGGTCTCAGTGACATGCATCAGGATGAAGGCATATAGACCTCTTGGCAAGAAACTGTCGAGACATGGGCAAAACAACACTACCAAAACCCTACAAGATTAGGGCAAAACTAAACTTTAAAGCAAAACGAAGTGAGAAAGCAAAAAAAGAGGGGGTCCCCATTTGCAATGGGGCGATGTGTGATTACATCACAACAGGTTCCACTGCAATATATAGACTACCAGAAAAACTGCAATAAACATTGAAGAAATGTCCGTATTGACCCTGTATTGGTGGGTCATGGACAAAAAAGTCTCACCCAAGACCCAACAAATAGCATGTAGAACTATCACTGATTTGGTTTTGAAAATCTTCTTTAACCTGCAGTTCATCACCTCCCCCATGAAGGCTATTGAGTTTTCTTGGCCTTAAGGCAAACCGTGGTGTCCATACTTTCAACTCTTTTGAATGACACAAAAATCGTTGTCTTGCACAATATATTTCCCATCTCTATATGCCTCAGTGTAGTCTTCATTGTTACATTACCTCATCTAAGTGTTGTACTTCCTTGAATAGAAGCAAGCCAGCCGCAGTTCATTAACTTTCCATTAGCATTTCCTTAGGATTGATCGTGTGAGGATGAACGGCAGTTCAGGTGCTATATCATGCCATGAGCTTGGAGAGTTGGCGCAATGATAATCTATCTTCATATTGATCGTCATGTTTGCCAATGCGTTAGCCTCCCCGTTGGCCTTACGATATACATGGTTGATTGTATATTCTTGAAACTGGTCGAGTAATGACTAGCATAGGTTCAATATGTTACTGATATCCCATTTGGGAGAACAACGTTTACGGAGGGCATTGATTATTATTAATGAATCTCCCTAGATCTGAATTTTGGAAAGACCCAATTTTTGCATGTTTGAAGTCCGAGCAATAATGCTTGTGCTTCGGCTTCATTATTAGTTTCTTGGCCGCTGCACTAACCATCTCTCCGTGGTGATTTCTGATTATACATCCTACCTTGGATTGACTAGGGTTTCCCCTAGCTGCGTTGTCGAAGTTTAGTTTGTGCCAATCCTCATCTGGTGGAATCCACCTTGCATCTGCTCTTGGATTTGACCTTGGTTAAACCCAATGATTTTTTTTAAATCTATATTAGAGAAAGTAATTTTTTTTTAAAACCATCGCCATATTGTAGTTCATATGGTATCTCCTAGTCTCCATGAAGTTTATGTGGGCAATGCACAAAAAACCATTCAAAGAACTTTAAATATTATAGTTGATAGCAGCACAGTATTTAAATATTAAATTTATTGTATTTAAAGTGTTTGGGTATTTATATTTTTTTAGAACCTCTGCAATATTATAGTTGATATCCTTTGTTGATATTGAATTTTCCTTTGGGAGTGGTTTCATTCGATCAAATATTAATATCATTCTGAGAAAAATGGAAAAACATTTATCAAATATTCGCATTCGCATTCAAACAGCAGTGGGTTTGTTTGTTCCTGAGGTGTGTAAATCTCACAAAATGAGTGAAACGCTGTCTTTAGGGTTTTTAAGGAGCTCAACAAGTTTTAAAAAACTGTCGAAATCCATGCTTGCCTCTGGAATCGTGACAGAAACGCACTGGAATTGCCATATCATTGACCACATGATTCTGACAGAAAAAATGTGAACCCTGCCTAAACCTGCAGGCACATCGATCTAGATTCTGATTCCAGGACGTTTTGTACCCGTAATCGGCCTAGTTTTCTGCCGATTTGGTAACCTAGGACTTTTGCTGTGCATTGCATTCTGTGGTGGTGTTGCGTTCTGTTGTGGCGTTTTGCTGCAGCTGTTTAGGCTGTGCCTGTTTGCCATAAGATTTTCCAACAAAAACATGGCCTCATGCATTAAATCAGATCATTGGCAGCCTGCTTCTGTCCTAATACAGTTCCATACATTGAGAACCAAATAAATAATGATCGTTAAAATCCCATATTTGAAGAGAAAATGCTATTTTCTGAAGTTTAGTTTTGATTATAAAGAGGGCTGGCAGATTATAGTCTTAAAGGAAATGATGAATGGCATCTGTTTTGAATCTTATCCTACATTTTCTATCCATATTGATCTCTTCTTTTGGAGCCGAACTATTGATTTATCTATATATTTGGTTTGCAGGTTCACAAGTGCAGTTCTTCAAGGTGCAAACTGGAAGATTCCCCTGCCCCCTTTTGGTCAGGGCTGGTAAGTTTCTGTGACACACTCATTCAAGCATTACTGATATTAGTATTCTAATTTCCAATTTCTGTTAGATTGTCACTGTGGAGGTAGACTTATAACAGCTTTACAACATAATTTAAATATTCCTTGGAAGTGAAATGGGCATGAATTTATAGTCACTAATTGAAACTGCCACATGTCAAGTTAAACCACTGAAAGCTTACACGAGTAGAAAACTAACGAGAACTTGTTTTCTTGAATCTCTGTGATAAGGAGCTGTTTTTCTGTGACATATCCTCCAATATTGTTGTGTTGTATTGACAATCCATGCAAATGGAAATATTTTTAAACCATTCAAAGCAATCAAATAAATAGAAAATTATGAAAACTTAATTGATTCTCCAGGACCTAACTGGTTCCTTTTTAATAGGACAATACTTTTGTAGAAAATATGCAGTCAATATCTTGTGGTGTTTGAATTTTTATATTTAAATAAAATTCATTATTTTTTTATTGCATATTGTTTACAAATATTCTGCTCATACGAGCATCAACATGAGAACAATACAAGCTCCTTACGAGCAAACACATTAGAAATCACCTAATACAAGCTCCTTATGAGCAACCACTTTAGAAATCACCTATGGAAGACCAAGAGTCACTACTTAGAAATCCACTTTTTATTGAGAAACCACATCCACATTAGAAGCCAACTATGGAAGACCAAGAGTCACAACTTTAGAATTCCACATTAGATGTCCCTATGGGGATTTGAACTTGGGTCTCCACAATGAGAACCCAACATTTTAACCAATCGAGCTCAACCCCTTGGACTTAAAATTCATTTTTCCTTTAGGAGAATTGTATAATATGATTTTACAGTGTCTGAAGATCTTTAACCAGAATGCAGTGTGGAAAGTTGAATCTCAAAAGCAAACTGCTGCCACGTTCTTCTAGAGACTTTGAAACAAGAATGCTTTGCATGAATGCCCAAAATTTGAAGCCCATAATGACACTTGGAATTGTTTATTATAGGATTCCCAGTAATATAGCAAGAATTCTTGAAAATGTTATTATCTAGAGACAAGGGGTTTAATGAATATAATTAAGTTATAATATCAATCACATTGTGTGTTTAGTGTTACATATAAAGAGAAACAGAAAGGAATGAAAAAATTATATACCGTCCACAGATGACAAAATTGAAAAAAGATATTGGTAGGCTGGCAAATATATAAGTACAACATCTGGAGGAGTTGCAAAGTCCTTCCTGATCTCTATGAAGAATTCTATTAGGGTATGAAAGCAGTCAATAGCATATAGAAAGTTAATGCTGCAAAGTTGTGAGGCACAAGATACCATGCCATGATTATCAACATCCTTACCAATTTACATCATTCCCTAAAAGCCTATTGGAGAATGTCATCTAGAGAAACATTTTTTGTTATGAAGGTGTCATGTAAGCTTGGAAGAAGTCTAAGTAGTCTGTGATGATGAAGATGAACCCTAACTAACAACCATGGATGGACTCCTCTTTGAGGAGGGATCAAAGAATTGATTAATGTAGTGTCATCTAGAATCATGAGAGTCCATTGCAATGGTCATAGAACTGTACATTTGCTTGCTCAGGGTTCACTGTGGGCTTATCCATGTCCAGAAGGCATATGTCATAATCCTATATGTTGATGGCTGGAAGTACTTAAGATTAGATAGGATGAGATAGGTTTGTTCCTCTTCAAATATTGCTTAATATTAAGAGTTAAAGAACCACTTAACTATGTCCCAAAATAAGGAATATTATTTGCCCTTGATTCTAATCATAAATTCGGCATTGGGAAATGAAATGGATTAAAGTGCATCTGAAAAGTGAGTATGTAGTGTCCCTTGCAGAACCGTTAGCACAAATCCAATAAAATATTCGATCTCTCAAATTCCAACTCTTTTTGATCACCAAGTTCCTAGTATGGGCAAGGTGAGAGCATACGGAGATTAGAATGAGGACAGTGGAAATAACTGAAAGATGTTGGCAGCAAGCCGACCAACTTACAATTTAAGCAGAAATATAGAATCAATCAAGCACAACTAGCTGATAGTGAATGCAAATTCCGATCAAGCCAAACTGGTTGAATGCAAGCGGAATTGCATCAACGCTAAAATGGCGGACTAAATCACTCGATTCTAATTCACACCAAGATGGCGAAAATACAGAAATGAGAATGGATCTAGTGGTTGAACCGACCAGGATCTTACAATGATATGCTTGAAATCAAACTTTTGGTGGTAAATCGTCCAGTAATTTACAATGATAAAAGATAAGCAATTATTTCCAAATCTAGGAATTTTTACAAACAATTATCCATCATAATGAAAGTAGACATTTTGTTAAACAACTGGAATGTAAACTGAAAACACATGATACCATGCTAATGACAATGTAATCGACAAATATAGAGACTACTAACAAAATTTGACTGCAGATTTGAAGGAATATTACCAGCTGTAGTGTTTATTTTTTTATTGCAGCAGCTGATGTAATTCTTACCCAAACTCCTTAATGCTGTTCGGTCTCCAAAAGCTGCCAGAAAGATTCAAATTTGATTGTGCACAGCTGAGACAACAAAAACTTCCCACTTAAGATAGATTTGGTCCCTTCCCATGAAGATACGACACTTCTTTTCTTCACAAAATAATGCAACTTCTTCAAGGTACCTCTCACCCACTTAATCAACTTGTATGGCTGGCTGAAGTACTTAATAATCAGCAGCTATAAGGCTGCGATTCTTCCTAGCATGAGCAACAACTTCCTTTTTTATCCAAAATATACTAAAGATTTTTCATAAAGTGAATCGCACCCTTTCATATTAATGAATGGCGCCTCCAAACAAGGAAATAAGCTCATAGGAAAGTACAGCTGCCTTTGTTTAATATTATCAGCATTAAAATTGCAGCAGCTGGGCCTAGATAAGGTACGGCCAGCATAAAGCTCCACCATACCAAGAAATAGATAGGATTTGCAAGCAATGTAGTTGAAAAACTTTGATAACTAAAATCACACTAAAACACCAAAGTACACCACAGACATCTGAAACAACACACTGGTATTTTTTTTGTATTTTCTAGAATATAATACCAATTGAAATACTGAAACACCACGCACTGAAACCACACAAAACCCAAAATCTCACAAACTCAAAATACTAAAAACCACAACCACAAATAAATCCAGAAAACTATAAAATCAAACTACTATTGAAAATGCCTTCATTCATTCAGCACAACTGTGATTTCTGCATGACACCACCAAGCAAGACAAGAGTGTTTTCGTCCTCAAATCCCGAATAAGGAAAACTAGGAGGGTTTTTGTCCTCGAAGCTTCACAAATCAATCTAGGGGGTTTCTATCCTCGAGAGAGAAGAAAGAACTTGCGTTCATCCTTGGGAAAATGAAATTGATAAAATGAGTAGGTAACCCTTTTCTGGAGACAAAACCTCCTTTTATAACTTTTCGAGGGAAAATATTTTAATTTATTTTCTTTTTCTCCTATTTTCCCACTCAACCCTAAAAGTGTCCTTTGAACTCACTTTTGTACCCCCATGCCTAGCGACACTTATAAAGTCACTTTTGGTCTTCTGTTAAAAACACTTTTTAATAATATAACATATGTTGCTTAAATAAAATAAAGTTGCTTTTGGCAACTTAAGTTAAATTATTAACCTATGGTATATACTATAGTATATAACTTTGCCCAACTTACGATATGTATTGCAGTATATAAGTTAGCCCAACTTATGGTATGTACTGCAATATATAACTTCTATCCACAAAAAAATGGTGCTCTCCATGAATGATGGGATTTTCCAAGAATCTTGGAGCTTTCCAAAAATGTTGGAATGGACTAGAAAAGGGACATTATAGAGTAAAGGACGTTCAAGTTGTTCCGAGAATCATGAGTAGACAAGATGTAATAGCTCACAATATGATGGAATATGAAGGACAAAATAGTACATGGTAAAATAAAATATCTGTCACAAACAAAGTAAAGATGCTTTCAAAGAGTGATAATCAAATATCTGAACATGTTTCAAAAAACAAGCATGTTTGAGAACTCTTTGAACACTATATAATCTCATGCACCTTTGCGTTCTTTGAGGCAGTGATTGCTTTAATTCTGAGGTGATCTACACCATTTTTGTAAATATGGGACAATTTGTTTCTGCCTTTGCATACTCTTGTAAGCATGACATTATGTAGCATCTTCTATTCATATGCTTTATCGTTGATGAAGAATAATATGTATTACAATGTTAGTTGACCTTTTATTTTCTTTGACGAAGGTTGGATTGGGAATGGGTTGGGAATGGGTTGTATTTCTTTAGGTGGTAATGACTCATAGCTATTCTCATGTAGTTGTTTCTACAAATTATTTTATGTGAAATACTATGTAATTATCTATTGCAAGGTCATTCGAAGCAATACTTTTTTCTTCTTCTTGTTTTAGGTCATCTTATGATCATGTTATTTGCTATGCTCTCCCAAGTTTTCGGTACAGGACAGCAAGGGACGGGGGGATGTGTTTCCGGGACAGGTTTTTTTTGGCCATTTTTAGGGGACGGTAGGGGGCATCTATTAAAAAAATAGGGAAAATTTTTAAATATAAGAGAATTTCAAATATTCATATGATAACATCGATCAGACATTCATCATAGACATTATAGAACCTTTGTGAGCATGGGTAATTGAATAAGAATTATGATGTTCTTATATTCTTATATACACATATATACGAGCATGAGTTGATAAAGACATGCTTGACTGGTGTGTGTATTCAGGTGAGGGATTTATTATTGAAGTTTTCTTGAAGCCTTCAAAACTGCATGTTCTACTGTCAAACTTATTAACAAAGAGGAACAGTTAAGTAAAAAGATAACTGGTTATGTTCCAGTTTGACCTTAGCTAGGATACTAATAGGTGGGATTGTTCTATGAGTTGTCTGTGCAGGGCATGATTGATAGATATTTTTATTATGAAAGTGGCATTTCCTGCCAAGTATGACTTAACTCGTATTTAGCAGTATAATGACTGTAGCATGCCAACTTTGTCTGTGGTAGTCCTTGTATACTGAACAGGTTGTCCAATGTATGAAACAAGAGAATCCTTGACTGTGACTTCAACTGTGCAATGTGAAGATGCAGAGATCTGCAACAGGGGATATGTATTTCGTAGATGTTGTAATCATGACTAATCATTGCTCTATTACTTAGTCAGACTTATAGTTACAATTGTTGTGGACTCATGCTAAGTGATGTGTAGCTCTGTAACAACCAAGTTATCAAGGTTGATGGCATAGATATAACATAAAAGATGAATGTGAGTTGTCTTTGCTTCATGTCAAAAAGGTCTAGACAAATAACTTGAAAACTTGAGATAAATCTGAGGGTTGCAAACTCTACTAGACAATAAGGATTTGATCTTTTCTAATGGCAGTTCAGTGTTAGTACTGTTAAAGTCCTAGCCATGATATCTTTTAGTGTGAGGGCATGACCTTTGCACTTAATAAGTTAATCCTGATTTATAGAGGATTAATAAACGTAAATGCTTCTTGATTTTTTGCAGATCTTAGATGGGCATGTCATAAACCAAACATGCATTGAAAGGTTGTAAGTTTTTTTAAAAAAGTAACTAAAATGTGTTTGGGCCATAGGGGACAGCTAGCCATCCCCCAAGCATCCCCAAAAAAATTTGCACGTATTTGGGACGTTTCTGAATTTTTTGCAAAATAGGGGACGGGGTGGGGATGTTTCCTACCCATCCCAGCATCCCTGAAACATCCCCTATGGGGGATAGGGTCATATTTGGTAGGGGACATGTCCCTGGGGAGCATACATAATTTGCATTTTAGCTTCTCCTTCACACTGCAATTATATATGGATATATACATACCTACACAGTACACCAATTTGTAAACTGTGAAGCTTTAGTTAGTCACTTAAATGTCAAACCTGTATTCCATCTATCAACTTGGTTTAAATGTACTTTGATTTACTTCATTTTTGATGATATGCCTGCAATGCTCACAGTGGCATTGGCAAGATACCTATGGCTGCATTTGTTTAGGACACTGCTGTCTTTAGCCAAGTGAGTTTATTTCAACCATTTTTTCATTTTCATAGGTTTATTTTGCTAAGTAAATCTGTTTATTATAAATATCCATTCATCATACATTATTGCTTCAATTAATGTTTGACTGGGGGTTTAACTATCTATTTTTAAGAAAGTGGGAGAAGATGTTGCAGAGTGCTGATGCTGACATTGATATACATATATTTTTGTAATTCTCTAGAACATTATGAAGGAAGCAAGAGTCTTGATCATTGTTATTCTTAGGGCAGTGCGTGCAGCTTAAGTGCATTGTCTATTGATGATGCAATCATCTATATTTTTATCTATTAATACTAAATAGGAATAACATGAATTGAGTAGACCTTCTAAAGTCAATCATAAGGGGTAGGCTAAACATGGGCTTTGCAAACTTTTCATACCATCCTATGACCTTCAATGTCACTTTTTATATGTCATTGGAAATGTTTATTTTAATGCTAGACTTCAAATGATTTTCTACTTTGTTTGTTTAGCATGAAAGTCTACACTACTTCTGTTTAGTCTTGGTTCTTGATGCACTTTCAATGGAAGTGCTACATGGTATTTATGAATATTTTTCTTCATCTGTTGCATTCTCTAGCTAGGCATGTGTGACACGTTCTAGAGTGTGCCTGACACTCTAACTAGGCACATTTGACACATTTGAGAGTGTGCCTGACAATTTAAACTAGGCATGTTTGACACATTCTAGAGTGTGTTTGCCACTTTAAACTAGGCATATTTGACACATTCTAGAGTGTGCTTGAGATCTTGTTCCTTTAGGCTTCTGCAATGATTGACCCATGGTGGCAAGGACATAAACAACTATGATTGCAAGAATGTTGAGATGGCTCACTCCTCTAGCGTAGAACCTTGCTGATAGAGCAAACAACATTGTTCAAGTGAGTGGTGAGTAATCTAACTTAACCTAGCTCCATGGTGAGTTTTTTTTCTTTGTTTCGGATTTGTAGAGACCAATTAGCAAGATTATAAATGTGATAAGAGAATATAATGTTCAAATTAGCAACATGATAGGAGAAAGTTGCATTGAATTCTTTACAAATAAAAATATATGGTTCTAATTACATGCTAGGATATATGAAAGCTTGTTGATGGTCAGGGTTGCCTAACAAGGTCACTTTCAAATAGAGAGGCATGATAAGCATGGATTTGTAGAAATTGAAAACCTTTGATCAATCTTGCATAATCCCAATATTTTCAAAAGGCATGTTTGATGACCTCCTTTATGACAGAGTGTGGGGATTAGAGCGAGATACCTCTTCGATTCAACAAATGAGATCCAACGGCCAATCCATTCTACAACTTTTTAAATAGCTCATCTACTTGTGTCTGGAGTTAGGATTTGGTTTTTGGAACATAGTGAGCAATGCATTTTTAGCAGGCTGTGTTTGATGGATCTGAGTTGCAAAGCTTCATCAAATGACTTCTGGACCATGAAATTACTGTGGTATTCCTTGTAAGAGTATTGACCCAACCAAGAGTGATCATTTGTGGTGTTGGATGTGATGCGCTACAGCTTGATAATTGAGACAACGTGGCGACTCTTATGTTTTCCCAGATAATTGATGGGTACCAAAATTGTATAAACCAAGAAGCCTTTGCAATTGCAAATCTGGAAGTAATAGGAACTATATGTGCAGTCCCAGTGGCTTTATATTCATGCTTATTTCAGAAACCAGGTGTCAGCAATAGTGCTCCTAGTTGCCAATGCTAAATGCCTTCTCAGCTACTGTGTTTTTTGGTCTCTCTTGGCATTTTCTAAGGTCTATTTTCAGATGTTGCTTGTTTAGTATCGAGAATTTTTCTTTACTACATGGGTATTGCTACAATCCAAGAGCATCACTGTTACAATCAATTTGGCTGTTTGGAACAAGCACCCATCTAGACTGTGTGGAAAATTGCATTTCATTGCAAGTTTGTGTGTATAATCGACTGTTTAAGATATGCATGTGCATTATATCTGTAGTAGTGTCAAAGAACATAGGGGTTCTCAATTTGCTGGTATCTGAAATGCGTAAAACCAGTTTTATGCTTTGCCAACATTTATAAAGCATGGGTTGCTGGGATAATCATAGGACATTTCTTTCATATTTTATGACTACACCTTGTTTTGTTTTTCTTGCTCTCTTCTTATAATAGTGGCACATTACCTACACAACATTGACTAAACATGACTGGGGGAAATGGGGCAAAGACATGACAATTTAAAAAGAAAAGATAATAATATATTCTCCTGCTATAATTTGCAATCTTCATAGAAAGTATTTCCATAGCCTTGTATCCAAATGCCCAGCTTAGTTTTTGTAACCTAAGATTTCCGAAACAGACATGAACTTTGTCAATTGCATAAACATCAACCTTATAGAGTGCTTGGAATTAACATTCTAGTGATGCACTAATCCGCTTCATTCTTTTGGGTATGCACATCTTTAGTCTGCAAAAAATGAAAATTCTTTTGATCTCATAAGGTATTGGCACAGAGGTGTAAGCTCTCAAACATTGAAAAGATGACATCCAAAATAGAATGCTCAACTTGTCTTAGGCTTAGTCTCTTCTCCTGACAAAATTCATTGCACTTTTTGCAGGTTTGAAACAGTATATTTAGATGAAAAAATTCGTGTTGCAAAGGGTATTCGAGGAGACTATCTTGTTGTTGATCAGGCTTCATATACATGGGAAGAGAAGTGACCTGTAAAAATTAAAACTAATTGATGCTTGAACAAATGCCCAATATGGGCATTTTCATCTTCTTTTACTACTTGATTTCAGCATGTAGCGTATTTGTTTGGCTTAATTTCACAGAAGCAAGTTTGTATTGATTGCTTAGTATTTATTCAATAGTTCATATAAATTTGCAATTGAAGATATATATTCTTTTATTAGTACTAAGAGGTAGAATCTCCTATGCATGCTTATTTCCAAGTGTGTTTTATCTTTTCTCCTTATAATTTTGGTGTTGAAAATTCATATCACAGTGATAGAAATCAAAAGGAAATCAAGGATCTATCCTGTCCCCTATGAACCAATTCAGTAAAGATTTAGATATCCCCCACCCAACAAATTAGGTAATTATCTAGATGAATTGTTGCAATGAAATCTTGATCAAGCTGGTATTAGGGGTATAAGTAAATAGTGCTGACAACATAACTATTTGATATGCATATGTCGAACCATATGCAATAAGCCTTAGGCAATAAATTTGGTCTTCTTGAAAGCCCATAGAAGGGTAAAGTTATCATGGAGATACAATTCTAAGTTACTCTAGACTGCACTTACGAGTTGGTAGATTGTCTTTATTATTAAGGGCATCCTTTCTATTTGGACATCTTTTAGACTTGTTGAGTACAGCCATATAACAGAATTTGAAAACAGAGTGGTAAAATACAGAGCTAAAAGGCCTTTTAACAAGCATATTGTTTTGTACACAAGGTGATAACTTGGTGAAACTAAGAGGATATTTCCTTAATCTTCAAGGAGGGGAGAAAATTCATAGTTAAAAGACATCTGTTATAGGGGCTTGGCTCCCTTAACAAATACCGTTTAATGAGTTTGGTAACCATTTATGATTTCATAATGTATAATGCATTGTATGTATGCAAGTGGATTGAAAAGTTGAAATTGGGGGTTTTTTTCTTCACAACATAAATTTTAATATAATATTTTAGCACTCTTCAATTCATGATAGCCACATCAATTGGGAATTCATGGCAGTGTAAGGCTTATTTCCAAGTCTTGTCGTGATCTCTCAATTACTCCTACAAATTTCTTCTCAGCAATATGTGAGTGGGAAACACAAGAGTTGGAATTCAGATATGATGTATAAACAAACACAATGAAATGATTATTAAACAAAACAGGTATGTGAAAAGAAAATAGCATAAAAAGTTGTAATGGATGAAAAGAGGGTTGATGAGATTTATTGATTGTTTAGTTAGATCCTCCTTTCACTCAATACATTCGAGAACATTTAACTGAGTTGAATCACAACTTCTGCAAGATGACTCAACTATCAGGTTGGGTGTCACTTGGAATGATAAGGAAATTTAGAATTTGTTAATTGATTTGTTGATTCTTAGCCTTATTATGCAAAATCGTAAGCAAACGGACGAAACATGATAAATCCTTCTACAGAAATAGATAAATATAGATCAGACACATACTAGATTTTGAGTTTCGGAATACAGAAAAGTCGGGGGCGAAAGAGTGGGCGTCCAAGCCCAAAGTATTGCTTTTTCTAAGGGCTTCAGGATCTTTTCCGCTACTGACTACAACCATTTTAGAGATTCTCTGTGCTGTGAAACTAAGGGTGAAGGGTGCGGGCGTCCAAGCCCTTTTTGAGATATTTCTTGCCTTTTTGTTCAGATCCTGATTCCTTACACTCTGCAACAGTCCTCTGCAACTCCACTTTTCGAGATCCGATACCTATCACTTGCAATCACAAGAGAGGGGTTGGGGGTTGTGGTGTTTAGGAGCTTGCCTCGGTCAAGCCCTGAAATGGCATTCAAGCCTTCCAACACCGTTATTAGATAGAGAATGTGTCTTTGCAGGATAGAGGCAAAAATAATGATAAAAATGATAGATTGAATCACAAATAGATATCACTTTGGAGGTGTAGCTCTCATGGAGATGAAGCTCTTTCATGCCATGAGAAGATGAAGCCAAATCTGCAATAACAAACACAATAACAACACAAGTCTGCTCTGCAACACAATGAATGCCTTGAATGCTCTAAAATCACAAGTTTGCCAAAATCTCAAAATCATCTTCTAGTTTACAAATAAAGTCCCTAAACATGATTATATATGCATCCCCGCTACAAATTTCATAATTCAAACTCAAGATGTCGGCAACAGAAACCTTTTAACGGTCTCCAACCGACATTCAAATTTGGGACCCCGACAAAATAGGACCCGCACTTGCGCCCTAGGACCTATTTTGGGTCTGCATTAAGTTCAGAGCTGTCCCCTGAGTCCCATTTGTCATGGGTTTCGGGGCATTTTGTCTCGGGATTCATTTCTAACATGCATGATGAAAATTAAGGGATCCGGGAGCTAAACTTAGGTGGTAAAAGTCCTAGGGGGACATTTTATGACATAACATTTAGCCCCCATTTTAATGTATGTATGATCTTACGACCCATACATGCATTAAAGTACGGTAAAAAACACAACAAACACGCCAGGCACTTGAAGCTAATGCACACACAAAGATTGAGGAACTATTTCTAGCCCCCAGTCTCAAGTAAGCATTAGAAAAATACATTGCAGACACGCAAAACACAGAGAAGATAGTAACAGACACACAAGACATGGAGAAGACAGTAACAGGAACACAAGACACGGAGAAGACATGCAAAACATGATGAATACAATGATATAACATTTTCATTTTCATATATATAAATGCATGGAAATAAAAAATTGCAACACAAAACCCCAAGAATGTAGGGGAGACTCATCGCCACACCCTTTACACTACACCAAGGGGAGAAAACATGCCATACAAAACCCAAGCGTAGGGGAGACTCATCGCCACACCCTTTACACTACGTGAGGGGGGAAACACGCCATACAAAACCCAAGCATAAGGGAGACTCATTGCCACACCCTTTACACTATGTGAGGGGGAAAACACACCATACAAAACCCAAGCATAGGGGAGACTCATCGCCACACCCTTTACACTATGCGAGGGGGAAAACACATGGAAAGCACAAGCACCGTATAGCATGCCATAGACATACTATATGTCAAACACGACAAACAAGGCGATGGAAGGAGCTTATTGCTAAGTTCCCACCATCTCAAACATGCTGTAGACACACCTAACGGTTGGGCTTATGCTACAACAACCGCTAAAGACATGCTTAAGGGAGGATAGTCTCAAGATCCAACCCCGCCTCCGCAGAGGACTTTTGAAATAAAATGATGTGCACTAACTCAAGAGACACACCATCCCGCCTCCGCAAAGGGCTTTTGAATATAAAGATACGTACTAGCTCAAGAGATATGCTATCCTGCCTCCGCAGAGGGCTTCTTTGATTGCAATATAAAGATGTGCACTCGCGCCGGAGATACAACATCCTGCCTCCGCAGAGGGCTTACAAACACGCTTCATTATTACCAAAATCATCAGACAACTTATCTTATATATGCCCCCACCTTAAGGTGGTTGATGTCGTGTACCGATATCAAGCATTATAAGGTAGAGAGAAAACACACAAGGACACAAGAGCTCCTGCAAAGCCCATGCCCCCAAGGTGACATGTGCTCATGATCACCGAATGTTCCCACAAACACATCTTAATCTAAGCAAAACATGAAAGCTATGCATGTAAACAAAGAAGCCAAGGCTACACATACGGGTTTGAATATGAGTATAGCCGTTGGGCTTATACTGCAGGCATCTCAGAACCGAGTGTAATAACAAGGTGAGATACAAGACAATCAAATTGCACGGAGCAGATGTATTGTTCTGATTTGTTAGAAAAGATAAGACAACATCAAATATCACACGGAGTGATTCTACTAGCCAAGCATCAGATATATAAATCAACCCCATCTTCATGTATGGACTAGGTCCATTTTTGCTTTGCTTGCTGAAGGGACACACAGTCTATATCAATTATTTGTTTATTTTCGTCATCTGCTGACTAGATAGAATCACTAGAAGAAGGTAAACAATAAAATGAGAGAGGAGAACAAGTGCCTTAGAAACAATCACGTAGGAGGATGCCCCCAAGTCATCAACCACAACGCTGTGCCCCTAAGGCGGGACACACAACAATAAAATAGAGGAGAGGCAAAATAGAAGAATGATGATACAAATAGAAGAATGGTCACAACAGAGGCGGTCTCCCGGTATCCTTGACCTTACAAGAGTATCAAGGGTCATCCAAGGAGGCCTAAACAACACAACACATCATGGGGGAACACAACACAAGAGGGGAGGTAACATAAACGAGCAAACTATGCTACGACAAAGGTGACCACTAGGGTTAGAAATACTTACCTGTTGCACAACTGAACTAGTAGTTGTCGACAAGCAAATCATCGTCTTCCCAATCTTGAATGTTAGAGGAAAGAGGTACATAAAGTACAATATCCCAACTTTCGTCATTATCCTTAAACTCTTTCTCTTCTTCTTTAAGCTCTTATTTCTTAGATGGTGGAATGTTTTCTTGTTGAAGTGCATTTCGTTGGGCAAAAGCTTGTCTTCTCTTCCTCCTTTCTCTTGCTTGTCCATTTCTTCGTTGTTTATTAGTGATGTTTTCAAAAGGTTTCTCATAGTTTTTGACATTTCAGAGGAGGAAGCTGGTACAAATTTAACTTGTTTTGATGAAGTGCTTTGTTCTCCACGAGTACCTCTCGATCCTTGTAAGGATGACAGAGGAGGAGCCTTAGCATAGATTCCCTTACCTTTCAATCTAGGAAGTTCTAATGTAGGTTTTTCTTCATTTAACTCTTGTTGAATAGAAGGTTCGGCCACTCTAGATAGTAGTTTTGCTTTATATTGTCTATATGCTAAGAAAAGTTGGTCTCTTCGTGGTTCAGGTTCTATGGAAGGTCGTGGCCAAAAGTAATCAAGAGTAAAGTTCTTATGCATAACTGTGGGTTGCCATGTATTACAAGGAATAGTGCGCACTTGTCCATGTAAAGGAAATTTTATACATTTGTGAATTGTTGAGGGGACAGCCTTCATAGCTTTTAGCCATAGATGTTCTAATTTTATGCGGAAGAGATTGGATGAGGGGATGACATCAAATAATTGTTCCACAACTTTATCAAATACCGTAACCAATAAGGATATTTTCCCATAGGTGGGAATGAAAGCTCCAGTATGTGTCTTAATCATTATGTCCGTAGGTTCATAAGAATCTTGTATCAAATCATGTGAGAAAAGGAACTCTTCTGTTACCACATTAGTCATACAATTAGGATCTGTAAGTGTTCCATGCACATGAGTCTCCATTACCTTCATTATGATGTAAAGAGGTCCTTCAACGTCTCCAATTATTCTATCATGAGGTGTGAATGTTATTTCAGGTTCATGTGTCTTTCTTTTTATAGAAGGTCTAGGAGGGTACCTAGCATTATTGTTGCAATTAGAAGCCATGTATGCGAGACTATTTCACACTAAAGCACTTGTTTGAGGGAAACGGGTGCTAAAAGACACATAGGTTCCACAACAAACCAAGTGGGTAGAATGAAATAATGCAACACAACAAGGCAATATGAGTGATTTGTAAGTTTGTTTAAAGAAAGTGTATACAACCCTTAGCATTGAAATACACGTGTAATTAAAAATATGCCAATTTCCAAGCAAGAGTGTGAAATGATGCAAAAAATTTAAAATGATAGATGAATATATGTTTGAAAATGCAATGCAAGATCTGAAATGAATGATATTAATTATTAATGCAATGAAATAAAGCAAAACTATGCTTGTTTATGACCTAAAATGCTCAATTTTTTTACTTTTTCCAATGCAAATGTTCTAAAGATGCAAATGTAAATGCAAAAATACACAATGCAACAACACTACAATCCAAAATTAGATTTGAAAGAGTGTCCAAAGAAGTAGTAAAATCTGAAACAAAATTTTAACCACAAACCCTAGCTTTTGCAAAGACTAGGTTATATGAAAAATGCACAATTTCAAGCAAAGCCTAACAAATAGAGCATGAAAATGTAAGGTAAATGTTTATGTAATGATGTAATGCTGCAATTTATATCAGATCTAATGTAAATATCAAAAATTTAAATGATTTAGATGAAATGCAATGCAACTAGTGTAAACTATGTCTAAATGCAAGCCTAAGGTGCTTGATTTTTTTAAATTTAATTTTTTTTTTTTATAGATTTTCAAATGCAATATGATGACAATGAAATGTATGAATGTAAATCTGATGTAACCACTCAACAAGCTGCAAATTCAACATAAACACGGGTTCACCAAACTGTAATAGATGAAAAGAGGGTTGATGGGATTTATTGATTGTTTAGTTAGATCTTCCTTTCACTCAATACATTCAAGGACATTTAACTGAGTTGAATCACAACTTCTGCAAGAGGACTCAACTATCAGGTTGGCTGTCACTTGGAATGATAAGGAAATTTAGAATTTGTTAATTGATTTGTTGATTCTTAGCCTTATTAAGCCTAAAACCTTAATTATGCAAAATTGTAAGCAAACAGATGAAGCCTGATAAATTCTTCTATAAAGATAGACTAAATACAGATCAGATACATACCAGATTTCGAGTTTCAGAATACAGAAAAGTTGGTGGCGAAAGAGCGGGCACCCAAGCCCAAAGTACTGCTTTTTCTGAGGGCTTCGAGATCTTTTCCGCTACCGACTGCAACTAATTCAGAGATTCTCCGTGCTATGAAACTGAGGGTCAAGGGTGCCGGTGCTCAAGCCCTTTTTGATATATTTCCTACCTTTTTCTTCAGATCTTGATTCCTTACACTTTGCAACAGTCCTCTGCAACTCCATTCTTCGAGATCCAAGACCTGTCACCTGTAATCACAAGAGAGGGGTTGGGTGTTGTTGTGTTTAGGAGCTTGCCTCGGTCAAGCCCCGGAATGGCATTCAAGCCTTCCAACACCTTTGTTAGATAGAGAGTGCATGTCTTTGTAGGACAGAGGCAAAAATAATGATAAAAATGATAGATTGAATCACAAATAGATATCACCTTGGAGGTGTAGCTCTCACGGAGATGAAGCTCTTTCAGCCATGAGAAGATGAAGCCAAATCTGCAATAACAAACACAATAACAACACAAATCTGCTCTGCAACACATTGAATGCCTTGAATGCTCTAAAATCACAAGTTTGCCAAAATTTCAAAATCATTTTCTAGTTTACAAATGAAGTCCTAAACATGATTATATATGCATTCCCGCTACAAATTTTGTAATTCAAACTCAAGATGTCGGCAACAGAAACCTTTTAACAGTTTCCAACCAACATTCAAATTTGGGACCCCAACAAAATAGGGTAGGGCAAGGAAGCGGGTGCCTAAGCCCTGGGACCTATTTTGGGTCTGCATTAAGCTCAGAGTTGTCCCCTAAGTCCCATTTGTCATGGGTTTTGAGGCATTTTGTCTCAGGATTCATTTCTAACATGCATGATAAAAATTAAGGGACTCGGGAGCTAAACTTAGGAGGTAAAAGTTCTAGGGGGACATTTTATGACATAACTAAAGTAAACCATTCACACAATGAGACCACAACTTTTACATGTAAAAGAGTATTTAAAATGAGAAAACCAAACCACTTTGCCCTTTGGCAATATAGTTGGAAAATAGTTTTTATATTTGCTAATGAAAGATTTTTGAATGCCACTTTTTTTTGTGACAGTGTTCAAGTTGTAGACACCTAAAAATGATTTAACCGTCTAACTATCCTCCGACATCACCCATATCACTAATTTCTCATCTGATTAATTAATTAAATTCTTATTTAATTAATTATCTCACCCAACACCTGAATCATTCACTTTTTTTTTCATCATTTAATCCCTAAAATTAATTAATTTGATTAATTCAATAGTCACACCTTCTAACAATTTTCCAATTAATTATATAAATATGACAAATATTTATTTGGTTAAATTGGCCATTTCCCTAAACCTAATTAATTAGATAAATCATGTTTATTTGATTAATCAAGCCTACAAATTAGCCTACCCCTAACCTAGTTGATTAAATACTTATTATTTAATTAACTACCCTAGACCTGGATTAATTAAATAAATCATTATTTAATTAATCCTAAACCCTAATTACCTCATCCACTAATTTACTACAACCACATTAACTAAATTAATCACCTTGATTAATTTTGTCAAAGTATGATTAACACCTCCCACACCCACAAATTAAAAATTACAAAATATTCCAACTCATATTTACCATTTTTGTGTAAAAACATCTTCCTCTTTTTTAGCTTGCAAATGTAAGGCCTAAAAATGTGCACATGTCACATGACTTACACAACCCCACATAAAATGGAATTTTTAATTCCAACTCATCCCAAGGAAATTAATTTTAAATTTCCTCATCCATCTCAATCACATTTAATGCTAAGTCCTCAAAATAAATAAAAGATTCATTTTTATTTTCCACCCTCCAAATTTGTTGATCAAATCCTAGCCCTCCATCTCATAATCAATCTCATCTCTTGATCTCAACAATGAATCTCCACCGTTGAATCAAAATCCCCTCCAATTTGCCTATAAATACAAGCCTTCACAAGCCATTTCAACATCCAATTTTTGAGTAGTGTTATTATGCTCAAATTTCTCTTATCCATCTCCATTCTTAGCTAGGCTATAGTGATTTGCATTTGCATTGAGAACATTTCATATTGAAGAATATAGTCATGGGTAAAGCTAGAGCTTGTGGGTGCTAAGCTCTCAACCTTATCAAGGAGAAGGAAGATCTTGAGGTATAACTTTTATGTTTTTATGCATTTGAGTTGTGTTTTTACCTCTTGAGAATTAACTTGTCTTCACAAGCTTTAATAGTGTCACTGCCCTCTCAATGATGTCTTTGCCTCGATGGTTGCAAATTGTTTGAGTTGTGATGGGCATAGTTCAAAAACTCGGACTCGGAGAGTACTCGACAAGCCAAAAATTTCTGACTTGGAGAGTACTCGACAAAAACTTGGCAACTTAAAAGCACTTAAATTTTTAAATTTTTTTTTTTTTGGAAAAAAACATAAATTTTATGCAAAATACAGCTAGAAAATGTACCAAATGAGTTTGGTTGGAGGTTTGGGGGCAACGTCCCCAGTGGGGTCGAGGGATAGTGCCCAAAGGAAGACCTTTAAAACCACACAGACCTTCATGGCACACACCATTTTCATAATTTTTTAGAAAGACAAAAAACAATGCTTATAATGCTAAAAAAGAGTTTTGGAGTGTTTTTTCTTGCGATTTTGATGTATTGCTAACGCAACAAGTAAAGTATTTGAAAAAACTCACCGAGTTTTTGGTGAGTCTTGGCGAGTACTCGCCAAAAACTCAACAAAGTTTTCCAAATACTTGGCAAAAAAACTCGGAGAGTAAACCTTGTGAGTACTCATGGAGTAAAAAATCTTGCGAGCACTCGGCGACTCGGAGAGTACTCAGGGAGTTTGCAAACTATAGTGATGGGTATCCCAGAATTTTGAGATTTTCTTTGTTTATAGATATAAAAAAGTACTTGTGCATGGAATTTGATGCTATCATGTGGTGCTAAGTATTGTTCCAAGCCCATGAAATTTTCCACAAGAATTGCAATATCACAAGTTTAGTTTAACCCAAAATTTTCATGGGAATTTTAACCAAGTGGCTTTCTTATTAGAAAAAGTAGATGTTAATGGCTATATTTGAAGTTCTTCTAGCAAAAACAATTATCTCTTTTATTGAGGTAATTGCATAAGTTTGTCAACAAAGAAGTTTTGAATGAGAGAAGAAAGACTTGGATGAAATTGAACATCAAATGTATGAACAAATGGAACATCAACTTGTATGCATGTCCAAATAATAACAAAGAAATAAAGACATTTGTTATGAATAGATTCCATGAGTCTATGTGGGAAAAGGTGTTAGAGAGAGAAAATATTATCTTGAAGAATTTAACCCCACATATGATCATCACTAAAAGGCCTATATAGGGACAAATATCATTTGAAGAGCAAAAATACTCATAGTCTAATTTGATGTTTCCCACTTCTTTTCCATGAAAAAACTTGGCACACTTTCCCCTTGAAACCGTAGGAGTGTGCCATGTGACATGTTGTCAGAAGTTTTCATGGCAAAAAACTATTAACAAAAGATATGTAGACCCCACTATAGACATCTAAAAATGACTCTTCGCATCGCATCACTTGCATTTTATCAATTCTTCGTAAATCACCTGCATTTAACGTTAATTAAATAATCTAATTATTTAATTAATTCATCAATTTTCTCTAAATCACATTTTTTCAACATTAATTAAATACATCTTTATTTAATTAATTTCATCAAATTTCCTTTTATCCACAATTAAATAATTTTTAAATTATTTAATTAAATCAATTATTCTTCCAAATTTAAATAAATCATTCAAATTTATTTAAATTGAATATCTCTTCTAAAAATAAAATAAAATAAAATATTTTATTTATCCTTCATCATACAAAATAAATTAAATCAATTTATTTAAATCTTCAAATCTATTTTATTCTTCTATCATGCACAAACAATTAAATAAATTTATTTATTTAATTTACTTTTTTGTCTTCTAATTCTTCTAAAAATAAATCTTATTCATCATACACACAAAATTAAATAATTTATTATTTAATTTTACTCAAATCATGCAAAAAACAAATCTAAAGTTTAGTTAATTAATTTAATCATTATTATTTTTATCACCAACTCATAAATTAGAAAAAAATATTTCTATTTTTATAAAATCCAATCATATCTTTTTCATGTCTTTTATCTCAAATCAATCAGTTAACTCAATAAAAATATCTTTTTGTGTGACACACGTCAGGTGCACATTCATCATAAATTCTAGATTTATCTCATCCATTGATTCTATTGAATTATCTGGACCGTTGATCGATCTTTATTGAAACCTATATATACCCCCTTTATCTCATCACAAAGCCTCTCCAATCTTTTATGCATCTGAGCTATAGGCATTCTTATAACGTTTTGAGCATACTACGTATTGTTGAGCACATCACATTGAATCTTTGAGCACACTATCCAAATCCGCTTGTTGCAACACCATGGGTACGCAACATTATTGAACAATCCACATCTAACAAAGAGAACTATACAATCAAGGTGAAGGCTTTCTTATTTTAATTCAGTTATTCATTGATATTGGTATTTGCCTTGATCGATCTCTTTATGTTATATGATTGAGTTGTTGATTATCAATTGCTTTTTGATCTCATTATTCAATCTCAATTTTATCCTATACACATTCTAGCACGCCTGGTGGGACCCACTTACCTTATTTTTTTAGAAAATTTTGATATTTTGCAAATAGGTACGGAAAAGCGCAATCGCAACACTGAAGATCCTTGTTCATTAGTTTGAAAAAATAAGCGTTGAGTATTCAAAAGGTGTAACCTTAGCTCAAAAGATTTTTGGGTTTTGTCGACAGCATTGAAATCCTATCTGTGTATCTCTTATTTTTGTAGAAAGTAAACGGATTTTAAAAAAATAGATCACAAATCTGCATCCCTATTTTTAGCCCATGCTTACTTTTTTTTTGTTATTTTTTTCAGAGTAATTTCATGAAATCAGGCATATTTGTGTAACTTTAGCTCAAAAGATTTCTGGGTTTTGTTAGCAATATCGATAGCCTATCTGGGTATCTCTTATTTTTTCTAAAAAGTGCACGAATTTTGAGAAAAATAAATCACAAATCCGTGTCCCTATTTTTAGCCTATGTTTTTTTTTTTAACTTTTTCAGAGCAGTTTCGCGAAATTGGGCATATCTTTTGCATACGGAATCAGATTTTCACGAAACTAGTGGCATTGGAAAGTTGGTTCTCCCAAATTTTCTATGGTCAAATCTTTTAGTAGCTTGTCGCATACTCACAAGACGTTGGTCCCTCAAAGCTACTAAGAACCATATAGATAGTGACTACCCGTTTCACCTCCGAATGTTGCGGTAATCATTAGTGCAAGGGAAATTGGTATAAACCCCCAAGATTACTCACCATTGACTCCCTTGAGAAGAGATAGTATTCCCTCAGCTAGCATAATCTCTTGTGATCTACTTGTAGCTTTCCGAGGGGAGGGTGAGATATCCCTACCTATCGTCTCTTGCAAAGACTCAAATGTACGACACCTTTATGGAATGACATTTGGTTGACGGAGAACTAAGTTGTGAGCTGAACTACCACAATGAAACCATGTCTTTAGGGATAAAAGTGCTTGAATTGTTTGCAATTGTCTTATACCTATGAAAACATTGGGCTTTTTCGTGAGCCTAAAACATACACTATCCGTTATGTCAGTTCTTTGCCACTTTGTCTAATGTGTTTTCTCTTGTCAAAGAAAAACCAATCAAAATCAAATCCAAAAATCTATCAAAATTTGCCTTACAAACATCACTGATACCATCTCAACGGTTCTAAAACACAACCCAATGCTTCTGAAGCACAGTTTGGCGCCTTTGCAACACAATACCGCATCTCTGATCAGTAGTCAAGCTCTTCTGAAACATAGTCTCACGCCTCTGGTAAAACAGTTAAGCGCCTTTGCAGCACAGTCCAGCGCCTTTGTCCAGAAAACTGTCTATCAAATTGTCTAGCCCAAATCTCAGCAAAATCACACTTTTTGATCATATCTATCTCTGAGCTATCAACATACAGTATTGTCAGATCTATGCCATTAACCTATCCGTCCATTTCATACATCATCATTGCTTAAACTTGGACTTTTCAAACCATTGATCCCCTTGAGATTATTATCATCGAACCCATATCACCAAAACAGACCTAAATCCTTACCCACGCTTTGTCTAGCTAAGTAATTTGGTCTCCACCATAAATCCTAGATCACATCAATCCCTTAGTTTGTCTTTGATTTGAGAGTGATCACATCTCTTAGGTCTTTGAAGAGGAACTAGTATCCGTTATTGGTCTTTACAAGCTTTAGAGAATCAACTTCTTTTGAGTTAGTTTATGACTATCCGCTTTCATTGAGGTCAATAGTCTACCTACGTGAACATCAATCTTTATCCAATCAAACAATTGATCTAGAATTTATCAAGCAACCCACTTCAAAACCACCAACATAGTAATCTCAACCTTATCAAACTAGTCCAAAATAAAAAAAAAATCCAAAACACAAACTGTTCTAGTACATCCTATGGTTACCACTAGAATTCAACAAGCCATGAAGGCTAAACAAAATGCCCCAAAGAAGCAAAAATCTCCCAAGTGTCGCACACCTCAACCAAGTCATTCCATCATGTCTCAAAAAGGAACCCCACACACACCAACAGGCATATCAATAAGCTTTCAAAACAAACCAATCAATTCCCAAGAGGGTAATGTCCCTTCGACAGAGAAACCTCAATTTACTACCAGCATGCCTTAAATGATTTTGTTCCATATGGTTACACCATAGATCAAGTCCCATCTCAAGAAGAGCGAAACTTTCAAGAAGGTCAATCCTCTCAAGCAGATGGACAAGACCTTGATGAAATCATACAAGATCCTCGAGCCATGGCAGCATTTGACAAACTCATTCATGAGAATCAAGATCATTACTCTCACTTACTTGCTCAAAAGGGAACCAGATTACCTAGAGATTTTGATACATCTACTCTTAAGGAGAAAGATCCCATCCATGAGGCTGTTAATGCTATGGGTAGACCTCAAGTAAACCCCGTCCAAACAATGTCTACCATATCTACACCATTCCCTGAACATCTTCACAAGAGGGTATATCCAATCAAAAACCCATGGGAGATAAACCACTTGCACCTCTCCTTACTCCCATGGAGGTTTATAAAGCTCAACAAGATCCACCCCATGATCATCCAACTCCTCAATCAACATTTCAACTCATCATCAAACCCATACAAAAATCCAAAAACATCAAACCATGCAAAATCCCAAAACATCATAAACTTCAAAATCCAAAAATCCTAAAAACATTTAGGAAACACAAGATCCCAAACACAAATCATTCTAAGATTTCAACTCATTATCAAACCCATTTACAAGGCTATCAAGTTCCTTTATCACAAGAACATGCAAGTTTGCCTTTGCACCAAAATCACGTGTCCTTAAGTCCTTATGATACCTTTGACAAGGGGAACACCACTCTAGTTTATGCATCCTATGTGTGCCCTCCATTATCATCCACTCATATACCAATACAAGAGCCTAATCCTAATCCTAAGCCTACAACACCATCCACCAATATCATACATCCATTATATTGTCCATCTACCCATACTCTTATGAAGGATGTGATCCAATGGCTATTAGCAAGAAATTGACCATCTCCATGTCATCAAACACTTGTCCGAGAGCCTATCAAGCCTATTGAAGAGTCTCCTATCATGAGTCCAAGTCAAGATTCATTGTACCTTCACATTGTTGACCATCAAGAGCCTATCAAGCCTTTACAAGAGTCTCCTAGCACTTCCACTTCCATTCAAGAAAAATAAGAGCTATGTCAAGAGTATAATCTAAAGCATGTGGAAACATCAACCCTTTATCAAAATCTAGGTCAAAGCAACTCCATCCAACCCATCCATAACCTTTATATTTTCTATGATCAAGATATTATCCATGATCATGAGCCTATCCATGAGCAACTTGATCCTATCCATGATCCTGCCAACATCCATAATAAAGTTATCCACACTTCTCCTATACATCATCCATCTAGCCCTATCCACGATCCAACAAAATCCACTTCCCTTGATGAGACACTTGGTCCCCAAGAAAGCATAGATAATCAAACAAGTCACTTGGATCCTATCCCTTCATCTCCTACTAAGCATAATGTTAGTCAAGATCCAAGCATCCCATGTCTTCCATCGCATGATCCTACATTATCTCATGTTGATCCTCCACCATCCACCATCGATCCCATTCAAAAACCATTATCCTATCCTCTTGGTCTTACCACCTTCATCCATGAATGTTCCTCCTTAGGCGAACAACAACCACTAACCACCATCTCACCTTCTCCATCAAATAATGAACTCGCGTCTTGTTTCCAAAACAAACATCCCATTGCATATCGTATGTTCCAAAACATGAATTATCAAGGCAAAAGCTTAGGTCTTCATGAACAAGGTATCTTAGAGCCCCTCCATGTCACAATCCATCCTCGAGCACATGGTCTTGGTTTTTCATCCCAAGATAAACAATCCAAAGATGTTGGTACCACTTCCATGTCTCAACAAGATAATTCTTCCACTCCATATCCCAATGCACCTTATCGCACCTCTCGCTCATATGTCGCCATCCCTCCTCCATCGTCATACCATTAACAAAAGTATGTGACCATACACCTTCCTCCATCCACTTTACCTCCACTACTTCCAACTCCTAAAATTCTTCCATCCAATCTACCTCCACTTATCTCAGCACCTAATATCCCTATCATCCAATCCCCCTATCCATTTATCCACAAATCCACTTTTAATCCCTCCATCCATAAATCCCCTATGATTCCTAATCATGGCCAACAAATGCACACACAGCCACATATGAAGCTATCTTAAACCCCATGAGATTCAAAAATAAAAATTTGGATGTTGCCACATATATAGCAAAATCTCTACAAAAGTCTCAAGAATATCATGCCGTAGGGCATCAATATACAAAATCAAAGCCAAATCCATCTCAAAAGTTGCATACACCCACACACCTCAAAGCAAAAATGAAAATGGTGTGGGTACCCAAGCAACAAGCAATTACCTCAAATCCATCTCAAAAGCTACATACACCCACACACCTCAAAGCAAAAATGAAAATGGTGTGGGTCTCCAAGCAACAAGCAATTACCTCAAATCCATCTCAAAAGCTGCATACACCCACACACCTCAAAGCAAAAATAAAAATGGTGTGGGTCCCCAAGCAACAAGCAATTACCCCAAAAGAAGTATCCATATCTCCATCTATCCCCCAATTCCAAAAATCTCGTTCCCCATTAAAAAATCCTGCAAATCCTAAGTCCATTTTGGTTCATAAACTCCTAAATTAATGATACCCAAATCCCCTATCTCAATTTCCATTACTCTCCACTCCTCATCCTAGTCAAACGCTTCAAAATCTATCACGATGTGTGCAACCATTGGTCTTGGTTCCCTGCAATTCCATGTCATTTCCACATACCTCCATCTCTCCATCTTACATCCCTTATCCAACATATTTCCCCCATCACACCTCTATGGTCCATGCTTTTGCTCCATCATCCATTTATCCCTCCATACCCATCCATCATTCACATCATAATCCACTATCCTTCCATCCATAATCCACTATCTCTCATCCATTTATCCTTCTATCTCCATCCATCATCCATATCATAATCCACCACCATTCCATTTCCATCTTCCCACATCTACCAACATCCGTGCGCAGAATGCTACCTGATATACACATGTCAATCTGCAAACATGCATTAAAGTGCTAACATACTACCTTGCTATTGGAAACAAATGCTAGTCATTATCCTCCATCCCATCCAAAAAAGTCAAAGTCAAAGTCAAAAGTAAAAAAAATAAAAAATAAAAATAAAAAAAAAGATCAAAATAGTAAAGAGAAATCCCTTCATCCAATGGTGAAAACTTGGCAAATAGGCACCTTGGATAAGTACCATGATGAAAACCTGGCAAACAGATGTCATGTGTAGTTTGATTGTCTATGCACCTTACACTTGGGGGCATGTTGTCTCATCTACCTATCCTATCATTCCTTCTACCTATCCTTCCTATCATATCTTCCTTATCCATTATATCTGCATAATTATCCCCTTAATCGAAATCCATCCTTTTTCCTCCTTTTGATCTTGATAAAGATAGAGGCAAAAATATTGAAACATGCTTTTAAAAAATCTTGATATACCTCATCCTTTCCAACTGATCCAATCAATCCTATCATCATAAGCTTTGTCATGTAAAATCCTAAGCATCATATCTTGAATGGGGCGTGTTATTCCGATGCAACATAGTCTTTGGTGATCACATCCTTCTACCTATCTATCCATTATCTACTATTTCTCATCCTTCTATCAGGAGTCTTCCATCCCATTTTCTATCACCCATCCTTTTGTGCACGTATATAATCCCATCTTTCTCCTTGCCTCTATGAAAGGAAGCTAGGTGTGTGGAAATCGCTTCCTACACTAATCTATTGAGGAGAGGGCTATGCAAATTCAAATTTATTCTAACTATTACAGCAATGTTAAACCATTAACTTGAGATATTGTAGCAAAACACAAGAACTAGAATATAGACAGAAGAAGAGAGACAAAGATTTACAGTGGGGAAAACCCTTATCGGGTGAAAAACCCCACTCAGAAACCTGCATAATGTATTAACAAATCTGAAAGAATGTTTACAATACACTTGCAATGCAAGCTTCAATGGTCTTCAACACTCGTGTCTGGAGTCAATCCGACAGCATAACAGTACCTGTAAACCTGTGATACAAAATCCATCTCCAAGCACTTGTATATAAAGAGAAGTAGTACGAATGGAGGTAGCTTCTAGAGCAAGTCACACAAGGAACTCGTTTAAATCCATGTGGCCCAATTTCCAAGGCCATAAAACATGCGTATGACACATGTAAGTGATTCTCTTTCATCCCTTACAACCCCCCAGCCTGGCCACCCCAAATTTACCCAATTAAGGTATGACAGATGCTCTTACAATGTCATAAAATCCGTCATATATGACAACTCTTATAGTTGTAAGAGAATCTGTCATAACTGTCTATTAATAGCAAATTATCTTACAACCTTTTCATAGTCAAACTTGGGTGACAACTTCCCCATGCAAGATGCTTTCAGACACTTGTTTTCATCTGTCATATAATCTTCCATTTCTGGCCCTTACATGTCATAGATTCTGCCATAGGAATCTGTCATAACTCTTACGCGTCATAAACCTCTTACAACACCTGAAAGATGCCGACACATGGCAAAACTCTTCTACCACAAGGTGGAACGCCTATCTCCTCATATGAGGACAAAAATACATGTGGTCACCTTCCATGTAGGATGACACATCACCGTGCCAACTCCCACAAAGTGACAAAATAGGATTTGAATCCAAATTACAATAATAGGCAAAATAATAAATACAATTAAATAATAAATGCTAGAAACTTGCAAAGGTTGAGACACCTTAATTCCTAACACTCTAGACCTGGTTTTCCCTTGTCATTGGTATCTAGTACTAAGGCTATCCAAATGCAATCCCATGTCAACCAAAACATTCAAACATCTAGAAAATCTCCTAACATTCAAACATCCAAAACACATCATAACATTCAAACATCCAGAAAATCTCAAAAACATTCAAAAATCTAGAAAATCCCAAAAACATTCAAAAAATCTAGAAAATTCCCAAAAACAATCATAAATCCTCATCTCCATCCCAATCCATCAACACTTCCATCTTTCTTATCTTCCATTTATCAAAATCCATCCTATCACCCTAACTTGACTAACTCAAGTAGAAACTAAACTACGCATCCTTTCAAAGCAAAAGTCCTTAACCAACCTGAAGCAAAGAAACCTACTTGCAGAGCCATATGTTGTCCTACATATCGATTGCCAACATCTACTACATCAATCAACTTATCCTATCAACAGATCAACACCCTTTAACGGATATATCATTCCTACAATAAGGCTGTTATCTATCTTATCTACCCTATCTATCCAATCTGTCTTGAGCAACCTCTTTTGCAAGAGAATATGTTGGTTGTATGTTTACTTTGGAAGTCAGTTAATTTACTTTTTGGTTTATCTTTTTGTTCCTTTCCCATTACCTATGCAAGACTACCTTGATTTATCTATATCTTGGTATGTTGCAATGCAGTACGGATTGGGGCATAGTCATTGCTTTTGTGTGCCGTGTTTGAGGAATGATCTTTTATCTTACTTAGCATCATATCTATCTTGTGTGTGTGTTACAACCTAGCATCTTACATATTAATATTCTTCTTGCATTCATGTATTGAAGTTTATTTTATGTTCAAGACTATGGCTCGTTCACATATTTACTAAGATTATATTACGTCTAAGTGATCTAAGTTCAAATCACTTCCTTGCAGAGTCGATGTCCTATGCATTGGATACATCGTCACCTTGGTCTTCTATACCCTGGTGCATAACATCCATATGGTATATCAAAATAAGGATTGATCTTTATAAATATCCGTGTAACCATTGCAACATCACTCCATCTCATCACACATCTAGAACTACATATCATCTCATCTCAATCTTAAGGTACCTTGATCTCGTGGATATGGGTATGTAGGCAGTCTAGAATACGAAGGAAGTATCTAGTACTCAAGTACATAAGATATCATCATTTCACCTAAACATCCTCAAAACACTTCATCCCATCCATTTCATCCATACATCCTAATAAAATCTATAGCTTTCATGAAGATTGATCAATCATCATTTCTCTATTCTATGATATCAATTCTTCTATTCTTTTTCCATTTATCTTCCATCTTTCATCTAACTTTTCATCCATGTCTCTCTATCTCCTGACTTTTCATTTCAAGAGCACACTTGTGTTCTTCGAACCCAAATTTCCTCTCGAGGGGGCATCCTCACCATCATCATTGTTCATCTTATCCAATCTAGCCAATTTATCCAATCACATCCTTTGGTCTTAATCCTAATCTTGTTATAAATCAATCAATTAATCAATCAACCAATCCATCAATCATATCAATTGTCTTATACAGATTGTCACACTCTCGAAACTAGACTAGGTGTCTTATACGAGATGTTTCATTTTCTGAAACCAGACACTATCATCCTTGTGTTGATCTAGGGATATATCATTCCCCACAATGACAACACTATCTTTATCAATCATCAGCAATCAATCATTGGTTTACAACTTGACAGGGGCAATACCTTGTTTGTTTTTGAATAATTATCATCATAATCATCATCATCACCATTCATCCTATCTTTCCTTGTCACCCTCGCTTTGAGTGACTGGGGCATCACCACTTCTAATCTAATCATTTTCTTCCAAGCATATTCTTTTGAATTAATCTTCTTCTATCAAATCAAACACTATGTTTTAAATTTCTTTGAAATGATGTTACTTCTCAATACCATCTCAAAGAGGGGCAAAATGTAAACAACTAAAAATGACCCTTCACATCACATCACTTGCATTTCATCATTTCTTCTTAAATCACCCACATTTAATGTTAATTAAATAATCTAATTATTTAATTAATTCATCAATTTCCTCTAAATCACATATTTTCAACATTAATTAAATAAATCTTCTTTATTTAATTAATTTCATCAAGTTTCCTCTTATCCACAATTAAATAATTTCTAAATTATTTAATTAAATCAATTATTCTTCCAAATTTAAATAAATAATTCAAATTTATTTAAATTGAATCTCTCTTCTAAAAATAAAATAAAATAAAATATTTTATTTATCCTTCATCGTGCAAAATAAATTAAATCAATTTATTTAAATCTTCAAATCTATTTTATTCTTCTATCATGCACAAACAATTAAATAAATTTATTTATTTAATTTACTTTTTTATCTTCTAATTCTTCTAAAAATAAATCTTATTCATCATGCACACAAAATTAAAAAAATATTATTTAATTTTACTCAAATCATGCAAAAAACAAATCGAAAGTTGAGTTAATTGACTTAATCATTATTGTTTTTATCACCAACTCATAAATTAGAAAAAAACATTTCTATTTTTATGAAATCTAATCATATCTTTTTTCTCAAATCAATCAGTTAACTCAATAAAAATATCCTTTTGTGTGACACATGTCAGGTGCACATTCATCATGAATTATAGATTTATCTCATCCATTGATTCTATTGAATTATCTAGACCATTGATTGATCTTTATTGAAACCTATATATACCCCCTTTATCTCATCACAAGCCCTCTCCAATTGTTTATGCATCTGAGCTATAGGCATTCTTACAACATTTTGAGCATACTACATATTGTTGAGCACATCACATCGAATCTTTGAGCACACTATCCAAATCCACTTGTTGCAACACCATGGGTATGCAACGTTATTAAGCAATCCACATCTAACAAAGAGAACTATACAATCAAGGTGAAGGCTTTCTTGTTTTAATTTGATTACTCATTGATATTGGTATTTGCCTTGATCGATCTCTTTATGTTATAGGATTGAGTTGTTGATTATCAATTGCTTTTTGATCTCATTATTCAATCTCGATTTTATCCTATACACACCCAAATTTGATGAAGACTTATTGTGCTAAAAAACAAAATAGAAGGTATTGCAAGATTGCCATTGTGATGTGTCAACATGCCAAGACTTCTCTTTGATAACCTCTTGTTGTCATTTAGCAAATCCGTGTGCATTGTTAGATTAAAGGAAATCAATGGCCTAGGTTTTCTTAATCTTCCAAAGGCTTCAAAATGTTTAGTGGTGAGTAAGAACCAACAAAATGCTAAGGCAAAAAATGGGATTTTGGCCATTGTAATGAAAATTCACTATAAGTATTATTTGGAATTTTTTTGTAAATGTAATGATTGATGAATAATATGTATTGGATTGATCTTCAATGGCTTCTACATGATGCTCAAATGATTTGTTATGTACCAAGGGATATGATATTATATTGTAAATAGGTTGATGGAGATGTTGACATGTGGCACACATCCCTTAAGTTAGTTATATTGAGTAATTAATTATATTAAGTAATTAGGAGGCCTACATGGGTTTAGGATGCACCCCTCCATTATGTTATTAGAAGGACTATATAAAGAAGGTGAATATCATTGTAATGGACGTGAAGAGTATGTTATGTATTTGAGATCTCTTGGAGATGTAGTGTGAAGTGACTTCTTCCATAAGGAGTATTGCATAGTGTTACTTTACCTCAAGGGTTTATTCTATTTCAGCATATATTAGATATTAGGGCATCTTGGCTTGTAATCATCTATTATTTTGTGGTGATATCTCTTCTACATTATCTTATGTAAATGTTATATGTGTGGATCTTATCGAGTGGTATCAAAGAGATGATCTGGGCAAGGGTAAGGACAAAACCCTAATTTTTGAAGATTCACCTATATCTTCCAAACAACTATGAATTTTTGTATAATTTTTTTACTAGAGTTGGAGGATAGATAAGGAAGCTATAGTCTAAAATTTAGCTTTTGATAATTAATATTGAGTGAATTACTGAAATTTTATGTCTTTTTCATAAATTCACTCTCCTAGTCACAAATCACATAATTTTTCTTATTTTTTTTATATTTTTGTATTTAGCTTGTCAAAATTAATTAGGAGTCTATTATTTGTATTTTTGGTTTTGAGGTTGACTACATTATGAAATGATTTGGACAAAGTTGGGTCAATGATATGTGGTAGAAAAGTGATCTATTGAAAGTTTTGTTTTCTTACAACCTTTGTTTCAATGGGGTGTCTTAATTTTGATGGAAGTGGAGATGCATTAGAACGGTGGAACCAATATAAAAGAGATTATGGTCACATGATAATATGGAAAACATATTTTTTTACTACTCTTAAGAGGTGAAGCTAATCAATGGTATGCGTCATTGTGTAGTCACATTTTTTCTTTGGATGAACTAGAACAAGCTTTCTTTGATAGATGGGCACCAAAAGAAATATTAGAAGAGGGAGAAATAGGAGGAGGAGAAGGGAAGATGGAGAAGGAAAAGAGGATGATGAAGAGAAGATAAAGGATAAAATTACATGCATTTTAGCTCTAAGGAAGGAAGATTCAATCCTTCAATTTCATAGATGTATTTAAAAGACAAAGGTTATTGTTTCTATAAACCCTAGCAACAAGTATAATTTCATCAACATAGAATTAGCCAAGAAATTATAGGTACAAACAAAGCAAATCAATGATAGTTGTAGATACCTAAAATTCCCCACATCTAAAATAATGTCTAGCATCACCACATTATTAATTAATTTCATCCACAAACCCATTTATTCACCTCACTAATTCACATCATTAATGATCTAAATTAAATTAATTAAATCAATTTCCATCCCATGATTGAATTAAATTAATCAAATCTATTTTCATCCCATTATTAAATTAAATTCATTTCCATCTCAAATCCATTTTTACCCCATTATTAAAATATATAAATTAAATCCATTTCCATCTAATTATTTAAAATAAATATTTTAAATTTATTTTCATCTCATTATTAAATAAAATAAAATAAATTCACTACTATTCACTTAAATTAAATAAATAAAATTTAAATAATTTATTCCACCAAAATTCAAATAATTAGGACCACATCATCCATCCATAATAATTAACTTAAATTAAAAGGTCCCCTTGCACACGATCCAATGTCCTAAGTGCATCTCTACCATCCATCTATCATTAAATCTCAACCATTCACATCCTCATTCAGACACATAAATCAAGCCCTCAATCCTTCATTTCAACAACAACTAAGCACATTGCATGACATATATGATAAGGCATACATACATGAGAGATCAAGCCACATCAAGCATATACATATAAGGAGAAGAATACATGAGCTTGACAAGTACATGCTATTGAAATCTTGAAGACTCCAAGAACAACTACATTACTCATAACCATGAGCAAATCCATTCAACAAAGAAGATCTCTTACTTGGTAAGTGAATGTAAGAATTATTTGGTTTGATCTTTTTATGTTTTATCAAAAAAGTATTTTTCTTGATTTAGAATAAAGGTTTAATATGGCTTTAATCTCTTGCATTTTGTTCTAGATTGAGCATTATATATTCTAACATGCATGGCGGGATCACTTGGTCCTTAACTAATTTCAGTTTTGTAGGATTTTTATAGCTTGTTTTTTGCAGATCCATAGGTTTTTAGTCCTTTTTCAAACCAACATCTACGATCTAAGTCTTTGTGTATGTGCTTAAATTTTAGCGTATGTGCTTAATTCTTAGCATTCATGTTTTCGCTAACTAGGATTTTGTGGGTTTTGGCATCTGCGTTTATTCATTGTTGTCTACGTCTGATCCCCAACATCTGCATTTCTGATTGGTCTTTTGTAGGTTTTGACGTCTGCGCTCAATTTTTAACATCTGCATTCAATCTTCGACATCTGCATCTGATCCCTAGCGTCTATCTTTCTGACTGGTCTCTTGGCAGATTTCAACGTCTGTGCTCAATCTTCGGTGTCTTCATTCAATCTTAATGTTTGCGTTTGACCCCTAGCATTTGCATTTCTGACAGATCTTTTGTAGGTTTGACGTCTGTGTTTAATTTGTAGCATCTGTGTTTAACTGGCAACATCTATGACTGTGTTTTAAAATCTGGGTTCTTATGGCTATTATTTCTGAATTTCTTTGACTTTGGCTTGCTAACCCTTGGCTTGTAGGGCTTAATGTTGTGATCCTAACCCTCCTTGTGTAGGTTTTTCATATGTCCAAGATCAAGAGCAATCAAATTACTAACACTTGTCTTATAGGTTTGCTTATATCAAAGATTGAATTTCAAATAAATTTTATTTGTTTGCTTTGTGTGTTTGTGTGGTTAGGTTTGTGTATGCTCTTCTCTTGTAGTTCGTATAATCTTGAGAATAAAAATAACTTAATCACTTGTGTCACTCAAGGATAGTTTGTGTATGTTTGTAGTTCGTGTAATCCTGAGGATAAAAATAACTTAATCACTTGTGTCACTCAAGGATGATTTGTGTATGTTCTTCTCTTGCACTTCGTGTGATTTTGAAAATAAAAAGCAACTATTTATTTATTTATTTATTTATTCTAGAAACCCTGTATTGTAGTGGGCTATATAAATTCTTTAGAGGACTTGCAATTTTGGCCCAAGTTGGATTCCCCATATAGGTTTCCAATGAAGGAGAAGAAGAGTTGCCTTCTCAAGCCATTCCATTAGACAACACCCTTGTATCACGAATTTGAGCCTCACATACCTTCGGGTATATTGAGGACTCCCTTAGTTGAGCCTTGTTTAAGCTTGGGTTAAGAAATCATTAGCCATTTGTAACTTGTGATGTATCGGTAATGGTTAGCCCCAGGGAGTTATCCACCATGTGTTTTTGGAAACGAAATATAGTGGGCTGTGAGTATAGTTCTAATCTTCTATAATTGATGCAATGAGATATTGGGCTGACACTATTTACGACTACGTTCGATATATTGGTGGGCTCATAAGCCAAACACATCCACTTGAATAATCTAGGTTGTTGTTGTGTCTCCTTTGTCTTCCCTTTTGTGTGAAACCAATGGAAAATCCAAAATCAAAGCAAAGATAAAAGGCATTTTTTTTTATGCCACCCATAACTAGATGTCAAACAAAAGAAAACATAAAATTCTACGAAGAGAATCCTTTTCTCTAAGAACCCCCATGTGCCCAAAATCCTTATCATGTTGGGGTGTCCTCAAAATCTACATGGAATCCAAGATGATAGTGATAATAATAGCCACCCATACCAAAGTGAATATTCCCATGGATATCATGACTTTGTTGACTCTGAATGAAGACACACCTTAATAGGCTGATACATACACCACAATACAGAGGAAATACTTAGGTGCTTCATAGAATCAAGTACTAAGTTACCTGCAAACTACAACCTTGACAATCTCAATAATATCATAAGTCAAGAACCCCCATGGCAAGACTATGTCACCACTAATGACAATGTTGACCACAATTATGTTGAATAAAGCAAAAGCAAGAAGAAAACCTCAGAATGTGACTCTGAAACACAAGGCAAAACAAAGCCTTCATAACCCAAACTTCCATGGAAAACCTATGAACAACATCAAACCAATCCAAACAACCTAACCTATCAACAATATCAACCCAGTTTTATTGTACCAATACCACCTCATGACACTCCATTTGATCAAGAGTGGCAAGCCATGAAGGATGCAATAAAAGGCTTACAAATAGGGACCCAAAATCAAAACAAAGGATACAAGTTTGAAGAGTTATGTATCTATCCTTTTGATAGAGTAATGCCACAAATACATTTCCCTCCATATTTTGAAATACCCAAATTTGATAAGTATAAGGGAAAGGGAGATCAATGAGATCATGTGAAAGAGTTCTATATGGCATGTCAAGAGGTTGCCTATAGTGACATATATCTAATTAGGCTCTTTCCTAGAAGCTTAGGGGGACAAGCTCTTGAATGGTTCTTATGCTTACCCAAAGGTTCTATCACAACATTTGCTGATTTAGTGGAAAGATTTGTGAAGCACTTTTCATGCAATGTGGAACATGAATTAACCATGATGGATCTATGCAATGCAAAACAAAAGAATGGGGAGAGCTTCTGTTCTTTTCTTCAATGATGGAGAAGCTTAGCAAGTAGATTTCCATGACCCATTCTTGAAAAATAATAGGTCAATATTTTCTTGACATTTCATTTGTAAGTTCATTACATTTTTAGTTTCAATGAGTTTATTGAGAAAGGAGTACAAGTTGAAAGAACCCTCATAGCCAAAGAACTAGTGAAGATCTTTTCTAGAGACAAAAACCAATTAGATAAGACCAAGTTCTTTAATAAAAACAAAAACATAGATGGTGATGGAGTTATTGACTCAAAACACATCCAAGTCATGCAAAATCTACCCAACATAACTATTCATGTTGGACAACCAAAGCAAGAGACAAAATAGAGACAATATACGTCCCTAGGAGATCCAATAGAAGCAATATTTTACAAATTGGTTAATGCAATTGTGATTGTCTTTTCACATACTAAACCTTTTGATGAAAACAAGCCTAAACCCAAATGATATAAATGCCATGAATATTGTGAATACCACAAGAACAAAGGTCACTCCACCAATAGGTGCATGAGATGAAAAGATTATGTTCAAGATTTGATTTACAACAAGGATATTGAGATAGGAGGTACATCATTATTGCCAAACAAGTAATTTGGTATATAATAAGATCATTTTCCAAAGCATGACCAATCACGCCCATCATCCAATCAAAGTCACAATCAACACAATCATGCCAACAATGTTTAGTATCATAAAGCCTCTCACGCATATGATGCCATAGTTGGTCATATTGAGCATCATAACAACCAAATAGCTACTATCAAAGTCAAATCCTCTAATTGTGCCATTAGCATGAGACACAATAAGATCACTTTCCAGGGGCCTCCTTTACTTACTCCCAAGGGCCAATACAAGCTTATTGAACAACTTGAAAAGACTAGTGCAAATATCAATCATGGAACTTCTCAAAACATTTGATGTTCACAAGGACACATTGTATATAGTCCTATAGTAGTCAAAAGTCCCAAAAAATATTGATCCATCACAACTCCAAGTGCTTGTGGGGCACTTATCCTCAAACCACCACCTCACATTTAACCAACATTACATGCCTCACGTAGGGCCATCTCATAACCTCCCCTTATACATAGAAGCCTTCATCACTAAACACAAGGTGAAGGGAGTGCAGCTTGTAGACAATGGATCATTTTTGAACATTTGTACTTTGATATTAGTACAACATCTTGGTTACCTGAAAAAGACTTTGGATCCACAAATTATTACTATCAAGGCTTATGATGATGTAGAAAGAGAGTCAACATGGATAATACATCTATCAATTGAAGTTGAGCCTATTATGCAACAAACTTTACTATGTCATTGATATCGATCTTCCATATAATATCCTCTTGGGTCACCCCTAGATCCATGCTATGCAAGTTGTTTCTTCCACTTCCCATTAATGTATCAAATTCTCTCATTCAAGAATGGAAATAACCATTCTCATTGATCCCCATCCTTTCTAATATTGTAAAATATTGGAGTGTCGCTACTAAAAAGCCAATCATTGCCCCATCACTGAAGCAACTTTAAATTCTTAACCCAAACAATCCTCATCTTATATAGATCTTAATGACCTTGTATCCATGTCCACTTGACAAAGGTTGTGGAGAATATGAGATCCAAGATGCCTTTCATATGGGCAGGCTCCCTCTTTCTCCTTGATCTCATGGTAGGCCTAACATAAATAAGAAGAAAGCAAAAGTCCGAGTATAATATGGATCAACTACTTTCATTCAACATTGTGTTATAGTGTGAAAATGTAGAAGAGGGACGAACGGTGTTAAAGTCTATCAAATCAAACCCTCCTTTCACAATAACACTCAAGGACAACAATTGAGCCAAGTCACTACAAATGAATGAGGACTCAACTACAGGTTGATGTACTCAGTAATGATATGAAAAGATTGATTATTTTGAGAGATTTGTCAAACCCTAGATTGAATAAGCCTAAAACCCTAATTATAATGCCATCGGGTACAGACAACCAAAATGCTACAAGAAACAGTACAGGATGATACTCAGGGATGATAAAAAACTCACCATAAGTTGGATTTTTCAGAAATGGAAACTTTACGGACTACAGGGCGGGCACCCAAGTCCAATAGGATAGTTTTTTCTGTAGATCTAGAGTAGTGAGATGTGTTGGACTGTGTTCAGCTCCCGAGTTTGGGGTTAAGCTTGTTGGGAGGACTACGGGGCGGGCGCCCTAGTCCAAGAGGGTAAATATCAACAACTTTCTTCCAGATCCTGAATCCTAATCCTTCAAACAACTTCTCTGCACTTGCACTTTTCCAAATCCCACAATTGTAATCTGCAATCACAAAGAGAGGGGTTTGGGGCTTGTGGTGTTTAGGAACTTGCCTTGATCAAGCCCTAGAAGGACATTCAAGTCTTCCAACACTATTGTTAGATAAAGTGCGTTCCTAAGAAGGGCAGAGGCCAAATCCAATGATGAAATAAAATGATTGAAACCCAAATTGATGTCACCTTAGAGGTGAAGCCCTCACAGAGATGAAGATCCTTCAAATCATGAGGAGATGGATTGATGAAGCCAAATCTACAACAAACAAACACAATAACAACACAATTCTACTCTGCAACATAATGAATGCCTTGAAATCTCTTAGCTCAATATCACAAGTTTGCATTATCCATCTAGGTGTAAAATGAAGCCCTAAACTCACTTATATATGCATTCCTGCTAAATTTCACAATTTAAATTAAAAAGGCCAACAGAGGGAAACCTTTTGAAAGGGCCCAAGCTGACACATTAAATTTTGATCCCGATAAATTAGGTTGGACTTGGGTGTGGGTGCCCAAGTCCCAATGCCCAATTTGTTCACGTTTAAGGATTTAGACTATGCCCCTAAGTCCCATTTGACATGGGGTTCGAGGGAAATTGCTCCGGGATAAATATTAAGCTTGTAAAGTGTAAACACGAGGACATAGGAGCTAAACTAGGAGGTAAAAAGGCATAAGGATACTTTTTACTCCATAACACATGGTTTCCTCACAGATGAAAAGATTGAAGTTTCAATTGCTTTGTGGCTTTATAATGGTGAAGATCCAACATCTTGCTTTGAAAACAATGAATATCCCACAACCAACAAAATATGTAAGAGTGGCTCATGAAATATAAAGGAAAGGGCCTTAGACTTCATGAACGAGGAATCATTGAGCCTATACTTGTGTGTGAGAGTGTAGCAACTTGGGGGGTTAGGATATAGGCCTTTTGATGAGCAATTTGACAACGCCAGCTATACATTTGTGATTGTTGGGAATGATTTTTTTGATATTAAAAACATCGAGACAGAGCCCATTTGTTACCCTTATGAAGATCTTTCTGCAACCAACCTTTTCCATGAATCCATTGTCTTCACTATTAACCTTGACCTTAAATACCTTGACCTTATTGATTAGGACCAACAAGATCATATACCATTGGATACATTTCAAAATGATGCATCACTTGTTAAATTTATGGGACTTTGAGATGAAATTCCATGAGGAGATCACAAGAAAGGTTTTGAAGTTTAACTTGATGCATTTACATACTTTGGGGAACAAGAAGAGTTCCTGAGTAAAAAAAATTAAAAAATCAAAAGAATTAAAAAGTAAAAAATTAAGTTCCCCTAGTGCAAACCTCTTTGAGGTGCTAATAGATGAAGAAAATCAAGAAAATAAAGGTGTGTCCATTGGTGGAAACCCCTTTGGGGTGCCAATAGATGAGGAACTCAACCTTCCCCTAGAACTAGTTCAACTACAATATAAGTCCACATCATTGGTGGAAGAGACCTTGGATGTTAATCTTGGAATGGAAGAGAATCCTAAGATCACTCAAAATGCATCAACTTTGGATCCTGAAGAGGAAGAAACTTTCACTACTATACTCAAAGAATTTATATATATTCACCTAGTATGATGTTGACATGCTTTGTTTAGATCTATCTCTTGTGGTGCATCATCTAGTTGTGCATCCTAATTGCAAGCCAGTAAAACAAAATTTGAGAAAGATGTATCCTAAGTTAGCTCTCCTTGTTAAGGAATAATTGCAAAAACTTTTAATAGTTGAGTTTATTTAGCTACTTGATTATTTAGAATGGATCTATAACATTTTTCCTGTGAGCAAGAAACCTAAAGGTATCTATATATGCACAAACTAAAGGTATCTATATATGCACAAACTTTCACAACATCAACAAGGCATGTTCAAAGGATGATTCCCCTTTGCCTAATATTGACATGATAGCTGATCTTACTACATGACATGAAATGTTATCACTTATGCATGGCTTTTCTAACTATAATAAAATTCAAATTATAACACCTATTGTCCAACATAAAATAGCATTCATAACTCCTTGGGGAACATTTTTCTATCAAGTCATGCCTTTTGGCTTGAATAATGCCAAGTCAACATACCATTAGGCAATGACAATTATATTTCATGATATGCTTCATCATATTGTCGAAGACTATGTGGATGATATATTAGGCAAATCTAAAACTAGAAAAGAACATCCTAAAATCTTGTGGTGTATTTTTCAAAGATTAAGAGAATACAAGTTTTGCCTAAATCCTAAGAAGTGTGTGTTTGGTGTGACATCAGACAAACTATTGGGCTTCACTGTTTCTAGAAAAGGTATAAAAGTGGATCTTTCCAAAGTCAAAGCAATCATAGAAATACCTCCACTCCAAAATATTAAACAACTCCATAGTTTCCAAGGGAAACTCCAAGCTATACGAAGATTTATCATTCAACTTACCGACAAGTGTCATTTATTCTCACATCTCTTGAAGAAAATTGTAAACTTCTATTGAAATGAGTCATGTCAGCAAGATTTTGATCAAATTAAGCAATATCTCTCTAAGTTATCAGTTCTCATGGAACCTACACCAAACAAGCCCTTACTACTTTATATTTCAGCTACACAATATGCTTTGGGAGCCCTTCTAGCACAACATGATGATTAAGGGTAATAGAGGAGTGTTTATTACTTAAGTAGGACCTTGGTCAAATATGAAATCAATTATACATCCATGGAAAAGGCATGTTTGGTAGTTGTATTTGCATCACAAAAGTTAAGAAACTACATGCTCAACCACACAGTTAATATCATCGCCAAAATTGACCTACTCAAGTATCTTCTATCAAAAACATCTCTGACAAGAAGAATGTCCAAGTGGTTTATGTTGTTTAGTGAGTTTGAAATTGAGTATGTAGATCAAATGGAAATCAAGGGACATCTAGCAGTAGATTAGTTGGTAGAAGCACCATTGGTAGACATCCAACCATTAACCATTGACTTTCCAGATGATTCCATCTTAACTCTTGAAGAATCACCTGAATGGAAACTTAATTTTAATGGAGCTTTCACCACTTGTGGCAAGCATCTTGTTCCTTACACCACATGGTGATTTTATACCTAAAGCATTCAAGATTGGGTTTCCTTCTGAAGCCTTAATTTCAAGTTTGAAACTAGCAATTCAATGGTACATACAATATTTATTAGTCTTTGGTGATTCTCAACTGATTATCAAGAAAGTTAATGATGAATATCATACAAAGGACGAAAATATTATTCCATTTAAAAGGATGGTTGACAATTTTAAGTACTTTACACACATCTATTTTGATCAAATCTTGCCAATGAACAACAAAGATGTTGATTCCATGACAACAATTCGTTCTCTCCTCACAATATAAAAGGATAGTCAACAATATCAAATTTTGGCCAAGAACAACTTTTAATTCCTATATATGACATCCAAGAAATAGAAATAGTATGTGGAATTGTTAGTCTTAACTCCCCATGGTATCATGACATTTATACCTATCTTAATAGAAAATTTCTTCCACCTAACCTCTCACCCAACCAACACAAATCTCTTATCCAACACACATCTAATCTCACCCTCAATGGAAACATACTCTTCCATAGGGGTTATGATGGAACTTTGTTAAGATGTCTAAATTTGGATGAAACAAACCTAGCAATCAAAGAAGTTCATGATGACAAGCAACATGGTCCTAGAAAAAAAGATCTTAAGAACATCATACTATTGGCTCACCATGGAGCAAGATGCTTGTCAATATGTCAGAAAGTGTGTAGCATGTTAGAAACATGGAGACTTAATTCATACACAATCTCAAACCTTGCATCTAATCACTACTCCATGGCCTTTTTCCACATGGCACCTCTATCTCATTGGTAAACTTAACCCTTCTTCCTCCAATGCCCATAAGCATATCATTATTGCAACATAATCTTCACTAAGTGGGTAGAATCAATTCCTCTCACCTATGTCTGGAAATAAAATTTCTAAATTTATCCTCAATCACATCATTTTCCATTATGGTATCCCTACTTCAATTATCATAGATAATGGTAAGTCTTTCAAGAACCATGGAGTTTGAGCCCTTTGCGACAAGTTCCATATCAAGCACAAATGGTCCATGCCATACTACCCCAAAAGTAATGACCAAGTTGAAGCATCTAATAAGACTCTTATCAAGATACTTAAAAAGACTTAAAAAGATCATAACTGATGTTGTCCATGATTGCATCTGCAAATATACCTCACCTTGTGGGCTTACTGCACTAGCATCCACATGCCTATTGGGGCAACCCCTATTCCCTAGTCTTTGGAGCTAAAGCAATTTTACCAATTGAGATCGAGTTACCATCCTTGCACATTTCTTTGCAAGACTTAATTGATGATGAGGAATATCAAGTTGCATATCTCCATGAATTGGAACTCTTTGAGGAATGAAGGCTAAATGCACTAAATCACTTAAAAGCATACCAGAATCAACTGTGTCAGAACTATAATAAATGTGTAAGATCTAGAGAGTTTAAGATCAATGATCTTTTTCTAAAGGAGAATCAGATAAACAAAAAAATAGGATTGAGAAAAGAAAGGAAAGTTTGAGATTAATTGGTTGGGACCTTACATCATCATTGCTAAGTTTGCATTAGGTGCATACAAATTAGCTACACCAAAAGGTTAGGAACTAGAAAAACCAATTAACACCATGTACCTCAAATGTTTTCACAATTGAAGCAATATAACTCCCCCCTCCAAAAAAATAATCAAAATAGTAAAGAGAAAAATCAACTTCTAGTGAAAACCATTTCTATGGCACCTTGGGCAAGTACCATGATGAAAACCTATTTATAGGCGTCATGTGTAACATGTAATAACCATCTATCTACAACTATCCTCTACACTTGGGGGCAAGTTTGACCCATGTATTCCATCCATTACATGTTGTTTCCTTCGCATCACTTGTCATAATCATATTGCATTCATCCACCTTCATCTCATTTTCGATCTTGCTAAGGACTTGCATAAAGTATTGGCTCATGCTTTAGAAGCACCTTCATTCTCTCTAGTGTGCACTATTATCATCATGACGTGCACTCTTCTATTACATAATTCCTAGAAGTCAAAACACATAGTATTACACAAGCACAACCCTTTATAAACAAAACTTGAAAACATCATTGTATCCAAACTTCACACACACATGCATCTCAAACTTGGAAAAAGAATCAAATATCGCAAACACAATCAACTAACTTAGACAAGTTTCACCCCTAGCCATTGTGAGGGCCTTGTTCAAAGTTAATTAATCATTTTATTGTCCATATGGATACATCATTCCTAATCTAACATCAATTTATTATGATATATCATTCCCAATCAAGCATCGCTATCACTATTGCAACACTCAATGCCTTGGTTTTCACTTTGGTGGGAGGTACATCTTTGTGTGTCTTTCTCATTTGTCTGCATATTGCTTGATTGTAGTTATTCTAAATGCAGGTTTTCCCACAACATATTCCACCAAGTTCATCATAGTCTAGTATATCATGATGTCTCTTGAGGATATGTCTACTGGGGCATCTTATTGTTTGTATTTCTGTTTTCATTTATGAGTCAATCCTTTATGCATATGACAACATGTCATCATGGTTTTTGCATATCATGGTGCATCCTAGATCCTATACTAAAGCAAATACTAGGTTTCTTTGCACATTTGGAACTTATTCAAGATTACTAGCATGTACCTGTTGGAGGCACAATATTTTGAGCACACTAGTATCCATCACATCCATTTGCCTTTAAAGCCATTTCATTTGCATCTGCATCCATTTATCCCCATGTTCACATTTCAAGAACCCACTCATGTCCCTCAGACTTGCCTGCTTTCTCAAGGGGGGCATCCTTAATCCACCCCTAATCTAATCCTAATGCTTGGGGCATCTTATTTTATTTTCTTTGAAATGGCATTGCTTCTTTTAGTCACAACACCATTTCAAAGAGGGGCAAATGTAGACACCTAAAATTCACCACATCTAAAATAATGTCCAACATCACCACATTAATTAATTAGTTTCAATAAGTAATTAATTTCATCCACAAACCCATTTATCCACTTCATTAATTCACATAAGTAATTATCAAAATTAAATTAATTAAATCCATTTCCATCTTATTGTTAAATTAAATAAATTAAATCTATATCTATTCTATTATTAAACTAAATTAATCAAGTTCATTTCCATCCTATTATTAAATTAAATCCATTTCCATCTCAAATCCATTTCCACCCCATTATTAAAATCAATAAATTAAATACATTTCCACCTAATTATCTAAAATAAATATATTAAATCTAATACCACCTTATTATTAAATTAAATTAAATAAATTCACTACCACTCACTGAAATTAAATAAATAAAATTTAAATGAAGTTATCCCTTCAAAATGTAAATAAATAGGTCCATCCACAATAATTAAATTAAATTGAAAGGCCCCCTATATATGATCCAATGCCCCAACTTCATCTCCACCATCCATCCATCATTAAATCTAACCATTCACATCTTCATTCAAGCACATATAAATTAATCCCTTAATCATTCATTTCAACAACAACCGAACACATAGCATGACATACATGATAAGGCATACATATCTGAGAGATCAAGCATCCACATCAAGCATATAAATACAAGGAGAACACAAGATCTTGACAAATACATGCTATTGAAATCTTGAAGATTCCAAGAGCAACTACATTGATCATGTCCATGAGCAAATCCATTCAACAAAGGAGATCTCTTGCTTGGTAAGTGAAGTTAAGAATTATTTGGTTTGATCTTCTTTATGCTCAATTCAAAGGTATTTTGCTTGGTTTAGAATAAGGGTTTAATATGGCTTTAATCTCTTGCATTTTGTTCTAGATCTAGCAATGTACAATAATCAAATAGAGGGTAAGGATGTTCAAAATTTGAAGACTTGAAGATATCTATGGATAAGTATATTTTTTATTTAAATTTTTATGCTTTGGATATGGATGGGTTGGATATTATTGTTGGTTATCCTTGGTTAGAATCTTTGGGGACAATAAACATTAATGTGCAAAAGAAGCTCATGAAGCTTTGGTATAGGAAGAGAAAAGTTACATTATAGGATATTACATATAATGAAGAACAAAGGAAAGTCAAGATATAGCAAGTTCAAGAATCTACTGAAGGTTGTACCAACAAACTAGAGGACAAACAAGAGGAGAAAGATATAAAGAAAAAAGAGAAAAAGACTTTCATTTCACGAGCCAACAAAATAAGTAGCAACAAATGGTGAAGACTCAAAGAAGGTTCCAGAGATAGCAAAGGGTTAAATATGATAGGAATCTATATCATTGTGAGAGGCAAGAATCATGGAGGAAACCATCATGGAAGCAACAAGCCAATCACTATGGATCTACACAAAATCAAAGGAGCAACTACAACAATCATTGGCATCATATAAGTAATGACTATTCATGGAAGAAAATGAGTATCTACTATGGCAAAGAATGGAATTAGATGGATATAAATAAATGTAGATCAAGAATGGGATCTAGGTGCCATCTAGTTAAAACCACTATGAAGATCATTTATGGATGGTTGGATGATAGGGCATGGCATCATATTTGTAATGTCTTGTAACATTCTTACTATTTGGCTTCTTCTCATGTTTTGGGGATGAAACATATCAAGGAGGGGTGACATGTTATGTACCAAGGGACATGATATTATATTGTATATAGGTTTATGGAGATGGTGACATTTGGCACACATCCCTTAAGTTATCTATATTGAGTAATTAATTATATTATGTAATTAGGAGGCCTACATGGGTTTAATGGATTACCCCTCTATTATGTTATTAGGAGGTCTATATAAAGAAGATGGATATCATTGTAAGGAGATGTGAATAGTATGTGATGCATTTGGGATCTCTTGGAGATGTAGTGTGGAGCGATTTCTTCTATAAGGAGTATTTGATGGTGTTACCCTACCTTAAGGGTTTATTTTATTTTTGCATATATTAGATACTAGGGCATCTTGGCCCATGAACATCTCTTGTGGTATGTGTGATCTATCTTCTACATGGTATTATCTTCATCATTATATGTGTGGGTCTTATCATGATCTAGATGAAGGATGAAATATATCACAATGAAACTCCATTTATTTCCACATTATCTATTTTCTCATGTTGAGCAATGGGATCTATATGGGACATCATGATAATCATGTGTACTAAAGGGATCACTATGGACCTTAAAAGGTATTGCATCATGGATAGTTATACCATGTTTTATAGTAAAATCAATCGAAGTGTCATTTGTAGGATCACACATGTACTTGGCAACATGACTTGAGTCAAATTACCATCATAAAATAAAGTAGGAGAATTGTTATGGGCATCTAAAGATGTTATATCATTAGAGGACATAGATAGGTCCATGAGACATACTAAGGAATGGCTATTAAAGGTTGAAAGATTAGAATCCCTATGAAAACACACTCTACAAAAAAGAGTAAAGTATTAAATGAAAACATATGAAAGGGCATGAAATGAAGTATGACGAATATTAGATGCATCAAACCATTGTAAAGAATCATTAATTAAACTATCTCTAAATGCATTCATCAGGAAAACATCATGTATGTGCTCATAATATGTAGGTAAAAATAATCTAACATGTAAATGTGCATTCTCATGTCCACTAAATGTATCTATTATTGGTTCTTTAATGATATGATCATTGTGACTAGTATGAACCAATGCATCAATAGACAATGAATTGCTAGGTGTATGCATGGGGGTGTCAAAGGATGTAGATGAAGGGCTATCATGAATCATATGAAAGATATAATCATCATTAGGCATAACATCATGAGTAATCAAAACAAATGGAGTGTGATCACACAAGTCATCATCCCTAGATATATCAATAGTATAGAGGGATGCACTTAGAACTAAGTCATTGTCATATGCCACGAAAGAGTTGGCATCATTATAGATGATATGGGAAAATGTAGTGAGTTTGTTTAGAATGGTTGGCAATCACAAGATCTAGCAACACAAAGCACACAAGGATGGATCATTTTTTTTTTTGAAAATCAATGAAAGAATAAACCCTAGGTAAATCAATATACATACAAAGACAATTCAGATCTAAAAAATAGATAACCAAAGTAGAGTAATATTATATTTGAAAATGAGAATTCAAGAATGAAACTTAAGACAAAACCCTAGGTTGGATTCAAAAGTGTGGATTGAACAAAATGTAGGAAATAAAAACACCCTATGATTAATTTAAAGATTTAATTGAATGATAAATAGTAAGTAAACAATTAGACCTAAATTAATGAAGCATTGAGACAATAAATGTAAATGATAAATTGAAAGAGGTTAGAAGGACTTAGCTCTTTTATTGATTTGTTGTAGCAAATGATAAAGACTTTGTTGTATGTTATGGTATAGTCCAGGATAAGAGAATATTGAAGATGATTTCTAGTCTATACCAATAGGGAGTGGGAGTTGCTAATTGCTTGTAGGTTTCTAATTAAAGACAATTTGTGCTCAAAACAAGAGAATTTTAGCATTAACAAATATACTTATGTCATTAACAAAAACAATGTAAAACAAAGAGTAAAAGGATATAGTATGCACTTTTATCCCTTACATGCGCCAAGGTGAACCAATAGTAAACACAATACTAAAGAGTTGCTCCCTACATTAAAATTAAAATGGCTTCATTTTCTTTGAGTATTGATCAAAGTTAGTGAGACAACAACTAGGTGGCCTCCTCCCCATACCCTAAAAGAATTGGACACAACACCCCAAATGCCTAAACTTGATAAAATCGATAACCTATTGTCACACCACATGGCCATACGTAAAAATAATATCATAGCCCAATTGAAGATAAACTCACATCATCTTAGTGTTAAATAGGTAGATGGAAAAGGCCTAAAGAAGAATGGAAAGAGTTGCCTCCTACATTTAAATTAAAATGGCTTCATTTTCTTTGAGTACTGATCAAAGTTAGTGAGGCAACAACTAGGTGGCCACCTTCCCATCCCCTAGAAGAATTGGACACAACATCCCAAATGCCTAAACTCGGTAAAATCGATAACCTATTGTCACACCACATGCCCATACATAAAAATGATGTCATAGCCCAATTGAGAACAAACTCACATCATCTTCAATGTGAAACAGGTAAATGGAAGAGGCCAAAAAAAAATGGAAAGAGAAAGTATGCGTCGCTAGGTAGTTGAATCAGAGAAACATTTTATTTTGAAGTGCAAAGCTTACACTAACATTCCAACCAAATAAGCAAATACTTTAGCAGTTGCCTCTCTATTTAACTTCGTAAATGTTAAAAGCCTTCTATTCTATATTCTATTCTTAATGTCTTGTGTTAAAAGATACATACATTAACTTGTAATCACCGTTTAGTTGGGAAAAAAAAACCTCATTTTCTTTGCTCGGTAACGGTGCTCTGATTGTCTTGGAGAAACCGTTAAAACTTTGACAATTTTATAAGCAAACAGTAATAATTTGGCACAGAAAGCAATAAATGATAATTGTTTTAACAATGAGTACACTGTAGCATTGCATTACTTTCAGTGCCACAGGTACATTCTTATCCGCCAATAGCTTCCCATTCCCCATACTTAAAATAATGTGTTGCTGGGTACAAGTGAAAAAGTGTGCCGTGCCTTTTCATACAAGCAGACGTTCTGTACCTTTATTAGTTGTTCCATGCAATTTTCCAGTTGGGGAGTACCGTGCAGTTGTACTAGCAGGAATCCCATTCTCAAAGGCCCACAAAACTTTACTAGAAGTTATAATCACCCTCAAATGTCATTTTCAAAATGGCTTTCCTTAGATACAATTAGCTCTTTAAGCAATGAGGGCACTTGTCTTTTAGCGTCGGTTGTTTGCAGGTATGTAAAAGGAAAGACCCACCAGAGCCATATTTTAAGTGCTTACTGAAACATAAACAGCTTTGAGATAGCAGCCTTACAGAAATTTGAGAGTGAAGGCACAATCAAATGATTTTAGAAGTATATGTTAAGATTTGATCGACCATGAGAAGGACAAGTACTAAGAATTGCCCTATGATTATGGCCCATTTATGATCATAGAAACATGCCCGTGAACTAAAATTTGATTGGACTTAACCACTTGGTGGTTGCCATGATGGGATACCCTTTGCAAGTTTGTTTGGAGGGTGATATGAACAAATATAGACAATACATGTGGCAAAACATGTAGTTAAGTATGAGCAAAGAAAAAAGCAAAGTCATTGGATATTTTAAGCTGCCTTGTCTTATGCAAATCCAATAGGTATTTTAAATATGGCATTTGTAGGTATCTCCCCAATATGAAGGAATGTGGAAAAACAACTCTATTTTAGGCTTTACAAATGGATTATATATATTATATTAATATTTGGCTAAGCAATGTTATAAAATATTGTCTTTGATATTTTAAGCTCTTATGTGATATGTTTATTTGTAATATATTTTAAAAAAAATGGATTTAAATTTAAATATGGGTTTAAATCAACCCACTTTTAATTAGTTGTTATTTGTTGATTTAAATGTGAAATATTTAAAATTGTATGTTAGGGTGTTGGATAAAAGGACAAAGCTCTAGTTCATTTACATATTGAGAGATCATTCATTATCGCTCACTACCAGAGCATTTGAAACTTGTATAATTTGATCATAGAGAGCATAACATCAACATCTGCATTCATAAGGATGGATTTAGGCATATGCATTCTACTTGGTGTGTTTGTAAACTTGTTCAAAAGCCATTAAATCGATCTAAGGGTTTGACCAAGGTGAAAGGTGGGAAGCTAGTTGCCTTCCTCTTCTAGCACAACAAACTTTACTAGTGCTCATTAGTACCACCATGTTTAGATTGTCAGAGGTGAACATGCTTATGAAAAAAATAGATAATAGGGTCAAAACCACAAATATCAGGTCAAAATTGGAGGTGTGCGGATCAATATCATAGCTGCAAGATTGAACAAAAAATGTAGGTCTAATTATTGAGAGTTGTGAAAAATCATAAAACATGATTAGTAATTGAATATTCCTCATTGTTCCTAGAGCTAATTACACCTAATCTTTTTTTGCCAATTTTCATAGCATAAATCTTTGTTGCTTCTAAACTCAACTGATTAAGTTAAGGTAATTTGATTATTATTGCTTATTGCATTTATTTACCCTAGCTATTTAGAAAAGAAACATTTTATTTCTTTTAATTTTGATTAACTCATTTGATTTTACACCCCTACATTTTTACCTTTTGGGTTTGACTTTTTGATTTCATATTAGATTTGATTATTATCATGGATAAATCTATGCTCTTTAGTGATGATTACTCTTATTTGCCTCTTGATGATATGATGTATAATAATTGCATTTCTATGTTGCTCCCTCATATGATATCTTAGCCTATGTTTCCTCATTACGTGTATGATCTTTCTAATGTATATATGTTTTAAACCCTAACTAGGATGAGCTTAATGATGTTTACAGATGTAGGTGCTTTGACATGCTTCTTTTACCTACATGTATATGATTTTAGATCATTTGTTATATATGTGATGCCTCATGCTTTACAATGATATGATATGTTCTTAGATGCTTGTTCTTTATTATATCATTACACATGCCTAGAGTGATGTATTATTATATAGTGCTTTATTGCTTTATCATCCTAGCATCCATTCCTTAGGGAGTCATCCATGGACTTTAGTGATACCACTTCTTTTGACACCCCTGAACTTCATTTGCATGCTATTGTGCAGGCTCATGCACTAGCCTCAGACAACACTGCACAATCATGTGCACAAATCCTTGCTCCATGTACAACTCACATTGTACCAAGAACCATGTGTATATGTGTGCAACTCCTTGCTCCATGTGCTACTTGTACAACATCAAGAACCATGGCATGCAACCCAAAAAAATCCTACAACTCTTGCACAACCATTTGAATCATGTGTCATCAACACAACAAGGATCACGCCACACAATTTTATAAACAACTATGTATGAGTTATGTGCCACATCTACACTTGTGCGGACTACAACACAAATGACATAGTCTAGAATAATGCAAAACCCTATGCAACACCATAGAACAATGTGCAATGTTTTAGTTCATGCAAGCAACCATTTGGCACAACTAGAAGCCAAACTATTGGAAGATGAGGAGTCACACATGGGAGTTCAACCATCTCAACTATTTCAACTTCCATAACAACCTGTTGCTTTCTCAGCTATGCAATTTATAAATGTATACTTGTAACATTAGTTAGTAGGAAGATATAGAATACATAGGAGAATATACACAACTATACATCTCCTTCGAGAGTATGCCATACATAGAACACACAAAGTAATAAATTTTTCTATTCTAGTTTTGGTATTTTTCTCTATATGAACATTTTTCTCCATTTACTTCTGCACGTACACAACACATCTAAATCCTCATTTAGAGTGTTGTCCTGAATACCACCTAGGATCCAAGTCACTCCCTACTCCCTTGATGTTCATAAATCTTTGATTCTAGACCCAAGCCACTTGTTTTCCATGCTCTACAACCTATAAGAGGTGTCGTTCCTTCTATGGATTCATCTTTTCCTCCTCTTGTGTTTCATGGTATGCCTAATTCACCTAAGCCTAAACTTCCTATTTTTCATGCAACATCTACTTCACAAGGTTATCATGCAGTTGGACATACTTGTTAGAAAATGGCTAGGAGACAAAAAGGTATAGCAAATCAACCAAATTTACTATCTATTGACTTGATATTACCTCATCCACCTAAGTTGACAATAAAAACACATAGAGAGTATGATTTGATAGACCAAATTAAGAACACTTAAGAAAATATTTCTCTTTGGAACCTCATGCATACATCTAAAGTATATCGAGATATTTTGAAGAAAAATTTAGATAATATCTCACTACCATCTAATGTAATTATTATAGAGTTTCTTATAATCTTATAGCCTATTTATAATCATGGCTGTAAGATCTCATTTGGCTCTCATGAATTGCCTATCCCTTTAGTCATTTAGGAACTCTACCACTATGTATTGTTGTTAAATTTGAAGAACATAACAACAAAAGGGCTTTGGTAGATAGTGGATCAGGTTTGAACATTTGTATCAAAGAATTTTTGGGTAAGGTTAATGTCAATTCAACAAATTTACATAAATTTAAGGTCAATATTAAATGTTTTGATACTGTGGAGTAAGAAATGCTAGGTATTATCCATTTCCACCTTACAATTGGACCTATTACTATTGATACATAATTCCATATGATGCCTGACCGCTTAATAGATAATATTCTTTTGGGATGTCCTTGGATACATTCTATGAGAGTAGCACCTTCTAAATTTCATTGGCGTTTTAAGTTTATTCACAAGAATAAGATGTATGTGGTACACACATATGATTTTTTTTCAATTTGTGGAGACATAAAGTACATTGGTTCCTCCAAATAGATTGATTACATACCCATTTCCATAGAGTGAGTACCCTTCTTCTGCTAGAATTAATGTTGATCCTAAAGATGATTGAGAACCACTTCATTTTAAACCTTGCATCAGAGAATACAAAGTAAATGTTAATCATTTTAACCTTCCCCCTTATATATGGATCATGCCAAATATGATTGATGAACTTCATCCTTATATGATGATTATAGAGAATATTTTCCTAAGGATGCATGTAGCTATGATAGTGGATTTAAGATTGATTTTAATGATGATTCTATGATATCATTTTCATAGCTACATCAATGGTATGGCAAAGGCTTAAATTTTTTGCAAAAATACGCCTATAAAGGAAAAATTTTGGGCTTAAATGAACAAGATATTATAGAATCTACTAAATTAAAAATTCAATGCATAACTAAAGGTTTGAGCGACCTTCTACCTAATGTAATTAAAGCCCATAAAGATAAAAAAAAGGTAGTATGTATGGTATCTCATGAAATAGATTCTTTGTTATAGTTAGTACATCTAGAGTTGATTGATTTATCTTTATTGGATTCTACTCCTTCTCTAGATTGATTTTAAAATGATGAATCTATTGCTAAGTTTTGGGTGTTTGTGAGGATCTCCCTACATTCCATCACAATAGAGGTTTCTTGTATGCCTTGGGTGCTTCTTATTTTAGGGAAAACTTACCTTTTGTTTGAGATCCTCCAAAGTTGCTTGATGATTTATTGACTAAGACATTTACTAAGGATGAGAGTACAATAATAGTTGGCAGTAACATAGATGTAAAGATGGATATAAAAAATAAAGATAAAATTTTGAAAGTTGGTGTAATTTTATCCTCTTATGACTAACATAATTATTCAACATTACTTCATGATTACAATGAGTTCTTTGCATGGTCATATTAGTACATGATGGGTATTTCTAGTGACATCATTGTGCACACTATTGTTCTTTATTTGAATGTGAACATAATGTAACATAAAATTAGAAATATGCATCCTAATATTTCTTTTTTGGTGAAAGAAGAAATAAAAAATTGCTAAAAACAAGATTTATTAGGCCCACTGATTATTCACCTTAGATTTCCTAATTTCACTAGTTACAAAATTGATGGGAACAAACACATATGTATTGATTTTAGGGATCTAAATAAGGGATTGATTAAGGATGACTTTTATTTATCCAATATTGATATGATTATGGATTCTATAGTCATGAGATGATCTCATTTATGGACATTTTTTCTAGATATAATCAAATGCTTGTTAGGATAAGGTAATATTCAACCTTGTAAATCATATGTACTTCATATGTCCCCAAGACCTTGGGAATGGGTACATGGACACCTAGGAGGTGATTGAGTGAATTATTTATTAATTATTTTCTCCAATTGATCGGAATATTGCTTCTAGTAGAATTAAGGGGGAGGTTACTTATGATAGCGATTACTATGAAGTGGTTTGTACACCACATTCTCATTCCTAGGTGCTAGGTGAGAGAGTGGAACATCTTGTGTTATGATGGGTAGGGTCCACAAGTTGTAGTGGCTTGGAAATGGAACACTACTTTTGGGGATGTGTACCATGGGAATTACTGGTCAAAGATGCTAGCTTTATGAACTGCAATTCTTGTGAGCATTGATTGATTTGGTCATGGGGGTGTTGAATTTTGGCCATACCATAGCTTTTTGATGTTTTGGTTGTGGGAAACCATTTATGGTTTTCCCTCTCATGTCTCTATAACTTGGATGCCTTGGATAGTTGTATTATGGGTGTTTTGCAAGTGGGTACTATTACACTACTTGAATGATGTCAAATTGAAGGAATAAGTTTGATGTATTTGTGTATCTCACACATTTGAGATTGATATAGACTTATGCTCTCTTTGATGGTGGTGTTTTCTTCTAAAAGTATTTCTCCACTTGCATTCAATGTTATGTGTTTGTAATTTTATTACTGATATTTATGATTACATACTTCTCCAAGTTCTATTTTAGCTTTAAATGGGTAATCACATGTTCATTTAATTGGATTTGTACACTTAAATCATATCCTTTGAATGTATTTATTCACCAGTTTTTCAACATTTGGTATTAGAGCTACAATTGTGATTAGAGAAGCACATCTTTCTAGAAGTGTCCTAAGGTTTTTGTTTTAGAGTGTTTTATAGATCCATTTGTCGTTGGAGCCATGGCATCTACTTCTTGACCAGAGAGAATTCAATGGTACTAGGTAGGATCTATGGAAATTGAAATTGGAGGATCTCTTGGAAGTAAGAGATCAATGAAGAGTTCTTCCAATGAAAGGAAAGATTTCTGGTATGTTTGATGAAGACTTTACAAAGTTAGATAAGAAGGCATGAAGAAACATTTAGTTATGTCTTGTAGATTCTCTTCTCTTGAATGTCTTAGAGAAGGCTACTACACATAGCTTGTGGAAGAGACTATGTGATATTTATCAAATGAAGATTCTTATGAATAATCCATATTTAAAAAGAAAAAAAATACTCTAAAAATGAAAGAGGAAGACTTTGTTATTGAGCATTTGAATACTTTTTAATTTAATTTTGAGTCAGTTGGGTTCCATTAATGGTAATTTAGATGAAGAGGATAAGTGTATTTACAAGTTTGTTCTTTGCTTGAATCTTGAGAAAATCTAATTGTTTCTTTGAGTGCTTATATTTTAGATCAAAAAATGGATGCTCTTTTTACTACTTTGCTTAGTGAAAAGATGAGAAAATCTATGGATGAAGGCTTGAAAGATGCATTGCATGTTTGGGGAAGGCCCAAGGACAAATGTGGGTCTAGAGGGGAACATAAGAAATCGATAGATAGGTCCAAGTCTAAAGGATAATTCAAAACCCCTGGGAAGAGTACAGTGAAGTGTTGGAACTACAAAAACTAGGGACATGTAATGAAGGAATGCATAAACAAGAAGAAAGCTTATGACGATTCCTCCACTAAAAAATCCTTCGATGTTGGTGATAATGATTAATTATTTGAACATCTAATGTTAGATTTGAATGCTTATGGATTTAACTGTGTAGTACTTTTTGCATCAATGTTTTGGATCATACTCCATGATCCATCATCAAGATCTAATGTTGTTAGTGATGACTCTTAGCTCATTGACTTAGGTTGCTCCAACCATATGACTCTCCACAAGGAGTGGTTCTCATCTTGTTGAGCTTATGATGGAGGGGAGGTATTCCTTGGTGACAACAACTCACATTAGATTATTGGTAAGGGAAAGGTACAATTGCATTTTACTGACAGGAGTGTGAAAACCCTCAATAGTGTTTTGCATGTTCCGAGACTTGTGAGAAATATTATTTTTGTATCCAAGTTAAATGATTCTAGAGTGCATGTGACATTTGATAAATTTGGTTGCAAGTTGGCTAGAAGAAATTTAGTGGTAGAGAGAGGCCCACATTGTGGAACTTTATTTAAGCTTAATGCCTCCAAATTTTGTAATTTTTCCAATGTAACTAACACTTTTGAAAATGTATGTATGTTGTTGCACCAATATTTGGGCCACATTAGTGAAGAAGGTCTTCAAAACATTATTAATAAAAAGATGGTTAGTATATTTTCCTCTTATTCTAATGAGTTTGGTTTCTATGAACATTGTGTGTTTGGAAAGCATAATAAAGTTTATTTTCATATTGGAAGTACTTGAGCAAAATGGGTTTTAGAAGTCATTCACTCAGATATGTTTGGTTCACTAGATGTGGGTTCTATTGGTAAATCATGTTTTTATGTTTCATTTATAGACAATTACTCAAGATGCTCCTGGGTTTATTTTCTTAGATCTAAATCTAAAGTTTTCTCTAAGTTTAAGGATTTTAAGGCTTTGGTTGAGACAGAGATAGATTTTAAGAAACTAGGGGACTTAGGGTTTGATTCTCTTGATAACTGAGATAATTTCTTGTGCAATGACTCAATAATATTGAAAACTAAGTAGCGAGAAAAGCAAGACAAACTCTAATTGCTTAGAAAATTGGATAAAATCTAACTAGTAGGAGTTTTAAGCATAGAACAAATGGTGTGTAATAGATATAGCACACAAGATTAAATTTAGAGTTACTTGACCTCCCAAAAGTTTGAATTAAAATCTAGAAATTATACCCACATGAAATGAGCAACACTAGTGCTTTTCCATATAGTCTTGACTAATTCTATCCTTAGTAGACCCTTTCATTTGAATACATTCATAAAAAATGTTGTATTTGATCTTATGGAAGTTTTGTTGCAACTTGTTGTGGGTTATGGCATTTGAAATGATGAGAATTTGTAGCTCTAAGGTTTGAAGGCAATGCATTTATACAACTAGATTGTTTATGAATACACAAAGCATGCATTAATGGAATATTCATGTGTAGACAGGGGGTAAAAACACCAAAGTTTATGATCTTTGAAAGTATAATAAAACACAACCATAGACCATATATTAGGGTGAGATCGATATGCCGTGCAAAATGTATAGAAGAAAGATGCAGAAAGTGATGACTTTTTAATGCAAAGGAGTGGTGGGGTATAATCAGAGAATGCCTTGTAGAAAAATTTTAAGGGGAGAGGAAAGCATGAGATTTTATATGTTAGACATGAAAAGACTAGTTGATATTTAATGGGATATTAAAAATAGTTCAAATTTAAACATATGGCATGAGGGTGAATGAAAACCGAGGTGGAAATGACACCAACCAATAAAAAATTGATAATCAACTTTGAAATGCACACAAGTTTCTACATTGATTAACATCACATAACAACAAGTCATGAAGGCTGCTCATGAGGTGACTCACCAATGTAAAGAGATTATGTGATGCAATGGGAAGCAACCACACATGTGGGGTTCACAAACAAGGTTTAATATTTAGCTTTAATTTTAATGGCCAAAAAATGGGACCATGTAATTCTTTGAATCACAATATGTAACTGACACATGTTAAGTAGGACAAAACTTGGAGCAATAGGATGTGGGCCTTGGGGTATGCAAAATGACACATGACTCAATATTACATAATGCTGAGTAGGAAAATGCTTGAATTGATGACTTGCCATTGTGAAGAATCTTTGTGATGAAATAAACAATTGTCATGTAACCCATTTATTTTTGGAAAGCTATGCAATGAGTCATAAGCAACATGGATCAATGGAAACTTGACACTTCACTTTTGTCTGATGACATGGAAGTCAACAGAGACTACAACACATAGTGTAAAGTGAAGTAGTAACTAGAAAAGTGACTATGATATGAAGGATGCTTGTACTATGGTCAATTACCAATGAGTAAAGACACATAGAAAAGGCTACTTAAAACATAGTAACTAGAACTAGCAAGTCAATAATAAAACATAACAAAAGCACAAGTAGATAATATAAAACCTTAGGTAATGAACACTTTATGGTTTTAGCCTTAGATAGTCCACTTTGCATTCACAATAGAGTCTCGACATATGATGATAGAAACATTTTTTACCATTGTGTGGTAGGAGGCCAATAGAATATAAGAGACAATTTATGCCAATGGAAGAATTATGTTTAATAGTGGTTTATTCTTCACAAAAGTTGAGCTATTATATGCTACATTTAGAGACTCATGTCATAGTTAAAGTTGACCCTTTAAAATACACGCTCTCTAAATCCAATCTTGTAGGTCACACAACATGATGAGTTATGTTGCTTATGGAATTTGATCCTAATTTTATTTATCAAAAATCTATCAAGGGTCATACAATTAGGATTAATTAGTAGAGGCACGTTTTCATGCTTCTCAACTTGATTTCCCATTATACATAATATTTCTAAGTATGAGGATTTGTTGCACATCTATGATCAACTATTTCTTTGGGAGTAAACAATTATTGATATTGATGGGGATTCACAATTGGTAGTTAGAAAAATTACATATACTTATCAAACTAAGAGAACAAAGCTAGCACAATAACATGATTTAGAATTATAGCCATTGTTTTCTTTCAATTCTTATAATATTGATGTTATTGTATGTAAAGATAATAGATAGGTAGACATTATGGCTAGTGTTGCATCACTTACAGGAATTGAAGATTATGAGAACCAACTATCCATGATAGTGATACACATTTACATGTGCTACATTGACAAGGGAAGAATGGTTTCATGATATTCACAGTTACTTGGATATGGGACATTTCCACTAATTGTTCTAAAAATTCATGTATCCACATAAGTCTACTACTAGTATTTGATTATTATGGGTGTGCATTATAGACACATATATAATGGTTTATTACTTATATGCCTTAGTGATAATAAAAATTTATTGCTCTTAAAGAGGCCTATGGGGGCATATGTGTTGGCCATCTAAGTGTAAATACATTGGTACAAAAGTTATTGCATATAGGATACTATTGGAGTAAAATGAAAATGGTTCTTATGATTTTGTTCATAAATGTCTTGCATGTCAAATACATAGTAATCTAAAATATTTACCTACTCATGAGCTTCATCTAGTAACTTATCCTTGGCCATTTATTGTGTGGGGGTAAGATTTTGTGGGTGATATTTCCCTTACTTCCTCAGATAGACACACTTTCATTATCTCCTTTCATTAAGACCTTGTCATAAAGGCAAGTAGGCGAGATTCTCCTCAATTTGTAGCTCCTCCAAACTTGAACGCCTCAATTAGGGACATAATAATATAAATAAAGGTCAAACATGCAATTTAAATAAGTTACATGCAAGTGTCTCACCATCTAAAATGTTTTATTGAGAAATTGTGACTCTTTGACTTCCATTAGGCACCCATATAGCTCCAATAAAACCCAAGTGTCTTAATAAAAGGAGATAATAAGAATGTTCATTGTTGACGCACCCAAGAGGCTATATTGCAAGCCAAAACAACTTTCACCAAACACTGAGAAGCAACACGAGAAGCTATTTCACCAAGACAATGAAAAAAATACATTGAGATGAGATGTAATACAATGTACAACTCTAGATATAAATAGTCCAGCTATGATGAGGAGCGGGAACAACCAACCCCAACTATCTCAATGGCAAAAGAAATAAAAACATTATTAATTTAATAATGTAACTGTCGGGTAGCCTAAGTAAACTTAAGCCTATTCTAACACCCCCCCTTAAGTGCAACTTAGGGAGATTATTATGCAATATGAGATGCAAAATGGGTCTCGACAACCAGGCCATATTAGGTACCCATGTACAACTACAATGCAATATCTCACAACCGGAGAAAAAGAGAAAAACCCTGTGGGAGAAAACTCTCCAAAAGAGAGAAAAATAGAAAATGCTGAAAAGAAAAAAGTGAAAGGAAATAGGACTCCTCAAGACCCCCCAAGGATAACTTCCTTCACCCCTAACATTGACTGCAAAAAAGATAGTGAGGAGATGCCAAAGGTTTAGTGAAGATGTTTGCAACCTGCTGCTCCATAGGCAAATACTCCAAACTGAGAACACCCTCTTGAATGAGCTACTGAATGAAGTGCATGTGGATCTCAATATGCTTAGTGTGCTGATGCTACACTAGGTTGCGAGAAATATGAATGGCATTCTAATTGTCACACCAAAGAGTAGTGGGATGATTAGCAGGAAAGCCAAACTTAGCCATCAATTGTCAAAGCCAAAGAACCTCCTGACTAGCTAAGATTGCTCCTCGATACTCAACCTCAGTTGATGATAATGCAATAGCAGTTTGCTTCTTGCAAGACCAAGCAATTGGACCAGAACCAAGACAAAAGACAAATCCAGAAGTGGACTTCTGATTATTAATATCACTAGCCCAATCTGAGTTAGTGAAGCCCACAATCTCAGTAGCTCTTGATGTGTAGTGAATGCCTAACTATGTAGTTCCCTAAATGTACCGCAAGATACGTTTGGCTGCCTTCCAATGACTCTCATGAGGATCTTGAGAGAAATAGGAGACAAGACCAACTGCAAAGGAAATATCAGGATGGCTATGTGTTAAGTACAGAAGGTTGCCAACCAACTGCCGATACAAGGTAGCATCAACTGATTGAGTAGTGCAAGTGGTAGACAACACAACACCTGATTGAAAAGGAGTAGGGGTTGGCTTGCAGTCAGCCATCCCAAATCTCTGAAGCAAATCAAGAGCATACTTCTGCTGAAAGATAGAAATACTGACAGAAGACTGATGAATCTGAAGACCAAGGAAGTAATACAACAGACCAAGTGTTGTGCCTTGCACACACGCCCCATTTTACCAAATGGAGACCCCCTCTTTTGATTTGGCTTGGAGTCTCAACCTTTCCTCCTTATGATGATGAGAAAGTGAAATTGTGCTTAGAAGGTAGGATTTGTTCCAAATTTGGGTATTTGGTATGCTTGAAGTCATTTGATGTCTTTCAAGATTGATTTGGAGGAATCTTGATTGGTTTGTGCTTAAAAAATAGTTTGTTACCTTTTGTGCTGAAAGTGGGTGTTACTGCATTTTGCGCTAAAATTGCATGTCACTGGAAGTAGTCCTTGAAACTACTACTGCAGGATGTGTCATGTTGGAATTCCTAGTTTTCATGTCTTAGAATTGCAAAATCATGTCAAATCCCATAAGGTTTCACTAAGGGGTCCATACACTTTCATCCTGATGCATGTTCTTGACCCCCTGAAATTGGTTGAGTTTGATGTCCTGAAACCCTGAAAAACTAAGTCTGATATCTGGTGGATCCTCAAAAATCTAGAATCTGCATGTTAAATTCCATGGATCTGGGACCTATTCAAACATCCTGACAGTATATTTCAAAATATTTAAATACTTAAATATATTTTTAAATATACTGTCAGCTAGACTTTTCAAAATCTAGCAGAAAAAATCACCCCAACTGCTTATTGTGCTAATATCTTGTGTCACTGTATATCAGTGCTAAAACCCTTCTGCACAACTTAGCGCTAAAAACCCACTTCATAGGATTAGTGCTAAATATCACCTTCATAGGACATATCCCTCCACCTTCAAAAGCTTCGCTAAGGCATTTTGAGCAAAAAGCGGGCATTTCCTGCATGACCAGATTGGTGCTAAAATGTGTCTTCACCAGATATATCCCGAGCACCCTAAAAACCCCGCAAATCTAGTTGTCAACGAATCCTCCGCCAAAGTGCCTTCATAAGGTTTAGCACTAAAAGTTCACCTGATAGGATCGGCGCTGAAAAGTGCCTTCACTAGACATATCCTATGAAACCTAAAATCCCCACTGATCATGTGAGCAGCAAAATCCCTGCTATAGCATTAAGAAGACTGAGCGCTAAAAATGACCTCCACTGGATATATCCAATGAGGGCCAAAATTCTCGCTTTTTGTAAATTTGGGCTAAAAAACTAAATTTTTAAGGGTGAAAACATGATTTTATTGATGAATTTGATATGCATACCAATCTGTTACATCATGATGAACATTTTTATCAGGTGTTTGTGGATTTTGGGCATGTTTTGCATCAATTAATGTCACTGCACATTGATATCCAGTGACCCCTAAAAATCCCACTGTTTTACAAAAAAGGGGATGAAAACGTAAATAAAAGTCTCCAAATGGATTCAAATGGCCACAAAAACATCCCAGATCATTATATATGCCAAATGGGTACTTGAAAATGATGAAAAACTCAGAAAATCATGTGAAAATCACTGGATTTGTGAAATTGTTCATAAGGAAGTAACATTGACAAGGAGTTGTCCATGATTGATCCACAGCTGCAAATGGACATATTTTGATATATTTTGATGGAAAATGATTGTTTATGATGAAATTGATGCTTGGCATTGTCAATTGTAGGTTGGAGAACACAAAGGAGCTTGTTGGAGCTATCTTGGAAGGATGAACACACAGAGATACAATGCTGATCCAGACATGTAGAATTATCATTTTATCACCTAAATTGTTGCTGTATATGCTAAAAGAAGTTAGTATGATGTCAAAGATGATGGAGATGAGTCCCAGGAGCTAGATGACACTGAAGATCATGCCTACATCATTGTTGTTCCTACAGATCTAGTTGAATGTTTAGGACTTGTTCGCAACTGTTCCAGTCATCTAGTCATGCAATGTCGATCCAGCAAGCATCCAGTTAGATATGCCTTTATCAAAAATATGCCACGTACTCCTCTTGATCTAGTTAGCACATGGTATCCCATTAGGCCACATCAACTCATGTTTTCATGTAACATATGACCTTTTCTTGACTTCTTTTTGTCTTAGAAATTGGCTTTTCCTCATATATAGCCAAATGGGTATCCATTTTGTCTAGATTCAATGTATTTGCAAGCTATAATATGACCTTTCTTTGACTTCTTTTTGTCTTAGAAATTGGCTTTTCCTCATATACAGCCAAATGGGTATCCATTTTGTCTAGATTCAATGTATTTGCAAGCTATATTTTGTCTTTTTCTATCAAGACAAAAGCAAATCTGAGAATGCAACAAATTGTTGTACTTCATTAAATGTGATGTAAATCTAGACCCTTGGTGTTGAGTTAATCTCCATCGTCCATGAAAAACTTGGTATGGTGCCTTGTCTATAAAAGGGCCATCATTTTATCTCATTGTAACTAAGACTTGATACTGAATTGCTGAGACTCTGCTAAATTTTGATCAATACAAAGCAAGTTTTGTAGGTTGCTGGGAATTTGCGTTCTTGTGTTATCTCTTTTGGATTTCATGGTTCATATCAATCAGAAGTTAATTAGATGTACTTTTGCAATGATGCATATATGCTAAGATATTCGATGAATGCTTTGGTTCATACTATTGGTGCTTGCTGATTGTAAGTGGTTGTGTATAGTTAGCCTGAACCTTGTTATTGAATCTAGTTCAATTACATTTCATGAGTTAAGTTGTGCCATTTTTTGGGTGTTTAATGAGTAAATGTAATTTGAAAATCATAAGTTTCCATTGAAGATTGCATCATTTTCTGCCAAATTGTAGTTTCTTAACCTGGTTAAACAGGAGATGGTTTATTGAAAGCATTTGTCTATCTGTAGTATTTTATCCATATTGTGATTGTCACTTAGGTTTCATACTTCCTCTTAACCCTTTACCTTTTTCACTTTCTTTAATCCATTTGTTAGAACTAGGTTTCAAAGCAGCACTCATATTGACAAATCTACTGAGAATATCATAGGGTTGTACACACTTTTCTATCATAGTTTCATCAAACCCTATCATTGCATGTAAGTCCCCTTGTTGATACAGCTAAATCATTCCACTAAAGTTATTCCTGCAAGCTAAGACCTAGCTGTATAAACCTTGGGGAAGTCTTATCTAAGATAGGATTCCTTTCAAGAGAGGTGTGATATCCTACATTTCACTTGTGTTGTTGTGTGCTAAAAACACCATCAACACCAAGGTAAGTCATATCAAAATGCTCCATCAAAGCTCTCTAAGTATCCTTAATCATGGTAGGAGAACTCCCTGTGAGAATCAAGTCATCCACATAAATAACAAGAATGAGAAGATCCCCCCATGTCTCTAAATATAAATTGTAGGATCGGAGTGACATCTAGTGAATCCAGAAGAAAGAAAAAAACTATCCATCTTCTCATACCAAACCCAAAGAGCTTGTTTGAGACCATACAATGAACGCCTCAGCCTGCAAACAAGTGAAGGGTCCTGCACAAAGCCTGGTGTTTGTTCCATGTAGATCTCCTCCTAAAGATCACCATGCAGGAAAGCACTCTTCACATCCATTTGATACACTAGCCAAACCTGAGATGTAGCAATAGAAAGTACCTTCAAAAGTCTTGAAATAGTCGATACCTTCAACCTACGAAAATCCCTGAGCCACTAGATGAGCCTTATACTTATCAATAAAAGTATTGACTGCAAACTTGGTACGATACACCCACTTGCATTGAACCAACTTTCTTCCCTTAGGAAGAGGAACTAAATCCCAAGTATGATTCTTCATTAAAGAAGAATACTCCTCAATCACAACACTTTCCCATTCTGGAACACTTGAAGCATCTAAAAACTTCTAAGGATCAGTAGAAACTGCATGGCTCAAAAGACTGATACCTGAAGCTTGGGAATGAGTGCAACATGTAGCTATGGGATCACCTGCAAGAGAACTAGCATCCTCAAGAAGTGTACGAGCTCATAATGGTCTTGATGGTGCAAGTGGAGGAGGAGATGGAGAAACATCAACAACAAGATCAATACCATCATCAAGAACATCATCATCATCATCTACAGGAAGCAAAACATCATCTGAAGAAGAATTGGGAAGAAGAGAGGAAGGGGCCTGTGATGGAGAATCTTTTGGAGTGAAAGACTCATCAAAATGAACATCATGATGAAAATGTACCTCTTAAGTGATAGGATCAAACAAACGATAACCCTTCACATCCTCATAATAGCCAACAAAAATGAATCGCTAACTTTTCTTCTCCATTGCTTTGCTCCTCCCATCTAGAATGAATGTCCATGCATCATTGCCAAATACTCTGAAGGACACCTTGGGCTTGACATGAGACCAAGCCTCCTCGGGAGTCATATTCCATATTGCCTTGTGAGGCATATGGTTCTGATTGTAGTTGGCACAATTGATAGCCTCTACCCAAAATGATGGAGCCATGGACCAAGATTGAAGCATACAATTTTCCATCTCCCGTAAGGTTCTATTCTTCCACTCAGCCACACCATTCTACTGAAGAGTGTATGGCATTGTGTGCGGATGAAGAATACCTCAAGCATGACAAAAATCCTAAAATGCCTGATTGACATATTCTCTCCCATTATCTGTGTGAATCTTCTGAAGGGAATGCCTTGACATCTTCTCCACAAATGCAAGGAATGTCATGAAAAATTGAGGAACCTCATCCTTGTACTTCAAAAAGTACACCCATGTGCACCAAGATAAGTCATCAATAAAGGCGAGCACATACTTAGCCCCTAAAAATGAAGGAGTTAGGAATGACATAAGGTCACTATGCACCAACTCAAGGAGTGCCGAAGCATGTGTGGCCATACCCTTCGGAAAAAGGATCGCTATGATGTTTTCTAAGAACACAACCTTGACAAACTCCATCAAAACAAGAGATCTTAGGTAGACCTATCACCATATTCTGTGTGCTCATCTATTGAAGATATCTGTAATTTAGGTGCCCAAACCGTTCATGCCAAAGCTTGCTCACAGAATCTGCATGAGCAATAAGGGATGATCCTGATGAAGACTCAAATCTATCAAACCTACACAAATAGGCCACGTCATCAACTGTCCCTATAGCAACAACCTTCTTAGGATCTTGCAACTCTCGAATATTCACATCAATGGGAGAAAAATCAACTACCTTCCCATCACCATGATGACAAATCTGATAGACGGAAAGCAAATTCTGTGAAATATCAGGAACAAGAAGAACATCACCAATGCAACCATCCTGCATCTTAACTGAGCCTGTTCCTACAACCGGGGATTTGTGAAGAGTTCCCAACTGTAATATGAGAAGTACTACAAGAGGAAATAGAATCAAGAAGATCCTCAACATGAGTCATATGATCTGAAGCACCGAAATCAAGAATCTAACTGTTATTGGTAGAGGGTGAAGCCCTTGCTGTGAGAGCTTGCCCTTTTCCTAAGGAAGAAGACTTAGGCATGACAATTTTGTGCTTCTTCATAGCTTCCTCCAATGCTGCTAAGCTCTCAAAACAATGTGCATCATTATGCTCTGACTTTCCATGAAAGGAATAATTTTCCTTCTTCTTCTTAGACTTAGAGGATGACTCCCCAGAGTTAGGAGGAGGAGATGGAGGATTAGCCTTCTGATCATTCTTCACCTTAGGCTTGGAGGGAGGCTCACCACCTATAGATGAATCTGTCTTGGGATTCTTCTTATTCTTACCCTTGCCCTTGGAATATTGAGCCATCAAAGCATGACTCTTAGGAAGAGCATTCATCTGAATCAACTTGGCCTACTCCCTAGTCAATTGATCACAAAATTCCTCAAATGAAGGCATCTTATAATCTTCTCCCATAGCATCCATAGTATAATAGAAGGTAGAGGCAAACACTTGAAAAGGACCTCTTAGCTTAGACAAGATCAAGAAAATACACTCCTTATCATTTTTGGCATGACCACATCCTTTCAATTGCAACAAAATCAACTTGAATTGGGCAAGGAAATCCTGAATAGTGGGGAAGGCATCTAGAGAGAGGTGAGATCAACTTCAAGTTGTAGGATCTTGAACTAATTGACCATACCATACAACTTGGCAAGCTTATCCCACACCTCTTTAGGTGTCTTACACTCCGTAGTATGAAACAACAAATTATCAGACACATGGAGACCTATGAGTCCTCTAGCCTCATCCATTTTGTTTCTATGAACAAATTTTCCAAATGGTTTAGTGAACTCAGGTTGATCGGCATCTAACATTTGCCAAAGACCCCTAGATTGCAACAACTTTGATATTTTGAGCTTCCATGTGTGATAGTTGTGTGGAGTGAGCAATTCAATCCTTGGGTTCGACATGATAAACAAATGAACAAAACAGGGACCAAAATGCAGTATACACCCCCAGAATGAATGAAAACTGAATTTACAACTTCCAACACCAAATTTGCCAAGTAACACTAACAGAAGTAACTGAAACAACTTGCAACTTAAAGCTACTTAAACTATCAAAATATGGAAAAATTCTTGGAAAATCCAAAGCGAAGTTCATCGAAGAAGCTTTCTGACGATATCTTGTTTGTTGAAAACAGACTCCGTTTGCAAAAATTGCGCAAGTTTTAAAAAAAGGCCTATTTTAGGCTCTTCCAGAATCTTCTAGAGCTCTTGGTCACATCATATGACCAAAAAATATGAAGAGACAAAAAATGGGCCTCTTGGGCCAAGAATTGGTTGCCACATCACCACAAGTCACAAGCCACCAAGCAGCCAGTCACCAAGGTCTGATCCACACAAGTTAAGTTAGCAAGTAGCACCACACAATTTCTCCATGTGAGAGATAGAGTCTCAACAACCTTGTGAGCCTTGCTCATAGTTAAGGAAGAGAGTGAGAAGGTATTTTAATGGCAAAAAAGACTACTGCACCACCAATGTGGGATAAAGATCCTTGTGAAATATAAACAAAATTGAACGCCCAAATAACACTCGTATGTACCCACCTCCAACCGCTGCTCTTGATCAAAAACCCTAAACAAATATGTTTGCCAGACTTTAGAAATACTAATGTTTGGTCTTCAAATATTTTTGCCAATAAAAAATGCTGCATAGAAGATAAAAAGATCTTCGGATCTGCCCTCCCATAGATGCTTGATTCTGCCTTTAGTGTGATCAAAATAAATATATTGTTGCTCAAAATAATATGTAGGTAATGCCTCCCAACAAAGAGAAATGCCACTTCTGCTGCGCTTGATCATAATTATATCGCCCTACGTTGAGAAAATTGACCTTTTTCAAACGCCACTCCAAACATGTCTTAATTATGCCAAACCAACAAATGTGGATGGTTGCTAAGTGAGGAATTGGGCTTCCTATGCTATAGCTAGTGTGATGCAGAGCTCCAAGAGAGATTAATACAAAACGCCTGGAACTCCACAGTCACTATGCTTCCTCCTATCGGCAACACATTATACTATTGGCTCAACAATATTTCATTCACCCGATGCTCTTCTTATGCTGATGTCTTCATCCACTTCAAACTTACATTACTTGACCTTCTATGTCAGTTCTGTCTACCCTTTCCGTCGGTCCACACTTGTATCGCAAAACAATGTATGTTTCAACATACAATTGTAACATGCAATCGGGACATACAACTGACAACTTCCTATCACCGGTTTTGCTCACTGTATCTTCAACTACTTTGACCACTACAGCTGATCGCCACTTGCATCTTACAAAATGCATAAAAACAATGTACATCCCCTTATACAGTCTTTGATATGCAAATGCAGGATATGCACAAAATGTTTTCACATACAATTGTGATATACACACACAATGTCTGTGACATAAAATTGACGTATACATAGGAAATGTATCTTCATACATACACGATATACATAGAAATGTATATCTGATATGTTTTCGCATTATATATTTGTTACATGCATTTTCAACATGCATTCACACCCGATATGCTTTGCGATATATACACTGACTGTATAACCGACATGTGCTTTTAGGATACACACATAATGTACTCAGGTATATTAATGATATACACAATGCTTGTATATATTCAGGGAACAACATGAACTTAACCTAGAAGGACTTTTATACATACCTTTCTTCACAGGATGCTACTCGCATACAAATGCGATATACTCACAAATTGTTCCAGCATGCAATTGACGTATATACATAGAATGTATAATTGAATCTCATGCCAATAACCTCCTCTGTAACAAATTTCATAGTTTCTATTCTGCCATGACCATGAACAAAAAGAAACAAGACAGAAAACTATTTTACAAAGCCCATTCCACTGATTTCACAGAAATCCACCAGTGGAATGGTTCTAATAGTTCATCTTGACAACAGAAAAAAACCAACTTCAATATAAAACAATTCTATACAGTTACTATACACAGGACAATTCGATACATAGGAAATTTACATAGAAATCAGAATTTGTAAAACACAACTGACAGAATTTCTATTTCTTCATTCTTACGGAGATTCATACATTTGATAATTTCAAAAGGTGAAAAAGCCAACAACGACCTTCTCCGACACCTCTGCCTCATTTTGTATATCCAACAACTCTCTTATGATTTATCTTAACCAAGATTATAAGCAAAAACCCTAACTAATCTCACGACACTTGTTTGGCTTAAGACAACAAAACTCCTAACAGCTCGACACATTGATTTAATCATCCACATACCCCAATGTCTAATGATGTCCAAATTGGCTTGTTAGGATGACAGATTTGTAACTTCAGTTCTCATAGTGGGGTCTTTTAAACATGAAATGTCAACTTAAATACTACATGACAACATGAAATGTATAAACATATTAAAACCTTATTCTTCTCCCTCAGATGGATATTTATCTTGTTGAAGGGGTGCTCCTGCACCATACTCCCCGGGAGAAGAGATCTCAAGCCCACTTGAGATCAGAGTTTGAAGGTCTACACCATAGTTTGTGATCTGATCTTCAGTTATCCAAACTGCCTCTGAATCAAGTTTCCCGTGCCAAGCCACCAAGTTCTCCGTGTACTTTGTGTTCCTTGTCTTCTTTGTTACTCTTGAGTCTACTATCTTCTTTAATTTTGGTGGATCTTGCTTAGGAATATCATCATCTGCTGCATCCTGCAATGGTTCCTATTCTACATTTGCATTCTGCTTGTATGGAGTTAAATCACATACATTGAAAATGGGTGACAATCCAAGATTAGGAGGAAGTTGGATCTCATAAGCATTCTGCCCACACGTCTTCAAAATCTGACATGGTCCAATCTTCCTCTGCATTAGCTTGGTATATCTACCTTTTGGGAGCCGCTCCTTCTTAAGATTAACCCATACCAAATCTCCAACATCAAATTGTACATCTCTCTTCTTCTTATCAGCATATGCTTTGTACTTCAAAGTAGTTTGTTGGAGTTGTGTCTTGACTTGATCATGCACCTCTTTGATGGCTGATGCAAAAGCTTCTCCATCTACACTAATAGACTCGCCTGTAGGTAGATCTCTCAACTCCAAAATACCCCTGGGATGAATACCATATACCACCTGAAAAGGTGACTTCCCTGTACTCCTATTGATAGTGTCATTATAGGAAAATTCTGCTTGTGATAGAATGTTGTCCCACTTCTCTCCATACTGCCTTGTCAAACACCTTAACAGATTTCCCAATGAACAGTTAACTACTTCAGTCTGACCATCTGTCTGAGGATGGTAGGCTGATGAGAAGGATAAATTTGTTCCAAGCTTCTTCCAAAGAGTCCTCCAAAAGTGGCCAATAAACTTTACATCTCTATCTGACACTATGCTCAAGGGCAAACCATGTATCCTCACTATCTCTTTGAAAAATAGATCTACAACATATGAAGCATCACAAGTGGTTTTGCATGGCAAGAAGTGTGCCATTTTACTAAATCTATCTACTACAACAAAAACACTATCATATCCTTTCCTTGTCCTAGGCAAACCCAATACAAAATCCATGTTTATGCTCTCCCACGGCCTAGAAGGAATGGGTAGTGGCTGGTACAAACCTGCATTAGTGGATCTCCATTTTGCTTTCTGACATATCACACATGCCTCCACAAATCTCCTCACATTTGACTGCAACTTGGACCAATAGTAATGCCTCTTCACCAGATCAAGAGTTTTATCTAGAACAAAATGTCCTGCCATGGCCCCACAATGTTTCTCCCTAATGATATTCAGTCTCATAGAACACCATGGAATACACAACTGTCCACCTTTGAAAAGTAATCCATCTTGGATCAGAAATTTAGAGAACTCAACATGATATTTGTGCCCAAAGGAAGTACATACCTTATAGATTTCTCCAAAGTCTTCATCAGCATCATACATGGCCTTTAAGGAATCAATGCCAACACTTTCTAATTGGATCTGATTCTTGGTTAAGACCCTCTTTCTCAAAGCATCTGCTACCTTATTCTTGACCCCTTTCTTGTGTTTGAGTGTGAAGGTGAAAGCTTGCAAAGTTTCCACCCATTTCATATGCCTATGGTTTAGCTTCTCTTGACTGTTTATGAAACTAAGGGCCTCATTATCTGTGAACACTATGAATTCTTTTGGCAGCAAGTAATGCCTCCACTTTTTAAGCGACTGTACTAGAGCTTACATCTCCAAATCATATGATGAGTATTTCTTCTTTGCATCATTTAGTTTCTCACTGAAAAATGCAATAGGCCTACCTTCTTGATTGAGTACCACCCCAATTTCCATGTGGCTTGCATCACATTCTACCTGGAAAATCTTGTTGAAGTCAGGAAATGCAAGGACTGGCTGCTCTACCACCTTCTTCTTCAATGTTTCAAATGAATCATCTGCCTCCTTTGTCCAAGTGAATGTGCACTTCTGTCCTCCTTTTATGGTGTCAAGCATGGGTGCACAAACATGACTAAACCCTTTTATAAACTTCTTATAGAAGGTTGCTATCCCATGGAAACTTCTAACATCATTTAAGGTTTCAGGAGTTGGCCAAGATAATATGGCTCTTACCTTCTCTTGATCTATTTTTAGTTTGTTATGTGAGATGACAAATCCCAAGTAGATGATCTCTTCCTGCATGAACAAACACTTTCCCAAATTGATCATTAGCTACTCTTCATGTAACTTTTTGAGAACCAAGTCTATATGGTTGAGGTGCTCTTCCCTTGCATTATTGAAAATCAGGATGTCATCTAGATATACTATGACAAATTTTCCCATGAATTCCCTCAAGACCTCATTCATCAACCTCATAAAGGTACTAGGGGCGTTGGACAAACCAAAAGGCATGACCTTCCACTCATATAACCCCTCATTAGTCTTGAATGTAGTTTTCCATTCATCTCCTAGCCTAATCCTAATCTGATGATAGCCACTCTTTAAATCTATTTTTGTGAAATACTTAGCACTGCCCAAACAATCAAGCAAATCTTCTATCCTAGGGATTGGGAACCTATACCTAATTGTTATCTTGTTGATAGCCCTTAAACCAGTACAAAGTCTCCAAGTGCCTTCCTTCTTTGGTGCTAGTACAACCGATACCACACATGGGCTTAAACTCTTACCAATTAGGCCTGTCTCCAACAACTCCTCAATCTGCCTTGCTACCTCTGTATTCTGCTTTGGGGTAAGCTTGTATGCTGCTTTGTTTGGGAGTGTAGATCCTGGAATCAGATCTATGCAATGGCTGATGTCGCTTATAGGTGGTAAGGACCTTGGCATTCCATCAGAGATGATGCCCTTGTATTTGTCCAATAACTCTTAGACAACTGGATCTATGAACCTTTGCCTCTTCTCTCCTTTGACTTTTTGCTGTTGTTCCTTGTTCACCTTTAGGCATAGAATTAGAGCATATGCAACTACTCCTTCTTCTACTATCTCTTTCATGAAATGTTTGCCTTCTACCATCATTGCCTTGACTTCTTTCCCTTTTGATTCCAGCTCATTCTCCATTAATGGTAGTAACTCTATCACCTTACCATCCTTGATGATTGAATATGTGTTTCTAACTCCATCATGGTGTGCTTTCAAGTCATACTGTCATGGTCTTCCAAATAGGAGATGGCAAGCATCCATCTTGGCAATGTCAAACAATAACCTATCCTTGTATGGTCCAATTTGAAACTCCACCCAAGCCTGTTCTTCCACAACTGTTTGCTGACCTTGGGTGAGCCATGAGATCTTGTATGGGAAAGGATGTGGTAGTCTTCTAAGCTTAAGCTTTTCTACCATTTCAAATGACAAAAATTTTTAGTGGATCCGGAGTCAATTAAAACTTTACATACCTTTCCTCTTGCCTTGCAAGTAGTTCTAAAGAGAGACTTCCTTTGTGGGGGTTCTTTGTCAGGCACCTTCATGGTGGTCATTGCTCTCCTAATCATCAAAGATTCTCCTTTCTTAGGATATCCATAACTGTTAGGAGCATTTACACTTTGAGAAGTGTTTGAGCTTGTCACACTTTGACAATCAGATTCTTGGATCAAATTGATCCTCCTTTCTCCTATGGAACTTGTTGCCTTTGTTAGACATCTGCTGGCTATATGGCCTTCTTGGTGGCAATTGTAACATCTGATAGGTCCTCTACCTTGATATCTCCCTCTAAATGATGGTCTTCTACCCCTAAAGTTTCCTCTTTGATTGTAACTTCCCCCTTGGGTTTGACTGTTGTCTCCTTTGTTGCTCTCTTGGTTTGATTCACCTTGGGATCCAAACCCATTTCCTCTGCCTCTGAAAGGACTTCTTCCTCCCCTTTGCTGTCTCCCTCTTCCTCTACTATTCTATTCTTGTCTTCTCTTGAATTTCTCTTCCACCTTGAGTGCCAATTAGTAGCACTTTTGGACTGTCTCTGGGTTATGCAGATTTATGTCTTCTTGGATGGTAAACCTCAATCCATTGAGGTGCCTTGCCACCTTCTCTTCTTCATTCTCCTTTACCTTTGTCTTAACACATAGTTTCATGAACTCTTCTGTGTATGAACTGACATCTAACTCTTTCTACTTTAGGTTTTGTTTCCTCTTATGTAATTGGATGTTCTAATCTAATGGAATATAGGCCTCCTTCACTAAAGCCATCATCTTCTTCCAAGTTGCAACTCTGCTCTTTCCCTCTTTCACCCTATCATCTTGGATGAAATTCCACCAAGTTAGTGTAGCCCCTTTCATTTTGGATTGAGCCATCTTCACTCTTTGGTGGTCTAGTATTTCCTCGGTCTCAAAGAAGTTATTCAAGGAGTCTATCCACTCCATCACTGAATCAGGTTCCATTTTTCCTGCAAACACTAGCAGGTCTATTTTCATATCCATGGTCCTTCTCTCCATGGATTTGAGGGCGTTAAGTAAGGGTCTCTGGTCTACAGGAACCTCTATCTCTTCCTGCTTAGGGATCTCCTCTTCATCCCTGTCTTCTCGCTTACCAGAATCTTCTTCCCCCTTCTCTACTATGTCCCTCAACTTCTCTACCTCTTCTTTCAAGGCTTGATTCTGATCCTGAGTTGCTCTGCTCTCTGCCATTTGCTTTCTCACTAAGGCCACCAACTCAGCGTTGGTCATCTTTCTTGGGTACTCTTGTGACCCCTCTTTGTCTGACATATTGTCTTCTTCTTCTACCCAAAGGATACTCCTTTGCTCTGATACCACTTGATGTAGAGCTCCAAGAGAGATTAATGCAAAACTCTTGGAACTCCTGTAGTATACAACCCCAAAATTTTTTTTTTCCAGAATATAGAACAATGATAAATAGTGTTAGCACAACTAAACTCCTCCGCACTTCTGATCACCAAGATCCCAATTCAGGCAAGGTGAGAGCATAATGTGCTTTAGATTACAAATTAAAACATTGTGCAAATAAGTAAACATTCATCTGCATATGCAGGCATCCACAAGTTGTGGGGATTCACCACTTTTAGTGGGTATGAGAGCAAGAAAGGGAAATTACAATGCCATCCACTTATTCAGTGGGAATACTCCACTTATGCAGTGGGTAGAAACAATAAAGAAAAGTTCATTTATCCACACTGGCGGTAAAACCATCCAGGGGTTACAATATCTTTAATTGTTCTTTCCTCCACACTGGCGGTAAACCATCCAGGGGTACTTAATGATAGAATTACAATGCAATATAATATGCTCTAGTTGATTAAATCAAAGCATAAGAATTAGAACTTGATATAAAAACCCCTGAAGATCACTGATGAGGAAACATACCCTGCATTACAATTGGAAATCATATCATTAATAACTGAAAATGATTTACTTTTCTGCTATATTGGCTGATGACTGAGTTTTTTGCAACTACAAGCTGACTGTCACTGCTGAACGGTGGCCATGGAGGAAGCTCAAAATGCCAAACACCACAATGCAAACTCACCCCTTTCAAACTAATCTAAAACTGATTAATATCTTCATAAGATAAATCTGAGCACATAGATTTATCTTCAACAAGGAAATCTGTAGCATAATGATTTCCGTACCCCTACATAGGACCGTACGGCCAGGAATGATAAATATGTTCACTCTACTCAAGCAACAACTCTAAACTCCAATCAAACACCCAAGAAAGTGGCGTTTACTCCCAACAAACAAATCCCAAATGATATCTTGGCTAGATAACCCACAATTAATTTTCTATGCAAATCGTACTCTTTCAGCAAGTACGGACTTCCTGGTACAGACTCTCATGCACAGTTTATTACAGCATTTAATCCACTACAAATAGGATGGATAGAGACTCAAACATCACACAATATCATTCCCATTGATAAAGATTTATCAGACATCACCATTTGTTTTTCTGATCAGATCGTACTATCCAGTATGTACGGCAGCAAGATACAGAAAATGCCAATTAATACCATCCCACCTCAAGGTAAAACTGAAACAAACTCTCACACAACAATATATATATATATATATATATATATATATATATATATATATATATATATATATATATATATATATATATAAAACCCACACCAAAAACTGAGACTATAAATGCATATATATAAACTTCTCAAAAATTCATTGAAATTCAATGAAGCCCAATGCAACCTCTGTGTGAAGTCACCAATCTCCAGCTAGGAAGGATATTGCACCATCGAAATTGGACTTCTCCATGAGGGTTTCCGTCCTCAAGAAGGAAGAATGATCAATCTGGTTCAATTCCAGCAGCATAGCATTAACAAATCAGGCCCCCTTCCAAATGAGCTCATATCTTCTTTTTATAAGCACCTGGGAGTTAGAAAACCAATCTTTCTTGAAATTAGAGCTTTTTTGCACTTCCCTTAGAAATAATTTCTAATATCAAGTTATGTGCACACTTAAGTGACTAGGGAATTAAAAATTATAACATTTCCCTTTTTCCCATCAAGTCATAACATTAAGTCACTTTTTAAAATAACCTGCCTTAAACTTTAGTGCACCAATAATAATAAAACTTAGTTTAATTATCAAATTAAACAACCTTATAACTCCAATTTGATAATTAACCCAAAAATGATCCCAAACCATTCCCTAGCCCATCGGGATCATGAGATAGGCTAATGGTCCCATTCTGACTAGGCTTGGAAAGGGGACATTACAGTCCTCCCTCCCAAAAATTGCTTGTCCCCAAGCAATTGTAATACAGGATGCTGCAAGATGTCTTCTCCTTCCCACGTTGCATCCTCAAGAGGAAGATCCTTCCATTTGATTAGGTACTCTTTAATAGTCTTCTTCCTCAACACCCTCTCTCTTTGATCAAGAATAGCCTCAGGTACGAGTTCGAGTCTCCCTTCATCATCAATAGGTGGCAATATTGATGATGGCACAATGTTCTGTCCAAGAGCCTTTTTAAGGCGAGAGACATGGAAAATGTTATGTATTTTGCTATGCTCAGGCAATTCCAACTCATACGCAACCTCTCCATGCCTACCAATGATTTTGAAAGGCCCATAAAAACGGGGCTTCAACTTTTTAGCCCCACTTTTTTTGATAGAAGACTGTTTGTAAGGCTGAATTCTGACATATACCATATCCCCTATTGCAAAAACCCTCTCTATACGCTGCTGATCAGCGTACAACTTTTGCTGATTTTGAGCAGATCTGATATTTTCTTTCAATGCTTTCAACAAGTCCTGGCTGTCCTGCAAAAATTCTTTAACTCTAGGAACTCGACTGTCACCAAACAACATGTCAGTGAAGCTAGGAGCTTCATATCCATACAAGGCCATGAATGGAGACATTTTTATTGACATGTGATAAGAAGAGTTGTAACAATACTCACCAACATGTAACCATCTTACCCATGCCTTCTGCTGTCCTGATACATAACTTCTAAGATAACCTTCAAGCCACTTGTTAACTATTTCAGATTGTCCATCCGTTTGAGGATGGTAACTGGTGCTTGGGGTTAATTCTGTGTCACACAGTCTGAATAGTTCCTTCCAAAATAAGCTCAAGAACTTGCTGTCACGGTCACTAACGATGCTCCTTGGCAACCCATGAAGTTTGAACACTTCTCTAAAAAACAATTCAGCCACCTGAACTGCAGTAAATCCTGTAGAAACAGCATAAAAATGAGCAAACTTCGTCAATCTATCAACAACCACAAAGATACTATCCCTCCCTTGCACCCTAGGAAGGCCAGTGATGAAATCCATAGCCAAACTTTCCCACTTTTGATTGGGAATGGGCAGTGGTTGGAGCAGACCAGCCGGATAAGTGTTCTCAAACTTGTTCTGTTGGCATACAGAACACTCTCTGATATGTTTGCAAACCTCTTCTTTCAACCCCTTCCACGTAAATCTCTCTCTTATCTGTTTATATGTTTTGAATATGCCTTGGTGACCAGCCAAGGGTGAATCATGAAATGCCTTCAAAATCAGAGATTTAATCTTGGAGTTTGGAACCAAAAAGACTCTATTCTTGTATAAAATCAGACCTCCATTTACCTCATATTTATCATCTTTGAGGGTCCCATCTACAACACTTGATGCAAAAGAGTCCTTGGCATATTCGAGAATGATCTGTTCTTTCCAATCAGCCACCAACTCCACCATAGAATGTATATATGGCCTTCTTGACAAGGCATCAGCTACAACATTCTTTTTGCCTTTAACATAAACAATCTCAAAATCAAAAGCTTGCAACTTGCTTACCCATCTTTGTTGCCTTTCATTCAAATCCTTTTGGCTCATGAAGTATCTTAAACTGTTATGATCTGTTTTGACAATAAACTTGCCTCCCACTAGATATTGACAAAATTTAACTAAAGCATGCATTATGGCAAGCATTTCTTTGTCATAAATAGAATAATTTTTTTCAGCACCCCTTAATTTTCTACTTTCAAAACAAATAGGATGATTATCTTGCATCAAAACAGCCCCAATACCTTCTCCAGAAGCATCACATTCCAATTCAAATGGCTTAGAAAAATCTGGTAGTGCAAGAACAGGGCTACTACATATGAGTTGTTTGAACCTATCAAAAGCATCTTGGGCTGATTGAGACCATTTGAAGGCTCCTTTCTTTGTAAGGTCCGTGAGAGGAGCTGCAACTTGTGAAAAACCTTTCACAAATCTTCTATAAAACCCACACAAACCAAAAAAACCTTTCAATTGAGTAAGGTTTGTAGGTGGGGGCCACTCTAGAATGGCTTTGACTTTTTCTTTATCCATGCTAACTCCTTTAGCACTGATAACATGGCCTAAATATACAATCTTCGTTAGGCCAAACTCACACTTAACTTCTTTGGCAAACAATGAATTAGCCTCCAAAATACCAAGAACCACATCTATATGCTGCAAATGCTCTTTCCAGGTCTTACTGTAGATGAGTATGTCATCAAAAAAAACCAACAAAAACTTTCGAAGCTGCTCGCTGAAAATTTTGTTCATACAAGATTGAAAAGTTGCAGGGGCATTTGTTAATCCAAAGGGCATGACTAAGAATTCAAAATGCCCATAATGGCACCTAAAAGCAGTTTTTTCAATGTCCTTCTCCCTCATTCTTATCTGGTGATAACCAGATCTCAAGTCTATTTTTGAAAAATAGACCGCTCCATGAAGCTCATCTAACAACTCATCAATTCTTGGAATCGGATATCTATTTTTAATGGTCCTCTTGTTGAGCTCCCTATAATCAATGCATAAACGGAGAGTACCATCTTTCTTTTTCACCAACACTACTGATGAAGCAAAATGACTTTTGCTTGGTCTAATAAAGCCCATGTCCAGCAATTCTTTGAGTGTCCTCTCGATTTCATCCTTGAATCTTTTTGGCTGCCGGTATGGAGTAGTGATGATTGGTTTTGTCCCATCTTCAAGTTCTATAATATGCTCAATGCCTCTATTAGGAGGCCTTCCAGGAGGAAGATTACTAAAAACTTTACTATGCTTACTCAACAAATCTTGAATATCAGGATGATAGGATCTACTTTCCTCCTTGGTAGGAGTAGGCATGATGACACATTGAGCAGCCCACTCAATCTGATCATTTCGGAACAGCCTCTCCATTCTTTTTGCAGTCACCACCCTTGGTCCTCCAGTGGATATACCTCTTAACACAACCTTCTTACCATTATGGTCAAACTTCAATTCCAATGTTTGTAAATTTAAACTCATATCTCCTAATGATTTCAGCCACTGAATACCAAGAACAACATCAGTATCCGTAATACTTATCACATAGAAATCATCTACAACTTCATGATTTCCAATTTGCATGGAAAGCTAAGGTAATCGTCTATTACAAGACAGTGTAAATCCATCTGCAACAACAACTTTAAAACCTTCAAACTCCTCAGGTTTCAATCCCCTTCTAGCAACAACTCCTTCATCAATGAAGTTGTGTGACGCACCAGTGTCAATGAGAGCAATTATTCTTTGGCCACCAAGTACCCCACGAACCTTGAAAGGATCATTCCTTTGGTTCCCAGATAATTGAGAAAATGTTACTACATTTTCCTTGTTTGCCTCTGCCTCTTCTAAGTCATCCACAGCTTCGTTCTCACTTGATTCATCTTGCTGATCTGAATTTTCTGATTCAGATTCAGCAGTAACATATGCCTCCATTTGTTGTGCTTTCCCTTTCTCATAGCATTTATGCCCAGGAGCCCAAGGTTCCTTACATGTGAAGCATAATTTTTTCCTCCTAAGTTCATTTCTGACTTCATCATCCATCTTAGGGAAAGAGGATTTGGGCTGATTGAATTCTTTCTTGAATGGTCTTTTATCCTTCTTTGATGTGAATGGTTTAGAATAGAACTTGCTTCTTGGTGTAGTGAACTCCATATTCCTTGCTTTCTTGATGGCTTCATGCAATGAGTTTGGTTCTAAAGCCTTAACTAAACCTCTTAATGGCTCCATCAATCCTTCCACAAAGAGATATGTCAACCTAGCTTCTGAAATATCAGTCACCATAGCAGCAATCCTCTGAAATTCAGCGATGTAAGCATCCACTGAATCTTTTTGTCTCACTTGAGCCAACTGTTTAAAGTGACTTTCAGGATCATACTTGTCAAATCTATCAATTAATCTTTGAGTAAAATCTGCATAGGACGTAATCAGGCTATGACCTTGAGTGATCATGCCATGAGTCCACCAATCATGTGCATCACCTTCAAGGTGGGCAGCTGCAAATTTGATAGAATCCAACTCCAACATAGGATTCAAGCTCAAATAATTGTCCATCTTTTGTACCCAAGACCTGGCTGTGCATTTTGATGAACCATCAAAAGGCGGAATAGGAACTTTACCAAGCTTCTTTTGCACATCCTGATTTTGAATCCGGGGTCTATTTCGATACTTAATTTGACAAAATTCATTGAAAGACATAATATTCTGAAAATCATCACCATAAGACTCCCATTCACGTCTATAATCAGCAAAGCTTTCTGTGACCAACTGCTGTCCTCCATTAGGATTTTGTTGCTGACCCAAAAACACAGGCATCATAGGTCTGGAAGATGTAGTTCTAGATGCATAAGTGGCATTGTGTGGTTGACCAGCATTATTGGAATTGCTAGCCTCTCCTTGATTTCCATCATTACCTCTATTGTTACAAGGTGTCTCTCCTCCCAGATTTTGACTTACTAACTGAGCCAACAATCTGTTCATCTGATGATTACTTCTAACAAGATCTTGCTGGCCTCGGGCTAGTTCATTCAATATGTCTCTCATACTGGGCTCCTCTGGTTGCCTTTCACCCATATTTTGATCCTCTTCTGATTCTGAATCAAAACGAGGATTTTGTCTTCTTCTGTAGGTGATGAACTCAGTATCCTCTGGATTCATCAAATGTGTAAGCCACTGAACTGAGACTCACTAAAGGCTGATTTGAAGAACATAGGCTGGCAGGAGTGACCAGCTTTGATACCACTGTAGTATACAACCCCAAATTTTTTTTTTTCCAGAATATAGAACAATGATAAACAGTGTTAGCACAACTAAACTCCTCCGCACTTCTGATCACCAAGATCCCAATTTGGGCAAGGTGAGAGCATAATGTGCTTTAGATTACAAATTAAAACATTGTGCAAATAAGTAAACATTCATCTGCATATGCAGGCATCCACAAGTTGTGGGGATTCACCACTTTTAGTGGGTATGAGAGCAAGAAAGGGAAATTACAATGCCATCCACTTATTCAGTGGGTATACTCCACTTATGCAGTGGGTAGAAACAATAAAGAAAAGTTCATTTATCCACACTGGCGGTAAAACCATCCAGGGGTTACAATATGTTTAATTGTTCTTTCCTCCACACTGGTGGTAAACCATCCAGGGGTACTTAATGATAGAATTGCAATGCAATATAATATGCTCTAGTTGATTAAATCAAAGCATAAGAATTAGAACTTGATATAAAACCCCCTGAAGATCACTGATGAGGAAACATACCCTGCATTAGAATTGGAAATCATATCATTAATAACTGAAAATGATTTACTTTTCTGCTATATTGGCTGATGACTGAGTTTTTTGCAACTACAGGCTGATTGTCACTGCTGAACGGTGGCCATGGAGGAAGCTCAAAATGCCAAACACCACAATGCAAACTCACCCCTTTCAAACTAATCTAAAACTAATTAATATCTTCATAAGATAAATCTGAGCACATAGATTTATCTTCAACAAGGAAATCTGTAGCATAATGATTTCCGTACCCCTACATAGGACCGTACGGCCAAGAATGATAAATATGTTCACTCTACTCAAGCAACCACTCTAAACTCCAATCAAACACCCAAGAAAGTGGCGTTTACTCCCAACAAACAAATCCCAAATGATATCTTGGCTAGATAACCCACAATTAATTTTCTATGCAAATCGTACTCTTTCAGCAAGTACGGACTTCCTGGTACGAACTCTCATGCATAGTTTATTACAGCATTTAATCCACTACAAATAGGATGGATAGAGACTCAAACATCACACAATATCATTCCCATTGATAAAGATTTATCAGACATCACCATTTGTTTTCCTGATCAGATCTTACTATCCAGTATGTACGGCAGCAAGATACAGAAAATGCCAATTAATATCATCCCACCTCAAGGTAAAACTGAAACAAACTCTCACACAACAATATATATATATAAAACCCACACCAAAAATCGAGACTATAAATGCATATATATAAACTTCTCAAAAATTCATTGAAATGAAGCCCAATGCAACTTCTGTGTGAAGTCACCAATCTCCAGCTAGGAAGGATATTGCACCATCGAAACTGGACTTCTCCATGAGGGTTTCCGTCCTCAAGAAGGAAGAATGATCAATCTGGTTCAATTCCAGCAGCATAGCATTAACAAATCAGGCCCCCTTCCAAATGAGCTCATATCTTCTTTTTATAAGCACCTGGGAGTTACAAAACCAATCTTTCTTGAAATTAGAGCTTTTTTGCACTTCCCTTAGAAATAATTTCTAATATCAAGTTATGTGCACACTTAAGTGACTAGGGAATTAAAAATTATAACATTTCCCTTTTTCCCATCAAGTCATAACATTAAGTCACTTTTTAAAATAACCCGCCTTAAACTTTAGTGCACCAATAATAATAAAACTTAGTTTAATTATCAAATTAAACAACCTTATAACTCCAATTTGATAATTAACCCAAAAATGATCCCAAACCATTCCCTAGCCCATCGGGATCATGAGATAGGCTAATGGTCCCATTCTGACTAGGCTTGGAAAGGGGACATTACAACTCCACAGTCACTATGTTTCCTCCTATCGGCAACACATTATACTATCGGCTCAACAATATTTCATTCACCCGATGCTCTTCTTACACCGATGTTTTCGTCCACTTCGAATATACATTACTTGACCTTCTATGTTAGTTATGTCTACCCTTTCCACCGATCCACACTTGTATCACAAAACAATGTATGTTTCAACATACAATTGTAACATGCAATCAGGACATACAACTGACAACTTCCTATCGCCAGTTTTGCTCACTGTATCTTCAACTACTTTGACCACTACAGCCGGTCACCACTTGCATCTTACGAAATGCATAAAAACAATGTACATCCCCTTATATAGTCTTCGATATGCAAATGCAAGATATACACAAAATGCTTTCACATACAATTGTGATATACACACATAATGTCTGTGACATATAATTGACGTATACACAAAAAATGTATCTTCATACATACGCGATATACACAGAAATTGTATATCCAATATGTTTTCGCATTGTATATTTGTTACATGCATTTTCAACATGCATTCACACCTGATATGCTTTGCGATATATACACCGACTGTATAACCAACATGTACTTTCAGGATACACACATAATGTACTCAGGTATATTAATGATATACACATTGCTTGTATATATTCAGCGAACAACATGAACTTAACCCATAAGGACTTTTATACATACCTATCTTCACAGGATATACACAAGATGCTACACGCATACAAATGTGATATACTCACAAACTGTTCTAGCATGCAATTGACATATATACATAGAATGTATAATTGAATCTCATGCCAATAACCTCCTTTGTAACAAATTTTGCAGTTTCTATTTTGCATGACCACGAACAAAAAGAAATAAAACATAAAACTATTTTACAAAGCCCATTCCACTAATTTCACAAAAATCCACCAGTGGAATGGTTCTAATCGTGTATCTCGACAACAGAAAAAAACCAACTTCAATATAAAACAATTCTATATAGTTACTATATATAGGACAATTCGATACACAGGAAATTTACACAGAAATCAGAATTTGTAAAACACAACTGACAGAATTTCTATTTCTTCATTCTTACAGAGATTCATACATTTGATAATTTCAGAAGGCGAAAAAGCCAACAACGACCTTCTCTGACACCTCTACCTGATTTTGTATAGCCAACAACTCTCTTCTGATTTAGCTTAACCAAGATTATAAGCAAAAACCCTAACTAATCTCACGACACCTGTTTGGCTTAAGACAACAAAACTCCTAACAGCTCGACACATTGATTTAATCATCCACATACCCCAATGTCTAATGATGTCCAAATTGGCTTGTTAGGATGATAGATTTGTAACTTCGGTTCTCATGGTGGGGTCTTTTAAACATGAAATGTCAACATAAATACTACATGACAACATGAAATGTATAAACATATTAAAACCTTATTCTTCTCCCTCAGATGGATATTTATCTTGTTGAAGGGGTGCTCCTGCACCACAGTGTCAAGAAGTTTGTCCTCGGCCTTAATCCAGAGCAGATCTACAACTCTCTCCTTGTGCAGGTGTGTCTCCTCCTTGTGGGACTTGCCCAGCATGGTAGGGGCAAAGTGGAAGCTATCTCCAAGCGAAGTGTAGGATTTAAACTCCAGTTGATGCTTTGTGTGCCAATAAAATGACACTTACAAAGCAAACAAATCGATCTCAATGCCAGTGAATAATCAATGAGCAGGAAGGGGTTACAGTCACAGTTGCTCTAATACCATGTTGACACACCCAGGAGCCTTTATTGCAAGCCAAAATAACCTTCACCAAACACTAAGAAGAAACACGAGAAGGTATTTCACCAAGACAACGAAAAATATACATTGAGATGAGATATAATACAATGTACAACTCCAGATATAAATAGTCTGGGTGTGATGAGGAGTGGGAACAACCAACCCCAACTACCTCAATGGCAAAATAAATAAAAACATTATTAATCTAATAATGTAACTGCCGGGTAGCCTAAGTAAACTTAAGCCTACTCTAAAAAAAATCATTTAGAGAAAATTTGAGATTGGTAATTTGGTTCTTCATGCAAATCCTAAAAATCTAAATGTAAGAGAATTGAGAGGTAATTTCTATCCAAACTGATTGGTACCATTTATTATTACTGTAGACACCTAAATATGACCACGTCCTACCATCACCTAATGCATCCATAATCTCCCCTTCTAATCATCAATTCAATCATTCTTCTAATATTAATTAAATAATATCATTTATTTAACTAATAAATCTGATCTTCTTCCCAACATTAATTAAATAAATCATTATTTCAACACTTCTTCTAATGTTTCGACCTTTAATAAAATAAATCAACATTTATTTAAGTAAATTATCCATCTTATTTCCATTCCTCCACAAATCAACTAAATAGGTAATATTTATTTAATTCATCTATTTTCCCCCTCATCATTAGTTGAATAAACAAATGATGTATACTCAACTAATTAATCACTTACACAATCCTAAGCATTATTAGCCAAGTCAACCTTGCACATGGCTCTATGCATGCACAAGGCTCCATAAAATCCTCTTATCAAATCTTGTCCGTCCAATCAATCTAGAAAATATCCACCATCCAAATCCCTTGAATCATGGACCTCCTCATGTGCACCAATCACAAGGTGACACTTGGGGGTTCTCATGCATGCTTGCCTCTGATTCAACCCTAGCTCTTGATCTTCCAAATCAATTTCATCCATTGATCCTCCTCATCCAAAATCTATAAATGGACCCTCCATAAGCCATTTCTAAGTCTTCTGGGAATACATGGTTATGCTGTCCAAGTGAGCAATCAAATTCTCTCTCATCCACACAAAATCCACTTTGAGCATAACCACCATTGCTGCAACAAAGGGCTTTTGGGTGAGATATTTCTAGTTGTATTTCATCCTTGTATGCATGCTCTTTTTCTTAACTTGAGGTTGTACTTAGGCGTGAAATAGGATTTAGATTTTATATTTTGAATCCTTTATTTGTGTTTCACATTTAGGTACATACAATTACTTCCAAGTATGGAACAAGAGCATTTGGTTTATCTGACATGGATGGAAAAGCACTTAAAGATCCAATTAATATCAAGCATCTATGGCATAATCATGTTTGAGGTACACATTGTTTTTTACTTTTATGATATACGATGTAAGTAGGTTTTAGTTTTAGATGGTTATATTTTCAATAGATTTTAGATTTAAAGGGTTTCATATTCATATGGTTATAGTTTTGGGGGGTTACAGTTTCAATGGGTTTCAAAGTTATAGGGTTTTAGATTCAAATAATTACAATTGCAGGTTTGAGTTTTAGAGGGTTTCAAATTTAGAGGGTTTGAGATTAAGAGGGTTATAGTTTCAAAGGGTTACAATTTTAGTGGGTTTTTTAATCAAAGGGTTTTTAATTTATTGAGGATTTAGTTATAGGGGCTAGATTTAGATTGTTTTTATTTTTAGTGGGGCATTTAGCTTTGACAAATCTTATGGCTCATTCTCCTTATCCACATGACACTTGTTTCCTACCTACATGCATGTCATTTCTCTATCATTAGTTTTAGGTGATCTTATCCTTGCATACTTAATGTGCTTTCATATCTATGCTTGCATGCTTACATCTTACATGACACTTATCTATACTTACATGTTTTTATCTAGCACCTTGGCTATTTTTGTTTGTCCTTACTGTTGGGAGAAACATTGGGAAGCACCTTAATGTCTCTTATTACACATGATTTATGATTATATCTCGTTATCTTATCTCATTCTTGTCACATGATGATATGTATGATACTTTAAAATAATTACAAAGCTTACACGATCTTATATTTTTACATGTTACTTGTTTTCCTCTCCTCCAATTCCTTGCATCCTTTATATTGAATTGATTGGAGGGGCATATATGTCATGGGCCTTCCCAGCCTACTTGATCTCACTTCATCTGATTTAATATTTTAAATTCATTTGATGTAAATGCATTGTTTGACAAACATTTTGACAACTTGCAAGATCTCTTGACATGAGGGAAAAAGTTATAGATTTGATAGTGATTGAGTTCATTGTTTTTGCATTAACTCAAATAGTTTCTGACAAAAGAATGCTAGTTTGCTTGGTATGTACACCACAACAAAATAAATATACTATATTAAAGGAAGGACACTGATGCAGAGGCATCCACACTATAACCTTACAATACAGCATGGATGTCTGCAGCCCATCATCATCATCATCATCATCACCATCATCATCATATTTTGCTTAATACTGTCAGCATCATCATATTTCCTGCGCCGACCGATATCCTCCTGATGACAAGCCTCGCCCGTTCGCATGTCAACAGCATCACCTTATTCGATTATCGACAGCATCATCATGTTTGACCAGCGCGAACATCCTCCTGACGTCCACTGTTCACTTCCGCGACAACTTTCGCCTTCGCTATCTTCAGCATCATGATATTCAACATCATGATAATCAACAGGATAAAGAACATCCGGTTCCTTCCATTTATCCTGATGATGACCAACCTTCACTTCTCGCACCGTCCCTTTGATACTGACGTCACCCGATATCCTGATGACGTATATCCTGATGACGATGACGTCACCCGCAGCTCCTCAATATCCTGCTGCTCCGAAATATCCTGATGACGTATATCCTGATGATGATGACGTCATATCCTGATGTTGGCCAAACTTAGCTTTTTCGGCCCGTGATCAACCCGATCTTCTTCCTTAAGCCGATACGCTCCTCCTCGGCCCTCCTGATGATGATCACCCCGACGCACATTCACTTCATGCACTCAACTGCATCATGCCGATCTCCTCTTACTCGGATGATGATGCCTGAAGCGACTGCAGGATATACGCAGAAATATCCTGATGATGCCGTTTTCATGAATTTTTAGCCTTAGCGAAATTTCACTTCGCCGATCCTCCAGGGATGACCCGATCCACTTCCAGGGTGATCTACCACACTTTATCAGCTCGACCTAGCACATGCCCATGCTAGGGTCTTCAACACCTTTCAGCCGCGATCCTGCACACCTGCATGCAAACAAACAAACTAACACCTACCCTACTGTACATAACCATTCCACCGATCAGATGAATCAACCGGTGGAATGGATCAGCGAATCCATGAAAACCACCCAGATGCAGTAAATCGATTAAACAATAGAGACCAAACAGAAATTGAACAGAACAGGATCTCTTATTCGATTTCAAAAGATGCTATTACAATATTCAGTCTCTCCTCTCGCAAAGTCTGATCGATGATCTATATCCAATATCAACCGATCCTCATGCTTAAATAGATTTTCCTGCGAGTACTACTGACCCGACTCCAAGCGGCTGGGAACTCTCCAGGCGGCTGGGAGATCCAAACGAACACACATCATGACAACTGTCCTAACAAACTGGCTAAAAAATAGCAAAAGCATGGTCAGCATGATCTTATCATGATCAGCATGACCTTATTACATGCATTGGTCTTATCTGACCTTCTTGGAAACATAAACAAGACCTAAAACTACTAACTGCCTCATGAAGGCCAGCTGTCAGGTAGGTGCTCCTGCACCAGACTCCCCAACAGAAAAGAACTCATGTCCCATGAGTTTAGTATGTGGAAGTCCATAACCTTTACACTTTGCCTTAGCAATATGCTGATCTGTTCCAGCTTTGTCCTCTGCTGGCTCTTGGCTGCTCCAAGTCTTCTGCACTGTACCTTGCTTTCTGGCAAATAAATCCTCATGCCTGTCAATGTAGGCCTTTCTCTCATATACCCTGTGTTTGTCAGGTTGTCTGACCAGAACCTCTGTCAGAACTGCCTCTGGAACTTCTGAAATGTTCAATCCTGTCTCCCTTTCAATCTTTATAGGACAAGCAATAGTCCCAACTATGACAATATCCTTGTCATTCCTCTCAACTGGTTGCTGTGTGCAAACCTGTTTCTGCACCTGCTGCTGATCTCTGTCAGTCAAAACTAAAACTTTCTTCAATCTGTTATCCTTAACAACTTCTTTCTCTGCAGTATCCTCATCTGCTTTTATGCCTACTCCTATAGGCATCTGCACAAATTCCTTCTTTCCCATTAAAATGATTTTGGCTGCCCCCTATGCTGCAGCACCTGCCTGCAATGGCATCAACTTCATAGTCTTCCCATCTTTCTTGATGGTATAGGTATTAGCGTACCCATCATACAGTACCCTTCTATCAAATTGCCATGGTCTACCCAACAGTAGGTGACAACATTCCATGGGCAAAATATCACACAAAATTCTATCCTGATATGCTCCAATCTGAAAATCCACATATGCCTGTTCAGAGACAAAAAGTGATTGACTATCACTTACCCAAGATGCCTTGTAAGGGTGTGGATGTGGAATCCTTTCCAAATTCAGTTTATCCACCATTTCCTGAGATACCATATTGTCTGTTGAACCAGTATCAATGACAACCTTACATTTTTTACCTTTGCTCTTGCATATGGTCTTGAAAAGAGCTCTTCTTTGTGGGGATTCTTTGTCAGGTACCTTCATGGTAGTCACTGTTCTTCTCATCATCAGAGACTCTCCACTCTCTGGGTATACATAATTATCAGGCTCCTTATCCTTTTGATAAGTGTTTGAACTCTGCACACTTTGCTCTACTGTCTCTTCTTGTACAAGTTGTACTCTCTTGTCATTTGTTCTATCATTTCTGGATGATGAACCTTTGTTTTCTGGACATTTGAAAGATGGATGACCAAACTCACCACAGGTGTAACATTTTCCTGAAAATGTAGTGGAACCTCTACCACCTCCAAATCTTCCTTTATTACCTTTCCATCCACCTCTGAAATCAGACTGTCCCTGTCCTTTACCAGTGTCTTCTTGACCCTCATTGGTTTGCTTTTGTGTAGGGGCTGCTCCTCTTCCCCTCATATTATTTCCTCTTCCTCTCATGGACTTATCATGTCCTCTATTCATCTTTTCTTCAATCCTGATTGCCATTTGATAACAATCCTCCACATTCTTAGGGTTAGCTAAAACTAACTCATCCTGTATGTTAAATCTCAAACCAGCCAAGTACCTAGCCACCTTTTCTACCTCATTCTCATGATGACCAGATCTCATACTCAACTTATAAAACTCCTCAGTATATGCCTTCACATCCCTTTCCTTCTGCCTTAAAAATTGCAGCTTCTTAAACATCTGGATTTCATAATCCCTTGGCAAGAATTTACCTTTGATCCTTGCTACCATCTTATCCCATGAAGTGATCTTTGACTTCCCTTGTTTCCTTCTCTCAGATTGTACATAATCCCACCATACCAAAGCATGACCTCCTAACTTGGTCTTTGCAATCTTTACCTTCTGATCCTCAGCAACATCTTCACATTCAAAGTGATTATCCAGTGCAGCAATCCAATCCAGCAACTCATCTTCATTCAAACTTCCAGTATACTTTGAAACATCAACCTTTACCTTAGGTTTATCACTCTGTACTGCCTTTAACAGTTTTGCCAATCTCTGGTCTTCAGCATCCAGATCTTCAGCTACCTCTTCATACTCTTCCACAGTATCTTCATCTTCTTCAGACTCACTGTCTGCCACTTCCCTCTTTTTGTTCTTTTCCAGGGCTGTAAGCCTAGCTTGAAGTGCTTCAGCAAGCTCCTTCATCTTCCTCATCTCTCTGGCATGTTTCTCCTTCATCTCCTGCAATTCCCTTGCAGTACCACTACCTTTCGGAGGCATTTTGTCAACCTCTTAATCAACACACAACACACAATCAACACTACCTCTGCCCTTTCGGTGACAGAATCAACACACAACAGCCCAGATGTTTTGCTGAGCTCTGATACCACTATGATGCAGAGGCATCCACACTATAACCTTACAATACAGCATGGATGTCTGCAGCCCATCATCATCATCATCATCATCACCATCATCATCATATTTTGCTTAATACTGTCAGCATCATCATATTTCTTGCGCCGACCGATATCCTCCTGATGACAAGCCTCGCCCGTTCGCATGTCAACAGCATCACCTTATTCGATTATCGATAGCATCATCATGTTCGACCAGCGCGAACATCCTCCTGACGTCCACTGTTCACTTCCGCGACAACTTCCGCCTTCGCTATCTTCAGCATCATGATATTCAACATCATGATAATCAACAGGATAAAGAACATCCGGTTCCTTCCATTTATCCTGATGATGACCAACCTTCACTTCTCGCACCGTCCCTTTGATACTGACGTCACCCGATATCTTGATGACGTATATCCTGATGACGATGACGTCACCCGTAGCTCCTCAATATCCTGCTGCTCTGAAATATCCTGATGACGTATATCCTGATGATGATGACGTCATATCCTGATGTTGGCCAAACTTAGCTTTTTCGGCCCGCGATCAACCCGATCTTCTTCCTTAAGCCGATACGCTCCTCCTCGGCCCTCCTGATGATGATCACCCCGACGCACATTCACTTCATGCACTCAACTGCATCATGCCGATCTCCTCTTACTCGGATGATGATGCCCGAAGCGACTGCAGGATATACGCAGAAATATCCTGATGATGCCGTTTTCACGAATTTTTAGCCTTAGCGAAATTTCACTTCGCCGATCCTCCAGGGATGACCCGATCCACTTCCAGGGTGATCTACCACACTTTATCAGCTCGACCTAGCACATGCCCATGCTAGGTTCTTCAACACCTTTCAACCGCGATCCTGCACACCTGCATGCAAACAAACAAACTAACACCTACCCTACTGTACATAACCATTCCACCGATCAGATGAATCAACCAGTGGAATGGATCAGCGAATCCATGAAAACCACCCAGATGCAGTAAATCAATTAAACAATAGAGACCAAACAGAAATTGAACAGAACAGGATCTCTTATTCGATTTCAAAAGATGCTATTACAATATTCAGTCTCTCCTCTCGCAAAGTCTGATCGATGATCTATATCCAATATCAACCGATCCTCATGCTTAAATAGATTTTCCTGCGAGTACTACTGACCCGACTCCAAGCGGCTGGGAACTCTCCAGGCGGCTGGGAGATCCAACCGAACACACATCATGACAACTGTCCTAACAAACTGGCTAAAAAATAGCAAAAACATGGTCAGCATGATCTTATCATGATCAGCATGACCTTATTACATGCATTGGTCTTATCAGACCTTCTTGGAAACATAAACAAGACCTAAAACTACTAACTGCCTCATGAAGGCCAGCTGTCAGGTAGGTGCTCCTGCACCAGACACCTAGTAGTGTGGAAGATATTGATCAGTTCATGTTGTCAACCATGTAACCTTGGGTTGACTATTTCTTCTTGTGTCTTTGTAATTGTCTATTAAGCTCTTTTATGTTTAGTTTGATCTTCTTGCTAAATCTAGTTGAAAATTGTCCTAGTTTCTAACTCAATTTGGTCTTTGATTATTTTAAACACACACACACATACATATTCTTATTTATATGCTAGGGATTGTAATTTATGGTAAGTTCTAAATACCATTTATTTTATTTTATGTTGTATTATATAGAAATATGTATATGTATATGTATGTATACATATATATATGTACAATATATGTAAATATGTGTGTATATGTACATATACACACACGCACATATCTACACACACATAAATACCTAATGAGAATGACATACAATAGGGATATTTATCCCTATTAATAATCTTATATATATTCATAAAGTGTTGAGATTTTAAATATGAAATAGTTAATATAAATAGGAGTAAGTAATCCCTATCTATATTAACTATTCCTTAAGCCATTAATTCAAATTTTATGGCATGTTAAGTAAAGGTTGTTGCATACATGTTATCATTGATGTCAAAATAGTTGTGATATGGAAAGCATAGTGATGATCAAAGAAGCAGATAGAGGAGTGATGATCAAAGGAGTTGTGAAGTGTAGGAAATGGTGATGAATGTCATGAGCATTGATGAGATATAAACAACCTCATTCTTATGATGAGCTAAATACCCCTTTTTGTTCTTGCCAACCACCTCAGCCATGCCAATTTGTTTATTTTTAAAAGCAATAATTGTCTACTTTTTATAAAATGGTGTATAAATCTTTATTTCTCAAATTGATTGGAATTAGCTAACTGATGTTGATATAATGGTATAGACTTTGAGTAATTGTGCAGGACTTATGCATGGCCTATGAAAGGAGTGGACTTCAAGTGGTCGAAGTCAGAGCATTAGAAGTTGGGGCATCGGAAATTTAGGCATGCATAGTGGAAGACTTCTTTTAAAACATTCTATTATTTTCTGTTAAGACTATTTGAGACTTTATGGCTCCACTCAGAGCCTTTATTATGTTTTATGCCATGAACATCAGTTAGTTGTAATTCTGTTTAAGATTTTTTCAATGGTATTTTCCTGCCATCTGCAGATTAGGATTTTGTAGTAGTGCAGTATATATATGTGTAGCTACTAAAAACAAGGTAATGTTGTTATGATATATTCGAAATATTGTTCAGTTATGTTCTCTGTGTTGTTACACTTTTATGATATGAATGAATGAATATCGCCGATATTGTTCTAAGTAATGGAAGTGCTATGAATGGATTTACTTTAAAGCTGCAAAAGTACATGTGATTTGAACTAATAGTAGGAACGACCAAGAGCTAGCCACTCAAGGGATCTTGTAGAGTAGATAAGTATTTTTATCATTAATGTTGTTATTTCTGTTCTGTGCATGTTATGTTTAGATAAATGCTATTCTGTGTTTAGTTCTCTTGTGTGTTCCTGCAAGTTGTGTTTTTAAGTTACTGATCTCTGAGTTTTGTTTATTTGGAATTTCTGGAGCATCCGCTATATTCTTAAAACTGTTGTTAGCTATTGATTAAAAGATGTTAAGTGTCCTTTTAGTTAGTAGTTAGTTGTTAGTAGTTAGTCGCCTTTGTTTCAATTTCATAGTTAAACTGCAAGTGTTGAATTCTTGGATAGTTTACATGCTTTATAATATAGGAATTTGAATGCTTTCTAGCTTAAACAATTTCATGCTTTCTAGTTTAATTTCTATTTTCAACCATTTCAAAAATTCAGAAAATCTTACTAAGAGAGATGGCCAAAATATCCCCTATTGCATACAACCTTTGGACACTACTCGGTCAACATAATTGACATATTTGTAACTAAAGTGTTAGGACCTTACGACAGCTTGCCACTTTTCGGTGCCATTGCTGGGGACATGATTCTTTTCTAGTGTTAATTGGAGACTGCTTGGATACCTCTTGTAGGAAAAAAATATAATTGTCAGACTTCTTTTCCTACATGGTTAGGAAACTAGGTCCGAACAGAAGATTCATACCAAGAACCCCCCCAATAGTAGTTCCAACCATAAGTAGGGAGGTAGAAGTCTCAATTGAAGAACTTAGTTACAAATTGATTAAGTAGGATCAACCTGAGACCTCCCAAAATATCCCAGAAGTTCAACCGTCATACCTGACCTTTGAAGAGGAGATCATTTAGCCAACAAACCTAATCTTTGAAGAGAAGAACATTCCTTTTAACATCATGGATGATAATAACAACAATGACCCTTTTAATGGTTGAAGAGCAAACAACAGAGATGGGAGAGCAAACCAAGGAGATGGTGATAACCCAAGAAGAGGAGCACAGACATTTATTTATCCTATTGCTCTCAATGAAGATGACGATGCACCCATGAAAAACATTTCACCCTTTGTTTTACCGACTTTCAAAGGATTATCCTCTAAAGATCCTGACCAGTTCCTCTTCAAGTTCAAAGTCTTGTGCCAAACATATGATTACAAAATTGATAACCAAAAACTTAAACTCTTTCCCTCCACTTTGAGAGACACTACAATGCATTGGTTCATGGGATTAGTTTCAGGGCCAATAACCACGTGTAATGACATGGAAACCGTCTTTTTAGACAAATACTAGAGTTATTGTAGAGTTAGTGACAGGAAAGAGGAATTGTTCAAACTAAGGAAAAAGGAAGATGAGAGCCTGGAGGATTATCTTGATAAGTTCATCTTCCTAACCAAATGATGTGGTGAAGAAGCCATAAGCCCAGAAAATTTGAAGACCATATTTCTCAAAGGACTTGATGAGGGTGCTAGGAGAAGTCTAGATTTAATGGGAAAAGGAAATTTTGCCCAACTTGAACTCGGTGATATCGCTGAGTTATGCCAGAATTTCTCTCATACTCAAGGAGGTATCTGTAAATCTAGTCTTTTAAGAGGTTCAAATGAAATAGGTAAACTATGCGAGGAAATAGCAAACTTGAAAACTGACATTCTTGTTCAATTAAACACCACTCTGGATGGAATACAAGCCAAAACACGTAATCCTAAAACTTATCCATCTACTTCCCTAGGTGTCAAAATAAACATCTGTTAAGAGAGTGCCCTTTGGATAAAGATGACAATTGCCAAATTTGTGAAAAGAGCCATGCCATTGATCAATGTGAGATACTGAATGCAATCAAAAATTCCAAAAAAAGAACATAACACATTGAGGAGGAGATCAATTTTGTAAATCAAAGACCTAGAGGGAATTTCTCTTATGGCTAGAATTCAAATCCCTCTTGGCGACCTCCAAATACTTGGAATAATAATCAATGGACAACACCTTAGCCTCAAGCACCACCTAATTGGGAACCTTACCCTTAGAGACCACTTGAGTGGGCGAACTAGTGCTGGGGAAAACCTCAATGGATGAACCAGACTCAACAGCAATGGTATCCTCAAAATCTGATGCCTCAATGGAATCAGGCTCCAAATCAATTCTATCATGGACCAAGGAGGATGCCTAATCCACAACAGAACCTTTTACCAACTCCCCAAAACCCCCAACAAAATGAGCAGGTCAACCAACCATAATTCCCAGCACAATCTATCCCTAATCCAAAGAATAACCGTCAAACCACACCAGTGTATTCTATGAAACATGAAAACATGGCTGGAGTTAATGCCATCTATTGTGGAAACTTGTAGTTGAGGTCAGGAAAAACACTCCAACAGCCTACCATAGTCGAGATCCTTGATAAACCAAATGCAACATCTACTGAAGGGACTAAGACACCTTCCATGCCTTTAGATAAAAACCCATTAAGTAACCAAGACAAGCCTCTTCCACAATCCTCACCTAGAGTTTTTGAGTCACCTCAAGAAGAAGTTGGCTAGCATTCAACAGATCTTTTAAAGGAGGATCCCACCATGAGAAAGAGATCTCAAGCACCTTTTCCTGAATGCCTCAAGGCAACTACTTTGAATAAGCCTCTGGAAATGACCTTACCCACTAAAATCGCGTTAATCCAAGAAATTAAGTGACTCCATATTGAAATTCCCTTGTTATAGGTGATTAAAGAAATTCTTGAATTAAACCAGCTAGTTAAACAGTTGTGCATAAAAACACCAGGAAGGAAACTAAAACAGATTAATACTGTGCATATCAATAGATACCTAGCTGACCTTCTGGCTAGCGAAACCTCAACCCTAAAATATGGTGACCTAGGTAGTCCACTCATAATAGTAATAATCAACAAGGTAGCAATACCCAATGCACTTGTGGACTTGGGAGCAACCATTAATGTCATGATGATGGATGATATGGAAAAACTAGGACTCACTGATTTACGTCCCACAACCACCATATTGCAAATGGCAAATCAATCCATAGCTATTCCCAAGGGTGTCATAGAAAATGTTCCTGTCAAGGTTGACAATGATTGGGAATACCCAGTGGATTTCTAGATAATCCAGTCCCTTACACCCAAGGACAGTTACCCGATCATATTGGGTAGATCGCGTTAGCGACAGTCGCAGCTAAGATTGACTATAGAGCAGGAGGAATGACCATTTCACATGGTCCCAATAGCAAACACTTATTCATGTATCCCCCCGCTCAACCTACTGAGCATAACCAAGTCTGGGTTGATGAACCAGATGGTTCTGACAAACAAGAGAATCTAGCTTCACTTGCTATGGTAGTCATTAAATAACATGGTGAAGAGTTGGAAGATGAACTAGAAAATGACATGCAAGATCTTACTGTAGACTCAAGTGATGAAGAAATTTTAGAAGTGGAAGAGATTTTAGGACATTCGATCCACACTGATGACACCAAACATGATTACACCAACTTCATAACATTACCTTGTCCTCTGGCTATCAAAGATATTGCTAGACTTCACAGAACTATACCGCACAGCTGCCCTCTCAACACATTAATGAGAGAAGTTCATATTGTCACTTCCAACTATCCTAGAACCAAAACTATCATGTTATTACCAGGAAAAACTTTAAATATCAACAGTTGGTTGACATAGTCAGATGAGCTCAAATTGTTTGATGTTTTGGTAAATAGATCCAAGGATTTTGCTTGGGATTATACAGAGATGAGAGGAATACACTCGAGTGTTTGTACCCATCAAATCCATACTAAAGATGTTAGACTTGTTTGTCAACCTCAACGAAGACTCAACCTTGCTCTCAAAGATATTGTTAAAATAGAGATTGAGAAACTCCTACAAGTAGGATTCATCTATCCCATCTCTAACAACAAATGGGTTTCACCTTTGGTAGTTGTTCCAAATAAAAATGGGAAGTGGAGAGTGTGTGTCGATTATAGAGAGCTCAACAAAGCTACCTATAGAGATTACTTCCCTTTACCTTTCATAGACCAAGTCTTGGATAATTTAGCTGGAAGGAAGTATTTCTCATTCCTTGATGGATTTAGTAGATATAACCAAATACAAGTAGCAACAGAAGACCAGGACAAAACAACTTTTACTTGCCCCTAGGGAACATTTGCATATTGCGTCCTCCCCTTCAGGCTATGCATCACTCCTGCAACATTTCAGAGAGCTGTTCTGGCCATATTTGCTGAGCTAGTAAATGACTGTGTGGAAGTCTATATAGACGACATCACAGTGTATGGTTCCACTTTTGATGAAGGTCTTAAAAATTTGGACAAGGTATTGAAGTGATGTGAGGACCATTAGCTATCCCTGAGTCACGAAAAATGTCTAATAATGGTAGAACAAGGGATAGTGTTGGGACACCACATTTCAGCTGAAGGGATAAAAGTAGATCCTAAGAAAATTGAGGTCATACAACAATTAGAGACTCCAAAGAACCAAACTAATGTCAGAAGTTTCTTAGGACATGCTGGATACTACCGAAGATTCATAGAAAACTTCAGCAAGATTGCAGCCCCCATGTTCTCCCTTCTCCAAAAAGATAGACTTTGTCTGGACAGGAGAATGCCAAACATCATTTGAAATCATTAAGGAGAAACTCATCTCTGTTCCTGTCCTACGTGGACCTAACTGGAACCTTCCATTCCATATTTATGTAGATGCTTCTAATGATGCCATTGGAGTAGTTTTACGTCAAGAAGATGAGAATGGAGCAAAATATGCCATCTATTTCATTAGTAAGAATTTGACTCCCACTGAATGAAACTATACCGCTACAGAGAAAGAATTCTTAGCTGTGGTACATGCAATCAATAAATTTTGACATTATATCATAGGGTACAAAGTAACTATGTTCACAGACCATTCAGCTATCAAGTATCTAATGTACAAACCTACAGTAAATGGAAGAATAATCAGGTGGTTATTGTTTCTCCAAGAATTCAATGTAACCATCATTGACAAACTCGGGAAGTTCAACATAGTCGCATATTTCTTATCCCAGATCAAACAATATAATGGAGATCGTGCCCCTATACAAGATGAATTTCCAAATGAAAATTTATTTGCCATCTCCATTAAAACCCCCTGGTTTGTAGACATCGCCAACTATCTGGCTACTTCTGAGCTTCCACCAAACTTTATGTCAAAACAAAAGAAATGCCTTATTTGGGAAAGTGCTCAGTTCAAATGGATTAATGGAATCTATTTCGATGTGGCCCTGATATGGTTTTATGATGTTGTGTCAGATCAGATGAAACATACATCATCCTTAGAGCTTGCCATGATGACCCCTCTGGAGGTCATTACTCTGCCAAGAGAACATCCCATAAAATCCTAGGTACAGGATACTACTAGCCCTCAATGCATAAAGACGTGAAAAACTATATTCACCGTTGTGATGAATGCCAACAGGTAGGAAGACCCACAGCATCTAATGAAATGCCTCTGCAACTATAAGTAGTTTTTGAACCATTTAAAAAGTGGGAATTGGATTTTATTGGTCCCATAGACCCTCCTTCACAAGGCAAAGAATACATTTTGTCTATACTGACTATCTGACTAAGTGGGCAGAAGTCTAAGCTCTAAGAGTTGCTAGGGAAGAACAAGTTATTGACTTCCTATATAACAGGTTTATTCTCAAATTTGGAGCCCCTAGATCAATTGTCACAGATCAAGGACCCCAGTTTATGTCAAAAGTTTTACTACCCTTTATTGATCATTTCCAGGTAAGCCATAAAAAATTGTCACCCTATCACCCTCAAGAAAATGGTCAAGTAGAAGTCACTAACAGGGAACTCAAAAACATCTTGACAAAAATAGTTTCATCGGGAAGAAGAGACTGGGCCTGAAAATTGCCTGAAGCCATTTGGGCCTATAATACAACTTGGAAATCAACCATTGGTCTTACTCCTTACAAGTTAGTCTTTGGGAAGAAACCTCTTCTGCCCATTGAATTTAAATTCAAACTCTTAGGATGGTAATGGAGTTAGGTTTAGACCTCGACCGAGCTCAGGTAGAAAGAGTCTTGTAGCTTAGTGAATTAGATGAACTCCACTTAGAAGCTATCCACCAAACTGAGCTAGTTCAACAAAAATGAAAGGCCTGGCATGATAAACACATAAAAGAGAGTTCCACAATGGAGATTGGGCACTATTATTTGATTCCCGATATAAAGATCAAAAAGGGAAACTAAGGACTCATTGGCTGGGTCCATATGAAATTTTTGAGGTATTTCCAAATAGAGTAGTGCAACTCAAACCCATTGATGGTGATACTCGAACTCTCTTAGTCAATGGTCATCGATTACGAATCTACCACAAACCTATCAACAAAGAAGAATTTACGAGAATGGTAGAAATGCAAGGAGAAACCCAATGCATTGACTCTGCTACAACAGGGCCAGTTTAATTTTCAACTATGAGTAAATATATATATATATATATATATAATCAATCTTGCATTTGTATGTACTTATAATCATTTCAGAGCATTTTTATTGTATTACCGTTCTTTTGGACTTGTCTAAATTTTATCTCTATTTTGCAAGACTTCATTTTTAATAGAATACAAATTCTGATGCATCTTGCAACGATGCTCCATAACTTGTTCGTTCGATTGATTCCATTCCCTTGTTTGTTCCTGAATTTCGACACATCTTTCAATGATGCTTCGGAACGTGTTAAGTCTAAAGTGCATCATCCTATTCCATTCCTCCTGCATTCCAGCTGCATCTTTCAATGATGCTTTGGAACTTTATTCCTTCATTCCGGCTACATCTTTTAGTGATGCTCCAGAACTTTGTTCCTGCAGTTTGGTTGCATCTTTCAGTGATGCTCTAGAATTTTGTTCCTTCATTCCGGCTGCATCTTTTAGTGATGCTCGGGAACTTTGTTCTTGCATTCTAGATGCATCTTTCAGCGATGCTCTGGAACTTTGTTCCTTCATTCTAGCTACATCTTTCAACGATGCTTTGAAACTTTGTTTCTTCATTCCGGCTGCATCTTTCAGTGATGCTCCAGAACTTTGTTCCTGCATTTCAGCTGCATCTTTCAGCAATGCTTTGAAACTTTGTTCCTGCATTTTAGCTGCATCTTTCAGCGATGCTCTAGAACTTTGTTCCATCATTCCAGCTGCATCTTTCAGTGATGCTCTGGAACTTTGTTCCTGCATTCTGACTGCATCTTTTAGTGATGCTCCAGAACTTTGTTACTTTATTCCAGCTGCATTTTCAGCGATGCTCTGGAACTTTGTTCCTGCATTCCAGCTGCATCTTTTAGCCATGCTCTGAAACTCTGTTCCTTCATTCCAGCTGCATCTTTCAGTGATGCTCTAGAATATTGTGATTTCCCTTTCTTTGCAAATGCTTCAACAATCCCAACAACATACCCATGATCATCACTAATTCTTTTCCACCATTTCCAAAATTCACGCCGATACTGCCATCTCATACCATAATAAATAAAAATTATTATGACCACTTTTTGTCATAATAATTAGAACCCTTATTAGCCATCCCATCTTTATTCATAATAAATTCATTACAATCCTTCGCCATCCCATCTGAATTTAATTACACCACCACCCATATGCTATTACGTCAACATAAGGAAATCGACTTTCAAATCAATGACGAGACATAAGGTATGTACATCTTTTATTTTAAGTAGGTATATTATCGTGGATAAAAATAAATGAATTGGCACGTTCCACCTTCCTTTCCAAATTTAGTAAATTGTGTGGACTATACCTTCACTGGAGAGGTGGCGGCTCATGCACTCTATCCCATGCAAAATAATGATTCAAATGCAGCGAAGCCAAATGCTTGAATTAATCTGTGTCCCATCAATATTGTCAAAGTACAAGTGGTCATAAGATTGCATTTCCTTTAGTATGCATAACAATCTCATTCAAATAATTTTTCACCATTAAAGTGCCACGAATTCAGTAGACACTTAGCAGAATTACAAGTAAGAGATAGAATGGGTGGGGCTAAGTCAGAACCAACTTCCCTAGATAAATTGTTGGCGCTGAGCAATGTTTCCGAGATGTTTCAGAGGATAGGCTGGCTTGAGTTCATGAAGAAATTTAAGGGCCATAACACATAGCTGGTCCAGGAATTTACAGAAAACTTCTCAGATGGACAGATGATAGTGCGTGGCAAGAAGTTTAAGGTAAGCCTATTGCAAAGCCGTGGAGAATGCCTATTGCAGAGCTATGGAGAATGGCAATTGCCTAGATCATCAAATACTTTACATGTGAGGGGCAATGTGCCACTATAATCGGTCCCCTCTTCCGATTACTCACTCACCTGCACCATGGCGTTGAAAACCCTGAATTAAGGGTTAACCTCCCCGCTTTTCACAGTGATTCCATTATCAACATGATTGAGAGGTTTAAAATTGGTTTAGGCCCATTGAAACATCATGGTCTCATTCACTTAATTTGCAAACATCATTTCTTGAAGAAAAGAAAAATGGCAGAAATTTCTTTAGAAATTTAAAAACCCTGAACCCTCAAGACATTTTGAGGAAGGTGAATTATCCAGATTGGCAGCTCAAAATTTGAACGAACCTTCCCCTATGCCTCAAGATGTCAGAAAATTTCCTGACAACAAAGCGCCAGAAAATCCACCAAACCTTTCAAACCCTAAGGAGAGACCTAAACCATAGAACATACCAGAGACCCCAGAGAAACAAGAAAGTGTGTATTTAGTGAATTCTGAAGATGAGAATACTCATCCCCACAAAAAGGAAAAGAGGCCAAAGGTGAAATTGCAAAGACCTCCTCCTTTAAAGAGAAGCAAATGATTGGCTATTGAATTTAGTTGTGATGTGGCTTGTGATTAGCCGCATGTTCCTAAAAAGAAAAGACAAGATAGGCACTTTCATGAAACTGTAGCCCAATCATATGAGAATGTGGCCCCGCCATGTGAAAATATAGCCCAGTTAGGTAAAAAGCAAACTCTGGATAGCAATAAGCCCCCTGAGTCTGAAAAGGAAGATGTACCATCTAAGATAGGACAAGGAGAAATAGGAGCACAATTGCCAAACTATATACTTGTTGAGGATGAGTTTGTTGAACCACTTTCCCCTTCACATCAGCCCTTGGAAATGCAGGAAATTAATACAGTCCCCCTAAGTGAACAATTGCCTCACCTAGTTACCGATGACACATAACATAGTCCACTTGAAGTAAATAATGCATAACATGTGACTGATAGTAATGTAGAAACCTCTATTTTTCCTGCTTCCACTGATGCAGAAATTGAAAAATATGATCACATAAAAACAAAATTAGAAGAGTTGAAGGCATAAATTGTTTAGTTAAAAGATAGATTGCAGCAAAATGAGGAGCAAATAAATAAGCAATACTAGGAAATAAGCACACAAACTAAAATTTTGAGGAAAAAGGATCAAGAAGTCATAGCTTTAGGGGCTCAATTAGAACAGAAGGATAAAACTATTGGAGAGTTACAGTCTCAAGTGCAACAAATTGATGGGAAAGATAAAGAGTGTTTGGATAGTTTATCTGAAAAAGATAAATAGATTAAGAGTTTAACTGATAATTTGGTATAATCTCTCAAAGCCTTTGTAGAAAAATAGGAAAAACAAACACTTGAACTCAATACGACTTTGAGCAGAATTGTTGAGCTAGAGCAGGATTTGTAAGAAATTAATGTGAAACTAATGATGGAATCAAAAGAAGTGCAAATTGAGCTGACTAAGATGGAATGGTTTCAAATTCACATTCCTCCAATGCTGACCAAGTGGATGGAGAGATGCTATTTCTTGAGGCAAGTAGGGGCAGAAAATGCCAAACTTAAGCACGAAATAGTGTTATTGAAACAATCCTATGATAAACTCTACCAGGCTAAAACTGATGCATGTCAAATTGGAGGACTTTTACTAGCCTGTAGGAAGCCATGCCAATTATATTCCATGTTTCTAAATGAACAGTTGTTAAGATGAAATCTTTTGAGGATCTCCTGCAATTTACCCTATGACCTAGATGATAAATAGTTCCTAGAAGCATTCAAAGAGGTAGCCCCTGTTCAACAAAACCTACTATGTGAGTTTTTCATACATAATCTATTTTTGGAAAAATATAGTGATTTCTTTATCAACCTTTTTGTTGGGGAGGTACAACTTAGAGCCTTCATGTCTAATATGTAGAATCAAATCCATTGGTAGGAGAGACCTAGGGAGTATTTGCAAGCAGAGAGAACTGTAGGACTCCAAATGAGATATCCTAACCGAAAGCCCTTTGCCTTCAAGGCTCAATTTCAAAGAATTAAAAGCTATGAAGCTATGAAGAACAAATATAATGACAGTATCAAGATTTTCTTTGAAAATTTCAAAGTTCATGGGCCATAGTTAATAGAAAGGGCATGGAGTGCCTATGAGGAGTGGTACACTCCCCTACCTATGTATCTCAAATGGAGGGAGATGATCTCCCCCACCAACCTAAGGTGGTCCTATAGAAGGGCTGAGGCATTAATAGAAATATTATAGTAGCTAAAGACCAAGTGGATAGGGATATGATACAGACCTCTATTGCTCCTTCAGCCACCCCCTACAGTTTTGGTTACTGCAGAGCAAAATCCTAGAGAATTATATAATTGGTAGATGAGGGTTAAATTCAACAAAGGTTTTCTTAAACACCTTGATCATTTGAATGAAGAGGCAGAAGACATGTATAATCTCAGCTCCAAATATGATGAACTAAATAGGAAAAGGGATGCAGAGGACTCATCAGAGATCAGGAGGACCTGCTCAGGCTTAAGAAGGGGAGGATGATGAGGTATAAACAACCTCATTCTTATGATGAGCTAAATACCCCTTTTGTTCTTGCCAACCACCTCAGCCATACCAATTTGTTTATTTTTAAAGGCAATAATTGTCTACATTTTATAAAATGGTGTATAAATCTTTATTTCTCAAATTGATTAGAATTAGCTAATTAATGTTGATATAATGGTATAGACTTTGAGTAATTGTGCATGACTTATGCATGGCCTATGAAAGGAGTGGACTTCAAGCAGTTGAAGTCAGAGAATTGGAAGTTGGGGCACTGAAAATTTAGGCGTGCATAGTGGAGGACTTCTTTTAAAGCATTCTGTTATTTTTTGTTAAGACTATTTGAGACTTTACGGCTCCACTTAGAGCCTTTATTATGTTTTATTCCATGAACATCAGTTAGTTGTAATTCTGTTTAAGACTTTTCCAATGATATTTTCCCGCCATCTACAGATTAGGATTTTGTAGTAGTGCAGTATATATATGTGTAGCTGCTAAAAACAAGGTAATGTTGTTATGATATATTCAGAATACTGTTCAGTTATGTTCTTTGTGCTGTTACACTTTTATGATATGAATGAATGAATATCACCAATATTGTTTTGAGTAATGGAAGTGCTATGAATGGATTTACTTTGAAGTTGCAAAAGTACTACATGTGATTTGAACTAATAGTAGGAACGCCCAAGAGCTAGCCACTCAAGAGATCTCATAGAGTAGATAAGTATTTTTATCATTAATGTTGTTATTTCTGTTCTGTGCATGTTATGTTTAGATAAATGTTATTCTGTGTTTAGTTCTGTTGTGTGTTCCTGTAGGTTGTGTTTTTAAGTTACCGATCTCTGATTTTTGTTTATTTGGAATTTCTGGAGCATCCACTCTATTCTTAAAACTGTTGTTAGCTATTGATTAAAAGATGTTAAGAGTACTTTCAGTTATTAGTTAGTCATTAGTAGTTAGGTGCCTTTATTTTAATTTCATAGTTAAACTACAAGTGTTGAATTCTTAGATAATTTACATGCTTTATAGAATAGGAATTTGAATGCTTTCTAGCTTAAACAATTTCATGCTTTCTAGTTTAATTTCAGTTTTCAACCATTTCAAAAATTTAGAAAATCTTATTAAGAGAGATGGCCAAAATATTCCCTATTGCATACAACATTTGGACACTACCCGGTCGACATAATTGACATATTTGTAACTAAAGTGTTAGGACCTTATGACATCTTGTCAAGCATGTTGTTGAATCTGTATCATCTGTACACAGTTCTACCTTTGAAGTTCATGGACAGGTGAAAGTTGTGAGGTTGGAAGATATGCCAACATGAAGAAATTGTAGTTTGTTGTTTTTTGATGAATTAATGTTGTCTATGGTGCTGTGAATGTTGCATTAATTGCCTCTTGTTGAAAAGCATTGCATGAGATATGAAATAAATTGTGTAAGGTTCCAATTGTCAAAGGCACAAGGATTTGTACTGCAGGAGCTCAAAAGATTGTACCACATTTCACCGCAGATGAAGCTATGGCATTGTGGTTTGGAGGTTAGATAGAGACATCTATGAAGTATGCATGATCCTAATTTTAGAGCATAAAAAGTACCACAAAGCATTCCAGAGCTAGCAGAGTAAAGATAGTGGTACAGTGTTGTTGTAGTCTCAAAGGTATAGTATAATGCTCTGCATTTCTCCGCACTAGAAGATATGATCTTGCAGCTTGGAGGATAGTTAGATACAGATAAGAGGTATGATATACTCAAGTTTCAAAGGATACAAAGTACTGCAGAGTTTTTTCGGAGTCAGCTGAGTAAGAAAAAATCATGTTGTTTAGGGTTATCAAAGGGAGAAAGTAAAATCTACCACATTTCACCACACTATAATATTTGGCTTTGTTGTTTGAAAGATAAGTTTAGATTGTCTGTATGTTTGCTCAATTCTAGTTTCAAGTGTTGTGGAGTACCGCAAGTATGATTTTCAATGTTCTATTTCAAGATAGTGTAATCAGACTGAGTAAGGGATACCAACATCATTGTCTGTTTGTTTGCGCCAGAAAGAAGATGCATAAATTAGAGAAAGGAATGCATGAGAATGTCTTTCAAGTCATATAATGCTTAGTGTATGATTTGCATGATGTTATTTTGTGTCTCCGGTACCGCTTTAGGTCTGGAGCTAATGCATGAAAGGATAATTGTTTGTTGAGCCGACTTGGTGTGTTTAAGTGATTGTGCCGTGTGTTTTGAAGTATACACTAGCATAGAGATGTGTGCAAAGTTAGAACAAGTCCTATTGATCATTTGATATGAACCACACAATGAGATTTAATTCCTACTTTATCACAGATGATTTGGGAGCTGACAAGCTAGGTCGTTACATGTTTTGTGTTACACGTTTCATCTAGGCCGACAGAGGTGAAGTTTTGAAGACTTGCAGAGCATATAAATGAAAGATCAAGTTTGTTGAAAAGGTGTATGAGTGTAAGTAAGTGTGTGCAAGTGTGAGAGTGAGTGTACATGTGTGTGCAGAAAGATATATGATCTAAAAAGTTGAGAATGAACTTTGGGGGCTATAATGCTTGCTCATCATGGATTTTCCTTTCTAGGGTTTTCCACATAAATCTGGTGTTATGGTTGTATGGTTGTGTGATTGTGTTTTGAATTACATAGTTTTCTTCATTATTTGTTTAAGGAAGTATAAAGATTTGGTTGATTAAGTTGAATTGTATTAAATTGTGGCATATACTGATTCACCCCCTTCTCAGTATATCAAAGTGTTCTAACAATTGGTATTAGAGCAAGGTTCCTTGATGCAGCCTAACAGCTGAAGGTAGAACTTGGATTAGAGCACATGGCTCAGAAAGAGTCCTCTTCTTCTAACAAGACATTGCTATTTGATGGAACTAACTATGCCTTATGGAGTGTAAGGATGGAAGCCTATATTACTTCTCTAGGGTATCATGTTTGGAGAGCTATAATGGATGCTTATACTGAGCTTGCTCATCTTCTTACAGATCCGACTAACAAGAAGGCCCATGAAAACAATGCCAAAGCCAAGAATGCTATCTTAAGTGGTCTAACCAATTTAGAATTTGTCAAGGTAGTGCAGTGTAAGACGACCAAGGAGATATGGGATAAACTCAAAAATCTCTATGAAGGAAATGATAATGTATAGAAAGCAAGATTACAAACTTACAGAGCAATGTTTGAGAATCTAAGAATGAAAGAAGAGGAAAACATTGCTAGCTATTTTCTTTGAATGGATGAAGCGGTCAATGGAATCAGAGGGCTAGGTGAAGAAGTGATTGATTTAGTGGTTGTGAAGAAAGTCCTGAGAACTCTTCCTCACATGTTTGATTCAAAATTTTCTACTATTGAAGAAGCCAAAGATCTAAAGACACTTACCATGGAAGAACTGTTTGGGTCCCTCACTGCCTACGAGATGAGAAATGAAGTCGAAGGCACACCCAAAAGAGAAGCTATGAAGAAGGAAGGAACATCTGGTCCACATAGTGAATCCGAGGAAGAAGAAGAAAACTTTGTGAGAAAGTTGAAGAAGGGTTTAGACAAGTATAAAGGTAAGTTACCTTTCAAATGTTTTAAATGTGGAAAAGTTGGTCATTTTGCTTCTAAATGTCCTCTTAGAGAAAATGAAAATAGCAGCAGTGGTTTCAAAAGGAGCAACTTCAAAAGGAACCTCCTTTCCAAAGAAGATTACAGCTCCTCGGAGGAAGTAGATCACTACTCATTAGATTATGAAAGAGGAGAGTCCCTATTCATAGCCATGGAAATCTCTAATATTTCTGACAAGACTATAGATGAAGAAGAATGTGAAGTTGATTTTGAAGGTGAAATAATTTCTACTCTTGAAGACTTGGAATGTGTAAGGAAAGAGAACAAAGAACAAAAATTTCTAATTGAAGCTAAGACAAATGAATGCACAAAACTTGAGAAAGAAACCTTTTCACTCAAAAAGGAATTGGAGAAAGTAAAGTCTACAAATCTGGATGACCTTGAAGAAGCAGATCTTATTCCAGTCATGTCTCAAGGAGGAAGATATGGAAGTCCTTTTCGTGCAAGACAAATCTCCATAAATAGGTTCAATCATGCCTTTTCTGGTTATTGTTTTATCTACAACAAATATGGTCATAAGGCTATGGAATACGTAGGAATCCTCTTGCTTCATTAGTAGATGTTAGTGTGACATGTCATATTTGCAACAATTCTGGACAGATATCAAGATATTGCAGAAGTGGATTAGTAAAATCAGAAACTCAAGTGTCAGATATTTATGAGCAAGACAAGGAGAATGACACTTCCAAAAGATGGGAAACAAACAATAAGGTTGAAAATTCAATGATTGTCTGGACAACATTTCATGCCCAAGGGAAAACAAATCCATGGGTAATACAAAGTGGATGTTCAAGCCACATGACAGGTGATAAGAGCAAATTCATCAATCTTGTTAAGTGGAATGGTGGATCAGTCATGTTTGGGGATAATACATTTGTAAAGATTTATGGAAAGGGCACCATAAGTATTTATGGAAGATCTAAAACAGAAGATGTTCTATATGTAGGACTTAAGCACAATCTTCTCAATGTAAGTCAGATGTGCAGCAAAGGATACAACCTCATATTTCATGAACAAGGATGTGAAATTAGAAGAGCAAATACTGGTAAATTCGTGGCAGAGGGTTCAAGGATAGAAAACAACTTGTACAACCTAAAGTGTGTTAATAGAATAATTTGTCTTCTAGGATAGACAAATGAATGTTAGTTGTGTCACAAAAGGATGGGACACATAAACTTTGACAATCTTGTGAAGACCAACTCCATACAAGCAGTAAGAGACATGCCAACGATTATCAAGCCTGCAAGCACCTTGTGTAAAGAATGTCATAGTGGGAAGCAGACAAGGATAAGATTCAAAACCAAGGTGTTTTCTTCTACAAGGCCATTGGAACTGATTCATAATGACTTGTGCGGTCCTACCAAGATAAAGAGTCTCCAAGGTGAGAGGTATTTTATGTTGCTTATTGATGATTACTCTAGGATGACATGGATTACATTCTTAAAAGAAAAATTAGAAGCCTTGAGTAGGTTTAAAATTTTCACATCCATGGTTGAAAATGAAATGAATTCTAGAATCAAGTGCTTAAGGTCTGATAGATGTGGTGAGTTCACATCAAATGAGTTTGAGGAATATTGTGAAGAACATGGAATAAAGAGACACTTATCTATTGCAAGAACTCCTTAGCAAAATGGAGTTGTGGAAAGAAAGAATAGAACAATCCAGGAGATGGATAGAACAATGTTGAATGAAGCCAAGCTGCCTGATACATATTGGAAAGAAGCAGTCCAAACTGCTATCTATATTCTTAATAGAGAACAACTAAGAGTTAACAACACTAAGACACCAATGAACTATGGAAAGGAAGACTTGCTTCTATCAAGTACTTCATAACTTTTGGAATCAAATGCTATATCAGAAGATATGAGGAGAGTTTGGGAAAGTTTGACTCAACATTTGATGAAGGAATTTTTCTTGGATACTCAACTAGAAGAAAAGCTTATAGATACTACAATAAAACATTGAGGAAGATAGTTGAGAGTGCAAATGTTAGGGTTGATGAAGAGTCACATCCATTCACACATGAGAAAGAAGACTTTTGTTCAGATGAAACTACTTGCACAGAAGAAGAGGAAGAGGAAGAAACACAAGAGAAAGCCACCAAGACTCCTGCCAAATATGTTTAGAAGAACCACTCAGAAGATTAGATAATTGGAGACAAGAATAAAGGAGTACAGACTAGAAGAAGATTTACAAGGGCAAATGAACAGGTAAACTTCTCTTTATTGTCTAAGATAGAACCCAAAACTTTTGCTGATGCTAGCAAGGATGAAGGATGTATCTAGACAATGGAAGAAGAACTCAATTAGATAGAGAAAAATCATACTTGGGAATTGGTGCCAAGACCTGCGGACAAAAATGTTATAGGCACAAAATGGGTGTTTAGAAATAAATTGAATGAAGATGGAGAAGTGGTTTGAAACAAAGCAAGGTTGGTCTGCAAAGGTTATTCACAAATGGAAGGAATTGACTTTGAGGAGACATTTGCTCCTATGGCAAGAATGGAAGCAATCGGGATGTTTCTTGCATTTGTAGTTCACAAGGACTTCAAGGTATATTAAATGGATGTCAAGTTTGCTTTCCTAAATGGTGACTTAGAAGAAGACGTTTACATAGAGTAGCCTGAAGGATTTCAGCTATCAGAAGATCAGAACATGGTATGTAGACTTAAGAAGGCCTTATATGGTCCCAAATAAGCCCCTAGAGCTTGGTATTCAAGGTTGGACAAGTATTTACTCAAGCATGGCTTCAAGAAAGGTACAACATATAGCAATCTATATATCAAGATTGAGAATGAGAAAATATTAATAGTAGTAGTATATGTTGATGATATTATCTTTGGTGGCAATCATGAAATGTGTAAGAAGTTTGCAGAAGAGATGTAGAAGGAATTTGAACTGTTTATGATAGGTGAGCTATCATTCTTTTTTGGACTTCAAATCACACAATTAGATGAAGGTTTCTTTATTTCACAAGCAAAGTATGTCAACGAGATGTTGAAAAAGTTTCGTATGGAAGATTACAAACCAGTGAGTACTCCTATGGTAACAAGTTTCCATTTGAGTAAAGATGATGAGTCACCTCAGTTTAATCAGACTCTATATAGATCTATGATTGGGGCCTACTATACTTAATAGCATCAAGGCCTGACATTATGCAAGCTATTTGCATGGTTACAAGGTTTCAAGCTGATCCAAAAGAAACACATGTGAAGGTAACTAAAAGAATTTTTAGATATTTGAAGAGCACTCTAGATTTTGGACTATGGTATTAAAAAGGTAATGATTTTTCCGTGAGTGCCTATATTGATGTAGATTGGGCTGGCAGTGTTGGTGATAGGCAAAGTACCAGTGGTGGAGCCTTCTTTTTGGGAGACAGTTTGGTCTCATGGTTTAGTAAAAAATAGGATTCAATTTCTTTATCAACAGCAGAAGCAGAGTATATAGTTGTTTCATCCTATTACACTCAAGTGTTGTGAATGAAGCAAACATTGAAGGATATCAAGGTAATGTATGACGAGCCCATTCCTATCCTATGTGACAATACAAGTGCCATCAATATTTCAAAGAATCCAGTGATGCACTCTAGAACCAAGCACATATCCATCAAGTATCACTTTTTAAGAGAAAAGGTTGCAAATCAAGAGGTAAAATTGGAATATGTACCTACAAAGGATCAGGTTGCAGACATATTTACAAAGGCACTTTCTAAGGACACATTTGAATATCTTAGATAGTGTAAGGGTAAAAATGGGATAATCAAATAAATAATAAAAACCCAAACATCAATGAAATATGAAGATAAAAGGAGACTAAAATAAAAGCAAGAAGATACTCACAACCTTTTACCTTGCAACTTCCATTGTTCGCCTTTTCTTTCTTGATCTTGTAGTGATGAAGATGGCCCTCAAGAAGCTTGCTCCTTGCTTTGATTCCTCAAGATGACAAGGAGAAGTGGCTCTGATACCTGGTGTGTTAAAGATGAGCTTCAACACACTATGAAATGGATGGATGATGAAGTGATATGCAATGGGGTGCCAATGGCGCGCTATAGTTCCTGCAACATAAGTTTACTCGAATGATGGATATCAAATGAAGAAGAAGAGGGTTGTATTTATAGAGTTGTGTGAGAGAATATCAATGGTGGAAAAGAAATAAGAAGATCAACGGAGGAGAATGTTCGAGAGAACGTGCACGAATAGAAGGACATGTGTCATTTAAAAAGAAGCTTTGTTGAGTTAATTGCTTTCTTGATGAGGATGAGTTTTCATTTTCTTAAATTATAATATATTTTTCTAATTTAAGAGCTTTGTTGATAAAACAGATTTGCTTAACTCAGTTAACTCAGCTTTTGCTTTTGTATGACAAGAAAAGTTTAGTTTTAGAAGATATTGAAGATTTTCTAGAAGATAAGAAAGCATAATTAAATAAATAAATTTATTTAATTCTTGTGGATAATTTTGGAAGAATATATAAAATATTTAATATATTTTATTTTTGAAGATTTTAATTTAAATAAATTTGCATTTTATTTAAATTTGGAAGAATGAAAGATTTAATTAAATAATTAAAATTATTTAATTATTTAGAAGAATGTAATTTATTCAATTAATGGGAGAAAGTAAATCAAATAAATAAATAAATTTATTTATTTATTGATAGAGGAATATGAAGATGAAATAAATATATAAAATATTTATTTAAGTAGAGTCATGTCATTTTTAGGTGTATACATTTTGCCCCTCTTTGATGCAATGTGTTTTATCACATTGTTTCAATGAATAAGAATTCTTGACAGTGATACATGCCCCAATTTGCCCCTGGTACAAGTTTAACGACAGGATGCTCCCTCGGGAGATTGGACGGGAAGACGGCAGAAAGCGTGAGACGGACAATCTCACGATGAAGAAGAGGAGAAATAGGTTAGGATGGAGAAAAATAGGACATGGTTCAGAGAAACAGATATCGGAAGTAGTCACAGTTGTCACACAGTCAGCCATGGTTCACTTGCTATATATAGGAGCTGGGTCCATAAGTTCTATTCATTTGCACACTTGTCCTTAGTTGATTGGTCTTTGAGAGCTCAGGAGAGTATGGGAGCTAGAGTAGTCGACAGAGATATGGATATTCTGTGTGAGGAGCACCGGTTTGAGCGAGTCCAATGGTTTGATTGGCCAGCTGAGGCAGGACCACTGGTATGTAGTTCATCAAAACTCACTAAAAGTCATTTATTAGGGTAATAAATGCTTAGGGAAACAAGCTAGGATAGATGCGCCGAACTGCCTTTCAGCGCATATACTCTCTGAAATGGTGTATTTGTTGCTAAATGACGCATATGAGATACCTTATGGCGCATATGATAGTTTGGCACATATAGGCTGGGAATTGGCGCATCCATCGTGGAATGGTACATGTGATACAAGAAGCGGTGCATCTACCAGAACGACGCATACACGTAAAGGATTGGCGCATTCACGGTGAAGAGGCACATATGATATGGATCAGCGCATTTGCCACTTGGATTGATGCATTTGCACTGGGAAAATCAGTTGACTTAGCGAAATTAACCCAATTGGCATCTTGATCGATGCAACAATTTATAAGCAATCTTCGAGATTGCCAAGAATCTAGTCAAGAGATGATATGTTGTTTTGATTAATTTGATATGTTAAGTCAATGATAGGATAGCTTGATTGCTTTGAGTAGGTTTTGCTTAGATATGGATTTCTTTGACACTATGCTTTACTTGTTTGCAGGAGGATATCCGGGATACCCTGATGTCATGGGAGCAGTTCCCTTTGCCGTTGTTGTAGTGTTACATGTTGACAGAGATTGACTGAGAGGCGCTTGGTGCTATGGGGCTTCATTATATTTGCTTCATGCCTGAGGTTCATGTGAACCGTGGGTTGTTGACTGCGGTTGTGGAGCGATTCCATAGCGAGGATGGGACATTCCATCTTTTGACGGGGGAGATGGCTACCACTCTCGAGGACATGTATAGGATTCTACACCTCCCTATTCAAGGAGAGTTGGTAGAGTACGAGTCATAGCGTGATGCTAGACTGGCTAAGTGCAGATGGGTGTTTGATGACCCAGAGTTGGTTGGACAGGTAATTTCGTGGTAGGACATTCATGACTACTATGACTACTTCCCGGGTATAGTGGTTGGACTGATCGGTGGCATAGTATGCCCCGATAGGAGGTCTCACCAGTTCCCGACTAGTTGGGGGAGGGTACTAGAGAGCATGATCACTGATGGGACTTGTTATGTATGGGGTGTGTGCATGCTAGCACACTTATACAAAGATATGCACCAAGTGGTGTATCACAGAGGAGCCAGTTTGTCAGCAGGTGTGTCTCTATTGCAGTTTTGGTTATGGGAGCACATAGCTATCACACGACCGATATGTGTTTTACATAGGTAGAGGGGTGAGCCCTACAGTTATGGCTATGCAGGTGTGATTTCCTAGCACAAGCTGGGAAAGCTGGAGTATTGGAGACATGCGTTGGATAATGTAGATCAGGTTATTTGAGGTCCATACCTAGACTGCGAGGTATGGGATGATGAGGCTGATGAGTTGCCTTACTGTTTTCAGACTCGGTGGCTCATTGGCAGGATGAGGTACATACTGGAGAGGTAGACTGTGAGCAAGATGTAGAGACAGTTTGGTAGAGTGCAGGACAGACCACAAGGCCACGCACGATTCATGAGGACCCATGCAGAGAGATTTAGGTGGGGTCCTGTGGCATCATACGAGGAGGCTTTGGCAGAATTTCAGCAGATTCTCCATGCAGCTTGGTCCATGAGGAGGGGCATAGTAGATGCGGGTATGACACCCATTTATGAGGAGTGGTTTGCCGCTCATCCCTTTCCCAGATATTCAAGGCCTGGAGAGATGGCTCCTCGTATAGACGAGGAGGATTCAGATGACGAGGGTGGAGCTAGCAGGAGGAGGGGAGGATGGAGGAGGGGGAGAGGAGATTAGGGGGATGATGGAGGAGATGGAGGAGGAGGGGGGAGACTGAGACAGAGGAGGAGGTCTGGGGAGGGACCTTCGGGTTAGCAGGAAGTTGCACAACTGCAGGTTGCAGGACAAGCATAGATACCAGCACAGTAGGTGGCACCATAGAGACATATGTCACCACTGCAGTAGGTACAGGGACAGGTGCCAGCACAGAAGGTGGCACCGAGACAGGGACAGGTAGGGCAGGCTCCATAGCCTGACTTACAGCAGCAGGCCTTTGCGGCATTGCAGGGTCAGATTAGGCAGCTGAGGGCCTATCTGAGAGCAGCGGAGTCTTGGAGAGATGCGGATGCAGGACGGATATCAGAGATATCTAGAGAGAGACATAACTTTGGCTAGCGTGAGGGCGATGAGAGCAGAGAGAGATGCAGCCGTGGTAGCTATGGGTACAAATGGTACTTCTAGCTTTTTGGTATCATAGGTGCAGCAGGCACAGACACAGCTTGCCCAGGTACAGAGTGATCTTGCCAGAGTGCAGGCTCAGGCTCAGTATTAAAGAGGCTTATACCACAAGGCAGTGTCAGTGGATTAGCGTGCACCCAACTTTAGGAACCAGTCTGTGGCATCTCAGAGGGCAGGTGGGTCTCGATCTGTAGGATCAGTGAGGGGCCCCCAACAGTCAGGGGGAGATAGAGCAGAGGACAGCACAGGGAGTAGTGCTCCATGACAGTAGGGTTAGATAGACCTGGGCACCTGTATTGATTTTTTGAGTTGATGTACACATTTTTGATGGCTTGAGATAGCCTGTATATGTACTATTTTGCCCCGAGACATATATCACCATCTTGTTGTACTTTGTATACATTTTATGATATGACTCTAAGATATGGACAGATATTTTTGGTATGTTGTACATTTGGACATGCTTTTATGCTTATATGATGATGCAATTATGGATGTTCTATATGCAGATGTTTTATGCTTATATGTTATGGATGCAATCTATTTGATGATGCTTTGTGTATGTGATGCATGGATGTAAATGCAAATGTGGATGTTATTTATATGATTATGCAGCTCTATATGTATTTGTGTATGTTTTTGATGTTTTTGATATGATATATGGATGCAAATGTATGTGGATGACCTAATGCACTTATTATGTATGCAAATGATTTAATCATGTGAATGACTATCTCATGTGATTTGATATGTGACCTATGTTATGTTTTTGATATGTCCAAATGTACTCAATTGACACATTGATGATATAGATAGGTGGAAGAGAAGAAAGAGAAGAAATACAGGATTTCATTTGATACACTACAGGATTTTCTTATTGTATGGTTGATATGAATTTTTGGATATGGGATGGATGTGGATTGTCATCTTGATATTGCAAGTCTTTTGCTTTCATCATTGGGCACTTTTTGTTTCTTTTCTCTTTTTGAAATGTTGTAAGAAAATACAAGCATCTAGGTATAATTAGATTGAGATGACCTAAGTACTTCTTACATGGATTTTGATATAGCAAGTTGATACAAGCATCTAGTCAAACTTGAATCTAGATGACCTAAGTACTTCTTGCATTTCAACAGACAAGGATTGCCTCTTTTCATGTTCAGACCTCAGAAGTCCTTGATGATCTTTTGTTGATCATATCGTTAGACAAAAGTCGTCACATTACTAAAGTTTGATCCATAAGCAATAGACAAAGAAAAAGATTATGCCCCCATTATAGCATCTCTAGCTTTTGGAATCCTTGAGTAGCATAGGAAGACATAATGATGAAAATCCAAGACTTTGTAAGTTAATCTGTTCAGAAAACATTCTTGCATTAGATGTGTCTTTTTGCCATAATTGATATAGAGTCAGTTTGAGTGTTTCGGTATGGTGCTCTGCTTTAAACAGGTTGATGTTTTTGTGCCAAGATTTTTGTTTTGGGAATCTTGCTTTTGCTACGCGTGTTTGTCTAGTGAAAGGTATCACAATCCTTATTGGTATCCTCTTAGGACATGTGGCATTCAAGAATCCAAATCCGTAACTAGGTTGAGGAGTTGCCCCTAGTTTAGACAAGGATTGACTTATTATGGGTGAGACAACAAACTGACATGGAGGGACGGACCCTAAGGGACTGACCTAGTGCCTCGAGGGCTTATTGCTAAATGGCCTTGCCTACGTGATGACGCAAAGGCAACATAGTTCGGGGTGAACCTAATGGACCTAAGACCTAGGTGATGGCAAAGATGCAGAAATGGTAACAAACAGCAAGACTGACGACACTTGATGGAATGGATAGAAAGGAAGGGGAGCAGAGTGGAGCAGAGCCTCGGGGGCGCATTGAGAATGGCCTTACCTGCGTGATAGCTTAGAGGCGACATAGTTCGACAGTGGTTCAAAGGATTGGTTCAAGATGAATGATATGGTGGACACAAGAGACATGAGGTTACAACAGATGAAGGAAGTGGTTTGTTGTAGATAGCGCCTGTTTACCAAGTTTTCACCACTTGCTTTTATTTCCACGAAAGTTAAAAGTACACATGATGCCTGTTTGTCAGGTTTTCATCATGGTACCTATCCAAGGCACTTGTTTGCTAGGTTTTCACCAGAGGACAATTTTTTTGACTTTTTTGTTTGTTTTTTTATCACTTTTCATTTTTTTGTTATTTTTTGACTCCCTTGCATTGGGGTTTAAGTATAGAACTTGTGAAGATGCATGATGTTGATAGGATCATCAAATAGTTCACCTTCAGATGTAGCCAATTGATATGACCTTGACCCATATGCTGCAATGATGACATAGGGACCTAGCCAGTTAGGTTCGAACTTGCCTTTCTTTTCTCAGTCTTGCTGATTGCTGGGATTTTCTCTGAGGACGAGATCACCAACTTGGAATACTCGGGGCTTTACCCTATGGTTATAGCTTCTAGACATTCATTGTTGGTAAGCTTTTAGGTGGTTAAAGGCCTGTTGTGTTCTCTCTTTGAGCAGCTCTAACTCTTGAAGTCTGGACACTCTGTACTCTTCATCAGATATGAGGCCTTTTAAAGAAATGCGCAAGGATGGGATCTCAACTTCAATGGGCAAGATGGATTTAGATCCATAGACTAGGGAGTATGGTTTTGCACTTGTGGGTGTGCGGATGCTTGTACGATAGGCCCATAGTGCGGGGTTTAATTGAACATGCCAATCACGACTAACATCATTGACAGTCTTCTTTAGGATTTTTAAGATAGTTTTATTTGATGCCTCAGCCTGGGCATTGCCTTGGGGATAATAGGGGGTTGAAAAGCGGTGTTGGATATGGAATTTGTCACATAGTTCCTTGACATCTTAATTTTTGAAGGGTCGTCCATTATTCGTGACAATGGATGAAGGGATACCATAGCGACAAATGATATAGTTCAAGATAAAAGAGGCAATATGCTTGCCTATGATATTGGCTAAGGGCATGGCTTCAATCCCCTTTGTGAAGTACTCAGTGGTGGTGATTATGAATTTATGGCTGTTGGATGAGGAAGGGTGAATCTTACCCACTAAGTCTAGTCCCATTGATAGAAAGGCCAAGGAGTTGTTAATGGCTGCAGCTCCTGTGCTGGTGCATGTATCAGGTTCCCATGGATTTGCCACTTCTTGCACTTCTTTACAAAATGATAGGAATCTTGTTCCATTGTTGGCCAGGTATCCCATGCGTATGAGTTTCTTGGCTAGGGTAGGGCCACTAGAGTGAGTCCTGCATATACCATCGTGCACTTCGCTCAGGGTAGTTTGATATTCCTCACTATCGAGACATCTAAGGAGAGTACCATTGAGACCTCTACGATATAGAGTATTGGCGACAAGGGCATACTGGGATGCCTGACAGATGAAGGTTCATTTTTGGTTACTAGAGAGATTGGGTGGGAGGGTATTCTCTTTAAGATAGGCAAATATTTTTCCATAGAGATGGGAATTAGCTCCGACGATGTGGCAAATGATATGGGATTCGGGAGCGTCATATGCAGGATGGGACACTGGCTCTACCAAGAACTCGTAACATGATTGATTATCTAGAATATCGAGAAGAGATGCAATCGTGGCCATGGCATCTGTAGCTTTGTTCTCAATCCGTGGTATTTGTTCAAAGGAGATCTTGACAAAGTATTCTTTGAAGTCGTCTACCATTCGTTTGTAAGGGATTAATTTCTCATCTTTTGTCTGGTACTCATCATTTACTTGATTTATGACTAGCTATGAGTTAGCATACCCCTGAAGTTCTTGGATGTTCCATTCAACTGCTAGCTTGATGCCAATGACTAGGGCTTCATACTCTGCCACATTGTTAGTGCAGGGAAATAATAATCTATATGATTTAGGAATGGTGTCGCCACTAGGTGTGATCAACAAGATACCTGCTCCCGATCCATGGTTAGTGTATGATCCATCAAAGTACATTTTCCAAGTTGTGGTTATGTGAAAGATAGATTCGTCTGGAAATTCAAAGCTCAAAGGGCTGTTATCCATTAGAGGTGCATTTGCCAGTTGATCTGCAAGTACTTGGCCTTGTATTGCTTTCTTGTCTACATACTCGATATCGAACTTGCTGAGAAGCATGACCCGTTTGGACAATCTACCTGTAAGGGCTGCTTTGTTGAGTAAATACTTGAGTGGATCAATTTTTGCTACTAGTTTGATAGAATGTGATATGTAATGTCTCCACTTTTGTGAGGCGAAGACTATAGTGAGACATACTCTTTCAATTGGCTTGTACTGCAGTTCATATCCAATAAGTGTTCGACTGATATAGTAGATTGCTTGTTCTTTCCCTTCATAATTTTCTTGTACCAGGAGAGCTCCCAGAGCTGTTGGTGTGGCCGAGATATATAGTAGTAGAGGTTTACCCCGAATCGGTGAGATCAATACAGGTGGCTTCATGAGATACTCTTTTAACTGCTGAAATGCCTGCTCACTGAATCATTCCATTTGAAAGGGACATTCTTATGTAGAAGGTGAGAAAATGGGTGGCACTTTTTTGCCAATTGAGAAATGAACCTTCTGATAGATTGTAGTTTTCCCTGTAGGGACCTTAGTTGAGTGAGATTCTTAGGAGGTGGCATTTCCATGATGGCCTTCACTTTAGCTGGGTCAACTTCTATTCCATTGGCAGACACTATGTATCCTAGTAACTTACCTGAGGTAACCCCAAACACGCACTTCTTTGGATTGAGGTGCACATTAAACTATTCTAGTCTTTTGAAGATTTTGTCCAGTACTGCCAGGTGTCCTTCTCTTGTGAGTGATTTTGCCAGAATGTCATCAACATAGTCTTCCATTATAGTGTGCATCATGTCGTGGAAGATTGTTGTCATAGCTCTTTGATATATTACACCGGCATTTTTTAAACCAAATGGCATGACACACCAACAATAGGTGCCCCAAAGACATGTGAATGCAGTCTTGTGTTGGTCTTCAGGTGCAATTTTTATCTAGTTGTATCTGGAAAAACCATCCATTAATGATAGCATGGTGTGCCCTGCCATGAGATCTACAATCATGTCAATGTTTGGCAAGGGGAAATCATCTTTCAGACAAGCTTTATTCAGGTCCCTGAAGTCATTACATATTCAAACTCTGCCATCTGGTTTGGCAACTGGTACTATGTTTGAAACCCACTCAGGATAGTCTATTGGTCTGATGAATTTGACATCTAACAGTTTCTTCACCTCTTCTTTCACCATGAGGGCCACATGTGGGTGCATCTTTTTGAGTTTTTGCTTTACTAGATTAGCTCCTAGAGCTAGAGATAAGTGATGCATTATAAGATTCGGATCTAGTCCTAGCATGTCTGCATATGTCCAAGCAAAGTTGATTTGTTTTCTCTTGAAGAAGTTAGTGAATACTGGCTTTTCTTGTGTTGTTAAAGACTATGCCATGTGGATCATTTTGGGATTATCACCTATGCTGACATTGATCGGTTCTACTGGTTCTATCAAGATTGAGGATCTCTCCTGATGTGTAAGATTGGGTAGAGGGTCAAGCCTTTTATCCTTCAGCACCTCAGAGAGGTTTTCACCATTGGATACATCTATATTTTTACTTTTTTCACGATCTAACACTACCACAGAATGGTTTTCACCATTAGATCTTTCTTTCATTTTAACATTTTTGAGACTGAAAGGCTTGGCACTCTCTCCAAAATAGGCCTTCTCGTTGAGTTCTATAGCATAGCCAGCTCTGTGGTCCCCTACGGGTATATGATCTCTAAGCTCAAGGTAATCTATGATGGCTTCATCATTCTCAAAGGTATCGAGTTCAGGGGTAGTACCTTGTAAATCCCAATCTATAGTTCAGGGTGCACTAATGCTAAGGGATCATTGGGTTGGTCCATTTCGATAGTGTTGATGGTTAAGATAGAGTTGTTAAAAGCACGGACGAAGTCTGCGATGGTACTCTCTATAAGCAGATCTGTCAAGGGGGCTATGATTCTTTCCTCACGACTTTCACTATTGTTATTACGCGGGTCGGACTCTAGTGGTCTAACCCTTGGACATTGTCTCTCATTTGTGTGGGTTGGGTCATACTCGTGGACAACATCGATGCCTTTGTCATCACAAGATAGCTCAGAGAGGCTATCCCTTTCATATTCATTAGATTCAATCTCACTTCCCAGTTCTAGTTGTTGAATTTGATCAACTAGATTACTAGCAGATGTTTCTGGTTGTTTACCTTTATTCTTATTGGCTCTATTGGTTCTAGATGTGCCAGTGTAACGTAGCCCTGTAGTGTCTCGGGCTGTCAAGGTATGAGGTTGGATGGGTTCAGTGATACCATCTTTTCTTGAACTGAGTGTATCGTGTCCTTCATATCCCATTCTTTGTAGCATTTGGAATCCTTGACCATATTGTTTAGTTGGTATAGTGTGATGGTCTTGTTGTGTTGATGAATTGTCTTCATCCTTGTATAGCCATTGTAGGATATCCTTTTCATCACTCTCATCTTCAAGACTCCTCATTTGATAAACAGACCTTTGGTAGTTTTGTCTGCTTTGGGTTTGCTCAGAGTGGGTCTTCAATATGATCTTGGAGATAAGGGGAGTTGTGCCAAACAGAGGGATTGTGAGATTGTGTACTCACCCAAGCCTTTATCTTTGAGTTTGAGGTCAGGTTGGGAAGCTTTTGAAGTCAAAGCAAGTGAAGCTAGGTCAACATGAGATGAGGATGAAGCAGAAGCATGGTTGTTGGGAATCACCACATCAGGCTTAGGATGAATGGAGTTACAATACTGAAATGGGTTGGGGTCACCTTGGATGGTGATCTCTTGACCTTCGTAAGGGAACTTGATACACTGATGGTATGTTGATGACACTAATTTTAGAGCATGTATCCACAGTCTCCCAAGAAGAATTTTGTATGCTAGCTCCATATCGAGGACTTGGCAAGCCACATCTTTTACTATAGGTCCCACTCTGATTGGTAAAGTAACAATTCCCTTAGAAGTTCTCTCCTCCTCATCATAGGCTTTTATAGTGATTTTCTTTTTCGGATCTATAGCTTTCTCTAGAAACCCCAATGTAAGGATTAGCTTCAAGGTGCAAATATTCAAACCAACTCCTTCATCGGTTAGGACTCTTTTTATCTTGTGTTTGTGAATGAAGGCTTCGATATGAAGAGAGGCGTTATGAGGTTGGGTGATTGACATATCATCCTTTTCAGTAAATGATAGGGAATGAGGTGAGGTAATGTGACCTACCATGGTTTGAAACTGTTCTTCGGTGAGGTTCATTGGGACAGAGGCTTCCGCTAAAGCTTTGTCAAGTATGGCCCTATGAGACGGGGATAGACGGAGAAGTTCCAGAATGGAGATATGTGCAGGTGTCTTATGTAGTTGATCCAAGATACTGTACTGATTAACCAGAGGGGCATAGGCTCCTCTAAGAGTGAATCTATTACTACAGGTGGTAACATTGCAATCTGGATCTTTGTTTATAGTGATCACATTGATGCGTGAATCACCTTCTGAGATATGGTTAACAACAAAGCCGACGTTTGTGTAATTTGCGTTGTTAGATCCACTGTTGTTTTGGTTGGAAGGTCCTCCCTGTTCATAGTTGGGAAGAGGATCCTTGAATACCTGATGATCACTATTAGAGGTATGTCCATCCAATGACACTTTGTTTTGTTCGATCAAGTCTTGGATAGTGTGTTTGAGTGCAATGTAGTCATTGGTTTTGTGCCCCCTGCTTCAGTGGAACTCATAGAAGTCGTTGTTGTTCCACCAAGGAGGTTTGACTTTTGGTTCATATTCTCGTGCAATTGGAAGCGTTATGATCTTACTTGTGACTAACTTCCGTAGGGTGGTTTCCAATGATTCTCCCAAAGGTGTGAATTTTCTCCTAGGTTGGAAATTTGTAAACCGAGATTCAGTGTTTTTTGGTTTGTTTTGTGGTGGTTGTTTTGAGGAGTCGATAAGTTAAAGATTGGTTGCTTAGGTGCCGCATTCTTGGCATCTACCACCCCATCATTCACAATGTTTTTGTTCTTTGTCTAGAATCTTGGTTTATCTACGTTGGTGTTGGTATTAGGAGTGTCCTTATAGAGCTTTATTTGACCTTTAGCAATTAAAGCTTTTTCAATGATTAGACCCATCTCAATGACCTTGCTAAAGGAAGTAGGACATTAGACTTGTATCTAATAGCTCAGGTCAGTTTGTAAGTTATGGACAAACATTTCCAGCATTTGTTTTTCATGCATTTGATGTGGGCACTTACTTGCCAGCTGTCTCCATCTTTGTAGGAAGGCAGCGAAAGACTCTCCACGTTTTTGCTTGGTGTTACAAAGATCTAAGATTGAGGTGTCATGCTCAATATTATAGGAGAAGTGTGTGACAAATTTGTCCACAAGTTCGTTAAATATTCTAATGCCAGGTGGTAGTCTAGAAAACCATTCCATGGATTGTCCTCCCAAGCTTCTTGGGAATAGTTGCATAAGGTAAGTATCATTGTGTGTGACTTCAAGACAAGTCGCATTGAATTCCCTAATGTGGTCCCTTGGATCACCCTTTCCTCGATATTTATCAAATTTGGCACCTCAAATTTACAGGGGAAAGGTATCATGATCAAGGTTCTATCAAAAGGATATGGTGAATTATCTTCTAGGGAGTAATGCTTAGTTGATGCTCATGTTTGCATGTCCATGAATTGTTGTTGTAAAGCTTGGATCTATTGGGTCATTAAGCTCAAGGCATCCATAGAATCAGTGGTTGCTTTGCTTTTGTTGGCGGGTATTTCCTCATGTGTGCTTCCCTTAGGGTGTCTTTCTTCCTCAGTTTCTTTTAAAGCTTCTACGTCAAAATCTTTAGGGAGCTTGACTCCTAGATGTGCTAGCTGTAGAAAGAATTTGGTAGGATCTTGGGCAAGTACTCTATCCATTAAGCGTTGAAATTTTTGGTCTTGCTGCGTTTGAAGGACCTCTTCTATAGACATTTCATCATCACTTTCATGAGATTTTGGGATAATTTTCTTAGCCATTTCAATCTATTTTTGTTTTTGCAATCTTGGTAAGACCATGCAAGGTGACTAGAGATGGGGATGGAATGAGTTTGAGCAATGTGCTAGAATGCGACAAGATTTGAGCAAGGTTCTCCTTAGATCCAGTTGGTGTCAAACAAGTTGGGTGCACAAAATGATAGCCAAAGTAAGGATGATAGAAATCCGTTTACTTGATGTGGACTAGTCTTGCACAAGCCACTAGTGGAGTTCTGATGGAGAAGGATAAGTGATCCTTGATAATGGAGACTCACTAGGTTTGTTTGAGATTGTGATGCGATCAAGAATAGCTTGGTTCTAACCTTGTTGGATTTTGGAAGAATTTTGTGAGATTTTGGATGATGTAGTGTGGACAAAAGCAGCAATGGTACGAAAAAAGAGGGAAATGTTTGATTTGCATGATTCTGATTAGATTTTCAGAAAACTGAGATAGGTTTGAAATAGCTTCTGAAAAGTTAGACAGTTTTTTTCTTGGAAGGTATGGAATTGTTCTCTGGTTTGAATGCGCAGTAGTTAAATGCACTGGAACAGAGTTCAAAAGTGCCACAAGTCAGATCAAATGCGCCAATATGGTAATGTTTAAATGCGTTGCAACAAATAGCAAATGCGCTGCAAGTCTACACAAATGCGCCACAAGTCAACTCAAAAGTGTCGTTTTGGTTTTATAGAATTTTGGAACGTTTTTCAAGATTTTTTTTGTTTTTGGGTGAAAACTTGGTCTTTTCTTGAATGTTGAGTTTCAATTATGGCAAAAGACACAGCAAGCACATAGAAGTTTTCACAATTTTTATCTTTTGTTATTTTTTTGTATTTTTAGACTTTTTAACTCAAGAACAGGTACAACCTAGGCTAGATAGGACTGTATTTGTTGAATCCCTTGGCTATGCATATTCAAAGCATGTAGCTCTAGGATCTAGTAGCACTGGCTCCCCTCCACGGCACTCACTTCTCACGCATACCAGATCTGGGTTTCCTTAGGCTCGTACCCCCACCGAACCTTAGGATTGTCCCTGCTACCTCTACTAAGAATCACATGAATCAGGGCCACTTCAAAGGCTCCACCTTTTGTGTCAACAAATAGGGGTTTTTGGTATACTAAACAAGTGGCTAAGTAGTCAAGGCAACCATTCGAGTGGTTACAAGTGTGGCGGCACTACTCTTTGTTATGGAGTCTCCCAGCCTCCAAGGGTTACGCCTTGGAGGGTTTTTGGGGAGGTTGGCCATCGGTGTAACATAGCAGCACTCATTGCAGGAGGCTTTCACTTCAGGCACAATTTATTTTAAGTGGATTGGTAGGGCTTGGCTTTAGCTTGTTACCACTCAGGGTCGTTCCCACTTGGACAGGCGGGCATCCAAGGGCAAGCCCCTCTAAAGGTTATACAAAGGGAATAACAAATCTGACGTTCTGGTCACCCAGTAAAGGGGAGAGCATAAGCCTATTGTCATTCAACAGTCACAGAAGACACTGATTAATCCAAACCTAGTTAAAAGGAAAAAAACTATCTGTGCTATCTACTTGTGCACTCACGCATTTATTAACTTTGAAGTGTTTAAAAGATAGCAAAGTTTATTCCATTTGTGAGATAACAATATTCTAACTAAGAAGATAGCAATATGCAAAGATAACAGTGGTTCAGTTACTATCCCCCTAGTTAAAGACTACGTGAAATTTGTATGCAAGCATTTTTTTTACTTTTTCCCTTAATTAATCTAAGTGAAATTAATCAATGCAGCTAAATGATCTATTCCAGCCTCTAATCCTGCAAGTCAAACATTAGCCTAATCAGAAAAATCACAAGAAATCCTAAAAACCACTGTGACAGATAAGATGTGCCGCAATATAGTCTGAATGCACAGAAATAGAGTCTGTATGTGTTGTTATATAGATGCACTAAGATAGGTGTCAAAAGCACAGGAAGAAGATGCAAATGCGTTAAATTAACAAATGCGCTGTAAGAAAGTATAGAAGCACCGTGTATTAGGACGCATGCACCGTAACTGTAAAAGCGCTAGAACAGGAGGTGAAAGTGTCGATTCAGAAGATGTATGCGCCGTAACTGTAAAAGCACTGGAACAATGAGTAGATGCACCGGCTTGGAAGATATATGCGCCAGAAGACTATTTGTGCTGTAACAGGTTGCAGATGCACCATGGGATTGCTCAGATGCGCTAATTAAACTTGCCAGAAGCCTGTACGGAAACCTGTACGGAACCTGTCACTAAGAAACTTAGATTTTGGTTAGATTAGGGGCAAGGGCCCCCATGGTGGGCACCATAAATGTAAGGGTAAAAATGGGATAATCAAATGAATAATAAAAACCCAAACATCAATGAAATATGAAGACAAAAGGATATTAAAATACAAGCAAGAAGATACTCACAACCTTTTACCTTGCAACTTCCATTGTTCGCCTTTTGTTTATTGATCTTGTGGTGATGAAGATGGCCCTCAAGAAGCTTGCTTCCTTGCTTCGATTCCTCAAGATGACAAGGAGAACTGGCTTTGATACTTGGTGTGTTAAAGATGAGATTCAACACACTATGAAATGGATGGATGATGAAGTGATATGCAATGGGGTGCCAATGGCGCGCTATAGTTCCTGCAGCATAAGTTTACTCAAATGATGGATATCAAATGAAGAAGAAGAGGGTTGTATTTATAGAGTTGTGTGAGAGAAGATCAATGGTGGAAAAGAAATAAGAAGATCAACGGAGGAGAATGTTCGAGAGAACATGCACGAATAGGAGGACATGTGTCATTCAAAAAGAAGCTTTGTTGAGTTAACTGCTTTCTTGATGAGGATGAGTTTTTATTTTCTTAAATTAGAATATATTTTTCTAATTTAAGAGCTTTGTTGATAAAACAGATTTGCTTTAACTCAGTTAACTCAACTTTTGCTTTTGTATGACAAGTTTATTTTTAGAAGATATTGAAGATTTTCTAGAAGATAAGAAAGCATAATTAAATAAATAAATTTATTTAATTACTTGTGGATAATTTTGGAAGAATAAATAAAATATTTAATATATTTTATTTTTGGAGATTTTAATTTAAATAAATTTGAATTTATTTAAATTTGGAAGAATGAAAGATTTAATTAAATAATTAAAATTATTTAATTATTTAGAAGAATGTAATTTATTCAATTAATGGGAGAAAGTGAATCAAATAAATAAATTAATTAATTTATTTATTGATAGAGGAATATAAAGATGAAATAAATATATAAAATATTTATTTAAGTAGAGTCATGTCATTTTTAGGTGTATACAGATAGAAGTTAGGAGTTGTTGCCCCTCCTTCTAACTAGATGCACAGATGGTGCATCTGTCCAGGGGGAGCAGCTCAAGATATATTGATTATCCCTAGATTGATGATGGCTACCTCTTAGGGGGAGCAAATAGATAAGAGACTAAGGAGGATGACAAGGATTGCACAAATAGGGGGAGTGTGTATGTTTTGTATGAATAGAGGAAGAACACTAGCCCTTTGCCCTTGATGACAAAGGGGGAGAAAAATTTGTATATTAGGTTAGTGTTTTCCATCGATGACAAAGGGGGAGATTGTTGCATATGTTATCACTGATGTCAAAAGCGTTGTGATATGGAAAGCATAATGATGATTAAAGGAGAAGACATATGGGTGATGATCATAGGAGTTGTGAGGTGTAGGATATGGTGATGAATGTCATGAGCATGATGTTGGATCTGTATCATCTGTACATAATTGTATCTTATCTTTTGAAGTTCATGGACATATGAAAGTTGTCAGGTTGGAAGATATGTTGACATGAAGAAATTGTAGTTTCTTATTTTTGATGAATGAATGTTGTCTATGGTGTTGTGAATGTTACATTCATTGCCTCTTGTTGAAAAGCATTGCATGAGATATGAAAGAAAGTGTATAAGGTTCCAATTGTCAAAGGCACAAGGATTTGTATCGTAGGAGCTCAGAAGATTGTACTGCATTTCACCGTAGATGAAGATATGGCATTATAGTTTGGAGGTTAGATAGAGACAACTATGAGGTATGCATGATTCTAATTTTAGAGCATAAAAAGTACCATAGAGCATTCCAAAGCTAGCAGAGTAAAGACAATGGTATAATGTTGTTGCAGTCTCAAAGGTACAGTATAATGCTCCGCATTTCTCCGCACTAGAAGATATGATCTTGTGGCTTGGAGGATAGTTAGATACAAATAAGAGGTATGATATACTCAAGTTTCAAAGGATACAAAGTACCGTAAAGTTTTTTTAGAGTCAGTTGAGTAAGAACAAATCATGTTGTTGTTTAGGGTTATCAGACGGAGAAAGTAAAAGCTACCACATTTCATTGCACTATAATATTTGGCTTTGTTGTTTCAAAGATAAGTCCAGATTGTTTGTATGTTTTCTCAATTTCAGTTTCAATTATTGTGGAGTACCGCAAGTATGATTTTCAATGTTCTATTTCAAGACAGTGTAATCAGACTGAGTAAGGGATACTGACATCACTGTCTATTTGTTTGTTCCAGAAAGAAGATGCATAAATTAGAGAAAGGAATGTATGAGAAGGTATTTCAAGTCATATAATGCTTAGTGTATGATCCGTATGATGTTATTTTGTGTCTCTGGTACCGCTTTATGTCTGGAGCTAATGCATGAAAGGATAATTGTTTTTTGAGCTGACTTGGTGTGTTTAAGTGATTGTGCCAGCATAGAGATGTGTGCAAAGGTAAAACATGTCCTATTGATCACTTGATATGAATTGCACAATGGGATTTAATTCCTACTTTACCGCAGATGATTTGGGAGCTGACAAGATAGGTTGTTACACGTTTTGTGTTACATATTTCATCTAAGCCAACAATGGTGAAGTTTTGAAGACTTGCAAAGCATATAAATGAAAGATAAAGATTGTTGCAAACGTGTATGAGTGTAAGTAAGTGTGTGTGAGTGTGAGAGTGAGTGTATGTGTGTGTGCAGAAAGATATATGATCTGTAAAGTTGAGAATGAACTATGGGTGCTATAATGCATGATTCATAACATAGGCAGTATTATGTTGTGTTGCAGATGTATTTGAGGACGTTGTGATACTGCTATGATAGAGCAGTGGTGTGGAAGCATCATAATCAGTCAAATTTTTTGGTACAGAGGTTGGAGCCTCTTCTTGTAAGTGTTGTAGCACTTTAGGGAGTTGTAGCTTCCTTTGGGTTGGAGCCCATAAAACTATGTTTCAAGGAGTTGTAGCTTCCTTTGGGTTGGAGACCATAAAACTTTGTATTAGGGAGTTGAAGCTTCCTTTGGGTTGGAGCCCATAAAATTCATTGTAAAACTATTTTTATTTGTGAGCATGGATTTGGATAGTAGATCCAAGCAACTTTCTCACTATGGTTTTTCCCTTCTAGGGTTTTCCATAAATCTGGTGTTATTGTTGTATAGTTGTGTGATTGTGTTTTGAATTACATAGTTTGCTTCATTATCTGTTTAAGGTAGTAGAAATATTTGGTCGATTAAGTTGAATTGGATTAAATTGTGGCATATACTGATTCACACCCCCTCTCAGTGTATCAGTGTTCTAACAAAGGTCTATTTAAATTAATTCTCACCCAAAATGTGGTGGTAGGAAGTAGTTAATGACCACCAGTATGAGGCCAATCTAGGTTGTTAACTAGGGGTCCTTGGTGCTTTGCAATACATGCATTAATGAGACAACTCTCAAACTTAAAGAGCCACTTCTGTTTGTCTTTTGGTATTTTTGGCTTTTGAGTTTTCAATGGTTTTCTCTTTGTTCTTTGGCTATCTTCACCATGACCAATTTTACATAGCTCTCTTCTCCTTCTGGCATGGTTATAAGTATTAAGGTAGATTCTGCAAGGAAGGGCACATTAAGGAGAAAGGAAAAGAGAGTTGGAGATTTTAGAATGAGAACTAGGAAAATGAATTAAGCTCTCGGTGATTGGTAATATTTTTTCTTACTAAGTCTAGAAGTTTATTAGTAACCTTAATAGCAAATTTCATGGGCATTATTCTTGTTTGTTTTTGTTTAAAATAGCCTTGAGCTTGTATAAAGCTGTTATATTTGTCTAGAAGGGCCTTCAAGCTTAGTTATAGTTATTTCACTTGTTTAAAGGACCTTGGTTGAGTTATGGCTATTATATTGTTGTTTGAAAAATCTTTGGCAATGGTATATCAGTTATTTTATATCTTAATAGTCTCGGTCATGGTATAACTATGATAATGTTGTTTTATGGCATTCAACCTCATGCATTGTTGTTGTTTTTTATAAATAATGGTTATAGTTTTTGAGTATTATAAACTCTATTAAATAAAAATATTTGGCCCTTAATCTCTAAACTTTAAACTCTGTTAAATAATAATGATAAGCCTTTGGGCTTTGAGCTTTAAACTTTGCATAAATTTCGACTAGGCCTTCACCCATTTAAAACTTTATACTTTGTTATTTTGGCATTTGGCATGTTATATCTTGGTATACATGATATTTTGTCCTTTGGCTTGTTATGCCATTTATGCAATTAATAATTAGGCCTTTGGCCTTATTAGCATTGTGTTCTATTAAAAAAATCTAGGCCTTGGCCTATCGAGCATAATGAGCTACATGGGATAAAATATAGGCTCTCAACCTCGTAAATAGGGGTTTATTTTGTAAGAGTGGTCTTTGACCTCTCCAATGGGATATATTCAATTGAGAAGTTAGCTCTGTGTTCTTGAATTTGATAATTTTGATGACATGGGTCTATCTTTTGGAAATTTATAGTAGAGTTTTGAAACTTGGGTTGGGTATCTATGAAGGCATTTATTAGAGGTCTTGACAATTAAATCTAGAGATCTTGGCACTCTAAAGGGAATTGGTTCTTGTTTCTTTAAATTAGTGATATTATTATTGTCTATTGTTAATACATGACTAAGTCAATAATAATCTTTGCTGGTTTAAATTGCTTCATTTTGTATTATGTTGAACTTCATTACTAGGCCACAATATCTTGCACACTACCCTGTGCTTGGGAGTGGGGTTAGGGCAAGGCCACATATCTATGGTAGGGGTCCTTTGATACAATATGTTTATGCAACTTCTATGAGAAAACATTATGTTAGATGCTTTTTTTTACAAGATCAGTTTGGAAAGTGTATGGATATGATGAAACCTATATATTAAAGTTGTAATATTTGTAAATGGCTTATGTGTCTTTTAAACCATGATGTAGCATAGTTATGGATTATTATTATTAGAGGACCAATGTGTATACGTATTTATGGTTATATTTAATTTATCCATTTTTGAAATTCAGATCATGAATTGTCAAAGTATAAGATATTTGTATTTTAGTTTTATGTCAAATTCTTATTTTATCCAACCAGTCAAAATAGTTGGTTTTAATATGCCTTTATAATCCAAATTTCAATTCAATTCACTCTTTTAATTATATCGATTAATCTTTGAATTCTTTTCTAGATAAATAAATAAATCATAGATACTAACTGCTCATGCTTAAAATTTGGATCAAAACTATCTATAACATGAAGCTCTTCATGGGATAGTAAACACATTAAATAGCATAGAAGAAATAATGGATACGTAGGAAGCAATGATATTTGATCTTAGAGAACAAGTAAATCAATCTAAGAAAATACCTATAGAACCTATTGGGGAACTACCAAGGTAGCAAGCCTCTTCCCTAATGAAGGACTTAAAGAAACAATCGCCACCAAAATTCAATAGTTCTGTAGTAGGTAATAAATATGAAGCCTGGCTTATTAATCTAAAAAAGTACTTCAAATTGCAACCTCTCTTTGGGAATGAGAAGGCACACTCAAGAGTCTTTCATTTAGATGGTGAAGCCACCTTTTGGTGGGATCACTTGAGTGCATTAAAGAATTTTAATCTGGAAACTCAAGTTGATGGAATGAGTTTGAAACTCAATTTTGAGAGAAATATGTTTTAGTTGTTTTTAAAGAGAAAAAGAATTTTGAATTTGAACTTTGACAACTAGGTACATCCATATTGATTAAGTATGAGTCCAAATTCATGAACTTGTTAAGATATGTGGATTATATGAGGGATGAAGAATAAAAAATTACTAAATTCAAATTTGGTCCAAAGGAGATAATAATACATAACATAAACATGACAAAGCCAACCATACTGGCTATTTAGCAATTGAATCAGCCTATAGATCTAAAGAGAAGGATAATGCCAAGATAAGGGTAAGGAAGGAATTTTGGAACAAAAGTGTTTATGTAAGGCCAATAAATCTACCTCTAAAAAATCTAATAAAAATCTACAGACAAGAAATAAGAATAGTAGGGTCATGCCCTATCAGAAAATCTCTACCTAAACTAAAACACTAGCAACAAGGGTTAATGCTATTCTCATCCAACAAAGAAAATTCAATGAAGGATGTTAGAATTGTGGTAGCAAAGATCATTACTCTTGATAATTCCTTGGACCTCAAAAAAATCAAGGACCGATCATCAAATTTATGTTGCCTTTAATAAAGCACCAAAGGACATTTAGATGTCTTTAATTGAGCTTCCAAGTAAAAAAAATGATATACGAATTATTATTTTAGTATATTCTAAAGCAATAGAGCGTTTTATATCACCTAGAATAATTTAAAAATGTAATATTAAAACTCAAGACTTGCCAAAGTGGGGTAGTGTCGAGTTGGGTATAGGTAGAAAACAACCAACAAAGGAGGTTGTCCCTAAGTTGTGATTACAAATTAATAACATTAAAACATAGTAAACACTTGTGTAATACCCTTAGGATCCTATGATCTAATCCTAGGTATGGATTGGCTGTTAAGGCATGCTACAAAAATAAATTGTAGAAAGAAACAAATTCACTATCTAGATGAATCTATTAACTACCAAGTTCTATAAGGATTGCATGGGGTAAGGGAAATAAAAACTCTTTCTTCCCTGCAAATTAAAAGAACTTCAAGGAAAGGAGAGGCCTTGTTTGTTGGTCATTTTAATCTATTAAATGATAATGAGGATGATGATTTAAATCATCCAATTATATAGGAATTCAATGATGTGTTCCCCAAGGAACTTCCTAGATTGCCTCCAAAGAGGGAATTTGATTTCTCCATTGAAATAGTGCCAAGGTCAACACCCATTTCTAAGCCACCTTATTGAATGAATACATTTGACTTGAATGGATTAAAAGTGCAATTGAATGAGTTTCTTTAGAAATGTTTGATAAGACCCAATGTTTCTCTATGGGTTGCTCCTACACTCTTTGTAAAGAAAAAGGATGAACATTAAATATATGTGTGGATTATCGTATTCTTAATAAGACAACAATAAAAAATTGTTATCCACTACCCTGACTAGATGATCTCTTTGATCAAATGAGAGGGTTAGTAGTGTTTTCTAAAATTGATTTGAGATTTGGGTACTATCAATTGAGAATAAAAGAAGATGGCATCCATTAAACTACTTTTAAAACTAGATATGAACATTATGAGTTCACGGTATTGCCTTTTGGTTTGACCAACACCCCAACAGACATTATGAACTTAATGAATAATATTTTCTATGATTGTTTAGATCAATTTGTTTTGGTATTTCTAGATATATTAATATACTCTAAGAATAAGGAAGAACATGAACAACATTTGAGATTTATGTTACAGAGGCTAAGGAACATAAGCTATATGGAAAACTATCAAAATGTTCCTTTTTCCATAAGGAAATTCATTATTTGGTTCATGTGATCTCCCTGAAGAGGATTTTAGTTGATCCATAAAAGATTTAGACCATCATGGAATGTCGAATTCAAAAAAATATCAATGAAATAAGAAGTTTTATGGTCTTGGAGGGATATTACTGTAGGTTTGTGAATAATTTTGCTAAACATTCATTCCTTATAACTACATTTCAAAGGAAGGGTACAAAATTTGATTGGATGCCAAGGTGTGAGGAAAACTTTCTTGAGTTAAAGAAACTACTCATGACTGCTCCAATTATCCTAACCCCAAATCTGAATGGGTAGTTCACAGTGTGGATAGATTCCTCCTTGGAGGGATTGGGGGAATTTTGACTCAAGATGGTTGAGTTGTGGCCTATGAGTCAAGGAAACTCAAAGACCATGAAATAAATTATGTCACCCATGATTTAGAGTTGGCTACCATCATGCACACTTTGAAATTATGGATGCATTATCTTTTGGAAAAATATTTGAATTAAAAATTGACTATCATAGTCTATTTTATATATTCAGCCAAGAAAAGTTGAATGCTCACCAATGAAGATGGTTGGAATTACTATATGATTTTGATCTTGAAATTTTGTATGTTAAGGGAAAGGAAAATTGGGTGGCTAATGTGTTAAACAAACTCTGCCACTAACTAGAATAACTAGTTGGAATTCAAGTTTAATCAATATAATAACAAAACAATAAAAAATAGAATCTTTATATCAGAAAATTTATAATTTTTTGGTTGAAAAGTTAGAAAAATTAGGGTTTTCTTTTGGCAGTAGTGGGCTAATGAGATATCAGTGATGCCTTTATGTCCCAAAAAATAAAAAAAATGAGGCAATTAATTGTTGGAAAAAGGGAGAGAGTACAACGTAAAATTGTAGCTATGTAGCTTTAAAATGTTTTCAAATCTAAAATTATTAGCATGTGTAAATTTGAAAATTACTTTCAATTTAGATATTAGAGTATTTCTCCAATTTAATCACTGTAGTAGAAGAAAATAACTTGCTAGAAGAAGACATGTATTTACATGGAGAAACCCCTAAGGGAAAAAACTCAACACCAAAGGTGTTTATGCTTGTATTAAATATCTTGTGAAAGATTACATTCAATACTAAAATCCTTTGATTCCTTGATGCACTTCAAAAGCTTCTTTAATCTTCAAACCTATAAAAAACTTCAAAAGCTTCTTGCTTTTTTCTTCTAAGTCTTTTTCACAATTCAACTCTCTAGAAAATGTACGGGGCTCTTAATTAATTCAAAAGCTTCTTTAATTCAAGAGCTTCTTAATTCAAAATCTTGAAACTTAAATTACAATAAATTGTAATTGATGACATAGAAACCAATGCTCATGCAAAAACCAAGGGCTTCAAATAGAGAAGACTGAAGTCAAACAAAGTCAAGCCTTCTGTTAATTGCCTGTCCTTGATGTGGGCGCCCAAGTTAACTTTGCCAACATCAAATACATTTCCAAATAAAAGCAACAATAAAAAGTCCTCAAATTGGGCATCCAAGTTTACCCAATCACTTTTTGTTAACTGAAGTGATCAACACACACCAATCTCATGCAAACAACATGCAAGATTGATGTCCCCAAAGTTATTCTGAATTGCCTTGTTCTGTACATGCAAGTGACATGCAAACACCGGATTCAACATGCAACTGATACCCATTATCTGAAACAGTGAGATGTGCCATCCTGCAAGTTTATGGAGTTGGAGTGTTTTGAATGAAATCTCTCAAAACTGACATGCAACAACATGCAAGATCATATAACTGAAATGCAACAACATGCAAGATCATATAACTGAAATGCAACAACATGCAAGAACATGCAAGTCCATAGGAGTGACATGCAACAACATGCAAGCACATGCAAGTGACATGCATCAACATGTAAGCACATGCAAGTCCATAGAAGCAACATGCAACAACATGCAAGCACATGCAAGTCCATAGAAGCAACATGCAACAACATGTAAGCACATGCAAGTGACATGCAACAACATGCAAGCACATGCAAGTCCATAGAAGCAATATGCAACATGCAAGTAACATGTAGCAACATGCAAGTACATGAAAGCAACATGCAACAACATGCAACAACATACAAGTACATGCAACTGACATGCAAAAATATGCAAGTCCATGCAAGCTTTTATGAACTCATGCAAGCAATATCCAATTCATGCATCTCTAACACTTTAGTTAACTCCAACATTATATCCATGCAAGGTGTCTCAATATTATCCACTCATGTACATAAAAAAACACAACTCCAAGTCTAAATACAAGTCCCCATTAAAAGGGGATGCCCAAGTTTAACTCCCACTTACTAGGAGTAATCAAACTCTCAAAATAGACTTAGGAGAAGTCAACAAAGTCTTCATGGCTCCCACTCCAAAAGTGAATGCCCAAGTTTGACCCTATCAATTAGGAATTGATTGCAATAAGTCAAAGTGATATAATTAATTAATCTCTCAAAGTCCTTGTGTTGGGGAACACATTCCAAGAGCTTTGGAGACACATGAATTGGTTAGGATTGCAAGTTAATGGCAACTTATCCCAACATTAATGATATTTGGATCTCACAAAACCCCTTATTCAACTCACTCAGGGGTAGCCAAGATATTGTAGGGTCTGAAACAACACTTTTTTTAGCAAAAAATGAAGGTAGATGCAACCCAATTTGTGGCTAGATGTCGAGAATGTTTGAAATAAAGGTAGAACATGGGCATCCTAGTGGACTATTTTATCTCCACAACATCCCAAGACATAAATGGTCAGTAATCAGTATGGATTTTATTGTTGGCTTGCCTAAAAGTCGTTATAAGCATGGTACAATCTTCCAGTAATAGTTGACAAATTGACCAAGGTAGCTCACTTCATTGCTGGAGACATACATGATGTTGCTACTACCATAGCATCCAAATTTATCAAATAAAATGTAAGATTGCATAGGGTCCCAGATATAATAATCTTAGACCGAGATAAATTGTTTACATTGTGGTTTTGGACTACATTAATGGAAACATTTGGAACCAAGTTGAACTTTAGTTTTGTATATCATATGAAAATAGATGGCCAAACATAAAGAGTCAACTAGGTATTAGAGGATATGTTGAGCATGTATGCTATGGATCATCCCATTAGATGGGAAGGTGATCTCCATTTGATTGAATTTGCCTATAATAACTCATATCATTCTTCAATAAAATGACACTCTTTGAAGAGTTACATGGTAGAACTCTACTTGTTTGGGGCTTGCTAGAAAATAAAGTCACTATTGGGCCTAAGATGCTTCAGGACTATGATGTTTAAATTCAGTTAATAAGGCATCTTTTGAAGGAATCTTCAGACGAACAAAAAAGTTAGGCAAATTTGAAAAGGACACCATAATTTTTACTAGGTGACAGTATTTTAGGGGTTAGACCACATAAAATCTCCATAAAATTTAGAAAATTAGCAAAGTTAGCCCCACGGTTTGTTGGGCCATTTAAATTCATGAATTGATTAATCCTGTGGCCTACCTTCTAGCATTTTCATCTTCTTTGGCAAGGATTCATGATGTTTTTAATGTTGCATTATTATTTAAATATATTCCTAACTTATCTCATGTGTTAAATTGATAGAATCTATAGGTTGAGGAAGGATAGATAGTGCTTTAGCCAGTTTGAATATTAGACCAACATAGTGTTAAGTTACATAACTATAGAGAACAATAAATGATGGTCCAATGAAAACAAATGAATCCCAATAACACTACTTGGGAAGACCAAGAATTTATGGAGAACTTTTTTTTATTCATCCAAACAATGAAAATTGTATTAAAATTTTGATTATTCTAAAACTATGTTGAAGTACCGAGGACAATACTATTTTTAGCGGGGTAGGATGTCATGGGCCTTCCCTAGCCTACTTGATCTCATTTCATTTGATTTAATGATTTAAATTCATTTGATGCAAATGTATTGTTTGACATACATTTGTGATAACCTACAAGATCTCTTAACATGAGGGAAATAGTTATAGGTTTGATAGTGATTTAGTTAATTATTTTTGCATTAACTCAATCAGGTTTTGACATAAGAACATTGGTTTGCTTGGTAGGTACACCACAACCACATGAATATACTAGATTAAAGGAAACACATCTGGTAGGATGCAAGATATTGGTCAACCCATGTTGTCAACCATGTAACCTTAGGTTGATTGTTTCTTTTTGTGTCTTTGTAATTGTCTATTAAGATCTTTTGTGTTTAGTCTGACCTGCTTGCTAAATCTAGTTGAAAATTGTGTTGGTTTTTGACTGAATTTGGTCTTTGGTTATTTTATGGATATATATTCTTATTTATAAACTAGGGATTGTAATATACGGTAAGTTCTAAATATCAATTATTTTATTTTAAGTTATATTATATAGCAGTAAGTTAAGTATTGGTTATCTATATATATAATGAGAATGGCATACAATAGGGATATTTAACCCTATTAATAATCTTATATATATTTATAAAGTGTTGAGATTTTAACTATGAAATGGTTAATATAAATAGGAATAAGTAATCGCTATCTATATTAACTATTCCTTTTAAGCCATCCATTCAAATTTTATGGCATGTTAAGTAAAGGTTTATATTTAAATTAATTCTACCCAAAATGTGGTGGCGGGAAGTAGTTAATGACTGCCAGTATGGGATCAGTCTAGGCTATTGACTGGGGGTACTTGGTGTCTTGCAGTACATGCATTAATGTGGTTCATTAATAAGCCATCTCTCAAAATTGAAGAGCCACTATGTCCATGTTTTGGCATTTTTGAATTTTCATTTTTAATGGTTTTGTCTTTGTTCTATGGTTGTCTTCACCATGACTGGTTTTGCATGGTTCTCTTCTCCTTCTCTAGCATGGGTATAACTATTAAGGTAGATTCTGAAAGGAAGGGCATGGTTAGGAGAAAGGAAAAGGGAGTTTGAGACCTTTAGAATGAGAACCAAGAAAAAGACTTAAGTTCTTAGTGATTGGTAATATCTTTTCTTACTAAGTTTGAAGTTTTTTGGTAATCTTAATAGAAAATTTCATGGGCATTATTCTTGTCTAGTTTTTGTTTTAAATGGCCTTTGGCCTGTATATAGTTGTTATATTTGTTTAAAAGGGCCTTCAATCTGTATATAATTATCAAATTTGTTTAAATAGGCCTTTACCTTGAGTTATACTTATTTCACTTGTTTAAAGGCCCTCGACTGAGTTGTAGTTGTTATATTATTGCTTAAAAGGTCGTTGCCAGTGGTATAGCTATTATTTTATGGTTTAATAATCTTGGTTGTGTTATAATTGTTATAATGTTCTTTAATGGCCTTTAACCTCATGCATTGTTGTTGCTTTCTATAAATAATGGTTAGGGCCTTTGAGCATTATTTAAACTTTGTTAAATAAAAATGTTTGGCCCTCAGCCTCTAAACCATAAAATATATTAAATAATAATTATATGTCCTTGATCTTTGAGCTTTAAGATCTACATAAATTTTGACTAGCCCTTCACCCATTTAAAACTTTATACTTTGTTATTTTGGCCTTCATCCTATTATATGTTGGTATACATGGTATTTTATCCTTTGGCCTATTATATGTTTTGTGTAATTAATACTTAGGCCTTTAGCTTGATTATCATTGTGTTATATTAAATAAAGTTCATGCCTCGGCCTATTGAGCATAATGAGCTCTGTGGAATAAAATGTAGGCTATTGACCTCCTAAACAAGGGTTTTTTGTAAGAGTGGTCTTTGACCTCTTGAATGGGAAATATTTAGTTATGAAGTTATCTCTATGTTCTTAAATTTGATGATTTTGATGACATGGGTCTATCTTTTAGTCAACTGTATAGTAGAGTTTTGAAACTTGGGTTGGGTATCTGTGAAGGTATTTACTAAAGGTCTTGACAATTGATTCTAGAGATCTTGGGGCTCTAAAGGGAATTAGTTCTTGTTGCTTTAAATTAGTGATATTATTATTGTCTATTGGTAATGGATGACTAAGATAGTAATCATCTTTACTAGTTTAAATTGCTTCATTTTGTACTCTATTGAACTTTATTATTGGGCTACAATATATTGCATGCTACCCTATGCCTAGGAGTGGGGTTAGGGAAAGGCCAAAAATTCATGGTAGGGGTCTTTTGATATAGTATATTTATGTCTTTTCCATGCAAAAACCTTCTGTTGGATGCTTTTGTTTATAAGATCAATTTGGAAAGTGTATGGATATGATGAAATCTGTATATTAAAGTTGTAATATTTATAAATGGCTTATGTATATTTTAAACCATGATGTAACAGAGTTATGGATTATTGTTATTGGAGGACCAAAATGTATATGTAGCTTTGGTTATATTTAATTTATCTATTTCTAAAATTTAGATTAAGAATTGTCAAATTATAAGATATTTGCATTTCATTTTTATTTCAAATTCTTATTCTAGCTAACCAGCCAAAATAGTTGGTTTTGTGATATGCTTTTATAATCCAAATTTCGATTGAATATAGTCTTTTAATTATATTGATTAAGCTTTGAATTCTTTTCTAGATAAATAAATAAATCATAAATACTAAATGTTCATGCTTAAAATCTAAATCAAAACTATCTATGTTCAATTTTGCTCAATTTTATCTAAATCCATTTAAACATTAACTTAATTAAGATTAGTTAAAAATGAATCTAATGTTGAATTTATTTCAATTATATATTCCATTTATAAACTAATAGATATTCAATAAGGTGTTGTGGGGTGCAAAAATTCTTCGTATACAATTAATTCAGTAATATGTATACCTAAAAGTTAGAGCACTTATAACCCGTTTAAGTAAGCTACCAGTTAAGTATGCCTATTCTACTTAATTAAACAAGGTGAACACTGTAAATAAGAACACCGTATTGAATATTTATTAAGCTATGTATGCAATATGCAGTTAACATGGGTTCTAGTGTCCTTAAAATACAAAAAAAAAATAGCCTAAATTTTGGGGGCCATTACAATATAATACCATGGATGTTCTCTGATGATTATGACTACAATGTTTCTCTCATGGTTGTGATGGCTCCCTCATAGTTCTTTTTATTATGATGGTTCCTTTGTAACCCTATATTGTTTATCATGGTGGCTCCTTTGTAGACTTATATCACTTTTGCTTGTACTATCTTCTTTGCAACCCTATATCATTCTCTTTTGGTTGATGGCTCCTTCAGAACCCTACATTTTTTGGTTATGATGGCTACTTTGCAACCCAACTTTTCTTTTGTTTATGTTGGCTCCTTCATGGCCCCACATTTATGATATCTCATTCACATCCTAACATCTCTATTTTTACTTTTATGCATTCTTTGTTGACATTGTTAGGTGGTTGTTTATGCCTATTTCAAAATTCTATCAAATTATACTCATATAATTTTGTGCTTGTAGATCTCACGATAAAGTTATCATTACAAGGAACATGTGGGGATCATCATCTATATCCATATCCCTTTTATACAAGCTTTTTATTTACTTTAAATGTCATTTGCTTGATTGATTTAACATGAGTGATTCATAGTAGTTCACATGCAAGTCAAAGTGGGGGCAAAATGTAAGTGTGACAAGTGCATCCCTTGCACTTTTGATGATTTATTTTGGACTCATTTCGACCCTTTGTCCCTAGTGCAATGGTCTAGTGTGCAATTAGCATATTTCTACATTAAAGTTAGCACTTTTACCTAATCCTTGACTGAATGCGACTCCACACACCCCAAGGATCTAGATTCAATCTTAATCCTTTTTTATTTCTTGTCCCAATTCAAATTTATGTTTGCAATTCTAAATAGGTTCAGAACTACATGTGTAGTTTTGACCCCCTAAATTACCAAATTTTAATTTAAATATTCACCCAATTTGACCTACCTCCAATTAGTCATTAACCTCTGACTTGAGAGAAAAATATTCAAAATTGCATGCTAGGGTGTTGTATAAAAGGAAAAAGCCCTAATTCATTTAGACATCAAGAGATCATTTTCTATCACTCACTACTAAAGCACTTAAAAAGCATTATTTGATCATAGAGAGGATAACATTAGCATCTATATTCATAAGAACAAATATATGCATATTTATTCTTCTTGTCATGTCTACAAACTTGCTAAAAAATTGTTAAATTGTTCTTAGGGTTTGACTAACTTGAAACGTGGGAAGTTGGTTGCCTTCCTCTCTTAGCACAATAAATCTATCGATGCCCATTATCACCACATTGTCTAGATTTTTATAAGTAAACACAATTATGAAGAAAATAGACAACAAGATCAGAACCACAAATATCAATTCAAACCACATGGCAGGTTTAGAACTGTAGGTGCACAAATTGGAACCATAGGTGTGGGATTGAACTAGAAAGGAGAACAACCACTATTACAATTTGTTGTGACATAACTAATTTAGGTCTAATTTCTAAAAGATGAGATGAATCATATGATTCAATCTATGACAAAATATTCTTCATCATTCCTAGAGCTAAGTACACTTAATCCTTCTGTAGATAGAAAATTGATCCAAAGGCAATGGAAGATAAATGATAATAAACCCAACACCTTCACCTTCAAACCAAGTCCTCCACACTCGATAGAACGAAGTAGATGCACCCAAATCTACTAGCTTTGTTCTCTTTGATGGATGATAGATAGGATAATATGTTGATTGCTCAAATCTGCAGCATAACATTAGTATGAGGATGATGGATGAGAAGATCTAGAATGATTTGGATAGCATGATGATGTATGAATATGTCCTCCCAAGAGCCTCAAATTGGCTTAGGTGAGGCTTCATTTATAGGAGATGAGGGATAGGAATGGATGGCTAGGATTAGATTAGTGGCGGATGACTAGGATTAAGTGACACAAGGAGTTGTAGTCATGTGACAAATGTCTCATGAGGGTTGAATGAGAGGAATAAAGTAAAATGGCTTCCACATAATAAGGATTAGAAGCTTCTAGCCATGTGAGGATAGAGACAAATGTGGAATTAAATAATAAGATTATTTAATTTTTGGAGAGAGATGATGTGGAAAACATAAATTAAATAAATCTTTATTTTATTTAATTAATTTGGATGAGGAAAAAGTGAGAATTAATTAAATAAATATCATTTATTTAATTAATTGGCTAATGGGGATAAATGGGATTAGAAAGGAATTAGTTAAATAAATACGATTTATTTAACTAATTAGGTGATGAAAGGGGTTATAATGATCCTAGGACAAAATTCCTAATAAGGTGTCCCATAAGGTGTCGATAAGGTGATGTCACAAGACATGTCAATTTTAGGTGTCTACATTTTTCCCCTCTTTGAGATGGTATTGCGAGTAAGAGAAGTAACATCATTTCAAAGAAGATAAGGTATGGATGTAAAGAAAAAGGAAACTCTAGCCACATGAAAGGGTGACAAGGAGGAATGGATGAAGGATGGGATGATGATGTAAGGATATGATGATGATGCCCCCTCGAGAGGATAGGTGGGTTGGAAGAACATGGATATGCTCTTGAAATGAATAAAATGATAAAGGATGGATAAGGAGATGGAGGATGCAAGATAAGGGATGGATGAAATAGATTAATGATACTTTATGATGCATGAAGTGAGCAACCATATAGTTTGATATAGCACTAGACATTATGCACCAAGGTATAAAGACCAAGGTGATGATGTGTCTTGTGCACCCAATATAATACAACCTTGTCTAGACATATGAGGAAGTAAACTTAGAGCATTAAAGTCCTAATGCAAAAAAGGTATGATATGACCTTTGATGCAAAGGATAATGCAAAAATCTATTCCAACATACACAAGATATGAATATTAGCTAGAATGATATGGATTTGATACAAATGCAAGATAAAATGATAACACACACAAGAAAGCAAGCAAGCATGCACAAATGATTCAAAAACAAACAAGGTATTGCCCCTGTCAAGCTGTAAACCAATGATCGATTGATTTGATTGATTAATAATGATGATAATAATGATGATACTATTATTGTTGGCCATGCGAATCAACACCAGGATTTGATTGATAAGGATTGTGTTGACATTGTGGGGACATTGTGGGGAATGATATATCCCTAGATCAACACAAGGATGTGGGAACGATATATCCCATTTGATGATTGATTGATGATAATACTAGTGTTGTTGGCCATAAATCAACACCAAGATTTGATTGATAAGGATAGTGTTGAGATTGTGGGGAATGATATATCCCTAGATCAACACAACGATGTGGGAATGATATATCCCATTGATGATTGATTTATGATGATGTTTGATTGATTGATTTGATTGATTTTATTTGGTTTACAACAAGGCTTGGATCAAGACCAAAGGATGTGATTGGATAATTTGGTTTGATTGATTCTCTAGATTGGTATGGATTAAGGATGACTTGCATTTAGATTTATTGCTTGGGTTTTTTTTATATTTGATTTTTTTTTGTATTTTTAAAATTTTAAGTTTTTTTGGTATTTTGGGAATATTTAATTTTTTTGGATTTTGAATGTTTTGGGATGGTAGTGGATTACATTTGGATAGCCTTGTTAAGTATGAAAAAGGAGAATGATAACATCTAGAATGCAAACTAAATCAAACCCTTTTCCATATAACATTCAAGGACAGGGCTGAGCCAAATCACTACCAAATGAAGGAGGAATCAATTGCTGACCTTGTGACTCATGTGTTATAGATGGATCAATTTAATTTAGTCTTTTCCTCAAACCCTAGGTTAACAATGCATGAAACCCTAGTTCTGAAATGATTTGCTTATAAAAGAAGAAATACAATTGAAACCTAGAAACTAATTGCATAGGGGTGATCAGAGGAATGATAGAACATGTCTCTAGAAAGCAAAGGTATCAAAGGACCAATGTGGGACTGCCCAGGTCCTGACTGGAAGAATCTACCAGAGGTGTAAACTAGAAAGTTGTAGATGATGTCCTAATGCCAGATCTAGACTCAGAAAGGGTAGAGGGACATGGGCGGTACTATCCAAGTCCTTGTTGAGTGAATTATCTGAAACTGTCTCTAGATCCTGAAACCCTGATCTGTACTCAGTCTTCTTGTAGCTCTGTATTATCCAGATCTCGCTCCTGTAACCTGCACACAAGAAGATAAGAAGGGATTTGGAGGTTATGGTGTTTAGGGACCCTCCTCAGTCAAATCCTGGGATAACATTCAATCTTCCCAACACTGTTGATTGATAAAGAGTGCATGCCCTTGTGGGGACAGAGGTTGAAAACAATGATAATGAGATAATTCAAATGATGATAAACAAACAATGATATCACCTATGTGATGAACCCTTAGAATGATGAATATTATCCAACTCCTAAGGAAGAATAGATGATAGCTCCATATCTACAACAACACAAAAACAATACACAAATCTACTCTAGAATCACAATGAATGCTCTTGCTTGCTTCACTTCAAGATCTCAAGTTATGCCTTTTCCAACCTAGCTACAAATGAACTCAAAAACACACTTATATATTCTTTCCCGCTCACAATCATAAATTCAAACCAAAAGAGCCAACAAGGAGAAACCTCTAGAGAGGTGTTAGGCTGACACAGACTTGATTTAGCCCTGACCTAAAATGAGGGACCTGAGCAGTACCACCCAAGTCCTTTAGCCTTATTTGGGTCCAGGGTAAGCTAAAGTAAGGGGCTCATATCCCAATTTTATCTTGGTGTCAGGGCAATTTTGTATCAGGATAAACATTTTGAATGTCTAATGTAATCAAGGGAACCTAGGAGCTAAACAAGGAGGTAAAAAGACATGTGGATACTTTTTACTCCATAACAAGCCTAAATGCTAGATACCAATGACAAGGGAAAACCAAGTCTATATACAAAGATAGAGGTGTGATTAGATAGATGAATAAAATGATGGATGATAATAAATAGGATGGAAGAATCATGATAGATGGATGGATAAAAGGATAGGCAATAGTAAACAAAATGGATGGCTCATGATAGATGGATGGATAAGAGGATGGGAAATAGTGTATGGAATGGAAGACTCATGATAGATGGATTGATAAAAGGATAGGCTATAGTGGACAGAATGGATGTATGTATCATAAGGGAGATAGAATGTAATCTCCAAAGACTGTCACATAGGAATAACATGCCCCATTCTAAGTGTAATGCTTAGGATTTTATAGAACAAAGCTTATGACAATAGGATGATGCTAGGATTGTTTGGAAAGGATGCGGTATACCAAGAGATATCCGAAGAATTTTTCAACATTTTTCCCCCATATATTTATCAAGATCAAAAGGAGGAAGGGAGGATGGATGGATTCAATAGGATAGGTATGTGGGTATAATGTCTAGGGATGCTAAGATGGGAAATGATAGGTTGGATGAGACAACATGCCCCCAAGTGTAAGTCACATAGATAATAAACTTACACATGATACATTTTTGCCAGGTTTTCATCATGGTACTTATCCAAGGTGCCACCAAGGTGGTTTTCACCATTAGACGAAGGGATTTCTCTTTACTATTTTGATTTTTCTTTCTTTTTTATTTTTATTTATATATTGGATATTTGGATGGGATAGGTGGATATGGATAAGAGGGACTCAAGCGTCTAGTTCCATGAAAGGTGACAGTCCCATTAGAAATGGATGTCACACATGGACCATGTCAAATATCATTGTGCTCATAGATGCCGGTAGGGGATTGCATGAAAGGGAGATGGAGTAGGTAGATAGTAGAGTATGATGTGGGTTATGGAAGGATAGTGGATTATGATGTGGATTATGGATGGAAGGATAGTGGATTATGAAAGATTTATGCAAGGATGGATAGTGGATGGAAGGATTATGTATGGAGGATTGTGGATTATGAATGGAATGATGGGGGATAGTGGATTATGAAAGGTTTATGGAAAAGCATGGACCATAGGAATATGATGGGTGAAATATGTGGGATAATGGATGAAAGATGGGGAGATGGAGGTATGTGAAAATATTGTGGAATGGAAAGGAACCAAGACCAATGATTACACACACTGTGAAAAACATTGAAGATTTTGATTTGGAGGAGGTGTAGGAAATAATGAACATGTTTTCTTAGGGGATGGTAGATGTAGGAATTTAGGTACCCACATAGACTTAGGATTTTTATGATCTTTGCATTGGAATTTTTGGGATGTGGATGCTTCATTTGACTTGACTTCTTTTTTCTTAGGGACCCAAACCATTTTAATTTTAGAATTTTCTTTTGGAAGTATAGGCTCGGATAACATTTTGGATGGATTTTTCTTTGATTCTTCGCATTGATGCTCTAATGCATGAGGATTTGTAGGATTCTTTGCTTTATGGAAGAAGGCATCCAAATTTTTATTTTTGAATCCAATGTAATTGGTGGAAGCTACCTGTTTGGTCGATGTGTGCATTTGTTTATCATGATTGGGAAGTGTAGGATATTTATGGATGGAGGGATTAAAAGAAGATTTATGGATAAATAGATGAGGGGATTTAAGGATAGGGTTATTAGGTATTGGGAGGAGTGGTGGTAGAGTGGATTGGATATTATGAGTTGGAAGGAGTGGAGGTAAAGCGGATGGATGGATAGGGATGTTAGGAGTTGGAAGGAGTGGTCGTAAACTAGATGGAGGGAGGTGTATGGTCACATGCTTTTGGGATTTGTAGGATGATGGAGGAGGAATGGAAACATATGTTTTTTTAATATGATGTGATTTGTGATGGAAAGGGGTGGATTTAAGAGGCATGGAGGTAGTACCAACATCTTGAGATTGTTTTCCTTGGGGTATATATCCAAGGCCATATGATTGTGGAGGGACTTTGCCATGGATGGGCTAAAAAATACCTTGTTCATGAAGGCCTAAGCCTTTACCTTGATAGTTCATTTTTTGGAGTTTGCAATGAACAATGGGACTATGTGTGTTTTGGACACTAGACACAAGCTCATTATTGGATAGAGAGGATGAGGTGGTGGATAGTGGTTGTTGCTTTCCTAAGGAAGAACATTCATGGATGAAGGTAGTAAGACCAAGGGGATATGATGATCAATTTGTAATATGGTCTATAGTGGGTGATGAAGGATCATTAGGATCTTGAGTATCAGTTTTCTCACTAAGATCCAAGATATTTGTTTGATCATATATGTTTACTTGGGAGCCAAGTGTCTCATCAAGGGAAGTGGATATTTGTAGATCATGGATAGGGCTAGATGGAAGATGGATAGGAGCAATGGAGATTTCTTTCTCATGGAGGGTTATGGGACTATGGATAGGAGGGGTGATAATCTCTTGATCATGTAATGCATAAAGTTGACCAAGAGTATCATCATGGCTTTCTTGATCATAGATAGGATCTTGATCATAGATGGGAGATTGATCATAAATGGGGTTAACTGTGCTATGGATGGGATCAATTTTCTCATGGATAGGCTCTTCATCATAGATAATATCTTTATCATAGAAAATAGATAGGTTATGGATGGGTTGAACTTGGATTGTTTGCTCATGGTTAGGAGCTTGATCAAGGATAATATATTGATAATAGAAAATATATAGGTTATGGATGGGTTGAATGGAAGGGCTTTGATCTTTATTTAGACAAGGGGTAGATATTTCCACATGCTTTAGATGATACTCTTGACATAGCTCTTGGTTTTGGATGGAAGTGGAAGTATGAGACTCTTGGATGGACTTGATAGGCTCTTGATGATCAACAATGTCAGAGTACTGTTGTCACTGGGAATTACACCCGTATGCAAGGATGGTAAAGCACTACAATTCTATGTAACATGGGACTAATTTCAGGTTGTGGGTGCCCTATGATGAAATTAGACCTCCAGATTATGGGTTGGTTCCCTTCAGATGTTCTATTGAGATGTATGTTTTTGCTATTTTGGAAAAGGGAAGAAAGAAAGTAAGTGAATGCTAAGGGTAAAATGGTGATGCACCTAATTTGGATAAAAATAATGCAATTTGATCCACAATGTTTACCCATAAATTTGACTTTTACAGAATCCAGACTTGGCATAAATATCACAAAAGTGATTCTAAGGAAGGTTTAAAAACAAGGTTTCTTATGAAGGAAAATATTTTTTCACAACACAAAAATACTATTTCTGGTTAACACAACCTAAGACCTGTGATGATTATATGCTTTAATGCTATAAACTAGGAAGTGAGACAATAATTTTAAAGGTTTAATGATAAAACACATCAAAATTTCATCAAAATCACTTCACTAATAGCACTAAAAGGAAAGATAATTTAACTGATCTCCAAGAAAACAAAGGAAAGTTCTGCAAAGAAGATAAAAGTATAACCTGTAACTTACCAATCTCTCAATAAAACTGTAAAATATGAGCTACAAGAATTCTCCAATCTGTCTAAATCAGAATGAGAATCAAGAACTAGCAAAAACAAACTTTTTCTTTACAATATATAGGTTTTCTCTCTCCAAGAGGCATGCAAAAAAAATATGGACTTGCAAATAATTGCCTCTAAAAAAAAAATCATTCCGGAGCAACCTCCAAAATCCTCAAAATTAGGGCCTAAAACTGCCACAAATTGAGCAAAAATAGCTCCAATTTGGGCCTCTCCATATGCTTGACCAAAAATTTGACCAAGAACCCTAAAAATACTCCTAAAAATCATGCAAAACCTCCTAGGTGTCCTAGTTAACTCAACTAATCAATTTGCATGATTTTGCATGAGCAAAATTGATTGTGAGTAAATAATAAAGTAATAGAAAATTACTTTATTATTGGTTACAATTTCTTCTAATTTTGATTTTACAACTTGTGGAAAATAATAAAGTAATTTGGAAAATATTACTTTATTATTTATTTACAATTAATAACTTTGTAAAATCATGCATGATTAGAAGAGAAAAAATATCACTCCTTATCACTCCAATTACACTTGCCTAATTTGCATGATATGAGCACAAATAGGACTTAGAAGAAAAAAGAAAACTCCTTATACCTCCATGTGAGAAAATATCCCTATTTTGCATGATTTACACATTAAGGCATAAAATTTTACCCTTATCACTCCATGATCAATAAGAAAACATTATCTTCTCTCTGCAAGATAAAAATCTTAAGTCACTCTATGCAACATAATATCTCCATGCACAAAAATAGTATGCATAAAAACCTTATGACTCCCTTTGATGCCTTCGTGCATATTCATATCATTATATTTTTAAGCTACCTTATATCTCCATATGCAACTTAATATCAAGAAAAACTTACAACTCCACCATGCATCAAAATATCTCCAACACTACACCATCATACTTGCACCTTGTCTACCACCATGCTCTATCCTCATGCATGCCATGTCTAAAATCATACTCCTCTTGGCTTTGTTGGCCACCATGTATAATTAAGGAATCCCTACGTTTGGATGTTTGCAAAAGTCAAGGAACCTTACCTAGCATGCATATCTTTGACCATGTTATCCATCGACCACAAAGGAATCTTAAATATTTTATAAGGCATGAAGCCTTTCTTTCTCATCATACGACCCTTCTTGACTTAATAAAAATCAAGTCATAGGCAATGTCGGTCGGCCACTCCATGCTATGATGGTTAGGATCTTCAAGAAGAAAGTCTTGACCACGGGCACTTCTTGGATAAGGTAATTATTTGTTTTTTTATGAAGTCAAAACACACCCTTGAAGGAAAAGAACCTTCGAACAAAACAAAGAGACAACCCTAAAAGTTGCTCATTCTTCATTTGGCATACTCTTCACTTGCTCTGCAACTTTATTCACCGGCTTTAGGGTTTGAAAGTTTGAAGCATATCTCTGGTTCTTTACTCCATTTTCTGAGGTCGACTTCTTTGTATTTCTTTGAATGAGAAGAAGACAGCAAATACTGGTGAGTATGGTGTCTTTTAGTTTGACTGGCATTTGTTCCTCACTTTTTGTAGCTTTTTGACCTTGAATGGCCATGGCCATACATGCATTCTTTTCTGCAATCTTTTAATAACCCTTATTCTTTCATTTTCTCTATGACTAAATCTTTACAAATGTGAAAGAATACACACAAAATCCTCACAAGGAGGCCATGGCTATAAGATTTCTTCTCCTCTACACCGAAAAGGGTAAGCTCTTCATTTTTCCTGTTGTGTTTCCTGAGACATATTTGATATGGAAAAATGAGGCTCTTTTGCAAAAATGATATGGGTGTCTACTTTAAAAGAAAATACATCCTCTTTGTAATGGTCGTGGCCACAAAATGCATTTTTTTGTGTTTTCTTGTTTCTCTGATGCAAAACTTTTGAGGGTCTAAACCGTGGAATGAGGGTTTGTATTCTTTTATGCACATGAACTTCCTCTTCTTTACAACTATGCCTGTAGATGCTTATTATCATTTTTTTTCTTAACTGTGAATATAGAAAGAGATAGAGTTTCTAAACCCTAACATGGATTCATAAATCTACATATAAATGCCATCTTTCTGGCATGGCTTTTATAAAGACATACTATATTCCATTCTTTTTTCTGTATAATTGTAAAAATGTGTTAGGGTTTTGAATTTTTTTGACATGGGTTTCATAAAATTGAAACAAGAATGATACTCCTGCAATGGCCATGGTATGAAAATCTTTCTGTAGTGCTTATTTCACTAGAATCCAGAAATGTAATAAGGGTTTCAAAATTTTTTAAGATGGGCTTTTCATACTTTTCACACAGTAGCTATTATTGTCACGGCCATGCTAGTAGATGTGTCTTTGTAGCTTTCATTTCACAATATGAAAGAAAAATGGGATAAGGGTTCTTTTGTGATGGCAAAAAAAAGTATAATATTTTGTATGCACTGAACTTCTTGTTATATTATCTCTTTCATAATGAACACCCTCTTGTTGGCTGTCATCCTGTAAGTGTTGTGTGCATGATGGAATCCTTCCTTCCAGCCCCATGAGAAGTGTAGCAAGTAATTGCTTTCTGAATGCTTAATTGTATTATGATTATTATCTCTCAATATGCTTTAGTCCTTTCTCCTTCAAAGTATGAACGTTTGAACAATGTGGCATCAAGTCTGAAATCCTATAGTATATAGATTTAATTTTTAACTGTCTTCTGAATGTTGAGGCTCCTCTTTTTGTATCTATTAATCATTATTAATTGGTTGTCCATCAACATCTACTTCTTTAGCTTTGGCTAGCTCCATGAGAAATGTTGTCTTATGTATGTGATTTGTGGAATCACTATTTTCTTTATTTACATCTGGCTGTTCCATTCTCTAAATACTCTTTTTAGCTACTTCTGTGCATGCTCACTGCTTATCTCATGATTTGGATGTTATAATAGCATACATATCAAGCTTTTCTCTTGTGTGCTTGATCATAGCAAATGTTTACTATGACTGTATCATTCAGAAAAATGGTACATGAGAAAGAAATGGCTTACCTTGTGTCTCTCTCAAACATCATCACTATAGCTCTTTGGATATCATATGCCCTCTACTACTTCTCCTTCATCATTTGATGTGGTATTCCTGTGGATGAATATGGCAACTATGATTTATTCTGACTGTTTTTTCTCTTGCAAAATTACTTCATGATCACTGTCATGACTGTTCATAGTAAAGATGACTGCACTTATCTTTGTTCTTGCAAAGTATCTTTCTTTATGGCATTTGTTTGACTATATCATGCTATCACTGTAGCTCCAAGGTGTATGAGGTAAGGCTTGTTTGATAAAAATAGTGATGAGATGCATTGAAACCACCTTGTTATCTTTGGACTATAGCATTCCTCTCACTCCACTGTGCTTAATGTATTTGGACTCCTTCCTTGCTCTAGACATGATTGTCTCTTATTCTTAGATTTGTACTTGATTGTCATGTCAGTGATTAACCTTCATTGTGTTCTGGTATTTGCTATGCATTATGTGCTTCATCCCTGGATGCTTGAATGTTTGAACATCTGACTACATTTGGACTGTAGCATTCATCTTCATTTATAGGCTCTCCTTAATGCCTTAATCATATGAGATTCTTGGCTCAGCTGTATCATCTTTGAAAACTAAGACCCATATGCTCCAGTTGAACTGTTTCACTGTATCTCCATGTATCTTGATGGTTTGAAGTTTTGAGGCATCGGTGACAGCCTTTTGCAAAGTTCATATCCTTATTTTAGGATGACTGCACACTCTGAGTACCTATATCATGGCATTTACTTCTTACTCTTTTGTCAGAATGAAATGATACCATTACATGATATATTCTGCAACTTGCTCAAATGATACACCAGTTCTTGCATCTTAGAAGCTTTATTTTGTTTCTCTTCTCTTTATCAGGCACATTGATCTAAAAACTTGTATCATATCCTTGTTTTATGGATGCACTCTGTCAATTGCTCTTATTAGCTATGATGAAATAAATACATGCATTCATAATGATACTGTACCTTAGATGGCTCATGTAGCCTGGATGACTATAATTTGATTTCTGCATTTTGTTCTTGTCAATCTTGACTCAGTCATGTTAATCTAATTTGCTCCAATGAATACTAATAATGTCATGATGATATTTCCTTTCTGCAAGTTGTTTAGATGATGCACAATATAGCTTAGAATAATGCATTATGTATTTTTTGATACTCTTTTCAAAAATGAAAAGAAATATGCTGGGCTCAAGCCCTTGTGGGAGCCACATTTAATCCACATGTGTATTTGTCTTCAAATCAGCAACAAAACATGTCCTATACCTACACAGTGAACAAACAAGTTAGCATAAAAAAGTACCAGATAGTATTGATTGATCTTCTGCATGATTTCTTCCTAATTTGTGTCATATATCTAATCCGATCTCTTATCTGAATGCATGATATGATAAGTAGATGTCTCTGTTTGATAAAAGCATGTGATAACTGTAAACATCTGGAGCACTAATAGGGCTGTCCCCAAAATTTTGCAAGTTCAACTGATGATGGCTGCTTGGAATGAAAACTGAAAGCTAAAGACTTGAAGTTCGGCATCAACAAACAATCTTCATCATCAGGCAATGATGGATGTTTAGATTTATCAGATGTTCATTTCTTTTCCTTTTATCAAACAGATACATAGCTTGCATGTCTGCAATTGCTCAGTCTAGTTACTACCATGGCTTGTGTGGGACACATTTGAACACTTCTTTTAAACATGATTAGTTAATTTCTCTTATGCATATGATGTATATGTGTTTCCTTTTTCAATCAATGCATGAGCTAAAGTAACAGATACTTGAATGTATGTTCAAAACATGACATGAAATAATAGTGCAATACAAATATCTTTCTCTCTTTTATCCAAAACCGATTAACTGAATAATCAATTTAACTTAAAACTCCTGAAAGATCAAACTGTGCAGAACAACTGTATTTCCTTGAATGTTTGATTTCTTGACAACTTATTCTCTTGTCATGATAACTTATTAGTCTTGATTGGACTGATGGGTTATCCTGACAACTGTAAATCATTCTCTGCTTTGTCAAGGCATCACCTATTCAATGAATGCATAACTTTGAAGTTTTCTTTTATCCCTTCTAAACAATTACTCTTAGGCCCAACTAATTTTAAGTGTGAATAAAAAATTAGTAACATTTCTGGCAACCTCTCAGGGGAGTTTTCCTGCTAAACAATTTGGAACTAGTAGTGTTTACAACTCCATTGGGCACAGAGTCATTTCTGCTCTGAACTTAGAGATATTCTGCAACTCACGCTAACTAAACATAACAACAACAACTAACTAAAAACTGAAACTAAACTGATCTGCCTTAAACATGTGCGACAGCACCTCTTGGAAACAAAACAACAACTAAACTAAAATTCTACCTACCCTACTCTAATCAGCCAACGGTGTTGGTCAAACAAATCCATTAACTGTTTGGTTAAAATAACTTCCCTTTCTCAATAGGGGACACTGATTCACATGCTTATGAGCAGCTGAAATTTGATAAAGTACAAGCAAGTACTCAATAAATTGTTGCAATGCTTCATAAAAAATGTAGAAAAATTCACTCACCAACTGAATCTGATCATGCAAACTTCTATCATGGGGTAAAAAGATGATCTGATTTTGCTGCTTTGAGCCTGAAAACTACTTAGTTGGTACAACAACATTTTGTACTTGCTTTTTCATTTCTCTGGAAACCATATCCCTAATTAGACATCCTCTCATAATGATGTATTCTTGGCTGATGCTCCTTATGTCCTCTTTTAGATCTGCCGTCCTGTTTTCTCTTGAAATTTCAACTTGATTTGCAACAGTTAGCTGATATGAATGAAACGAAGAAAAACTTGATTCTCTGACCTGATCTTGCTAATCACATAATGCTGGCTTGTCTGACATTAGCTGATCATCAATGTTAGAACAAAACATTTCTATGATGCCTAACATCATGTTCTCATCTAACTCACAATCTTGTATTGAATCCAAACGAGTTATATCATCCAGTTGTTTGATACTAGGCATAGATTCAGGAGGTTCATCAAATAAGTCATCTAGCTCATGAGATTTAATCTCTATCTCTTTTACAAGAACATGTTCAACCTGATCTTGTTTGCCATCTAGATTTGACACAAAGGACTCAAGATCATCCCAAAATGAAATTTCATCAGAGTCTTGTTGAATTTTTAGTAAAAGAGAACTGTTTATTACCTCATAAAAGCTCTCAACCAGCTATATAAGTTGCATGATAGGTTTACCTATACACTCTTCTACTTGATGCAATATCAGATTGTTAGACTGCTTAGCTTTAATCAACAACCCTTCAGTCTATTTGATGTCTTCCTGTTGTTTTGTTATTTCTGCTTGTGGTATGAGCTCTTCATTAGGCTTAATGAAACTAGGTAGCTGATCAAATAAAGAAATCAGCTCCTCCTATTTGTCAAGTTTATTCTCCGTTAGAACATGGGCATCTTGTATTTGCATTTGAAGATTCTATCCTTCCAATATTTGCATCCTACTTTCATTAATCTTGTAAACAACATCAGAAAACTTTTCAAATGATTCAAAATGTAAAGGATTGAGTACCAAATTTGAACCGACATCTCCTTCATAGGCATTATACTCATTTTCAGCTAGGGACACAGTAAAAATAGTAGCAACCTCTTGCTCCACATCTGATTTTTCTTATTTGGTGTGACAAGAAGGATTGCAACAAACCTCAACTGTTGGGTTGAAACTTGGGAATCTTGATAGGCTCTTGTTCAATGTACCAACTTGGAATCTTGATTGGTTCAAAAACTACTACCTTTTTCTCTTCCTGATCTTGGATTGGTATGGAAGGGGTAGCCTTAATAAGATTTGGCATTTTGTAATCAGGATGCTTGGTGCAAGAGGGTTACCATACTTGTTCAAAAGCCTAATGGTTTGATTCAAGTACTTGATATGACTAATACTGACGATTAATAGACTGATCTTGAATGCAAATAGGTTCTTGATTACAATCAGAATTCCTGAAACTTGAAACTTGATATCTACTAACCTCATTTTGAGACTACTGATCTAGAATGAATATGACTGTCTATATGTTCTGCTTTTGTATTTGTGCAAACAAATACTACATATGTGCCTCTTTTTCTGAAATCTCCCTCCTCAGACTTTCTTGAAACTGTATCCTTTGTGCCTCCAATTCATGCTCATGGAGATACGCCTGATAATCCATTTCTTCTTGTTATTGCTCATATTCTTGCTACCTCTTAAACTCCTCTATTTGCTTTGTGATTTCTAACAAAGCATTTTTTGTATCATTCATGCTATTCCTTATATCTTCAACCCCTTGGGACTAATTTTGAACATATACTTTCTGATATTAAGGATGAGTACTGTGCATGCTAGTTTCCTTGAAAAACCATGGAATTTGGCCTAAAACCACCAGCATGGTTGATCTAATATGGATGATAAGATGAGGGATTGGCAGTATTTTCATGATATGATGGATGATATGAATGTTTCCATGAAGGAAAGACATGTTTACTCATTCAAAAACTGAAAAAGCAACTGAAACTTGATCTTCTGATACCCCTTATAGGCTACAAAATCTAATCTATAAAACCAGGAAGACAGAGTCTTCAGGTACTTGAAATAAACCACTAAAAAAGGCTAATAAATATGTTGTTCGTATCAAAATAGCAAACTGATAAGTTCTTTCTGAGCTAAAAATTAGTTAAATGTCCCACTGGGTGTGCCAAAAACTGTTATCACTGGGAATTGCACTCGTATGCAAGGCTGGTAAAGCACTGCAATTCCGTGTAACATGGGACTAATTTTAGGTTATGGGTGCCCTATGATGAAATTAGACCTCTAGATTATGGGCTCGTTTCCTTCAGATGTTCTATTGAGATGTATGTTTTTGCTATTTTGGAAAAGGGAAAAAAGAAACTAAGTGAATGCTAAGGGTAAAATGGTGATGCACCTGATTTGGATAAAAATAATGCAATTTGATCCACAATGTTTACCCAAAAATCTGACTTTTACACAATCTAGACTTGGCATAAATATCACAAAAGTGATTCTAAGGAAGGTTTCAAAACAAGGTTTCTTATGAAGGAAAAGATTTTTTCACAACACAAAAATACTATTTCTGGTTAACACAACCTAAGACCTGTGATGATTATATGCTTTAATGCTGTAAACAATGAAGTGAAACAATAATTTTAAAGGTTTAATGATAAAACATAGCAAAATTTCATCAAAATCACTTCACTAGTAGCACTAAAAGTAAAGGTAATTTAACTAATCTCCAAGAAAACAAAGGAAATTTTTGCAAAGAAGACAAAAGTATAACCTGTAACCTATCGATCTCTCAATAAAACTGTAAAATATGAGCTACAATAATTCTCCAATCTGTCTGAATCAGAATGAGAATCAAGAACTAACAAAAACAAACTTTTGCTTTACAATATATAGGTTTCCTCTCTCCAAGAGGCATGCAAAAAAAAATGGACTTGTAGATAACTGCCTCTAAAAAAATCATTCATGAGCAACCTCCAAAATCCTCAAAATTAGGGCCTAAAACTGCCACAAATTGAGCAAAAATAACTCCAATTTGGGCCTCTCCATATGCTTGACCAAAAAGTTGACCAAGAACCCTAAAAATACTCCTAAAAATCATGCAAAACCTCCTAGGTGGCCTAGCTAACTCAACTAATCAATTTGCATGATTTTGCATAAGCAAAATTGATTGAGTAAATAATGTTAAAGTAATAGAAAATTACTTTATTATTGGTTACAATTTCTTCTAATTTTGATTTTACAACTTGTGGAAAATAGTAAAATAATTTGGAAAATATTACTTTATTATTTATTTACAATTAATAACTTTGTAAAATCATGCATGATTAGAAGAGAAAAAATATCACTCCTTATCACTCCAATTACACTTGCCTAATTTGCACGATATGAGCACAAATAGGACTTAGAAAAAAAAAGAAAACTCCTTATACCTCCATGTGAGAAAATATCCCTATTTTGCATGATTAACACATTAAGGCAAAAAATTTTACCCTTATCACTCCATGATCAATGAGAAAACATTATCTTCTCTCTGCAAGATAAAAATCTTAAGTCACTCTATGCAACATAATATCTCCATGCACAAAAATAGTATGCATAAAAACCTTATGACTCCCTTTGATGCCTTAGTGCAATACATATCATTATATTTTTAAGACACCTTATATCTCTATATGCAACTTAATATCAAGAAAAACTTACAACTCCACCATGCATCAAAATATCTCCAACACTACACCATCATACTTGCACCTTGTCTGCCACCATGCTCTGTCCTCATGCATGCCATGTCTAAAATCATACTCCTCTTGGCTTTGTTGGCCACCATGTATAATTAAGGAATCCCTACGTTTGGATGTTTGCAAAAGTCAAGGAACCTTACCTAGCATGCGTATCTTTGACCATGTTATCCATCGACCACCAAGGAATCTTAAATATTTTATAAGGCATGAAGCTTTTCTTTCTCATCAGACGACCCTTCTTGACTTAATAAAAATCAAGTCATAGGCAATGTCGGTCGGCCACTCCATGCTATGATGGTTAGGATCTTCAAGAACAAAGTCTTGATCACGGGCACTTCTTGGATAAGGTAATTATTTGATTTTTTGTGAAATCAAAACACACCCTTGAAGGAGAAAAACCTTCTAACAAAACAAAGAGACAACCCTAAAAGTTGCTCATTCTTCATTTGGCATACTCTTCACTTGTTCTGCAGCTTTATTCGCTGGCTTTAGGGTTTGAAAGTTTGAAGCATATCTCTGGTTCTTTACTCCTTCATTTTCTGAGGTTGACTTCTTTGCATTTCTTTGAATGAGAAGAAGACAACAGATACTGGTGAGTATGTTGTCTTTGAGTTTGACTGGCTTTTGTTCCTCACTTTCTGTAGCTTTTTGACCTTGAATATCCGCCGCCATACATGCATTCTTTTTTGCAATCTTTTCATAACACTTATTGTTTCATTTTCTCTATGTCCGAATCTTTACAAATGTGGAAGAATACACACAAAATCCTCACAAGGAGGCCGCGACTATAAGATTTCTTCTCCTCTGCACCGAAAAGGGTAAGCTCTTCATTTTTCCTATTATGTTTCCTGAGACATATTTGATATGGAAAAATGAGGCTCTTTTACAAAAATGATATGGGTGTCTACTTTAAAAGAAAATGCTTCCTCTTTGTAATGGTTGTGGCCACAAAATGTATTTTTTTGCATTTTCTTGTTTGTCTGATGCAAAACTTTTAAGGGTCTAAACCGTGGAATGAGGGTTTGTATTCTTTTATGCACAGGAACTTCCTCTTCTTTATGGCTATGCCCGTAGACACTTATTATCATTTTTTTCTTAACTGTGAATATAGAAAGAGATAGAGTTTCTAAACCCTGACATGGCTTCATAAAACTGCATATAAATGCCATCTTTCTGGCACAGCCTTTTTAAAGACATACTATATTCCATTCTTTTTTATCTGTAACTACAAAAATTTGTTAGGGTTTTGAATTTTTTTGACATGGGTTTCATAAAATTGAAACAAGAATGATACCCCTACAACGGCCATGGTATGAAAATTTTTCTATAGTGCTCATTTCACTAGAATCGAGAAATGCAATAAGGGTTTCAAAATTTTTTGAGATGGGCATTTCATACTTTTCACATAGTAGCTCTTATTGTCATGGCCATGCTAGCAAATGTGTCTTTGTAGCTTTCATTTCATAGTATGAAAGGAAAAAGGGATAAGGGTTCCTTTGTGATGGCAAAAAAAAGTATACTCTTTTGTATGCACTGAACTTCTTGGTATATTATCTCTTTCATAATGAACACCCTCTTGTTGGCTATCCTCTTGTAAGTGCTTTGTGCATGTTGAAATCCTTCCTTCTAGCCCCATGAGAAGTGTTTCAAGTAATTGCTTTTTGAATGCTTGATTGTATTATGATTATTATCTCTCAATATGCTTCAGTCCTTTCTCCTTCAATGTATGAATGTTTGAACAATGCGGCATCTGAAATCTTGTAGTATATAGATTTCATTTTTAACTTTCTTCTGAATGTTGAGGCTCCTCTTTTTGTATCTATTAATCATTATTACTTGGCTGTCCATCAGCATCTGCTTCTTTAGGTTTGGCTAGCTCCATGAGAAATGTTGTCTTATGTATGTGATTTGTCGAATCACTATTTTCTTTATTTACATCTGGCTGTTTCATTCTCTAAATACTCTTTTTAGCTGCTTCTGTGCATTCTCACTACTTATCTCATGATTTGGATGTTATAATAGCATACATATCAAGATTTTCTCTTCAGTTCTTGATCATAGCAAATGTTTACTATGACTGTATCATTCAGAAAAATGGTACATGAGAAAGAAACGGCTTACCTTGTGTCTCTCTCAAACATCATCACTGTAGCTCTTTGGATATCATACGCCCTCTACTACTTCTCCTTCATCATTTGATGTGGTATTCCTGTGGATGGATATGGCAACTATGATTTATTCTGATTGTTTTTTCTCTTGCAAAACTACTTCATGATCACTGTCATGATTGTTCATAGTAAAGATGAGTGCACTTGTCTTTGTTCTTGCAAAGTATCTTTCTTTATGGTATTTGTTTGACTGTATCATGCTATCACTACAGCTCCAAGGTGTATGCGGTAAGGCTTGTTTGATCAAAACAGTGATGAGATATATGGAAACCACCTTGCTATCTTTGGACTATAGCATTCATGTCACTCCACTGTGCTTAATGTATTTGGACACCTTCCTTGCTCTAGACATGACTATCACTTATTCTTGGATTTGTACTTGACTGTCATGTCAGTGATGACCCTTCATTGTGTTGTGGTATTTGCTATGCATTATGTGCTTCATCCCTAGATGATTGAATGTTTGAACATCTGACTACATTTGGACTGTAGCATTCATCTTCATTTATAGGCTCTCCTTAGTGCCTGAATCATATGAGATTCTTGGATTGGTTGTTTCATGTTTGAAAACTAAGACCCATCTACTCCAGTTGAGTTGTTTCACTGTATCTCCATGTATCTTGATGGTTTGAAGTTTTGAGGCATTGGTGACAGCCTTTTGCGAAGTTCATATCCTTCTTTCAAGATGACTACACACTCTGAGTACCTGTATCATGTCATTTACTTCTTACTTTTTTGTCACAATGAAATGATACCTTTACATGATATATTCTGCAACTTGCTCAAATGATACGCCAGTTCTTAGATCTTAGAAGTTCTATTCTGTTTCTCTTCTCTTTATTAGGCACATTGATCTAAAAACTTGTATCATATCCTTGTTTGATGGATGCCCTTTGTCAGTTGCTCTTATTAGCTATGATGAAATAAATACATGCATTCATAATGATACTGTACCTTAGATGGCTCTTGTAGCCTAGATGACTGTAATCTAATTTCTACATTTTGTTCTTGTCAATCTTGACTCAGTCATTTTAATCTGATTTGCTCCAATGAACAGTAATAATGTCATGATGACATATCCTTTCTGCAAGTTGATTAGATGATGCATGATATAGCTTAGAATGATGCATTATGTCTTTTCTGATACTCTTTTCAAAAATGAAAAGAAACATGTTGGGCTCAAACCCTTGTGGGAGCCACATTTAATCCACATGTTTATTTGTCTTCAAATCAGCAACAAAACTTGTCCTATACCTGTACAGTGAACAAACAAGTTAGTATAAAAAATACCAGATAGTATTGATTGATCTTCTTCATGATTTCTTCCTAATTTGTGTCATATATCTGATGTGATCTCTTATCTGAATGCATGATATGATAAGTAGATGTCTCTGTTTGATAAAAGCATGTGATAACTATAAACATTTGGAGCACTAACAGGGCTGTCGCCAAAATTTTGTAGGTTCAACTGATGATGGTTGCTTGGAGTGAAAACTGAAAGCTGGAGACTTGAAGGTTGGCATCAACAAACAATCTTCATCATCAGGCAATGATGTATGTTTAGATTTATTAGATGTTCACTTCTTTTCCTTTTATCAAACAGATACATAGCTTGCATGTCTGCAATTGCTCAATCTAGTTACTCTCATGGCCTGTGTGGGACACATTTGAACACTTCTTTTAAACATGATCAGTTAATTTCTCTTATGCATATGATGTATATGTATTTCCTTTTTCAATCAATGCATGAGATAAAGTAACAGATACTTGAATGTATGTTCAAAACATGACATAAAATAATAGGGCAATACAAATATCTCTTTCTTTTATCCAAAACTGATTAACTGAATAATCAATCTAACTTATAACTTCTGAAAGATCAAACTATGTAGAACAACTGTATTTCCTTGAATGTTTGATTTTTTGACAACTTATTCTCTTGTCATGATAGCTTATCAGTCTTGATTGGACTGATGGTTTATCCTGACAACTGTATATCATTCTCTGCTTTGTCAAGGCATCAACTTTTCAATGAATGCATAACTTTGAAGTTTTCTTTTATCCCTTTTGAACAATTACTCTTAGGTACAACTAATTTTAAGTCTGAACAAAAAATTACTAACATTTATGGCAACCGCTCAGGGGTGTTTGCCTACTAAATAATTTGGAACCAGTAGCCTTTGCAACTCCATTGGGCATAGAGTCATTTCTACCCTAAACTTAGAGAAATTATGCAACTCACACTAACTAAACATAACAATAGCAACTAATTAAAAATTGAAACTAAAATGATTTGCCTTAAACATGTGCAATAGCACTTCTTGGAAACAAAACAACAACTGAACTAAAATTCTACCTACCCTACTCTAATCAGCCAAAGGTGTTGGTCAAACAAATCCATTAACTGTTTGGTTAAAATAACTTCCCTTTCTCAATAGGGGACACTGATTCACATGCTTATGAGCAGCTGAAATTTGATAAAGTACAAGAAAGTACTCAATAAATTGCTGCAATGCTTCATAAAAAATGTAGAAAAATTCACTCACCAGCTAAATCTGATCATGCAAACTTCTATCACGGGGTAAAAAGATGATCTTATTTTGCTGCTTTGAGCCCGAAAACTACTTGGTTGGTACAACAGCATTCTGTACTTGCTTCTTCATTTCTCTGGAAACCATATCCCTGATTGGACATCCTCTCATAATGATGTATTCTTGGCTGATGCTCCTTATGTCCTCTTTTAGATATGCTATTCTGTTTTCTCTTGAAATTTCAACCTGATTTGCAACAGTTAGCTGATATGAATGAAATGAAGAAAAGCTTGATTCTCTGACTTGATCTTGCTGATCACATAATGCTGGCTCATTTGACATTAGTTGATCATCAATGTTAGAACAAAATATTTCTATGATGCCTAACAACATGTTCTCATCTAACTCACAATCTTGTATTGAATCCAAATGAGTTATATCATCCAGTCCTTTGATACTAGGCATAGATTCAGGAGGTTCATCAAATAAGTCAGCTAGCTCATGAGATTTAATCTCTATCTCTTTCACAAGAACATGTTCAACCTAATCTTGTTTGCCATCTAGATTTGACAGAAAGGACTCAAGATAAACCCAAAATGAAATTTCATCAGAGTCTTCTTGAATTTTTGGTAAAAGAGAATTGTTTATTACCTCATAAGAGCTCTCAACAAGTTGTGTAAGTTGCATGGTAGGTTTACCTATACACTCTTCTACTTGATCCAATATCAGACTGTTAGACTGCTTAGCTTTAATCAACATCCCTTCATTCTGTTTGATGTCTTCTTGTTGTTTTGTTATTTCTGCTTGTGGTATGAGCTCTTCATCAGGCTCAATGAAACCGCGTAGCTGATCAAATAAAGAAATCAGCTCCTCCTGTTTGTCAGGTTTATTCTCCATTAGAACATGGGCATCTTGTATTTGCATTTAAAGATTCTGTCCTTCCAATATCTGCATCCTTCTTTCATTAATCTTGTAAACAACATCAGAAAACTTTTCAAATGATTCAAAACGTAAAGGATTGAGTACCAAATCCAAACCAGCATCTCCTTCAAAGGCATTATACTCATTTTCAGCTCGGGACATAGTAAAAATAGCAGCAACCTCTTGCTCTGCATCTGATTTTTCTAATTTGGTGTGACAAGAAGGATTGCAACAAACCTCAACTATTGGGTTGAAACTTGAAAGCTTGATAGGCTCTTGTTCAATGTGCCACCTTGGAATCTTGATTGGTTTAGAAATTACTACCTTTTCCTCTTCCTGATTTTGGATTGGTATGGAAGGGGCATCCTTAATAAGATTTGCCATTTTGTAATCACGATGCTTGGTCCAAGAGGGTTGCCATACTTGTTCAAAAGCCTGATGGTTTGATTTAGGTACTTGTTATGACTGATACTAAGGACTAATAGACTGATCTTGAATGCAAATAGGTTCTTGATTACAATCCGAATTCCTAAAACTTGAAACTTGATATCTACTAACCTCATTTTGAGAATGTTGTCTGGAATGAATGCGACTGTCTGGATGTTCTGCTTTTGTATTTGTGCAAGCAAATACTGCATCTGTGCCTCTTTTGCTGAAATCTCCCTCCTAAGACTTTCTTGAAACTATATCCTTTGTGCCTCCAATTCCTGCTCATGGAGATACGCTTGATAATCCATTTCTTCTTGCTGCCTCTTGAACTCCTCTATCTGCTTTGTGATTTCTAACAAAGTGTTTTCGTATCATTCATGATGTTCCTTATATCTTCAACCCCTTGGGACTGATTTTGAACATGTAATTGTTGATGTGAAGGATGAGCAGGGTGGGTGGGAGGTAAGAGTACTGTCCATGATGGTTTCCTTGAAAAACCATGGAATTTGGGCTAAAACCAGTAGCATGGCTGATCTGATATGGCTGATAAGATGAAGGATTGGTAGTATTTTCATGATATGATGGATAATATGACATGTTTCCATGAAGGAAAGACATGTTTACTCATTCAAAAACTAAAAAAATAACTAAAATTTGATCTTCTGATACCCCTCATAAGTTGCAAAATTTGATCTATAAAACTAGGAAGATAGAGTCTCCAGGTACTTGAAATAAACCTCTAAAAATAGCTAGTAAATCTGTTGTTTGTATCAAAATAGCAAATTGATAAGTTCTCTCTGAGCTAAAAATTAGTTCAATGTCCCACCGAGCATGCCCAAAACTGTTATCACTGGGAATTGCACCCGTATGCAAGGCTGGTAAAGCACTACAATTCTGTGTAACATGGGACTAATTTCAGGTTGTGGGTGCCCTATGATGAAATTAGACCTCCAGATTATGGGCTCGTTTCCTTCAGATGTTCTATTGAGATGTATGTTTTTTCTATTTTGGAAAAGGGAAAAAAGAAACTAAGTGAATGCTAAGGGTAAAATGGTGATGCACCTGATTTGGATAAAAATAATGCAATTTGATCCACAATGTTTACCCAAAAATCTGACTTTTACACAATCCAGACTTGGCATAAATATCACAAAAGTGATTCTAAGGAAGGTTTAAAAACAAGGTTTCTTATGAAGGAAAAGATTTTGTCACAACACAAAAATACTATTTCTGGTTAACACAACCTAAGACCTGTGATGATTATATGCTTTAATGTTGTAAACAAGGAAGTGAGACAATAATTTTAAAGGTTTAATGATAAAACACAACAAAATTTCATCAAAATCACTTCACTAATAGCACTAAAAGGAAAGGTAATTTAACTGATCTCCAAGAAAATAAAGGAAAGTTCTGCAAAGAAGACAAAAGTATAACCTGTAACCTACCGATTTCTCAATAAAACTATAAAATATGAGCTACAAGAATTCTCCAATCTATCTGAATCAGAATGAGAATCAAGAACTAGCAAAAACAAACTTTTTCTTTACAATATATAGGTTTGCTCTCTCCAAGAGGTATGCAAAAAAAATATGGACTTGCAGATAACTGCCTCTAAAAAAAATTATTTGCTTTTTTGTGAAGTCAAAACACACCCTTGAAGGAAAAGAACCTTCAAACAAAACAAAGAGACAACCCTAAAAGTTGCTCATTCTTCATTTGGCATATTCTTCACTTGCTCTGCAACTTTATTTGCTGGCTTTAGGGTTTGAAAGTTTGAATCATATCTCTGGTTCTTTACTCCTTCATTTTCTGAGGTTGACTTCTTTGCATTTATTTGAATGAGAAGAAGACAACAGATACTGGTGAGTATGGTGTCTTTTAGTTTGACTGGCATTTGTTCCTCACCTTTTGTAGCTTTTTGACCTTGAATGGTCGTGGCCATACATGCATTCTTATCTGCAATCTTTTCATAACACTTATTCTTTCATTTTCTCTATGTCTGAATCTTTACAAATGTGAAAGAATACACACAAAATCCTCACAAGGAGGCTACGGCTATAAGATTTCTTCTCCTCTGAACCGAAAATGGTTAGCTCTTCATTTTTCCTGTTGTGTTTCTTGAGACATATTTGATATGGAAAAATGAGGCTCTTTTGCAAAAATGATATGGGTGTCTACTTTAAAAAAAAAATACATCCTCTTTGTAATGGTCATGGCCACAAAATGCATTTTTTTGTGTTTTCTTGTTTCTTTGATGCAAAACTTTTGAGGGTCTAAACCGTGGAATGAGGGTTAGTATTCTTTTATGCACAGGAAATTCCTCTTCTTTACGGCTATGCCTGTAGACACTTATTATCATTTTTTTTCTTAACTGTGAATATAGAAAGAGATAGAGTTTCTAAACCCTGACATGGCTTCATAAAACTGTATATAAATGCCATCTTACTAGCATGGCCTTTATAAAGACATACTGTATTCCATTCGTTTTTCTCTGTAACTGTAAAAATGTGTTAGGGTTTTAAATATTTTTGACATGGGTTTCATAAAATTGAAACAGGAATGATACTCCTGCAATGGCCATGGTATGAAAATATTTCTGTAGTGCTCATTTCACTAGAATCCAAAAATGCAATAAGGGTTTCAACTTTTTTTGAGATGGGCATTTCATACTTTTCACATAGTAGCTCTTATTGTCATGGCCATGCTAGCAGATGTGTCTTTGTATCTTTCATTTCACAGTATGAAAGAAAAATGGGATAAGGGTTCCTTTGTGATGGCAAAAAAAAGTATACTCTTTTGTATGCACTGAACTTCTTGGTATATTATCTCTTTCATAATGAACACCCTCTTGTTGGTTGTCATCCTGTAAGTGCTGTGTGCATGTTGGAATCCTTCCTTCCAGTCCCATGAGAGGTGTTGCAAGTAATTGCTTTCTGAATGCTTGATTGTATTATGATTATTATCTCTCAATATGCTTCAGTCCTTTCTCCTTCAAAGTATGAACGTTTGAACAATGCGACATCAAGTTTGAAATCTTGTAGTATATAGATTTCATTTTTAACTGTCTTCTGAATGTTGAGGCTCCTCTTTTTGTATCTATTAATCATTATTACTTGTTTGTCCATCAGCATCTCCTTCTTTAGCTTTAGCTAGCTCCTTGAGAAATGTTGTCTTATGTATGTGATTTGTGGAATCACTATTTTCTTTATTTACATCTGGCTGTTCCATTCTCTAAATACTCTTTTTAGCTGCTTCTAATATCATATGCCCTCTATTGCTTCTCCTTCATCATTTGATGTGGTATTCCTATGGATGGATATGGCAACTATGATTTATTCTGACTGTTTTTTCTCTTGCAAAACTACTTCATGATCACTGTCATGACTGTTCATAGTAAAGATGACTGCACTTGTCTTTTTTCTTGCAAAGTATCTTTTTCTATGGCATTTGTTTGACTGTATCATGCTATCACTATAGCTCCAAGGTGTATGAGGTAAGGCTTGTTTAATCAAAACAATGATGAGATGCATGGAAACCACCTTGTTATCTTTGGACTGTAGCATTCCTGTCACTCCACTGTGCTTAATGTGTTTGGACTCCTTCCTTGCTCTAGACATGACTGTCTCTTATTCTTTGATTTTTACTTGACTGTCATGTCAGTGATGACCCTTCATTGGGTTCTGGTATTTTCTATGCATTATGTGCTTCATCCCTAGATGCTTGAATGTTTGAACATATGACTACATTTGGACTGTAGCATTCATCTTCATTTATAGGCTCTCCTTAATGCCTGAATCATATGAGATTCTTGGCTTGGTTGTTTTGTCTTTGAAAACTAAGACCCATTTGCTCCAGTTGAACTGTTTCACTGTATCTCCATGTATCTTGATGGTTTGAAGTTTTGAGGCATTGGTGACAGCCTTTTGCAAAGTTCATATCCTTCTTTCAGGATGACTGCACACTCTGAGTACTTGTATCATGTCATTTACTTCTTACTCTTTTGTCACAATGAAATGATACCTTTACATGATATATTCTGCAACTTGCTCAAATGATACACTAGTTCTTGCATCTTAGAAGCTGTATTCTGTTTCTCTTCTCTTTATTAGGCACATTGATCTAAAAACTTGTATCATATCCTTATTTTATAGATGCACTTTGTTAGTTGCTCTTATTAGCTATGATGAAATAAATACATGCATTCATAATGATATTGTACCTTAGATGGCTCCTATAGCCTAGATGAATGTAATCTAATTTCTGCATTTTGTTCTTGTCAATCTTGACTCAGTCATGTTAATCTAATTTGCTCCAATCAACAGTAATAATGTCATGATGGCATATCCTTTCTGCAAGTTGATTATATGATGCATGATATAGCTTAGAATGATGCATTCTATCTTTTCTGATACTCTTTTCAAAAATGAAAAGAAACATGTTGGGCTCAAACCCTTGTGGGAGCCACATTTAATCCACATGTTTATTTGTCTTCAAATTAGCAACAAAACTTGTCCTATACTTGCATAGTGAACAAACAAGTTAGTATAAAAAAGTACCAGATAGTATTGATTGATCTTCTTCATGATTTCTTCCTAATTTGTGTTATATATCAAATCTGATCTCTTATCTGAATGCACGATATGATAAGTAGATGTCTCTGTTTGATAAAAGCATGCGATAACTATAAACATTCGGAGCACCAACATAGCTGTCCCCAAAATTTTGTAGGTTCAACTAATGATGGATACTTGGAGTGAAAACTAAAATATGGAGATTTGAAGGCCGACATCAACAAACAATCTTCATCATCAGGCAATGATGGATGTTTAGATTTATCAGATGTTCATTTCTTTTCCTTTTATCAAACAGATACATAGCTTGCATGTCTGCAATTGCTTAGTCTAGTTACTCCCATGGCTTGTGTGGGACACATTTGAACACTTATTTTAAACATGATCAGTTAATTTCTCTTATGCATATGATGTATATGTATTTCCTTTTTCAATCAATGCATGAGATAAAGTAATAGATACTTGAATGTATGTTCAAAACATGACATGAAATAATAGTGCAATACAAATATCTCTTTCTTTTATCCAAAATTGATTAACTGAATAATTAATCTAACTTATAATTTATGAAAGATCAAACTGTGTAGAACAACTATATTTCCTTGAATGTTTGATTTCTTGACAACTTATTCTCTTGTCATGATAACTTATTAGTCTTGATTGGATTGATGGGTTATCCTAACAACTGTATATCATTCTCTTCTTTGTCAAGGCATCAATGATTCAATGAATGCATAAATTTGAAGTTTTCTTTTATCCCTTCTATACAATTACTCTTAGGTTCAACTAGTTTTAAGTGTGAACAAAAAATTAGTAACAAGTATAATTGATCTGTACTTGGACTCATGGTAGGAGACTCTTCAATAGGCTTGATAGGTTGTGGGCTACATGATGGAAGTTGAGGACTAGGCATGGTGTTTGAAGGACATTGGAGAGGCTCAAGGATAAGTGTTTGATGACATAGTTGATTCCTTGCTAATAGCCATTGGATCACATCCTTCATAAGTGTATTGGTAGATGGACAATATAGTGGATGTATAATAATGGTGGATGGTGTTATAGGCTTAGGCTTAGGATTAGGTGGAGGGATGGTATTGGACATATTATGATTTGGATTGGATGGATTGGGATTTGGACTAGATGGAGGGATAATGGGATTGGATGGATTGGTATTTGGAATAGATGGAGGGATAATGGGAATGGATGGATTAGGACTTGGACTAGATGGACGGATAATGGGATTGGATGGATTGGGATTTGGACTAGAGAGAAGGATAATGGTATTGGATGGATTAGACTGGCATGATGATGGGGGTGACACATGGGATTGGGTTGATTTGGCAAGATTAAGCTTTCTATGTTTGAAAACCTTGTGGATGATTGGGATAAATATGGGGCATTCATTTGTATTATGACCTTTGATCCTATGGTATGCACAATAGTCATATTCGTTGTACCCAAGGGAACTAAATGCACTTTCCTCACATGGTTTGATTTCAGGAAGTTCAATGAGTTTTCTTTTAAGCATCCATTGTAAAAGCATCTCAACCTTATCTTTTGGTGGAGGATTGGAGGAACATGTGGATGAAGGTAATGAAGGGGTTGATGGAGTGGAAGGTTGATGGACCAACATGGTGGTGTTGGGATAGGACTCTAGTAGGCTTTTGGATTGGCATACGATTCGATGATTATGGAGGATAACCATAGGATGCATAAGCTAGAATGGAGTTCCCCTTGTCAAAGGTAGCATGAGGACATATAAAGGACACTTTATCTTAATGCAAAGGATAAATAGGACTTTCATTTTCTTGTTGTGAAGGAACTTGATAGTCTTGTACATGGATTTGGTGGTGAGGTGAAACGGTAGGATAAGTAGTTGGAGGATCTTGGGGTATGGATGGATATGGATATTTGTTGATATTGGAAGAAGTGGGATAGGTTGATAGAGGATTGACTTGATATGTGGATGGATTTAGTTTCTATGAAGTTGAGAGGGATGACTCATAGGATTGAGGTGGAATTTGTTGAGGTTGTATGGGTGACGACATTGTGGATGATGTGTTAAATGAAGGTTGTAGTTGTGTTTATTGAGTTTGGGATTGGTAGGTGGCTAAGAGTTGTTGTAGTTGGGCTAGAAGTTGTTGAATTTGTTGATGTTGTGGTGGGGTAGTGGCTTGTTCCTTTCCATATAACCTCTTAAGTTCATCAAACATTCTTTGGGTGCCATAAGGATCATCCTCTTGGTTCTTGTTTTATATCGATGGGATGGATTTATACATATGTTTAAGTCTTTGTATTTCGACTTGTTCCTCAAAATATGCATCATGATCTACAAAGTGCTCATCATCATTGTGATTAGAAGGAGGGCCTCCTGGGATTGTGATTTTGGATTTTGGATTGGACCTAGGCTTGTTAATGATCACAACCATTTTGACAAGTGGTGGGTTAGTTGGGGCTTAAAAATGGGATTATGATTAGGATGATGAGATGGATGAAATTGATTGGATTATGGAGAAGACTAGGATGATGATGTGAAATGATTAGGATAATGATTAGGATATGGGATGGATAAAATTGATTGGATAAGTGACTAGGATGATGATGATTGGATGATGTGGAATGATTAGGATATGAGATGGGTGAAATTGATAGAATTATGGATAAGACTAGGATGATGATATGGAGTGATTAAGATAAGGTGGATAATAAGGATGATTAAGATGATTAGTATGGAGTGGATGATGAGGATGGATAAGGAGGATGACTTGGATGGTTAGGAGTGATGGGGTTGGATGATTAGGTGGATGACTTAGATGATGAGGGATGATTACTATGATATATGAATGAATAGTATTGGATAAGTTATTAGGATGATGGTGATTGGATGATGTGGAATGATGCCCCCTCGAGAGGATAGGTAGGGGTGAAATACATGGGTAGACTCTCAAAATGAATGGGATTATGATAAGTAGGATAATTAGGGATAATGAGATGGATGATAGGGATGATTATGATCATTAGTATGGATGAATGGGATAATTAGGGTCTGGATTATGATGAAGGCGACTTGGATTAAGATGAATGTGATGACAAGGATGTTTAGGATGATGTGGAATGTGTTTATTGATAGCTTGAATTAGGAAATTTTCAAACAAAAATATGTCACATGTACATGCATAAATCACACACACAAGACACAATAGCAAGTTTGACTTTGAAAATTGATTCTTGTGATTATGAAGACACTTGAAGATACATCAACAAGCCTAATATTAGTCAAATGGGTGTGGCCAATAGGTCTTATGCTAGGATGTACAAGTTGTCTAAGGATGTCCCCAATATACACAAGGTACAGGGGGTCCAATTCTGTGAAATGAAAGTGAAATAATGCCACACAGCCAGGAGAAGAGGGTAACCCACCCTTCACCTTCACTTCCCTAAGGTATAAAGTTCTTGGGGGCTTAGCTCGAATGACAAGATTCTAACTTCCAAGAGGTGTGTCTTTCGATTCAATCCTCACTTTTTATACTCTGCCAGAACAGAAGAGTCGAGGTCGTCCCTTGGAGTGGTGTGTCTCTGAAAAGACCTCCTGAAAGGGTGACAAAAGCAAATCAAGTGGTGCTTTTGATCTCCAAGGTCACCTTGTGGTGCAAGGAGAGAGCATACACACACACTTGACTCACACTCACAATGTTGATTTACCCTTAGAAATTGAAATGTGTGTGTGAAGATGAATGGATTAAAGGATGTTTTTGATTCTCAAGACCACAGGAAGTGCATGAGAAAATCATCCACACCCTAAATCGCACTCAAATTCACCAAGCAAAGAAAGCACAAGTTCATTTTATACCCAAGCCCAAATGGGATGATGAAGACACATGTTCATTTTAAGCCCAAAATCCAAATAGTATGTTGCAAACAAGTGTTCTTTTTAAGCCCAAATTGAAGTGTGATATTGCAAACAATTGTTTGTTTTAAGCCCAAATCAAAGTGTGATTACAAGCAAGTTTGATCAAATGAAAAGATAAAAGATGGATTGTGTGCACCTGGAATGTTTGTCTTCAAATCTAATGCTGATGTTGATGCTGTGTAGTGCCTTATGCCCTCCTAGATTCCACCAAAACAAAAAAAAATGAACAAAGAAACTTGCAATCCAATGTGTTAGGTGAAAACGGAGCAATCTGATGAAAATCTGATAAAGATAATCAGTGATAGCAAAATGAATATGATAATTAGATTCTAAATGAAATTCTATGTTGTTTCAAAAAAAATTTCATTGAAATCGGATAACATGTGCACAAGTTATGAGCATTTGAAGCTTGCAAAAAAGGGTTGACTTTGACTGATTGTAGCTAACAAACCTAATAAAATTACCTGAAAATTCCTTCGCCATAGTGAAGCTGGGTGATTCAGCTCTCCAACGCTGCTAGTTTTGTGAAAATCTAATCTGTTACGAGAAAGTTATGAAAAAAGAAAAAATTACCCTTTTAGGGGTTGAGGAAGAACAAGGCAAGTCTGGTGGTGAAGGCCTAACCATTAGCGGTTGGCTATATCCTGGTCAAATGCAGTGGTTAGTAAACCACAGTCAAGTTTTGTAGTTAATGTTTAATGGATCCCTTGGTCCTTCATATGACCAAGGGCAAAAGGGGGGCAAAAAATAAAAAGGAGATGAGGGCCGATAGCCCTCCTCTCCCGGTCACCAATCTGACCATAGGTGATAACCTAAGCACAGGGGCTAAGGGTTCAGGAGTGGTCGATGACGAAGCTGATGAAAACAATAATGAGGTCAGAAGATTAGGTGTTGACTAGGTGCCAATTTTGGTGGCGACATAGTGTGAAGGAGATAGAGTTTGGTGGTCAAAGATGTAATGGGGAGGTGACAAGGAGAATGGCGGGGGCGACAATGGATGTGGGACGTAAGAGATAAGGCAGAGGAGGAATCAACGAAGGTTGTGGGAGGGGTAGAGGGATAAGGAGAGGTGGTGACTGGGTAAAGAGGACAGTGAAAGGGTAGATCAAGAGGCGGAAGGGGGTTTCGACCAAGAGGATGGTGGTGGAGGTCTGTAGGTGTGAGGTCGAGATGAAAATTTTTTGTGTCGATGAACCTGCAACAAAATAACACCTTCAAAGAAAGAAAGATATTGTTAAACCTTCAAAATAGTAAACAAACATAGGTAAAAATGATAAGATCTAATGTTGTTGCAGACCATACAACATATTCGTACGGTACGGATCCGTACTGTACGAACTGCTAAGCTAAAAAAAAAAAAAAAATTCTTGTGAGCAAAACATAGAAAATTTTATGTTGATCTTCACCTGCGAGGCCTCCCTGACACAATGTTGAGATCTATTTTCATGTAGGAGCAACTTGCAAAACTTGATCACCAAAACTTGACAAAACGATGTTAAATTCATAAACCTGCAAGGCGAGGGTTAGACTAGCGGGGCATGCCAAAAATGTAGATAGAAAATTTATCCAAAGGCAATGGAAGATACCTTCACCTTCAAACCAAGTCCTCCACACTCGATAGAACAGAGTAGATGCACCCAAATCTACTAGCTTTGTTCTCTTTGATGGATGATAGATAGGATAATATGTTGATTGCTCAAATCTGCAGCATAACATTAGTATGAGGATGATGGATGAGAAGATCTAGAGTGATTTGGACAGCATGATGATGTATGAAGATGTCCTCCCAAGAGTCCCCAAATGGCTTAGGTGAGGCTTCATTTATAGGAGATGAGGGATAGGAATGGATGGCTAGGATTAAGTGACACAAGGAGTTGTAGTCATGTGACAAGTGTCTCATGAGGGTTGAATGAGAGGAATAAAATAAAATGGCTTCCACATAATAAGGATTAGAAGCTTCTAGCCATGTGAGGATAGAGACAAATGTGGAATTAAATAATAAAATTATTTAATTTTTGGAGAGGGATGATGTGGAAAACATTAATTAAATAAATCTTTAATTTATTTAATTAATTTGGATGAGGGAAAAGTGGGAATTAATTAAATAAATATAATTTATTTAATTAATTGGTTAATGGGGATAAATGGGATTAACATGTGATTAGAAAGGAATTAGTTAAATGAATATGGTTTATTTAAGTAATTGGGTGATGAAAGGGGTTATAATGATCCTAGGACAAAATGTCTCATAAGGTGCCCTAGAAGGTGTCGACAAGGTGATGTCACAACACGTGTCAATTTTAGGTTTCTACACCTTTATCAATTTTCATAGCATAAATCTTCTTTGTTTCTAAACTCAATTGATTATGTTAGGGTAATTTGATTATTACTTCTTATTGCATTTGTTTACACTAGCTATTTAGAAAAGAAACATTTGTTTTCACATATATAGATTAAAGTTTAGTAATAATAGAGAAGGTATTCACTTCATTCTTAATGGTAAAAATACCATCGTTTAAATATGCATTCCATGTACTAATGACATCATCAAATTGAAATGGATGGTATATAAGATAATAACTTATCTTAGTTCATCATTGTATCATTGTATGTATTGATCCTCACATGTTATTTTCATGATAGATCATTCCTTGAAGACCTTATTGATGGGTTAAAATATTGACCTCTTTTTATGTTATTTTTATATGCTTTTAGAACTTTTCCATATGATCCTCTAGATACTTTACCAACATCACCACCATTATATGTTGTCTTTTCATAGACTTTGCAAGACTTTGAATCTATGTTATTAATATGGAATATGGTGATGATATTATCAATTGAATGATTTAAATATGAGTATGCATGCAATATAGATGGAATCCTATGGTTTAATTATGAAGGTTATTTGTGTGCATATGTTTTGTGAATTAACCCCTATGCAGCAAGAACGTGGCATCAAGGAAATGAGCATTTGCAGTGAGTTGCAAGACATGAGAATTAAAGGAAGTGAAGTTAGGATGCCAAAAGTGTAGGCAGCTGGAGGATGAATGTGAACAATCATGGATAGGAATAAATGCAGAAGAAGTAGACTTGTTTCAAACACATCTTATGTGTGTTCTTCCTGTGAGCCGTTGCATAAGAATTCTTGTTTGAATATGACTCTCCTTCCTCTATTTAGTTAGATTATAAATCAATCTTAAACCTGTATCTTAGTATCTAGGAATGGATTGATGGTTGAAGTTAGTTAGTAGTTGCATAAAACTCTCCCATTTTTGTATAAGTTAGGAGGGATGAGTTTGATGTCAAGTTAGTCACTTTATTTTCCAGTTAGTCAGTTGTTACTCTATTTTTCTATATTGGAAGATCTAGACATGTTTTAAAGAATGTCATTACTAAATACAATCTAGAAGAGATTTTGTTTATGATATGAAGTGAATGAAACTATGTGTTATGAAGATGCATGAGAATCTGAATTAGATTTGATTTCCAGTTAAGTGAGTTAGTCCCCTGAGCCGGCTACTCAAGGTACTGATCCTCACTTCATTTATTTCCTCATTCCTTTATGCATTCTTGTTAAATCTATTTTTCATTTGCATATAAATACATTATGAGTCAATTAGAATACTTTGATTGTCAAATTACAGTAGTATGGTTCATGAACAAGTGCATGCTTTGTCTACTTTAAGTCTTTCGGAGGTTAGCATTAGCTCTCTTATCATTTTGAATGTTTTAGATTAGTTTTGTAATTTTCTATTATTAATATTTATCTACAGCTTATACTGAAGGTACCCGTAGCCACTAGATTCTGTAACCATTTTTACTGTCTTTACATTTCTATGAATTCCAGCAAAGTAAGTAGGTTTAGATAAGATAGTTTAGAAATAATATGAGCCCTAAAGGCACATACAATGCAGTGCCATGATAAGCTTATGCTCCTTGGTTGATAATTTGATGTAGGAAGTACAATGATAGAGTGGACTGTTCAGATAGGTTTACCGCTGAATTATGATAAGTCTGCAACGCATTAGTTTTCCTCTACATTTTTAGCACTGTTGCCGGGGATGGTGCTATCTTCATAGGCTCATTTTACATGCTTTCATAGTTTAAATTTTGATTACAACATTAGGGTTAATAAATTCACTTTTTCAGGAAACACCAGAAATTATACTAACATTGTGCAGGATTGCTAGAACATAAAGCCAAATTCACTATATGCGGAGGCAGAGATAACCGAGATAGATTCCTCCCTTCAAATTTTTAGGATAGAGAAGAAACAATTGACTTTATTAGTTATACAATAGAAAGTGGCGAAGAAGAAGAATTTCCTCTTACATCTTCATCAACACCTTCTACATCTTCATCATCTTCTTCCACAACTATAGAAGGGACCTTCAGAACCATGGCGGATGCTGCGGTGGAGGATCCACCAAAGAAAGCAACATTCAAGTTTCCTATCATTGATCAGGAGAGGGCTACAGTGCTGAAAAATATTCCACCATCAACATTACCAGTCTTCTATGGCTTGGTGACAGAGGACCCAGATACGTCCCTGTTTGAGTTTGATATCTTGTGTAGGAGCTATGACTACACCTTAGATGCTCACATGGTGAAACTCTTTCCTGCCACTCTCAAGGATGCAGCCTTGAGATGGTTTATGGGGATGGGAAAGGATGTCATTCCAGACTGGGATATGATGAAGGAGAAATTCTTGGAGAAATACCAAGATTACTGTCGAGGACATGACAAGAGGAGAGATGACATCTTCAGGATGTCACAAAAGGAGGAGGAGCCACTTGAAGATTATGTTGAAAGATTCCAGTTTTCTCTGAAGAAAAACCCCCAAAACAGATTGTCTAAAGAATCATTAAAACTAGTTTTCTTGAGAGGGGTTAAGGATGATTGCATGGATGATTTGAAACTTATTGAGCAAGGTGATATCTCTTAGCTACCTTTTGAATCAATTTGTAAAGTTTTCCAAAATTATTTAAGGACTTTCACCAAAAGGCCAAGGGGAGAAAGGACATCAATTACAAACAAGACAACCAATGGAGTTTCGAGAGTGGAAATCAGTAACTTGCTGTCCAACATGAAGGAGGACATAATCAGCCATATGGATACACATCTAGAAACTCTTCACATCAAGAAGAAATAAGAAGCTGATGCAATACTTACTGAGTATTGTCCCAGTTGTAGGCAAAGGAAGGCCGATTGTAAATGCAAAAGGGTGGCAAGCATCTAACAAGAGAAGGTTGAAAGGCTAGAATTTTAGCCATTTGAAGGAGAGGATGGACAATTGTTCTTCATAGCTCAAAGGAGACCTTGGCAGAAAAGACAAGGTATGCCCTCTGATTCACTAAATTTCAGTTCACTCTTTCCTGCTGTAAACCAACATTTCTCTGCGTGGAACACTCAGCCATGGCCTAGTAATCAAAATCTCTGGCAAAACCCACAATGACCTACTCCACAACCTAGTTGGAACCAACAACAACCAAACCAGTGGCCCCAACAAGGTTTTCAAGGTTCCAACTATAACCCCTAGTGGCCTACACAGCAACCTCAATGGAACAAGAACCAACAATGGTAGCAAAATGCAAATTACCAGAAATCTATGATTCCATCTCAACCACAGCAGCCAACCATAATGCCTCCATCAGCACCTCAAAATCCACCTCCTAGACCTACACAAATCCCTACCCAAAATGCACCTAATCCTAACAACAAGCCTGTTCAACAAGTTTTTACTAACAAGGTGATGCAATACCCCACCTATGGGGTAGAAGTGAGTAATGTTCATCTCAGATTAGGGAAGCAACTTGTGGGCCCTTCATCTCCCCAAATTACGAAACTTGAAGATGAAGAACCCACAGAGGAAGGCTCAGATAAACTACCTTTGGAACCTGAATCAACTTAGGGACCTTAGACCATTTCACATCCTAAGCCTCCTTTCCCTGAATGCTTGGCTATCCAGAAACAACCAACAATTTGAAAATGACCTCATAGGCCAGTTACAAGATATAAGCATAAAGATTCCCTTAATCCATGCCATCAAAGATATTGCCATCTATACTAAGACTATCCAAGATCTCTACATAAAGAAACTAGGGAGGAAGAGAATAGATCCAAAGATAGTTCATGTTTTGGGAAACCTTGCTGACATAATGTTGGGAAATATAACTATTCCCAAATATACAGATCTAGGTAGTCCAGTAGTGGATGTCAAAATCAATGGGACTCTAATTAAGAATACTCTGATAGATTTAGGTGCTACAATTAATGTAATGACTAAGGAGACAATACAGACACTCCAATTGAACAACCTTAGGCCTACCCAGACAGTTTTGCAATTAGCTGATAGGTCTACAGTTAAACTTGAAGGAGTCATTGAGGATTTGGTAATTGCATTAGATTCTTGGGAATACCCTGCTGATTTCATAGTCCTACAACCTAAGTTTAATCGTGTTGGTTATCCTCTTATACTAGGTAGACCATGGCTTGCCACAGTAGATGCATTTATAGGTTGCAGGTCTAGTAACATGATCATATCCAATGGGACTGTGACCAAGAAATTGGTTTTATATCCACCAACCCAACCATACCATGAGCTTGAGCAGACCATTTGGCCTACCCTGGAAGATGAGGACAACTATTCCCTGCAAACCTTGATGACTATTAAACGTAGCCCCTTACTAGATATTCAAGATGAAGATGAGTTGATTGCTCACATTATACAAAATGACTACGGAAGGCACCCACAGCAGCAAGACTGCTTATCTTGGTTACAAGATCCCTTAGGAAGCATAATACCTACTAGTTCTTCAGAAGATGTATCTCAATTATCTCATACTTTGTTACCCCAACAATGCTTGTAAGTAATACCTAGCCTTGATTTTTCCTCTGTGCAAGAAATGTCTAAGCTATTAGAAATCAAGCCAGGAAAAATGTTGACTGTAAATAATGCATTGACTGATGAGCAGCAATAATCCCTGCATGCAATATTACAAACCCACTCAGTAGCGTTTGCATGGAATTATAGTGATATGAAAGGCATAAATCCTACTTTGTGTATGCAGAAAATTTACATTGATGATGGCCACAGACCTATAAGACAGCAGCAGAGACGCATGAATCCTGCCCTCAGAGAGATAGTGAAAGCACAACTTCAAAAGCTTTTAGATGTAGGGTTTATATACCCCATTTCAGATAGTGAATGGGTTTCACCATTGGTCATAGTTCCCAAGAAAGGTGGCAAATGGAGAGTTTGTGTTGATTACAAAGAACTAAATGTTGCCAATAGGAAAGATCACTTTCCATTTCCCTTCATTGATCAAGTTCTTGACTCTTTAGCGAGGAAGAAATATTTCTCATTTCTTGATGGTTTTAGTGGCTATAACCAAATCAAGATTGCACCAGAGGATCAAGATAAGACAACATTTACCTATCCTTGGGGGACATGCATATTATGTCTTGCATTTTGGTCTGTGCAATGTTCCAGCCACATTTTAGAGAGCAGTCCTTAGTATTTTCTCTGATTTTGCCCATGACAACATGGAAATTTACATGGATGACTTCACCACATATGGTGAAACATATGATGAAGCTTTACACAACTTGGAGAAAGTTTTAAAGAGATGCACAGAGCACAATCTATCTTTGAGCAACATGAAAAATGTTTTATGATGATGACACAAGGTATAGTCTTGGGACATTTTATCTCAAGTGCAGGAATACAAGTTGACCCAAAGAAGATTGAAATTATATCTACCACGCCTATTCCACAAAGATAGAAGGATGTAAGGAGCTTCCTTGGACATGCAGGTTATTACAGGAGGTTTATTCAAGATTTTAGCAAAATTGTTACACCTCTGTTTACCCTGTTGACAAAGGATAGTGAATTTGAATGGACACCAGACTATCAAAATTCCTTTGAAAAGCTAAAAGCATTCTTGACACAAGCCCCAGTTCTCAGAGGTCCAAATTGGACACTGCCTTTTCACATCTATAGAGATGCATCAGACTTTGCCATTAGAGCAGTCCTAGGCCAACAGGAAGGAACTAAGGAGTATGCAATATACTATGTAAGTAAAAATCTACAGGGAGCTAAGTTGAACTACACTGTGACAGAAAAGGAAATGTTGGTAGTTGTTTATGCCATTAACAAATTTAGACACTACATTATTGGTTATAAAGTGTTCATACATACAGATCATACAACAATCAGATATTTGATGAATAAGCCAATAGTGGGTGGCAGACTTGTAAGATGGTTGTTGTTATTGCAAGAATTTGACATAACAATTGTTGACAAACCAGGAAAAACTAATGTAGTTTCTGATTTTCTGTCTAGACGGCCTACACAATCATCAGAAGGAGTGGTTGATGACTCTTTTCCTGATGAGCATTTATTTGCTCTAACTATACACACTCCATGGTATGCAGACATAGCTAATTATTTGGTTTCAGGGTAGATTCCAGGTTATTTTTCTCCAAGGGAGAAAAGGCAGCTAGTTCACAAATGTTTTCCTTATTCTTGGATTTTTGGATTCCTATTCTACATTGGTCCAGATAACATTATGATAAGATGTATCAGAAAAGATGAGGTGTTTGATATATTGAAGGCCTGTCATGATGAACCCTGTGGTGGACATTTTGCAACCAAAAGGACAGCCTTCAAAATATTGACAATAGGATATTATTGGCCAACACTTCATAAAGATGTCGTTAAGTATACTAGAAGTTGTGATCGGTGTCAAAGGATGGGGAGACCTGCAAGAAATGATGAAATGCCTTTGTTGCCACAAATAGAATTAGCTCCTTTTGATAAGTGGGGGTTGGATTTTGTTGGTCCTATCTCTCCTACTTCAAACAACAAGGAATACATACTGGTATGCATTGATTAGTTAACCAAATGGGTGGAAGTTAAAGCCTTGTAGTTTGCTAGAGATGGCAATGTGGCAAAATTCTTGTATGAGGAAATATTCACTAGATATGGGGTATTAAGGGAGATAGTGACTGATCAAGGCCCACAATTCACATCAAATTTAATCACCAGATTGGTGGAGGAATATCAGATTAGACACAAGAAGTCAACTCCCTACCATCCTGAGGCTAATGGTTAGGTTGAAGTCACAAACATAGAAATTGAGAATATATTGACAAAGATAGTACAACTTCACAGAAGAGATTGGGTTTCAAGGTTACCAGAAGCTATTTGGGCATATAGAACTACATGGAAGACAACTACAAGATTCACTCCTTATGAATTGGTCTATGGCAAGACAATAGTCCTGCCTATAGAATTTGAATACAAAACCCTAAGGACAACAATAGAATTAGGGATGGATTTGACAGAAGCTCAAAAGGATAGACTACAACATTTGAATGCTCTTGATGAAATCAGATTAGAAGCCATCCACCACACAAAGGTTATACAGAAACAAAGAATTAAATGGCATGACAAGTATATCAAGACTAAAAAATTCACTGTTGGTGATTGGGCCCTTCTTTATGATTCCAGATAAAAGGATTACAAGGTTAAGCTTCAATCTCGGTGGTTGGGACCATATGAGATTAAACAGGTATTCCCTAATGGTGCAGTCCAATTACAGACCATTGATGAGGTCTGATTTTCATTGCTAGTAAATGGACATAGGCTGAAACTGTATAAGAAACCACTTCAAAAGGATGATTTTCTTGTTTCTCTAGCCACTCAGTATGGTACTGCTAGCACTCCTGATGAAGATTTTGCGACACCGACTGATACACCATCAGAAGATGATCCACTAATCCTGTCGAATGATGTAGAGGTTGAGTTGCAATACTTAACCCCTATCGCTGAGACTTAATTTTTCTTGTTTTATAATCCACATGGACACACAACACACTATACAAGATGACCACAGTTAACTCCAAAGGGACCTATTTTTCACTCTCAGTTGGGACCTGTTACAGTTGGGACCTAACATATGGCATATGTAACTTTTCAATTGGGACCTGTGCTGGAGGCACCATAGCAACTAAATGTCTACAGATGTATTCACTACTTTGGCGCTCAGCACACCATTTTCCCGCTCATTACATATCTTCTAACATTGCTTCATTCATTTTGAAATAAATCAATTACCATTGCAAAAAGTGTCAAATCAAGGTCATAAGTTGTTCATTCCCGCATTGTGAGTTGTCACCTCACATCCATTCCACTGTACCCGTCGCCTTACCATTCACCCGCATGCATGTCATCTTCATAACAAATAAACTACCAAGTACGTGCTCTCAAATTTCAAGGTATGTTGATCATTTATTTCCATAACATGTGCACATAAGGTAAATTTCAATGATTAACTTAGCTTTCTTTCTATATTCATTATTACTTTTTATTTATTTCATGCATACAAAAATATTTTTCACCATTCCAATTAATAAATACTCTTACTTTCATATCAATTGCCACGTGAAGTGAGGTCACTTCACACATTAGTTGGGGGGAGGGGTTTAATTTTTTGATTTTTGCCATTCTTGTCTTTAGAGATACTAGATAGAACATCCTATGCCATTTTCTAAAAAATAGTAAAACTCCCCTATTTCACCCAAAATATGAATATGAACTTGTTACCCAGAGAAAGTTACAGTGGGAAGAATAAAAAAGGGCAGTAAAACTGTAGATTGATTCTCTTCAAGGTGGTGGAATTAGAGTTTAGCAGAAATTAACACTTCAAGAGGTTGCAGAACATAGAGATAATGGGGGGTGATGTGGTATGATGAGAGTCATCTGCACATAAGAAAATATTAGAGGATGTGTTAGTGCTATGGCTCTTCACTAGAGTAGGATGGCTGGACTACTTTTTAAAGTTGACAGAATATGATAACGAAATGGCAAAGGAATTTGCAGCTACACTGTAGTATGACGAGGCAATGGTCAAGGGATTGATTGTAGATGCTTTTGAGATGGTCATTGCCCATCACAAGATTTCTGTGCACAGGGTCTAAGTATCCATCTCGTGCTGATGCAACTGCAGCAAGGGAAGAATTCTGCGAGCGAGGAGAGCACCTGGACTAAATAACACAAGATACAAAGAGATTATCCCTTCCATTTTTCTAGGGAAAATGTGCTTCATATATCATTAAATACATTACTTGTGATGGCTGGCATAATTTGTTGTATACTGTGCATTTTAAGTTGCTTAATCATCTATGCCATGATAAGCTAGTCAACGTTCCCAATTTCCTATGTAATATGTTGAAAAGGATGGTGTTTGAATACTAGAAAAAGCAAGCGGACACAACATTGTCCCATCATTGTTTAATAGCCTTATTGATAAAGAGAAGCCTAAGAATTCAACACCCACAAGTTGATTGGGAGGCTTTTAAATAATGTATAGATATCACAACACTATTGGAAGAACCTAAAGTAGAGAATGAACCCTAACATGATCCTAAACCTGAGATTGAGCTTGAGCAAGAGGGACCATAGGAGGACAATACTCTAGAGGATAGGCCAATGGCAGCAGAGGAACCCTCATCTTCTAAACCTAAACCTATGAGAGGCACTGATTCAACACTTGTTAAGAAAAAGAGAAACAAGAAAAGTGTTGAGAAGCATAAAAGCACTGTGAAGGGAGAAGATGCAGGGGAAAAGAAGAGGAAGAGGAGTAAAAAGAAAAGGAAAAATGAAGTCAAACAGGAGACTGCTACTCCCAGGTGCTTAGGAAGGTTGAAGAGGCAAAGTGTGAAGGAAAGAATTGTTAAGGAATAGGGGTAGGAAAAAGGTGAAGGACATCAACATCATGATCCAATACTAGTGAATTTAGATTTAGTTAAGGGAGGAATTACCCCTGAAGATGTCCCTGCTGATGCTCCTAAAGATGCCTCTACTGATGCTTGTGAAAATGTTAATGTGTCTGCTAAAAAGAGAAGGTATATTTCTTCATCTTCTGGTTCTGATTCAGAAGATATGTTTATTGCAAAGAAAATGGGAAAGTCAATTCCTAGCAGTTCTGCTAAGGAATTTTTTGATATAACTGGGGATGATAATGATGAAGGTCTAAATTTTGAAAAAGAAAAAGAATTGTTGGAAGACAGGAACATAAGAAAAGAACTTCAAGAAGCTCTTGATAGGATAAAACACTTGGAAGAGTAGGTGAAAGGATATGAAGAGAAGGACAAAGAAAAGGAGAAAAGAATAAAAGAGTTGGAGGAGAGAATTCAGACCTATGGCCATGGAACTAATTTAGATCTACTAGCACAGATGGCTGAGTAAAGCAAATGTTGAAGAAAATGAAGTACTCACTCCACAACCTCTTATAACAAGAACTCTATTGTACCACACCACTTTGTCTTTGGGTTTTGAATTAATGAAACTCACTCACAAATCCAAACAAGAAAAGGAAAAATGGGAGAAGGAAAAACAAAATCTCAATGCATCAATAGAAGATAAGAAATTGGTGATAAAGAGGTTGGAGGATAAGCTGACAGAGCCATACAGATCATTGGGTGTAGACCTTCACCAAGGGTATATGCACTATTCCTAAAAGAAAAGTTTCTCAATTTCCAATTTAATAGGTTCATTAATAATTAGCCTGCTTTACATTCAAGGCATATTTTCTACAGCCATTTTAAAGAAGTCAATTTAGAGGAGCAAGACCAATTGTGTGAATATTGTTTGCATAACTACTTAATGATAGAAGATACATAATGAAACCCTTCAATTTATGTTGGGGATTTGCAGGTTAGGGCACTGTTATCATATCTCAAGAATGAGAAACTTAGAGGGGAATTGATGGATAAGTATGAGGAACAAGAGAAAATAGTGGCACTGCAGGTCAGAAGGGAAGCATTGAATCCTGATGTAATCCTTACTCAATGGTTAACACTCCTCTCACACAAAGGTCCAGGAAAAATAATTATGGATTTGAGACTGTGAGATCACAGTCTAGGATACAACAGTTAGTAGGGCCTATGCTTCAAAATTGTCTAAAGTATGTGCAAGATAGATGGCATAGTCTGACTCCAGCACTATAGAGGAAAAATCCTCATTCTTTTCATAATTTTATGAATATGTTTGAGAGACTGTGCAAGTATATCCATATTTCAGAGCAAATAGGAGTGGGATGGCTACCACTTACTTTTGATCCTCCTATTCTCCTTTATCCAATACCACACTGGATAGGGGAAAAGAGTGACGAATGTAGGAATACAGAATCAATCAGGTTGGATAGGCTTGCTTGCTACAATGGTTTTTATCTTAAGCAGGGAGAGGGAGTCAGAGAAATAATGGACTTGAGGCAGATTACTTTGCACTACAATCTTCTTCCCTCGATGATTAGTTCAGTGATTTTGCTTGAGGGCAAGCAAAAGGCAAGTTTGGGGGGAATGATGAGTTGAAATATTGACCTCTTTTTATGTTGTTTTTATATGCTTTTAGAACTTTTCCATATGATCCTCCAGACACTTTACCAACATCACCACCATTATATGTTGTCTTTTCATAGACTTTGCAAGACTTTGAATCTATGTTATTAATATGGAATATGGTGATGATATTATCAATTGAATGATTTAAATATGAGTATGCATGCAATATAGATGGAATATATGGCTTAATTATGAAGGTTATTTGTGTTCATATGTTTTGTGAATTAACCCCTGTGCAACAAGAACATGGCATCAAGGAAATGAGCATTTGCAACAAGTTGTAGGATAGGAAAATTAAAGGAAGTGAAGTTAGGATGCCAAAAGTGCAAGCAGCTAGAGGATGAATGTGAACCATCATGGATAGGAATAAATGTAGAAGAAGTAGACTTGTTTCAAACATAGCTTATGTGTGTTCTTCGTGGGAGCCATTGCATAAGAATTCTTGTTTGAATAGGACTCTCCTTCCTCTGTTCAGTTAGATTAATAAATCAATCTTAAACCTATATCCTAGTATCTAGGAATGGATTGATGGTTGAAGTTAGTTAGTAGTTGCATAAAACTCTCTTGTTTCCATATAAGTTAGGAGGGATGAGTTCGATGTCAAGTTAGTCACTTTATTTTCTAGTTACTCAGTTGTTACTCTATTTTTCTATATTGGAAGATCTAGACATGTTTTAAAGAATGTCATTATTGAATACAATCTGAAAGAGATTTTATTTATAATATGAAGTGAATGAAACTATGTGTTATGAAGATGCGTGAGAATCTGAATTAGATTTGATTTCCAATTAAGTGAGTCAGTCCCTTGAGCCGTCCACTCAAGGTACTGATCCTCACTTCATTTATTTCCTCATTCCTTTATGCATTCTTGTTAAATCTATTTTTCATTTGCATATAAATACATTATGAGTCAATTAGAATACTTTGATTGTCAAATTACAATAATATGGTTCATGAACAAGTGCATTCTTTATCTACTTTAAGTCCTCTAGAGGTTTGCATTAGCTCTCTTATCATTCTGAATGTTTTGGATTAGTTCTGTAATTTTCTGTTGTTAATAGTTATCTACAGCTTATGCTAAAGGTACCCATAGCCACTAGATTCTATAACCATTTTTACTGTCTTTACATTTATGTGAATTCCAACAAAGTAAGTAGGTTTAGATAAGATAGTTTAGAAAGAATATGAGCCCTGAAGGCACATATAGTGCAATGCCATCATAAGAAAGTACGCATATAAATTATTGAGGTGGTAGTCCCTTACACTATTTTGGGTGTGAATATTTGTAGGTCATATTTATCCTTATATCTACAACATAAGAAATAACTGGAAAAGGGTGTACAACAATAAGAACCCTAGAAAAGATAAGGTTTTCAACTTTAATTTTAATAAATTTGAGCTAAAATTCATCGCTATACATTATTTCAATGTTTAAAGGTAATATTTAATAAAAATGGTCACAATTATATTGATATAGCTCCAAATTCTATGTTATCACAACATATTCAAGTAAAGAAAATGGGTTCTCATGCAAATCTACAAAATTCAAGGTGTTTCCTCTCCATTACTTGTTGAGTTTGTTACTATGTTGGCATAGGATCTATTGTATGATAGGTTCTCTCTCATTATGAAAATGATGTACCTATTCATCCATCTTAGTAATATGCTAGTGATGCTACTTTTCTTCAACAATCATATATTGACATGTAGAGACTCCTCTAAAGTTTTCTATTAATTCTCTTTATTTTACCATGTAAAAATTCAACAAAAACATTTGCAAAGAGAAATAGAAATCTCACTTGAAGGTGATATTGATGGTCTGAAGAGAGCCTTTGATACCTAATCTTTTCAGCTTCTTCTAACTTTAGTTGTGCTTGGAGAAGATGGTCAAGTCTAAGTTCTAGAGTAATCCAAAAATATCACATGTGACACATTGCTACCTAAGAGTCCCTATTTTTGGGTTCATTCACATCAAATTTAGATGTAATTAGATCAACAATTGGTATAGGATGAACACATACATACACCTCAAGGTATTTCTATTCATAAATAGGTTAAACTACTATAGTAAAAACTTGTTCACTTAGTATGCAAATCTGCATTATTGATTAAAGTATCATGTGATTAGCCATGAGATTAATATGAGAAAATTTAAATCAAAAACATAAAATAAAACTCATAGCATTGGATGTATATGGAGAAACCTTTTTCAAAAAACATCCACCATCAAAGAGAGGACAAGTTTGTATTAATCCAATAAGAATGTTACGTCAATATATCCATCTATCTCCCATTAATCTCATAATTTTTTAGAAACATAACAATCCTCAACCTGCAAAAGACCCATCAAACAACTATCTAAAGCATCTAATTTATAGAGAATTGAAAGGGTAAAACCATAAATAGATTCCCAAAACCAAAGCCACTGAAACCCATGGTATGGTAAAAACCCAATGCCCCATATTAAAGAGTATGACACTCCAAAATTGAGTGGCCAACTAATGTGAACACCACTTGACATGTAAAAAATGCTCCAGTTTCTCTCTCCTAGCACCTAGAATGTAAAAGTGGTGTAAATGAGGTCAAATCAATTTGTAACCACCATTGTCATATTTAACCTCCCCTCTTAATTCCATTACAAATAATATAGAAGTCAACCGAGAGAAAATAATGAATAAATAATTCACCCAATCACCCCCCAGATATCCATGTACCCATTCCCAAGGTGTTGGAAAAGTCACATGAAGTACATAAGATTTGCAAAGTTCATATCACCTTAATCCTAACATTTCTCCCACTTGATATTATATGTTGTAATGACATAAATAGGAAACATAAAATAAATTAAGCATAGGATTTAAGGCCCATGGCCTCCCCACAAAAAGAGATCTTATATATGCTCACTAGTTTCATAAGTGAATTTGCAACATTATCTCGAGTGTCAACCTTATGAATCATGACCTTTCCACTCTTCACAATCTCATGAAAAAAGTGATACTGAACATCAATATGCTATGTACAAGCATGGTACATGAGGTTCCTAGCTAAACAAATAGCACTCTTACTATCACATTCGATCTAAACCACCCTGCAATCAAAACTAACTCTTGACACAATCTCTGTAACCAAACTACTCTTTATAGGCATGCATGTAAGCCATATATTTTTCTTCAGTTGTGGACAAAGCAACCATGGCTGCCTCTTTCTGATCCAACTAATAGTACCACCAAATTGAGAAAACATAGCCATTAGTGGACCTTCAAATATCCAAGTCACTTGCTCAATTTGCATAAAAAAGCCCTATATGTCCACTAACTTGCCCACATTATTAGAACCATGACATGAACAATAAGAAGTTCCTCACAAATATCTAAACACCCTTTTAACATAAGTTCAATGCTCTCTACTAGGGTTAGACATAAACCTACTAAGAACTCCCACTGCTTAGGTAATATCTGATCTAGGACAAACTATTGGGTGAACCCACAATAGTAAGTCCCACTTGTGGCACACTAGAATTTGACATAGGTTGGAAGAAAAAATTTACCAAAAACCTTCATTCAAAGGTATTTCTTCGAACAAGGGTGCCTTCATTCAAAGGTGAGTCAAAAACCACCTTTGAATGAAGGTGAACCTTTGTTCAAAGGTTTTTTATGAAAAGGACTTTGGAATGAAGGTTATTTCCAAAAAAGGAATAAAAGGGACCTTTGTTCAAAGGTCCCTTTTTATTCCTTTTATGAAAATTTCCATAAAAGGAATAAAATGGACCTCCAAACGAAGATCCCTTTTTATTCCTTTTGTGGAAATTTTCATAAAAGGAATAAAATGGACCTCCGAACAAAGGTCCCTTTTTATTCCTTTTATGGAAATTTCCAAAAAAGGAATAAAATGGACCTTCAAACGAAGGTCCCTTTTATTCCTTTTTTGGAAAAATATTTTCCTCATGGACCTTAATTCAAAGGTCCTTGGATACCTTTGAAGGAAGGTACCTTCATTTAAAGGTCCTAGAAATGACCTTTCCACCTTAGTCCTAAGATTTTCCTTAAATTTTTTAGTTTCAAACCTCGGTTTGGACTAACAAATCGAATCAACATGACAAGATAATTTGTAGGATTGTAGCCCTCAGAGTAAGCTTTCAAAAAAGTATAATTTCAAGTATATTTAATTTGATTATTATATTTATTTTCTATTTTCTAATGAATAGGTTTTTCACCAAAAATCAAGATTTCTAATCCACACATGGAAAAATAGCAAAATAGTGAAAAAGAATTCTAAAAAATATCTATGCACTAGGTATTGATGTCCTTGTTTCAAGAAAAAAAGAAGTTAATTTTGATATACACAGAAAAAGTTATGTTATATGGTATAAACCTATGTATAAATTATAATTAATCTCATTTCAAAAATTAATAAAAAATAAAATATCAAAAAAAAATTATAAAAAAATATCTCACTCTAGATATTGGTGTGATGAAGCTATATTTTTAAAAAATATTATTTTGTCTTTTCTATAAAAAGAGTTATGTTATATGGTATAAACGTCACTTTTTAAAAATACTGTTAACTATAAAAATAAGTTATTAAAAGTTATCAAAAAAATTTCATAAATTATTTTTAAATTTTTTTAAAACTATATTTAGAATCTACACATGAAATCTCAAAAATTTATAATTCACATAATCTTCAAATTCTTAACGGTTTAGTTGCTATAAGCATCAGAAGTAAAAATTTGCTTAAAAATATTGATTTCAATGTCCCACTTTGGCCCAAAAGTGGGACACACTATTGTGGGATCACCCCATTGTATACATCAAGCTATCAACAACACTATAATAAGACACATTATACATATCCTCAAAATCATCATCTGACTTAGGACATATATCTAATGAAATCTTAGTGCCTACACGTATAGAAATACTCACTAGTTTACAATCATGTATACAAACTACCACAATATAGTGTCAACATACTTACTCTAACTAAGACAACAATATGCGAACTTGGTTCCTTCTAATTTCCATTTCAATAATGAATTTTCCTTCCCCTAAATCTTTCATGTCAAATGCACTAAAAAGTTGTGTTTTAAGCTCCCTAATCATCACCTTTCTGTTACCAATAAACAAAATATCATCAACATACAAGATAATGACTAGAATTTGATCATCACTACATTTAATGTAAACACAATGATTATCTTTACTTCTAACAAAACCCAACTTCCAATACCACTTCTAAGATGATTATTTCAGACCAAATAAAGATCTTTTCAACTTTGAAGCCAAATTTTCTTTCCCTTTTACCTCAAACCCATCTAACTATCACATATTAGTTTCATCTTAAAGACCCCCATGCAAGAAAATAGTTTTAACATCCATTTTCTCTACTACAAAATCACAAGCAACAATAATAGAAAGAAGGAATCTGATGGAAGATAATTTAGCAACATGAGAGAAAATTTCACCAAGATCAACTCCCTCTCTAGAGGTAGCCCTTGGCCGCTAGTTTGGCCTTGTACCTCTATAACCATCCATCTACTTTGAATTTCTTTTTATACACCTATTAGCAACCAATGAGCATCCTTCCCTTGGGAAAACTCACAAGATCCCAGGTGTCACATTTATCCAAGGCCATCATCCCCTCTTGCATGGCCTCCATCCAAGACTCACTATCCTCCAAAGAGAGGGTCTCCCTAAAAGATTTCATTTCATAATTAGTACAACTTAAATAAAATACACAACAAAAATCTAGTGGGATATACCTGCCAATAGGATGTTGTTGTCTCGTGGATCATCTCAAAGGCAGAGTAAGGGACTCTACTTGTTCTTCTACATGCTCAACCTACTCAGAACTCTCACTTGAATCTTCTTCTTACTCTCCATCATTTAATCCATCATTTTGTTCTTCAACATGTTCATCTTCCTACTTCTAGACCTTAGTTTCAAAATGCATTGTTTTGTTTCCTTTTTTTCTTTGGCTACACATGATCTAAAAATACTTTTGAGTTCTTTGAAAATCACATCCATAGAGTAAATAATTTCTAAGGGTAGAGGATTCCAAATCTTATAACCTTTTGCATTCTTATCGTAACCAATGAAGATGTATTTTTGTGCTTTTAGATCAAACATAGATCATTTTTCCTTAGGCACGTGAACAAAAGCCTCATGGCCAAATACCCTTAAATGTGAAACAAAAAGTTTTTTATCTATTCATACTTCATAAGGAATCTTATCTGCAAGAGATGAACAAGGAGATTGGTTTATCAAGCAACAAGTAGTACTCATAGCCTTTGCCCAAAAGTACCGATCTAATTGTGTACCACTCATCATACTTCTGGCTCTTTCCATTAAGTTTAAGTTCATCCTCTCTACAACCTTATTTTATTAAGGTGTATAAGGGGCATTCTTCTACCAAACAATACTTGCATGTCTACAAAATTCATCAAATTCCATAGAACAATATTCACCACCATTTTTAGATCTCAACACCTTTAATTTTTTGTTTGATTGTATCTCTACAACTTCCTTAACATCCTTAAATTTGGAGAAAAATTAGATGTAGAATACAAAAAATAAACCCAAGTGTATTTTGAGTAATCGCCAATAAATGTAACATAATAATGATATTTACCCATTGAACTAATTGTAGGAGTCTAGGACAACACTGAGAGGGGGGGGTGAATCAGTGTTGTATAAATTTTAACTTTTTACAAACTTTATCTTTACAAGACAAATAGAGATGAGGACATTAATAATTTGTTGAGTTTATATGCACAAGACTTATAATAAAGAATGTAAACAAAAACTCATGATAAATGATTAATATGCACACAGATAGAGGAAATCAATGAGAAGCATGACACAAGCTTTTTACCAAGTGGAAAACCCTCTAGGGTAGAAAAACCACTCATGAAGTGCCTCACTAGCTTAACTTTCAAAACTTCTTACAAAGCCTCAATGGCTGAATATTATGTCTCACTGACAATTGAGAGGTCTCATTGACCTACAAGCCTCACTGTATACTATGCCTCACTGCTAACAATGTTTAGAAGCACCAACTTCAAGGAGCACCAACCCCTAATACATACTCAAATTAAAACAAGAATTCAAAGGGTTTCTCTGTTTCAATACAAATCATTGCTTATTTCACATGTGTTTATCATATCACCATACTTCTCATCAACTCAAATCACATACAAAATTTATCGTCTGTATTTTCTCTTCAAGAGGATATTCAAAATATATTCAACCCTGTATGCTGATCCACTCAACAACTTCAATGTTCCTGCAAAACCATTATATACAAGATGACTTTTCCTATTTTGTCTTCTCTCTACAATTATTTCAATCCTTGATATTCTTGCATCTGCAAAAATGGTCTCTTCAAATTCACTGTCCTACAAATCAATTTTCAGTGTGCATAAAACCTTTCATATTCTTTTCTCTGCAAAAGAAATTCAATTACTTGCATATAATTCTTCTTTTAGAAAAAATTATCTTCATGAAACCTTTCCCCTGCAAACAAAATGCCATTTCATTTGCATAATCAAAAAATCAATATTAATCTAATTCAATTTTCCTCCTCTTTGTAAAAAACCCCTTCAACTTCTTCATTTGTGCAAAAAGACCTCCAAAAATCAAATAACAATGAAATGATATTTCATATTCCTCTTCATTAAAGAACTCTTCATGTTCTTTGAGCATATTTTAAAAAAAAAAATTTAATTGCCTCTCTGCAAATATCTTCCTAAGATAAAAAAATCTTCAATGAAATATCAATCTTCAAACACTAATCCATCTACAAAAATAAATCATCTATGGGACAAAAAGCGCCTTAATATATATATATATATATATATATATATAAGGAAACTTGCCTTCAATCAATGCAATTAATATTGCATATAAATCCTTTAAAAAAAAACATAGTCTTCATATAATTTGCCCTCATAGGAAGATGCCTTTTAGAAGGCCAATAAAATAGGAGATTAAAAAGATTCTAATTTTAAAAATAAAGCCATTTATGCTTATTCACGTTCCCATCAAAAAAACTTTCTAATCTTTATAATATTGGATGCTTTTCATAAAAAAACAAACTCTCCATTTGAATGATTTTATAAATCATACTTTCCTTAAAATATGTGAGCTCTCCAATAAATAAGGGTCTTCAAAAAGGCTATAAATTTCCCACTTCAAAGTCATTCGATGCCTTTAAAAAAAAAACTTTGCATATAAAAATCACTTTCTATAATGACACATAGGGGCCGACAAAAACAAATTTTCTAACTTTAACAAAGAAGCTATTAACATAGCTTATTCAAACTCCCATTAAATAAGGCAATTCGATGCCTTTTTGGATTTTTTTTTTTTTAGAGCCCAAATCACTTATGAGGGGACCGATGAAATAGGTTGGAGATGGATGGGGCTGGTTTACCATGGTGTCAAAACCCTTCAGCAAGTCACTCTTAAGTGAAGTGACCTGTTATACCAAGTCAACTTCAAAACATTTCATAAAGTGTATTCCAAGAAGATAGGCATAAAAAAATATGAATTAGGATTAAAAAGAGACCTATTTAGGGATTAAAAAGAATAGGTGTTAGGTCATAGAAATTTGCAGATCTAAAATTTTATGATAGACATAAAGCAACTCCAGATTTTGTCAATGACCAACATCTGATCTGACATCATCATCAACCTTGTTATGAATCTGATGAACAACAACCTTCTTCAACTTCATCAAACTATATCTACACCATCAAGTCTCCTGCATGAAACTAACTGTCATGAACAATCAACATCCATCTAATCAACCTTCAATAACATACTCATTTACCAATCCAAATACTGACATCAAACCATCCATGCTAATTTGAACATTATCAAACTTACTGTGAGCATGTAGAAATGATATTCTATCTGCAAGAACAATGACATCCCAAAGAACACAACAATGTATCTTGAGTGTGAATAAACAAACTGCTCCTATCAATCTACAATGTGTACAAAGAAGATCCCCTAATTTGCAACTACAATCTTGCATCATCATTTCTTGAACAAGAACATACATCATGCATATGAATCACGTGAACTCCTGTATGATCAATATCAACACCTTTTGACATCAATGACAATCAACTCAAACACCTTTTTGACATCAATGACAATTTACCTTCATCAATCTCCCCGTTTGTCATTGATGGAAAAACTACCTGATACTTTTTCTTTCTTTCTCCCCCTTTTTGACATCTGATGACAAAGGCAATTGTCTCCCCCTGAGAAAAATAACTCATATTGATCATTAGTAAAAGACTAGCGAAGTATGCTAATATCAATCAATTGCTTACTCATTTCTTGGATCACAAACACTATCACTGACCTTGTTATCTTTCAAACCAACCAAGAAATGAAATATCACTTACCCAAACCTTTGATACCACTAGTCTCTGAAAAATTTAAGGCACTGATCATTTTTGCAATTTGCTGTCCAAAACTTATCATGAAAGTTTTGTCCTTGTATATCTGAGAGCAATGTTATGTGAGACATATCACCCAAATCATCAAAACACTGTTATAGACTACCCAAACTCTCAGCACAAAACCAACTATGAAGATGAATATTGACATAAGGACAAACATCACTATTGCACCATTCTTTGATGAACAACTTTGCAGGCAAAAAACATGAAGACTTCTCATTACACAATTCCCAACACAAGATGACATGATGACCACTTTGAGAAGAACAATCTGCAATGAATCTACTCCTACCCACACTTCTTAACATGGTAAAGAATGAGAACCATCCTCCTGTAGCTGCACAAGACACTTTATACAATACAATGTCAAATCTGATATAAACTGCAATCAATAAGAACTAACGCCTCTTGACTTTATAACTCAAATCAGCCCATCAAGACTATTCATCAACAAATTAATTTCACCATCAAGTACTTCTTGCAACACCACTTTGAAAAACCAAATGCAAAGACAAGAATAATAAATTGACTCCTTCCATATGTAACAACCTTAGCTCACATAATGCAAACATCTGATGAGAGTTTCTTAAGAACACCTTAATTGAAGCATCATGACAACTTAACCATGTGAGTACCAACATGATATGACAAAGATAGAATCAATTGTAAACCAAATCACTTATAAACCAAATCATTCAAAATCACCAAACTCTTTGTGAATTAAGCTCTTGAACTTCTTATCTACAATATGACATCACAAATCACTAATCACTTGTAGCACATATATACACAAATCAAACAATCTCCTTCCTAAAATTTTTGGGGATAAATGAAAGGACATGAACAACTCCCCCTTACTTCGTGCTCTCATTTATTCAACTAATGACGTAACTTGTGCAAGATGCACAAGTTTAGGATTTTTCTTGTCCTGACTTTGTTTTCTTCTCCAAACCTGTATAGGCTTTTTCTTTTCTTTGCTCAAGGTGTCTACTCTAGATGTCTTCAATTTATTCTTGCAAAATTGTGCCTTATGCCCAAGATTATGACACTTAAAGCATGTGACATTATAACCAATTAGAGGAGTAAAGGAATCATATCTCTTTGACATGCCAAAATTACTTCCATAATCATATCTTTTATGCATCCAAAAATCTCTTTCTATGTGACCAACTTGGTTACAATTGTAACATATTGCATAAGAATTCTTATTTGTCATTCTAGAAAGACTTTTGTTCTTATGCCACTCAACATCATTTTTGGCATAAGTCCTACAATCTCTAGCTCTATGACCATAGATATGACAAGAATAGAAATAACCATGAAACTGAGAATAATTATACCTTATTGAATGGTATTGCCTGACAGGTGGAGGTCTATTTGTTCTTTCTCTTCCAACATCAAAAACTTTATCTTTTGATTTCTTCTTGTCTTCCTTAGGAGCAATAGAATAATAATTCAAGTCAATCTTCTTCCTTGGAGTATTCCTGACTTTAAAACTCTGTCCTTTCCCATTTGCAGATACAAAAACTATTTCAATGTTTGATTCTATTCCACTTGAAGATGCTTGTACTACCTCATACCCTAAGCTAGTAAGATCACTGGAATATTTTTGTCTACATAGCATATTATCCAGTGCATTAATACTTTTCTCAAACTTCTTATATTTCTCTAACTGAATCTTATGATCTTCAAGATCTTTCTTTCGAGCAACAAACTCTTCTTCAAGTTTATGGCACTCAAAGGTTTTGGCATCCAATGTATATTTAGTAGTTTCTGTTGTTCTCTTAGTCTCCTCAATTTTAGCCTTTAACCTAATAATGACTTTGTTAGATTCATCAACATAACTCTTTAAAATTGCAATCTGATTTTTTGCTTCTTGAAATTCTAAAGAAACTTTTTCAAAATCTAAACATACCTTGTTCTTGGAATTTTTTTCTTGTTGAAGTTGTTCTTCTAGTTTCTTATTCTCTTTTCTGAGCTGCTTGATTGTATCAAGGGCACACAATAATTCACCTTCTAAATCAACTTCATAATTATCTTCATCCAACTCCTGTTCATCTTTATCCATAAAGAATTCTTCTTCTTTACCATCAATCTCAGTAGGAAAGTTATCTTTAGTTTCATCAAGTTCTTGTTTTCTTACATTCATATTGAAGTCTTCCTTTTTATCAAAATTCTCAACTGCAAAATCATTCTTTTTCAGGGGTAACATATGCAACATATCATTGCTAGGCTTAACTGGGGCTTGTTTTACCATCTTTTGATCAACATCATTCTTTTCTCTATTCAAGACCTTATTTCTATTCTTCTTTCCCATGGTACTCCACACACATAATCTACCCAAGTTGATTAGGCTACAAAAGGGAACTTGGCTCTGATACCAATTATAGGAGTCCAGGACAACATTGAGAGGGGGCGTGAATCAGTGTTGTATAAATTTTAACTTTTTGTAAACTTTGTCTTTACAAGACAAATAGAGATGAGGACATTAATAATTTTTTGAGTTTATATGCACAAGACTTATAATAAAGAATGTAAACAAAAACTCATCATAAATGATTAATATGTACACAGATAGAGGCAACCAGTGAGAAGCATGACACAAGCTTTTTACCGAGTGGAAAACCCTCTAGGGTAGAAAAACCACTCATGAAGTGCCTCACTGGCTTAACTTTCAAAACTTCTTACAAAGCCTCATTGGCTGAATATTATGTCTCACTGACAATTGAGAGGTCTCACTGACCTACAAGCCTCACTACATAATGTGCCTCACTGGAAACAATGTTTAGAAGCACCAATGTCAAGGAGCACCAAACCCTAATACATACTCAAATTAAAACAAGAATTCAGAGGGTTTCTCTATTTCAATACAAATCACTACTTATTTCACATGTGTTTGTCATATCACCATACTTCTCATCAACTCAAATCACATACAAAATTTATCATCTGTATTTTCTCTTCAAGAGGATATTCAAAATATATTCAACCCTATATGTTGGTCCACTCAACAACTTCAATGTTCTTGCAAAACCATTATATACAAGATGACTTTTCATATTTTGTGTTCTCTCTACAATTATTTCAATCCTTGATATTCTTGCATCTGCAACAATGGTCTCTTCAAATTCACTGTCTTGCAAATCAATTTTCAGTGTGCATAAAACCTTTCATATTCTTTTCTCTACAAAAGAAATTCAATCACTTGCATATAATTCTTCTTTAAAAAAAATTATCTTCATGAAGCCTTTCCTGCAAACAAAATACCGTTTCATTTGCATAATCAAAAAATCAATATTAATCTAATTCAATTTTCCTCCTCTTTGTAAAAAACCCCTTCAACTTCTTCATCTCTACAAAAAGACCTCCAAAAATCAAATCACAATGAAATGATATTTTATATTCCTCTTCATTCAAAAACTCTTCATGTTCTCTGAGCATTTAAAAAAAAACTTTTCAATTTCCTCTCTGCAAATATCTTCCTAAGATAAAAAAATCTTCAATGAAAGATCAATCTTCAAACACCAATCCATCTGCAAAAAAAAATCATCTCTGGGACAAAAAGCTCCTTAATATATATATATATATATATATATATATATATATATATATATATATATAAAAGGAAACTTGTCTTCAATCAATGCAATTAATATTGCATATAAATCCTTAAAAAAAAACATAGTCTTCATATAATTTGCGCTCATAGGAAGATGCCTTTTAGAAGGCCAATAAAATAGGAGATTAAAAAGATTCTAATTTTAAAAATAAAGCCATTTATGCTTATTCACGTTCCCATCAAAAAAACTTTTGAATCTTTATAATATTGGATGCTTTTCATAAAAAACAAACTCTCCATTTGAATGATTTTATAAATCATACTTTCCTTAAAATATGTGAGCTCTCCAATAAATACGGGTCTTCAAAAAGGCTATAAATTTCCCACTTCAAAGTCATTCGATGCCTTTTTAAAAAAAACTTTGCATATAAAAATCACTTTCTATAATGACACATAGGGGCCGACAAAAACAAATTTTCTAACTTTAAATAAGAAGCTATTAACATAGCTTATTCAAACTCCCATTAAATAAGGCAATTCGATGCCTTTTTGGATTATTTTTTTTTAGAGTCCAAATCACTTATGAGGGGACCGATGAAATAGGTTGGAGATGGATGGGGCTGGTTTACCATGGTGTCAAAACCCTTCAGCAGGCCACTCTTAAGTGAAGTGACCTGTTATACCAAGTCAACTTCAAAACATTTCATAAAGTGTATTCCAAGAAGACAGGTAGAAAAAAGTATGAATTAGGATTAAAAAGAGACCTATTTAGGGATTAAAAAGAATAGGTGTTAGGTCATAGAAATTTGTAGATCTAAAATTTTATGATAGACATAAAGCAACTCCAGATTTTGTCAATGACCAACATTTGATTTGACATCATCATCAACCTTATTATGAATCCGACGAACAACAACCTTCTTCAACTTCATCAAACTATATCTACACCATTAGGTCTCCTGCATGAAACTAACTGGCATGAACAATCAACATCCATCTGATCAACCTTCAATAACGTACTCATCTAGCAATCCAAATACTGACATCAAACCATCCATGCTAATTTGAACATTATCAAACTTACTGAGAACATGTAAAAATGATATTCTATCTGCAAGAACAATGACATCCCAAAGAACACAACAATGTATCTTGAGTGTGAATAAACAAACTATTCCTATCAATCTACAATGTGTACAAAGAAGATCCCCTTATTTGTAACTGCAATCCTGCATCATCTTTTCTTGAACAAGAACATACATCATGCATATGAATCATGTGAACTCCTGTATGATCAATATCAACACCTTGTGAACCTGCAACACCTTTTGACATCAATGACAATCAACTCAAACACCTTTTTGACATCAATGACAATTTACCTTCATCACTAACATGATCCATTGGACCAAACACATCTGAGTGAATAACTTCTAATTATCTCTTTTCTCTATTACTTCCAATAGGAAATGAAACTCTATTTTTTTTGCCAAACACACAATTTTCATTAAAATCAAAATGCTCATTAAAGTAAATATAAAATTGTCAACCATCTTTTTATTAATTAGGGTCCAAAGACCTTTTTCACCAATGTGGCCCAAATGTTGGTGCTACAACATACATGCATTTTTAGAATTGTATGTTACATTGGTAGAATTACAAAATGTCAAGGCATCAAGATTAAATAGAATCCCACACCATAATCCCCTCACTACCACCAAATTTCCTCTGACTAACTTGCAACCAAACTCATCAAATGTCATATGCACTCCAAAATCATTCAACTTGGATACTAAAAGAATATTTCTCACAAGTCCTAGAATGTGTAAAAATTTATTGAGAGTTTTCACTCTCCTATCACTAAAAAACAATTATACCTTTCCCTTACCAACAATCTAATGTAAAATATTGTCACTTGGGAAAAATTCTTCTCCATCATAAGCTTAGTAAGATGAGAACCACTCCTTGTGGGGTCTCATATGGTAGGAGAAACCTAAATCAATGAGCCAACAGTCATCACTAGAAACATTAGCAAAAGTGAATAAAACATTATTATCATTGTCATCAAAGAATTTCTTAGTGGAGGAATCATCATAGGTTTTCTTCTTGTTTATGAATTCTTTGTTTACGTGTTCCTACTTCCCATAATTCCAACACTTCACTATGCTCTTCCCAACTGCTTTAGGCCATTCTTTGGATTTGGATCTATCTTTTCAATTTCTTTTATTCCTCTTTACACCCACCTTTGCCCTTTGGCCTTCATTAAACATGTAATGCATCTTTCAAACTCTCGTCCATGGATTTTCTCCTCATTTCATTAGAAAATAAAGTAGCAACAAGGGCATCCATCTTAGGATCTAAAATAGAACCAATTAGAGTAATGATTAGATTTTCTCAAGATTCGGTCAAAGAATATAGCAATAATATGCATTTATTCTCCTCGTCTAGCTTAACATTAATAGAACTAAGCTAACTCAAAATCAAATTAAAAGAATCCAAATTCTCAACAATGGAACCTCTCTTTTTCATTTTTAATGAGTAAAGCTTTCTTTTAAAATACAACTTATTAATAAGGCTCTTCATTTGATAGATATCACCAATCCTCTTCCATAGGCTATGTGTGGTGGTCTCCTCTAAGAAATTCAAGAGAACATTATCTACAAGATAGAATCAAATTGGTCCACATGCCTTTTTTTTCTAACTTTACAATTAATCTGTGTTAGACATTCCTTCAAATTTTCCTTCCTTTGCAATAACTTTTCATCGATCCATTTCTTTTGAGAGATCCCCCATCTTCAACTTCCACAACTTGTACCTAGAACCATTAAACTTTTAAATATCTAAACAAGAGGTAGAGGCCATGGTTTTAATCACTCACAAATATGCAAAATCACTGAGTCGAAAGTTCTCACTACAATAAAAGAACACACAACACTTCCAAGAAAGGCATCCCCTTCTTAATAGAAACAAAGCTTTGATACCAAATGTTGATAAATAGGGTAAATTACTATAGTAAGAACATATTCAGTTGGTATGCAAATCTAAATTACTAATTAAAACAACATGTGATTAACCATGAGAATAATATGAGGAATTTTAAATTAGAAAATTAAGAAATCAAGAATCACATACAATAAAACTTATAACACTAGATGTACATGGAGAAATCCTTTTAGGAAGAAACTTCACCATCAAAGAGAGGACAATTCTACATTAATCCAATAAGAATGTTACATCAATACACCCAACTATCTCCTTTAACTTTGATAGAATTCTATAAGCATAATAGTGCTCAACCTACAAAAGACCCATGAAATAGCTATCCAAGGCATCCAATTTCTATATCTAACTAAACGGGGAAAACCATACATAGATTCCCAAAAGAAAAACCACCAAAACCCATGGTATGGTAAAAATTCAATGCTCCCATGTGACAAATACTCAATACTTCCATGAACAGCAATCATAACCATCAACATATTTGACCCATGTGAAGAGTGGGCACACATTCCCAAGTATGGAACTCCAAAATGGAATGGCCAACTAAAGTGGACTCCTCCTAACATGCAAAATATGCTCCACTCTCTTTCCTAGCACCTAGGATTGGAAAAGTGGTGTAAATGAGGTCAAATTAATTCATAACTACCAATATAATATGTAACCTCCCCTCTTAATACCATTGAAACTAATGTACAAGTCAACTAGAAGAGAATAATTAATAAACAATTCACCCAATCACCCTTTAGGTGTCTATGTACCCATTCCTAAGGTGTTGGAGTCACATGAAATATATCTGATTTGCAAGGTTAATATCACCTTAATCCTAACAATTCCACATCTTGAATCTAAATAACATGTTAATTTCGAATAGCTATTTAGATATTGTCAAGGATCATTACATAAATTTATTTAGTAAGATAATCATAGGTGTTTTAATTTGCATTTCTGTCCTAGGACATTTTACTTTATACAAAAACACTTAAATCAAGATCAATCTATATTTGTAATTTTAATTATACCACTTGTTTCTTCGAGACAAATAAGTGGCCCAATCTATAAGAGATCATGCAACCATGATACATGTTGAAAATCATTTAAACAATAACCATGTCCATGGTCTAACATGAATATCATTTTGAACCATGCCATAGACTTCTTTTAATTTTTTTATATTAATTAGTGGCGGATTAGAGAAAATCTTTAAAATTACAACATGTGTATAAATGAGAAAATAACCATAACGGTCTTAACAGATTGACAACAAGAACCCTAAAAAAAATAGTACCCGAGCACAAAAAATTAATATAAACATACAAAAAACTACAATTAAGGAGCTCATGACAAAATATGTTGCTCCTAATGACTTGAACCAACATGACCAAACCCAACCACAAACAAAAAGGGGGGAATTAACACAATCCAGAATAATTCATACCAGAATTTTCCACCACATCCCAACCAAGTCTTTGACCTCCACTTCATTCCATTGTTCACATGCACTTAACTGAGAACCTTGCATTATCCATCTAGCGATATAAGCCAAACTTTGTGAAAAACATCCCTCTTTTGTTGGGTCTGGTGAATTTTTTCTACATAGAAGCTTGGGATAGTGTACTTTTTTTAAACCTCTAGGTGAACCTTGTTATGGGTCACCATGAGGCCCTCCAAGATAAGGTTGTTAGAACACACTGATATACTGAGAAAGGGGCTAAATCAATATATGCCAAAACTTAATCCAAATCAACTTTATCAACAAAACTTTCTACTGCCTTAAACAAATGATACAACAAATTAAGAAATTCAAAGCACAGCACATAAGCACACAACCATAATACTAGATTTACGTGGAAAACCCTAGAAGGGAAAAACCACAGTGAGCAAGCTGCTTGGATCTACTATCTGAATCAAGCCTCACAAATAAAAATAGGATTACAACAGGTTTTATGGGCTACAACCCAAAGGAAGCTACAACTCCCTAATACATTATTTTATGGGCTCCAACCCAAAGGAAGCTACAACTCCCTAAACACAGTTTTTATGGCACCATCCAAAGGAAGATACAACTCCCTGAATCATAGTTTTTATGGCTACAACCAAAGGAACCTACAACTTCCTAAAGTGCTACAACACTTACATAAAGAGGCTCCAACCTCTGCACAAGATACTTGACAAAATTTGCTGACCAATCACCTCCACAGTATCAACACCCTTCACTTTGACAAGAAACTTCAACTCCTCTACTCAACAAACTCTGCTCCCTTCAACACACTTCCAAACACACAAACACTCACATCCAAACTCGCACATACATCCTCGCACTCTCTCATACTCTCTTCCTTTTCACACCAAACAGGATCTTTCATTTATATCATTCGCAAGCTTCAAAATCTTTCTCCTTCATCGGCCAAGATGAAACGTGTAGCATGAAACATGCAACTACCACAACAAGTCGACACCGAAATAATGTAGAAATCCAATGTGGTTCAAACCAAGTGATAACCATGACCTATTTCACCTTAACACACATCTCCTTGCTGGTGCACACTTCCAAACATCCACTGCAATCATAAAAAACATATCAAGTCATCCCAACAAACATTTATCCTTCCATATATTAGCTCCATACCTAAAGTAGTACCAAAGAGATCAATTAACATCATGTGTACCACTTCAAAAAAATTACATGAATTTTAAAGACATTCTCAAACATCCCTTTCTCTGGACTATGCATCTTCTCTCTGGCACAAAAAATAGACACAGAACACAACATCTCTTGCAAACTTTGAATATACAATCTTGAGATAGAACATTGAAAAACCAACTTGCGATACACTTCAACACCGGAACCTTGGCATGAACAAACATACAAACCATCTAAACTCAATCTCAAAAAATCAAAGCCAAAATAATGTAATATGGTGAAATGCAGTGGCTTTTACTTTCTCCTTCTGACAACTCTAATCAGCAACATAACATGTCTTTGTTCTGCTGACTCTAGAGAACCTCTGAGGTACATCATATCATCTGAAACAATACTAAATCACTGTCTTCACTCTGTAAGCTCTGGAAACATCTGTAGTAAATTTCATGCTTTGAAATCAGGAACATTCATACTTCACACATGTCTCTGTCTAATTTCCAAACCACAAGGCCATACCTTCAAATGTAGAGGAATGCAGAGCATTCTAACAAGCTTCTTCAATGCAACTTTCAGTGTCTTGGATAGTCTGAAACCTTTTACACTTTCTTTCAAATATTAAGTAATGTTTTTCATCAGAAAATAATGAATACAACATTCACCATATCAGAGACTACAATCACAACATCATACACAACACTCATAGCTCTTCTGATCAACACTCCTATGTCTGCTTCTTTGACTACTTACTCTTGACATCACTGAACACCACACTGCAACAATCTCCCTTTGGCATCTCTGTAGACATCACTGATCATCACTGATCAACACTCCATATCATTGTTGACATCAATGACAACACATATGCAACAAAGGCATGTCGATGATTTGTAGTATGGAATGATGATGGATTCGGTATTGTGGTACAACACAGGCCTTGACATAATGATAAATACACTTCACCGTAGAGAGGTAATGATGTTGATGTTGCTATATGGTGTAGTGTTACTTTTATCATATAGGGGTAATGATGATGTACTAATGGGAGGTTCTAGTGATGTTTCTTTTTATCAGTAAAAGGTGCAAGCACCTAAATATATTATTATTTATATGAGAAATTATAAAATTCCCATACAAGGATTACAGATAGAATATCTCCATAACAATGGAGGGAAAATAGTCTGATACCAAAGACTCGGTTATTGAAGAGAAAGGAAAATCACAGCTAAACAACAAAGAGAAGTATAAACATATATGAACATATATATAATTTAACCCAAAGGCAAAATAGAACAACGATGTATCTTAACCTGGAGGCAAAATAGAGAAACTAAGTAGGAGGATCTTGAACATTCAAATTTGCAACCAGAAGACCATGATGTATTTCACTTTCATCTGCAATTAGATCAACATTGGGAGGAGGAGGTTGATAGTGTAGCAACAGAGACAAAACTTGAAATATCTCCTTGATTTTATCCACCTTATCTGCACCAATCTCATTAAAGTGCGAACGGAGAGAGCTCTCAATAGTGAAATTGCAGTTATTTTGTAACCCATGGGTAAGAGTGTTGAAAACACAGTGCACAACTGGATTTCCATGGATTTCATGAAGAGAAAACAATCCTAGTTATCTAGCACCTAATTAAAGCTCTCCTTTGAAAAAAGGTAGTCTTGAATGAAAGTGTTAGTTTTAAGATCAGAAATGCAATAAGGAGAAATACAACAACACACAAACAATAGAACACATCATATATCCTGGGAAAACCCTCCTTCTTGAGGGAGAAAAAACCCAGCCACAATATATCACTTATATATTGAATTGAATGAACAGCAAATCTGCTTTACAACTCGGCCACACACTAGGCGGATCTGCAGCAATAAGAAATAGCACCTTTCTTAGATGCAAGATATACACAATATCGATCTGCTCTAAGAAATAAGATAATCTGCTGTAGAAGAAAGAACTCCTTGATGCAATGCGAATAACTGATAATAATTGACCTCCTTTGATGTGCGAACTTGTCTTTTTTTGAATATATAATTATTGATAATGTAAGAATAAGCATGGCCTTCTTTATATACAAGGTAAGGTGCCTCTTCACAGGCAAGGTGACTCTTCACAAGGGTCGGCCTCATTCAAGAAATAAATATAAGATATAATTTGCAATATGTAGGTCGCCTGCCTTTAATTAAGGAGAAAAATATCTCCTGAAGCTACCAAACACTAACACTCCCTCTTAGCTAGGGAGATATTTCCTATATATCTACATCATGGAGTCTCTCAACATGACACCCACAATGGCTACAACCATTTGTGAGAAGAATTTATCACGGAGTCTCTCAACGTGATATCATCACGGAGTCTCTCAACGTGATATCATCATGGAGTCACTCAACATGATGTCCACCATGGCTACTCCCATGAGTGGAAGAAAACAAGTGCACAAGTGCCCATCATGGAGTCACTCAACGTGATGTCATCATGGAGTCTCTCAACATGACATCCACCATGGCTACTCCTAGAGGGTGGATAATCACAAGTACAAGAGAATCATCATGGAGTCTCTCAACGTGATGTCCACAATGGCTACTCCCATTAGGGGAAAAAATACATCGTCATGGAGTCACTCAACATGACATCCACCATGGCTACTCCCAGAGGGTGGAAAGAACCACATCTCCATCTCAGAGATGGACACACCTCAAATTTCTCCGTCTTAGAGAAAAAATGCATTAACAATGGCTTTCACCTCAAATTTCTTTGTCTCGGAGAAAAAATGCATTAACAAGGGCTTTCACCTCAAATTTCTTCGTCTCGGAGAAAAATGCATTAACAAGGGCTTTCACCTCAAATTTCTCCGTCTCGGAGAAAAATGCATTAACAAGGGCTTTCACCTCAAATTTCTCCGTCTCAGAGAAAAATGCATTAACAAGGGCTTTCACCTCAAATTTCTCCATCTCAGAGAAAAATGCATTAACAACAGATCTTCATGATGATGTGACTCCCTCTAAAGCTGTAAGTACTTGCATCAATCTCTTGACCTCCTCTTCCAAGATTGCCTCTATTGGTTTGTCAGACTCCCTCTAAATGTTAATTCCTCCTCTTCGAAGAAACTGATCACAATGACAATCTGAATAGGTTCTTCCTCTTCGAGAGATGTCTCCAATTATGTGCCACCAACCCAGCTCCAAGGAAGCAAGTTGTGTCTCCATTCTTCAGCTTGCGTGACTTCCTCACAGGATGCATCAAGCTCTGTTTTTTTTTTTTCATTGAATGCAATCTCTTATCATCCTTATGCTCCTCAATCCATCTTGGAAGCATTTTTTTTTTTAGAGAGATTACTAATAGTTCATAGAATCAACCTATCCCAAAGAGAAATACCAATGCTAGAAGCATACATGATTCATTATTCCAATGTATGAATTAATATAAAATTCATGATCAAAACATAAAATACTTATCTCTTTATTTTGGTCAATTCTATAGATGCAGTCAAGTGCTTGTCTTGTAGTCTCTTCCCAGCTGTTAAAAGTTTTCTCTTTATAGATCTGCAATATTGATCACCACTGCCATATCTTAATCCTGATTTCAGAATCCTTTAAATAGAAGAACAGGAGGGCTTCAAACAGGTCTCCAAATAGTCTGCCAGCACAATATATCACCCAAGTCCTATGACTTTCCTTTTATCTGCTAAGTACTGATCATATATGTCTCTGCCATATTGAGCGCAGTTTTCCTATGGCATAGCCATCCAAGTTATTAGTAAACTCTCCTCCATCTACAATCACCTTACACATTTTATCTTTATTCTTGCATTGTGTCACTGTGTAAGATCCCAAGCCTAGGCAGATCTCACAAATAGTAGTAAATTGTACTCTGAGGATAACTGTCCTAGTTTGACACAGAATTATCTTGAAAGAATGATTCTAATAAATATGAACATACATCGCTGATTGCAGTGTCAGTTTCAAAGGAGCGATTGTCTCTGTGCGCCCAGGCTAGTTGATATGCACCATTGCAATGGCACCTTTGCCAAACAATGTTGACCACCTCTTATTTGCTTGCCTTTGTCCTAAGATGGAGTCACTGATTCCTGCACAAGGGTATAGGATTAAGATGTGGCCAGAGCCTGGAGCTCGGCCACAAAAATTAGTTAATCATTGCTCCTAACGCCTACTGGTGTCTATCGGGTTCTGCTATAATCTGATGTTTACTGCTTGACCTCCCCTTTTGTCACGAGCTTCCAGTTGTATGAGCAAATTCACAAATATTTAAGAATGTTATTCGCAGTTGCAGGCTGGGGCTACGTCCTACCTAGCAAGGAAACTTAGGAAGGTTCCATCTCCAGGGATTCAATGGACAAATTCGTCAAAACGGTCATTGTTACAGCTGCAACACTGATTTTGCAAATAAACTCTAAAAAAATGCGCATAGAATTTTATCTCAGAAATTGACTTCATTGAATTCCTCTCAACCTGCAATATTGCTTAGACAAATCTAATCGGATTTCTTGAACCTTGCTCTGATACCATGTTAGTTTTAAGATCAGAAATGCAATAAGCAGAAATACAACACACAAACAATAGAACATATCATATATCCTGGGAAAACCCTCCTTCTTGAGGGAGAAAAAACCCAGCCACAATATATCACTTATATATTGAATTGAATGAGCAGCAAATCTGCTTTACAACTTGGCCACACACTAGGTGGATCTGAAGCAATAAGAAATAACACCTTTCTTAGATGCAAGATATACACAATATCGATCTACTCTAAGAAATAAGATAATCTTCTGTAGAAGAAAGAACTCCTTGATGCAATGCGAATAACTGATAATAATTGACCTCCTTTGATGTGCGAACTTGTCTTTTTTTGAATATATAATTATTGATAATGTAAGAATGAGCATGGCCTTCTTTATATACAAGGTAAGGTGCCTCTTCGCAGGCAAGGCGACTCTTCACAAGGGTCGGCCTCATTCAAGAAATAAATATAAGATATAATTTGCAATATGTAGGCCGCCTGCCTTTAATTAAGGAGAAAAATATCTCCTGAAGCTACCAAACACTAACAAAAAGTAATAGCCATATTTCTCACCATTTCTACATTTTGAATGAGGTCCATAGCATTGGATAGAAAAAGTGAAACCACCCGAGAAAAATAAATCAGTCACAGCTCATGTAAAATTTCTCTTCTACATACCTCATAAATTGCTTCCTCCACCTCTTCATTATCAATTTTAAACACCCTTTCCATAAGATTAGAATCAAAAGCTCCATGAATTGGATTCTCCCATTTCTGAATAGGAAAAAAACATCTTTTTATTTCGATGGTGCCTCTTCATATTACTCTGATGTTAAAAGATAATAATTGATGAAATTCGATGCAAAACAGGTTCAATGCATTCCTAAATAGAACTTCACACCATATGAAAATGATTTCTTCATCCCGATCACCGCGAGTGAGATCCTTGGAAATCCACAACATTAATAAGATTATGGTGATAATGCACAATTAATTCATGTTTATTTAATCATCTCATTCTCCTCCTCCCCTTTAGTGGTTTTAATTAAGTTAATTAGTGTTGTATGCTAAAAGGATTTATGAATTATTTATATTTTATTACCAAACCAACAACAAATTTATTTATTGCTTCCATCTTGGATTAATGGGTTGTTTACACATTTGATATTTTAATTTTACCTTATTTTTAAATAATTTCTATTGAATTAAGTAAATTTTACTATGGGGAACTTTTATTATTTTCCTTTGATTAGATGAGGTTCTTTATCCATTTTGTTGATTGAATTTTTATTCTTGATTATGAATTTTCTATACTTTTATTTGTTACTTTCTATGTAGTATTGTGCATAGTTGGTGCCACTATAGCTAGAAGGGATTCCTTAATGTGCAGGTATGGGGGAGTAGGTAGCATGGGGAAATTAATCTATGAGAGAAGGGGTTGCAAGTAAGAATAGTATGGACAAGTTGTATTCAATCGCTCTTCTTATCATTGTGTATATTTATGATGCTTCTTTGTACTATGCCCTTGGAGGCTAACCACCTTACACAAACAAGGGGTAGTGCTAGGGAAATGTTTGGAGGGGCTTGTTGGGTGGGCCTTGAGACCACCATTTCTTATCACTAGTTATGTGGAGATGTTATGGTAATTGGATATGGATGGTTTTGGATCTTATGTTTAGTTCTTATGATAGGGATATTATGATGTCTTTTGCATCATGAATCTAATAATGTGGCTCTTGTGATATAAAACTTATGATATGATACTTATTGTATGGACTTTGTGACATGTGGTGTGGCCACTATGGTGTTATTGCATTCCTTGTGATTGATTGTTACTATGTGGCATATACTCTTGAAAATGAAGAAATATTATGAACACGGTAGTTGCTCCTAAATACTTGAATTGATTTATGTTTAAAAATATTTGAGTGAAATATTTGTACTAATGAATATTTGAGTGAAAGTTATTTTTTCTATGGTAAATTGCTATAATACATTAACCTCTTGAGAAATGAAGTAGAATATAAATTTCATATGATTACGAAAATGACTCTTGCCAACATGTGAAATACCATGACTATGACTATGGAATGTTCTATTTGATTTATCCATGCTTTCAAAGTTGTGATAATTCCTTCTTTGTTTGAAGATCTAATAAATAAAATGAGTGAGATGTTTTGGGCTAGTGTAATCTAGTCTTGAGTTGTAAGGTTCCTCAATTCACACCTCTTGTGTGACTTCTAGGAGGAAGACTATTTTAAGGGGTGGGGGATGTAATGCCCAAACATGTTGGTACCTTGTAGTTCTATATGTGAACCTAATTTAGACATTGATAGTGTGTTGGATTACAACTTTGCCTAGAAAGTTGCCTAATTTTGACTTAGCTATTGTGACTTGAACCAAGGTGAAATATGGTAATGTTGGGATTAGCCTTGTTGCTAACTACCTTGTATTATTGGAATTTGTTGACCTACCTTGGGAGTATTTAGGATTTGCATTGAATAGAGTGTCTTAAGGGTTTCAAACAATTATTTTGGGGTCAACCCACAATACTGTGTCCCACTTTTTGGCCAAAGTGGGACATTGAAATCAACATTTTTAACCCAATCTTCACTTTCTGACACCTATATCCACTAAACCATTAAGAATTTGAAGATGGCGCGAACTAGTGACTTGTGAGATTTTGTGTGTAGATTCTAAATATATTTTTAAAAAATAGAAATAAATTGTGAATTTTTTAATGTAATTTTTAATAACTTGTTTTTTATAGTAAACAACATTTTTAAAAAGTGGCGTTTATGTCATAATGTACAACTTTTTTTATAGAAAGGATAAAATTCTAATTTTTAAAATATAGATTTGTAACACCAATATCCAAGGCATGGATATTTTTTCATAATTTTTTGAACTGCATATTTTTCTTTATTAATTTTTGAAGTGAGATTAATTATAATTTGGACACAAGTTTATGTTGTAACACAACTTTTTTTGTATGTATCAAAATTTAATTTAATTTTTCTGTTGAAACAAGGACATCAATACCTAGGGCACATATATTTTTTAGAATTTTTTTCTCTATTTTTTATTTTTCTGTTTGTGTGGAATAGAGACCTTGTTGTTTGGTGAAAAACTTGTGTTCACTAGAAAATAGAAAGTAAATATAATAATCAAATTAAATTATTCAAAATTATACTTTTTAGAAAGTGTATACGAAGGGCTACATAATTAAAAAATGTATTTTATAAATAAATTCATTTGACCCCCCAAAAGGTGAAGCAAAGTTGGTTTTTATCAACATTTTGATAGGTACAAAGGAGACTCCATCAAGGGTTTAATTTAAGATTAGTAGGGTTTTATCCAAGGGGGTTTTGTCTAACTCCTTCCAATTAAACCCCTTTAGATGGAACCCCTCAAGGCTTAAATCATTAATATTTCTAAAAAATATGTGATTTCAGGAAAAAATTAGGATGTCCCATATGTGGGACACAGTATTGTGGGACAACCCTTTGAAATCATCTACACTTTATATTTTTTGTTTTAAAATAATAAAATAGCATGACTCTTTTGTGATATAATAAACTAGACAAGTATATAGTTGATTTCAATGGAGACTAAATGCTTAGAAATATCAAACATGGTTGATTTAAATTACTTATATTTTAAATAATAGATTTGCTGACATTATGTAATGTACATTATATTACACTTTAGCTATATATGTCCATGGATGTATTTGATTTGTACTTGAGTGTGTGGATCATAGGTTGAGAGTCAAATTAGACATGAAAGAATAACTTGTGATGGGCCACTGGGTTCTCTTTAGATGTTAAAGAGTAACTTTTAACTGATACGTAAACCTTAAAAAATGAGTTGGCCACATGGAAGTTAGATTGTTATTCCCTTTCACTCAAAAAACTAAATATGTGGTAAACATGACATATTTTGGGATACCTTTTAAGTGCAAGTATTTAATCTATAAACCAATGTTATTCCTAGTGTATAAATGACTTTAGAATGGTGTTAATGTACCTATGTAAGTATTAGGGTTGTGATGCATTTTAAAGTTTAAGTTGAATATTTCGAATATTCAATTAACTCAAAAAGTTTAATGAAGTGTTTAGAACTTGGGAAACTAGGCATGGATTATTTATTTGGAAAAAGGCTTTAATAAGTGCTTTGCCAATAAAATTTGTAGAGCATTTGGAGAGAAGGTGGAAGATTATTAATGTGCTAGCCACCTATGTCATTGATGGCCCAAGAAATTATGGAGCACCATTAATAAAGGTATGGGTGACTATTTGGAGTGATTCATATCAAGGGAGTGTTGTAAAGTAAGGACTATCATAGAATTTAATGCAGATGTTTTTGGTAGAGAGGAGGTATTGTTAAAGAGATAGGAGATCCAATTTTATGTAGATAGGAAGAAAGAATTAATGTTAGCTTGGTAAATCCATAGATATGGTAGGGAAAATGGATACTTATGCAAATCTCAAAGAAGAGAGGACTTTTTGGAAAGGAAAATATGGGGTAATAAAGAAGTAATAGTTTGAGTGTTTGTTGTAGAAGTAGAGGCATTGAATCTAATTTGTGTGTGATAAAGAGAGCCAAAGGTTTGGGCATTGAAAGAGGAAATATGCACAACATGTAAAGAGTGTTTCATTAGAAAGATTTGGGTGCCAACAAAGCAAGGAGAGCAACAAAGACAAGAAATATTGTGGAGTTAGTTTCAAGACTCCTTATGTCACTTGGAAAATATTGATAAATAAGTTTCTTTCCTAAAGGAAACTAGGAATAAGGAAGTAGTCTCATATTTATCCATGGGGTAATATATGTTTCCATATTTGCTTATTGAGGGTTAATGTTCATGGAAAATTATGATGTTATGTGTAAGCCTTTAGAACATGTTTTCTATTTGTAGATTGGGCGAGTCTTCCCTACAAAATGTTGACCTTAGTTATTTTAGAGCATTATGCTTTTGGGTGTGCTCCTAAATACAAACCCAATTAGTTAATTCATGGTTGCTATAGTGAGTTTTGGAGATCTATGCTATGCCACCAATTCCTTATGCTACGTAATCCCTTTAAGGGCATAAACCTTTATTGGTCACAACAAAAGTCCTTTAGGGGCATTAGGTTGAGCTAAGTGAGTGGCTATGTATGAGCATGCAACTACATAAATTAATGTGTTTGTTTCATGGTGAGGCATTGTAAGATCCATGGAGGCACTATGTAAGACACCAAGGGGTGTAGACATAGTAGATACGAGACAAAGGGGGTAGTATGGCATTGCACAAGTAGGTTAAATGTTGTCACAAAAGATATTCTAGCAGTCATGCATGTTGTTTAAATGTTTTTGCACAAGTTATGATAATAGTTACACAAGTAGTTTAAATGTTATTGCACAAGTTATTTTAGTCGTTGCACAAGATGTGCTAGCAGTTATGTAGATAATCCTAAAGGTTGTGAAAGATGCAGTCGATCACTTACATAGAGCGTCATGCTTTATGTGTGTGTGGATTTAGAAAATAATCAGTTGTGTGTTACTTGTCAAATATGTAAGTTTTATGTACTTGGGAAGGGTGGATAGTGTGGTAAAGACATACTGAAAACAAAATTTTATCCCTATATTATTGTGTTATTGTGTTCCCCCATGAATATCTTGTGTGTATGTTGTGTTCCTACATAAAAGTGCTATCTTACAAAAGATGGACTATGAAATCTAAATTCAATCTTGTGTGTATAGTCACTATGTGTTTCCCTCTCTATATTGTTGTAAAGTAACCTCTGGGTATGTGACTATTGTATCCTCTCTAAAATTGAATATTTGGTAAAGATTATTACTAGAATAAATGAAACATAACCTTTGAATGTATGCATTGTGTACCTCCCATGGATGTTGTGGATTTGTTATCCCTATGTGTATGAGATTTTTTTCCTTATGGCATAAAGTTATTCTCTTGTCTTAGGGAATGGTTAGATCACTAGGAAACCCTATTGTATTTGATGATCATATGTTGGTTAGAATGTGAGCAATCATTTAGTTTATGAATCTGTAAATGTGGCTCAGAATGAAGTCCCACGAAAGCTAAAACGAGATGTTTTTCTTATGCTTGGCATAATGGGTTGTCTAGGAATAATCTCTACTTGTATATTATAAAGAAAATCATAAAATGAGATCTATGTGGCTTATGTGATAGATGAACATAAGGTTACAAACTAAATCTACGAGTAAAAATAGTACTCAAAATTTGATTAGAAGCTACTTAAATGTGAAGGTGAAATAAGATAGTTATGTTGGTTTTTCCTTTACCATTATTGCTTAATGAATTATTTGTCAAGTTATGGTATGGTACTATGTGGAAATCTCTTGTGGGTATGCATTGGAAATGTATATTTCTGAAATGAAAATGGGTTTGGAAATAAAAACACATGTATGAATTATGATTTAATGGAGTTAAAAGATGTCACTATCTAGCTAGTATATGAATTTGAATGTTTTCCTTGCATGTTCCTAAAATATGTTTATGATGACTAATATTTATGATCTACCTATATGTCAAAAAAAATCTTATTGAATGTAGAATAAATTAGTACTCTTTCATTGCTATCATATTCATAGGTTGTTGTTCCAAAAAAATGAAAATAGGTTCCAAACTTGTTATCAGTTTTGCTCATGTTTAGCCTCAGTATTATTTTCAAAGTAACTATTATCGCTTTTACACTTGAGAGATCAAGTTGGATTGGTTAGCTATTATTCTCTTTGACGCTATGCAAGCTAGTAGTTGCTCAGTGTGCAACCCTTCTTTTATTGCGCAATCTTGTAGGTGCTTGCTTTACGACCCGCTCTTTGCTACATAAGACCCCTCTTAGCACCTTTGTTGGTTTTGGTTGTGCATGCATTTTACTACACATGGTGTGAGGCTAGGCACGGTGCAAGTCAGTGCAACCATATTGTACAAGTATTATCTTGGTGTTTGCACTACACAAGAAATAATATGAGTTGTTGTACAAGTTTCAACATCACTATAGATGATAAAAATTGAAACAACTAAGTTATTCTAACTAGCATCCAATTCTAATCACTTACACTTATGACCCAATCATCATCTATGGAGGACAATCTGTTTCTATTCACATGGGAAGAGTAGATTAACTATATTAGGTTTGATTTGGTTATCTACTAGCAAATCAAATAATGAAAAACTATGAAAATAAATAGAAAATTGCTAATAAATAGAGCTATAAAATTATTTCAAGAAGTGAATAACAAAATGGGAGATAAGATACAGAGAGGAACCTGGAGTTGAAATCTGGAAGCCTCGGCCTTGGATGCCAGCGCGTCGCGAGGAAGTCGACGCGTAGCACTATCGTCCCGACAGCAATAAAAACAAAAAATCCATAGTGTAGTAAAAATGCACACTTGCAATGTCACACAATTTGCATAGTGAAACTAAATAGCTTCGGAAAAAGTGTATTTGAAATGAAATTACAAAAGTAAAGCATTTAACATAAAAGAAAACAAGTAAGAATAATAAGGGAAGAAGGAAACAAACTCATGTGCATTTGATTTTCCTCCACAACCTACACAATACAAAAACAAAGAGAAATTTGCTGGGGTTGTTTAGGGGCTTGCCTCGGTCAAGCCCCCATTTTGGTTTTCCAACCTCCATGGAACAGTCAATGATACAAGAGAAATAAAAACACAAGTGTGTGCAAGCTCTTATCCTAAGTGCATCTAGGATCTAAGAGAAATAACAAAAAATATCAATCTATAAGTACTTATCCCTGGTCTACGTGGAAAATACCCTAGTGTACATATGGTAAAATAGGTGGTGGTATACACCACAAGCGTTTGCCAAAATGATGTATAAAAACAATAACAATAAAATAACACTACTCTATAATAATAGAAAAATGTTACCAGATTTTGGTGTTGTAGAGGAGGCTACAAGCTCCTTAAAAATGCAATCCAATGGAGGATGGTTGAAACCCTTGCACAAGAAAGCCTCTTCTCAATTCCAAAACTTGATCAAAAGTTCACACAACTAACCAAGAGAGACATGCTACAATGCGATGAGCATCCCAATCTACAAAATGTATCAGTGAGAATGCTTCAAAGATTTCTGTGTTTTTCAAAAGCCTAGCCAGAAATCAACAATCCAGAGGTCTAAAAAAATGTTCAAGAGAGAGCTCTTTCTTTCCATCTTTCTCTTTTTACATGCAAGAGAAGAATCTGCGAGGTTGGGTACGCTACAAGGATCGTTCTGAGTTCGTGTGAGCATTACCTTTCCTCAAGATTCTAGAAATGGGTGGGAGAATCTCTATTCAATTTTTTTGGCATATTTGGGATGCCAATGCAGTGTGGGGATGCCCACGTGCAGTGCTTGCATCCTAGGAACATTCCTCCAAACTTCACACGTGTTCTCAAAAAAGTATAACAAGTAAGTATCTAAATTACATTTTTGGAAAATAGCTGTTGATGAGGGAAAATAAGCTAAAAGGTTAGGTCTGGTGATCCTAAAAACATGCTACGGGTGTGGACACTATAGTGAGTGAAATAGCTAGAAAAATGATGCCCCCGGACCAAGAATCTGCACTACCACAGTGTTAGGAACCGCAAACCTGCAATATCACCCTGTTAGCAAAATAAACAGTTTTGCTAAACAGTACTGCAAGGTCCAAAAATGTGTTAGTCTAAAAAATAATAAAAGATGAAAAATAGTGGTGGATAGAGTCCCCCCCTATGTTTATGCCGATTTACTGAAATAACGATGCAAAAATAGGGGTGAAAATGTTTGCCACGTCAAAAATTTTTGTAAATATTGAAAAACATGTTTCACAAGGTTATTTAATAGAATAACACTTAAGTAAAATATGGGTAACAAGAACATGGGCGGAGTCAGGATTCTAATGCAACAAACAACATGAAAATCTGGCTTTGCAGGCCCAAGTTATGACAGTTTGAATGAGGAGTGCTTCAAAAAATTTTTAAAATTTCTCTATAAATAGTAAAAGAATTTTACCTTTTTTACTATTCATTTGAAAGTGACATTTAGAGTAATTTGAGTGAATTAGAGAGATAAAATACCTCATAGATGAGCATATCGAGCACCATGGCTGGATGCACTGAGGGAGCAAGTGGAGCAGGGCGTCACATTGCATGAGGTACAAAAAATTTCTTTTTTTGTTAAATTTTTGCATTGTTTTTCTTGTGAAAAAGAGGAAGACTCATAAAGTGCTAGCGTCCTTTTCAGGTGCTAGCAACTATCCACAACACTCACCTCTGTTGGGTGCGTAGGCATCTAAGATGGGCACTGGCATCCAAGGCATCTGAGGGACGCACTGGCGTCTCAGAAAGGCATCAACATCTAGGAGATTAGAGTTAGATTTTTTTTTTAAATTTAGAAGTTTTTGAAAATTTTAGGAAATTTTATAGTAGATTGATAAGGTTATATATGTGATCAACACAACATCCTCTAGTGATGTGAGAGCATACCAAAGGCTCATACTTTACCCTTCTATGGGACTAGTAGACCACACTATCACTAGAGGAGGTGACTTTACTACGATTTGTAGGATTGTGGTATGTCTAGACTATGCCAGGGATGCGGTTCCACGACCCCATGCTCATGGCATTGATGGAAAGGTGGGACACAGACACCTTTGTCTTCAATCTTCCAACAGGAGAGATGACGGTCACACTCGAGGATGTGTACTGAATTCTACGGCTACTGGTCCGATGACAAGCTGTTTCTTTCATCACGAAGAGATCAACGAGTTACATTGAATAGGGCTAGATGTATGCCCTTGGACAGACCATCCTTGGGGATCCCTCAAGGAACATACACCTAAGATGGTTAGTACACGACGGAGACAAGATCCCACTAGTTCGTCATGTTATGATTGCTACTGTTGTCATCCATGTAGCACCTGATGGGCGAGGTGAACAATTCCACAAGGGCCTCATTCATACTATTAGGGAGATGGAGACACAAAGGATAGTGTTCGTGTGAGGCTACGCTATGATTGCACATTTGTTTCATGACTTGGGACATTATGTCCATTATGAGAGTGCTAGCCTAATGACCTGCACCTTACTACAGGTGTGGGCGTTCGAGCACATCACATGTACATGGTCGGTAGGGGTACCCTTATCACCTAAAATTGCACCATTTTGTTGAAGCTTTGATAGTTCCAACAATTTCAAAGTAACATGTGATTGGTCTCAAGGTGTGGGACCTTGCAGTTGAGACCAAACCTCTAGAGAAGGGTAGTTCCTCTTTCTGATTAAGGCTCAGAGAATGATAGCTAAATCTAATGCTACACTTGCTAGGGGAAAAGGGATCGAAGGAATGCAGAAAGAAAAATGGTGATGCACCATATTTAGGATGTTTAGCTAGAACTGACATAACACAATAGTGATTTCAAAGGCTGAATAAACTAACACATACTCATCCAATCTTTAACATAGGCCAAAATAGAATGCTGAACTTATAGAGGGACCGTTTTATCCACAAGATAAAAGAGCAGCATTCAAACAGACATAGAGTAGAAGATAATGAGAGAGTAAGAATCAATTTCTTGTATTAATCACAGAGGCTAAATAGCCATTACAAAGATGGAAAAGCTAAATATAGATTGCGAAGACACAAAATGATAATTTTCCCTCATTTCTATACTAGAAATGAAGACAGAGAGGCCCAAAAGAGGACACAGTCAATCAAATTCATTTGGTTCTGGGAAACATCATGAGGTCAAGATCAAGCATCAAACACTTTAGTCTGAATAACAAACCAACAGCCAACCAACCACAAATACATCTTTTACATATGCATATATAGCTTTTACAAATCATTATGTAGCTACAAGCGCTGAATTGTGGTCGATCGATTTGATTTATGCACCCATGCTGCATTCAATTCTGGCCCAAAGGCCCTATCAAAAGATCTGCAAAACTTGAGGAACGTCCATTCCCTGGCACTGATTTGTCCTTGGAAGGACCTGTAGAAGCACGGGTTCCAGAGACACTTCATCCTCATTAATTTCTGGTACCTATGCATTGAATTTCTCCACTATTTTTGCTACCTAGATGACCCTGGCCTGAAACAATGACGTCACCTGGAAGCACGTCTTAAGGCACCCAGAAAAGTTGCACCTTTTAAAATCCTTTTACAATACTTCAAAATATTTTAAAGTAATACATTATAGTACATGCTTTAATATTACATTGATTTTTACTTTATTTCACCTTTATTTTGCCTTATCGCCAAAATCTTCATTTTACGAACCACTTAGCTTTTGCTTTTTCCTTATCGGCAAAATCTTCATTTTGAGAACTAGGATCTCTCTTTTGCTCTTCGGGCCTCTTGGTCTTCTTCCTTACCTTATCGCCAAACTTACATTTCTGCGAACCAACCGAGTCCTCACTTTTTTGCCTTATCGACGAACTTCTCTTTTGGTGAACCAATTCTTCCTTCGCCACTTTATCTCTTTCCTTAACTTTTCCCTCAGTCGACAAAATCTCCTTTTTACTAACCATCCCTTTATTCTTTCTTTTTCTTTTTCTTCCTACCTATCGGTAAATTGCCTTATCGGTGAACCTTGGAAAACACAAACTATTTGGTGAGTTTGAGTTTTCCCCAACTCGAAGGTAAAGCCTTTCTATCCTTGCCCTAGCTGCTTTACCTTTCTCCCTATCGGTGAATCTTCATTTACATGAACCACCCTGCCTTGCCTTGCTTAGTCAGCAAATTTGTTGATCGACGAACTCGCCGATCGGTGAACCAAAAGGTTCGCAAACCTTAAGATTTGCTGAGAAAGCACTCATTTTGCCTTGCTTTCCTTTTTGCTTAGAATTTTCTTGTCTACTTGTGCCTTGGTCGGTAAACTAATGAATTGGTGAACTGGTGAACCAAAGGTTCACCAAACTAAAATTTTGCTGACTAATGCAAAAGAAAGGACAGAACACTTAGAATTTTTTGGGATTTTTCTAGGATTTTCTAAGGGGAACATACTTCCATTTAGACTCTCTCAGATTAGATTTCTTTGATGGAAGGAGGGATTTTTGGGATATTTTCACCTAGGCAAAATATGACAACATTTTGGTGACTATGCACAGGTGTTTGCCTACTAAACACATGGATCTAGGTGCCTTATACAATCCATTGGGCACAAATTCAAAAGGGAAACCATAGCAACAAGACCAGGATGGGCTAGACCAACATAAAACTAAGCACTACCTCCAGAAAACAAAACAAAATAAAGAAAGAATCTCCTAATGAGATTGTTGCCTGTACAAGAGCAATTAGAGGAAAGGAAACCTAAAACACAAATGGAACTAACCTAAACCTAAACTAACAACTAGAAAACTGACCTTAAACAAAGCCATTAACTGGTTCTTGGAAGTAACTGCCCTTTCTCAACAATTTACAATGCTTCAGATGCTTGCAGGCAGTTAACAGGAGGTGGGGAAGGGGTGGGCATACAACAAATAGTGAAATGCTTCCCCAAGGACAAAGAAAAACTCACCTATCCACCTGCACTGATTGAAAATGTGGCTTCCTAGAAGTGGATAAATGGGCTAATCTAGCCCTTCTTGATGCTCAACCTCATGCTCTGAACTAAGCATGACAAGTAGGGACTCTTTTTCATATGTCTCCAGCTGAGCCAAAATGCCTTATAGGGCATCCCGTTGAGATGGCATGCGAATCAACAGAGTTGAAATCATGCCTCTACTTTGTTTCCTCATCATTTTGTTGCTGGTTTGAATGTTTTGACTCTTGTATATCAATCGAAGGAATGACTACCTCCTCAATCTGCTCAAACTGCTCATGATCTACCTCACTAAGAGGGATTGATTTATTTGCTAGATTTGAGAAAAAAACATCAAGCTCATCCCAGAAATGAGTCTCCTCCAAGTCCTCCACACTCTTCAAAATAGGGCTACTCATATGCTCCTCTTCATTAGCTAGAATTTCACTGTCATGATGGACCTCAACCTACAACAACCTGCCATCATTTTCATTGTCTTTATGTTGTTGCATATCCATTGTCATTTGCTTGTCTTCTTCATTTTCAATGTAACTGGGTAGTTCTTGAAACAGGGCAGCATCATCCACTTGCCAATTCAAAAACACAATTTTAGCCTGCACTTGCCTTTGTCCCACCATAGCCTACTAACTAGATCCAATATGTTTCCTTGGAACTGCTAATGGATTTTGGACCATTGAAACTTGGTTAAATTCTTCATTTCGGCCTGTGCTTTGGCTATGGGGCTGGTTGGGAGCTTGGTATGGCACATTAGCTATAGGAATTGGTGCCATAATTGGTTGAATGATTGGGGCTTCTAGAAATAATGGCATTGGAGGCCTGGGAGCAATCTTTCCAACCAGAATCAAACAATTTTCTGTCCTGATAGCTACCTCATAGGCATCAAGTAACACGTCCCCTCCTAGAGACTGGATCATGACTGTGATATCACTATTCAGGGATCTCAAATAATACAAGAAGGCATCAATAGGGGAAGGTCTCACCAATGGTGGGATCCTGTACCAAGTCTTTTGAAACTTTAAATTAAAATCCACCATTATTCATAAGGAGCCCTTTTAATATTGGCCAGTTGCTCTATCAGGGACAAATGATCACCATTATCTTCAAAACGCTGACAAAGCCTTGTTCCCAAATCATACCATTCATGAATTGAATTTGCAGGTAATCCCCTGTGCCACTGGAGAGCTTTTCCTTTCATGGAGGAAGTAAGGAGCCTTATCGTGGCATTGTTTTGGGTAACATTGTGAACAGAGCATACATTGACAATGTCTTGGATGTGCTCAATAGGGGTAGTGGCATTTTCACTAGTGAAAAAGGGAATAGCCTTTAGAGCTAAAACATGGATGTCATCATATTGTGCAAGGTCTAGAGAGCTTCCACCATTGAAGGCCACAAATGTTCTGTTTCTTGGCAAAGCCATGACAGTGGTGTGAATGTTATGATGGGTATATGGAAGCCTATTCTTGATTGAGAGAAAAGGCCATGACTTCCATAATGCCTTGACATACTAGAGCATTGAAAAGCAAAGATGTATCAAAATATTCTTTGAAAACAAGGGTAACAGGTCTACTTTCAGAGACTGTGAACATACTAGAAGAGAGTTGCTAGGTGATTTGGGATGCTTTTGAAAGCAAGTTAGACCAGGAATACCATTGAAATCCTGATCCCTGATGAAGCTTTAAGTACTTGAACTAGTTGCACCAGTAGATTTGTCCAGCAGAGTCATCATTGTGTTGAATAAGACTGCCCTGAATGGAAAGATATGCTGAAGGACACACCAAATCCTCCAACGGATGATAAAGCTCATCAAATTCATCCCACTGGGCATGCCAGAAACCTGTTATCACCTAAAATTGTACCCTTTTGTTGAAGGTTTGACAGTTCCAACAATTTCAGAGTAACATGGGATTGGTCTCAAGGTGTGGGACCTTGTAGTTGAGACCAAACCTCCAGAGAAGGCTGGTTCCTCTTTCTGAGCTTAAGGCTCAGAGAATAACAACTGAATCTAATGCTACACTTGCTAGGGGAAAAGGGATAGAAATAATGTAGAAAGGAAAATAGTGATGCACCAGATTTAGGATGTTTAGTTGGAACTAACATAACATAGTAGAGATTTCAAACACTAAATAAACTAACACGGACTTATCCAATCTTTAACAAAGGCCAAAACAGAATGTTGAACTTATAGAGGGGTTGTTTTATCCACAAGATAAAAGAGCAACATTCAAACAGACACAGAGTAGAAGATAATGAGAGAGGCATAATCAGTTGCTTGTATTAATCATAGAGGCTAAATAGCCATTACAAAGATAGAAAAGCTAAATACAGATTGGGAAGACACAAAATGCTAATTTCCCCTCATTGTTGAACCTAAATAGACATGAAGTAGGGAACGAGTGGGCATACAACAAAGTGGTGAAATGCTTCCCCAAGGACAAAGAAAAACTCACCTATCCACCCACACTGATTGGAAATGTAGCTTCCTAGAAGTGGATAAATGGGCTAATCTAGCCCTTCTTGATGTTCAACCTCATACTCTGAAGTAAGCATGATAGGCAAGGACTCTTTTTCATATTTCTCCAGCTAGGCCAAATGCCTTATAGGGCATCCCTTTGAGATGACATGCGAATCAATAGAGTTGATCTCATGCCTCTGCTCTATTTCCTGATCATTCTATTAATGGTCTGAATGTTTTTACTCTTGTATATCAATCAGAAGAATGACTGCCTCCTCAATCTGCTCAAACTGCTCATGATCTACTTCACTAAGAGGGATTGGTTTATTATCTAGATTTGAGCAAAAAACATCAAGCTCATCCCAAAAATGAGCCTCCCCCAAGTCCTCCACACTCTTCAGAATAGGGCTACTCATACGCTCCTCTTCATGAGCTAGAATTTCACCATCATGTTAGGCCTCAACTTGCAACAATCTGCCATCATTTTCAATGTCTTTATGCTGTTGCATATCCATTGTCACTTTCCTATCTTCTTCATTTTTAATGTAATTGAGCAGTTCATGAAATAGGGTAGCATTATCCACTTGCCAATTCAAAAACACACATTTAGCCTACACCTGCCTGTGTCCCACCATAGCCTGCTGACTAGATCCAATTTGTTGCCTTGGAATTGTTGATGGACTTTGGACCATTGAAACTTGGTTAAATTCTTCATTTTATCCTATGCTTTGGCTATGGGTTTGGTTGGCCACTTGGTTGTTATTCAACTGAAGCATTTGATGCTTGATCTTGACCTCATGATGTTTCCTAGAACCAAATAAATCTAATCGACTATGTCCTCTTCTGGGCCTCTTTGTCTTCATTTCTAGTTTAACAATGAGGGGAAATTATCATTTTGTGTCTTCCTAATATGTATTTATCTTTTCTATCTTTGTAATATCTATTTAGCCTCTATGATTAATACAAGCAACTAATTCTGCCTCTCTCATTATCTTCTACTCTGTGTCTGTTTAAATGTTGCTCTTTTATCTTGTGGATAAAACGGTCCCTCTATAAGTTCAACATTCTCTGGAGGTTTGGAGATAAAATGGTCCCTCTATTGTTAGAATTGTCAAAGCCTCAACAAAAGGATGCAATTTCAGGTGATAACAGTTTCTACTGCCACTATCTGGATGCAGCCCCAAGATCACACCTATGGTCTAGTGAGGCCATGGTAGTTCAGGAACCTCTTGTATTGGAGACATACATTTGATAGATTATAGGTTGCAGACGTAGTATGGCGGCCTTATAGGTAGATGTCACAGTGGCTAGGTAAAGCACAATAGTTAGCTAGGATGCAAAGGGGCCAACTTATAGTGGGTCACCTCGATCATATTATTGTGCCTTTTGACTATGATAGAGTCATTAGGTAGTTCAGGAAGATACAAGTTATCCCGAGCATGCCCCATACATACATTCAATCACATTGGAGTGCAGTTCGACTGGGGATTAACCTCATCCTATGATCATAGAGGTTGAAGTCACCGATCCAGAGGTTGAGGATACAAATCAAGATGTAGTCATGGATGTGGGTGATGTAGGGTGACTATGGGGTACATGGCATGGTGGACTGCCACACAACTAGTCCCCATTTTTGCTGATGATGCACCTGGTGGTGATGCACGCCCCCTAGCAGAGAAGGTACTAGAGGATGAGATGGCTGAGAGGATAGCTAGTGAGAGAGAGGGTGAGGAGGAGGAGGAGGAGGAGCAAGAGCTCTTGCACTAGCAGTAGGGACATGACGATAGCGAGATGAGGCTAGTGCCACCATAGAGGAGAGACCAAGAGCCCAACCTCAAGTGACACAAGCTGCACCTTCAGCTAACCCCATACCTAGCTAGACAGTGTGAGGGGAGTCGATCAATTCAACTGCTACAAGGTTCACTACAATACTGGTGGCAGGGGTGGGTAGAACGGCCACCGTTCAATCTAGAGTGATACTAGTAGGGCTCCTAGATCTTGATTGACAGATCGGGGACCCAGGTGAGATTGTTATTTGCTTTATTGATTTTGGTAGGACACTAGACATGTATATGCATGTATTGATTATAGATTTTATATTATGATGATGAGATCTTACACATGCCTTGTTTGATTTTGTAGTGCGCATGCGAGAGTGACTTGACTACATTGGTCGAGACTTTGCTAAGATGGTCTCTAGTGTTCAACTCCAGCAAGGTGTACGGTCCAGTCATAGGCCTCAATAGACTACAAGGTGACACATAGAGGTCTTTGAGTCAGTGGCACAACTGACAATAGCTTTAGAGGAGGCACAGGATGACAGGGCTCTAGTTGTTTCTCAAGTCACTATTGTGATAGTTGAGCAAGACCAGGCTAGGGCTGAGCAAGACCATGCAGTGAGGAGAGCTCAGAGTGTAGAGACTACTCGTGACTCTCTACAAAGATAGCTCACTTCTCCGAGCACACCAGCTACAGGCTTGGACCATCCCAGATTTCAGATCTTGATGGATGAGACGAGCCAACTGCAAGTTTAGGTCGTTCATCTATAACAGATGCACACACAAAATTGCAACGTCAGTGGCCTGAGATTGTTGAGTCAAATTTTGACGTGCACACGGACCCTTTCCTCCTTTCCACGGGGTGAACCGCCATGTCACTCTCGCTCTCGTGAAAGTAGCCAGTCGAGAGGAGACGAGACATGGGGGTGGTCTGGCTCGTTGGAGAGCTAGACTTCACGGAGAGGGGTCGACACGTCCTAGGCCTATGTTGTTGTGCACTTGTGTAGATGTGTTGTTCAATGATCATGGTTGTAAAGATAACCATATGACCCAAAGGGTCACTAGTCACTTTTCTCCTGTTGGGGTTTCTAATATTCCACCTTTGTGTGGGTAAGTTGTTCTCATTGATTGTATGTTGTCTTTCAAACTATTGGATGAATTCTTGTTGTACTAGAAGTTGTCTAAACACTTCTTGTCGTTGGATGACTAGTGGGTCCTATTGCCGTCTTGGGTGGATTTCCTCTATCTTGTCGAGGATTGCCTGCACCCACTCATCTCTTAATCTAGGGCACATTCATGAGCCGAGACAAGAGATAGGTGATTACGAGCTAACCTTGACTTGACCTAGGGTTTGACTTAGGGTTTGTTTGATCTAAAGTTTGACTATGCATTGACTATGGTTGACCTTGTGATGGAATCAAGGGTTTGCAAACTTTCTAAGTCTCTAATATTTTTTGTTCTTTTTTGGGTTTTTATGAATGCAAGCCTAAATGGATGCAATACTTCTTTTTGTGCTTTTTAAATGTTTTTGGAATTCAAGATGCTTTTTTCTAATCTAGGAATTGAAAGATGTATGCAAGCTATAATGAATTCACCTAGTGCAATGTAAACTATGTTTTTGGTGTTTTCTGGATATTTGGAACAAATTAATCGAAGAAAAGAAAAATTGCTTTTAAAATGAATTAATCTATGAACTTTGAAAGAAAATTACTCTAAGAATGCAAGATCTATCTATCCTATCAAGGAAAAGCAACAAGATTACTGATCCCAAGAGCAATTTTTGTTATCTAATTACTATGAATTAAAAGAAAGCATAAAGAAACCTAGAGATGCGTGAGCCTCCACTACCCTCAGAAATCCTTGTGATGGCAACCTCGTATCCTCTTGTAGCAATGAAGAATCCTCTTGGTGACAAGACAACAATGGAAGCAAAAGAAGCTTTTTGAAGCTTTACAAAAAGAGCTTAATGAGAGCTTTGTTGAGCACTATGGCTTGATATGAGCAGCGTATGGACATGTGATGAGCTTTATATGAAAGCTAGATAAAGCAACGAACAAAACAAAAGGGTCCTATTGTAGAGTCTTTACTATGTCTAGTAAACTTGGTGGCAATCACACAATTCAGAGGAATAACCTAACTGAACAGTCCACTGTAACCCTTGAAAAGACCTTCATTGAATTATCGACTAGGGCTAGTAAGCTTGTGATGGCATTGGCACTGTATGTTCTTTCAAAGATTTAGACTATCTAACTCATCCTAATACAACTATTATAATTCAAACTGCACAATGATAAAGGAAGTATTGCTGACATTGTTGCTACGGGTACTTGCAATATAAGACTATAACTAACGACTGTAAAGAAATGAACACTAGGGTTTTAACTTGGTATTGATAATTTATCCTATACTCCTAACACACACTCTACACTTCTGAGCACAACAAGTTAAATGGCTAGAATATATTGAAGAATCTAATGCATTTATGAATTGACTATTATAACAAAGTAACATACAGAAATGAAGTGAGGGAAAATTACCTTGAATGGCCCTTGCTCAAGTGACTATCTCCACTGATCTAACTCAAATCTAGTTGCTCAGATTAACACAATCATACTAATTCCAATCATTCATATCACAATCCTTGTAATATCACATAAGATTCTGCTGGCAGATTTTATTCATGCATTCATCATCAAGAACATAAACATTGTTTGTGTAACTATATTTGTGATTTGAATAATCTAGTTCAAACTTGAAAACTTAAAAAATTAAACTACCTCAACCACCAAGCCATACATAGAGGCATGGGGGAATTTATTGGAACAAGGTTTCTTAACTGAAATAATAAATCACCACTCTCTACATACATGAGTGATAAATTCCAAGTAACTAATAACTGAAAAAAGGAAGAAAGAAGAGTCCTAATGAAATTGGAACTTCTTACTGAAACAGAGGAACGTGGACTGGTTGAATCAGTCATGTTAGACTCCTAGTAGCAACATAATCCTTCTCCTTCAATTGTCTTTATTAATTGCTATCATAGTGTGTGACCATCTTCATCAAGTGTCTCCATGTTGTAGTTGTTGCATTCCATTTATCTTGGAACTTCCCTTGTTCTGTTATCTGAGAACTCTTTGGCTGCGCACTGCACTTGCAGTTGCTGCGGGCTATAGTCCATCTTTTCCAGCTCCAATAGTTAGTTCACAAAACATGCACACAATACTAACAACCATAATCAAGTACATATATCCTTTACAATCCATACATTCCCACACATAATCATGCACAATTCATCACATTGAAACCATATTTTCATATACTTAATAATCAGGTTTAGGTCTGCATAATGAACATAAAGGATAGCAAAGTGTAGGAATATGTATAGGACAAATGTCTAAGAATGTCTGATAATTTGCATAAAAACATAATAAAACTAGCCAATAACTAGACCCATCATTTCCCCCAAACTACCTATTTGCTTGTCCTCAAGAAAATCAACTAGGAGTGGAGGTTGTAGTGCAAAGTAATTTCCCTAAGGTCTATAACAATATCCACTCCTTCAACCTGTTGCAAGTAAAAGCCATTACAATATGTCATTTTGTTCATCCTAGTAACCTCTGCCTTCTCACACTCCACATTCTTCTTCCTTGTCCAATGTGGCACTGGGTACAAAAGCATTGGCTGCTGGAAGGTAAGTGGTATCCATTCAACTAGTCCCTGTCCTCTAGCAATATCCATATATTTTTGTACTCTTTCAAACATGGCCATAAAGTTGTGAACATAGTGGGGTTCTTTGTAACTTAGGGGTTAAACTGTTCCATCTATCTTGCACAAACTGATAACAATTATGGATGAGTCCAACAGTTAAATGTTGTATCCTGTCATAATCACGCAGTCTCAGATTCATGATTACCCTGCCTACACCCTTATGTTCCAGAAGTTGTTTCCATTATCCAAAGATTAAGTCAGGGGTTTTAGATTCTCTCCTTATTGGGAGAGCAATTGATTTTTCTCTCTATGTATATGTTTGCATGATTTCACCCCTCAACTTCTCATTTCTAAAATAGGATGCAAGTGCCCTCAATTGTAAATCCCCCACAAAACCTAATGGGTTCCACTCTGTATCATCAGGCACAACATAGTTATTCAAGTAATACTCACATAACTGGTCTTGCTCTTCTGGTGTGGCAGTAGCAAAAACTTTTAGAAAAGTCACTTTTCCACTCATGGAAACTGGTTTGTTACTAATCAACTTACTAAATTGAAAACTTAAAAACTTTTCCTGTAGAAACAAAGCATATGTTCTAGCTGGAGGTCTGCATTTAACAACTTGGGTAGCTTTATCTACTACCTCTTCCATCCTAATTGTTGCTCTTCTCAATTCAATATCCTTCCTCTCCAATGCCTAGGTATGCTCTGCAATCATTGCTTCTTTCTCCTTCTTCCACTCCTCTATTTGTTTAGAAAAGTTTTCAATTATTTTCCATAGTTGATAACCCAAGGACATGATTGTATGGCAAGTTGGGGTTTTTTTGACAAGGGCTCTATTTTCCTTAGCTACCAATTCCTTATTGCCTACTACAACTATTGATAGTTCTGCAAGTATATCTAATTTTGTTCCCTGTCCATGAGTATTAACTTTTTCCTCCAACTCCTGGATTTTTACCTCTCTTTCCTTGTCCCTTTTCTCATAAGTTTTGACCAATTCTTCCAGCTTCTTAATTCTCTCAAAGGCTTCCTGCAATTTGCTTCTAACATTTCATTCTTCAAGCAATAATTCCTCATCCCTTAAAGGTTGTTCATCACCACCCCCTGTGGACTCATAACCCTTATTGTCAGGGTTATTTGGGGTTTTCATTCTGGTTTTCTTTGCAACAAAAATATCCTCTGACTCTAATTCAGAGGTAGTAGATATATACCATTTCCTTTTAATTAGAACTTGAACATTTTTAGTTGCATTGGCCTCTTGTTCATGGTCAGTTTCCACTGTCACAACATCTTCTTTCTCTTCTCCTGGTTTTTCCACACTACCCCTCATAACACCTTTTCTCTTTGGGCGGTGTGAATGCCTTAGTGGTGTAGGTTTCTTCTTTGGCCTTTTTGAAGGCACATAAGAAGAACCACCTCTCCTCTTTCTGGTTTTTGGTGTTTGGGTGTCTTACTAGAAGACAAGGCTTGATATACCTCTTCTACTATAGGTTGATCACATGTTGCATGTGGTGAATTTGGCACATCTTGGTCCCCTGTTTCTCCCTTGCTGCAAGTAGGTGAAGAAACATGTGTAACTGGAGGAGTTTCCCTTAAAGGTGTAGCAGGTGACTTTACCTTCCCTGGTATTGTTGGCTCATTTAGAATATCATTAATATTCATACATTTCAAAAATATTTCCCAGGGCACCTATGGGTACTGAACCCTAAGGCTTATTTTCACTAATAGGATAATCAAACAATCATGTGACAAGGCTGACTTATTTGACTTTAATTGGTATTCATATCCCATTCTTTTTAACAGATTATACATGAAGTTAGGTACATTGACTATTCTATTATGGCGAAGGTGACTCAACAACTTAAGATGCACAGTATATAAAATAGATTGTCTACCATCACAAGTAATGTACTTAATAATATGAACAGCACAAGAAGCCCATACCCGTGGGAGTGATAATCTCTTAGTCCCCTATGACGTTGAGTCCAGGTGCTCCCCTACCTTGCTGAATTCCTCTCTTGCAGCTATTGCATCCGCCTTGATAGGGAATTCTTCTCCATCCCTAGGTAAACCAGATACTTCTGGAATTGCATCTTTTGAAGCACCCACTTTCAAACCGTTGATAGTGGCTTCATCATGTTGTAGTGTAGCTGCAAATTGCCTTGTCATCCCTTCATTATATTCTATGAGCTTCAAAAAATAATCGAATAATCCTGCTCTGGTAAAAATTGGCAAGGCTAACTGGTCTTCCAATATTATCTAATGACCTGTTGGTTCTCTTCTAATAAGATCACCTCCCATTTTGTCAATGTAACTCAAATTCAAATTTTTCACAATCCTCTGTTCAAACCTCATGTTATTCTTGCATGCACTAAACTTGAACTAACTCGGGATACTAGGAAGTTGACAAGACAAAAGGGTATGGATGCAAGAAGGCCAAAGGAAAAAGGTTGTATCTATTTGCGTTTGGTTGGCTTTTGGTGACAAACAAAAATTTTGTTTTAAAACATATGCTATCCCTCCCCCAACTAAAATCTAGAAGTGTCTTCACTTCTCTACTTGTATGAGACAAAGGGTAATGATTTCAAGAATATGGAAGTAAGCTTAATTATGAGAATTATGCCATATTAAATGCAATCACATATAGAATGTAGTGAAAATCTATGTTAATAATGGAAGTTTAGTATATGTACCTGTTGAGGTGAAGTGAACGGAACTCCACACGAGTGTAGCTTTGTGAAATGTGTCCGCAACATGAATTTGATTGGACGTCGAATCATTATTATGGTAGAAGGTTGAATGAATGCATTTTGGTGCATGTGAATGAGTTGAGGAAGCTCACATGTAGTAATGGGACGGATGGTGGCTGCATGCACTAGCAAAGTGTAATAAATGTTGAAGAAGTGCAATTAACTTGGTGTGAAATTTGAATGTTCTGGCAGATAGCTGCTGCATGTACCATTATCAATAGTTCCCAAAGTGAATTGTGGTAGCTTTAATTTTGCTTGCTATAGGTCCCTACGACATAGTGAAACTGGCTCCATGCAGATTGTGGCACTAGTGTTGTGTGTGCACGTGAAGAAAGTTAAGAAATTATCCCTGAGTGACCTCAGGAGGTGAGATGTGTAGCTCATCTACTGAGTCACTATGAGAACGATAGTATCTGCTTCTAGGTTATTGTCTAGTGATAAGATGGTAGTATCTGAATCAGGGATGATAATAGAGCATTGCTTTAGAAAAGCATCTCATGTCACTGGCTTTGTGTAGATATTTAATCTGTGACCATTAACCAATAGTGAAAACCCGATTGCATCTATGGTCTGTAGTTTGATTGCTCCATTGGGAAATACGTGTTGTATCTCATAGGGCCCTAACCATCTAGACTATAACTTACCTTTATAATCCTTGTATTTGGAATCATAAAGTAAAGCCCAGTCACCCACATGGAATGCTTTGGTCTTGATAGACTGGGCATGCCATTTAATCCTCTATTTTTAAACTATCTCTGTGTGATGGATAACCTCCATTCTAATTTCATCTAGCCCATTCAGAATATGTAGCCTCTCCTTCTGTGCTTATCTCAAGTCCATTTCTAGTTCTACTACTGTCCTGAGTGTTTTATATTCAAATTCAATTGGTAGGACATACACTAATTCATAATGTGTAAAGCCTATAGTTGTTTTCCATGTTGTCCTGTATACCCACACTGCCTCTGGCAATCTGGCTGCCCAATCTTTCCTATGAATTTGCACTATTTTGGTGAGAATGTTTTCAATCTCCCTATTTGTAACCTCCACCTATCCATTGGCTTGGGGGTGATAAGGTGTTGACTTTCTATGTCTGATTTCATATTCTTTAACCAATGCAGAAATGAGTTCAGAAGTGAATTGGAGACCTTGATCAGTGACAATTTTGCTTAGGGCACCATACCTAGTAAAGATGTCTTCATACAAGAGCTTGGCTACATTCCAATCTCTTGCAAATTGGAATGCTTTTTAGACTTCAACCCACTTTTTCAGATAATTAGTGCAAACTAAAATATACTCGTTATTACATGTTGGTGAAATTGGGCCAATGAAGTCTAGCCCCCAATTGTCAAATGGTGCTAGTACAATTTGTGGTTGCAAAGGCATCTCATTTATCTTTTTTGGTCTACCCATTCTCTGACATCTGTCATGGATCCTTGTATACTTTATTGAATCCTTATGGAGAGTTGGCCAATAATAGCTTGTTTTTAAGACCTTAAATGTTGTCCTTTTGGCTGCAAAGTGACCCCCATAGGGCTCATCATGGCAAGCTTTTAGGATGTCAAATACCTCATCGTCTCTTATACATCTAATAATGTGATTTGGACCAGTATAGAATAAATAACCAGCAATCTAGGAGTATGGAAAGCTTTTATGCACTAGTTGCCTCTTCTCCCTAGGAGAGAAATGTGGTGGTATCTGCCATGTCACTAAGTAATTTGCAATGTCAGAAAACCATGGTGTGTGTATATTGAGAGCAAACAAATGCTCATATGGAAAAGAGTCATCTACAACACCTTCTTCTAATTGTGTAGACAATCTAGACAGAAAATATGCCACCAAATTAGCTTTCCCTAACTTATCCACTATTGTTATATCAAACTCCTATAGTAAGAGCAACCATCTGACAAGTCTACCTCCAAGTATAGGTTTGTTCATTAAGTACTTTATTGCAGTATGATCTATGTGGATAAAGACTAGATAACCAGTGATATAATGCCTAAACTTGTTAATGGCATAGAAAACTGCTAACATCTCTTTTTCTGTGATAGTGTAGTTAAGTTCTACTCCTTGTAAGTTCTTGTTGATATAATAGATAGCATACTCCTTATTACCTTTCTTTTGACCCAATATAACTCCTATAGAAAAATCAAAAGCATCAGTATGTATGTGGAAAGGCAATGTCCAATTTGGTCCTCTCAAGACAGGTGCTTGAGTCAAGGTTGTCTTAAGTTTCTGAAAAGAGTGCTGACATTTTGTGGTCCAGTCAAATTCTATATCCTTTGTGAGTAGAGTAAACAAGGGTGCTACAATTTTGCTGCAGTCTTGAATGAATCTCCTATAATAGCCTGCATGACCTGGAAAGCTCCTGACATCTTTTTATTTTTGTGGCACAGGAAGTGTAGAAATTATCTCAATTTTATGGGGATCCACTTGAATTCCTTCTCTTGATATAAAATGTCCTAAAACAATCCCTTGAGTCATCATCCTGAAACATTTCTCATGACTTAATGATAGATTGTGTTCTTAACATCTTTTGAGAACCTTTTCTAGATTGTGAAGTGTTGTTTCATATGTTTCTCCATAGGTGGTGAAGTCATCCATATAAATCTCTATGGAATCATGAGCATAATCTAAGAAGATACTTAGCACTGCCCTCTGGAAAGTGGCTAGGGCATTACATAATCTAAAGGGAAGAATAGAAAAGCATAAGTACCCCAAGGGCATGTAAATGTAGTCTTATCCTAATCTTCTGGAGCTATCTTTATCTGGTTATAGCCACTAAAGCCATTTAAGAAGGAGTAGTACTTTTTACATGCTAGGGAATCAAGTACTTGGTCAATGAAAGGTAGGGGAAAGTGATCCTTTCTAGTGGCTGTGTTTAGCTCCCTATAGTCCACACATACCCTCCAGTTGCCTCCTTTTTTAGGAACAATGACTAAAGGTGACACCTGTTGGTTGTCAGAAATAGGGTAAATGAAGCCTGCATCAAGTAATTTTTGTAGCTCAATTTTAACTATTTCTTGCAAGGCATGGTTCATTCTCCTTTGAGGCTATCTAATTGGCTTGAAACCATCATTTATGTAAATCTTATGCATGCACAGGTCTGGATCAATTCCCTTCCTATCATTGTAGTCCCATGCAAAGGCTGATGAATGTGCCTGTAGCACAATTGTTAGGGAATTATGTTGTTCTTCAGTTAGGGCATTGTTAATATTCAACATTTTACTTGGCATGATTTCCAATGTTTTGGAAGTTGATTGCACAGATGAATGATCATATCCACTAATGTTGGGAACACACTCTTGTGACAGTAAAGAGTGGAAAAGTTGGGATATGTCTTCTAAGGAATTTGCAGGTATAATGTTTTTTAGTGGATCTTGCAGACATGCCAGACAGTCTTGTTGCTGCAAGTCCCTACTAAAGTTCTTCTGTATAATGTGGTCAATTAAATCATCCTCATCTTGGTTTACCAACAGGGGGTTGTGTTCAATGGTCATGAGAGTTTGCATGGAATAGTTGTCTTCTTCTTCCAAGGTAGGCCATATAACTTGTTCTAGATTTTCATGAGGTTGGGTTGGTGGATAGAGGACCAACTTCTTGGTTATAATGCCATTTGGCATTATCATGTTCCTAGGCATACAACCTATGAATGCATCAACTATTACTAACCATGGTCTGCCTAAGATAAGCGAATATCCTACAAGGTTAACCTTTGGCTGCAAGACTATGAAATCTGCAAGATACTCCCATGAGTCTAATGCTATGACTATGTCTTCAATGATCCCCTCAGGTTTTACTGTGGACCTATCTGCCAATTGTAAAATAGTTGGTGTAGGCCTAAGGTTAGGTAGATGAAGTAACTGCATTGTTTCCTTAGTCATGACATTAATGGCTGCCCCTAAGTCAATCAAAGTATTTTTTGATGAGAGTCCCATTTATCTTAACATCCACTACTGGACTACCAGGGTCTGTGTATTTAGGGATAGTTATATTCCTTATCCTGATATCAACAAGGTTCCCTAAGACACGGACTGCCTAAGGATCCTTCCTTTTGCTTCCTGGCTTTTTAAGGCAAAGGTCCCTTACTGTCTTGGTATAAATTGGGATCTCCTTGATAGCTTGAATGAGGGGGATTTTGATACTGACATTCTTGAGTTGCCCTAATAGATCTCTCTCAAATTGGGTATGATGTTTTGTAATGGATAAACACTCAGGGAAAGGAGGCTCTGGACTTGAGATAGTTTGGTTTACCTGATTTGACTTAGGCTCTAGAGGTGAATTGTCTAAAGCTTCAACTGTGGGCTCCTCAGTGATTTGGGGAGATGAAGGCCTAGTTAATGTTTTCCCTGACCTAAGGTGGACATCAATCACCTCTACTCCATAAGTGGGGTATCGAATAGCCTCATTAGTGTATGCCTATTAGATAGGATTGTTATTGGGGTTAGGTGCAATTTGGGGAAGCAGTTGTGGTGCTCTTGGTAGCTGAGATGTTGGGTTTGATGGATTAGGCATAATAGCCTATTGTTGTGGCTGAGAAGGCATCAAAGGTTGTGAGTAATTCATATTTTTATTTTACCATTGCTGTCCCTTTTGCCATTGTGGCTACCATTAGTTTTGTTATATTGGCCATTGAAGATTGTAATTGGGTCCTTGGAAATTTTGTTGTGGCCGTACATTTGGTTGCTGTTGATTCTAGTTTTGCTAAGGGTTTTGCCATTGGTTTTGATTATTTGGCCAAGGCTGGGGGTTCCAACCAGAGAAACTATGATTACCAATTGTAAATGATGCATTAAAACTTAGAGGGTCTTGTGGCATACCTTGTCTTGGTTGCCATGGCTTTCTTTGTGTGACATAGAATAACTGCCCATATTCACTTTCAAATGGTTGAAAATTTGGTTTCTTTGATTTGTCTTCTGTAATACTAGCCACCCTTTTGCACTTAGAATTGGCTTTCCTTTGTCTGCAGCTGGGGCAGTATTCAGTAAGTATTGCCTCAGCCTCTTCCTTCTTCTTCTTCAAATGTAGAGTACCCAACTGCATAGCTAGGTGACTTATATTTCTTCTTTCATGTTGGTCAGCAGGTTGCTCAATTCCACCCTTGAAACTAAATTAGATGTCTTGCCAATGATATATGTTCTTTCTCCCCTTATCTTCTTGGTAAAGGACCTCGAGTAGTTTCTTCAAGCTTTGCAGATATCATCAAAAGGTAATTGAGACACATCTCCTGCCCCAATAAGATTAAGGGCATTCATACAGTTATTATTGAGTCCTCTCAAAAATACAAGCTTTAGGGATTCATCTGAGAGTTTATTCTATGGATTTTTCTTTAGACAAAATTGGAACCTTTCTACATAATCTTCCAATGGTTCATCCTCTTTTTGAGTCATCTTGAAAATGGCATCTCTTCTCCTATCAATTCCTCTACAATAATCTTGGTATTTCTCCAAGAATTATGTCTTCATTGTGTCCCAATATGGAATAGCATCTTTTGCCAGTCCCATAAACTATCTCAAAGTAGCATCCTTCAAAGTAGCAAGAAATAGCTTGAGCCTATGAGCATCAGTTTTGTAGTCATAGCTTCTACACAGGACATCAAACTTGAACAAGAATGTATCTGGATCCTTAGTCACCAAACCATAGAAGACTGGTAATGCTAAATGAGGTATATTCTTCATAGAAGTAGCCCTCTCTTGGTTGGTAATTGGAAATTCAAAAGTCATATGTTCTAGTGGATCATCCACTACATTAGCTATGGTTAGGAAGGTCCTTTCTGTATTATCAATAGATGTTGATGAGAGGGAAAATTCTTTGTCAGTAATACCCTCGCTCTGATCACTGTAGTCACCAATATTTGCTCTAGATTGTTGGATTGATGGGAGAAACCTTCCCAAAGCGTCTCTCTGCCTCCGCATACAATATGTGTGACTTTGTATAGCAACAGCTCCTGCACAATGTTAGTGAGAGGTTTTTTTATTTGGTAGGATTAAACCTAAATATCCTATCTTCTGAAAGCAAAATGTTTAAACTAGGAAAGCTTGGAAATAACAAGAACTGATCTCTGAAAGTAGCACCATCCTCGACAACGGTGCCAAAAATGTAGAGTTTTTGCTATGTCTAGTAAACTTGGTGGCAATCACACAATTCAGAGGAACAACCTAACTGAACAGTCCACTATAACCCTTGAAAAGACCTTCATTGAATTATTGACCAGGGCTAGTAAGCTTGTGATGGCATTGGCACTGTATGTGCTTTCAAAGATTCAGACTATCTAACTCATCCTAATACAACTATTATAATTCAAACTGCACAGTGATAAAGGAAGTAATGTTGATACTGTTACTATGGGTACTTGAAATATAAGAGTGTAACTAATGACTGTAAAGAAATGAACACTAGGGTTTTAGCTTGGTATTGATAATTTATCCTATACTCCTAACACACACTCTACACTCTGGAGCACAACAAGTTAAATGGCTAGAATATCTTGAAGAATCTAGTGCATTTATGAATTGACTATTATAACAAAGTAACATATAGAAAATGAAGTGAGGGACAATTACCTTGAGTGGCCCTTTTTCAAGTGACTATCTCCACTGATCTAACTCAAATCTAGTTGCTCATATTAACACAATCATATTGATTCCAATCATTCATTACACAATCCTTGCAATATCACATAAGATTCTGCTGGTGGATTTTATTCATGCATTCATCATCAAGAACATAAACATTGTCTGTGTAACTATATCTACGATTTGAACAATCTATTTTAAACTTGAAAACTTAAAAACTTAAACTACCTCAACCACCGAGCCATACATATAGGCACGGGGGAGTTTATTGGAACAAGGTTTCTTAACTGAAATCATAAATCACCACTCTCTACATACATGAGTGTGATAAATGCCAAGTAACTAATAACTTAAAAAGAAAGAAAGAAGAGTCCTAATGAAATTAGAACTTCTTGTTGAAATAGAGGAATGTGGATTGGTTGAATCAGTCACATTAGACTCCTAGCGGCAACATAATCCTTCTCCTTCGATTGTCTTTATTAATTGCTATCACAATGTGTGACCATCTTCATCAAGTGTCTCCATGTTGTAGTTTCTACGTTCCATTTATATTGGATCTTCCCATGTTCTGCTATCTGGGAACTCTTTGGCTGCGGGCTGCACCTTGCAGTTACTATGGGCTACAGTCCATCTTCTCCAGTTACAAGATTTAGTTCACAAAACATGCACACAATACTAACAAGCATAATCAAGCATAGATATCCTTTACAATTCATACATTCCCACACATAATCATGCACAATTCATCACATTGAAACCATATTTTCATATACTTAATAATCAAGTTTAGGTCTGCATAATGAACATAAAAGATAGAAAAGTGTAGGAATATGTATATGACAAATGTCTGAGAATGTCTGAGAATTTGCATAAAAACATAAGAAAACTAGCCAATAACTAGACCCATCACCTATGTCCTGTATGAGCATGAGAATGTCGAATGTGGAGAGCAATAACTTACAAGAGTTGTGTGCACAAATGAAATTACCTTGCTTTGTACTTGAGGGAGGGGGGTATTTATAGGTTAGAAGAAGGGATGAGAGGTGAAGAAGAAGGAGAGTTAACTCAATTTGATTGGAGAGTTAACACAGAGGATTCAAGAGTGATCTAGGCTAAAATTGGAGTGATCTACCCAGTAAAAGCTTATCACTCAAGAAGAAGTGAAGAATAAGGAGTGCATGGGAATGCATGAGATATTAATTAAAGATAAAATAGAGCTAATTTTGTATTTGTGGGTGCATGAAATAGTTAACTCTATATTTGGCACTAAAATCCATGCAAACAGGAAGAAAAATGGGCAAAAATGGAGCTTTTTCAAGTTAGAAACTCAAGTTTCTCTATGGTCGAAAACATGACAGGGTCACCTAGGGGTTGCCCCTTTCACCAGTCAGGTCACCTAGGGGCAACCCATGGGCAACCCACAGAGGAGGGCACCTGGGTTGACATGCATGATGGGAGATGGAAGAGGAGGAGAAAAGAAGGGAATCTACCTCTGGAAATAGGTCAGTCATGTGTGAAAATACAAATCTCCACTTGCAAAGTAGGATCTCTCAGGGGAAGATCTAGAAATAATAGGGGGAGATTTGGATTGGTTGAGTGAAACTGAAAACCAAAAGTGGGAGATGGCTAGGGGGGACCTCTAGAAGGCTTCTAGAGGGTGGAGAAGATGAAACATATAGAAGAAAGGTGAAAACTCACCTACAAGACACATACAAGGCTTAGGAACAGGGTTGCAAGCACATAAAACACAAATTGACAAGTGTCAAAAAGTGTCGAAAAGAATCGATAACAAAGAGAGAGAAAACGACAAAGTGGAAACAACACAAGACGAAAGAAAAGACACGTCACCAAGAGAATTGTTGCTGAGAGGATGTTATTTCATGCTTACATGTACATGAAAAGGATTATATATCATCATAGGGGTCCTCGTGGAGGCTGTGCGTGATTTTGGTGCTTACATATTTGTCCCCTCAGGGACTGTAGTCTACATGGAAGGTAGGTACCATTCCCAAACTAGGCCTTACCTGTTGTCGATTTTCCCGCAATTGTGCCTGCAATAACTAGTATTAGCCCAACATCTAAATATATCAAATTGAATAATAAAAACTAAAATGATGAACTTACCATAGATTGTGAGAGTTCAACTAGTTGTTTTCCTTTGTTGGTGAGACCTGTGGGAATGAATGCATGCAAAATGACACACGAGAGATGCATAAAAGCAAAAACTAATCTAAGAATGCATAAAGGAAACTAAGCTAAGGAAGAGGAAAAAGCAAGCAAACTAGTGGAATTCGTGTGAATTGGCGATGGAATCGATAATGTAAGCAGTCATTGGGTAGATATCACCGAGGAGATCGTGAAGATGGCCACCACTTCTTTTGCCACTAAGAATCAGGTATGCAAATAGTGAAAACCCCTTCTCTAAACCATAGGTTGAATTTTGCAAAAAATCTCTTGAAATTGTCCATTTTTTATTATTTTCTCTGTTGCATTGTCTTTCTTTCATCGTTTAGAGTAAGATCGATCTTTTGTTTACTAAAATAGGCTGAGAAACAGGGTTTTTAGAGCATTTTTAGTTTGGGGGATAGCCACATAGGGTCACCCCTTTTGCCAGGCAAGTCACCCCAGGGGAGATCTGCTGAGCAACAGGGTCGCCCGGGGGGAGATCCAATTGATGAAAGGGGCGACCCTGACAGATTAATTCTAACTAAAATTTGATGCCTTCTGACATTTACTTCACTCTATTTTGATCTAATTTGACTATTGCATTCACTAGTTTATTACAATTTTGATTGTTTATATGCTTTTTTTGTATGATTTTCTGCAAGTTTTATGATTTTTATGATTTTTGCGAGTTGATGAGATCTAATCTAAAGTTCTTTTCTAATTGACAGGATATGCACATTCGATGGAATGCTTGCTGAGAGCAGTTGTGGCTCTCAGAGATGTTTGTAACACTAAACACTGATGAGCTTGTCATCCTAAGGAGACCGGGCTTGGCTAGAGTTTGCCATGTGCTAATTGTACATCCTATGGCACGTAATTGTTGTGACATCCTGACATATTGGGATACAGATAGGAACACCTTCAGGTTTAAGGAGAGTGGACCATCACTCTATTTGATGTTTACCACATTCTAGGGGTTCCTATGAGAGGGCACCCTCTTGTTCTACCAACTAGCGAGTCCTTCGAGGACAAGGCTTCTTGGGCATAGATCATGGGGGTGAGTCATCCCAAGGATCAGACATGTGTTCAGCTTACCTCTCTGTTGCGACTTTACATTCCTCACTTGAGGAAGTTTCTGATCGGTTTGATTGCATTGAGGTTGTCTAGAGATAAGGCTTCAACTCACTTGAGAAGGTGTTAGGCACCAATTATACAGGGTCTTGAGCAGGATAGAGTCTAGGCTTGGGGTCTAGACATTTTGGCCATGGTATACATGATTTCTATTATATCGCACGATGAGGGGCTCTTGCTTTCATTCATTCCTCCTTGATCATGACTTAGATCTTTGAGCACATCAGGTCTTATCAAAAACTTGTTCTTATTCCTGACAGACAGCTACTAAGAGCAGCTAGGTGGGTTCAGTTGGGCCACTTTGATACTTCTTTACTTGTTGTGGCTACTCTTACTGATGTAGATATGATTTATGATCCTTACTTAGATATGGAGGGGGCATGGTCACATGATGGTGAAATTAGGGAGCATTGTCTTGGTGTATCAGAGCTTTTAGACCGTAATGGTCTAGTTGAGGCTCATCATGTTGAGCGTGCCCTACAGTAGTTTGGCAAGGATTTCCCTGAGGAGTTGCCCCCAGTGCCCACTTGTTATAGATCTATCTAGGAGATGGGTGAGATTGGCTAGAGGATTGTTACTTGGACCCCCTTGACTCCCAGAGTTTTCATTGCCAGAGCCTCTAGGACTTCAAGAGGAGGACAACATGGAGGGAGAGGAATTCCTTCCTGGGTATTGATTGTGGTCAATGATTTAGACTCTACTAATGAGGACTATGTTCCTAATGGGGATGATTCATCAAACGAGGAGCCGACAGAGGATGAATAGGATAATGGTTCCGATGACACCGATGATGTTGATTATATTCATGAGGGTCTGTTCATAGTTCCTAGACCTCCTCACTCTGATGAGGTAATGCAACAACTCTACCCTGCCTGGCAGCCTGGTGACCCATGTAAGTCTACATTTGCTTTACTATTTTCACATTTTGTCCTTCCTTTTCTTTCCTTTTCATCAAGAACTAACACATTTTCTATTTTTTGGTTCGCTTTGCAAGTAATGTTGAGGAGTGGTGGTCTTTCATTCATGAAGTCAATATTAGCTTGGTTGCCCCCTTCACTAGGATGACTCAAGAGATGCTCTTGACTGATCCTGGTGTGCCCCCTATTGCTGGGAAACACACTGACATTTTTGCTCCTGCATATCATGGATGTCAGGCGAGTGCTGATTTAAAGGCTGAAAATCTCATCCTTAAGGGTGAGAATTAGGTGCTTCATGAGATGGCTCACCTTAGGTTTGGACAACGAGATCTTAATGTTGTGGGGCCTTTGCAATCACACACTCACAGCAAGGTACCTTGCTCCCATAGGTCTCATGGAGAACCTAGTGGCACACATAGGTAGAGGAGCAAGAGTCCTGAGGGTTCTGTTGGAGGGAACCGCCTTTGAGTTTATCTTGTTCTCCTTTGAAACCGTGCCCCCTTGTATGGGGAGCCTTTACTTTCCTCAAGAGCATTTTGTCTTAGCTCTTGTACTCTTATACATGTAAACTTCGGATGTATCAATGAAAGTTTGTCTTTTTATGGTTTTAGCTATCGTATGGGTACTCATCTCTTGTGCATTTTGGAAGTTTAAGAACTCTTTGATTATGTTTTTGACCTTCAACTCTAACAATGCAAGTATGATAATGATGACATGTTTTTGTAATTTTTTGACATATATATGAAATCCAGTTTACGATATGCAGATGCAAAAACACAAGGGACGCTTGAAATGAAACTTTCACTTCTATGGAATGTCATGAGTTATGACATTGATTTTATTGTTTTGGAACTCTTTTTCTGATTTTGATATGAATGCAATGTCTAACAAACAATATGACCACTCTTTAATAAGATTTTTTATCCAAGGGATTGCAAGTTGTCTTGATATAAGAGACCTATTCAAGGCTATGAGATAGGGATTTAGAACTCAAGTGGAGAGAAGGAGTGAAATGGAGTGTTTCTAAATTTGGGCTTTGCTAAAGGCTAAACACTGACCCTTATCTAGATTAGACAATTTGACAAGCTTTCAACTTAGACAAGTAACAAATTTTATTGATGTTCGCTAGATAGATCATAGATGGCAAGCAAGAAGGACCCGGGGTAAAGGATAAATGGGAAAGAACTAGGGTCCCTAGATAGAAAATGATCCTAAAGACTACTAGACTCTTGGATTTTCTCAGCTAGTGCTTGTGTGCGCTTTGTACCTTTCTCTTTTATTTCCTCTGTTAGAATGTCACCCTTGAGCCTTCGAGCTTAGACTGATCTCCACCCAAAAGTACGAACATTTAGCAATCTTCTCATTCACTCTTTTTTGTATCTCTCTTTTTTTTTTTGCTTTTTCTCTTTTTTTGTATTTTCTAGAATGCCTCACTTGATTTTCTCATTTTTTGGAATTTTGAATTTTTATGAAAATGAATGCTTTTGGAACTTTGATCTCTTAATACTTACTTTTCTCAAAACTCTTATTTTGATCACACATTTTTTTATTCACTTGGATTTTAGATTGCTTCCTTTAGAGTTTTGATCTTCTTGACGTTTTTGGCTAGGAAAGATAAGGGGTTAAGCGCCACCTAAAGTTTTTGTAATCCATTTGGACTTCTCTTCTACTAGGGAAGAAATGGGAAGGTCTACTTGCAATCTTCCTTTGAACATTGTAGGTTTGAATACTGACTTTGCTTAAACCTAACATCTTGGCTCATTAAGACTCAGATTAGTGTAAAGCTAAGAGCTAGGCTTTGATTAGAATCACTGGGAATGAAAAGGGACGTGGTGATTGTGAAAATGGGGAAACTCTAGGACCTGAAAGGATCACATATACCTAGGAAACCTTAGACTCCTTATTGAAATAAAAATAATATAAGAGCGAGTCATTCACTGTAATGCAAGATGAGCAAAATGATACTGAAATGCAAGAAACAAAATTCTTTTTGAAATTTTGGTTTTTATAATTTTATTGTATTTTTGGAATATTTGATTTTATTTGGTGATTTTATGTTTTATGATTTTTATGATTTTTAGATAGTATTTCTTGAGGTGAAAGGCATTGACTGTTTCACCAAATTCCTCTCTCTCCATTGTGCACAAGAGATAGGCACCATTTCTGACATCTTCTTTAACCATGTAAGGACCTATCCAGTCCTCTGTAAATGTTCTCTTTCGTCTTCTCTTTTTGTTTTTCATGCTACCTCTTCTTAGGACTAGTTCTCCTACTCTATAGGGTTTATCATTTGATTCTATTGTTTCCAGTTCAATGGTTCCTCTTGGTAATGTGATATGGAGCAAATCTTGGAAAGCTTGTTGATGGGAAGGGGTCCAATACAGGACTCCATTGCACCTTAACAATTCCATCATCATGTCGAATTGCTCTTGCATATAAATCTTTACATCTTGTCTACCTTGAATGTTTTGTAAAAACTGGAATAATTCCAAGGGAGTTTGAGGTTCCCTTTGCTCATCAGGAGGGACAAAGCCTATACTCATCCTCCCATTAGGCTCAGGCCTCAAATCCATAGAGTATCCAATGTAGCTTCCTAGCAACTCAAAGATGACAAGGTCATCGGTTCCAACTAACACTCGCATTTTCCATTCTTTATGAAACGTACCCTCACTCTCTTCGTCTTCATCTGGGAGTCTCTCAACCATTTCAATTTGCACTAAGGGTGCTTCACAATCACCAAGCTCATTTGATTGCACTAAGGTAGAAGTGGTGGGATGCACTTGTGGTTGAGATACCACTAACATTCTTGGGAGAACTCCTATTGCATTGGTTGATTTCGTTGTTAATATAATGTACATCCTCCATTGGTGTCAATGGTCTATATGACTCTTCTGTTGGTGTGAGAGGTTCATATGACTCACTTTCTTCTGGTGTCTCAGGGACACGTGATTCACTCAAGGGTGACAGAGGAGTATAACTCTCTATCATGTCTTCTTCAAGATTTGAGAAAGCATGAGGGTCTGCATATCTCAAATCCAACGTAGTTGTTTCAAACCTAGACCTTCAGTTCTATGAGGTTTATCCCTTATACAAGGGAAGAGTTTGTAGGCAGGTTGGATACCGATCATGAGGATTTGTAGAGGGAATTGGAGAGGTCCATCCCGCTCTATCCACTCCATGATCTTTATTGTCTTCTCTTTGGGAATAATTTATTTTTGCTTTAGTGGTACCTCATTTTCTAAAGTTTTTATCTCTGCATTGTTTATGGTCTTTTCTAGAGTTTCCATTCGTTTGATGCATATTGATTGAGGTGTAGGACTAGGAATAGATAGTTTGTTGGTAGGAAGTTCATAATCTATGGGGATGCCTATATGCTTGTTTGATGTATTTGATTTTAGCATACTAAAAGGTTATGGATCCCCTTTCGCAGTGTATACCTTCCCAAAATGTAGGAATCAAGCCTCTTGGAATAATGTAGATGGCACGACTTTCATCCTATGTATCCATGGTCTTCCAAGAAGAAAATTATATCTTATGTCCTTGTCAATGACATAAAATGTGGTTGGGACAATATTAGGCCCTAGAGTTACAAGAAGTGTGATCTTTCCTATTGTAGCGGCCTTTAGATTATCGTACCCACTTAGAGTGTCTTGTGAAGCGGTGATATTAGTGTGCCCATAACCCATTCTCTCTAGGAGAGAGAACAAAACTATGTTTACTGTCACTCCATCATCTATTAATGTCCTTTTGATGCAGGTATCATAGATTCATACTTGCAAGTATAGCGCAAGGTCTCCTTTCTTGGTTAATTCTACCTCGGAAGGCATTTGCTTTAGGACAAAGAAAAAACCTGGGTCCTTAAGTTCAGAATTTGGTGGGCTTATGTCGAAATCCACATGGTTGATTTGCTCGCTAGGTAGAGGAGTAATTTGGTTGAGATACTTCAACCCTATTGCTTTCAATAGTGTTGAACGATGTGAGGGGGAATTCCTAAGAAGGTCAATGGATGATATGTGTGCATAGGTTTTCTTTAAGTCTTCGATGCGCTCGTAGGGACTGATCAACATTGGTATAGGTTCAACCAACAAGATAGTGGTTTCGTGCACTTCTTCTTGTTCATTCTCAAGATCTCCTTCCTCTTCTTTGCTATGTAGTATTTTGACCAACCCCAACATCCTAGCTTCTACTTTTTGTCCTAGCTGTGGTGGGATATTGGTGTTATTACCTTGAGTGGCTTCATTCTGATTTGTTGCCTCTATATCCTTATGCGTAGGAAATGGGTCTTAATAGATTCTCATGTTAGCATTTTGTGGAGCTATCAGGGCTTGGGTTTGTCTTGTGCCCTTGTTATCCGGTGTGACCTCTTGTGGGTTCAAGAACATCTCTATGAACAATCATTGTTGGTCCTCCGGTAATCTCGCTATGAATTGATTATACTCCCTACAGGATTCTATTTTGTGCCCCCTTGTTCTATGAAAAGAACAAAATTGGTTGTACTCATATGGGGGTCTTTCATACCTTCCATCATTACCATTCCCATTATGATTCCAATTCTGATAGTTGTCTCTTGGGAAGTATGCATTGTTTCTTGGGCGATCAATTGCATTGACGTTAGGAGGGTAATAGTCTCTTCTGTTATAATCATCTCTTACTTTCTAGATAAGGGGTTGATTTGTCACCCCATCTATTCTAGCATTTCTATTGTTTTTAAGAATCTCAATGATAGGAAAATTGTTTCCTGTGTCCTCCTTTGTTAACTTTCCATTTGACCCATAGACCCTTCTGCCACTATCGATGGCAGCTTGATCAATCCTCAAAGCACTTTCCAATGCTTCTTCATAGGATTTGTATGGTAACTTATGAACGTCTTCTCTCATATCCTTGTTCAAGGAATGTAAGAAAAGGTCACATAACTCGTGATGGTCCATGTTTGGGGCACTGTTTGAGGAATAGAGGACTTGTCTCCATCTAGTAACAAAGTGGGCTACATATTTGTTTGGCTCTTGTTTCATGGTTAGGAACTCTCTGATCCATGTTTTGACGAGTTTGTTCATGTCAAATGCCATGATGAACTCTCTGATCAGTTGTTTGAATGAGTGGATTGAAGCTTCTGGTAGATGATAGTACCAATCTAGAGCTATTCCTTTGAGGATCTTTGGAAAGATCTTGGCGATAACCCCATCCCAAAGGAGGAGTTCTCTTATCGTAGTAGTATAAGCTTTGATATGGGAATTCAGATCGCCCTCTCCCTTGAGCTTTGGGAGATCACACTAGTACAAAAAGAGAAATATATTACTAAAAAAACTACTAAAAACTGCTTATAAATGACCAAACATGGTCACGTGACCATTAATAGTTTATTGCGAGTCATTTATAACACGACCAAATTGATGACTAAACCATTTTTAGTCATTTATTGGTTGTTTTGATTGATCGATTTGGTAGTATATTTAGTCGTTGATTTAGCCATTGATTGCTGTAATTTGGTCACTTATTTAGTCATTTTTTATTCACTGATATATTTAGTCATTGATTTTTGTTAACTGGTCACTTATTTAGTCATTGTTATTCACTGATTTCTATCCATTGGTAGTGTATTTAGTCATTAATTTTAATCATCATTTTGATCAATTTGTTAGTATATTTAGTCTTTTTTATTCACTAATTTAACACTAGTCATATATTTAGTCATATTTATTCACTGTTCACTTATTTCTATCAATTGGTAGTATATTTAGTCAATTTAATTATTAATTGACGTCAATTAGTAGTATATTTAGTCATTTTGAAGTTTGCATTTAGTCATTAGTATATGTAGTAGTATAGTTTGAAGCTTGCACAATGAAAGAACTTTGAGAAGGTAAAAAATGCTTGTTTTATTGATAAAAAATGCTTACAAACAACATACAGATCTAAAAATAAGTTACAATGCTTTCTCTTTGCTAAAAAAACATTCATGGTTACAATACATAGCTCAAAGAATGAGCAAGAAACCATTTTTCTGAGTATCACGAAGCATAGAAGCACAAAGACATTCATATATGTCTTCTTCACAAATCCATGACTATCCCATGAAGCTCACTATCCTAGTTCAAGATCACATTGTCATCTCTGTAGAGATCTTGTCTCGTGCACCCAACTTGCTCTAGTTCATAAGTTGCCACTGTGAATTGTTACTTGTAGCAATAAAGTGTCCTTAACTCTAATAGCTATTGTTTTAGCCTTGTTAGGCCACTGTTACCATAAGGCAATTAGGATAGTGTTAGAATTTGGAAACTAAAACAGGGGATAGGTTTGGATCTGTTGTATTAATTCTCAGCATTAGAGATCCAATGACAATGAATTCATATACTTGTGGTTACCAATATGGAAAAGGCCCCTAAATAGTTTGACATGCATCTATTATAAGCTTCTTGAGAGTCCAAAAATCTAGATTGTAGCATGGTGATTACTGTCAAGAGGAAGACAGTCTTAAGACTTCCTTAAACCCTCTGCCTAACTGATAACTCTCCACAGAAGACAAGAAAATGCATCAAATGACTCATGCATCACCTCCTCATTGCCAACATATTCATCATCCATCTCCAACTACTTCAACACCTGATGGGCTAACAAGAGACCAGTACAGTATGCTGCAAAAGCAAACAAGAGATGCATAAATATCCACTGTAACAAACAGAAAGAATACTAGGAGCAGTTAAGTCATCAATGCATGCACAATAAAGTATACTAGAAGCCCTAAGATTTTCTCAAAAAGGATAATATACAAACAAGCCTACTCATTGTGCAACTCATGTACAAATTCTATTTTTTTTAGAATTCACTCCACCAGGAAAAAACAGCCTTAACCAATAACAAAAATTAGAAACTTTTCATATTCAGTGCAGAAAAATAAAGGAAAATCAAGAATTACTAAAGGTTTAATTTCCCTATAGCACATGATTTTAATGGTTTTGACACAGATTTCAATTCACTAAAGTGGCTCAAATCTCCAAACATGTAAGGTGCAGATTCATTTCAGAGAGCCTAGAGTGCATGTACATTGTCCCCTATAATATGTTTGACAGAAAACTTGAGCAACTTTAGGCAATTCTTAAATACATATACACACATATATACTTATGTCTCATAAAAATACATATGTGTACATATAGATATATTTTTATGTATGTGTATGTATATATGATCATAAATATAATTGTAAGGGAATACAATCTCTTTTACATAAATCTAGGCTAGTTAAATAAATGCAAACAAGAAGCATATAATTAAACTACATTAAATCAAGAGAGCTGGTGTCAATATTGGTTCATGAACTAAACTTAGCACAACAGTGTGCCACCTATTTGATTTGTAAGTATTTTAAGACATTCCATCAAAATGAGCCCAAAACTAAATAGGAATTAGTATGAGTATGAAAATCTCACCATTACAATCATATATGTGTGTGTGTGTGTGTATGATATGTATGCATATCTATGTGTACATATATGATAGGTATGAATATATGTGTACATCCCAAGAAATTGGCATTGTCCTCCCATTTGAAAGTTGAATTTCATCATCTTCAGTGATGGAGAAAATTGTAGAAATCCTCTGCCTCAGAAGGTCAAGAATGGTTTTACTCACTAAAACCGTGAAACCTAATATTAAACCAAGGACTATAATACATATGAATAAAATTAGATTTACACTTGTCTCCCAAGTTATGTCAGTAGTGCAGTATTTGCTAACATCATGCTGCTTAGAATGAAGTAAAAGCACTTCAGAGCCAATGTGGGCACATATAGTTATTGCTAATGCCACAAAAGCTCACAAGCCTGGCGCAACCATTCCAAGTAGCAAATAGCCTGTAAAAACACACATCAACTCTACCACTAACGACGAGCTGATGATAATAGAACAAATCATATATATCTACCTCTTTGAGCCATTCCATCAAACAGTTCACGTGCCTTATCTTTACTTCCACATTTTGCATACATGTCTACTAGAGCATTTCCAACTATAATATCTGACAAAAATCACTGCATCGCCCGCTCAAGCACTTCAAGTCATGCCTGCAGTGATGCGGTGCTTTCTTGCATCACCGTGGGCATGACTTGAAGTGCTTGTGGGAGAGCGGGTGATGTGAGGATTTTTTTCAGATATTATAGTTGGAAATGCTCTGGTAGACATGTATGCAAAATGTGGAAGCATTGACAAGGCATGTAAACTGTTTGGCAGAATGCCTCAAAGAGATGTCATCTCATGGAATGCAATGATTGCGGGATATGCACAAAATAGATTTTTTGAAAAGGCTTTAGAAACTTTTAAGCAAATGCAATTAGTAGGTGTAAATCCAAATTCGACAACCTTTGCCAGCATCCTCCCTACCTGTGCCAAAAATGGGAGCTTTGGGATAGGGTATGGACATCCATCATAACATAATGGAAGGGGGATTTTTGTCAGATATTATAGTTGGAAATGCTCTAGTAGGCATATGCAAAATGTGTACGTATAGATAAGGCACGTGAACTATTTGATGGAATGGCTCAAAGAGATGTCATCTCTTGGAATGCAATGATTGCAGGATATGCACAAAATAGATTTGTTGAAAAGGCTTTAGAAATTTTAAATCAAATACAATTAGCTGGTGTAAAGCCAAATACCACAACCTTTGCTAGCATCCTTCCTGCCTGTGTCAAAATGGGAGCTTTGGAATAGGGTATGGACATGGGCTTGAAACTCCCTTATGATTCACCTCCTATAGAATAGATGCTCTCTAAGCCAGATGAATTCCTTAAAAGGTAGCTTTGTGGTTAGTTTATTTCTTTGGCACCCAATAATTATATTTGTTTATTTTCTATAACTTTAGTATTCTTTTGGTTTTGCAACATAGAAATAGACCAGATGAATGATTATGATCAACCCCTAATTTTCATAGTTGAGGGTATTCAAAGCATAGTTGACTGGAACAAAGTTTTCAGACATCAGACCAAGGATGGCTCACTCTTCCATTCTCCCTCTACAACTGCTTGTGCTCTAATGCACACTAGAAAATCTAGCTACCTTGAGTATTTGAATTCAATGCTAGAAACTTTGGAGAATGGCGATTGGCGGTGCAGTCACGGTAGGAGGGTTCACAGAATGAACTGCCTAGACCATGCAGCAAGAGTAAACACAACGGAAACAACTCAAAGATATAGAATAAATGCAGATTCAGTCATTCAGTATATCATAGAATTCAAATACAACCTAGTCGGCATCATGCGGGCTTACAATTAGGGCTCATAGGCCTGATTACAGAATATCAGAATAGGCACAAGATATAGCTTTGAAGTCCCTTCCTCCAAAATCTAAACTAAGGATTATGAATCAATCTCTAACTGCTTTCCTAGGGATCTATTACATCAATATATATCATCTCTGGTACAAAAGATTCCTCAGCATCGGCCATGGAAGATCACAAACTCTAATGAAGAGTTGTAACGTGTGTACACGAGTAGGTCAGACCTAAATGCATAGAACACCTCCGCAAATGAATGGTATGAAGTGCAGATCTCGGGGAAGGTCATCCATGAACCAAAGATCATTAAATGATGTGTCATTAGGCTCCATAAGTTGAGGAATGCTTCGCAAGTCTTCTCCTTTAGTTATTTGTCTAAGACTGTCAGGATGCTCTGTTCTGAGAAAATAGTCAATCTTCTAATAGCAATAACTTTTCAGTAACTGATCTAAATGCTCTGATATTCAGATATGTTGTATATGAATGAATCCAGATGCTAAGTCCAGCTCTGCAAGATGTGAAATTCAACTGCGGTAGAATGCAAACCAAAATATAGAAACTGCTACTGCCTGAACTGAACTAGAAAATGAAAGAAACAAACTGAATTGCAAACAAATTGAAATGCAAATATTTTTGGTTGATGCAAGATTACTCTAGAACTAGGGATGCTCCTGCATCAAACATCCAGTTTTATTGAAAAAGTGAGTTCCTCACTTTGTTGGGGCTAGGGGAGAACCAAGACGGTCCACCTCAGCCTGAGAAATCCATGATGAATCTTCTTTCAATTTGCCTTTCTACTTCACAAGGTATTCTTTGTATTGTCTTCCTCTGGTGCTGCATCCAACTCTACTGTCCAAAATGTCTTCAATCTACTTCAGTGCTTGATGTGGTAACTACTTCTTCAAGTCCTCTGCCATGCTGTCACTGAACTTTGCTTCATGATACTGGTATAGGTCTGCAATACTGAAAATAGGTGATATGCCCAATGTCTCTGGTAATTCCACTTCATATGCATTTCCTGAATCAAATTTCATGAGTATCCTACAAGGTCCAAACTTCTTCATCTTCAACTTGTTATATGTTCCAAATGGAAAACTTTCTTTTCTCAAATACACCATCACTTCATCTCCAACTAAAAATTCCTTATGTCTTCTCTTCTCATCTACTTGCTCCTTATATTTGTTGTTCATATCCTCCAAATGCTTCTTCACCTGATCATGCATTGTCTCCATATGTTCTACAAATTCCTCTGCTTCTGCACTTCTCTTTTCTGCCATACCCATATCTCTCAATTCTGCAACTCCTCTAGGGTTTAATCCGGTAACAATATCAAAAGGTGTTCATCTAGTACTCCTATTTATTAAATTATTGTATGCAAACTCTACTTGTGAAAGAATCAAATCCCAACTTCCTGCTTTTTCTCCAAACAAACATCTCAACAGGTTTCCTAAACTCCTATTCACTACCTCTGTCTGTCCATTAGTCTATGGATGAAATGTTGAACCGAACTTCAAATCTGTCTTCATCTTCTTCCAAAGTGTCTTCCAAAAATAGCCTAGAAATCTAGCATCTCTGTCTGAAATTATACTCTTAGGTAATCCATGCAATCTCACAATCTCCTTGAAAAATAGGTCAGCTACATGCACTGCATCAGTTGTCTTCTTACAAGGTATGAAATGAGCCATCTTTGAAAATCTATCCACCACTACAAATATAGAATCATGTCCTCTTTGTGTCTTAGGCAATCCCATCACAAAATCCATGCTTATGTCTTCCCAAGGTCTCTTTGGTACTGTCAAAGGTTTATACAATCCAGTATTTTGAATACTCCCTTTTGCAACTTGACAAACTCTACAATGTTGTACAAATTTCCTAACATCCTTATGCATCTGAGGCCAAAAGTAATTTTCACTTACTAATGCTACTGTCTTATCAATGCCAAAATGTCCTCCCAATCCACCACTATGTTTCTCCTTGATCAAATTATCTCTCATTGAACTTCCAGGTATGCATAACTGACTTCCTTTGAAAAATATATCTTCCTGAATGAAATAGTCCAACCACTTACTCCTATCTATCACAACAGGTTCCTTACATGCTTTCCAAGGTTCTGCAAAATCAGTGTCTCCCTTATACATGTTCTTCAATTCATCAAAACCTAACACTTCAACTCTCATCTCTGTCAACAAGTTCCTTCTCCTACTCAATGCATCAGCCACTTTATTTGATTTACCATTCCTATGCTTCAATACAAATGTATAACTTTGCATGAACTCTACCCATCTCATGTGTCTCTGATTCAACTTACCTTGACTGTTCAAATATTGTAAAGCTTGATGATCTGTAGACAACACAAACTTCTTAGGCAACAAATGATGTCTCCACTTCTTCAAGGCTTGAATTATAGCATAGAACTCCTTATCATAAACTGAATATCTCCTCCTTGCATCATTCAACTTCTCAATAAAATATGCTACAGGTCTACCTTCTTGACTTAACACTGCTCCAATTGCATTTCCACTTGCATCACAATCAACTTGAAATACCTTATTGAAATCCGGTAATGCTAAAACATGTTGCTCTGTCACCTTCTGCTTCAACAGTTCAAAACTTTTATTTTCTCCTAATGTCCACTTGAAATCTTTTCTGTCACCTCTCATTGTCTCTGTCTTAGGGTTACAAACTGAACTGAAACTTCTAATGAACTTCCAATAGAAAATAGCCAATCCATGAAATGATCTAACCTCTCCAATGCTCTCTGGTGTAGGCCATTCAAAAATTGCTCTTACTTTATCAGGGTCCATCTTCAATCCTTCCACATAAATCACAAATCCCAAATATACCAATTCTTCCTTCATGAAACTACACTTCTTGATGTTGATCAACAATTTCTCCTCTCTCAACCTCTGCAAAACTTGTCTAATATGCCTCAAATGTTCTTCTTTTGTCTTACTGAAAATCAAAATGTCATCCAAATACACAATAACAAACTTAGCCAATAATTTCTTCAAGACTTCATTCATCAATCTCATGAAAGTACTAGGTACATTTGTCAGTCCAAAAGGCATCACTAACTACTCATACAATCCTTCATTTGTCTTAAAAGCAGTCTTCCATTCATCTCCTTCTCTGATTCTGATATGATGGTATCCACTCTTCAAATCTATCTTTGTGAAATATCTTGCTCCACTCAAACAATCCATGATATCATCCATCCTAGGTAAAGGAAATCTATACTTAACTGTGATCTTGTTTATTGCTCTAGAGTTAATACACATTCTCCATTCTCCATCTTTCTTAGGTCCTAACACTACAGATACTACACAAGGACTCAAACTTTCTCTGACCAAACCTTTCCTCAACAACTCTTGTATCTGTCTATTTAATTCTTCATTCTCTACCAGTATCATTCTATGTGCTGCTTTATTAGGCAAACTAGCTCCTAGTATAAAATCCATGTGATGATTGATACTCTTGATTGGTGGCAATCCTTCAGGTATATTGTTTGATATGATGTACTCATATTCTATCAGCAACTCTTTTATCTCCCCTGGTTATGATTCTTCAGTCTCCTTCAATGTTTCAGGCTTCTTAGGAATTAAATCATAACACATATTCTCATGTCTCAAATCATCTAGTAATTTTCTTCCATCTACCAAACATATTCTAGCATTCCCACATACTTCACTATTAGGATCATCCTCCAAAGGAATGAAGGTAATTCTCTTCCCATTTGATGTTATAGTGTATGTATTCTTTCTCCCATTATGTATAGATTTTCTATCATACTGCCAAGGTCTACCCAACAAGATATGACATACTTCCATAGGCATAATATCACACAAGACTTCATCATGATAAGATCCAATATGAAATTTCACCAGACATTGTTCACTCACCAGTACCTTATGATCATCTTGAATCCATGCTATCTGATAAGGCTTAGGGTGTTTCAATCTTTCCAACTTTAGCTTAGTCACCATCTCCTCTATAACTAAGTTATCTAAACTAGCACTATCAATTACAACTTTACAACATTTACCTCCTGATTTGCATCTGGTTCTGAACAAACTCTTCCTCTACAGTGGTTCTTCATTTGTCTCTGCTTGAAATAGTGCTCTCCTCATCACCAGTGATTCTCCTTTCTCAGGGTTACCAACTGAATTGGGTGATCCAACAAGTTCTTCAACATAAGCTACTCTTCCACTGTTCTCTATTCTCTTGCTTGTACTCCCTTGATTACACTCAAATACTCTATGTCCTTCACCTCCACACTTGAAACAAGTACCTCTATATGTTCTCTTATCAGATTTTCTTCCTTCTCTTCTATATCCTTCATTCTGGTGTGCATTAGGGTTTCCCCTCTGGTAAAAGTTTTTGTCATCTCTCCGGTAAGCATTATTATCTCTGTCATCCTTCTTGAATAGGCATAAGATATCAGAATAGGCCTATATGTTCTCTTATCAAATCTTCTTCCTTCTCTTATGCAATTGGTATTCACCAATCATTAAAATAGCCCAAACAATCCACAAGCAAATGGAAAGCTAGAGAGTCAAATGGATGATGTAATAGCCCAAAAAGTCCACAAACAAATGGAAACCAAGGAGTCAAGAGCTTCCATTTTGAAACCAGGTCTTTTCCTGGAGAAAAGAAAAGAAATAAAAGAAAATATTTTTATTAAAAAATGTGAAGGGAGAAACTCACAATAGCAGAGCCTTCACCATGGTGTCCTTATCCTGTGAGAGACTTTCATGCTTGTCTATTGTAGAAATGAGTACATCAATAAAGTCATCGTGAGCCCTCCACGTCTGACGATGATCATCCACCAACATTTGAATAAAAATATTTCTTTTCTTCTATAGAATCATGATCATAGTGCCTTGCAAATTGAACCACTAAAGAAATGATAGATAATCTCCCATAAACCTAAACCTCCTTAGCACACAGGTGTAATGAAGACAAAACTGAAACCATCACTTTGGTGCCTAAGCTTTTTCTATTTTCCTTATGATTTTCCCTTTAAAAAAATGTGCTTGCTTTTAGCACTTAAAATTTTAAGCAATATGCTTTTTTTCAAAAGTGTTCTTTGAAGACATATTTATTTATATAACTAATTGTTTAGAAATATGACTAAATATTTAGTTGTGTTTTTTACCCGATGATCAAATTAATCATTTATAGTTGTGTTGAAAAAATTAGTAGAATGACTAAAAGTTTTAGTCACATAGTCCTTTATTTGCCCAATTTCTACTAGTGTTAGGTAATGGTCGAGGCAACTGAACACTTCTTACGTTTAAATTGAGTGGTTCTTTTAAGTACTCTAGATATGTCCCTAGAAAGGCACCTTACAATTGGGGGGTTGATAGCATCAACCCCATAGAAGGGTTTTGGTAACCCATTGTCTGATTTGCTTGATTTCCCAACATTACTGGATTATTCTGAATAGGAGGGTTCCCATTTAGACACATGTCGTTACTTGCATTTCTCGAATAATAGTTGAGATAGGGGGATTCTGAGATGCCCCCTGGTCTTGTTCATTCAAATTTTTTCATAGGACTTATGTCTTCTTTTAGGAGTAGCTTGTTCTGCTTCCAAGGTTCTAATCCTTTGCACTAGAGTTGCATATAGGTATGCAAGAGTGGCAACTCTAGGCATTCCCTCATTTCTATGATTTTCTCTTCAAGTGTTGTCATGATGTTGCACTTCTTCTCACGTAGCATTGTCTCTTTGTTCTTCTCGCAAGGTAACTTTCAATGCTTATTGAGCGTCTCTTGCCTTGTGAAAGTGTCTTTCCAACCTTTTTACTTCCTCATCGAGATGAGTACTTGAGGTACTTGTGGAAGGTTGATCGAGTTGATGTATTTCTGACCTTAGTTGAACTCTCCTAGCCATGTGAGGCGCATTTGGTATGGCAAAGTTGTGTTCCCATGCAGGGTTATTAAAAGACAAAGAACACCTGGGTTCTCTTTGGTCTTGTTCATAGTCAGAATCTTTGTAATTGTAGCAGTTTGTGATTAGTGCATCTGGGTGAGGTAGCACATACCTATCGAAGGAAGGAGTTTCTAGTTCTCTGGAGGGAACATTCCCTAAGTTTAGATTGAGTTCCGTCATATTTGGGGCTGTCATAGACACCACAAAATAAATGGAACGGATGATGGCAAAGGCGACAGAGACTGAAGTGGCGGAAGCAGCTTTGAAGAATAAAGTGAAAATGTTTGAAGATTGTTGTTTTGAAGCATCAAATGTTTATGTTTTTGATGTGATCTGCACGTTTGGAAAGAGAAAAGGATAAACAAAAAAAAATTCTCTTCACATCAAGTTCACCAAAATATGTACGATTAAAATCACAACATCAGTGGCCTGGGGCTGTCGAGTTAGATTTTGGTGCGCACATGGACCCTTCCCTCCTTGCCATGGGGCGAACCACCACATCACTCTTGCTCTCGTGGAAGTAGCCAGTCGAGAGGAGGTGAGACATGGGGGTGGTCTGGCTCGTTGGAGAGTTGGACTTAGTGGAGAGGGGTCGACACGTCCTGGGGCCTATGTTGTGTGCTTGTGTAGATGTGTTGTTCAATGATCATGGTTGTAAAGATAACCATATGACTTGAGGGGTCACTAGTCACCCTACTCCTATTGGGGTTTCTAATATTCCACCTTTGTGTGGGTAAGCTATTGTTCTCGTTGATTGCCTTTTGTCTTTCAAACTATTGGATGAATGGTTGTTGTACTAGAAGTTGTCTAAACACTTCTTGTTGTTGGATGACTAGTGGGTCCTGTTACGGTCTTGGGTAGATTTCCTCTATCTCATCGAGGATTTCCCTCACCCACTCACCTCTTAATCTAGGGCACATTTGTGAGCTGAGACAAGAGATAGGTGATTGCGAGCTAACCTTGACTTGACCTAGGGTTTGACTTAGGGTTTGTTTGACCTAAGGTTTGACTATGTGTTGACTACGGTTGACATTGTGATGGAATCAAGGATTTGCGAACTTTCTAAGTCTAATGTTTTTTTGTTCATTTTTGGGTTTTTATGAATGCAAGCCTAAATGAATGCAAAACTTCTTTTTGTGCTTTTTTAATGTTTTTGGAATTGAAGATGCTTTTTTCTAATCTAGGAATTGAAAGATGTATGCAAGCTATAATGAATTCACCTAATGTAATGTAAACTATGTTTTTGGGGTTTTCTGCATATTTGGAACAAATTAATCTAAGAAAAGGGAAATTTCTTTTAAAATGAATTAATCTATGAACTTTGAAAGAAAATTACTCTAAGAATGCAAGATCTATCTATCCTATCAAGGAAAAAGCATCAAGATTATTGATCCCAAGAGCAATTTTAGTTATCTAATTACTACGAATTGAAACAAAGCATAAAGGAACCTAGAGACGCGTGAGCCTCCACTACCCTCATAAATCCTTGTGATGGCAACCTCATATCCTCTTGTAGTAGCAGGGAATCCTCTTGGTGACAAGATGACAATGGAAGCAAAAGAAGCTTTTTGAAGCTTGGCAAAAAGAGCTCAATGAGTGCTTTGTTGAGCACTATGGCTTGATATGAGCAGTGTATGGACACGTGATGAGCTTTATACGAAAGCTAGATGAAGCAATGAACAAAACAAAAGGGTCTTATGTCCTGTATGAGCATGAGAATGTTGAATGTGGAGAGCAATAACTTGCAAGAGTTGTGTGCACAAATGAAATTGTCTTGCTTTGTGCTTGAGGGAGGGGGCGTATTTATAGGTTAGAAGAAGGGATGAGAGGTGTAGAAGAAGGAGAGTTAACTTAATTTGATTGGAGAGTTAACATAGAGGATTCAAGAGTGATCTGGGCTAAAATTGGAGTGATCTACCCAGTAAGAGCTTATCACTCAAGAAGAAGTGAAGGAGTGCATGGGAATGCATGATCTATTAATTAAAGATAAATAGAGCTAATTATGCATGTGTGGGTGTATGAAATAGTTAACTATATATTTGGCATGAAAATCCATGCAAATAGGAAAAAAAAGGTGAAAATGGAGCTTTTTTGAGTTAGAAACTTGAGTTTTTCTACGGCTAGAAACACGACAGGGTCAACTAGGGGTCACCCCTTTCACCAATTAGGTCACCCAGGGGGTGACCCACAGAGGAGGGCACCTGGGTTGACATGCATGATGGGAGATGGAAGAGGAGGATAAAAATAGGGGTCTACCTCCAGAAATAGGTCAGTCATGTGTGAAAATCCAAATCTCCACTTGCAAAGTAGGATCTCTCGTGAGGAGATCTAGAAATAATAGGGGGAGATTTGGATTGGTTGAGTGAAACTGAAAACTGAAAGTGGGAGATGGCTAGGGGGGACCTCCAGAAGGCTTCCAGGGGGTGGAGAAGATGAAAAATAGTGAAGAAAGGTGAAAACTCACCTACAAGACTCATACAAGTTTTAGGAACAGGGTCGCAAGCATAGAAAACGTAAATCGACAAGTGTCAAAAAGTGTTGACAACAAAGAGAGAAAATGACAAAGGGGAAACAACACAAGACGAAAGAAAAGACACGTCACCAAGATAATTGCTACTAAGAAGATGTTATTTCATGCTAACATGTATGTGACAAGGATTATATATCATCATGGGGGTCCTCGTGGAGGCTGTGCGCGATTTTGGTGCTTACAACAACAAGTTATGGATGCTAGGATAGAGGTGGCAGAGATGAGAGGCCAAGTGATGGGCATGCAATCACGGATCCATAGTTGTTCATGCTCTACAACATCTCGCTAGAAGTCTTTGGTACATCAATCGCCACCAAGGCCAGAGGGTTCAGGATCCCATGGTGGGAGTTGACATTGTATTGTTGTACTATGATATGCTACATTTTGATGTAGTGGCCATTTTTGTATATTATGTACATTTGAGATATACACACACACACATGAGACTTTGTGTTTTTTGGATCGAGACACATGTGTTATGTGATGATGTACGTATATTTTGTTCATGTGATGTAGATTATTTAATTAAATGCTATTATGATTTGATTAAATAATTTGTTAAAATTATTTAACTAAATGCTAGGATAATTTAATTAAATAATTTTTTGTTTAAAGGCACCCAATTAAATTCAATAAAAATCTAATTGGTAAATGAACAAGGAAAAATATTTAATTAAATAATTTTAAAAGATCTAATTAAATAATTATGAATGGATGGATTAATTAATTGTTTTCACAATTAAATAATCAACATGGTAAAGAATGAGGTAATTTTCATTTATTTTCAATGAAAACTACAACTAACATTCAAGACAACATGTAACGTGTTAAGAACATAAAACAACAAGCTTATAACTACTATGTGAAGCATTAAAAATACTAAACAAAGATAACACATTGTTGCTTTGAAAGAAAAGTTGTATTTTTTAACAAAATACATAATTTGAAAAAAGATCATAACACAAGAAAAGAAAAAAAATGTGTTCATGATCAAATGACAAGGAAAGTTGTGAATAAACTCAAAACTCATCTACACAAATGTCACATTAAATAGAATTAAGCATAATAGCAACGCAAATGCATAGTATTTATGGGCTCTTTATGAGGCTTACTGTTCATCGTAGAGAGACCATATGCGCTAGACCCATAGATAGAGGTGATGATGTAAGGTCCTAACTAGTTCAGACTGAACTTGCCTTTGGTACCGACAGGAGCATTCACATTCCTCTGGTTTTCGTAAAGTACTAGGTCACCAACCTCGAAGGATCTATGAATAATACGTTGATTATAGGCACGATTTAAGGTCTTTTGATAAGATTGAAGATGCCCGAGAGCGTGGAGGTGTTGTTCATCAATCATCTCAAGTTGTAAAAGACACTAATCATGATAGGTATTGTCATTAATAAAGCCTTGGAGTGAAATTCACAACGAGGGAATTTCCAACTCTAGAGGCATAATAGCATCAACATAATAGACGAGATTGTACAGAGTTGTTCCAGTGGCCGTATCAACACTCGTATGATAGGCCCACAATGCATATGAAAGTTGAGTATGTTAGTCCTTACCATGTTTATTAATTGTTTAACAAAGAATTTTCTCAATGGTTTTATTGAATGCTTATGCTTGACCATTGAATTGTGGATAGTATGGCGTAGAGAAGTGGTGTTGAGTTTTAAACTTTTCCATAAATTGCTTCACGTCCTTATTCTTAAATGATGTACCATTGTCAGAAACAAAGGTGGAAGGAAGTCCAAAATGAGATATAATGTTTTTTATTAAGATTATCTGGGAAATAGGGTCCCAGTCCCTTATAGCAAATAGTTTAAACTTGGTCCATCAAAATACCAACATACATACATATACAATCCCCTGAAAATAACCCAGCCGGGCCAGAGAATGAAACAACTTAAACATAACAAGAGAACAACAAAAACATAGAGCAAAAGACACCACCAAAAAGTAGTCTAACAAAAAGATCAGTTTCTGATTTTGTTGACCAAATTATCCTAGTCTTTTCTCATATTGAACAGAGTCTCCTCCTAGGTAGAATCTCTCATCTGCTGTACTGCCTCTGCTTCTTGGAAGAGCCCTGCAAATTTTCTTGTTGGATCTTGCATTTATACAGTTCATCCTGAATAGCCATCATACCTGAAATAGTTTTCTTCGTGTCTTCATTTGCAAATTGAGCTAATTCATTCATTCCCTACTCAAGTTTGATCACCCTATGCTGGTACTAGCTAGGAGAAAGCGACAAATAACTTCAATAGTCATGGATTGGAGTGGAACAACTTCGACCCATTTTGTGAAGTAATCGGTTGTTGTAATGATAAATATATGAACTTGAGAAGAAGGTGGAGAAATCTTTCTAATGATATCTAAGCCCCATATGGAAAATGGCCAAGGTGGTACCTAGGCACAAAGTTCTTCCATAGGAGCTCGTATAAGGTTGCTATGTTGCTGACATTGAGGGCACTTCTTAACATTCAAAGCAAAGTAATCTTGTTCCATGCTTGTCCAGTAGTAACCCATTTGGAGCAGTTTTTGAACTAGAGCATGTCCACCAAAATGCCCCCCACAAGCATCAAAATAGGCCTCTTCAAGGGCAATGGGGATTTCAGCTTTAGTTAAGCAACATAAGAGAAGACCATTATAGGAACAACGATATAGAATATTAGAGAGAATGATGTAGTGTGCAATGAGTTTGCAAGTGCGAGTTCAAGTGCTTTTCGAAGAACTAGGTGGAAAGGTACTATCACTCAGATAAGTGTATATATGGGAGTACCATTCCTCTGAGTCTACATTATAGCATAAAAGAGAATTTATTAAACTACAATCACCAATAGCAAGTGAAGCCAAATTTTGAATTATGAATTGATAGTAATCTACATAATCATCACAAGGTACAAGGGAGGCAACGCTTGCCATTGCATCAGTGTGACAGTTGTCCTTACGGGGAATATTGTCGATGGAGAAAGAGGAAAATTGATCAAGGAGTGATAAAGCCAAGTTACATTATTGAGACAATTTATCTTGTTTAGCTTGGTAAGAGCATGTGGCTTGTTTTATAATTAATTGAGAATCACCATGAATTTTAATATGCTTAATATTGAGAGACAATGCGGCATGCAAGCTAGCAATACGGGCTTCATACTCAATGATATTATTGGTAGAAAGAAAGTTCAAATGGAAGGAAAGAAGAATCGGCTTACCAAAAGGAGATATCACTATGACACCCACCCCAAAGCTGGTTCGACATCTAGACCCATCAAAGAACAAATCCCATGTTTGATCATTTTCTAAAGAAAGAATATGATTATCAAGGAATGAGTCCTCATTAGGAATAGAAAAAGGAGAAGGGGCTTCAGCCAAATGATCGGCCATGAGTTGTCCTTTTATCACCTTCTGAGAGACAAATTTAAGGTCAAATTATGTTAGCAACATAACCCATTTAGCGAGTCTTCCTGAGAGATCTATGTTAGAAAATAAATTCTTTAGAGGGTCAAATTTTACAATTACATGCATCTCAACATGGAGAAGGTAATGCCGAAGCTTACTCGTTGCAAACACAAGAGCAAGACATTGCCTTTCTAAGTTTGTCTATCGAATTTCATAATCGAGTAGAGTTTGACTAATGTAATAAATAGCTCATTCCCTACCTTCATCATCATGTTGAGTTAATAAGGATGCTAAAGCATGTGATGAAGCAAAGGTATACAAGAGAAAAGAACATCCAGAGATTGTTGGCATAAGAATTGGAGGATTAGCTAAATAAGTCTTTAGATCCTCAAACGCTTTCTAACATTCCTCATTTGAACAATCAAAGCAAACATTCTTTTTAAGAAGATTTGTGAATGGAAGGGTTTGATATGCAAGTTGGGAAATAAAATGGCATATAGCCCAAATCTTACCCTACAGACTACGAAGCTGAGAGACATTTTTTGGAGGTGGCATGTTTATGATAGTGTCAATCTTTTTAGTATCCACCTCAATACCACGATTAGAGACTATAAACCCTAAAATTTTTCAAAGTCAACTCCAAAGACACACTTACAAGGGTTTAGTCGCATGTTATAGAGGCACATATGTTCAAAGATATGATAGGGAATATGCACGTGATCTTGGCGCAATATTGATTTAGCCAAGATATTGTCGACATAATCTTCCATAATCTTGTGAGTAAAATCATGAAAAATAAGGGTCATTACACGTTGATAAGTTGCCCCGGCGTTCTTAAGACCAAACAGCATGACCACATAACAATAGTTTCCCCATGGTGATGTAAAAGCAGTTTTAAGCTGGTCTTCGAGGTTAATTAGAATATGATTATAACCCAAGAAGCCATCCATAAAGGAGAGTAAAGCATGACCTGTTGTAGAATCAACTATCATGTCTATATTAGCTAAACGAAAGTCATCCTTTAAGGATGCTTTATTGAGATCACAGAAATTGATACAAATGCGAACATGATTGTTGAGTTTAGCAACAACCACAATGTTAGATAACCATGGTGAATAGTCAATCAGGCCTAGATGAAACCAACTTCTATGAGTTTTTCAATCTCATCCTTGACCATTAGAGTGCAACCCTAGGATTCATTTTTCAATTTTTTTGTTTTATTGGTTGGGCATCAGGATATAACACTATGTTATGGACCATGACATTCGGGTCTATACTAGGCATATCCGCATATGTCCAAGTGAATAACTGAGGAAAATCATGAAGAAGATTGGCATGTGTTCATTGCTCGTCAGAGGACAAGCACTGGCCAATTTGTATGATCTTATCTTTAACTTTGGGATCCATTGAGATGGGAATAATATCTCCAACAAGGAGAGTACTATGATCTTTAGGATCAGATGAAGGGGACACTTGAGAGTTGTTAGGGGATGAAAAGATATCATCAGACAGATTCACAAATGCCTTGAAATATGCTTGTGTATTTAAACAAAAAGGGAATCCACGATCATGATGATATGAAGGCATATGCTCATAAACCCCTAAGAATTCAACAAGTGCTTCATCATTAGAAAAAGAATCAAGAACTAAAAATTCAGAAGGGTTAGAAGCATGATCGATAAGATCAAGATAAACTAGTGGAAGAGAAGGAGAATCTAGGGGAACATAAATCATATTCACATCTAGGTAGTCTCGATCAGAAGAATTAGAGGTTTGACGAGGATGGTACCCAAGACCTGATGAAGAACCATGTGGATTAGGTCTTAAAGGGATCTTGATACCCTGCTCTCATTTATGTCATCCATTTCATTTATAACCAACACTAGAAAGGATATGAAAACCATAGCCATAAAGGCATTGCATCTTCTTAAAAGGAGGAGGATCACCATTAGTGGCATAATCTATACATGAAGTATAATCACACGTAACCTTAGAAGTAGAAGGAGTATCCTTAGAAGAATAAGAGGTAGTTTTATCCAAGGTAGAAGAATTGTTTTCAGTCACAAAATTTGAAGATGGTTTTGGAACGTCTAGATGAGGGGGATAAAGTTTATACTCTTCAAAAAAAGAGGGTGTAAATTCTAATGAACCCCAGTCATCATCATGACACGTATTTAGGGATGATTCAACACCCTGATCAACTTCTAGTGTAGGAGTTGAGAATGGCAAATCATCCTTGACAAAAGAAGAAGGAATCAAATTTTGAAGAGTAGGTGAAGAAAGAGACTAATCGGTAGAATTCATATGTTGACAATATTGCATAGGATCTGGATCGGCTTTGATCATATAAGTCTTATTTTCAAAGATGAACTTTATCCACCCACACAAGGTAGATGGAACAACACCCATGGCATGTATCCAGGGTCTACCAAGTAGGAGATTATAAGATAGTGCACCGAGCATGACATGGACGAGGGTAGGTAAAGTGATTGGGCCCAATTCAATCGAAAGCATGATTGTTCCCAATGTTTGTCTATCAACGTTGTCAAAACCATGAATATTAAGAGTATTAGGAGAGATCAAAGACGTATCAATATTAATACGGTTCAGCGGGTCTATACCGCAAACATTAAGACTAAAGCCATTATCAATGAGGGTACGTTTCACACCAAAATTGTTCATTCCAACAATGATAAGCAGAGGATCATTCTACCTTTGTACCTCTAATGAAGGTAATTCAAATTGTTGAAACACAATATCGATAGTGTTCGTATAAATGCAATCAAGTAAAGTAGCTACATCATTTGGCCTAGTAGAAGATGCAACGAGGATCCCTGTAGGGCTTCCTGAAGCATACTATGATATTGAGGAGAGGTTTGAATGAGTTCCCAAAGAGAGATCTTAGCTGGAGTAGTCCAAAGTTGCTCTACAAGATCATACTCTGTGAAGGACCTTTGAGTCAGATGGGGAGTTGGCAGTAACATAGGAGAAGAAGAAGGAAGGCAAACATGGACATGATTGGGTTGTTTGTTTCACCTAGTATTATAAGTGTGGGCTACCGCATGATAATGAGGAGCCCCTGACAAATTTAGTTTGATAGTTTTAGAAACTTGTGAAATATAGTCATCAATTTGGGATGTGTCTGAAGCACCCTGAACAGTCATTACCAGTTTAGAAGTTGTTTCTGTTTCAAATCGAAGATGAACTAAAATCTTTGGTTTCATGGGTTCTTGAGTAGAACTAGAAGCATAGATCGTGTTAATCATGTTCGGAGATGAAAGTTGTTTTTGTTTAAAAGAGGAAGATTTGTCCTAGACGAAGTCATTAAAGGCTTTGTCAAGCATGTCAAAATCTTCACTACTAAATGGTTCATCAAATGCAGTAAAGGTTTGAAGAAAGAGATCCGACATTGCAGAATACTAATTTTTACTAAACAAGTATAAAAAGAAGGAGAAGCAAGGATATGCTAGTGAACGCAGTTCAGGTTCACCCACTAGTACAGAAACAACAATATATGACTGAAAAAACTACTAAAAACTGCTTATAAATGACCAAACATGGTCACGTGACCATTAGTAGTTTATTGCTAGTCATTTATAACACGGCCAAATTGATGACTAAACCATTTTTAGTCATTTATTGGTTGTTTTGATTGATCGATTTGGTAGTATATTTAGTCATTGATTTAGTCATTGATTGTTGTAATATGGTCACTTATTTAGTCATTTTTATTCACTAATATATATTTAATCGTTAATTTAGTCATTGATTGTTGTTAACTAGTCACTTATTTAGTCATTTTTATTCACTGATTTCTGTCCATTGGTAGTGTATTTAGTCATTAATTTTAATCATCATTTTAATCAATTTGGTAGTATATTTAGTCATTTCTTATTCACTAATTTAACACTGGTCATATATTTAGTCATATTTATTCACTGTTCACTAATTTCTGTCAATTGGTAGTATATTTAGTCAATTTAATTATTAATTGACATCAATTAGTAGTATATTTAGTCATTTTGAAGCTTGCATTTAGTCATTAGTATATTTTGAAGCTTGCACAATGAAACAACTTTGAGAAGGTAAAAACAGCTTGTTTTATTAATACAAAATTCTTACAAACAACATACATGTCTAAAAATAAGTTACAATGCTTTCTCTTTGCTAAAAAAACATTCATGGTTACAATACATAGCTCAAAGAATGAGCAAGAAACTAATTTTCTGAGTATCACCGAGCATAGAAGCACAAAGATATTCATAGATGTCTTCTTCACAAATCCATGACTGTCCCATGAAGCTCACTGTCCTAGTTCAAGATCACACTGTCATCTCTGTAGAGATCCCGTCTCATGCACCCAACTTGCTCTAGTTCATAAGTTACCACTGTGAATTGTTACCTATAGCAATAAACTATCCTTATCTATGATGATTATGCCTCAGATGACTGTCATCTTTGGTAGGATGCCTCGACTGTTATTCAACATTGCCTTATGACTAGGCTATGCATTGTCCTAATTAAACTTGTAGCTTCTTGAAATGCATTGGACAATCACTTGTCAACCTACTGTCATGTATTTTCCCTTTATAAAATAACAATGCCTCATGACTGCCACTACCTAGCTCATTATTTTTGCATGCTTTCACTTGTACTCTACCTCCCATCAATGTAGAACACTTCCCCTCTATTGAATGCCTTGACTACCTTTGACGTCACTGTATCTTTTCCAAATTCCTTGAAAATAGCTCATCACTACTACTGTTACCTAGGTATGCACTCTATGTCTTCTGCCAGACTATTACTAGTGTGGAAATGCATGCTTGGAGCTCTTCAATGCAAGCACATGCCCCTTTCATCTCTTAAAACTTCTGCAACGTGGGCAATCTTCCTAGAGCAAGTTGTAACGTATAGAATCCAAGAAGGAGAGTGTTAATCGTGTCCCATATATGAAGCTCTCTCCTTCAATGTAGCCAACAATAACCCTAGAAGCTTTCCTCCTTTATTTGCAACGTGCCATCTGATATGAGCAACAGGGTGCTGCCTTTTCTGCCATGAATGAAGTTGTGCCTCAATACAACCAACAAAATTACTATTAGTCTCAATTCAGAAAGAATAAAAGTGCATTGCATATTACAAGTTTACAAAAGTAAGTCCAAACACAGTAGAAAGATAAATCAATTAAAAAACTGTAGCCTTGTCAACAAATGCCTTAAACAGAGTGTTCAACATAGGCCTAAAATATGCATATTGAACCCTTGATTTCAGAACCTTGTTCAAAGTTTAAGAAAGGTGATACGCTCATATTATAGAATGAAGTTGGCATTATAGAATGAAGGCTATCGACACTAACTAGACTGGAACAACATTATCAACATAAATTTCCTAGAAACCAAGCCCAAGAATGCCATCAGACTTAGACAACAAAAATGTCAACCCTGGTTCATGTGTTGTCTCAGTAAAGACCTGCACCATGAAAGAATCCATTTATGCATAAATTCCAAATTAAGTTGATGAGAAAAGATCTTTGATATCCAACTGGGAAGCCTTAACATCTAAAAATTACTAACCTGATGTTTCACAACAAGTTTTCCAACTGTGACATCATCTTTACTTAAGAAACCGGATATTGATCCACTGTCGTATTGTATCTCACGGGATTCTCCTTCACAAACAACAAATGATATTTATTAATTGTTTAGCAACTTCCTTAATATCCCCATGTAAGCAGACTAAACTAAGTGAGGTTGAGGGTTTCAAGTAGAGTACCATCTTCTTGGTATGTGCTTGACTTTGATGACTTGTATCTTAAATGAAAATAGCAAGCTAGCTGCACTGTAAAATCATTGTTACAAAAATAACCACAAAATCCTCTTTAATTAAAATAATCCTTCTAGATATTTCAGTTAATTTCTAAGAAAGCTAATTTCACTTTCAAAAAAACCATCAATCTATTTACTATATATAATTTCCCAGAATTCAGAATATGAATGTAGGCTGAGTATTCTAGCAACACTGCTTTTTTATAAGTTGGATCCTAAAAATGCTGCAACTTATGTTCTTCTCTAAAACATCTGTACAAAAGCGGGTAGGTGTGGTGAGGTTCAAATAGTAAGGAGATTGATGAAAGATAGAGGAATTATAAAGATACCTGCATGTAGTTGGATTGAAGGGCATAAAATGCTACATGTTTTTTTGTGTAGGAGACAGATCACCTTCACAAACATGGGAGAACTATGCAAAATTGGAGAAATTAGCTTGGCAAATGAAGGAAGTAGGGTATTTCCAGATTCAAGATTTTTACTTAATGCTGTGGAATAGAAGAAAAAATAATCATTTATCTACCACCATAGTGATATAGGGAAAATAACCTACAATAAAGATTTAAATTAAAATAAAAAGACTACCAGATTTGAATATGGGCGCTTGACAAATCAACTCACATCCATTTGAAGTTGTCACCCAATAGAGTCTCAACTATGTTTCTTGGAAACAAGAAAAATATATTTATTATGGAAAGGTGGCTTATCCATTTGAGAAGGTTCAGGTATTCATGAAGTGAAATAGGGTTAGTTAAGAAGCATGTGGAGTCAATTCATCTTCTACAGTGATTCTCCTACAATGTTCTACAGGTGATACACAACTATACATATATTTTATAAAAGAACATTCAGGGACTAATACCTCACAGAGTTCCAATTGCAGACATCAAAAATTGTCACTAAGACTTAGATTCAACTACATGTATACAACCCCCAACCCAATAATCAAATGCATAAGATTTTGATTATTTTCCCAAACTCAAGCTTTTATCCTGGGCCCTGGGCTACAAACTCTACAAAAGCACTCAACCCAAAAGAAACAGCCTAAATTTTCAAAAAATACTTCATTGCTTCAGCAAGCATGCACTGCTTTTGTTGGATACTGATTCGACCAAAAGATAAAGACCAAAAGCAACTAAGGTCTTATATTTAATTCCAATCTTTCAATAATTATATAAGTTACAGATCAGCCCATAATCTTTCATTTAGGATTTAAAATTTTACCTTTGAATAGCATGAAAAACTTAAGTATGTATGGTTTCATAATAGGTGAAATACAACTAAAAGTTCATCATCAACAAGGAGATTATTTACCTGGAGTAGCAACTGGATAAGGAACTAGTGGTTGTGAAGGTGATGTCCACTGGCCATTAAGAGGTCCTAAAGCAAGACTAGGTCCTACTAGTGGAGGATCTTGCATAAACCATGAGAAATTCTACATGATCATTAGGAACTCTATCAAGTCATTAAAAGTATGCACAAGATTTTTACGGATTTGTGAAGTTTTCTAAGGGTTTATGAGACATTTGTAAGGTCTATATAGATAGACTTCTAGAAACCCTATGGAACCCATAACATGCCTGTACATGGCCCAACCAAGACAAGAATAGAAAGGTTTGTAGTCATTCATTAGGACCATTCAAAATTCTCATAGTCCCACTTGGTTTCATGCAAATTTCCTTCCATAAATCCATCTTAGGGATCTATGTTTCTTTTAAAATTATTCCAGGAGTCATTCATAAGCACCCCATACCAAGTCCATGTGAAAGATATTTGTATTTTTTTACCATTGATGTGTTTTTGTCTCTCACTGCAGTCCTGCAGGTCACTCAAAAGGTCTTGGCAGGTGTGCGGGAACCAAGGACAACAAGGGAGCAGTTATCGCTATCCCGCAACATGAAGAGATTGCACTTACGACATCACAGTATGTAGAGATCAATTACCACAGCCCCGCAGCGGTCTCAAAACGAAGTGGCGGGCTAGCGGTATAAATTTAAGTGGCATATGATACTTCACAGTGGTCCCACGATAGTCAAGAGAATAACCGGCGATAATGTAGTAAGAAGGAGAAGAGGAAAATAGTACATTGCACCCTCATGGTGGCCTCAAGTGAGGCTTGCGGCATGGCGGTATAAGGAGTTTAAGTTATGTAAGTGTTGAATACCGCGGCCCCGCGACAATTTCAATGGAGTGCGGTAGTGGAGTGAAAGGTTTCAAGTGATGTTTAGTATACCGTGGTCCCATGATGGTCAAAGAAACAATTTGCGGTACTATGACAGGGAACAAGTCATGATGATATAGTTGAATTTTTGAGACAATATTTCTCATTGGCCCGATAAAATCAAAGAACAATTTTTCAGCCTTTTCTCCACTATTCTTTTATGAGCTGAGTAATTTCAAATTTGATTGATGTCATTTGCAATGCATTTCTATTGCATTTCAATTTGAAATGTTTGATCCATTGTTGGATTGTTGTCACCTTTACAGACGTAAAAAATGTACCTGTTCTAATATTTTGAACTTATGACAAGTCAAAGTGGGTTGTGCTCATTTAGCAGCTGGTTGATATTTAATTGTTCCCCTTGACTCATTATCATTTTTATTTATCATCTTGCTTTTTGGATAGCAACAAACATGTGATCCACCTATTGTGATGTCCTATGGATGGTGGTTTTTTCCAAATTATTTTCAAACTATTTTGAGTTCTAGGTGTACACCTTGTGGAGACTTATGGCATACTTCTATGCTTAAGTTTTTCCCAAAGTTACAGTGAGCTAATAAAAGCAATTATTCCAAAGGTAGTGGAAATAATTTTGGAACAATTATCTAAGTTCTCTCTTAATGTTTAGATTTGTGTAATTTTTGATTTTGCAGATTTTTAATAGCCTTGTTTGACAAGTCTTGGAAATTGGTTTCAATTTATAGGGTAAAGCTTCCATCTAGAGCTAAGAAGATTGTGCTAAGTAGTTGCAGATCCATGATTGGTCAAGTTACTGGTGGTGTAAGGACAAAAAAGCCAATGCTCAAAGCTGGCAATGCATATCACAAATATAGGGTCAAAAGAGACTATTGGACCAAGGTTTGTGGTGTGGCAATGAATCATGTTGAGCATCCTCATGTTAGCAGCTAGTTGATATTTAATTGTTCCCCTTGACTCATTATCATTTTTATTTATCATCTTGCTTTTTGGCTAGCAACAAACATGTGATGCATCTATTGTGATGTCCTATGGATGGTGGTTTTTTCCAAATTATTTTCAAACTATTTTGAGTTCTAGGTGTACACCTTGTGGAGACTTATGGCATACTTCTATGCTTAATTTTTTCCCAAGGTTACAGTGAGCTGATAAAAGCAATTATTCCAAAGGTAGTGGAAATAATTTTGGAACAATTATCTAAGTTCTCTCTTAATGTTCAGATTTGTGTAATTTTTGATTTTGCAAATTTTTAATAGCCTTGTTTGACAAGTCTTGGAAATTGGTTTCAATTTATACGGTAAAGCTTCCATCTAGAGCTAAGAAGATTGTGCTAAGTAGTTGCAAAGCCATGATTGGTCAAGTTACTGGTGGTGTAAGGACAGAAAAGCCAATGCTCAAAGTTGGCAATGCATATCACAAATATAGGGTCAAAAGAGACTATTGGACCAAGGTTCGTGGTGTGGCAATGAATCCTGTTGAGCATCCTCATGGTGGTGGTAATCATCAACACATTGGGCATGCCAGTACTGTGCACCGTGATGCTCCCCCAAGGCAAAAAGTTGGTCTCATTGATGCTAGGAGAACTGGTCATCTATGTGGATAGGTTGCAATAGCAGCTGCAAAGATAGAGAAGGCTTAGCATGCACACATAATCATAATTAAACAATTATAGAGCCTTGATTATTTAAAAATGTCATCTTTTAGTTTCTTTTTTCTTTAGGTTGCTTTGTGTCAACAATTTATGGGGACCAGGTTGTAAACCGTGTTTCGTATTATTGTTTCTTATCATTAGTGGTTTACTCTTGATTCAAAATTTTGGGAAAGACTTCAAACTAGGTTGTAATCCTTGTTTCCTTGTATTGTTTGACGCTTATTTTAGGCTTCCATATTAATTGACTTTGTTATTTTTGATTCTTTCTTGAGTGCTAGTTATTTGCTTTTAGATCATAGAAATGGCAAAAAGATTTATGATTTCTTAGTATTATAAACTATGAACTTTCTATTTTAAAAAAAGTAATAATTTGGAGGAGTCATTTGATGTATCAAAGAATTTGACATTTGAAACATTTGGAATGTTCTCAACTGTACAAAAAATGAGAAGATAATGTGCCAATTTGTCATCACTTTTGCTGAGTATGTTTCTTACTTTGTTGTTGTTGTTTTTTTAACTATTTGGCTTTGTACGAGATGCATTGAGGCTTCCATGGTATTGTATTAGAGATCTTATGACATGATATTGTATTAGTATGTGATGAAGTAGAAAGATAAAGACCTCAGAAGCCAATGACCATATGATTCTGAATGAAAGGAAGTAGAAAGATAAAGACTTGAGAACCCAAAGAATTGTTATCTTGCACAGTAAATTGATAGATTTTAGAGTTGAAATTTGAGATGTCATATTGCTGAATTGTTAGGCTTGATAATTTTGAGGGTAAATAATTAGATAATAGAGCTGGAATTTGAGGGGTAATTTTGCTGAATTGTATGCTGGGTTTTGGAGTTAAATTTGAAGGGAAACCTTGCTATTAAGTGCCCTTTATTTTCTATTTAGTTTTTTAGATTTGTTGAATGCAAGTAAACATGTGGTAATGAGTGCTTTTGAGTGCTAGGAAGCACGAGTATCATTTGCATGGTACATAGAAGCATATAATTTTATAGTGTTGATATTGATGATTAAAATTGGTTGTGCCGTCTAGCTACTAACAATTGCATAGGGTGTAAGGCAATTGTTATGATGCACCATGCAACTTGTGACTAGCATTGGTCTAGAGGTATAGATCTTTGCAAGCAACTAAACTATCTTCACTGCTTTACAAACCAGAGGGAGGTTGTAGAAGTGGGATCCAAAAGGGAACCTTTGAAAAAGAGATGATCTAGGTCTAAAAACGGTTGCCAGAGGACATAAAAACAACCCAGATTTGCCAAAATATCACGACCCTTATTTGAGAAAACTCTCTATCCTCAGCAGACTTGAAGAAGAAAGAAATCATTAAAAGGAAGAATTTAACTCTGTATCCAGCCTTGTAGATTCCATATCCATCCATAGAGTTTTACGTCTGTAGTCTTTTTCCCATCAATTTTCCCATGAGAGGAAAATCATCATGCTAAAATGACATTTTAGTTAGACGATCATCAGGGAGAGAAACATATGAAAGGGTGACTTCCATATCACAGAAAAAAAAGCTAGAAACCCTAGATTGATCTGCAAGCTCATCACTTGGGCATTTTAAGCCAAGATGAACCACCTAAGATGACCCCAATTAAGAAAAATCAAACCCTATTTTAACAATGGAGCATATTGAATACTCTTCAGAACACACCAACAATAGTATTAATAACCAATACTTCAACACAATAATGACTATTCAGGGGACTAAACTACGATAGGGCTGGCAGAAACTAGAATAGGTATTAAGCAATATAAGATTATTTGTTGTTTTCTTTTTAAAAAGTTTGCAAGGTTGAGGTAGTTCTTCTACAATTAGATGAAACCCTGATCCTTCACGACTGAGCTTTGAACTTCATGCATCCCCAATAAGAGTGGGGTATTGTTTGAGTATTAACAGTCAGCAGATTGAATTAGATTTCGGTGTCTGTATTTACAACATCTGGTCAGTAACAAATATAGATACATAAATGAAGTTGTATATGCCCATATTCTATGGCCAGTTTCATATACTCTTTAATCCTCTAGTTTTTGAAACATAAAAACAATAGCAATCCCCACCAAAACTAAGCTTCTTCACAAACTCACAAAGCATGGAATTAATGTTTACCTCATGTAAAAATTTGGCATAGTTATTTAGCAAAACTGGATTCTCATAATTTGCTTCCAGCATCTTCTGGTAATACACATATGTGTTGATGGAATCTGTTGAAGAACTACTTCCTTCACCTCCAGTACGAGAAACTCCGACGCCAGTATCTCCATTGTCAATGCCTTGGGTTATGCTCTTTGTTTCACATACATGGGCAGGTCTACAACCTCTCTCAATACAAACCGGAGCCATTCCTTTTGCCCTAATTTCTAAACTGGAGTAGCTGTCCATCAAATTTTTAGGCATCCTTTCACACACCAACAGACTCTCATCTTCTACACAATACACATGATTCATTTTATGGGTTATTGGTCTTTTATATTCTCCTTCACTAAGAGAACCCACACTCTTCGATCGATCTTGCCTAGTACAGACCAAATTCTCAAAGTGGTTTTCAAGATTCAGAGAATTCTTAACGATGAGGCCTAGAAAATCTTAGAAAACAATTACCTGCCTGAGAAAATGAAAAACTTGCTATTAACCCTGCACTCAATACAACCCACTCCCGCCAATAATTTCCCAATTCGAAATATTTTTTTAATTACCCACTTTAATATCATATTGTCTAATTTTTATTTGTGTGACTCATTATTTAGTTGTGTTTTTTACCCAATGATCAAATTGGTCATTTATTTAGTCATTTATAGCTATGTTTAAAAAAATTAGTAGAATTTAGTCATTTTTAGTTGTCATGACTAAAAGTTTTAGTCAGGTAGTCATCTATTTGCCAAATTCGACTAGTGACAAAAAATGTAGATGATAAAAATTGAAACAACTAAGTTATTCTAACTAGCATCCAATTCTAATCACTTACACTTAGGACCCAATTAGCCTCTAAGGAGGACAATTTGCTTCTATCTACTTGGGAAGAGTAGATTAACTCTATTAGGTCTGATTCAGTTATCTACTAGCAAATTGAATAATGAAGAACTATGGAAATAAATAGAAAATTTCTAATAAACAAAATAAAAATTATTTCAAGAAGTGAGTAACATAATAGTAAATAAGATACAAAGAGGAACCTGGAGCTGAAATCTAGAAGCCTCGACCTCTAATGCCAACACATTGTGAGGACGTCAGCGCACAACACTATCTTCCTAACAACAACAAAAACCAAAAATCCGTACTATGTAGTAAAAATGCACACTTGCAATGTCGCCCAGTTTGTATAGTGAAACTAAATAGCTTCCCAGAAAGGGTATTTGAAATGAAATTGCAAAAGTAAAGCATTTAACATAAAAGAAAGCAAGTAATAATAAGGGAAGAAGGAAACAAACTCTCGTGTGTTTGATTTTCCTCCACAACCTGCACAATACAAAGACATAGAGAAATTTGTTGGGGCTATTTAGGGGCTTGCCTCAGTCAAGCCCCCATTTTGGTTTTCCAACCTCCACGGAACAACCAATGATACAAGAGAAATAAAAACATAAGTGTGTACAAGCACTTATGTTAAGTGCATCTAGGATCTAAGAGCAATAACAAAAAACACCAATTTATAAGTACTTATCCCTGGTCTATAGGGAAAATACCATAGTGAGCATATGGTAAAATGGGTGGTGGTCTACACCACAAGCATTTGCCATAATGATGCTATATAAAAGCAATAACAATGAAATAACACTATTCTATAATAATAGAATAATGTTACCAAATTTTGGTGCTATAGAGGAGGCTGCAAGCTCCTTGAAAATGCAATCCAATGAAGGATGGTTGAAACCCTTACACAAGAGAGCCTCTTCTCAACTCCAAAACTTGATCAAAATCTCACAAAACTAACCAAGAGAGAGATGCTACAATGCAATGAGCATCCCAATCTGTAAAATGTATCAGTGACAATACTTCAAAGATTTTTGTGTATTTTTCAAAATCCTAGCTAGAAATCAACAATCCAAAGGTTTAAAAAAATGTTCAAGAGAGTTATTTTTGCCCATCTTTTTCTTTTTACATGCAAGAGAGGAATCTTCTAGGTCAAGTATGCTATAGGGATCGTTCTGAGTTTGCGTGAGCATTACCTTTCCTCAAGATTATAGAAATGGGTGGGAGAATCTCCATTCAAAAGTTTTGGCATATTCAGGATGTCAGCGTAGTGCGGGGACGTCCACACACGGTGCTTGCATCCTAGGAATATTCCTCCAAACATCACACATGTTCTCTAAAAAGTATAACAAGTAAGTATCTGAAGTACATTGTTGGCAAACAGTTGGTGATGAGGGAAAATAGGCTAAAAGGTTAGGTTTGGTGATCCTAAAAACATGTTATGGGTGCGGACAATAAAGTGAGCAAAATGTATCGTGAAATTGCAAGGGTACACAATTTTCTACATTACAATCACTTTTTTCCATAAGATAAACATTGGTACATTATTGATCTTTGGCCTATTGTTGTGTAATGTATCTTTTTGCGTAAGTTTTCCTTATGGTTCAGTAAGTTATGTCTACTTGCTAAGTGAGCCACTTAGAGTGGTTGCATAATTAGCCCTTGTCACTATGTTATAACATGTCGTTGCATTGAACATTTGTGTCATTATCGGTTGCTACTTGAGAAGTTTGCTTTTCTATGCAAGCATGTTCACATTGGGTAAGAATTTATTGAGTTATCTTTTCCCCTAGCTGTGTATGGGAAATCTCTTGAATGTTGCTCAAGAAGATTCACATGATCCTTCTGTTGGTGTTCCCAACTAATTGCCTGATTATCTCTATAAGATAGATATCCTTAATGCTCAAGACTCTCAGATCAGTGGCCAATGAATATGAGATAATTGCTTGTTCTCCTCTGAACTTCAGGTTCTTCTAGACCTATGGGGGTATTCCCTTATGACAATATCTGACAGTTTCTCCTAAGCACAATGAGATATTGTTTAAGAAAAATGTTCTCACTTGTGTATTTAGGTTTGAAAGATCCTGTTTCAAATTACCCAAGTCCTCAACATGTATCTGTTTCAGAACTCTGAGAACATGGAACAACTTGAACACATTATACAAAAATGAAAGGGAAAAAGGTTTTGTCTTTTCTATTTTTATTAGTTTTAGATGCTTGGACTTTGAGAGATATCCTCAGATCGATGCATATTCAGGGTAACAGAGTCAAAACCCTACGTGCAAGTGTTCCTTTCATGACAACAAAACTTCATACTCTAAGGGTAAATAAAATCACTACTATCTGACATCAATGAACCCAAGAAAGAGTATTATCTATGATTCTTCTTCACTAATCCCTTGATACAACACACTTCCCCTTATATCTGATCTAAAGCAATTTAATCCATTCCTTGAACATATGCAATAAATCAAACATACAATATAGCAAATGTATATTGATGAGCTTAGAAACCCTTAGCAACTTCACTCAAAAGAAAAGAATTCATATCCAAGGAGACAATCACAAATAACACACACATATAGTGTTTCTCATATAATTCAATCTGAAGAGAAATTTTCCATGTAAAAACAAGTAATCTCACATGCAAAAATATATAACCTGCAACCAAGAAGTACTCCTTTCTTATTGGAATTTGTCAAAATCACAAGGCTTCACAATTGATACAGTGTCTTTTCTTCTTGCTGACACTACTCTTTCATATAGAGTGGTACAAAACATAGTACGAATTCCCCATACAAAGGAAAAGTACAAAAGTATGCTAGCTAAGCCCCTAAAATGACTATTTTTAGAAAATTTGACATTACAATACAAAAATAGTTTTGGGAGCTTGTGCTCATTCTATATTTGATATTACAATTCAATTAAAATCACGTGTGCTGACATAATCCTCCAATGATGGTGCATGATCCATTTGCATAGGCCAAAAATAGGTCATCCTTGAAAATTGATGACCGATTGAAAGCTGACTCAAGCATCAATCATCTTCGTACTTTTCTTCCCAAAATCCATACTCTTTTTCTTCCAGCCACTGGAACTCTAAAACTTTGACCACCCTTTCATTATGAGCAGCATATTGGGCATCCAGGATGGATTTTGACTCCCTCCCAATATGATCACACAACTTCTCCAATGAAATGATTTCGTCCAAAACTAAATTGAGGGGAGCTATTTGTAGCTCACCATCCACACAAACCAAAGCAACCACCTTTGGCCCCACAACACTAAATTCTACTTTCCATTGGTCTAGAGTTTTGGCTTGACCCTGATCATCCTTGAAATTGGGCAACATCTTCATCTGGTCAATAGATGCCACCTTCTCCTTTAATTGTTTCTCTAATTTCATCATGTATGAGGCGACCTCATACAGAATAGCCATAGTTTTAGATACACTTTGTAGTCCAAGGGGTTTGTTTGGATCAAACCTGGTTGTCTTGACCATTTGCTTGATGGTGGCATTCCTTGGCATCCATTTGTTCATGATCTCCTGCAGACTAGATGAATTCTATTCATGCTTAACCAATGCCTGGTTCAAATCTACAAGTACTTTGTATGCATCATCGACTTTTCCATTAATCCTAGTTAACTTATGGTTAACTATGTAAAACACAACCTTTCTATATGCTTGCATTCTATCTCCCTTCAGAGTCTCAACAATTCCTTTCAATTCTAAAATTTCTCCAAGCAGAGCCTCTCTATCAAATGGAAAAGCTTCACCTGATGGGCTTGAAATGATGGGAACAAGGGCACTAGAAGAAGCCAATTCTTTTTCTTCCAAGGTTCTCAACTTCACCAGTTCATCAGCATATCTCTTCTACAAATCATTGTAGTCCTTTTGCAACTTCAAGATCGTAGCTTGACTAAATATTGCAGTGTCAACCACCAAGGCTGTTGCATCTGGGGTTAGAGTGTTTGCAACTCTCTTCACAATCAGATTACCCCTCAACTGATCAATACTCTCAACAACATCTGGCCTTGTTGTAATGGGTGCCAAAGTCCATATAGCTAGTGTCTCAAATGATGGGTTGAAACCACATCCAAACACTTCCTCTGCCTACTTCTTAGTGGAGAAGACTACTTCATTTTGCTCTCTAATGGTTTCAGATGCTAAGGCATCTGCCAAATTCTAGTTTGGCAGTAAAAACATGCCACTCTCCATCACCATCTGCCCCCCTTCTTCAAGACTGATGTTGTCTAACTTCAAATCAAATTTTGCCAAGACCCTAGCAGCCAAATCTTTTTTCTCTAATGGAGCAATTTTTCTTCTCTCTTCCTCAAGCCTATTTTGGTATGTAGATTGTTTCCTTCTCAACACAAATTCTTTAAACTCTTGAGTCTTAATGAAATGGTCATCTGCCAAAAATTGTTGGCAAGCTAGTGCCCTCACATCCCCAGTCTCATCATTTGCAATTTTCAAATAATTAATATTCCTATTATGTGGCATGTGTGGTACAATCATATCGGTACATTCATTATCAGCTCCTACCTCCTCTGGAGTATCTTCAACATCTATAATTTCCATGAGGGATTTTCCTTTATCTTGGGAGGATATTTTATCCTTGGAGGTTTTCTGACTTTCTTCTTCTTTGCCCTCTAAGGTCTTCTGCCTCTTAGCCTATTCGCTATTAACCTCCCCAATATCCTGGGATGATCCCTCCTCAGTGTCTTCACTTCTTGGCCTAACATATGGCTTTATCCTTACACCAGAATCTCTCTGTACTCTAGGAGGTCTCTCCTCCTCAAGAGCCATGGGATTTTTTGCATTTTCCATCATTGTCCTAACTCTGATGACCAAATTCTTTTCCTCAGCATATGAACCAGGAAACTTAGGGTCCTTTGTTTTTCATTCTCTGCTGCTACAATCCTTTTCCACTTATCAATCTTTTCTTCCACTTATCAATCTTTTCTTCCACTTCTGCAAATGATAGACAATTTCTTACACATCTTCACCAAAGTTGATTTGATGTGGAAAGGCAGACTTCTTCATACTCAGTCTAACTAAATTTATAAATTCATCTAGATCAAATTGAGCTCTGACAACAACATGCTTCATTCTATAATTGTTTAACATGGGATATATTTAATCTAGGCCCTATTTATTTACTACTTGGAAGTTTGACCACTTCAGAGCAGTAGGAAAAAATGAACCTTTCTTTTGGCCTCTTAGATGGAATTTGTCTACTTCATTCAATTGTAAAATAATCTCCAAGTGGGTCAGTCTCTTAGGCACATACACATGCAATAGATGGGGTGTCATAGTGAAACCATAAACTTTGAAGCATGTAGAGTATTCATTCAAGCACCAATCTCCCCAATTGTGCTTTATTCCCAACCCAGCAGTCTCTTCGTATGGCCTAAGGAAATCCTTTATTTCCTGTGGTATTCTGTCTACATGTTCTCCCATGTATGACATCAACTTCCTCACAAAGAATTCTTCAAAAATAATGAAATTTGAATTGTCACAATCTTTATCCCATAGATAAGTCCAACACTATACTAGTAGGGGATTCTTCTTATCATCAAACTGTCTTACTCTTAAAGTCTGATCCCAAACCTTTCTACTAGCATATAAAAACATATGGCACATGTGAAATACCATTTGAACTCCAATTTCTGATTAACCTTCAGGGCTACCATCTGTCTATGCATCTTGTCTGCCAAGAAAGAAGCAAAGTCAAAATCTACATTCACAATGTCATCCTGAATGTCAATGGCCATGAACATCAGGTGTACAAGAATCTTCTCTTCTCCATCTTTACTAGCTATTTGACATAGTGAGTAATAGGTCTTTATGAAATAATCCTCAAAACCCTTTATGCTGAGTGGCTCCTTTTCAAAGACTTCCAATCCTCTTCCACCAAAAGTCTTAATTCTATGTCTAGGGATTTTGACAGATCTATACAATGCTTTATATGTCTCATATATCTTTCTAAATTTGTGAAAATCTACAGCTTTGTTTGTAGCCCTATTTAAACCAAATACCTCAACAATGTATGGCTTGGTAAATGCAATGATGGTATCTCCATTTGCTGCTAATACTCTCCTTGTGCCAGCATCATACCTGCATGCAACCCGTCGGACAAAGTCTGCATCAAAAAACACATTTGGGACCACAATTTGCCCATATCCAAATTTCATCCATTCTTCAAGGGACCCCTGGCACTCATTTTCCTATACCATCGCTCAAATAATGACCATCCAGTCACAAGAGTGATTGCATCTTTGATTCCACTGAGGTTATCTATAAATTTTTCATCCTTATTCCTCCCCACAAGGCTCATATCCTTCTTAGATGAGCCAGGGCACTGAATAAACAAATCATGTTCAAAACCCCTTTTTGTTTCTGAAGGACCAGCCATTTCTGTATATATGGGTTTTGAATACAAACTAGGGCTGGTTGAAAACACACTAATCTCTACAATTCACTTCAATATGCTTATGAACCCAACTTCTATGTTCGATTTCAAAGCGAATTGATAAGATTTGCAATCAAATTGATTGAAAAATCAATAATTTTCACACTTGTTCTTCGCAACTCGGAACCCTATTTCTTCAATTGTTGTTATGGGCCACTTGATTCTCACAAGATATGTGATTGGAATGCAATGTACTCATTATAATGATCCAATTGATATATTCATCGCATTGATTGAGCAAGATTTGGGTCAATTTCCATCATATCACCATTACTGCTACACACAATCAACCATTAAACTAGTAGATAGTCGTTCCTCATGTTTGAATCTCCTTCGTTGATGTGATTAGCTTGTGGGATAATCTATGGTTCACATTTGAAGTTGGACCTTTGAAAAGCAATTCACATGCTTTGGAACAACATAAGCCAATCAAATTCTACCAATTCAATAAGGATTTGTCCATTCGGATCCAGATGTCAACTTATCATAGCAACGTAGGCCCAATAGGGACCCACACCACCGCCCTCATGCGCTAAGTGCTAGCTTTGGCTTGCTTGGACTGGACGGGGACCCACTTGACACTTGTCACTCCATCGCAGCAGCACAAGGCATATTCCTTAGTATATTTCTGTTGCGCACTCATGCAATCCTATGGGGAGCGAGTGCAACCTAGACACTCGACCAATTAGACCTAGGGCCCACCTGTTATAAGATCTACAATCAACACATCAGCGCAGCTCTAACAGATCTAACAGATCTAGAGCCCATGATGGTGTGACAACCGTCGATCTGCTTCAAAGATTTTAGACTTGGACTTTAGAAAATATTTGCACGCACAGGAGGAGTTAATGGCTAGGCCTAAGGGGTCAGTCTTGAATGGGACTTAAGACATGAAGTTGTAACTTAAAGCACCACTGACCGACTATTACAAGTCAACACAAAATTATAATGTAGGCTTATACAAAAGGCTTAGGGTTTAGGGTTTAAGATTTTTACACTAAGACAGCCAATTTACAAGGATTTTAGGCCAAGAAGTAAGGGAAAATTGGGGGGTCCTCCACCTTCTATGTGATGGTAATTGTGCATAGGTTTGTTAGGTTGTTGCATAAGTTATGCATGTAGGTCAACTAAGATGAGTGATTGCTACACAACCTACTTCCTTGCTACACAATCTTGTTGAGAAGATATCATGTAAGCTATTGGGTTATTGCACAAGTTGTAGTTGATGCTACCCAAGGTACAAAATTATTGTGCAAGTTGCCAATGGTGCATTAGGTGACATTATTGTCAAGTTTTACCTTGGCACAATGTTGCAGAGCAAGATACTAGGCTATGCAAGAGGTTTCCATGCATGCCATAGTTCTTGTGCAAGATGGTTGTGGATTATTTCATTCCTTTTCCAAGCTTGGTGTGTTTATATTCATGTATGAATTTAAAAAGAAAAACTTACCATGAAATCTTAGTCTCTTGCATGTTGTTTTGGTGTGTTGAATTGGGGCATTACAACATGACAAATTTCCAAGCCTAACTTTCAATATTTTGCCTTGTCAAGAGGACTATATGGTTAGTAGCCCATGTTGTAGGAGGAGAATAATGACACCAACAATGCAAATATAAGTTGGTAACCCATCCTAGAAGGTGAGGATTTGTTTGATGTTGGATGGGGCTCTAAGGTGGATGACCGTGATCTACCACTTGATGTTAACCTTTTAGCTATTGCTACTTAATTACTTTAAGAATATATAATGTTTTGAGAAATTGATCTTTTAAGCTACTAGTGGTTTTCTCTAATTTGATTGTTTTTCTAAGATTGGCCTAGTATGCATGACATTCAAGCATGATTCCATCCTGCACATTTTTTTGAATACTCTATACATTATTTCTTTATATGAGTAATTTATATAGAACTATCTTATAAAAACATAATTTAAAATTTAAATTTAAAGTCAGGTGGCCCTTGGTCTATTAGCTAAGTTGAATGGTTGACAAAGAACTCACCTTGGATCAAGTCTTAGCAAGTGCTTAATCCACACAATTTTAGTAGCATGGAAACTCCTTAGTCCTTAACACCAAGTCAAAGAAGTTTGATTATTTGTGCACTCAAAAATGAGTAATTCACTACTTCCATTCCTTTTTAAATTAGAAAGAGAAAATCCAACCTAACAATCCAACTATATTTGTAATGCTCAATTATTATTGTAAGGAAAATAAATACTTTTCCTAAATTATCTAGGCTAATTAAATAAATATAATCAATAGCACACAAATTAACCTAGATAATAGAGTCGAGACTTGATAATGGAAATGAAATAAATGTGATAATTAAATAAGATAATGGATGGGATTTTCTCAAGGATTGATGATGAATATTTGTTCTTAATACTAGTCTAAATCAATTCATCACTATCATGAAATTATCTACCTCGATCTAATGAGCATCTTAAAGTTTGGTATATTATAGAAAATAATGCAAGTCGATCTTGAGCCCCACAAATTTGACCTTGACTACTACAAACCTAATTTGACACATAGAATTGATTTGTGCTACATAAGAATAAACTAACTTGATGTGCACTTGAAAATTTTCTCACCTTCATCTTCTAGATATTTGAATTTGTCAAGGTAGTGTCTAGAGACACTGTTGAGGAGCTTGCCAACTTGATTGGTGAATAAATTCTCCTAGGTCAAACCTCTTGGTAGATTGAATTAATAATGATGATAAAGATCAAAGACAACATTCACAAACATGAAAATTGCCTATATGATGATGCATATTAGATTCTATTAAAAAAATCTAAGATAATTGGTTTATCCATGAAAACCATTAATTATATGTCTTTAAACATTGTAGAAAAAATAAAATAAACTATACATGAACAACAAGATTGCACTGAGCATAAAGATTACAAGGGAAAAACCTTTTAGTGAAAAACCCCACAAAATCATCATTCCTTTTGTTGAGAAAATTACATTGTTTGATTAACATAATCTAGAATTAGGCTTTCAATCTCTCTCCTGCTTCCAAATACAAGCCTCATCTTCCTCTTGTAGATTTTCTCCAAATACAAAAGTATATACCTAATGATATATTTTTCCCATACATGGGATTTTTGTAGATATAGGATAGATGCAACCATAAGTTACAATTTGGTGGTTATACCTTTTATTTAGGTATATATTTAATAATTAACATAATAATCTTTTATATTTGATTAATTAATTAACCCACCCAAATTTATATATGGTTTATAATGCCATAATATATAAGGCTAAATCTTATAGCAAGTAGAGCCTTATTAATGTTATTGGGACCACTTTAAATAAGTGTGGGCCCCCAATAAACATTATGCTCTAGCAATCCCCCTTAATATTTATAGGGGGTTTATGCTATCAATTTCTTTAACAAGAAAAAAATGAAGATTCTTATTAATGTAGAACTTCTTTGACTAGCATGACACATGGATAAAACATATGCCAAGACTTAGATCATGCATTACAAACTACATGACAAACCCATTGTCATTATTTATAGACTAGTTTTCTCATAGTTATGCAATACAAGGGACTTGTAGTGTTTCTTATTGGAGACCTCCTCAAAAACTAATGCCCTTACTGGGTCCCATTTACAAATGCTCCTCTCTACATGGCAATTTTTTCTTTTAAAGGTACCTACATACAATGTCCACAAGACTTGGAGCCTTTTTATAATTTTTTTAATGGGAGAGGAATATAGAGGAGAGATACAACAATACTTAGTTTGTAGGTCTTACAAGTGCCTTGTCCATTAGTCTAAGTCTTATTTAATGCCTCCCCAGACTTTTACCAATGCCTTGTCTATAGGTCTAGGCCTTATCCAATGCCTTTTAGGTCTTACAAGTACCTTTCCTATAGGTCTAGGACTAATATACACAGTTAGCCACTAGGAGGTGTCATTGTCATGTATAGTCTCCCTCAATGACAACTATTTGAGACCCAACATTGTTCTAAATGTATATAATTTAGCACTCCATAGAGGCTTTGTAAACATATCTACCACTTGATAATTAGTTTGGTATCTAATTGGAGTGTAATTTCACTATTGCAATTTTTTTCTCAAGTAAAGTGTGCATGGACTTCAATGTGCTTTGGTCTTTGGTGTTGAACAAGGTTATTAGAAGAATACAACTTTAGCTATCACACAACAAAGTGGTACTCTCACTCATACCCATATGTAACTCTTCTAACAATCTTTGAAGCCACATTGATTTCTTTGTAGCATGTATTACACTTTTATATTTAGCCTATGTGAATGAAAGAGGCACAATAGGTTGCTTTTTACTACTGCATGTGATAGCACCTACACCATATTAATTGAAGATATAGCTTTAAGTGAATTTCTATCCATATAATCATCAACATAGTTAGCATCACAATAACCAAGTAAATTAACATTATTGGTGCAGGAATAATAAAGACCACAATTAAGTGTATCTTTAATATACTTTAATATAATTTTTGTCAATTTTTAGTGATCCACATAAGGATCCTACATAAATCTAGATGCAAAACCTACTACATAAGTAATATTAGGTCTAAATATAGTTAAATAAATTAAACTTCCTATTAACTATCTATACAAAGTGGGATTGGTCTTTTCACATAATGGTTTAGGATCTAATTTAATGCCTACCTCAATATGTATAAAAATTTGTTTGCAATATATCATGTTAAATTTACAGAGTAAATCATGTGCATATCTTGCTTGGGGTACCACAAAAGAATATTGATCCTAGAATATAGTCATTCCCAAGAAATGATGAGGAAGACCAAAATTTGTCATCTTAAATGACTAATTCAATTTTATTTTGTACTTGTGGATTAGAGATTTAAAACTACTAATGAATAAGTCATCCACATATAACACAATTTGACCACTTTCAATTTTAATGAATAAATTATTGTCAAAAAAATAAATAAAGAATCTAAGGGTTTGAAAAAAGATTGATCTTAGCATACCAAGTCAAGCCATACAGAGACCTCCCAATTTTACACACATATGTCTCCTTGTTAGGTTGTTCAAATCCCTTAGGGTGAGACATATAAATTTCTTTTTGAAGATCACCATTTAGGAATAAATTTTTCACAACCATCTAGTGAATCTCCTAGTCATTTTCAGTTGCTAAGGCAAGAAGCATCCTTATGGTGCTCATTTTTTCCACAAGGGCAAAGGTTTCATCATAATCCAAAACACATCTCTAAGTAAAACCTCAAGTAACCAATCTTTCCTTATATTTGTTGATTTCATCATTGGAGTTGTATTTAACTTTATACAACCAACAACAATCAACAACATTTCTTTTTGAAGGAGGAGGTACAAGGTCTGTAAAACATCCCAAGTCTTGTTCCTAATTAGAGTTTCATACTCCAATTCCATTCCCTCCCTCCATTTCTGATCTCTGTTGGCTTCATTAAAAGTCTAAGATTCACTTTCATAAAAGGTTATCAAGGCATGATAAGTATGTTGACTTTTAGCCATCTTAGATGAGAAAGGATTTTCTATGCTAGCTTCTTGAATTAAAGTTTGAAGCCATTTGGGTCTTTTGGGTTGAGGATTATCCAAAGATTCCTCCCCCTATAATCCATTAGATTGAATTTGATTATCTTCTTTAGAGATAGAAGATTATTTATAGGTTTCAACAGGTTTGATGGAGGATAAAGGATTTTCAAGAATATGAACATTCCTACTTAATATGACATCCCTTTTTTAAAGATCATAGAGCCTTAAGCCTTTCATTCTTCCTTTGCATCCTACAAAGATATATTTAAAATAAGTTGAATCAAGCTTTTTTCTTTTGTTTTTAGGTATGAATATTGAAGTACTAGTACTTCCAAATATTCTCAGGTGGGAGACACTAAGTTTCTTTTTTCTCCCACATTTCCAAGGGTGTTTACAAGTTAACACTTTTAAAGGATCCCTATTTAAAATGTGAATGACTATATTCATTGCTTCAACCCAAAAGAATTTTGGAACATTGGTGGAATGCATCATAGATCTAACCATTTCCATGATGATTCTATTTTTCCTTTCCGCTACTCCATTTTGTTGTAGGGAATAGGTAGTGGAAAGTTCCTTTTGAATTCCACATGAGATATAGAATTCCTCAAACTCTCTATTTATGTATTAACTTCCATTATCTGTTCTTAATTTTTTTAGTTTAAGGTTAGATTGATTTTCTACCAAGGTTTTAAATTCCTTGAATTTAGAGAGAGCTTCACTTTTGTTCTTACTTGATAATAAGTCCAATTCATCTTGGTTTAATCATCAATGAATGTTACTGCATACAAAGGTCCATTAAGAGATGGGACTTGTAAAGGTCCTATTAGGTCACTATGGATCAATTTTAGGGGGTTATAAAAATTGTTGATATGGTTCTTTTTGAAGAGCAAAGTGTGTTGTTTACCTAATAAACAACCTTCACAAGCATCTAAATTGCTCTTAATTTTGGATAAACTAATCACAAGGTCATGACGAACCATATCACTTGGACTTCTAGTATTCAAATGTCCTAGTCTTTTATGTGAAAATCAGGTATCATCTTTGATTTGAAAAAAAAGACATGATTCTTTTGAAAAAACACTAAAATCATAAACACTTCTTTTGAATGCCTTGGGCAATTATATAATCATTGTGGTCATTGATAAACCAAATATCTTTAAGAAGAATTATTTTGAAATTCTCCTATGTTAGTTGAGAATAGGAAAGAAGATATTTTCTTAACTTTGGAGCAAATGACACATCTTCTATAAAATTGTTAGAGATATCTTTAACATGATCAAGTTATCTCCTCAATATACTTTTTCATTAGAGTATTCGATATCGGTTAGGGTATCATACATGTACATCATATGTCTTAATGCACTACTATCTATGATCTATTCATTATTAGTAAAAATAGAAAAGGCAATATAGAGAGCAATAGTTTGGTTTTGATTTTGAGGTTGATTTTGATTGAATTGTTTCATTCTTTTGTTGTTCTCAGGATTATATGATCTCTTATTGTTCTTATTTGAACAATATTTTTTTCTGTGACCAAAATTGCCGCATTTATTATAGTTTCCAAAAAAAAATTAGAAGTAGATTTCTAGTTCTCATTTATCTTAAGGTGACTAATTTGATTGCCACCTTTATTCTTTTGGAAATATTCTTCTTTTGAGAGAACAAATGCTTGACTACATTTTCTTTAGAATCAAAGTTCAAAATTACTTGTTCTTCTTGAATAAGAAGTTCATATGGAGTTGTAAAATCTGGCAAGTCTAATTCACCTCATACTTAAAATTTAAGATAGAAATGAAATTCCTAAATTGTTTATGAATATTCATTTGAACAATAAATAACAAGTTACAACCATCTAATTGAGACTTTATATTTTTTACTTTAGCTTAATAATTCATTAGTTTCTCATCTCCCTTCATGGGAATAGTAAATAATTCAAGTATTAATTTAATAACTTTTGAGAGTTTTGAACCCTCATGCATGGTTTCTAGGGTCTTTCACGTTATGTCAAAAGAGTCATGATTACCAATGTGGGGGAGCAATTCATCTCTTGCACTTCTCAAAATAATTGAAATATAACCTTAATTTTTCTGGCATAAAGCACTTACATGATCAATGCTAGCATGTCTTCTAGTAGGCAACCTTTCTATCCCATACACAATGAATTGTAGTTTTCTAACCATGAATTCAACCTTTAACCTAATTTTCCAAATGCTATAGTTGGTCCCATTTAACATGTGACATTTATCAATAGTAAAACTATTGTGGAACCCCATCATGAATTCAATCAAAATTTAAATTATAAATTGAATTTGATAAAAATTTGAAGCCAAGTAAAACAAAACACCGATTAGATTTAAACAATAATAATAATTTTGTGAAAAAACTTTCTTTTTAATTTTTTTCATATAATAGTTTTAAAAAGAATTATATACAATTAAGTAAATTACTCTCTTTTAGTTTTTTTATATAATATTTTTCATATTTTATTTACAAAATATATCTAAATTATATTACATATTATATAACAAAGAGATCATGTTTATATTAATATAATATAAACATTATTCATTACACATAATACACACATACATGTGTGCGAAAATGTTGAAAAGTGTTTTAAAAAACCTAAAAATTTCTTAACACAAAATGTTTTGGTAAGTTATGCCCACAATCAAGTGCCAATCACATAAGGGGCAACCATTAAGGATTGACAAGAGTTGACCAATATACATTGGCATTCATAGTAAAACTCCCACTATTATTTATTGTAGTATACATTTTGTGTTTATGTGTCTGTTTGGATATTGAATCGTGTCTGCCATGGTTGATACAATGTTTTTCTTGCGGGAAGGGCCATGGCCCTTGCAAGCCATGGCTTCTTTAGTATGTTTGCCCCTTTTTAGTAAGGCCATGGTAGTGATAACCATTATGGTTTGCAATTTTTTAAAATGTGTTCTATTTTGTAAAAATTCAGAGGTCATATGATGTAACCAAACTTCACAACATACTATTCATCACTATTATTATTGCCAACAAATACAAAAACTCATAAATATTTTCAAATTCTACTTCTCATTCCATTCCATCCTACTACAATTGAAAGGAAATATCATATATATACAAGAATGAAAATTACCCTTTTTGGAAGTTTTTAGCAATTTTCTAAAATTGTCATTTTTGGTAATTTCACATCCTTATCCATATGGCCATGAAAATTGTCATTTATTTGAAACTAACTAAAAGAGAACTAATTGTCAACTTTCTAATCTAATTGCATGTAAAGTTTGAAAAATAAATAGAAAAAACTTGGAAAAATCCCACAAAATCATTAAGACCTCAATTTGAAGCCTTAGATGATCGAAAAAGGTCACGAAAAATGTCCAAATGTCAACCTACCAAACTTGCCAGTTCAGTTGACATTTCAATCAACTCCTCAAGATGCATCTACCCACCAAATTTCAACTCAAACGGACTCTCAGGTCATGCCTATCATTGGATAACATCATCATGCCTATTATTTGTAAGTCATAACAATATAAATTATGGCCTCTATGAATTATTCTAGTTAATGCCTTGTAGTTATTGTACTTTATGGAGCTCAATTTAGATAAGTATTTTTCTTGCATATTTGTATATATTTTTGTGAAGGCCTAGTTTTAGGGCATGCAAGATATTGTAAATTGTTTATAATTACATTTTTAAAGAAAAACTAAATTGGCTTTTTGAAAGAAGAAGAGAATTAAACTTTATAATTTTTACAAACCCTAACAAGGTACTTGTTATCGTTTTTTAAACAAAAATTTCCCTTCCTTCTATAACTTGTTTTTTTAACAAATTTACTTATAAGATTAATACAACTTAAACTTTGGCTTTGATACCATGTTAGAAAATCTAAGATAATTGGTTTATCCATGAAAACTATTAATTATATGTATTTGAACATTGAAGAAATAATAAAATAAACTAGAAATGAACAAAAAAATTGCACAGAACATTGATATTACATGGGGAAAACTTTTTAACGAAAACCCCCCACAAAAACATCATTCTTTTTATTGATAAAACTTACATTGTTTAATTAACAAACCCCAAAACTTGGCTTTCAATCTCTACTCTCCTCCTTCCAAATATAGGTATGAGCTTCCTCTTATAGATTTTGCAAAATACAAAACCATATATCCAATGATATATTTTTTCTATAGCCAAGATTTCTTTAAATATAAGGCGGATGCACTCATTCGTTACAATTTGATGGTTTTACCCTTTTATTAAGGTATACATTTAATAATTAATACAATAAATTTATATATTGAATTACTAATTAATTAATCCACCTAAATTTATATATGGCTTATAATGTCAATACTATATAAGGCTAAATCTTTTATCAAGTAGAACCGTATTAATGTTATTGGGACCACTTTAAATAACTCCCTAATAAACATTATACTCCACCCAATTCCTTGAGTGCTCTTGAATTCGAAAGTAAATGTAGAATGATTGTCTTTAAATACCATGACATGGCAACATGTTGCATGAAACATGTGTTATATAGGCTCATAATGACTAATAAAAGGGTAGAGAAATGTTTTATATATGCTCATAATGACTAATAAAAGGGTCTAGAAAGTTTGTATTTGAATTTGAGGCTTTCAAATTCAACAATTTTTCTCATGTTCCTTGAGATTGACTTGATCAAAATTCAGAGCCACGTGGAAGTGATCTGTAGAAATAAGGTGGCGATCGTAACATGAGATTGGGTTGATCAATTCAAAGCCACATGGAAGTGATATGTAGAAATAAGGTGGTAATCGGAACATGAGATTGACTTGATCAATTTAGAGCCACATGGAAGTGATATGTAGAAATAAGGTGGTAATTGGAACATGAGATTGACTTGATCAACTCAGAGCCACATGGAAGCGACATGTAGAAATAAGGTGGCGATCAAAACAAGAGATCAACTAAATCAATTCAGAGCCACATGGAAGCGATATGTAGAAATAAGGTGGCGATCAGAACAAGAGATCAACTTAATCAATTCAGAGCCACATGGAAGTGATATGTAGATATAAGGTGGAAATCGAAACATGAGATCGACTTGATCAATTCAGAGCCACATGGAAGTGATATGTAGAAATAAGGTGGTACCCAGAACATGAGATTGACTTGATCACTTCAGAGCCACATGGAAGTAATATGTAGAAATAAGGTGGTAATTGGAACATGAGATTGACTCGATCAATTCAGAGCCACATGGAAGCGATATGTAGAAATAAGGTGGTAATCAGAACATGAGATCGACTCGATCAATTCAGAGCCACATGGAAGCGATATGTAGATATAAGGTGGCGATCACAACATGAGATTGACTTGATCGATTTAGAGCCGCATGAAAATAATATATAGAAATAAGGTGACAATCTCAAGACAAGAAATGAATGTTTAGAAATAAGTACAAATGAAAGTAGAAATAATAATATATAAGAATCAAGTTGAGAGTCAAACTCACCACAAAACTATACCAACCATAAACATATTATTACATTAAGACGTTCCCATTAAAATAAGCACAAAACTATGTGCAAATTTCAACATTTACAATTATATCACAAAACTTGGAGAAGAAACCTCAAGGGAAAGCACCTTTTGACCAGAAGAAATGACCAAGAACAATGAAAGTTGGAACCCATTTCTTTTTTCTATCATGCCCGGCAACTGTGGGGGCGGAGGATGAGCGCTCCGCGTTTTGTTAGAAAACTCTCTTCAAACGTGGGGAAATTCCCAAGAAATAAGGTATTAATCTGCGTGTGGACAGAAGGGCAAGCGTTTCAACAGTGGAGTGACAGAGGGGAAATGAAATGAATTTCTCAGCGGTGGAGGATTGACGGCAACCGACAGAGACTAAAAAGTCATTTGACGGTAGTTAACAAAGTCTTAAAACAACCCACATAACGCGTTCCGTGGCCCCCGTCACAATCTCTGCCTCTCCACACGCGCTCTGCCTGCCGGGACGCCGACGTCACTCTTTCCCTTCTCGTGATTAGGAGCAGAGTTTAAGCCCCCTCCAGCCCTCCATAGGACCGTAAACCAATGCGACCGGGGGCTACGCTTGTCATTATGTAAGCCATGTGAGGGAGTTTTAAAGCGGCAGGGCGCTTCGTTATACGGGAACTTGGGCTCGGCGGGCCCCACGTGAGCAGAAGAAGGTTACCCTACCGGTTACCCCGGTTACCTGCACAGTCTGCACCGCCAAGGATTTCACCGTGTGTTTAAAGAAAGAAAAAAAAAGTCTTCTCCACTCGGGGTTGGATTAAAGTCAAAGGAAAGCGGTTAAAAAGGGAATAATAATAAGGCTGGATTTATAATGTTTTTGCCGGTTGTTATAGGTAGTTACTTTGTTTTTTATATATAAAATGCAGGGTTGTAATGAGGTGGAGAGTCACATGTCACATGTATGGGCTGACATATGTTGCAGAGAGTTCACGTGCACGGTCTCCCTTCCTTTACACCAATCACACTGCTGCTTGGCTACTAACTCTTAACACATAATCAATTTAACCCCCCTTGTTTTGCTCTTTTTTTGGTCCACTTTTCATACAACCATCATGGGTTCCTTCTTGCTTACAACATGTCCAACTCTGTCAATGAATCTTTTACAGAGTTTGTGGTTGTTTGTGAAGCAAGTAAACGCTCTCACCTTGTGATTTTCAATTGAATTTAACTTATTAATTAAATAAGGAATAGTACTTAGATTTAAATAAAGAGTTGAGAATTTAGAAGTTGGAGAGAGATGCACAGTGTTTAGTTGTTTTTTATAGTGTAATAAAATTGATCTTGTAGTTGAATTGAGAAGTTGGAGAGAGATGGGAGTCTTTAGTTGTTTTTTATAGTGTACTAAAATCGATCGTGTAGTTGACCTTTTGGTTTTACTATAGTACACAGTTATAATCAGGGATTGGGATTTGGAACTGTGGTTAGAATAGTTTGACAAATGTTTGATAGGGTTAACATTGTGCGACTTGGTTTGTTTGATGCGACATGAAGCCTCTAGAGTATGTTATGCCTTTTGTCTTCTGACCTGTTGCTAAAAAGAAGTTGTGCTAACAAGCATAATGTGGCTTGCTTTCAAAGTAAGAGGTGACAACCTATGCTTATCTTGATCATAAGTCAAGCTCTTATGTGTATAAAATGTAAATCAAGTTTATGCCTTGGTCTTCTGCCCTATGTGGCTTGCTTTCAAGGTAAGAGGTGACAACCTATGCTTATCTTGATCATAAATCAAGCTCTTATGCGTATAAAATGTAAATCAAGTTTATGTCTTTGTCTTCTGAGCTATTGCTAAAAAGTGGTTGTGCTAACAAGCATAATGGGGCTTTCTTTCAAGGTAAGAGGTGACAACCTATGCTTATGTTGATCACAAGTCAAGCTCTTATGCATATAAAATGTAAATCAAGTTTATGCCTCTGTCTTTCGACCTATTGCTAAAAAAGAGGTTGTGTTGACAAGCACAATGGGTCTTGCTTTCAAGGTAAGAGGTGACAAGTATTATGCTTATAAAATGTAAATCATGTCTAACTCGATAACTAACTAAAGATATCTAGCAAAAAAATCCTAGATTTCCATCTTGAAAGTTAAGTTAGCAAGACTACTAAAGACAAGACCCAACTGACCCACAAGTCCCAATGACATCCAACCACCCAGTTCCACTTAGACCGCCACCTCTCTATTTTTCTCTCTCTCTCTTTAGACAAAGGACCATTTGAACCAGCCCCTTCACCCTCTTTAACTCTTTGTTTTTCCATCTATCTCTAGACAAAGAACAATCTGAACTAGCCCCTCTACCCTACTCCTTATATTCAATGCTAACCCTACCTAGAATTCCATGAATCGTCTTTCCAAACTACACACCTAATAATATTAATTATTAATATTACTAATTATTAACACTAAATAATCACTGCATAATTACCATTTATAGTTGGCATCCCAATATGTACATGTATATATAATGGAGTATCTCTTTAACCAATACATATAAGTAAAGAAAATGAGGAGGTACATGTGTGATTGTGAATATGATGGGCTTGTCCCATTAGAGCTAAGAGGGAATAAATTACAAGCAACAGGAATGGGGACCATCCCAAGAAGATAAAGAAAGAAAGCGACATATGAAATGGGACTGATCCAAGGAGATGAGGAAGGGTAAATTGCAAGCAATACATAGAAACTAAAGTGCAACCTAAATAGTTGAACATTGATGTATTAAATTATGAGGGCATTAACTAACGTTTTTAGACTCTACAAAATGTAGCTTTGTTTGGCACAAGAACCTGACAATGCTAGGGCTTTTGTTGCCTATGATTCTGTCCACACATCCTTCTCTAATGGTGTTTGATAATTTACTCTACTAAATTTATTTAAACATTATTTAAAATCTTTTTCACCTCGTTGTTAAATAGTATACTTTTAGTTATAATGTTAATTTTAATATATGATTATATGGTATATAAATGAGAAAAAAAAACATTTAGAAAAAAAATTAGGGATTGTTGAGATTTGGTAAAATAGTGAAGATACAAGGATAATGGTTTTGGTGAATGTAGTTAAGGATATAAAAATAAAAATGTGAGACATGATATTTCTATAGTCCATATTAGTCATCAAGAATGCTTGTGGATATAATTGTGTGAGATTTTTTTGCATTGATGTTTCCAATCACACTCCATGATCTATCATTATGGGAGAGGCATCGTCTCCAATTTATCATAAAAATTTTTCCTCATCCCTATAATATATTAGAGAGTATGATTTAAAAGGTTAATACAAAACACTCACATAATTATAACCAAAACATTCACAATTATGATTGAATTGCATTCAATTTCTTTAATTAAAGGCCCCTTTTTTTTCTTTTGGGTACTCAAACCCTGCCCTTGAACTATGAATGGATGAATAAGAAGGGAAAACTAATTGTTGTGTAGTAATTAGCAGAGCTCTGTATGCCCACTATTAAGCGGCCCATCAGGCAGCTAGTGCTTAGCATGTACTCAAAGAAGTCGGTGGGTGGATGACAAGAATCAATTCTAGTTAAACCCAATATCCCTAAACCTTTACCCTTTGAGATGAGTAAAATTTAACTAAGGTCAAGGGCTATTATGGTATGCATTGTTCAAGGCAAAAACTAACCAATTATGGGCTTTGAATGTGGCTTTGCATGGGTTGCACATTCACAAATCAATAATTTATTTCAGGCGATCACATGAGAATCTCGACCCATTAATTTGTTTGTTAACATTGCATTCACCAGCAGCACTTCAAGGCAATGCATGTAACATTTTGCGCAAATTAAGATGGTTGAAGAAGCCCTCCTTGCACGTTGAACTCTGATTTGCCACCAATTAAAGTCTTTAATATATTTCTTTTTGCCAGTGCTCGCTTCTTCCCAAAGTTTCTTATTAAAGACCTCTCACCCTTCACTTTACCCCCCTCTGTGCTTCGGTTAGGCCCCCAAAGGACTTTTCTGCTTCTTTCACAGCCTCATACACCTTCAGATAGAGTAAGTATTCTCTGCACTTCCTACCCATATGGCTTCTATTGGTATTGGGTGGGAGCTTTTACCTTAATATTCCATGACTCCAGTATTGGTTTTTTTGGTGCCTTTTGATATCTATACACTAACTTAGGAATTGGCCTGATACCATATGAATATGGGTCAGCATTGCAGCCCAACAGTTTCAAACTTCCTTTTAAGTTCCTGATTGTTGGTATCAGTGTCTGGTTTCTTAATCTGACTGCCAATATCTTTGAATTCTGGCAAGCTCTGTATGTCAATGTCTGATGGGCATTTTTGTAACAAGATTGAAAAGAGCACTGCCTCTATCTGGTTCAGAGAAGAGCAGTGGTCATTGTAAAGCAATCTTTCCTATAGGAGTATACCTTTGTTGACACAATTCTGTAATGGGCAACAAGATTATACTGTTTATCTCCATTGGTACTGATTTTCTTTTGGGTGTGCAGATATCACTGAATTGATTTAAAGGTAGCAGCTGAATCAGAAGCAGCCTTTTCAGTACCGGACTAGAAGTGGATTCCTCCAGTTGGCTTCGGGGATGGAAGCTCCAACTTACCTGTATGAGACAAACTATGGAGCTCCCTTGATAGAGGGGAGGAAGTCTAATGGGAAAATAACAGAGTTTAAGACTGGCGTGCAGGTAGGAGACTTTTTTCACATTGATGATCTCTTGGACTTCTCCAATGAAGAGATTGCAGGACCCATTGTTGGAGAGAATGCCATTAATTGGCCAAACTATGGCACTGCTACAGATTCCTCCACCATAACCATGACAGAAACAGTCAGCTGCAATTCTTCTGTTGATAGAAACAGCTCCAGAACTTACAATGTTCTGGAAACGGATGAAAACAATCCTGGCGAACTCTGTGTTCCAGTAAGTTCAACTCCCATATTATTATTCTTTTTCTGTAATTGTAAACACCCAGTTTTCAATTGGGTTCTGCATTGTGTTTGTCTTTTAAATGTGTCTTCTGTTAATGGATTGAAATGGTTCTCTTCAGTATAAGGTTTATACCCCTGGATTGAAAGGGATTCTTTAATTAAGGTCTTTTTCCTCCCAGGGAGATGGTAGTCTGTTTCTTTCATTTTTGTATATATGATGCACTTTACCAGGAATTTCAATGCAATTACTCAAACACAGTTTATCTGCTTTACCTGCATAAATTTCTGGCTCGACGCAAGTGACTCAATTATATGGATTGAGTTCTTTATGTGTTTTCCCTTATTAAGATGTGTATTTACTGAGAACATTGTTTTGGGTTCTGTTTTTTTGGTACAGTGTGATGATTTGGCAGAGCTGGAATGGCTCTCAAATTTTGTAGAGGACTCATTCTCGACAGAAGAAGCACCTAAAGCTTTCTTTGCTCCTAATTTTGGGAATGTGGGAACAGATACTGAAACCCAATTGAGGCCTCATACAACAGAAGCATGTGGGAATGGGAATACAAGCCCAAATTCTGTGTTGGATACAACCTCTAGCACTGTAAAAACTCCCACACCAGGTTTCAGTCCAGAAACTCCTGTGCCAGGGCGTGCCCGCAGCAAAAGATCAAGACCACCTGTTTGTAACTGGTCTTCCCGCATAGTTTCCCCTACCTGCTCAGCTTCTACTGCGTTTGAGAATGGATCCACTCCTACTACTTCTGCATTATCCTCTGATTCAGATTTCTTTGCAGAGTCCTCCTTGCCCACAAAGAAACCAGCGATTAAGGCCAGCCAAGGAATAGGAATATTTCACAAGAAGATTAAACAAGAACAGCAGGCGATGCCAATGAGGAAATGTATGCATTGTGCAACAGTGAAAACACCCCAGTGGAGAACAGGTCCCATGGGACCCAAAACATTGTGCAATGCTTGTGGTGTCAGGTTCAAATCAGGTAGGCTTGTGCCAGAATACAGGCCTGCTGCAAGTCCCACATTTGTTGCCACCAAACACTCCAATTCTCACAGGAAAGTCATTGAGATGAGGAGGCAGAAGGAATTGGCAATGGTACACCATGGCTTGAAAGATGGTGAGGAGGAGAGAGAATTTTCAGACCATGGGGATGATGAGGATGAGGATGCAGAAGGAGCACTGGAAGACCACCACCACCCATATTTTGTCTCTGATGATGATACTTACTTCATACAACACTACAAGACTCCAAGCAATTTATCTGAAGTTGAGCACCCAATTTCCTATCCCTTGTACAATTTTTAGTTCTGGCAGGGCAGGAAAGCACAATTCAAAATCCAATTGGGAAAAAAACACAGGAGACAAAATTAGTAGCAGGATTTGCTTCTTTCAAATATACAGGTGGTGGTAAAAAGTGAGGAAATGGAAGTGGGCTGGTTGTTGATGGAACTAAGAAAGGTTTTAGAATCACATTTCATTTGCCATGTATTCTTTTTGCAGATTAGTCAGTCATTTGTTCTTTTCTTCTATGGCATTCAATTATCTAGAGAAATTTCCATGTCATGGGGGGGAAGGGCAATATGATATACAAATAGTCAGTTAGTCTAGTTCAGTTATCATGTGTATGAGAGGCAGGAGGCCTGCCTGCCTCCTTACTGATCATCTCTCAGTACAACATGCACAATATTATAAGAATGTCAGCAGGAGGTCTCTCAAATCTTGTAGATAGGAGGAGGGATGAGAAGATTTAGCGAGGATGGGCAGGCATAATATAAGAGTTACCAGAGATTTTCATTGTTTTTGAAATTCCTCTTTCCACATATATAAACTGATGATGGGCATTGGAGAGTGTGTTAAATTTTATCTGAATGTATATTTCTATGGAAAGTGTTGTTTACATTGCCTTGTCTATCATCACCCAACAAATCAAATTTAAAATAGCTCAAAACTTTTTTCTTGTCAAACTCGACCTCATCTTTTATGGAAAGTGTTGTTTACATTGCCTTGTCTATCATCACCCAACAAATCAAATTTAAAATAGCTTTAAACTTTTTTCCTTGTCAAATTCGACCTCATCTTTTATGGCATCGAAGAAACCCTCAACCTCATCCCTTATAATGTCAACATTACACCTTTTTTCCTCATGGAAACTGAAACTCAACCTTTTATCTTTTATATGTCAAACATTTGCACTTTGACAAAAAATGATTCTTGTGGGCTCTGTGCGCCCAGCTTTCTTTGGCAAAATCCATACTCCCCCAACAAATCAAAACCAGAATAAACCATTAAAGTAAAATCTCATGAATGGTTGAACCTAATGATCCAATTAGGTATTTTTTTAAGGCTCCACGTCATTAGCATCTAATCCGTGCATACCACAGTACAGATTTCCACGTGATCCGAGACACAGTGCTGATTTCTCAACGTGAAATTCAACGTGGCGCATGTGAGATGTATAATATCTTTGGGAATAATAATGCAACGAAGATTCCGGAATCTTCCAGAGAATCATAGATCAATTATACTCTTAAAACTAGAACTAAACCGTGATTAACGTAAAATTAATGGTTGCATGCATCTGTATAATAACGCCTTAAACCGTGGAAGTGGAGACAAAAGTTAGTCATATTTTTCTCCGTTCATCTCCTTAAATTAGGCATTGAATGGAAGAGGAAGAGCTCGTCCTCTCCAGTCCAGAGCCTCTCACATTTAGTTAGTTTCGGGGCGTGGATTATGTTGATGGAGGTTGTTGCAGGTTTTCTTAGAAAACAAGTCTAAAATAGATTTCATGGGCCAAAAGTAGAAGATGGATGAATTGTAACTTGTGACTGCACCACCACATATTAGGTCAGAGATCTTCATCATGAATAACCACTGTAACAACCAAATATCATTTTACCTCCCCATCTACCACCCATTCTAACAACCTTGTGGGTAAGTTATAGATGTTTCTGCTTTTAGAAGATTGTTTTCACAATTGTTCACTTGTTATTTGATAAATTGTCCTTTAGTTTACACTTCCATTTTTAGAGGATTGTTTCTACCATTGTTTGGTTGATGGAGGATAGATTTCTTCAAATTTTTTAAAAGTATTTTTTAAATTGTATAAAATTATTTTATATAAAATTATATTAATATTAGTATAGATATCTTTAATATATCTATTTAAAAATATCTAAAGATATTTATTTTTTGAGGTGCATATATTAAACCTCTTATTTAAGATGGATAATACTTTTAAATTGTAAATGTATCTATAATTAAGTTTAAAATTATTTTATATAAAATTATATTAATATTAGTATAAATATATTTAATATATCTATTTAAAAATGTGTGAGATATTTATTTTTTGAGGTGTATATATTAAATCTCTTATTTAAGATGGATAAGCACTCGAGACTATTTGAGGTGCATATATTAAATCTCATAATTAAGATGGATAGGCACTTAGAGACTTTTTGAGGTGCATATATTAAGTCTCCTATTTAAGATGGATAAGCACCGAGACTTTTTGAGGTGCATTTATTAAATCTCCTATTTAAGATGGATAAGCACTCAGAGACTTTTTGAGGTACATATATTAAATTTCCTATTTAAGATGGATGAGCACCTAAAGACTATATCTTAAATAAGAGATAAACACCTAGCAATTGGTTCATATATTAAATCTCTTATTTAAGATGGATAAGTATCTAGAGACTATATCTCTTCTCTCGTATCTTTTAGATAGATAGATGTATTTAAGATAAAAAAGACAGAACTATTTTTTAAATTCACTTGAGAGTTATTTATTTTACTATAGAGCTGTTTTATTTACTATATATTTAAAAAATTTGGTAGCTTCACTTTATTTCACTCATGGCTTAAATTTGATAGTCCTTCCTACAGCTTAGCCTTTCGCATGACAATTATTTTTTTTAATGCAAGTCAAATTTTATATAGGAAATATTAAAAAAATTACAAATGATTTTTACTGTATTCATACCAAGGTATTTCAAATAAATTTATATATGGACCATGCGAGCACAAATGAGTTGCATAAGACTCTTGGGCAGAGAAATTTTGGAGTGCCTATTCAACACTCTGCATGAATCATTTGAATGAGTTACAAAAGGGGATGCAACTTGCCATCCATGTCCAGTGTGCTACTTAGCCGCAGGTGATTTGACAATAACAAGAAATGGATTCATCACATTTGGATGGGATTGCACACAAATTGTAGCATACCCGAGACAGGGACTTATATGTTTAGATGGTCTGATGAATGATATCCTTCAATACTAATAGCAATATTTTTCTTCCTTTTACTTTGATGTGTTTAAAATTAAATAAACAAACTAGAGATAACCACTATATTGAGATAAACATACTGCTAACTTGCTAAGTCCTTTCGGGAAATTCTTCCTTTTACTTTGATGTGTTTAAAATTAAATAAACAAACCAGAGATAACCACTATATTGAGATAAACATACTGCTAACTCCTTTCCGGAAAAAGCCCTTATCTCTTTCCTGTTTTCTGAATTTTTCCTTCTTGTAGCCCAGCTTGGATAATCAAATGGAAGAAATATGAAATATTAGATAATCAAAATTGGAGTCTAAAACTAGATTAATAGAAGAAATATGAAATATTTTGCAGCTTGCTTGGATTAGTACAAACAAAAAAATTTATTGTTTGATGTGATGAAATTAAATGAAGATCATTGTTTATATAAAATATTCTATAAAAAAACTCAAAAAAGTTTAACTTATTAATTATTTTTTTTAGAGTTTCTAAAATAAATTACATGTATGTTAATACAGTCAAATATTTATTTTTACTATATTTTACAATTAAAATCTTTAAATACAACTATACAATTGTCAAATTTAAGCCTTGATTTCACTATAGAATTATTTTATTTACTACATCTTTTATTATCTTTAGAGTAGAGTTAAGGTCTTTATATTTAAAAAATAAATGTCTACTTTAAATGGTTTTTCTTTGGGCTATTCAATCACCATATCAAATGCTTCTTCCCTTTGCTACTTGTAAAAAAAAGTTAAAATTTAATTTTTATAATGTTTTTTTAAAAACTCTTTTTGAAGGAGCTAAACTCTCTATATATTTCATTTTCATCAAATATTATGAAAGTATTGCTATATTTAATTAGATTTAAATAGATTGGAAATGTTTAACTAATATAAGTTTGATAAAAAAAAATTCAAACTTAAAAAGTTTTAACTTTGAACAATATAAAGATAATGATGTTAACAAGTGCCACGTAGTGGCGAGTACTTGCCTTGTAGTGTTGTAATTATAGTATGTGTTTTAGTTGCAATTATAGTTGTGTTTTAGTTTTAATTTTTTAATTCATTAGGTAAACTTCAAATTTACTTTCTTAAACCAACAAAATCTTATTATTTATAGTTATAATTATTATTATTATTATTATATTATTAATATTTATTATAACACTTGATATATTATCTTAATTGATATTACTAGTATTATAATATAGTATAATATTAATTGATATAATATTTGACTTAATTTTTTTCTTAGAATAAATATTTGTTGTATAACAAATTGGATTCCAATAATGTTAAACAAATAATTTTTTTAAAGCCAATATAAATATTATAACAAAATTGTAATATTTATAGTATAATTTATAAATTTTTTTAGTTTAAATATTAATGAAATAGTATAATTAATTATTTATTGATAATAAATAATGTTTATATTATAAATATGATAATAATATATTTATATTATTACATTATTCTAATATTATAATATTTTGTGGGCGGTAGGGTGGGCGACTTTCTACCCTTTCAGTGGTGGAAAGTCTGGACTAGGGGTCGAAGATTAAGGTAGGACAGGAATTTTATCCGGCAACTCTTCATCGATGTTTTTAAGGCCATGTTGTTTGGACCCGACTTAATGGAATAGGCCAATCGTGTTGGGGATAATAATCATGACTTTAGTAGGGAGAGCTGGCCAAAGGCAGTTAATACCACACGAGCGATAATCTAGAAGGGAGATTGTAGGTAGCTTCATTCATCACGAAATATGGAGCTATCAGTGCGACAGGACAAAGCCATCATGGCTTGGAGAGCTTCCAACTCCTTCAGCTCGGTTCAGAGTTCTATTTAGAAACTTGGACACATGCTTAGCATGCAATACTCCAATAATGTGTGACAGACCTAAAATTGTTCTGCATTTTCCAACGAATAGCATAAGGTGTGGGGGTATGGATACCCCAATCTGTCTGGTCTGTTCTAAATGTCAGATGGCATTCTTGGGGGATATTACAGAGCTTCGTCGAAAGAGAATGCTAAGGATGAATGATGCGCTGGTGGTTGGGGCTGTTAAGATGGTGTTGGGGAAGAATTTCATAGAAGGTGGCGAGCGCTATAGGGTCGACACATATATTAGTTCCAAGTTCATGGCATCTCTCTTGGACCTCAACATAGCTAGAACATGGGTGGAAACGGTTACTCGCAGGCTTTTCATTGCGGATGTGCTCAGAGGGCTGGATGAAACCATGACAGTCTCCTCCTTCGGCGCTGGATTGTTGCGGCCTAAGGATTTACACCTTCTGCAAGTTTCAGGTAGTGTCGTCAAGTATTTTCGGTTTCTTCTGGATCTCAAGGGTGCTGAACTGATTTAGCACAGGCAACATGCATGGGTTGGGGTGAATTATCTGTTGAAGTTGTGCCAGTTAATTTAGGTAGTGTCGTCAAGTATTTTTGGTTTCTTCTGGATCTCAAGGGTGCTGAACTGATTTAGCACATGCAACATACAAGAGTTGGGGTGAATTATCTGAAACTTCACAAATTTGAAACGGAGGAAGCCAGAAGGAAATGTCGAAATATAGATAAGTTATCTTTGTTAATGGTGTATGTTAATAATTGTCTTTAGTTGTTATATGTGTCTATTTTCAGTTGGGTTGGCGAGGCTAGGGGTTCTGTGTGCCTATATGTTTGTTACTGGGATGATCGGGTTTGGCCCTGCGTGGCCATTTTGTCTCTTACAACAGCTATGTTTCTGGTTTTTGGTTGGTTTTGTCTGGTCTAGACACCATCCCCTGCAAACTAGAGAGGACAATGTATATGTTTTATTCTATAAATATAAAATACCTTTATTACGGAGCAAAAAAATATATTATAATATTTTTATATAGTATTATATTATATTTTTGTTTTTTAACTATATTGTTATATTATATTATATTTATGTTTATGCTTATTATTATATTATTATACAATATTATTATAATATTATAATATCAATTAAGATAATATATGAAGTGTTAATAATGGATATTAATAATAATATTAATAGTATTATTAATATTATAACTATTGTATACGCCTAAAAATGACACGACTCCGTCCAAATAAATATTCTTAATATTTATTTAAGTCAAAATCCTCTATCAATAAATAAATAAACAAATTTATTTATTTGATTCATATTCTCCCAATAATTAAATAAAATCAATTTATTTAATTAAAATTCTTCTAATTACTCCAACAAATTAAATATACCAATTATTTAATTAGTTCTTCCAAAATCATTCTAAATTAAATAATACCAATTATTTAATTATTTCTTCCAATAATATCTTCTCTAAATTTAAATAAATCAAATATTTATTTAAGTTGTCTATTTCTTCTAAATTGAGTTATCTCTAAATATAATTCAATCCTTGTGCACATGCAATTGAATATTCTAAATATTTAATTGAGCTAAAATATCTTTTCATCCTCATGCAATTTTCATTCTCTAGTTCTATTCTCTTAACTGATTGATTTATTCTTTTAATTGATTTAATCTCTTCAGTTAACTCTTCTTCTATTTTATTAATTCCTCTCATGCAAAATAGAGCAAGACACATGTCTTCTTCCTATTCGCGCACATTCCTCAATCGTTCTCAACCGTTGATCTCTTTTCTCTCAAGTCTATAAATTGAACCATGTTCTTCCATTTCATCCATCCAAGCCTTCAGTATTGTTACTTTGCAGGAATTACAACGCGCCTTTGGCACCCACGTCATTCCTTTTGCTTGCGATCAATTTGTTACCATATCACTACCATTGTTGTGAAGCTCATCTTCATTATAAAGCATTATCATAGCCATTCTCCATTGACAATCTTGGAATAGCAAGGAAGTGCACTCTCTGAGGGCCTTATTCATACATGGAAAGATCGATTGAAATAGGCAATCAATGGAAGCCATGAGGTAAAGAGGTTTGTTGAGGTATTGTTCATTTTTTAAAATCTTCTTTATTTCTATGTTTCATTGAGTTTTGGGTATTACTAATATTGATTTATTGATTATTTATGTTTACTCTAATTTTCCCTTAACATTTTTGGCACCCACCGTGGGGCCTAGCCCCAAATTTAACCCAAAAACTGAGTTTTTGTGTGTTAGAAGGCCGTACATAGGAGAAATCTGTGCATTTGACCCATCCTAACACGCATCTATTGTTTGTTCTGGCACATCCAATCTTTCGGTGCATATAACCTTGGCTACGACGCATCTGCTGATTCTGCACATATACTCTGTATTCCTGTGCTTCTGACCTCTATCTCAGCGCATTTGTACTTCTGCGCTCTTGAGCTCTGTTTCTGCGCATTCAAGCTCAGAAGCTACGCATCTGATTTAGGCAGTGATTTTTAGGGTTTCCTAGTGGTTTTCGCTAACGTTTAACACTTTTTCGCAAGAAAGCTCTTTGATCTATTTTGCAGGCTAGGCACTAGTTTAGTCACATATAGCTGCACTTGTCAACTCACACTTCAAATTCTAAAAGGAAAGTAAAAGGATGCTCATGCAAATCTCACGTAGTCTTAACTAGGAAGGTGGTAACTGAATCATTGCTATCTTGCATATCCTTGAATCATTGCTATATTGCTATCTTTTAGAGTTAGACACATTGCTATCTGGGTAAAATTGAACCATTGCTATCTTTTTATCACTTCAAAGTTAACAAATTTTTGTGCTTGCCCAAGTAGATAGCTCATTTAGTTTTCTTCTTTTTAACTAGGGGAAAAGAACCACTGTCTTCTGTGTTTTGGGAATGATACCAGGCCTATGCTCTCCTCTATCTTGGGTGACCAAAATGCCAGACATATCATTTTCGCATGTGTTTTTCCTTTAGAGTGGCCTGCTCTTGGATACCGTCCATCTAAGTAGGAATGACCCTAAGTGGTAACAGGCTAAAGCCAAGCCCTACCGATCGACTATAAATAAATTGTGTTTGGAGCGAAAGCTTCAAACAACGAGTGAAGTTGTGTTATACCGACAGCCAACCTCCCCCAAAACCCTCAAAGGCGTAACCCTTGTAGGCTGGGAGACTCCATAATGGAGAGTAGTGACGCCGCATGTATAACCACTCGAACGGTTGCCTTTATTAAACACCTTTGTTTTAGTGGCCAAAAACCCCTATAAGCCAATGCAGGGAAGGGTGATTATCACCTCTCGAAGATGCTTCACTAGAGATAGTGAGAATTCGGTTTATAGTGTCCTTTGAAACCTAGGATTGTACTTGTTTTCTTTTAGTAAAAAAGGGTAAAAAAAAATTCACAAAAAAAATAAAAAAGCCATGAAAACATTCTTTGTGTTTGATGTGTCTTCTTGCCATAATTAAAGAAAATCATATCAAAAAGACCATCTTGCAACAAAAGAAACCAAAAACATCAGAAAAATTGCTGAAAATATGCAAAAAAACACTGAAAAAAAAAACCAGAGCTGCGCTTTTATCATTTTCTGTTGCACATTTGTTCCGACTGGCTGTACATTTACACTGACCTGCGGCGCTTATATCACATGTTACTGCGCATCCGATTTTTACCAATATTGCGCATCCGTGTCAAATTGCTACACATTTATCCTTTTCTGCTGCACATATGTTCCTGCGCATGCGTAACAGTGAGTACTTCCACATACTTTGAGAGAAAAATTTTACCATTTCTGGGTACCCATTTTAGCCTAGTTCCAAGTTCCGAGATCAAGTCTTACCTTGCAGTCACTTATCCATCCATTTCGCATCAAACTCTCTCTTTCGTCGGTCATCTCATCCACCTTCTATCAGGTCTCCCTAGTGCAAATTCAAAGCGTCTCATATCAGATTAGCACAAGACCTTTTTTTGATCGTCTTAGATTCAGGTAACCCTAGTAGGTCACAGAACTTCGCTAGTGGTCTTGGTGCACGACTAGTCTCTACACAGTAAGACAAGTATCGAGTACCCTTAATTGTGGCTATCGTCTTGTATCAGTTGTCTTACTTGGAATCATTGATCGAAAGAGTCCCTTGTCCAAATCTCGTCACAAGTATCTTATTCTCAATAGTCTCCATCAGCATCTTACCAAAATCTCTAGTTTCACCCCACCGCTTCCTACATCACCTTGCATGGTTTTAACTAGATCTCAATGCAAAAGACAACTTGAAATGGACGGATCATCCAATCTCATTGTCACTCCTCATGATAGTGATGAGGAAATCTCTCATGAAGAGTATCAAGGACACCTCCAAGATCAAAAATTCCAACGCTTACTAGAAAAAGTGCTCCACGAGGATCCTCACAAGTACTTTATTCATCTTGTGAATCTGGGACTTAAACTCCCCATTGACTTCAATCTTAACAAACTGAAAGAGACCGTAGAGGATAATCATGAACACCACACTGGTGAAGATAAAGGGAAGAAAGTCGCAAATCCTAACATACCCATGGAAGAAATGGGGAAACAAATTGAGGGTCTAACGCAACAAATGACGGATCTCAAAACAGGAACAAATACTAAAACGTACTCCTTGGAAGACATCGCACCATACCCCTTTGATAAAAGTTTAAACATGGTCCCCTTACCCTTTCGGTTCGAAGCTCCTAAATTTGACAAGTACAAAGGGAAAGGAGACCCAAGAGATCACATTAGGGAATTCAACGCCGCATGCATGGAAGTAGCTCACAATGAAACTTTCTTAATGAGACTATTCCCTAGATCTCTAGGTAGTCAAGCCATGGAGTGGTTCTCACGACTTCCACCGAGCATCAAAACTTTTGATGAGTTAGTAAACAAATTCATCACGCACTTCTCGTACAACATTGAACATGAAGTCTCTATGCTCGATCTATGCAATACCAAGCAAAAGAGCAGCGAATCATTTGCCTCCTTACAAAGGTGGAGACAACTAGTGAGCAAATGATCATATGATGTACCTGAGAAGCAATTGATGGAGATGTTTGTCCACAACCTCAACTCTGATCTCAGCTATCAAATCCAAATTCAATGTCCTACCTCATTTTCGAAGGTCATTGAAATGGGATTATTCATCGAGAAAGCTATGATCGCCAAGGGGCAAATTAAGTTGTACAAGGACACCCCTAACTCCAACTACACTACGGACAAGTCAAAGTTTTGGACTAAGAATAAAAATGTCATTAATGATGGAGTAGTTGATGCCAAGGTCGCGACTCCCAAACAACAACCAATCTTCACTCTCAAAGGAGAGGCAAGCAATGTTACACCCAACAAAACATTCTCTCAGGAGCCAAGACAATGGTACAACTCAAATCCTAGGTGAAAGTTCACACCGCTAGGTGAGTCCCAAGAATCCGCGTTAAGGAAGCTATTGGCTAACAATGAGATCACTCTTCCGCCTACTAGTGATTATGAACCTCAAATAAAACCTCACTATTGGAAAGACACCGACTTTTGTGAGTATCATGGAGGAAGAGGTCAGACTACCAACAATTGTATCCATCTCAAACATGTTATTCAAGACATACTTGATCAAAATCAAGGAGGTGCTCAACAACATACCTCTAATGAGACGCATGTGGCATACAAGGATCCGCTTCTCAATCACAACAGGCCATACAACAACAACAACGGCAACAACAACAACTACAATAGGAAAAATCAGAATAATGGGAACAATAATGCTAATTATGCAAGTGTGCCATTCGATTATACCATCAATTGCATATCGGAGCACATCCCACAAATCAATGTAGTTATGTCCAACCAACAATCAGGACCGAACAAAACTGATTGCAGCATCATCACCCACAATGGTAAGGTCACGTTGAATACCCTCCCTCCAAGGTCATCACCTTCTCAGTCCAACTCCCATCAGTATATCTATCTTAGAGTTGTTGCATCTATCTCCTTCCCACAAGGAGATTCTCGATAAAGCCTTAGGGGAAACGACAGTACCCACGACCCTGGCCCAAGAGAAGTTTCAAGCCATGGTAGGAAATCTAACCTCCTCAAGTACCATATAGTTTACCGAATAGGATGACCTCTCAGTGTCTCAGCCTCATAACACACCCTTGCACATCGTCGCCTTCATCCATAAACACCGTATCAAAAGGGTTCTCATTGATGGAGGAGCCGGTTTAAATATTTGCATGCTCAAGCTAGTCCTTACATTGGGGTTCTTTGAAAATGAGATGGATTCGAGGAAAAAGATTACCATTAAAGCCTATGATGAAGAGGAAAGAACTACCAAGGGAACAGTGGTGTTACCAATACAAGTGGGACCAGTAATAAAGGATATTGTTTTCCAAGTCCGAGATAGGGAGCTAGCTTATAATATTCTCTTAGGTAGACCATAGATTCATGCCATGAAAGCTGTGCCTTCTACCTACCACCAATGCATAAAATTTCCTCATAACGGCAAACAAGTCACCATTCAAGGTGATCCCGACCCCTTTCAACATTGCAACTCTATCCGCTCAAAGCCTGATTGCATCATACCCAACAATAGAGCATCTACATCCCCTACCCCACAACATGATTCTACCTCTGAAGCTTCCTCATCCAAGCCCAAAGAGCAGAAAATTACCATCAAAGAAATGGGAGTACGAGAATACTCCATGGAGCACAACCTCAACTTAGCCAAAATGCCTCTATCTCCTAGATCCTTTGGTCGACCCAAACATTTTCCAAAGCCATCTGCTCTTCCTACACCTCCTACAGCTCCCTTTGTAAAATGGGGGACCCTATCAGATGAAACAGAGGAAAGAGATATCTTACAATGGCTCTACACAGAAGAAGAAGAGAACACACAACAAGAACCACCTAAGCTCCCAATGGAAATCTATGGATGAGGTGAGTCTATCTTACACAGAATGGGTTATGAAGGACAAGGTCCCATTGGCCTAAGAAAAGAAGGAATAATAGAACCCATTCAACCTTCTTGATCATCATTGGCAAGAAATACAAAAGGTCTAGAATACAAGGACAAAGGCAAAGCAAAAGCAAATGCTTGTCTTGTGGAAATGATCCATAACCTTCAAGAGGACAGTGACACAGATTCCAATGAATATGAGTGGGATGAGCTGACAGAGCACTTCTATGATGACAAAGAAGTTGACATCGTTCAAACTTATAGCCCATACCATGAGGGACAAACACTAACGCATAGACCATTAGAGTGTGATTCACCAATTCTTGAGAATACGACTTTCGAGGAAGGTTCGAGTTCTATCACAATAAACAATTTGGAAGAAAGTACCATCCCGAACACCATCCCTACCAATACCCCTAGCATATCCATTCAAACTATCAACAAATCAAATCTATCCTCTGACTCCCTCCCCCTTATGCATCCTGAACTTATCAACTGGGATCTGCAAGGAACCCCGCAACTAGACATGTTCCAAAACGATGATGCCTACATTGACTACATGGAACTTAGGGACCACCTACCTACCGGAGATCATAAAGCTAGCTTCGCCATTGAACTCAATACCGTGGCTTATTTCGGAGAGGGTGCCAAGCCTTCCAGTCACAAAAATATCAAAATAAAAAACTAGATTTGATGGTGAAAACCGCTCTGTGGCAGTATTAGATCCCAAAATAGTAAAAAGAAAGGACACATCCGATGGTGAAAACCCAACTGTGGCACCTGACGATGGAAGGCTTGACACTCTCCCTAACGACATGCACCACGAGAAGTCTCAAATTGTTGTGGAACCTACAAAACATGTTAACATTGGAACAGAGGAACAACCTAAGATCATTCACTTTGCTAAGTCTCTAACTCCGCCAGAAAAGACTAAGTTTGTACCATTCTTCAAGAAAAAGCAAGTCAACTTTGCTTGGTCATACATAGATATGTCAGGATTGGATCTAGATTTGATTCTACATCATCTTCCACTAGATCCAGGAGTGAAACCAGTCAAACAAAAACTTAGAAAGATGCATCCTCACATTGCACTACTAGTGAAAGAACTCAAGAAACTACTGGATGTGCGATTCATCAGAGCAATAGACTATCCAGAGTGGGTCTCCAACATAGTACCAGTATCCAAACCTGATGGCCGAGTCAGACTATGCAATGATTTCAGAGATCTAAACAAAGCTTGCCGCAAGGATGACTTTTCGTTGCCAAATATAGATATCATAGTCGATTTGACAACAGGGCATACCATGTTATCTCTCATGGATGGCTTCTTGAGATACAATCAAATCAGGATAGCACCAAAAGACCAACACAAGACATCTTTCACTTGTCCATGGGACACTTTCTGCTGGAATGTCATGCCATTTGGGCTAAAAAACACAGGAGCCACATATCAACATGCTATGACCACTATATTACATGATATGATGCACGTCACAATGGAAGACTATGTAGATGATATCCTTGCAAAGTCACTCACAAGAGAATCACACCTAGATGTGCTAGAGAGGGTCTTTCAGAGACTGGAACAATTCAAGGTCAGGTTGAACCCAAAGAAATGTGTGTTTGGAGTCACCTCAGGCAAGCTCTTAGGCTTCATTGTATTAGCAAATGGGATTGAAGTGGATCCTGCTAAAGTCAAGGCCATCATGGAAATGCCACTGCCAAAAAATCTCACTCAATTATGGTCTCTATAGAGCAAGCTACAAGCAATCCATAGGTTCATATCACAACTGGCAGACAAGTGTCAACCTTTCAGTCATCTCCTACATAAGAACATTCCATTAGGTGGGATGAGAAATGCAAAGAGGCATTTGGCAAACCGAAGGAATATCTTATGAACCCACCTATCTTGATGCCTCCTATCCAAGGAAAACCGCTGTTACTTTACATATCTGCTATGCCAACAGCTCTTGGGGCCCTCCTAGCACAACAAGATTACGAAGGTAAAGAAAGAGTTGTCTACTACATCAGTCGTACATTAGTGGGCTATGAACTGCAATACTCTCAAATAGAAAGATCATGTCTAGCTGTGATTTTTGCTTCCCAAAAACTATGACACTACATGCTAGCACATCCAGTCAAACTTATTGCAAAGATAGATCCACTGAAATACCTATTAAGCAAAGCAGCTCTAACAAGTCGCCTAGCCAAATGGGTAATGCTCCTAAGTGAATACGACATTGAATATGTAGACAAAAAGGCTATCAAGGGACAAATCATTGCTGATCAGTTAGCAGAAGCACCACTACAGGATAGCACACCAATGACAATTGAGTTTCCAGATGAATCCTTATTTAATATCACAACACACTCATGGAAGCTCTACTTTGATGGCTCCTATACAAACCATGGATCGGGGCCAGGAATCTTGTTGATCACTCCTCACGGCGACACCATACCTAAGTCTTATCGTTTGTTATTTCCATGCACAAACAATATAGCAGAGTATGAAGCCTTAGTCATTGGTCTCAAAATGGCAATAGAATGGAAAATCAAAGAGCTACATGTCTATGGTGACTCTCAACTGGTGATCAACCAAGTCAATGATGACTACCAAACCAAAGATGAGAAGCTTATCCCATACAAGCGCATGGTCGATGACTTTAAGGACTACTTTGTAATCATCTCCTTTGAGAAAATACCTCGCGTTGAAAACAAAGCAATAGATGCCATGGCAACCATTGCCTCACTCCTAGAGATCCTAGAGAATGAGTCACAGTACAAGTTATTGGTGGAGTCAATTCAGCAACAAGCTTATGATCATCCTGAAATGCACTCCATATGCCTACTAGTCGGATCTGATTCACCTTGGTACGGTAAGATTTACACTTACCTCAAGGATAACACCCTCCCACCTGATTTATCTTCAAACCAACGTCGAACTTTCATCTGCCAAACCTCTCATTATACCATTATTACTGACACCCTATACCGATGTGGTCTGGATGGTACTTTACTCTGTTGTTTAGAATGAAAAGAATCTCAAACTGCCTTACAAGACGTGCACGAAGGGATTTGCGGAACGCACTCTAGCGATCCTTCCTTAGCTAAGAAACTCATGCGTTTGGGTTATTATTGGCCAAACATGGAAACAAATTCATATCAGTTTGTGAAGAAGTGCAAGCAGTGCCAGATACATGGAAACCTGATACATGCACCAGCTCAGGAGCTAAGACCTTTAACGATACCTTGGCCCTTTTGTCAATGGGGACTCGGCCTTGTGGGTAAAATCCACCTGCCCTCATCCAACGACCATAAGTTCATAATAAGCGCCACTGAATACTTTACCCAGTGGATTGAAGCCGTTCCACTCACCACTGTCACAGGTAAACAAATTTCCTCATTCATCCTCAATTACCTCATCTGCAGATATGAAATTCCCTCATCCATTATCACGAATAACGGAAGACCTTTTAAGAACCAGGATGTGCAAGAACTTTGTGACAGATTCAAAATCCAACACTATTTCTCCACACCCTATTACCCCCAAGGCAACGGCCAAGATGAAGCATCCAACAAAACAATTTTGAAACTCCTCAAGAAGATAGTCAACGATGCTGGCCATGATTGGCACATCCAACTCAATCCCGCTCTATGGGCCTATCGAACCAATATACGCACTCCCACAGGTGCTACCCCTTACGCCCTTGTTTATGGATCAGAAGCCATCTTGTCCATCGAGGTTGAGTTACCATCTCTAAGGGTGTCATTAAAAGGCCTCATAATTGATGAAGAGTATAGAGTTTCCAGATTACAAGAGCTAGAGATGTTAAAGGAAAGGAGACAGAAGGCCTTTAATCATCTCAAGGCATATCAACAAATGATGTCACGAAGCTACAACCACAGAATCCGTCCAAGAGTCTTTAAGGTTGGAGATCTAGTACTTAAAGAAAATCCCCGTAATCAACAGGATCGGGAAAAGAAAGGCAAGTTTGAACCCAACTGGCTTGGGCCTTATGTGATCGTTGCTGCCTATGGATCGAGGGCATATCAGTTGGCAACATCAGAAGGTGAGTTGTTTGATGACCCAATCAATAGTATGCATCTTCGTCGGTTCTATACCTAAGAGAACCCCAATGTAAGGGGGGCATAAAATACAAAAAAAATATATATATATATAACAAAAAAAATCATCCTTTGGTGAAAACCTGACAAGCAGGCGCCTTGGATATGTACCATGATGAAAACCTGGCAAACAGGCGTCATGTGTACTTCTAGCATTTGTGCAAATAAAAGCAAGTAGTGAAAACTTGGTAAACAGGTGTTACTTGTGATAAACCACCTTCTCCATCTTTGGGAAACCAATCACCTTGTGTCCATTCTTCCTTCAAATCGTGTCCCATCCGATCCATATCTGTTCCATTATAATAACACCCTTGTGCCACCTAACGATAACCTATCATGGCATGATACTCTATCTCTTTTGTCACCTTGTCAACCAAGGTCTTATCCAATATCCTATCCACAATGTCAGCCTAGCATAGTGTCTGTCGTCAGTACCATGGTCCAGGTCCCCGAACTACGTTGCCTCTGCATTGTCACGTAGGTAAGGCCATTTTCAATGCACCTCCGAGGCTCCACCTTTCCATCCATCCCATTTCTTGTCGTCTATCCTCTAGTCCATCCATGGTCTAGGTCCCTGAACTACGTTGCCTATGCGTTGTCATGTAGGCAAGGCCATTTAGCAATGTGCCCCCAAAGCACTAGGTCAGTCCCTTAGGGTCCATTTTACGAGGCATACAAGCACAAAGCAAAGCCCGCTTCCAACGTAGAAATCTTGACGCAAAGGCATCAACCTATCTAACGTAAAGCAAACAAGTACCTACACACTCAAAGTGATTCTATCTAAATTATGGCAAGAAAAACACATCTAAATGCAAGATTGTTTTGTGGTTGTGATCAGGTTAGGTTACAACGTCTTCATTTTTGCTATCATGTCTTCCTATGCTACTCAAGGATGCCAAAAACTAGAGATGCTATGATGGGGGCATAATCATTTTCTTTGTTTGTTGTTTGTGGATTAATCTTTAGTAATGTGAAGCCTTGTCTAATGACATGATCGGCAAAAGATCATCGAGGACATCAAAGGTCTAACATGAAAGGAGGCAATCCTTGTCTGTTGATATGCAAGAAATACTCATCTCATCTTTGTTCAATTATACCTAGATGCTTGTATTAACTTGCTAAATCAAAGTCCATGTAAGCAATACTCAGGTCATCTCGGTTTAATTATACCTAGATGCTTGTATTAACTTACAACATTCAAAAAAAGTACCAAAAAAAATCGCCCAATGATTAAATAAGCACCTCAAAATACTTGCACCATCAAGATGTCAAAAGCAAAGCACCATTTACATCCATTATACATACATAAAAGCATCCATACCATATCCCATGCAATAAAAGATCCAAATGCAAGTCCATCCTTAATCCATATCAATCAAGTCAAGTCAATCTTGTCAAATTATCCAATCGCAATCAGCAGTCTTGATCCTAATCGTCTTAAACCATATCAATCAATCATAACTATCCTTCGTGTTGCTCTAGGGATCTATTGTTCCCTGCCATGACAACACTGTCGTATATCATTATCATATCAATTGTCTTAGACAGGATGTTGCATTGTCGAAACCAGACCCGACGTCTTATACGACATGTTTCATTCCTGAAACCAGACATCGTCGATCTATATTGATTAATCATTGGTTTACTGCCTGACAGGGGCAATACCTTGTTTGTTCTTGTATCATTTGTGCATACTTGCTTACTTACTTGTGTGTGTTATCATTTTATCTTGCATAGTGTACCATTCGGCTCTTTCTTCAACCAATTTCTTCACCCTAACCTGTTTTTCACCTTCTTCATCGTGAGATTGTCCGTCTCACATCCTTCTGCCTTCTTCCCATCCAATCTCCCGAGGGGGCATCCTATCGTCGTTAAAATTGTACCAGGGGCAAACTGGAGCATGTATCATTATCAGAAATTCTTATTCTTTGAAGCAACGTCGTAAACTGCATTGCATCAAAGAAGGGCAAAATGTATACGCCTAAAAATGACATGACTCTGTCCAAATAAATATTCTTAATATTTATTTAAGTCAAAATCCTCTATCAATAAATAAATAAACAAATTTATTTATTTGATTCATATTCTCCCAACAATTAAATAAAATCAATTTATTTAATTAAAATTCTTAAAATTCTTCTAATTCCTCCAACAAATTAAATAATACCAATTATTTAATTAGTTCTTCCAAAATCATTCTAAATTAAATAATACCAATTATTTAATTAGTTCTTCCAATAATATTTTCTCTAAATTTAAATAAATCAAATATTTATTTAAGTTGTCTATTTCTTCTAAATTGAATTATCTCTAAATATAATTCAATCCTTGTGCACATGCAATTGAATATTCTAAATATTTAATTGAGCTAAAATATATTTTCATCCTCATGCAATTTCCATTCTCTAGTTCTATTCTCTTAACTGATTGATTTATTCTTTTAATTGATTTAATCTCTTTAGTTAACTCTTCTTCTATTTTATTAATTCCTCTCATACAAAATAGAGCAAGACACATGTCTTCTTCCTATTCACGCACGTTCCTCAATCGTTCTCAACCATTGATCTTCTCATTCTTTCTATAATGTTGATGTCTTCTCTCTCAAGTCTATAAATTGAACTCTGTTCTTCTATTTCATCCATCCAAGCCTTCAGTATTGTTACTCTACAGGAATTACAACGCGCCTTTGGCACCCATGTCATTCCTTTTGCTTGCGATCAACTTGTTACCATATCACTACCATTGTTATGAAGCTCATCTTCATTACAAAGCATTATCATAGCCATTCTCCATTGACAATTTTGGAATAGCAAGGAAGTGCACTCTCTAAGGGCCTTATTCATACATGCAAAGATCGATTGAGATAGGCAATCAATGGAAGCCATGAGGTAAAGAGGTTTGTTGAGGTATTGTTAATTGTTTTAAATCTTCTTTATTTCTATATTTCATTGAGTTTTGGGTATTATTGATATTGATTTATTGATTATTCATGTTTACTCCAATTTTTCCTTAACAACTATAAATAATAATGATTTTGTACCTTTGACAAAAAGTAATTTTGAAGTTTAGGTAATGAAGTAAAAAATTAAATTCTAAAAAAATGAATTATCGCCATCCATGTAGGCATGACTTAACTTGCGGGAGGTAAGATTAGTGTTCATAATTTGTTTACTTGCCACATCCTCCCCTCAAACCAAATTTCTCTCCGCATTTATAGGTGTTTGTTGCACTTTTCGACAATCCGCAGAGAAGAGGTCAATTTTTTTTAGCCAATCACAATAGAGATAAATCATTTTTCAATGATTTTTTGTTAAAATTTTATCATCTTGACATAGGAAAAGTTTAAATTCATATCAAATTTGCCCAACAAGAAAAATAATCTTGTGTCTTGATTGGTTTACTATTAATAGATTAATAACTAGATAAGCCTTGACGGATGCAATGAAGGCAAGTACTAATAATAATATTAATGATGATAAGGAAGAATTATTAGACTAAATAGGTCTATAAAATTCAACTAATTGCATAGACACTGCAATTCTCTTAAGCCCTCTTTGTAAATTGTGATTTGTTAATTGTATTTGTTAACATTAACTTTCACAATCTTAAGCTTATTTCAATTGAAATGGCATAGCAATCCTTAGACTCTTATCAATAATTAGTGTCTTAAGTTTTAACAATGAAGTAATAAGTGAGAAACATATCAAGAATATAAATAATTAAGTACTAAATTAATGCTGAGAGAAAATCGTGGGTGGCAGGGTGGGAGACCTTCCACACAATCTGGTGTGGAAGGTCCGGGGCTCGACACGTCAGCAAATCAGACACAGGGGCAAGCTAATTTATCATGTCCCTCGAGCAGATTGATGGGATTCATAGCCTTAATAAAACATCAAATTCAGTGGCAGAGTATTAAGTTGATAGCCTTCGCCACCTCACTTCAACAGTGCAATGATGAGAAGGTAACTTGGCCTTCGACCAACATCACTATCTAAAAGCTTCATCATTCGAAGGGACAAGAAGGGTTCAAAGGATATATTATTTCTCTCTTTTCACAATAGCCATAGACCTAAAATTTCATTCTTGCCTCTCAACAATGGCGGGCAGAACAATGTTCATGATGCGCGTGGTGACAGAAGTGATGGTTTGTTTGGGGGCAGACACCTCGATTCAGTTGGAAAGTGCAATCAGGCAATTGGATTTCAAGGGGATGATAACTGATCAAAGATTGAAATGAGTTTTACACCTAAATGATGGTTTAACCCTAGTTGCAGTGAAAGTGATCCTTGGCAGAGGTTTCGTTGAGGGAGGCGAATTCGACAGGATGGATACTTCTATTTCTTCCCGCTTTCTTGTAGTAATTATGAATGCCGAATTCCCCAAAGAAACTACAGAACAACTGGTTAAGAAGCTCTTCAAACCTAACCTAATCGTCGATCTGAAGGATATTATAAAAGTATCTTCCCCAGGGCGGCGGGAATGGGAATCCCACGGCTACCCAATTTCCACCTTCTCCAGGATCCAGACGAGGTTGTTAGGTTTTTTCCCTTTCTGCTAGATTTGAAAGGCATGGCCCTTCTGGCGCACAGGGAGCAAGTGAATGTTGGGGTTAGTTTTCTCAAAAAACTTTTGCAAATGGAGCCGTCTGATGGAAGCTTCGAGTGGGTTCTGGAGTTTCGAGACTATGCCTTCAACATGGGTTTCATGTGATTTGTTCCTACAAGTACTCTGGTTTTCTAAGTTGATGCAGTCTGTTGTGGTATAAATATGGTAGTGTTAATTAGTTGATAGGTAGTGGCGGTTGAGGTCATTCCTCTTTTTTGTTTGTAATAGGGGATATGGATTAAGCCCTGCATGGCGTTTTGGTATTTGCTACTAGACCATGTGTGGTCATATGGGATAGGTTTAGAGTAGTAGGATTGCAGGGCATTTTTTTATAAGCCCCTCATCTAGACTGTGAGCCTATGAGGCTTTTTCATATGTATTTCTAACCTCCTTTTCATATATAATATACTTGATTACGAAGCAAAAAAAAATACTGAGAGAAAATCACAATGTTTTATTTTTTAAAAGAAAATTTTGAACTACTAAACCCTAGTTTAATTGTATATACAATTGTTTTGATAGGTAATTGGTTTCAAAATAAAATCACGAATCTTTATCTAGTTTTCTTAGCTTAGGAGTTCATGAACTAAGTTATCATTACATGTATTAATGTAAGCACATATTATATCATTGTATAATGGGAATATTAGGAGGAGATGTGTTGGAAAAATCAAAGTGAAACTACTGCAATTTAACTTTAATATTGTGTACAAATCTGAAAATAGATTAAAGATTATCCACTTTGGTGTTTATGTGATTAGCACATTCAACAATGAAAGAATGAAGGAATAAATACATAACAAGTGACACAGTATTTACGTGGAGAAACCCTTGTGGGAAAAAACTCGACACCTAAAGAGATCCAACAATTGTATTAATCTTTCAAAGAAGTTTACATCAACACAACATTTCTCTCTGAATTCCTACAACACTTCGTTGCTCCTTCAACCTACAAAATCTCTCATAATACCACCAACCAAAGGCACCAATATATAGAAGAGCTGGATGTGAGAATACCACTATGGTTTCTCAAAACAAGTGTCAAAACCATATGCCCCCCTTTGTGGATAGCTAATAAACTCAGTGAATAACAATAAGT